>CM057453.1:395155000-396405000 GCA_016271365.2 Neoceratodus forsteri
AGAAGCAGGAGATCTAACACACATAGCAATACACCTCGGAACCAATTACGTGGCAAATCACATGGTGGGAGAGGCCAAAAAACACTTCGCTGAACTAGCCAATGAACTGTCTTCCCTTTCATTCAAACTAGCCTTGTCAGAAGTATATTTATCTTATATCCTGATAGTGTGCCATATGCCTCAATCAGAAATAGCAGTTGTGGAATCAATTCCTGTGGCTATGTGACGCTGGGCATATTATTGTCCACAAAGGCCATCACCTTGTGTTCCCATCCCATGAGCACCCCATGTATTTGAGGGTATTGGTGGATGGCCTGGGTCAGGGGTTCCAAACAGAAGAGATAGGAGCAGCTCTGTCTAGTGCCCCTACCTTACGGAAAGCTGGATGATGAGGTGCCATTTGTACTTACTTTGTCTGTCACTCCCTCATAGAGGACTAAGATCCACTTCAGCATCTGAGGCCCAAAGCCAGATCTCTTCAAGACATGAAAAAGGAAGCCTCATTCCACTTGATGGAATGTTTTTTCAGTGCTGAGGGAGATCTGGACTGTGGGCGGATGGGGGTCTGCCGCTTTCCAGATAAGACTAGTTGGGCACCTCATATTGTCAGTGCCATGCCTACCTGGCACAAACCCCACCTGGTCAGAATCCACAAGCTGTGGTACCACTTCCCTGAGCTCTGCAGTGATCATCTTCACTAAGATCTTACAATCTATAGGAACCAATAAAATGGGGTGATAGCTGCTGCAGAGTCCCTGGATTAGGGGTTAGGGATATCTGTGCTGTGTGCATGGAGGTTGCAGGCTCACCTTGTTCAGAGACCTCCCTGAGGGCATCTACCAGTAGCTCCTAAAATCTGTCTTTAAAAGAGTTACAGAACTTGGCAGGCAGGCCATCCCCTCCTGAGGCCTTTCCTGGTGGTATACTGACTAAAACATGAACAAAGAAGTCTGCCCCACTACTTGGTATGCTAATTCAAGATGCTTACATAAAAACCAAAGAGAACATCACCTCCCCATCAAGCCTTGGAAATACCAGATCCAAAAAGTAGAAGTCAATGCCAAAATATTTTTCATGAAAAAGGAAGTTTATTGCCAGACAGAAAAATATCTGGTAAAACATGGTAATGCCCCTTAACAGATACATTGGTAGACAGACATGCAAAAACTCCAACTGGTTTTGCTGGCTTTTATGAGTATTAAGCAGCCCTGCTACACTGGGATTTAAACTCAGAGATTTAAGGTGACAGTGCATATGAAACAAATATAATGTAGCCACGTGCCTTACTACACCCCGACCGTGCATTAGAAGTGTCTAATGCACAACCCGTTGTGTCTTATTGCTTACATATTCCTCTAATAGCATACTCACTCTCACCCCTAGAAGCATGGAATGTTAACATGGAATGCATGAACTCAAAATTCTGCAAAATTCCACTGGCATAAACCCTCACAGATACACGTTGGCCTCATATGGAACCACAGGCTCAATTTTATCTGGGGCAGGGTTAGCAGCAGAAATTGCTCTATCAAGCTACTTAGGCTATGAGGGGGATTTTTCATGGTCATCAAAGGAACACCAGCAATAGAAAATCTGAATAGTGGTTGATTTTTTTTAATGTGTGTATATGTATAAGAATGGGATCACAAGTAGAAAGAACATTCAAATATTCATGTATTTTATTTTTTAATTTAAAGGAATTTTATTTTTAGGGCCTAGTTCAAGGTTTTTATATAAATGTAAAGGTTGCAGCCGTGTTTGAGGTGGAACTCAAGATTGAGTGAAGTGGTTCATTAATTCTGTAAGTGATTTGTCCAAATTCCAGATCACATGTTGGACATTTTTCTTTAACAGGCGGTTACTGGCACATAAACATACCAATGGAATGGAAAGACAATAGCCAGTCAGAATACAGTGTTTAACTTTCCCATTTTCTAATAATATATCATTGATTGAGATTGATCAATAATATATTAGAAATATAGAAGTTGACGGCAGAAGGAGACTGCCAGGTCCATCTAGTCTGTCCTGAGTTGTTGTCTGGCCTACCCCCCCCAGCTTCTCTTAAGTGTGAGGGCTCCTCTGTGCCTATCCCATGCATATTTGAATCACCCTACCATGCTTGCCTCTACCACTTCAGGGGACAGACCACTCCATGCTTCCACCAACTTCTCAGTGAAGATCTTCCTGACATTGGTAGTGAACTTCCCTCTCTTTAGTCTAAGATCATGCCCCTAGTAGTGCTGCCCTCTTTGAAGTGAAACAGTTCCTCTGCCTGCACGTTGTTTATGCCTTTTATGTATTTGAATGTTTCTATCATGTCTCCCCTCTTCCCTTCTCTGTCCCAGTGAATACATGTTTAGTTCATTCAGTATCTCTCATATGACATCTGGTGCAATCCATGTATCACTTTTGTTGCCCTTCTCTGGACTGTCTCTGTACAATTGATGTCCTTTTAGAGGTGAGGCCTCCAGAACTGTACACTGTATTCCAGGTGTGGCCTGACCAGTGCCCTATACAATGGCAGGACCACCTCCCTCTTCCTGCTTGTGATTCCCCTCCCAATGCATTCCACTGGCCTTAAGTGTTGCTTTTTCCCACTGATTTCCCACTTTCAAGTCCTCTGAGATCGTGATTCCCAAATCATGCTCCTGGCTGGAGGTAGTTAGTCTCTCCCCTCCAAGATAATATACCTTCTTTAGGTTTTTCTTTCCTATGTGCATGACTGTGCACTTTTTGGCATTGAATCTCAACTGTTGTGCTCCAGACCAGTCCTCAAGTTTCTTAAGGTCTGTGAAATAGGGGGGCAGGTACCGAGAAAGTCAGGGAGGTCAAAGTTCGCGAGTTCAACTCATGGCTGCATGACTGATCCCAGGACAAATGATACCACTGCATAGGAAACCGGCACAATTTCTGGGAAAGAGGATTTTTTAAATATGACAGCCTGCACCTAAATAAGGAAAATGTGCAAGTGCACAGACAGAAATTCGTTGTCTACGCAGGGTATTTAAACTAAATAAAGAGGAGATGGTGACAGCCCACACACCGACGATCAGTGGGCTAGTCATCACTCCCCAGAACATCGCAGACATACATACTACCACAGAAAGGGAAGGGGGGCAGAACACACCTTGACCACCAGAGCCTCAATCATCACTCCCCGAGAAATCAGCAACTTGCATAAACTCTCCGGTGGAAACAGTAAATCGGTACAGTCAAAATAAAGGGTGCACCCACATATGAAAGGGGAGACATGTTGCTGGAAGATGATGCTTGCGAATGCCAGGAGCCTGGCAAATAAACTGCCAGAACTCATGGCCATCATGGAAGCAGAAAGGTTAGACTGGGTGGCTGTGTCAGAAACCTAGTTCACAGAAAATCACAGTTGGGACACAGCTGTACCAGGGTACAACCTATTCAGACAGGACAGGAAGGGCAAAAAGGGGGGGTCACTATTTACATTCAGGAAGAAATAAAGGCCACAGAGATGCTGGGATCCCGTGGGGATACCGAGTCACTATGGCTAACAGCTGATGCAGGTAACGGGTCAATGTTCAAAACTGGCACCGTTTACAGACCTCCAAATCAAGGGGGAAAAGTGGACAAAGACTTAATAGAAGAGATACATAAAATGATGGAGAGAGGAGAAGTGATACTGGTGGGAAATTTTAACCTCCAGATATAGACTGGAGCACACAAATGGCGGCAACAACAAGAAGCAGGGATTTCTTGTTGGCCCTACAATGAGCAGGACTAGATCAGCTTGTTAATATCCCAACAAGGGGAGATGCCATTCTGGACCTGGTCCTCACAAACAGTGAGAGAATACAAGATATCGAGGTTGGGTGTAACTTGGGGAACAGTAACCACCATATGGTCAACTTCAAAGTACGCAAAATGGAGGACACCTGTCACTCAAAGATCAAAGTGCTAGATTTTAAGAAGGCTGACTTCCAATAGATGAGAACCACCATACAAAACAACTTAGCTGTATCCAATATGGAAGAGTTGGTAGTCATGTGGGGCAAATTCAAGAAAGCAATCAGAGCAGCCACAGACCTATGCCCCAGAAGGGTCAGCAAAGCAAAAAGAAGAAGAAATCCTTTATGATTCTCCAAGGAAGTGGCAACCGTGGTAAGAGAAAAAAAGAAGGCATACAAGATGTACAAAGAAACTAAGAAGGAAAAAGACCAGGACTTGTATCAAGACAAAAAGAGAGAGGCAAGCAAAAGAATAAGGCAGGCCAAGGCCCAGACAGAGGTACATTTTGAGGAAGGAGCAAAGAAAGGCAACAAAACATTCTTCAGGTATATCAGAGAAAATAGGAAATCAGAAAATGGGATAGTGAGGATTGCTACAAGTGAAGGGAGGATAGCAGAAGATGACTCGGAAAAGGCAGAAATCCTAAACAAGTACTTTTGCTCATTAGTTACCGAGGAGGATCCAGGAAACTGCCCAGCACTCACAAAACACAACACCCTGGGACCAGAGGTCGACACTAGCTCATTCACAGAAGACTAAGTACTGGAGGCGCTAAACAAACTCAAGGTTAACAAAGCAATGGAACTGTATGCGATTCATCCCAGAATCTTAAGAGCTGGAGAGGGAGCTGGCAGCTCCACTTACAAAACTATTCACCAAATCCCTGGAGAGTGGAGTGGTACTCGAAGACTGGAGGTGGGAAACAGTAGTCTCACTACACAAATCAGACAGCAGGGAGGAGTCATGGAATTACTGACCAGTATGAGTCACATCTAAGATAAATGTACTAAAATCCAGACTTGTGCCCTCACATAGCTCTGTCTCAACCCTGCAAATTTCCCCTGGAATATGACAGTAGCAAAAGACTATGTTATGTTCCTAGGGATTAAATTCTCTTGGAACCTACTGACCATGGGGAAACAAAACTCAGAGCCTCTACACTCTGAAATAGAAAAAGATATGGTGAGATGGAACCACATCCACCTCTCACACTGGGACAAAGTTCATGCATACAAAATGATGGTATCACCTAGGATTCAATAAATCCTAGATAATCTGCATATTCCCCATGACTCAAAGCTAATATCAAAATTTCATAAAATCATGCTGGCATTTTTCTGGGGAACTGATGCCAGAAGACTCGGTCACAAGAACCAATCACAGGAACTCGCAAGAGGCAAATTTTATCTTCCTGACTTCACCTCAAGAGAATGGCTCAGATCATTCATCAGATAGCCAGAGCCGCCTCAGAGCCCAAGAACTCTCATCCCAGGAAATGGATACAGTGTGAGGAATGTGTTTTCCAACACTGCCATACTCACTGCTGTATGCTTTGACAGTGTCCCAACGGCAGCAGCAGATCATCCTGTGGTTACATACTTAATAGCTGCATAGAGATGAGTCGCCAAGTTCTCCAACTGGTCTCCAGAGAACTCACCTACTCTGCCTTCATGGTGCAATAAGAAGATGCTCACTGGAGGAGTGGAGAGTCACTGGGCCAATTAGGCTAACTAAGGGATCAACACTCTCAAACATATGTTGGACGAGACAAGTCAAAGCTGATCATAAATACAGACAGCTTATCAAGCAAGTCCCAGAGCCCTCTGATAATATCAGACTGAGCTGGTGAAAGAAGCTCAGCACTAAACTTATCCCTCAGGAGTGGGGACAGTGTTGAGAGAATCTAGTCGCAGGAGTCAAGGGCTCCAAAAATAGATTCTCGCAGCAAAAAATCCTGCATACATGGTGCAGAACCCTGAAAAAGCTGCGCAAACGGGGCGTTATGAATAATGATAAATGGTGGAGATGCAGGGAACATTCAGGAACAATCATGCACCTATTGTGGATGTGCCCCAAGCTCCATAAGTACTGGGAAAACATGCAAAGGATTTGTCAAATTGTCACCTCTACAAACCTTACCTTCAAGCCACAGTTGATCATGATGGGAACTGAAGGGGAGCAAATCCTCCCTAGCAACATTTCACCACATGGAAGCAAAGATATATGGTTAGAAGGGGCCCCTAATCAAAGCTAAGAGAGTCATAATTCAACACTGGAGGGAGCAAGAGGCCCCAGATGTAGATGTATAGGAATGGTTGACAGAATTGGGTAAAACAGCAAGCTATGAAAGAATGCAAGCAGTTTCCAGGGGTAGAACAGAGGCCTTCGCCCACAACTGTGGGATACCTGACTTCCACATTCTGCAGAAACCTGCAGGTCCCTGTATGCCAGCTTACCTTCTAGATCCCTGTACACAGACACCATAGATGTTCCTAAACCCAAACTCCTTTGTCAGGGTGAGGCAACATCCAGTTTAAGGGTCAGCCTCTCAGCAGGCATAGAGACAGCTGAGCAGATTGGAGTACCAGTTGTGGTTAGAGACGTCTTGTAAAAAACTACCAGAGCAAATTCTTAACATTAACTGTTGCATGTGAAACTTTAGCTACCTCCTCTTTAGTTAGTACTTCCAAGGGGTTTATCCTGGCCAGGGAAACCTTTTCTCTTTTTCATTACCTGATGTACTGTTTAACACAGTCATTTAAGTTGCACTGAACCATGGGTTATCAGTTGTAATGTAGAAGTTGGAAAAATCAATAAAAATGTTGCTTATAAAAAAGAAAATACATGTCATTGAACTCCAGCTACAGCACTACTCAGAGTGGTGGACATCAGGAGAACCGCAGCTTTCTTCAAGCAGCCTAGACCTCCATAATAGTGCTCAACCTGCTGGCTACCATAGTCTTGTATAGAAGCAGTTTCAAAGGCACTCATTCACATTAATATTGATCTATCAAAGCACTATGGCCACACTAATTCCTCCACCCATTCTGTAGTTTGACCCAAATGGGGAGCCCACCTCAGTAGCCACTCACTGGAAGAAGTGGCTCCACAAATTTGAAAATTATCTTGTGGCATTTGGCATCACAGAAAATACCATGAAGCAGGATCTCCTGCATTACTTTTGCGGGAACCGAGTCTACATCATTGACACCTTATCTGATACTAGTGAAGTAGATAATAATAGCAAGGCAATTGAAAAACTCACAGCATACTTCATGACCGAAAAGAACACAGAGTATGAGATTTATGTGTTCTGTCAACCAAAACAGCAGGCAAATAAAACTCTGGGCTCTTACTACACATGCCTCAGCTGGCTTGCTGCTACATTTGAGTTCACCACTCTAGACTAGGAACTCAAATCACAGATTGTCACAGATTATCCCAAGATGTTAATCTTCTCACCTTCAGTACTGGGTCCATGTGGTGCAGACCACACCCATTCTGACCTATTTAACTTTGGCAGAACACTGGAGTTCTAAGTGGCTGGTATAGAACAAGTTGCATGCAAAAACATGCACCCTTCTCGCAGTCTTCTAGTTCAGCAGCTACAGCATTACCAACACAAAGAAAGGAGACTTTCACCTGGCCCTCGGGCAACCTCCAGCAACAGAAGTACCTGTTGCAACTGTGGTAGCTCCTATCCTCATCCCAGAGGACTAACCTGTTGCCCAGCTAGCATCAATCGAAAGCATGTGGAAAATGTAATCATTTTGCCAAGTTCTGTAGGCCCACCCAACTGGCTAGCTCACAGGCTTTCAGGTCAATCCATAAATAGCAGATGCCCAAACAGCAGGGAATTACCAGCTCCAGCCCCTGATGCAACTACTCACTGAAGATGACCACCCACCTGACCTCTCCACCAAGGATGAAGAGTATGTATACACTGCACATAGCATAATCAGTTTGCAATCACCTACCATCACAGGCCATATTCAGGGCATTCCCATCCACATCATGGTGGGCTCTGGAGCCATTGTAAACCTGCTTGATGCACAGGCATATTATGTAGTCTACAAATGTCAGGATATCCCCATATAGAACAAACTAAGGACTGAAGCGTTGAGACAAATTCCATAGTGTACTCATTGCAAACTCGAGGCACACCTCTGTAACTTTCTATGTTACAGACTTTACAAAGACAGCTTCAGAACTTAGGCTTCTGTTCATCATAAACTCTTTGTTACCACATACATCAACAGCACACCCACTAGTTTCTGAATATCCCAGTCTGTTCAAAGGCATAGGCTGTTTAAAAAACTTTCAAGTCACACTCTAGTAGCTGTCATGCAACCTCACCACAGGATTCTTTTTTCACACTGGAAAAAAAAGGTGAACAGGAACTAGATCACCTAGAGAAACTAGGGATTATTAAACAATTAGCTGGCCCTACTCCACGGATAGCTCCAGTAGTTGTTGCACCCAAGCCTACGAATCCAGAGGAAGTGTGCATCTGCATTGACATGTGCCTTCCTAACAAAGCAATTAAGAGACAACGCCACATCACCTCCACAGTCAATTACATTATCTACGACTTGAACAGAGCCACAGTTTTTTTCAAAACTAGACCTAATGCATGATATCATCAGTTGAAGTTGGCTCCCACTTCTTAGTAAATCACCACACTCTCCACCCGCATTGGCCTGTGAAGGTACAAATGTCTAAACTTTGGAATATCAGCTGCTGCAGAGGTGTTTCAGAATGCCATTCAGCGGGTAATTCAGGGAATACTGGGCATATACAATTTTAGTGATGACATCCTTATATATGATGAAACCCAGGAGACACACGAGCATACTCCCAGAGCAGTGTTTAAATGCCTCCATAAAAATGATCTGACTTTAAACAGCAGAATGTGTGACTTCAACAAAACACAAATTCTACTGATACAACTTCTTAAAAACATGCCAGATTCCAATAAAGTGGAATCCAGTTCTAGTCGGTCTGCATCATCCCCTCCCAGCAAAGTTTGCAGTCTACTAGGGATGGTGAGCTACTGTGGTAGGTTCATCCCTCACATTGCAACTATCAGTGCTCCACTCCAGCAGCTTACAAAAAAGGATGTGGAGTGGAACTGGAAACCAGAACACAAAGCTACTCTGTATCAGATAAACATGCCTTGACCATCAATACAGCCCTGGCCTACAGTAGCAGCCATAGATGCATTCAGATATTTTCAGATATGTTATGATATATCTAAAGAGATTCTATCTGGTAGTTCACAGTAGTACTGCACATACGTGGGGAATTTCTCTAAAGATATCACAAAAATTTAAGGAAATAGCTGACCACGTCTTTGGCTGCAACTGTATTTTGATACAACCAAAAGGACAAACGTCATTGTATAAGACAGCCCAGTTGGTCTGGGAGCTTTTCTTGTACAATGTGACAATCCCCAGATGATGCAAAACATTATTGCCTATGCCGGTTAAGCTCTGACTGCTGTTGAACAGCACTACTCCCAAACAGAATGGGAAACACAACAGTCAGGAGTTGTGAACATTTTCACCTTTTACTTTCAGGGGTACCCTTTGCTATAATCATGGTCTACAAGACACTGGAGTTAATATTCAGCAACTTGAACAAATAATCAACAGACAAAATTCCATAATCAGTTCCTTAATTTAATACTTATCCACCAAAGTGTTTTTCTGGTTCTTCTAGCTCTTCCCTGTTGTACTTTCCAGGGCTGAAAGTGTCTGCAATTTTAAATAGTCCAATTTCTTGTTTTGCAATATTTTTTGGTAACAGGTTTTAATATTCGAGAGGATGCTGCAAGTCCATGCAAGTCCAGTATCCACCACTTCCCTTTGCACTTCCCTGTCCACATACTTCCCAACTCTCCACTGATCCTAAAGAACACAATTCTTTGACTTTCACAGTGTTCCCTTCTTCTTATTTGAATAGGAACAACAGGGACAGCTCCCAATATATTGCAGGGGTATTTCATCATAAGAGTGACCCAAAATGAGTGACTAGAGATATAGTGACTCATTTTGGATGCTTTTATAGTGGGCTACCCTGCAGAATAGCAAGGGTAGGGGATAGCGACTAGGCAGAAGGGTGAATGGAAGGGAGGAATAGTGAAGGCAAGGGGAGGGACAGGGAAGGATTTTCAGGCACTGGTGTACCTGCTGCCGCTGAGCTCACCATGTGGCATGGTGGTGTGGGAGGCTAGTTCTGGCAGAGCAGGTACTGGGTTCAAGACCGGGAGTAGGTTACATTATGCTGCAGCTGCGAGCTGTGGCACTTAAATTTTGCTGAGATCCAGATTTTTGGCCCCTCCCAATATACACCCCTCTGGAAATGAGAATCCTAAGTTATTGTAGAAGCCAGCCCAGTTGGTCTGGGAGCTATTCTTGTACAATGTGACAATCCCCAAATGATGCAAAACATTATTGCCTATGCTGGTTAAGCTCTGACTGCTGTTGAACAGCACTACTCCCAAACAGAATGGGAAACACTTACAAAAGTCAGGAGTTATGAACATTTTCACCTTTTACTTTAAGGGGTACCTTTTGCTCTAATCATGGACTACAAGACACTCAAGTTAATATTCAGCAACCTGAACAACAATCTAACTACTAGAATTCAGCCTTGGGGACTCTCTCTTCAGCTGTACAACTTTCAAGTTTTTCACAAGCTCAGAGTAAACAATCCAGCAGCCTATATGTCCCAACACCCATTAATTACTATACCTCTATCACAGCGTACTCTTTCCAAGGTAGCAGAGAAATACATTAACTTCCTTGCCCTCCACACTGTTCCTAAAGCTATGTCACCTGAAGACATGAGGCATGAGACCAAGGCTGACCCAACCCTCCAGCTTTTAATCCACAATATCCAGTCAGGCTCATGGTCTATATCATTGGCCTCTCAACTATAGTAGACCGACTTAGGCCATTTTTTCCAGTTAGGCGTGACCTGTCAGTACTTTTATCATCTGACATAATTCTGAGAGGTACTAGGGTTGTAATTCCAGCTTTCTGAAAGGATAGGCTTTAGCCATAGCCCATGAAGGACATGAAGGCATTGTAAAGATGAAGCTGCACCTACAGGACAAAGTATGATTCCCTGGTATTCACAGATGTGTGTAGCATATGGTCCGGTCCTGCATTCCTTGCCAAGCTGCAGTGCCACAATCTGTTGCAACAATTCAAAATATGTTTGCTCTGTCTCCAGGACCCCGGCTCCATCTTCTTGTGTTCCTTTTCCCTCTGGAGACTACCTCTCTGTAGTTCTGGATAGAAACATAGAAACATAGAAACATAGAAGTTGACGGCAGATAAGGACCGCAAGGCCCATCCAGTCTGCCCATTTCTTTTTCTACCTTATAAATGTGCCATCGGCCTTTGCTCTGTCAGTGACCTATCTATTCATAGTCATTTGTATTGCTCCCTTATGCCTATCCCATGCCTGTTTGAAGCCCTGCACTGTATTCATAGCCACCACTTCTTGTGGTAAGCCATTCAATGCATCTACCACCCTTTCTGTGAAAAAGAATTTCCTCACATTCCCCCTTAATCGGCCTCCCTCTAATCTCATGCTGTGTCCTCTTGTCCTGCTATTTTCTTATATTTAAACATGTTAGACTCTTTCACCTTGTTTATGCCCTTAAGGTGTTTAAATGTCTCGATCATATCACCTCTCCCTCCTTTGCTCAAGGGTATACATATTGAGCTCCGTTAATCTGTCCTCATATGTCTTCTGATGCAGTCCCTGCACCATTTTGTTGCCCTTCTCTGGACTGCCTCAATTTGGTTAATGTCCTTGTGAAGGTGTGGCCTCCAATACTGCACGCAGTACTCCAGATGGGGCCTAACCAATGTCTTGTACAGAGGGATTATTACCTCCTCTTACGACTTGTGATACCCCTACTAATACACCCTAACACCCCCTAGCCTTACCTACTGCTTTAGAGGTCTGCTTGGATGATTTTAGGTCATCAGTGATGATGATGCCCAAGTCTCTTTCTTCCTTTGTGACTGCTAGCAACTCCTCCCAGCCTATAAGTGGCTTCAGGGTTTCTCTTCCCTATGTGCATGATTTTGCACTTCTTTGCATTAAATCCCAGTTGCCACTCTTCTGACCATTCTGCTAGTTTATCCAGATCTCTTCTCATTCTGCCCACCCCATCTGGATCATCTACTCTGTTGCAGATCTTGGTGTCATCTGCAAACAGACAAGCCTTACCCTCTAGTCCATCTGCGAGGTCACTAATGAAGATGTTGAATAGGACTGGCCCAGGACTGATCCCTGAGGTACCCACTTGTGACTTGCATCTCTTCTGACTGTATACCATTTACCACCACTCTCTGTTTCTGCCAGTCAACCAGTTTGCCACCCAGTTGACCAACTTCTGACCCACCCGAGCCTACCTAGCTTATTTATCAATCTTCTATGTGGAACAGTGTCAAAAGCTTTGCTGAAGTCAAGGTAGGCGACATCAACTGCTCCCTTGGTCCACCACTCTGGTTACCCAGTCAAAGAAATCTATGAGATTAGTTTGACAGGACCTTCCTTTGTAAACCCATGCTGTCTTGGATCCTGTGCCCTATGGATTCCAGGTGTTGCACTATCCTTTCCTTAAGGAGTGCCTCCATAATCTGCCCACTACTGAGTAAGACTGACCGGTCTGTAGTTCCCCGCCTCTCCCTGCTACCACTCTTGTGGAGTGGGATCACATAAGCCCTTCTCCAGTCTTCTGGGACCTCTCCTGTGCTCAGGACTCACTAAACAATTCTGCTAACGGCTCTGCTAGTTCCTCCTTTAGCTCCTTAAGTACCCTGGGATGTATGCCATCAGGTCCCATTGCCTTATCCACCCTGAGCTTAGCAAGCTCTTGTAGGACCCTTTCTTTTGTGAAGGGAGTAGTGCTCACCTCCTCCCCTGTGTCCATGATGCTGAGCTGTGGGCCCTGCCCTACCTTCTCTTCAGTAAATACTGAGCAAAAGTATCTATTTAGGATAGATGCCTTTACAGGGTCCTCCTCCTCACATGCTCCCTTTTCTCCATTAAGCTAGCAATACCCTCTGGACTTTCTCCTTTCACTAATGTATCTATAGAAAGTCTTGTCACCTTCTTTTACTGTTCGTGCTAGTGTTTCCTCAGTTTGGGACTTTGCCTGCCTTACTGCCTTACCTGCTTCCCTTAGGGCAGTTTGGTATGCCTCCCTATCTTCATCCCGCTGTGTTCCCTTATATTTTCTGAAGGCCAGCCTTTTGGCTCTGACCTTTTCTGCTACTGTATTTGAGAACCAAAGTGGTTTCCTTCTTCTTTTGCACTTCCTTTTCTGTCTAACACAATGGGATGTTGCTTCAAGTATTGTATCCTTAATGCTTGCCCACTTTGCCTGTACCTCCTCACCTGTGTTTCTTTTTGCCAGGGCTAGCTTAACTCTGTTGGCCATCTTATCAAAGTCAGCTCCTCTGAAGTCCCATATTTTTGCTTTGGAATGGGATGATTTAGATGTAGTAGCCAAATTGAACCATACCATGTGATGGTCACTGGCCCCCAGGTGACCTTCTACCTGGAGATCTGTGATCCCTTCTTTTTAGTCAGTACTAGATCTAGGATAGCCCTGTCTCTTGTGGGTTGCTGTACCAGTTGTTTGAGGCCCTCCCCCTGCAGGATGAGTACTCTCACTATTCTGTTGTTGAGAGAGCCAAGTCAACCTCAGCATCCACCACTATTCTGAATCTCTAGAAGATCTTCTCTACATTTGGGATCCCTAAAGTCCTTAAGTTAGACAATGGTCCACCCTTTAGCAGTGCAGAATTTCAATAGTTTGCTCAATATCTGGGATTTCAAGCCCATACAATCACACCATACTGGCTTCAAGCCAATGCCAAAGTGAAACCATTTATGAGAACTTTACAAAAGGCCATTTCTGTTTTTTTCTGCTGCTGGCAGGTAATAGAATCAATATCTGTTCCAGTTTATTCTGAACTACCATGCTACTCCTTATAGCACCACTGGCAAACCTCCTGCTGATCTCCTTTGTGGCAGACCTCTTTGTATCAAGTTGCCAGTAATCATATGAACCTCTGCTGACCCAGCTCTCTGTGTTGCTGACACTCGGGCCATACAACAGATGAAAATGCAAGCAGACAACCATTCTTGAGCTAGCCTTTCCTGGATCAAACCGGGTAACTCAGTGCTCCTTCAAAATCACACACTGGTAAACTCATCCCTCCTTTTCATCCCTCACCTTACAAAGTATTATAAATTACCAGTCAGCACACAGAGTCACTGTACATCTTATCCCATGTATAATGTGCTCTCATGTGTGAGTGTTAGGGGAGAGTGCTCCACTTCATCGCCAAGAGGGAGGATGGCATAAGTAAATAAAAAAAAGGTTCTAATAGCTGGCCCAGTGTTGCTGAGGGCTGAGGTGCTGGACGCCTTACCTCGCACCATGCCGACAACGCATGTTTGGGAATAAGCAAGGGCCTCTGGGGGTCAGCAGGGGAGGAGAATGATCGAGCATCTGATGGACTACTCTCCTTCTCGAGGAGGGGGTCACCAATGGTCAATGTTTGACTGGCCCCTAGCAGACGCTGGGGGAGAGTGTGCTGACACTGTAGAAAGGGGGAGGAGATGGGGCAGACACTAGGAGGGAGCATATGTGGACGTGTGCATGCTCTCTCCACAGGCATCATTGCATGTCTCATCTCCCGGGGAGAAACCAGGAAAACGGATGCCATGGTGAATGATGGAGGGTGCCTCGCAGGCTCCGCTCCTGGCTAGCCACAGCACTGGCCACACTGGATCTGGTCTCTAGTGGGGGTTGAGGAACCCCACTGGCCCCACCGGGGGGGTAAGCCCTGGGAGTATGGGCCAGCGCCAGATAGTGGACACCAGGAGATGGGGTTGGGGGCTCCCTCCAGAGGATAAAGAGGGCCGCGGCATCGAGGAAAAAGAAAATAGCAAAAAAAAAAGTATCTAATCATATTATAAATTGCCTGAGCTAAACGTGAGTGATACTGTATATAAGTTAATAGGGCCTCCAAGGAGATACCTCTTGTGAGGTCTGGGGATGGCAGAACCACTCAGCTTTGCTTCAGGGTCCTCTCACCCAAACCTCATGCTCTGTGTCTCTTATACTGTACCATAAATGACCCCCCTACCTCGGAGCACCTATTAACTTATAATTGTAGTCAAATATACAATGGTCACTGCAGAGTCAATGTCAGGCAATCATGCTACAAGAAACATCTCCTTCTTTAAACTCCTTCCTAAGTCCAAATCACCAGTTCATTCTAAGGAAAGAGAAGAAGAGGATGATGATCTCTGTGCCAGGACTCCAACAGGGTTGCCTCAGTCAGCACCAAAAGTACCACCTGCACAAATGAGACAATACCCAGAGAGAGGAAAGAGATGCCTGTTACGTCATCTGACGGAAAGTTATAAAGTGTTTACACACTAAGAACGTTTAGTAAATGGAAAGTTCTGTAACATGTTGAAAGATGTTATTTCAGGATTTCTAAAATGAGTCTGAGTTCAAAAGGTGTTATATTCTTCCAGTCTTTCTAAAACACCTATGTTTAGAAAAGTTAAAATTTGTTCTGAGGGCTGGCCCTGTGGCATGGAGGGTTGAAGCATAGGACAGCACACCTGCCACCACACCGGAAACCCTGGATCAAGGTTTCTGCGGGATTGGCAGAGGAGGGAGAGGACTGAACATCCAGAGGACTGCTGTCCTCTCCTGGAGAGGGGGACTTGTCACCTGGTGCAAGCCTGGCCCCCTAGTGATGGCTAGGGGCAAGGCAGCCAAGTAATATCATGACGGCAGCAAGGAGGAGTGGCAGCCACTAACATCCTACACACAGGAGCGTGTACAGGGCTACCTTGGCTGAGCAGTGCACACCAACTTCCCTCAGGAAGAAAAATGAAGGAAAAAGGCAGTCCCCAGTTCAGCTGGCCATCTCCGGTCCCCCACAGACCCCACACCCAGTGAGCACCCAGGCCATGTAGTGGAAATGTGATTGTAAGTTCCAGTGGCAAGCTGGGGTGAGGAGAGACTGGGATGGCTGCAGGCATTTGCCTCTGGGCTGGTGACAGCTGAAAGAAACTAACTGTAAAAAAAAAAAATTATTCTGTAAAAAAAAAAAATTATAAATGTAAGGGGGGGGGATGTAAGGTATGACATCTGGTCTCATACATTAGGATTCCAGTCCACAGTTTATGAGCTGATGTTAGGACCTCTAGTGGAATTCTGGGAATGAGATGTCAGGTGTTTTGTCAGTACAGTAGTTCAGTAAAAGGAGCACTGAGAGCAATGCATGTATCTGCAATCACCCATAAGAAGGCAGAATTCCTGTCCAGGGAGATTGCAGTTGCTCAGAATCGACCGGCTCAGCTGTTCCGAACTGTAGACAGACTGTGCAAACCAGCCTGCCTGCATGTTCGGAAAGCTTTTTCGCAAGTAGAGTGCGATGAGCTCGCTCGATACTTTGCAACTAAAGTGGCTGACATCAGGAAGAACCTGGGTCCGGCAAGCTCTATGGGTGAAGCCTCTGGTCAGCATGAGATGACAGTGCCCCATTTCTCCTGGAGTTCCTTTCGATGACCTGAGTTCGTGGACATTATGAGGATCATCCATTCTATGCACCCCACAAGCTGTGGTTTGGACCCTGGTCCGACTCCCCTTATTTTGGGTTGTTTGGAGATCATTGGTCCGGTCCTGGCGCAAATAGTCTGGTGCTCCTTGGAATCAGGTGAGTTCCCTGTTCCTTGAAAGAGGCTGTGATAACTCCTCTCTTGAAAAAAGCTTCCTTGGACCCGGACTCTTATTCTAGCTATCGACCTATCTCTAACCTCCCTTTATTGGGAAGGTTATCGAGAAGTCGAAATGCAGTCAATTGGATGACCATTTAACCATCCATAACAAGTTCACGAATCCTTCCAGTCGGGCTTCCGTGAAAAGACATAAGCACCGAGACTGGGCGCTTGGTTCGGTGTTAAATGATCTTCTGATGGCGGGGATCAGAAGAGATGCTCCATTCTCGTTCTTCTTGATCTCTGCAGCTTTTGACACAGTGGACCACATGGTGCTGTTAACTCGTCTGGGGCATGTGTGAATGTCTGGAACTGTTCTGCAATGGTTCCGTCCTTTCATACCGAGATCACAGAGAGTTGTGTCTGGGATTTTTCCTCTGACCCAATCCCTCTGTGTGTGGAGTGCCCCAGGGATCCGTGCTATTGCCCATGTTGTTTGCAGTGTACATGCTGCCCCTCAGAGGTATCATTAGACGATATGGGCTGAGGTTTCACTGCTATGCAGATGACACCCAGCTCTATCTGTCCTTTGCACCCGACCAGGATGGAGCTCTCTCAGTGTTTAACAGCTGTCTGAGGGAGATCCAAGACGGGATGGATTTTAGTTGGCTAAAGTTGAACTCGGAGAAAACAGAGGTGCTGGTGGTGGATCCTGGTGGTCGGGTGGTGAGGCCGGATATCGGTGCTCCATCTGAAATTATTCTTGGTGGAGTACCTTGCCGCCCTCAGAACAGGTGCGTAGCCTTGATTTATTCTTGACGATAAGCTGACTCTCAAAGCTCAGGTGTCAGCTGTTGTCAAGACTTCCTTTTATCATCTCAGGAACATTACCAGGGTGAAGCATCTTGTTCCGTCTGACTCCCTGCCTACTTTGGTTCATGCCTTTGTATCTTCATGCTTAGACTATTGCAATGCCCTGTACTTTGGGCTTTCTGGGGTTGAAATAAATCGCCTGCAGCTGGTGCAGGAACGCTGCAGCCGGGTTTTGACTGGACAAGTCGTTTCTGTCAATCACTCCCGTGCTCGCTGAACTGCACTGGCTGCCTGTGCAGTGGCGGATCACCTTTAAAGTCATTTGTTGACTTTCAAAGCCCTTCATGACCAGGGTCCAGCCTACCTGAAAGACCTCCTGGTGCCTTACTGCCCTGACGATCACTCCTTCTCGGCCGACATGGGGTGTTAGAGATCCAGAGTGAGTCTGAAATCTTCTGGCAGCAGAGCATTTTCATTTGCTGCACCCTCTTTGGAACTCTCTACCATGTCGGCTCTGACAGTGCACTTCGTGGAACTCTTTAAAAAGAGCTGAAAACTTACCTGTGGAGCATGGCTTTTTAGATAATGAATTATTTATTAACGCTCTGGATTTTATTATTACATATTTTATCTTGTGGTATGCTGATTTTATGTTTATGTTTGTGTATGTAATGTTTGAATTGTTAAATTGTTCAGCACCTTGATATGTTGAAAGGTGCTATATAAATAAAATTATTATTATTATTATTAAAATTATTATTATTCTCTTTTGACAACCAAAATGAATAAAGTACACAGTTTGATACAACTCCAGCAATGTGTCAAAGTATCTAGAAACTATCAATATTACAGATCCTAGGAAATATAAGAAACAGCTGCTGAGCATTGCACATGACATTCCTTTTGTGGGACACATGGGAGTGAGGTGGACCAAACAGAGGCTGGCACAAAACTTCTATTGGCTCAGCATGTATAAGGATGTGGCAGAGTACTGTCACACTTGTGGCAAATGTCAGAGCTGGAAAACAAGGAGATAAGAGCAAGGCATCTTGAATTCCTCTACCCATAATAGAGGTACAATTCAAATAGCCATATATATTGTGGGGCCTCTGAGTGTGTCATCTAACTGGGAAATGAGGTACATTCTGGTACTGATGGACTATGCCACTTGGTACACCGAGGCTGTGGCAATGTCTTCCATTGAAATAGAAAAGGCAGCGGATGAACTGTTGGAGATTTTCAGCTGGATTGGATTTCCCAAGGGGATTTTTCTCTAAGCAGGGTGCAAACTTTATGTCTGCCCTGTTAAGGCATTTGTGGGAAAAATGTTGGCCTTTGAAAAAATATATTTGCACATGTGTGAAACTGTAGGTAGGCAGTGTACCCAACTTAATTGCACCTTTGACTGTGACCTGACCAGGCTCTGTCTGGGCCTCTTCCATTATTCCCTGTTCTTATTGAATGTATCATTGACCAGGCTTCTCAAGAGTCAGACTATATTCCCTAAATTTCATTTTTCATTTTTTTTTTCATTTTAGTCTTTGGTAACTAGTTAAGGTGCACTAGGCACAAGTGCCTGTTTTCAGGGGTGACCTGGGAGCACTGGGCGGTTAAGTGACTTGCTTAGAGTCACACAGTATGCAAGTGGAGGTTGTGAGAATCAAACTCGGGTCTGGTCTACTGGATGTACCAACGTCATTCACACCTCGTTCCTCTAACCTCTAGACTATACTGCCAGCCCATGTATTGTATTGTAAATGTATTTTAACCTCATGTATTGTAACCTCAATTGACATGGAACCTTTGAAAAAGAGTGCTGCACAACCGAGGCCAAAACATTGGTATGGCTCTATAACCAAAGATAGTACAGGGGCTGTCAGATAGAGGCTGATGGTGCTCCTCTCCATTGGATGGAACAAGCTGCACTCAGCATGGGAGGACCTGTTTATACTGATGAAACAGGTAGATATAGTGAACATTGTTGTGGAACTACCCAACAGGAGGTACAAACATGAGGTTTCCCATGTCAACGTGATGAGACCTTATCATTACAAGGCAGAGATTATCATGATGGTTTGTAGTCAGTTAGACAAGGGTGGGGAGGAGACCCTGAGAGATCTACTAGAGGAGAGGAGAGGAGACGAGAGGAGTGGAGAGGGGAAATGTCAGTGAACTCTTTTATACTCTTAGAGACTGGCAATATAGCCTAGAGGTTAGCATAAATATCTGTGAATGAGCTTGGTACATCCAGCAGACGTGGTTTGATTCCTACATCCTCCACTTACATACTGTGTGACTCTGAGCAAGTCATTTAACCTCTCCAGTTTTCCCAGGTCACCCCTGAAACAGACACGTGTGCCTAGTGGGCCTTACCCAGTTACCAAAGAATAAAAAAAAGCAGCTGACACCCGCACATGTGGTACAAATAAAGAGGGTGATATATTCTGTCAGCATCTTATTCTCAAGAAGATGGTACTCCTCACTTTTACAACACCAGGTAGATACAGGAACTCAAACGCCACAAAAGCAGCATGCATGTAGAGTCCATGAGAGTGTAAAATGCCACTGGAAGGAGGAGGTAAAGGAGATGCTGGACCGCTGTGTTATCTTGGAATCCAACAGTCCCTGGACCTTCCCTGTTGTGCTCATCACTAAACAGGATGGAAAGACATGGTTTTATCTGGATCACCAGAAGCTTAATGTTGTCACACTGTGTGATACAGTCCCCTATGCCACAGAAAGATGAGATACTTCAAAAGTTAGGGGGAGTCAGGTACCTAATGACTATTAACCTGACAAAGGTTTAACTCTGAAACCTGAACATAGTCAGCATTTATCATTCCATTTGGCCTGTATGCATTTCTTGCAATGCCAGTTGAAATGTAAAATGTGCCAGCTAAATTTCAAAGGCTGGTTGACCAAGTGCTGTCTGGGAAAGGTGACTTTGCCTTGGTTTACATGAATGATGTCATTGCATTTAGTCAGACTTGGAAGCAGCTTCAGAAACATGCAGGGCAGACACTCAGAAGACTGAAAACAGCAAAGCTCATAGATAAAGCAGAGAAGTGTTGGGTGGGCATGGCAGAAGTTCCATATTTAGAACACTGAGTGGAGGGGGAAACATCCAGCCTGAATCTGTGAAGGTAAGGGCCATGCAGGGATGGCCCACACCCACAACAAAGGGACTGATAAGCAGTTGGGGGAATGTGGATTACTACAGAAGGTTTGTTGCTAGTTTTAGCATTATTGCAGCTTCTCTCAATGATCTAACCAAAAAGAGAATGCTTAAAAAGATATACTGTGTGAAGGCTTTCTGTCAACTAAAACAGGTCCCATACCAGGCTCCAATACTAGCCAGTCTTGACTACGACTGCACATTCACAGTGCACATGGATGTATCAAACTTTGGGGTGGGGACAGTCATGAGACAGGTCAATTTCAAAGGTGAAGAACATTTCATTGTATACCAGAGCCGGAAATGCCTACCAAGGAAGTGGCAAATGCCAGTACTGAAAATGAGCGCTTCAGTGTAGTTTGGGATTTGCAGAACTTGCAGCCATACTTGTATGACTTACAATTTCCTGTAGTCACAGACCATCACCCACTTATATGGCTACAGTGCATGAGTGACGAGAATACCAGGTAATTGCACTGGAGTTTTGCATTGCAAGAGTATAATACGAGAATCCAGCATCACAGGGGCACACAGAATGCAAATGCAGATTGATTGTCCTGACAGATGGCATACAGTATCATGGCCTGTGTAATCACAGTGTGGTACAGCCACAAAGTAATGACAATGAACTTGGGAAGGGAGGTGTGGTATACATATACCGGTATATCATTCTTTACAACAATCAGTTTAAAACTTGTATTCCCTGACAGAGGCATCCTGAGTCATCTAGAGGGGTCAAAGGTAAAATGCTAACAGATTCAGCATGTTGTTGGAACTGAGTGCATTTTATGGCTATGGGCAGAGCCTACAACCATCTTTGCTTTAGCTAGAAAAATGGCATACCATGAAACATATTTTTGGACTTTTCAGTGTATCCTTTCATAAGTGCAAATCACTATGGCAGTTAAAAAAAATATTCCCTTCTTTCTGTTTAGACTGTTGGACACAGAGCTCCAAGCTGTTTTTCTTTGAGAGTAAATGTGCACACACTCCAAACAAATCTAAATATCTTTCAAAATATTCAAGGTGCACAGAAACAACCAAGGTGAAAGTTGTTCATTACAAAAAGACCTTTCGCATGAGGGCAGTCACTAATCTAAATTCTTTATATTTTGTAAAATATGGTCTTTCAAACAACATCATTTTTTTCTGAGTAAACACAGTAGGAGTCATGCCAAACAAATGTAAATATCTCAGAAACCATACAAGTTACCAATACACGACAAACATTAAAGTTGTTCAGGACAAAACGACCTTTCAAATGAGGGTAGTCACTAATCTAAATTTGTTAGATTTTTTTAAATATAGCCATCTGAAAGGTGAAAATTGTGAAGAAAGATGAAAATTCAGGTAATCAGATGGCCATAGTTTAAAAAATATAATTAGTGCAGCTTATGGAATATGCTGATTGGAAAGGTCTTTTTGTCCTGAACAAGTTTCACACTGGTTTTTATGTGTAACTTGTATACTTTTAGAGGTATTTACATTTGTCTAGCATATCTCCTATTGCACTTCTAAAGTGCCTCATTTTTGCTAACCACTATGCCACTTAAGTGAAATACTACACCACCTTGTTTATCTCTTGTCATGCCTAATTTAACATCAGATCCTGATGCTGACCAGATAGGGGAAGAAGTAAGACAGAGAAGAAAACAATACTCATAAACAGAAAACACAAATTACACATATCCAAATAATGTTTGGCTGTAACACCAATATTCTCCGGGATAACCTGTACCCCAGTGCATTTGCTCTGGGGTTCTTTTGTGGTTCTCTTCATACACAGAAGGCAGACCTGGTGCACAAACAAGGCTGTCCGTGAAATGTTTAGGCATCTATGCTGCAGCACTGATTTTTCTTTTATTATCTCCTCTTTGGCAACTTCTATTATTAAAATGCATTAAATGTATAGTTTACTAAATCTTGACCTTGGGATAACTCTTCAATGACTCCCAAATACGTTTTAAGCCATTCTCTTTACAGGAGGTCAAGACCTCTGCAAAAGGTCAAGTGTAATTTTTTTCATATTTTTTTTACAAATTTCCAAAGTAAAAGTGTGGAGAAATACAAAAGTATGAACAAGTAACCTTACTGAGTACCTAAGACTGAGCAAAATCAGCTTTTTTATAAATTGTGTTATTTCCAAGTGTTTCTGTATTCTCTTTTTTTTTTTTTTGCTAGCTGCATAATTGCCCCTTGTTTGATTGGTTTCTGCATTTACAGTCCACAGAAATAGGCTAATTGATTTCTAGCTAGTATCCTTGTATTTAGAAAGTCAAAAAGAATAATATAAAAAAATATTTTTTTTCTTTAGAATGGCTATATAAATAGCATTCAATCAACTGTGCTGAGGTTCACACTATGGCCTCTTGTTCACAAAGCCAGAATGGGTTGATGGTAATGGAGGGTACAGGCTCTGGAAGCAAAGAAAGGAAGAGTTGGGTGAGGAGGAGGGGCAGGTTTTAGGGTCTGTTTCAGGAGGGAGGCAGGTAGAGGGGGCATTTTCTATGTTTCTATGCTTGAAAAAGCTGCCTGCGATTCTGCCTTACCATTGTGCTGCCACAGTGCTCTGGCATAGTTACCAGTGATTGTGTTTATGCAGCCCTGCCCGTCCATGGGCCCCATAAACATACCCACTTCCCAGCGCTCTACTTTTCCCTGCCGCGACTGCAGAATTGATGGCTGCCATGTGCAACATGGTGGCGCTGACTTAAACTGCGCATACATGACAGTCGTGCATACGTAGTTATGTCAGCACTGCAATGTTGTGCACAGCTGACTCCAGGACAAATTGCACATGTGCGAGTATCATGCATGCGTAGTACTGTAATCACTGCAGTATTACTTATGGCTGACTGTGGTGCAGCGAGAGCACCGCATATTCTTTTCCACGCTCTTGCCACTCCTAAAAGCTCTCCACAGCCATATCAGCTCTGACCAGAGGTTGTTATGAATAGGCCATCAAGCAGTTTGTCTAAACTGGGTTGACTATGCATAAGTGATCAATGAAGGTTCTTAATGTGTGTGAAAGTATCTGTTTTTCAGTTTACAGGCAGATGGGTAACAAACTGTGTTTATAATTGCGTATTTAATCCTGTAATATACCATTCACAGTAGCAAGGGAAACAACTCTGATGAGGGATCAGATTATTCAACTGAGGTAGTGGCTCAAGGGAGATATCCTGAGTAAGTCAGTATATCTCATAAAATGGTGAGAGAGAGAAAGAAAGAAATGTTTGATATGATATGATCATTTACTTTCTGTAAGCTACAGTAATGTAACTTTTCTATCTTTAAGTGGATGCCTAGAATGAGTTAAGTTCCTTCATTTACTATTTAAAACCTTTATTTTCATGAATTTTTCCAGAATGCACATTTAATCCTTCTTTACTTTGTATTACATATTGTAAATAAGCAACACATATTTAGTATCATGTAAGTGACTTTTTATGCAATTTGAGAATTTTTGTAAATTTCTGGAGTATCTGTCATTCTAAAAAAGCTGCTATCACAACTGATTTGAGCTAAATAATCCATCCAGGTACTGGGAAGTGATAAGGTAAAGAGTGAGACAACAAGACCGCATTCTACCTGAGGTTTGGACAGTTGTTGGTTTCAGCCAGAACTGGTCACTGGGCTGAAGGGTCTAGGCATCTGGGATGTGTCATCTTTGCAGAGGGGCAAGTGTGGGTGCGGACATGGTACAGGACAAACTAGGGTAGAGGTCTGTGATGAGCCAGTGCGAGAGGCATGCTGGTGTGGGTGCAGACATACAGCCATATTTTCAAAAGCAGAAAAATTATGTAAATGTGGGGAAAAAAGTTACACAATGGAAGATTTCCTTGTGCAACTGCAGTTTTTTTCATGTACACTCAATTTTTAAAAAGGTTGCCTTTTTGTATCTTTTTCCACAACTTATGGCAGCTTTCACATATTTTGTGCAGCTGTGGAGAAATACTATGCCTGGTATTAACAGATGTAGCATTTTTTCTGCAGCTGCAAGAAAAAAGGGAAATTTTGCCCATACACATAAAATGCTGAAAATAGCATTTCCGCAGGAAGGCAATTTCTCCCCACACCAGTGAGATGCACACAGGGACTTCATCCTTGGGCCATGTCAGGCCCTTTAAACATTGGGTCCATGGTCTGTGAAAAGGTATTTTAAAATGCTACAAGTAAGTTTAAAATGCAGTACAAGCTAGCTCAGTGGTATGGCAGTAACATAACATTTTGCTTTGAGACTGGTGATTATAAGTGACCCCAGAATCCCACACTGGAGAAGACTTAGAGATGAGTACATCCCACAGGTGAGCCACTCTTCTCTCAGAGGAGAAGGGTAATTTGTGCATCCCCTGTTGAGCAGTTCAAGAGCTTCATTCTCATGGTGAGCTTTCTGGCAGATAATGGGTTCCAGGACATGAGGCATCATGGGTTTGTGTCGGGGAGGTCCTGCCAGATTAACCTAATTGACTTCTTCAACTGTGTTACCAGGACAGTAGACATAGGCCAAGCTGTTGATATCCTGCATCTGGACTTCAGCAAGGCCTTCAACTCTGTGCCTCTTAGGGGACTGGTTAGGAAGATAGAAGATCTAGGGCTGGGAGCTAAGCTTGTTGAGTGGGTCAGAAGTTGGCTAAGGACAGACGCCAAAGGGTGGTAGTTGGGGGATTCTATGAAGTTAGACCAAGTGTTGTTTAACATACTCATAAGTGACATCACGGATGGGATATGGGGTAAGATATGCATGTTCATTGACAACACCAAGCTCTGGGAGAGAGCGGACATGGAATAAGGTAGACAGGAACTCAGGAAAGACATGGCTAGGCAAGAGAAGTGGTTTGGCATTTGGCAAATGTGGTTCAACACTAAAGTTATGCACTTGGGGGCAAAAAACCCAGAGACCAAATACTGGTTGGGTGGTGTGCAGGTTACCAGGTCACAGGAGGACAAGGACCTGGGTGTAATTATCAAGAGTGACCTGAACTTCTCGGCACTAAGTAGGAAAGCTGTGACCAAAGTAAATCGGATGCTGGGCTGCATAGAGAGGGGAGTCACCAGCAGGAAGGTGAAGGTCATTTTGCCACTGCAAAGGTCTCTAGCGAGACTGCACCTAGAGTACAGTGTGCAGTATTGGTTCCCTTATCTAGAGAAGGATATCAGCTTGCTGGAAATGATACAGAGAGGGGCAACCAAGATGATCCAGGGCCAGCAAGACAACACCTACGAGGAGAGGCTCGGGGTGCTCAACATGTACTCTCTTGAGGACAGCAGGGAGGGGGCGTGATTGAGACCTTCAAGTACCTTACAGGTATAAATAAGGTGAGCATGAAGGACCTCTTCAGTCTCAGTGAAAACAAGACCACTAGGGTTAACAGCTTAAAGCTGGGTGGAGGGAAAGTTAACAAAGGAGATGAGGAGGAACTTTTTTCACCAAGAGGGTGGTGGTTAAGTGGAATGAGTTGCGAGAGGAGGTGGTATCCTTAAAAATGATGGACAGCTTTAAGAGAGGTTGGGACAGTGTGGGGGGAAAATTTCAGGTAGAGGGGGTAGAGGAAGGGGCGTGGGTATTTGACAGGGGTTAAGGGGGATAAGGGGAGGGGGCACAGTTCCCTCTGTAAGCACAGTGGAAACTGCACATCTGAGGAGACTAGGTAGCCTGTAAAGCCATTATCTGCTGGCACAGTGAGAAACACACTGGGATCTTTGTTCTTCCCTTTCCTGCACCTGGTCTGTCACTGTGATTGCAACAAGGGATGATGATGAGTGTTGTTCTGTTCTGTTTGTGTTCCTGTTTCTGTTTTGTGCTATAAGACCAGATGGATAAGCAAGGTTTTATAGGACTGTTGACTTACTGCATTCTTGTGCATCGAAGAATGTCTCAAGTGAACTGAGGGTCTAAGAGGGCAGCCAGGATGTAGTGGTCATCTGTACACATTTGTGAAAAGCTGAAGTCATTCTAGAAATGTGATTGTATCCTTTCTACGAGATAGAGGGCAGTGGTATCCACCTTTTCCTCATGTTGAGTTTTCATATGAAGAAGTTGCAGTTATTGAGAGAAATGACGAGGACAACCTGGCTTAAACCTGCTTTATCAGCACTAATGACCCTTGTGGCCTCCTCAAATGGCTTTGGAATAATGTAGAGGGTTTCTATCAGGTGCCACAGATCTGGGCCGATGTGTATGTCTCCCTTGAAAATACCATGCTTTATAGCATACTGGTGGATAGCCTTCTGTTGTTCCAGCAGCCGTTCCATCATGTAATAGGTGGAATTCCATCTGGTTGCCACATCCTGTTTCAGGTGGTAGAGGGGAAGGTGGGATTGCAGCTGAATGTTTCATAATCGCTTTCGTGCCTTTACAGAATGGCTAAAATGACCATAAACTTTTTGGCCAGACCTACACATGTCTGCACAGTAGTGCTTTCCTCATATAGGTGTAACCCCCCCTCTAAATGGGGGTTCCTGAAAGGTCTTCCTCGAGCTTGCCTAATGGCTCGTTGCCCGGTTGGTGTTCAGCGTTATTGCCATTTAAACATATTGCCAGTGAGTGCCTGTGTAGCCTCCGTGTACTGTCTCTTTAAAAGCTGCCTGATTGCAGATATAATTAATCTGAATGGGGGTTCTGAGTGTTTCCCTGCTCAAGTCCTGCCTGGTTTGCTGAGTAATCGCTCCGTTTCTGCCATCACTAATTGTGCTGAAGGAGCCCTGCTGAAAGATGCAACTAATTGCAGGAGATCGCTTAGAGTGATGATGATAATGTAGTTTGTTCTAATCTGCCTTCTTTGTAGCAAGGACTGTTCAGCTAGCTCCACCATTTTGGTCCCGAACTGCCAAATTGGACCAATCAGTAACTGGGGACTTTAAAATGGAGCCTGCCCTAGGGGCTGTGTGGACCCAATCCTGTGGGATTTGTAGTTCTGGACTGTTGGCACCTTTTGCACCAAAAGGGGAGCTCTTACTGTGATTGACAGCTGGACCAACCAACCAGACCTTCGGGATCCAAAGAAAACCCCTGAGCTGTCTGCTGGCAAGCCAGCTAGAAGCTGAGAGCTGAGGAAGAGGGACAGCTTGTGATAGCCGAGCAAGCGTGTCGTAGTTCGAGCAGGAGAACATGCGAAGGCCTAGCTAGCGGCCTGCTTGCTGGCTCATTGTGCATATATATATATATAGAGAGAGAGAGGCAGAATACATTTCAGACTGATTCCAAGTCTGGAGAAACCCAGAGAGACATAAAAAAGGGGATCAGACTTTAGCTGAGGAGGACCGAAGATTGTGCTAAATGCGATCGGCCTGCCAAAAACCCTTTTCCCCTCAATGCTGCTGGGGAGTGTGGAGAGCTTAGTGATTGTGACCAGGGAGGGCTGTGCCTGGTGCAGTAAGTTCCTTCTTACATATAAATGTGCTGTAAACTGGAAGGGGGTCACAATCTGGTTTTCCCCCAAGTTGAGCTGTGTGCTGAGGGCTGGAAGCTGTACCCAGCTTGAATTGGACTGAAACCACTGCTGCCTAGTGCAGCTATGCCCTGCCATGAGGGCTCTGTCACCCTACCCCACTGCACCAATAAGCTCCATCGACGAGAGACCTGCTAAGGGATCAGCCCCCTGCTCCATGCCTGAACAGGAATGACGCTGTAGTGAATCGTGTGGGCCCTGCTTCTTCTGGAGATCCAGAAACTCCAACTACTGTCTCATCCCTTGTCCCTCCTGTGTCCAGTTTGGGGGTATCGTGAGTAGCCATCAGGGTATCTCCCTGCAACTACCCTTAAATCTAAGTGTGTCATCTAATTGTTGTTGTTTCTTTTGTTCATGAACTGAGCCATCTGGCTCCGGATTACAAATACTGTGTTGTGCAAGTGTTTTTTTCCATCACAGGGCCCCTACAAGCTGCAACACCGGCCTACCCCGGGCAACGGTCCTGGCTAGCCCACCCCCCCATTCATCTGGGTACCCAGAAGTGTGGCAGTGCTAGGGAGTCTGATTGCTTGCATAACTGTATGATCATTAAAGAGAGTAAACTAATTAACCTGATTGCCCCTATCCTTGTTAAACCCCCACCCTGAATAAATCAGATCTACTTTTTCTGCCTCTTAAACAGTCTGTGGATTCTGTTTATGCCTGAAGTATTGTGTTGCATGCCATTTTCTCTGTTTAACCTTGTTCTACAGGGGGTCCTCAGGATCGAGTTGGAGAAACCCATCCTAGTGGTAAGTGCCAAAAGTGTGGATACAAGTAAAGCATAACAGGGGCATTGTGAAGGTCATTGTTGTAGTCTGTGTGGGCCACTAGCAGGAACTGAGGGGGTTACAGTATCCCAGAGGGCTGTGCCCAAGTTAGTATGACCACTAATAACCCTGACCTTTGGGTGGAGGCACCCGTTTCAGAACTCAGGCCCCTTAACCTACTGGTTGCCCAGCAGGCAGGGGTAGTAGCCCTTGGGGTAGCACCACCTGGGGTTACATGGGAATCCTTGAATTACCATATATAAGCACCCTCTGTGAGCTTACTGGTTAATTTTTAGTAACTAAGGGTAGCTAGGGGAGAGAGAGAGAGAGAGAGAGAGAGTAGTGGTGCCGGTAGGTCTGGGATCTTGGGCCTGCTTGCTGCCAGTAGGGAGCCCCATCCCTAGGGGGTATATAATGGAGGGTTTTTGGTGCCATTGGGGAGATCCAGAGGGGAAGTAGAAGAGAGACAAGTCAGGGAGTTTGGCCCCGCAAATTCTGCTGGAGGGCTGTGGCAGGGCCATGGTAGGTCACTTGCCCCTCCAGCCCTCCTCCCTCAAAGTACCCCATATGGAGAGTGTGGTGGTACAGACAGTAAGAGTAGGGGAGCAGTGGAGCACCAGTTGTGTCCTGTTGGTGGTGCTGTTTGGGAGCCAGAGCCCATAGAAGCTGAAGATGGAGGTCCACCATGTGATCTCTGGCACCATGGTAGGGTAAGCACCGATAGGGGCCTTGTCTTCTGAATACTCTCACCCATGGATGAGTGCATCCTGTAGAGCCATTGGTTTTCTGTGGTCAGGCCTGTTCTGGCAGATGGGGCCTGGGGCAAGGTCCAGATGTAGCAGCTTGGATCATTGTAGGGCATAGTAGTGGCAGTATACCCCTTTTCCCCTGGCCAGTGGCCACTGCAGTGGTTGGGCTCTCAGGGAGTGCAGTCTTCAAGGCAGGAGAAGATCCATGTGGGGAGTGGTAGATTGGGACCCCGGTGGGGTAGCAGGTCATCTGGGTGCTCTGTATGGCACATGAAGCAGTCCCCTGGGTGAAGGCAGTCCAGAAATTGGAATTGCTGCATGACTAGAGAGTGCTTGGATCTCTGTAGGTCCAGGAATGTGCAAAATTCCTTGGGGATACCAGCCAGGTGCATGGCATCAGTGATTAGGTATCCAGAAGGTCTTTGGTGGTTTGTTTTCCTGCTAAAAGCAACACCGTTGAGGAAGTGTGAGACCCCCTCAGTAAGAGAATTTGCTCACTGTTTTAAAATCAGATCCCTGCATTTTACAGTAACCCCCAGTGTAGCAAGCTAAAGAAAGGCAAAGTAAGAAATGGGATTGGGACAGTAGAAATGTCTCATGCTGTCACAATTGCTGCATCAGTTTAAGTGTTGCTGAGACTCGGAGAAAGGAAAAGTAAGCAAGTGCTTGGGTGAAGACAGAGTAATGTGAAGGAATATAAAATGAGAGTGCTGCTGAGTTTGAAATGCTCCTAAGTGAGGCCTGTTTCAGTCCACACCAAATGCTGCTGTCAGGAATGTAGCCTTTTCAGCTCCTGGGAATGTCTGCTTGCTGTAAATCAATCTGTTGAAAAAATACATTTTTGTAGGACAAATGTCAGGTTTTGGCCTGTGAATAGCCCCACCACAGCTGTTATGCCCCATGCTCCATGGAGTGGTTTACCAAGTTTCTCATTTTACATTAAATCAGTTTTTCACTTTGATTCTGGAGTGGACATTGAATTTAATTGATTTAAATTGTGCCTGTTGCCTGCTAATGAACATTGCCCCCTGCAGTTAGCCCACCGAAGCAAATAAGTGTGCCTGCTTCTCATCCTGCAACGCCATCTTGCAACATCAGCAGAACCAAGTAATAAGCATATTTCTATTTTTTGGACTGTGTTTTCGTGGTTGTACAGTGCCCCCCTCCCACCAAGTTAACATCTGGATACCCCTAGACATCATTAGTGGGGCGCTTACAACATGGGGGCATGTCCGGGATTTGAGAAGAATGCTGGGGAGCATGTGTTGTGCCTGGATTAACTTTTGGGGAGCTGCAGGGGAGCACACAGCCTATGAAGGCGCCATTTTGGACTCGTGCAACTTTGCACCTAAGTGCAGTGCCATTTTGCCAGTGTGGACTGTTTAGCATTCCATTAAGATATGCAGAACTTTGGGGATCTATTTATTGTTGGTTGGAGGCAGCAGGACTGGGACCAGAAGTCACGGTGTGAGGAGCAGGAGCGCCATTTTGTGAAGCATTAGTGAACTGCACCACAAGTGTTTATACCTCGAGGATAAATACTGCTTGCTAGGACTCTCTATGTTGTATTTTAAGCAGCAGCAGAAAGAATCTCAAGGATCACAACAACGGCTGAAGCAATCATTCATGGGAACAGGATGGTCCCTGTTCCCACTTTGCTCCTATCCTGGTTATGGGAGATGGCAAAAAAGGGTGGCATGTAGGAAAGATGCATGGCCTGCCACCAAACAAGAGGACATGTGAAAGGGCTACCAGTTGTTTGAACTGTGCCAGCAGTAGAGCACCTCCTCCAGCCCAGCTCACCCTGCCTTATCAGCCTGCCTGGAGTTGGACCACCACCTTAGCTCTAATAAGCACGGACACTTACAGTTTAGAAGATTGACTTGCTGACCTACTTTGCCCTTTACTCTGTAAAGTATTTCAAGAATCTACCCATCTTGATAAATTACCTCCAACTATGACAGAAGTAATTATTACAGTGCTCCCAAAAAAAGATAAGGACCTTTTCTCTCCAGTTGATTATCATCCGATATCTCTACTTCATACTGATGGTAAAATATCTGCCAAACTTTTAACACTGCACCTGTAACCCTTCATCCCCAAATTAGTTCATCGATCTCAAACAGGTTTTGTTAAAAACAGGACTGGTTCGTACCACCTACACTCTTTATTTAATCTTATGTTTAAAGCCCAAACCCTTAAATCTCCTGCAGCAGCAATAGCCGTTGATGTTGAAAAAGCTTTTGATTCTTTAAATTTGAACTTTCTATATCAAGTTTTATTACATTTAGGTATCAGTGATCGATTTTGTTCCTGGATTAAACTACTATATATATCTTTCCTTCCTGCAAAAGTCCTCACCAATTCCATACTCTTTCTCCATCATTCCATCTTGCTAAAGGGACCAGACAGGGCTGCTCCTTATCACTGTTCCTATTTATTTTAGCTATGGAGCATTTGACAGCTACCCTTCAACAAACTAGTAATATAAGTGGCATCCTTATTGGCATCTCCCAGTATACCTCACTGTCTTACGTTAATGATCTTCTAATTCTACTTGAAAATTTAGTCTGCCGTCCAACCCCTTGCTAACTTACTCAACAATTTTACTGAACTTTCTGGATTAGCAGTAAACTACAATAAATCTGAAGTCTTACCCATGAATAACCTCTGTAAATCTATCATGAATGGCGCTCTAGGTTTTCATTATGCACCCCAAGGTATTACATACTTAGGCATTAAAATTCTTCTAAACCTAGATAAGATCTGGGAAGTGAATCTTAACCCTCTGTTATCTGAGGTTAAAACCACCTTAGATAGATGGAAGCTTTTAAATCTATCCTTCTTTGGTAAGATAGCCGCCGTTAAAATGTCTATAACATCTAAAATACTTCATCTCTTCGTGGACCTTAGTAAGGCATTTGACTTGGTTCAGCACAGAAAGTTCCTGGAAAGGTTTTGGCATGTAGAGGTACAAAAGGGAACATTGCAGTGAATTGCATCATATTTGGCTGACCGCAACCAATGTGTCACTAATGGAGCATCAGTATCGAGCCTTGAGGAAATAAATCTGGTGGTTCCTCAGGGTTTGATCTTAGGCCCGTTGATGTTCAATGTATATGTTAATAATTTGGTCCAAAATATTAAAAAAGGGGAAAACGGGTTGTACGCAGACAACACAGTCCTATTAGTCTCAGTCAAAAATACAGAGGAACTAGAGCAGAAACTGCTAAGTGACTTGATCCAGTTGGAAGGGTGGATGAGTGACTCTGGTCTGCTCCTAAATGCAAAATAAAACAGTGTATGATGTTCTACTCCGGGCGTGCTGAGAGTGGAACATGGCTGCAGATCTGCCTATCCAATGGTACTCAAGCGAAGGAAGTGAAGGGGTATAGATACTTGGGTGTGCAAATGGATTCATATATGATGTTTAAAGACCACATTGACATACACGTCAAAAAGGTAAATCAAAGGCTGGGGGCTCTTAGGAGGGTGGCAGGAGTATTATCAAGAGAAGTTAGAGAGAAGTTGGTTAAGCAAATGATAATTCCAGTACTAGAATATGGAGCAGCAATTTATATGAATTCCACTCAAAAGTTACTAAATAAGGTGAATCAAGCATACTACAGACTGGGTAAATTTATTACTAAAAGTAAATATAAAACTCATCCCTACATAATATGAGATCAACTACATTGATTGAACCCTGATGCTCAAAGAAACTATATATGGCTAACTACTTGTCGAAAAATAATATTCACTAAAAGTAACCATCTTCTAGCAAAATTTGTTATACTTCAACAATCAAATAATTTAACACACTGAACAAGAAATGCTAACACAAGAATTCCAATGCAAAAATATCAGAATAAAATTGGAGAGATAAGGTTGCAAAATAAAATAGCTGGCCACTGGAACAATTTGCCAAAACATCTAAAGATTATAAACAATCTGTCCATTTTTAAAACTAAACTGCTGGAATATCTTCAGACTGAATGTACATGTTATGTATGATGTTGATGTTAAAGACATGCTGATGTTTGATGTTTGTATTTGACCTAAATTTATACCTCAGATAACAGGACGTTAGTTCAAAACAGGGACATTGGTCCTAATCTATTTATTCCTGTATAAAAAATAAAGATTTATCAAATCAAATCAAACATTCCTCTAATATTACCCTCCCCTTTTTTGGCCAAAATAGATAAATTAGAAGGCAATTTAATTTGAGAAGGAAATACACCAAGATTCAGTCGTAATAAACTCTGCTCTCATTGGTCTAGAGGTGGTTTTGGGTTGCCTTTGTTCTTAGCTTACTTATGGGCTTTTCGTGCCTCTCAAACCATTAGATGGTTTACCAAACCAACATCCAAACCCCCCTATGGGTGGAAATGTAATCATCTCTCACCCCTGGTAATATTCCTACTTCTTTCATTTACAATAATTTATCTCCCAAATTAAGGAAACATCCTACCATTGCTTCTTTGGTCTATTACTGGCTTAAATTACATAAATAGTTAAAAGTCAGTACCACTCCTCCTTTTTATATCCCCATTTGGGGAATTGCAATATTAATCTCCCTAATCATCAATTATTTTGTCTCTCCTGGAAAAATATAAGTATATACTTTCTGGGTGATATTTTAATTAACAATTCTTTTATCTTAAACTCATTTTATGAAATACAAGATAAATGGGGTATACCTAAACAAGAGTTTTGAAAATTTTTTACAGTTGTGCTGCACATGTTCTACTCTATTACAAAAGCTATCTAAACAACCCTATTCTGATAACTATATCTCTCGGTGGATTGGCATTTCATTTGGTTTAACTAGTAGACTATATAAATATATTAGAAATAATCTACCTGACCAATCATATGTATCAAAAACTAAATGGCGTGCAGCCTTAAAATATACTGTAACTGACTCCCAATGGAACAAATGCTGGATTTTGTGTCACAATTCCTTTAGGGATGTACGCAGTATGCTTATCCAATTCAAAATTCCCTACCTTTGGTACAGAACTCCAGCAACATTGTACCGCTTTGGACTAACAACCAAAGATTTTTGTTGTCACTGTAACTTTGCAGGCGGTGATCTATTGCACATTTTATGGCAATGTAAGCCTATATCTAAATTATGGTGGGCCATTTATCTTGCATCAAAGATTGTAGGCCACAAAATCCCTTTTGATCCTAAATATTTCTTAATAGGTATTAATTGTCCTAATGACAAAACAACTTCCAAATTTCAACACAGCTGGCTAAAGATATTTTTTATTCAAGTGAAACACCTTATTTTAATGCATTGGAAATCCTCCACAATACTCAGCATTGCAGACATCCTTAAAAATTTAACTCAGTCTGCCTCTCTGGAATACTTTTCTTACCTTGCCACAGACCGACTGCACAAATACAAATTGTGTTGACAAAACTACCTAAACTACTTGAAATCTGGATGATTTAATGGTGTAAGTACTTTGTAAACTTACTAACTTATTGGCCTATAACTTATTCCCTATTGATTGTGTCTCTCTCTATAATATTTTAATGTATTAAGCTGTTATTGTAAGTCCTCAACTGTTTTTTCTTCTTCCCTTTTCCAGTATTATACAGCATAGGCAGTGTTTGTTGTTCTGTATATAATCACCATTTGTAACACTTTCCTCTTTTTTCTTTACTTCTTGTAAAAAAAAATAATGAACAATGGAAGGAGATGTCATTATAGTAGGAGATTTCAATTATCCGGATATCTGCTGGAAAAAAGGTAGTAGTAAGAGTGTTAATAGTGGAAATTTTGTGCAATTGTTAGAAATGGTAGGATTGGAATAGTTAATTTATAAACCCACTAGAGGAGAGAATATCTTGGATTTACTGTTAACAAATAGATCAGATATTATTAAAGGAATAAAGAAATGAGAACATTTAGGAAATAGTGATCGTGCTATGGTGACCTTTAATATTAAAAATAAAATCATATGTATAAAAGGAAAAACAGAAAAAATTATAATAAAGCAGATTTTAAAAGAGTTAAAGGACATTTAAAAAAATGGAACTGGAAACAGAGTTTAGGAGATAAAAAAAGTAGGACAAATGTGGGAAGAACTAAAAAATAAGTTATTAAATTTAGAAAAAGAGTATGTACCAGATAAGAAATGTTATAATAAAAGAGTTTAGAAAACTATTTTGGTGTACTAGTAAGGTACTAAAAGCTTGTCAAAAGAAAAAGAAAGCATTCAAAAGATTGAAAATATTGGGAACAGAGGACACGGTAAGGTACTATAAAAATTGTGTAAAGAAAGTAAAGCAAAATATAAAAAATGAAAGAAGGAAATTAGAAGCTAATTTTGCCTATAGAAAGGACAATGGGAAACATTTTTATACATACATAAATCAACAGAGGAAGGACAAACATGGCATAGGGCGATTAGATATTAATGGTAAGGAAATTAAGGAGTCCAGTGAAATGGCTAATGTATTAAATGAATATTTTGGATCAGTTTTTGAGGGAGGGAAAGATGTAAAAAATGTGAAAGTAAATATAAATCAACAAAATCTAGAAAGAATAACTATGAAGGAAGAAGTGGAAAGAATAATAAATAAGGTAAAAATACACAAATCTGCTAGACCCGATTTGTTGCATCCAAGATATATTAAAGAGGTGCTACCATTAATATCAGAAGTCATGGTGTGAATATTTAATGAGTCCTTTAGAACAGCAGAGGTGCCAGAGGATTGGAGGCAGGCTTTTGTTGTGCCCTTATTTAAAAAGGGAAAAAGATCAGTAGTGTCAAATTATAGGTCAGTAAGCCTGGCTGCAATCCTGGGGAAAGCAGCTGAGAGTATACTGAAATTAAAAACAGAGGAAAGTTTGAACTTATTGGGTTATACAGATATAAAACATAATGGATTTAAAAAAATAGAGCATGTGGTACTAACCATTTATGCTTCTATGAAAATATTAAAGAGGACTTGATTAATAATACACCTAGAGATATAATATTTTTAGATTTCCAAAAAGCCTTCAATATAGAAACATAGAATGTGACGGCAGATAAGGACTACTTGGCCCACCTAGTCTGCCCATTTTCCTACCTAAGAGATAAGCTGCAGATCCTAGTTAACCAACAGCTTACTTCCTCCTACCCCCCACTAGGACTACCTTATGTCTGTCCCATGCATTCTTGAATTCCCCCACTGTTCTTGAATCCACGACCTCCTCAGGGTGGCTGTTCCATGCATCCACAACCCTCTCCATGAAAAAATACTTCCTCACATTACCTCTGAGCCGTCTCCCCTCTATCTTCAAATTGTGCCCCCTTGTTCTTGCACATCTCTTTTTCTGAAAGATGCTACCCTCTTGGACTTTGTTGATTCCCTTGAGGTACTTGAAACTTTCTATCATGTCCCCTCTCTCCATTCTTTCCTCAAGGGTATACATATTAAGCTCCTTTAGTCTTTCTACATATGTCTTCTGGTGGAGACCCTGCACCATTTTGGTTGCCCTCCTCTGGACAGCATCCACTCTATGTCTTTGTGGAGATGGGGTCTCCAGAACTGCACACAGTACTCCAATAAGGGACTTCATGACAATTTAATTGTGAAATTAAATAAAACGGGATTGGACAGTTGGATTGTATTGTGGATAAGGAATTGGTTGAGTGATAGGACTCAAAAAGTAAGATTAAAAGGTGAACTATCTAGGTCCATTAAAGTGAAAAGTGGGGTCCCGCAGGGATCTGTGTTGGGGCCTATATTGTTTTCTTTATATATTAGTGACTTACATCAGGGGGTTATTAATCAAGTAGTAAAATTTGTGGATGATATTAAAGTAGGAGGACCAGTAAGAACAATACAGCAGCAGAAAAGGCTAAAAAGGGATTTACAAAAAAATAGAAATTTGGGCTAAAAAGAATAATATGAAATTTAGTATAGAGAAATCAGGAGTAATGTACCTAGGAAAGAGGAATAGGGAAAAAATAGGTATACATTAGATGGAAAAGAACTTAAAGAAGTTGAGAAGGAAAGAGATTGTGGGATAATAATTGATGAAGAACTTAAATATAATAAACAACGGATGGTGGCTATGCAAAAAGCAAATAATACGATGAGAAACATAAAACTTAGTTTTATGAATAAATCAGTGGGATGTATGGTACCAATATATAGGTCTCATGTTAGACCGTATTTGGACTTTGGGTCCCAGTTATGGAGTCCATACACAAAGAAGGAAATAGGGAGAGTGGAAGGAGTGCAGAGGAAGTATACTAAGATGATTGGAAATTTAAATAGATATGAATACAGTGAAAGACTAAAAAGGACAGGATTATTTACATTGGAACAAAGAAGGGAAAGAGGAGATTTAATGATGATATTTAAAATGACAATGAACTGATAAATGAAATGGGGTTGAAGATGCAGGAAAAGCCAAAAGGGTTGAGAAGTCATGATAAACAGATTAAATTGAAAACTGTTACAAAGAATAGTATATTCTATTCATTTGTAAACAGAGCAGGGAGACTGTGGAATACTCTGCCTGCAGAGGTGGTGGATAGTAAAACCTTAAAGGAATTTAAGGGAAAGATTGATAAGTATATTTTGGGAAATAGGCTGATGTGTACCCACTAAAGTGGGGGACAGTTTTTATGGACCAATGGTCTTCTACTGTTCTATACCAAGTATAAAAACATTTTCTATTCATACCCTGCCTGTATGCCTTTGCTTTATTGATATCAACACAGAACACATTTCTGTACCACCTAATTGACGTTATTTAACTGTTCATTATGCTGTAACACTATGTAAGGGCTCTTTTTTCTGTATATTCAAACTAATAAACAGCTTAACTGCACAAAAAAAAAAAGAAGAAGATTGGGACGAAGTGGAAACTGCAGCATGTAACGTAATTCCTGGGGAGAAAAACACTAGCTGTCTGCTCAGCCCTTCTCCCACAATGGTGCCTGACCCTTCCCGTGGCAGACGGAGAGGCTGTGTGATGGCAGTTGTTAAAGGAGGGGGTTTTTGGCATCATTGGGAAAATCCAGATGGGGAGCAGAAGAGAGAGAAGTCTGGGGGGGTTGGTCCGCAAGTTCAGCCAGAGAGATGTGGCAGGGCCAGAGTGGGCCACTTGACACCCTGGCCCTCCTTCCTCGAAGACCCACATACGGAGAGTGCAGCAGTTTGGGCAGTAAGAGAAGGGGAGAAGTGGAGCACCAGTTGGATCCTGTCAGTGCTGTTTGGGAGCCAGAGCCCATAGAAGCTGAATATGGAGGCTCGCCATGTGATCTCTGGCACCATGCTAGGGCAAACACCAATGGGGGCCCTGTTGTCTGAGTAATCTCACCTGCAGATGAGTGCACTCTGTAGAGCCATTGGTTTTCTGTGGTTGGGCCTGTTCTGGCAGATGAGGCATGGGACACGGTCCACCAATTGGCAGCTTGGATCATTGTAGGGTGTAGTAGTGGCAGTCTACCCCTTTTCCCCTGATTGGTGGCCACTACAGTGGTTGGGATCTCAGGGGGTGCAATCTTCGGAGGCAGGAAAAGATCCATGTGGGGAGTGGCTTGATTGGGACCCCGGTGGAGTGGCAGGTTGTCTGGATGCTCTGTGTGGCATGTTAAGCACTCCCCTTGGTGAAGGCAGTCCAGACATTGGAATTACTGCATGAGCAGATAGTGCCTTGGGTCTCTGTAGGTCCAGGAATGTGCAAATTCCTTTGGGAGACAAACCAGGTGCATGGCATCAGTGATTGGGTATCCGGAAGGTCTTTGGTGGTTCATTTTCATGCTAAAAGCAATACCTTTGAGGAAGACTCCCTCAGAATTTGCTCACTGTTTCAAAATCAGATCCTTGCATTTTAAGGTAAACCCTGATGTAGTAAATTAAAGAAGGGCAAAGTAAGAAATGAGATTGGGACAGTAGAAACATCTCATGCTGTCACAATTGCTGCATCAGTTTAAGTTTTGCTGAGATGTGGGAAAAGGAAAATAAGCAAGTGCCTGGGTGAAGGCAGAGTAAAGTAAAGGGATATGAAATGAGAGTGCTGCAGAATTTGAAATGCTCCTAAGTGAGGCCTGTTTCAGTCCACACCAAATGCTGCTGTCAGGAATGAAGCCTTTTGGCTCCAGGGAATGTCTGCATGCTGTAAATCAATCTGTTGAAAAGGAGATTGTTGTAGGACAAATGTCAGGTTTCGGCCTGTGAATAGCCCCACCACAGTTGTTACCCCCACACTCCGTGGAGTGGTTTACCAAGTTTCTCATTTTACTTGAAATCAGTTTTGCACTTGTGATTCTGGAGTGGACATTGAATTTGATTGATTTAAACTGTGACTGCTGTGCCTGCTAATGAACGTTGCCCCATGCAGTTAGCCCACCAAAGCAAATAAGTGAGTCTGCTTCTCATCCTGCAACGCCATCTTGCAACATCAGCAGAACCAGGTAATGAGCATATTTCTATTTTCTTGGACTGTGTTTTCGTGGTTGTACAGTGCCCCTCTCCCACCAAGTTAACATCTGGATACCCCTAGACATCAGGAGTGGGGAGCTTACACATATTTATACAGTGAGCAAAACATGGAAATGTGTATAAGCCACATTCTTAACTGCCTCTACAATGTTCTTTGCATTATCTGATACCATAAAATCTGATGCTATAGAATGTGGTGTCAGTCACTCATCAAACTTCTGTCAAAGGAAGCATAACAAGTTTTCTGCATGATGGCTATTGTTAAAGCTAGCAATATATAAAGTTGCCTGCTTGCAGAGGTTGTGGGGCACTGGCAACTTACAACTACTGCTTCTGCTGGCACTTAATCTAGAGGAGAAGGAAGAGGAGGGAAATGAAGAGGGGAAAACTGACCCAATGTGCAGTCACTACCATGTAATCAATAGTCTGACCACGGGTGCACATGTAAGTGGTGATGTGAATGGCTGGAACAAATGATGTATTCAGGGCATGAGACACAGTTTTGTAGACACTGATACAAATCAGGAAGAGCCACTGTTGAAAAGTAGGTATGGCTCGGCACTTAATACCTTGGCACTGCAACTTCTATTAATGATAGAAAATCAGTGATGCTCACAAAGGAAACTGCCAGTAAGTTGGTGGCTAGCATTTCCACAATTGCTCTTGTTAACTTTTTTTGCCTTGGGTCTGTTTGCTTTCTATTTCTGTCCCATTCTCAGGGACTGGACCAGTGACAGCTGAGTGCTTTTTTTTTCCCTGAGCAAGACAGTTGGTTACTATTTTGCCACCCATGAGGGTGAAAGTGGCTAGAGATTTGTGGCCCCAGAGAGGTGGTGGAGTCAATGGGCTAAAGAAATGATGAATGGAAGATGTTGGAGTTATGTATCAGCTACCACTTGAAAGACTTTCTTCCTCCTTCTCTCTACCAGGTCTCCTAATGATTTCCTCCCCCTGGATGTCATCATTTTCATCATCATCAGCTTCACTGCCTGGTGGTGCTGCAGCTGACACCATGCATAAGCATGCCTTCTCATGGTGACATCTGTGAGACATCAGCAAATGCCATTTCATGGTAAATGTTCCCAGCCATGTTCCATCTTTACACTGACTCAGCCTGCTTTAACATAAAAGACACAGAAATCCCACACCACTGACATCACCGGTTGGTCTATCCTACTGGCACTCTTCGCTGTTGTCTAATGAGTGGGCTATTGTGGGCTGCTTCCACATCATCACCCTCCTCCTCTTCCTCCACCAGTTCTACAGGGTCAGAGAATGGTTATTCTCCCTCTACCAAGTGTCTTGGGCTAGCAGTTTTGCCTGTGTCTTCTTTATCTGCTATTTCACATGCTCGTTGTTGTGTTTTGTGGCCTTCTTTATTTGTTGTACCACCAGTTTTGGTCTGTATGGATCTCTTATGTGTGCCCGCCCCAAGTCGAGCGCCCACCTGTTTCACCTTTCATCCTCTCCAGAACTGCTGCTGCTTCCACTTATTTTCAGGTGTATAATCACAATCTGTATCACTGTCCCCAAGCTTTGCCAAATCACTTTGCTCCTTCTCCTCTGCCTGTGTCACTACCTGATGCACTTTTTTTCCACAATGATTGCTCATGTTACAATCCTTGCAGTTCCACTGTAAGTGGTTCCTACAGTGTGAAACACTTTATTGACTGTTCGAACTCTACTGTCATCTTCCTCTACACTTGTCCTTCCCAGTGATGTACTACTTTTTCTTTATGACTGGAAGATCCCATGTCATGATTTCCTTGACCTCTCTGTTGCTCCATTTCCTAATGCCTGCAACACCACTTAGCCACTGGGGTAAAGAATGATCAAGAGTCAGACTTTATTTAATTTTTATATGTTATTTTTTGTAATAAATGTTTTTATTTTACTTTTTCACTTGTATATTTTGTTTTTCATAATACTTTTTCAATGTTCTCCTTTTCTTAAATTTCACTTATTTTATTTTTAGTTTATTTTTTTATTTATGTTGTATTTTTTATTGTTTACATTATCAGTGAGATGCCACCAAGGGATATCCATTTAAAATACTGAAACTCGGATTCCTGACACTTACCTTACCAAGTTCAGATGCCCGACAGACTCAGGAGCTCGACACCCGGCATCTCGAACTATGGTCCCAACAGTGTCATTGTCAGGATTGCTGGTGCAGTGCTTATCACTTTCAGTGGTCTCACGTTGCCTGATACTTACTTTTGCTGACATTCCTGAGGTAAGTCAGCCTCGGAAGATGTATATTTAAGTAGCGGGGGTGGGGTGGGTGGCAGAGCCCCCCCCCCCCAGCATGGGTGGCTCGGGGGATGAAGCCCTCCTCATTACATGTAATTTTGAGCATTTTCCTGCCTGCAACATGTATTTCAGACTTTGTCAGTGTCGGGTTAATGTGTGTTGCAGTATTCCAATATTCGGTATTGTGGCTCAGGTATGTAGCAGTCAGGATTGTGAGTTTCTGTCATTCATTTTATATCCCCACCAAGGATCACGTAGGCCAGGCACTGACTCACTGCCAGCTGTCACACACTTGCTGCCCACTGCCCAAATCATAGCAATAAGTACAGCTCAGGATGACACACACACACACACACACACACACACACACACAAGATGATTCAAGACTAAGGAGAATCGAGCAACTGCAATTTGAGGTAATGTGAAGACTAAGAGTTTCTGTTAGACAACTGCCACAAAAAGGAAAAAATATTTTTTATTGGATGCCACTAAGGTGACAACTACTGGGGGCCAGGCACTGGCACACTGCCAGATGGTACATACTTGCTGCCTACTGCCCAGATCACACTGCAACAGCACAGATTAAGATCACACACACAGACACACACACACACACACACAGAGGATGCTTAAAGACTCAGGAGGAAACTACTGCTGCAACTTGAGGGAACATGAAGAACACTAACTTTCTATTTGAAAACTTCCTCAAAAAAAATTATTTTTCAAATTTTTATGTGATGCCACCAAGGGGTGACAACATTTACCAGGGACCAGGAACTGGCATGCTACCAGCTAGCACACACTGCCCAGGTCACACTGCAACAGCACAGCTCAGGATGACACACACAGTCTGCTTCAGGACTCAGGAGGAAGGAACCACTGCAGCTTGGGGGAATGGAGTATAACAGATGTGGTCCTTCTCTACAAGAGTGGAAGCAGAGAGGAGGCAGGCAGTAACAAGCCTGTAAGCCTGACCCCAGTAGTTGGGAAACCAGTGTACCCCTTCAGCTCAATACCTGCATAGCGAAACACAAAAAAAGACCATTACAGTAACAGTCACTGTAATGGTCCTGTTTCATATTTCGCTTTCCCCCAGTGTTCTGCCCCCTTCCCAGACCAATTTCAACATGGAGTTGAGAATCCTAAAGTCTGGAGGATGTGGGGGGAAGAAAACACTGCTCAATCAGGTGGCACAATACCTGCGTTGGTATTGTGCTGTCGCTGTGTGGGAGGTCGGCAGTTTCACTGTTGACCTCCCTTGGTGCCATCGGGAAAACTAATGGAGTCCTCACTTAAGGAGAGGATTGTGAAGTTTCTGGAGGATAGTGGGGCACAGAATCCAAGGCAGCATGGATTCTCAGTGGGAAGGTCCTGTCAGATGAATCTTATAGATTTCTTTGACTGGGTAACCAAGGTGGTAGATCAGGGAGGAGTGGTGGATGTGGTCTACCTGGATTTCAGCAAGGCCTTTGACACCATCCTGCACAGGAGATTGCTAAATAAACTAGGGAGCCTGGGAGTGGGTCCTACGGTGGTAAAGTGGATTGGGAACTGTCTAAGGGACAGAACTCAGAGGGTGGTGGTGAGGAGAGGGAGGTGACCAGTGGGGTGCCACAGGGGTCAGTGCTGGGGCCAGTCCTATTCGATGTCTTTATTAGTGACATTGCAGAGTGTCTGGAGGGAAAGGTTTGCCTCTTCACAGATGACACTGAGATCTGCAGCAGAGTGGACACACCAGAAGGTATGGAAAAAATGAGAAAGGACCTAAGCCTATTACAGGAGTGATCGGGTGTCTAGCAGTTGAGTTTCAATGCTAAAAAGCAAAAGATCATGCACTTGGGTCACATGAATCCAGGAGAGGAGTACGGGATTGATGGGGAAATTCTGGCCACCACAAGTCATGAGAGAGACCTGGGGGTTATCATATCTGACTACCTTGCCGAAGTGGCTGCATGAGGAGGGGCAAGGCAAGGCAAGGCAAAGTTTATTTTTCAAAGCACCCAATCCCAGAGGCTCTGGGTGCCGTACAAACAAATAGTAACTAATCATAAGACCACAGACATATACATATCTAAAATACTGATAATTAAACCATGTAATATAAAGTAGTTAAAATGTAGTATAAGAGGCAGTCCCAGAAATAAAAACTATCAGACAGTGTCCGGGAAGGCTTGGGTAAACAGGAGGGCCTTGAGGCAGACCTTAAATACCTCGACCGAGGGGGCCTCCCTTACAGATGTTGGAAGCAGATTACACAAAACGGGTCTGGCGACACTAAAAGCTCTGTCACCAGCGGTCTTAAGCCTTGTCCTGGGAATCGCAAGGAAACCCCTAGAGGAGGAACGGAGGGAGCAGGCCAAGATAGCGGGTGTTCAAAGGTCAGACAAGTACCCACGGCCCAGCCCATGTAGGGCCTTAAAGGTGAGCAAGCCCACCTTAAAGAGAACCCTCCACCTGACTGGCAGCCAGTGCAGTTCACGCAGCACCAGGATGATGTGGCAGTATCTAGACTGCCCCGGCAACAACCTGGTGGCTACATTCTGCACTAGCTGCAGCCTGCGGAAGGTACCTCCTAAGACCTCAAAGTAGAGCGCATTACAGTAATCAAGCCTTGACATGACAAAGGCATGCACCAAAGTGGAGAGGTCCATAGGTGGAACTAGTGGCTTGATTCTGTCGATATTCCTAAGATGGTAAAAGCTGGTCTGGGCAACGGATGACACATGAGTATCAAATGTCAATCCACTGTCAAAGGTTACGCCAAGATCACACACCCTAGAGGAGGCCTTTAATGGCACAGACCCCAGGAATAATCCAGTGTCTGTGGCAGAGCCCCTTCTATCACGCCTTCTGTTCGACTCCACCACTAGTACCTCCATCTTACCGGGGTTCAGTCACAACCAGCTGGAGGTCATCCAATCATTTATCTTATCTAGGCATCTATTTAGTAGCTCAACCACACTGGATGTCCCAGGGACAAAGGAAAGATACAGTTGGGTGTCATCAGCATAGCAATGAAAACCCAAACTGTATTTCCTAATGAGCTCTCTCAGGGGCAGCATGTACACAGCAAACAACATCAGTGACAAGACCAAACCCTGAGGTACTCCACACGTCAGGAGGCTATGGGAGGGGGAGAAAGTCTCCATCACTTCCTGTTGCCTTCTGTTCATGAGATAGGACTCAAACCAACAGATGACAGTGCCGGCGAGTCCACAGAATTCCCTCAGGTGATCAAGGAACAGATGATGGTCTACCATGTCAAATGTTGTAGAGAGAGATCGAGAAGAACAAGAATTGTCTCCTCTCCTCAATCTCATGCCCTAAGGAGGTCATTATGCACCTGAATTAATGCAATGTCCATGTTATGCCTCACCCAAAACCCCGACTGGAGGGGATCGTATAGGTCAAGGATCACGAGGTACTCCTCTAGCTGCTGTGCCACAATTTTCTTAACAATCTTCCCCAAAAAATGGGAAGCTGGAGATTGGACGGTAATTTGCCAAGACATCAGGGTCTAAAGATGGTTTCTTCAAAAGCGGCCTGACCAAAGCCTCCTTCAAGGCATCCAGGAAGACTCCCTCTCAGATAGAACACCGGACAATCAAGAAGAACACCAGGGCATCGGAGTCGACTCATCTCATCAAGAAATGTGTCAGCACCAGGTCCAGTTCACAATATATGTGCTTCAGCCCGAGGGCAACCTCCATGACCTTAGCCACCTCTGCTGGTTTAAACTCCCCCACACCAGGTGGCGTGCTCTCTGAATGCCGTAGGCAATCACTGTCAACCACCATGTGGCACACTGGTGGAACGTCCTGCCGGATAGCGAACACCCTGTCCAACAAGAATTGAGCAAACTCTTCATATAAAGCATCAGAAAAGGCTTTTTTCAGCTGCAGACAAGCTGGATTTAGAAGCCTGTCCATAGTCCAAAAGAGCACAGTTGGGCATCATGGTGACGTGACATGCTGATGAACAGCTCAGCAGCTTGGCATGAGCTGCTCCTCTCCTCGATCTCCCCAGATAAATGGCAAGGAATCCGGCATCCAAAAGTTAGTGGCGGCTCCTTATGGTAACAGCGGGACATAGAGCTCATTGGCAAGCAGCAGTGTCAAGGCACCCGTGTTACTGAATGCAGAGGTTAATAGCAATCTATGGACCAAATGGTGAAACTGTGGGAAGTTCACTATACAAAGCTTAGTACCTTTGCAAAAGGGTAATAAATTTAAGCAGAAGCTAACCAGTTTTCAGAAAGAAGACTGCGCAGGTTACGAAACTGCTCCTTGAATTTTTATATTTTTTTTCTTTCGGTCTTGATGAAATTAAGTATGTGAACCACTTTCTTTTTGGAAAAGGGAAGAACTGTATTTGGCATCCACCGACACCGCTGGGAACACTTTCAGGCTATTATGTGGCGGTCCGAGTAGTCTCTTGGATTTGGTCCATTGGACAATATAGTTTTTTTTTTGCAGCATTGCATGTTCGCCACTGATTTTAGGAGCCTCTTCAGCAACAATGATAAAATTCTAATGACGCAGGGTGTGATTTGACCTTTACTCCACTTAATCGATCAGATCTACAGCAAATCACAAGAGGGCTACACAAGCATGATTTGGGACTTCAGACTATAAAAGCAGAAGAGACAGAACAAAACTTTCATATTGAGCTAAGTATTAATTAAAAAAAGTATATTTCCCAATTGTCTTGAAATGGAAACAAAATATTAATCGTCTATTATAAGAAGCAGGTTTGGCAGAGACTGGTATGAACTGATACAGGTGGTAGGAATTTCATCCACTTATTTCTATTAACCTTACTGAAGCCTGAAAACTACACAAATTGATAAATCACTTATGTGGAATGATCAAGAACCAGAATTAAAGGAAAAAAAAACCTTCAAAGTTATTCCAAAACTCTAAAGAGAAGAGTACATCTCAATTTTTGTCTCCAAATTGCTCAACAGACTCAAAAAGAACTCTTGAGTTTAAAAATAAAAACTCATTCAGGCAAAACTTCCATTTAAAAACTGCTGTTCAACAGAAGGTAAAAAAAACACTAAAAATGCTTCCTAAAGCAAACCTGGAACCTAAAAAGGATCGAAGGGCAAAAGGGTCAGCTGCAGCAGCTAGAACTACAGCAGCCCCTTCTGGAAATAAAGAACTTTCAGATAAAAAAGAAGGTAATACAGCTATAGAATTACCAAACAACCCCTTATCAGGACCAGAGGAGGAGTCAACGACAGATGGGGGGGGTCTGAAAGTTTAACAATGGGGCAAGTAAAGAGTTAACACAAGATATGGCCCAAAGTGAGGGCAATCAAGAGGAACCCCCAAAATGTGCCCAAAAATTGTTAGAACAGGTGAATCTATTACAGGACACAATGCGCAAACTTCAAGCAACTTCCAGATTCTATAAAAACTCGCTCTGATAACATTCAAATGTTAGATGGAAGCTTAAACAAAGGTTTAAACCAAATAACAGAAATGGAGAAAAGACAATCAGAACTGAAGACAAGCCAGCCCATTGGTGCAGTGGTTGGATTTCTGCTTATGACGCTGGCGGCCTGGGTTCTGGAACGGACCCGAGATGCCAGAGGGACGGCTGGAAGGAGAAGGATCGAGCATCCCAAGGACTGCTCTCCTTCTCTGGGGGAGGGAGGGGTGCATGACTGGTGCTTGGTGGACCCCTGGTGGAGGCTGGGGGTATCACAGTGACCAGCACCAGAATGACATTCGAGGGGCAGGGCAGACGCTGGTGTCATTGCACGTACCCACCCCCACCTACGGGGATGGGGAACCAAGCTGCTGGCTGCCCTAGATGAAGCCAGCCCTCAGCTTCAGTCAGCCTCCAGGATGGCCCCTTCAACCTATCCCCTTGTCTGCAGCACCATACCGGGTCGGTGCCGCAACACCACCCTGGGGTGTAAACCAAGGGGTGTTGAAGGGGAACATCTAATGTGGAGCTGGGAGCAAGGGTCAGTGACCTGTCTGAGGTTCCGGGCAGCTGGCAGCTGCAAAAAAAAAAAAAAGAAATCAAAGACATATTACAGACATTAGTTACCCAGGTTAAAGACATAGGAAAACAGCAGGAAGTGCTCAAATGGAAGACAGATGATCAGGAAAATCATATCTGACTACTTGAAAGTGGTATCCTGTGATAAGGGCATCTGCTATTGAGTGTTTACAAAAAGGACAACTCAATAGTGGCACCTGTTCACTGGGGTACTGGATGGGGGGTGAATACGGATATAGTGACATCCTGTCATTATATGTACACACTCGGGGGGGAGCGAGTTTACAACGTGTGATGGGTGAAAGGGGAAGGAGAGTTTGTGAGGTGTAATGCAGTGGTGGGTTGCCGAGCTGGTCCTGTGGTATGGTGGGTGGGTGGCAGGCTAGGGCTGAGATGGTGCCGTGTTCGGTTCAGGGCACGTGTTTGTTTTGATGTGCACCCGGCTTAAAAATTTTTTCCATCCGGTTTTGCACCCCTCCCCAACATGCACACCCCTGGAGTTGAGAATCCTTTAGTAGGGGGGTGCAGGGAGGGCAGCCCCCTGCATAAACAAAAAATAAGTCCTCAGCACCTTGTTACGCGCAAGGAGGTTATCATAAACTGATTTTCGCTCATGCACATTCAGCCTCAATGGCTATCTCCTTCCGCTGATCACTGTTATCACATAGAACTCCTGAAGGTAACCAAACAGTGTGAAAAGGCAGTGGAGAGAGCAATCACAATGTTGGGGTGCATGGGGAGGGGCATAACAAGCAGGGGGAAAGAGGTGGCAACGCCTCTGTACAGATCATTGGTGAAGCCTCATCTGGAGTACTGTGTCCAGTTCTGGAGACCACATCTCCAGAAGGACATTGACAAAATAGAGGCTGTCCAGACAAGAGCAATGAAGATGGTACATGGACTGCACCAGAAGCTCTACAAGGAAAGACTTAAGGACCTTAATATCTATTCACTGGAGGAAAGTAGGGAGAGGAGAGATAGGCTAGAGACTTTCAAGTACCTTAGGGGAATAAACAGGGTACAGGTGGAAAGCATATTTCAGAGAAATCTCTGCACAAGAACAAGGGAGCATGATATGAAGCTGAAAGGTGGAAGGCTCAGGTGTAATTTTAGGAAGTACTTTTTCACTGAAAAGGTGGTGGAGCCATGGAACAGCCTTCCAGCAGAAATGGTGAGGGTAAAAACAATACGGGGGTTCAAGAGTGCATGAGATAGACATAAGAGTACACTGGAGATGTGCAGAACAGGAGAGCTACAGGTCAAATAGGATCTGGGGCTGCAGCAGGGAGTAGGGAAATGAGGAGACTAGGTGGGCCGTATGGTCCTTATCTCCAACAGATTCTATGTTTCTAACGTGAAGACAAAGAGTTCTGAGTTGACAACTGCCACAAAAAGAAAATATTTTTTTTATGGAATGCCACCAAAGTGACAACTACTGGGGGGTTGGTACTGGCACACTGCCAGCTGGTACACACTTGCTTCCCACTGCCCAGATTACACTGCAACAGCACAGCTCAGGATGACATGCACACAGGCTGCTTCAGGACTTAGGAGGAAGGAACTGCTGCAACTTGGGGGAACGTGAAGAAGACTAACTTTCCATTTTAAAACTGCCACAGAAAGAAAAAATATTTTTTTAATGGAATGCCACCAAGGTACCAACTACTGATGGCTAGGCACTGTCCTCATGCCAGTTAGCACCTACTTTGCTTGAATAACAACTCCCCCCCCCAAAAAAAAAAAAACACCTGACCTTGCCAGGGGCTTTAAAAATAAAAAATTTCTGAAATATCCTAAAATGGGTGCTGTACTACTGAGATTATTATTTTGACAAGTTAAGTGGGCAATGGCACACTGCCACCTCATGCCCCTTCAGATACTGCCCAGACCCAAATGACACCCCCTCCTCCTCCAGTCCCCACAGACAATGCAGCCTTCTCCCCTCTCCCTTCTCAGGCAAGTCCCTGGTCCCCACAGGCCTGCTGCAAGCCTGCACACTGCTAGTGCTCAGCCTGCCTTTTACATTTGTTTCTTCCTTTTCCTTTCCCTTTTTCCCCTTTTCCCCTTTTCCCCTTTTTCTCTCCTCTTCAGCAGCCCTGGTTGATGTAACTTATTTTCTGGCACTTTTTGCAAGAATTTCCTATCTAATCTAAATAACCTAAGAAGTAAATTTCAGAGCTCTGACTCTCCTACCTAACAGCCCAATAACAAGCACGCGACTCAGCGTCCCTTATCAGCTATGTGATTTGCTCTCAGTCAGCTCAGTCAGACGTCTTCAAAACAAGGCAGGAGCATACCTTTATCACTGACTCAGACTGGAGCCCTGACAGGCTAACACTCTTATGGCCTGAAGCACAAACTTTACTTCATGGTTCAAATGGTTTGCCTGGTCCACGCGATTCAGAACTAGGCGAATCAGTTGAACCCAAAATTCACCACACTTCACAAGAGTTGCACACCCAAAGTTTGAGGTGTTCAAGTCTTGTATAGAACTGAATGTGCAATGCTAGCCCACTGGCCTATAAAGTGGAAGTGGCACCAAATCTTAAATAGTGCTGGCATATAGACCAACTGCAAGGAGCAAGCCCTGCAAAACTACATGTTCCATCTGTTGCTTCCAATCCAACTGAACTGGCTGACTCTGCCGAGAATTCTGCCAAGAATCCTGCAGATGACCACAGAAATACTACAGATAATATTTTGGGTCAACTAAAGGTATCATTCAATTCACACCTAAGATTTCTGACAGGTGCTGCCTTTCGTATACACTCTTGTGATTTATTTAGGCTCTCTGGCTGTATTTCTTTCCACAATAGGGTTCGTTTTAAGTCTGCTCAATTTTTATTTAAGGGTATTTTGGGTTTGTTGCCCAACTCCATTTTTTCAGTATTTCCAAAGGCATTAAATGACTGTGAGGCTCATTCCCAGAGTAAGTTAACCTTTTCGATTCCACTATGTAGGAAATCAATTGGTCAGAGGCCCTTTTTAATTACAGTCCCTTTATTTTTCAATTCTCTTCCTTCTTATTTGATTAAGTGTACTTTTTCATTTTTTATTTATTTTAGTCTTTGGTAACCAGGTAAGACCCAGTAGGCACAAGTGCCTGTTTTCAGGGGTGACCTGGGAGCACTGGATGGCTAAGTGACTTGCTCAGAGTCACACAGTATGCAAGTGGAGGTTGTAAGACTCAAACTCAGGTCTGGTCTGCTGGATGTATTAAGCTCATTCACACCTTGTTCCTCTAGCCTCTAAATGATACTGCCAGCCCTTTACTTCTTTATCTACTTTTAAACAATTTTTATGGAGATGGCTGTATGATAAGGATGAATGTAATTGTTTTGTGATATAGTAATTCTCTGGTATTCATTGACTGAATGTTATTATTGTATTGTTTAACTTGTTTTGTAAAATTTGTATGTGTATTGTTCTTTGTGCACTTGTCGCATATGAAAATAGGCAGATATGCTCATTATGCATACAAGTATAAAAAATAAAATGAAATGAAATGAAGATAATCTAGATGTTGCCAAGTCAGTTATCAGTGATGCGAAACCAGACACCGCTGAAGTTTTTAAAATGATTTCTGCTACTTCCCTAGATGTTATCCTGAGAGGGTCCTTAAACAACTATTAGACTCGATTTATGAATGTTAAATTGACATGTTGTTCCGACTACTAAATGTCTTTAATGAAGCTAAGTTACTAAGTTGGCTTAAAGTTGCCCTGTTAGAACACAGGGAGTTATAGGTATGTGCTAGTTGAAGTACTGCCTTACATTTAAGTGGGAAGAAATAATCGTGATATACTATATGTGTTATGTGTTAATAGTTTAAGCAATGTAAAATGTGTGTCCTTAAATAATGGTTCCGTTTACACTCTGGGTTTTTAACCTCTGCTGCCACCTACTGGTTGTCTATCCATGTGTTCAATAGAAAGTGATGATGCACTTATGAAACACTCAGGTGTTTCTCTTAGATGGAGGCGAGTTCCTCAGATAGTAAGTTGTTCTCAAAACATTATGTGTACATAATAGAAATGAACTAGTTTTGTTGTACAAACAAAGCAATTATTACCTCGACATAGTAAAGAAGCTAAATCAATCCATTAGATTGTTACGAAGAAACATATCCAAATATGAGTAAAACCTGTGCTCTGCTTACTACAATAGGGAGCTACAACTACGGGAGGCCTGGTTATGACTCACCCTATAATTTAAATGCTGCCTTTGTGCCATATACAAAATGGAAAGTGTGCAACAGGTTAAGGTCTAGCTTTGAAGGAGTCCATACACAAGCTCCATATTTAAAAGATTTTTATTTTTATTTTTTTCCAAGCAGTTATAAAAACTTGTGCATATCTGGTGTAAAATCTTGTGCAAAATCCAACAGAACTGATTACAGACCTTACCCCAGTCAAACAGCCGGCCACCATTAACCCCAACGCTTCTTCATAAGGCTTCCTCAGGGGGAGTGGCCAATGATCCCCTACTACAACTTTTATACTCTCCACAAAGTGCTTGTGCTAAGATACTTAAATTATTTCATCAGTCTCCTTCACATAAGGTAGCGTTTAGTTTGAAATAAATTACAGCACGGCATTAGTTTTTTTATATAATAGGCTCTTTAAAGAAATAAGTTATTTCATTGGCATATATTCAATTTACCTATTGCTTTAAAGTCAGGAAACTTTTAAGGCCATTAATAATAATGTTTAAAGAGTCCATTGCCAATCTTTGTTTATAGAACAGCCGGATGAAGCTTTTAAAATGATTTCATTTTCTTACCAGTCCCTAGATCCCTTTGATTTTCAGTCTTCAGAGTTTATTGCTTCATCTTGATTTTGGAACTGACAGAACCTGTGTGATCACCAAAAGTGGTGGGACAGGAGGTCAGAGCCTTCTTTAGTGCCTGCTAGCTGACTCTCTGTGAGAGGAACCGATATCTGCCTGTTTGGAGCTGTGGAAATTGGGGCAGAGGTTTCAGGAAGTGATCTGGGACTTGCTGTTCCTTATTTCATCAGATGGAACTACAATCTGGGGGTATACAGCACAAAACTGTTTTTTTTTTTAGCATCTGTGAGAAGGGTGCACAAGTTTTAAGTGCCCTACAGGGTGTTTTGGGGCATTTTAGATCCTTTGGGGCTGCATTTGAATAATATTGTGTAGCGACCCCTGAGGCACTTCCGATTCACGGTACACATTTAAACAAGGTAGCTCAGCAAGCAGCACTGATTTTGCAGCTCACAGAACCTGTGTGATGGCCAAAAGTGGTGGTATGGGAGGTCAGAGCCTTCTTTGTTCATAGAACAGCAGGATGAAGCTTTTAAAATGATCTCATTTTCTTACCGGTCCCTAGATCCCTTTGATTTTCAGTCTTCAGAGTTTATTGCTTCATCTTGAATTTGGAGCTGACAGAACCTGTGTGACTGCCAAAAGCAGTGGGACAGGAGGTCAGAGCCTTCTTTAGTGCCTGCTAGCTGACTCTCTGTGAGGGGAACCGATAGCTACCTGTTTGGAGCTGTGGAAAGTGGGGCAAAAGTTTCAGGAAGTGATCTGGGACTTGTAGCTCCTTATTTCATCAGAGGGAACTACAGTCTGGGGGTATACAGCACAAAATTGTTTTTTTAGCATCTGTGAGAAGGGTGCACAAGTTTTAAGTGCCCAACAAGGCATTTTTGTGCATTTTAGATCCTTTGGGTTTGTATTTGAATAGCTTTGTGTCCACAACCCCTAAGGCACTTCCAGATCATGGTACACATTTAAACAGGGTAGCTCAGCAAGTAGCGTGAGCTCAAGCGGCCACACATGTGGCCATGTGCGGAGATGCACGCAGAGACACACACGTCTCAGCGCATATTATGCATGTTAGGCAGGGAGGTGAGGAGCAGAAGAGTTTATATTTATTTATTTTTTTATTTATTGAAATATTTTACCAGGAGGGCACACTGAACAACAAGTTGCTCATCTCACAGTGCGACCAGGGGGGTGGGTGAACATGAGGATAGTTTACAGAGATTGATACAGTAACACAGATTTTACAATAGATTGCATACAACAAGAGACACATTATGTATATAAGTAAACAATGACTATCAAGGGAAGATATGCAAATGGAGTAGCTAGACAGCATACATTAAATGGGCTACAAAACAGTTCTTGGTCTGAGGCAAAACAGGTTAGCAGTGGCAAACCAACAGTGCAATAAGCTTCGGTACAACAGAAGTGCAAATATTCATCAAGTGCAAAGGATATGTAAGGACAAGCAGTTTAGTACAGCATAGTGGGGGTGAGGAGGGAGATGGGGGAGTAGAAGGGGGGAGGCAGAGAGAGGAGGGGAATGAAGGTGAAAGGCATACCAAGATCTGACCCCTTCCGGATGCTGAGCAACCTGCCAGGGATCAGAACATGGCAAGACAGAGGAGGAGGAGTGAGGATAATAGAAGGAGAGAGGCATGCCAAGGCTTAAACCTTTCAGGATACTGGGAACCCGGCAAGGGCATGGAGCAAGACAAGGTAGAGGAGGGAGAGAAGATAATAGGTATGGAGGACGGGGGGAAAGAAGTAAGGGTGGGTAACGGAGAAGAGAGATAGAGGCAATGGGGAATAGTTTGAGGGGTTTGAGCTGTGAGGTGAAATAAACTGGAGCAGAATTATGGAGGAGGTTAAGGTGAATTAAAGCAAGAGTAGCTAGAGGAGATGTAGCTGTGTAGGGAAGATCTGAGGGAGTAGGGGGAGGAGGAGTGATGTATTTGAGGGTGAAGGGAGTTCCAGACTTTAGAGAAGCAACAGGAAAATCCAGACTGTCTGATAAGTTTGAAGCAATGAGGGACTGCCAGAATATGAGTGTCAGTAGATCTGAGGGAGTGGGGAGGAGAGGTGGGGTTGAAAGAGAAGAGATGAGGTAAGGAGGGAGTTCATCCAGCCAGTATTTAGAGGTGAGTTTGGTACAATGAGAGAGGTGCCTGTTAGCGAGCGGTGAAAAGGACAAGGCATGGTAAAGATCACAATGATGAGTATGAGAGGGAGCTTCAAGAGCAAAGCGACAGAAGAAGTTAAAGAGAGTGTCCAATCTGGCCAGGGAGGACTTGGAAGTGGCACTGTAGACTACGTTGCAGTAGCCAAATATAGGGGGTATCATCTTCTGGACAAGTTCACGCTTGGCCGGAGTAAGGATGCAACTACGGTTCCTACATAAGACACCAAGCTTGCGGCACAGTTTTTTCAGGATGGCGTCAACATGTCAAAAGAAGCTAAGGTGTTGGTCCAACAAAACCCCAAGGTTTCTGAATAAGGTGGTGTCCTCTATGAATGTCCCATCCAGGGTGTGGAAACAGGGCAGGTCCTGCAGCCTAGATAGTCTCTGCCTAGTGCCAAAGGTCATGGAGACTGTTTTCTTAGTGTTTAGGAAGAGCTGATGTGAGGCAAACCAGTGTTGCACCTGGTGGAAGTCATGCTACGAAGTGGTTGCAACTTCAGATGTGCATTTGCCAGAGGTATACAAGACAGTATCATCAGTGTACATGTGTATGGGGGAGAAGGGGAAGCAGACAGATGGCAGGTCATTTAAAAATATGGAGAAAACAATGGGACCAAGCACAGAGCTCTGAGGGACTCCTGTGGTGATAGGGAGAGGAGAGGAGAGGAGGAGAGAGAGAGGAGAGGAGAGGAGAGGAGAGGAGAGGAGGAGAGGAGAGGAGAGGAGGAGGAGAGGAGATGGAGTCCTGGACCTTGACACTTTGGGTTCTGCCTGTGAGGTAGTACCTAAACCAGGTAGAGGTGGGTGTGGACAGGCCAGCTGTTGTGAGGGAGTCGAGGAGGAGTGCATGGGAGATTGTGTCAAAAGCCTTGATGAGGTCGACAAAGATGGCTGAGGTGATGAGGCCATTGTCCATCCCGGTAAGGATACAGTCAGTGAGCCTGAGTAGGGAGGTGATGGTGAAATTATTTTTCTGAAAGCTAGATTGGAACGGGGTGAAGGAGGAGGAGTCAGTAAGACAGGAGGTGAGTTGGGAGAGGACCAGGTGTTCTTGGAGCTTAGCAAGGGTGAGAAAGAGAGAGATAGACGTAAGGTCACCACTCTAAGGAAGGGGGAGGACCACAGCATGTTTCCAGGGTGAGGGGATGGTTGAGGATGAGAAAGAGAGGTTCAGGATTAAGGAGAGAGGAAAGACTATAGCTGGGGCTGAGAGGTAGAGGAGCTTAGGGTCAATGTCATCAGGTGAGGAGCCTTTAGAAGGGTTAAGTGAGAGCAGGGCATTTAGTGTTTCATCAGGTGAGTCAGCTGATAAGGAGAAGGGGGATAGTAGGTGGTGGATGAGTGCTTGAGGAGGGGGATGCAAAAGTGGGGAGGGACTTTAGGAGGGCCGAGGCACAAGAGGTATAATAGAAGTTTAATTAATTTGCCACTAGGCAGAGGTCAGATATAAGGAAGTTGTTTATATTTAGCACAGGGGTTGGGGATTGGATGGGGAGAAAAAGAGTTTGGACCACTTTCCGGAATTTGGAGGGGGGGGCTGATATTTTTGAGGAACGCAAATCTAAAATACTCAGACTTGGCTAATCTGGTTGCTTTAGTGCAAGTATTTCTTAGCATATAGCAATTTGCATAATCAGTGGGGAGCTGGGATGCCTTATGCTTCTTCCAGGCTTCATCACGTGCCCCGAGGCAGGCCAGCAGCTCAGAGGAGATCCAGAGAAGGTGGTTCCTGCAAACTCTAGCTCGTTTGAAAGGGGCAAAGGTATTAGCAGGTTGTTAGGAATTTTTCTTTGAAGGAGGCAAGAACGTGGTCAACAGAGGGGACAGAAGTAAGAGGGGCCCAATTGGAGAGGGCAAGACCTTGCAGGAGGGGGTCAAGGTCTAAGGAGCTGTAGGAGCGAAGTTGTAAGATTTTGTGCAGGGATTTGGGCCTGTGGACCTTTCTTACCAGAAATATAGGGTGGTGGTCACTGAGAGCATCAGGTAGGGTGCCGGATTTAATGACTCTGTGGGGATGGGAGGTGAGTGCCCAATCTAACTGGGAATGGTTTTGTGTTTTATGATTTAGGTGAGTGGGTTCTTGGACAAGTTGGACAAGATTTTGAGCTGTTATGTCATTGCGAGTTTTGGATGTGGAGGGAGACAGTTTAAATTAAAGTCACCGAGTAAATATAACTTGCCTGTGTGAGAGAGGGAAGTTATGGATGTAACCAGTTCAGATGCGACAGTGGGCTGCATACCAGGGTGGCAGTAGATTCCTGCTATGAAGACTGGGATGGAGAAAGGCAGTGCTATTCTGATGGCAAGAGCTTCATAGGTAGCAGGGAAGGAGACTCAGAAAATGGTGGAATATTTTAATGAGGACATGATATATATACCTATGCCTCCACCTCTGCTGGCCTGATCCTACCAGGATATGGAGTAACTGGGGATGGAGGTAGAGTGGTCGAGGATCTTATCAGTCAGCCAGGTTTCTGTTATAATTAGGATATCTGGTTTGAGTGAAACAGCCATTGTTTGCAGGAGGTCGATTTTAGATATCAGGCTGCAGATGTTCAGGTGTATAATTTTCAGACCATTGAGGAGGGCAGAAGGGGCCTGGGAGTTTGGAACATGGAAGAAGAGGGAGGTGGAGGAGAAATTAGGGGCAATTGGGCCAGAATTATGGTGAATGTTACCAGATGTGAGGAGAAGGAGGGCAATAATGAGGAGGTAGAGCTTAGGGCATTTGTGACTGGTAGAGGATTTAGGAGATTTTAGGGGGGAGTGTGGACTAGTTGAGTAGGTGATTAATACGTAAAGTAAAGCAAAGTAGCTAGGAACAGAGAGAATGGGAGTCGGCAGGAGATGAGGGACGTGAGCCCCGAGTTCTGGGGGTTGGGGTCGGGGTAATAGCAAGGATGGAGTAAAGGATGAGAGGGATGGGGGAAGGGTATAGCAAGGTTTTTAGGCTGGCTGTGATGAAATGCAGGAGGGGATATGGTGAGGATAAGGATCAGAAGGGGTGGAATAAAGGAGGTGGGAGTTAGCATTTTGGGAAGCAGGAGAGGAAACATAGCCAGAGGGAGTGCAATAGTAGGAGAGGAGATACTTTGCCTTAGTTCCAATTTTATTAATAGAAAAATTTTGAGGTACAGGGATTGAAAAAGTACTAGGAGAGCAGAACATTAGTCAACAGAGTTACAGTTTGTCTAGTTGCACTGCAGTGCTATTAGATCAGTACTGAAGCAGGAGTATCAGAGAAAGAAAAATAAGTATTAGACCAACAGTGCGATAAACTTAAAGCTACCATTGGTCTAGTTGCACAGCAGGGAGGAGCCCAGAGTGCAGCTTAGTGGATTAAAAAGAGTGCCTGGGGGGGGGGAGTTTGAGCTAGGAAGTAGAATGGCTTCACAAAGCTCACCGAAAGCCAGCTTCTCAAGCACAACAAGAAGAGTGCTTGCTGAAAGGCATAGACAGTTAAGAGTCCTGAACTAAAAAGATTAACCAATCAGCATGAGGGTAACCAAGGCAACAGCCAATCAGAACGTAGCGCCAAAAAATCTTGGCTCTCTGGCTCTTCCTAGGAGGGGACCATACCTTATAGCTCAGCAGCCCAAGGAGAGTGAAGCAGGTGGTGGTGGAGAGTGATCGCCGCACCAGCGGGGCTCCTGGTCAGGGGGCTCAATCTGTGGAAAAAGGAAAAGACAGCAGGGGTTACCAGGAGCAGCCGAAATCAAGGGGCAGGGTGAGGACCAGCAGCAGACAGGAAAATAGCAGGAGGCCAGTGAGGCAGCTGAGGAAGAGAAAATAATTAACTTAAATCGGGGGACGGGAGACACAGCAAGGAACAATAGAAAGCAGGGGGCAGGGCAGTTTAGTGCCAAGCTCTAAGGGGGATTTCAGCAGAGAGTCAGATAGGATGCAGGGTGGGTAAATGCCATGATATGGGGGGGGGGTAGCTGGAAGAGAAAGGAACAGGTAGAGACTGGGCAAGGAAGGCAACAATTATGGTGGAATAGTTACACTCTAGGTGAAAAACTATAAAAATCACAATTAAATCCTAAGCAGAGTAGCAGTTACGTAATAAATAGTAGCTCAAGCAGAACTTGGATTCATAATGTGATTACAGTTACAGCTGAGACAAATTGAGCAACAAAATGCATATTGGTAGCAAGACAGGAAAACAGCAAAAATTTGAGCTAGGAGTTGGTGACATTGGGATACTATAGGACGGAAGAAGGGGACATCAGGTTCCTGGTAGCTGCTGGTAAATATTAAAGCTGTGGATAGAAAATATGGATAATTATATAGTTACACTAAAAAGTGGGGAGTTGGGTATGAAGTATAGAGAATGCCTGAACTTTTCTCTGAAAGAAAGTGGAGAGTTAACAGAATATGTTTGCAAACTATGCCTGGAATTTAAAGAATTAAAGATTAAGATTTTAGGCCTTGCACTGGAGTTAAGATGCCTTAAGCAGGTGGCAACAGTAGGGGGAGGTGCTAAAGGAACAATCATGTATCAAAATCAGAAGAGAGATAGAGGGATTGTTGAAAATGAGGAGGACTGGGAACAAGCAGGAAGTACTAGTGCAAACAAAAAGGAAAAAAGGGCCATACATTTTCAGTTACCAATGGCCAATAGATACACCCCATTACTAACTTTATTGGACTCTGTGCAGAATCAAACAAAGGAACTGCTTGAGATGGTACAGGAAAATGTGGGGGCAGTCACAACAATAGAGAGGAATGAACGGGAGAATGCAGGATCCTTGGAGGCACATAGTGAGGCTGGGCAGGTGGCTGAACAAACTGAGGGGTTTACTGAGGACAGTAGCACATCTGAGGAGCACCCAGGAATTGGGGTGACTGTTTCTTTGGAAACAAGTAATGAGGGGCTTGATTATGCTGGGGAAGACATGAAAGTAGAGGACAAGAATAAAATGAATAGGGTGTTTATTATAGGAGATTTTATGATAAAATATACGGATGCTTACACGAACAAGAATAACAAGGAACTAATTAGAAGTACTTTTCTACCAGGGGCTAGATTAGGGGATGTGTCCTTACTGCTTCAAAAAATTGTTAAGAATAAGGGGGGTAAACTGTTAATCCTAATTCATGCAGGAACAAACAACCTTAGAAACACCAGGGAGGATCAAATGTAGCTAGAATTCATGAAAATAGAAAAAATAATACAAACCATGAATGGTACAGCAATCTTCTTAGAAATATTGCCAGCACCAAAGGCCAGTGATAGAGTAAACGAAAAGACTGGGAGAATAAATAACTGGCTTAGGAGGTGGTGCCTTATGCAGGGAATACAGAGTATTAAGACTTGGGAACTGTTTCATGGAAAGAGCTCATTATTCAGTAGGGATGGACTACACCTAAATAGAAAGGGGAGTAAGGAATTAGGGTGTATATTTAAAGCAAAGATTGCTGAATGTTTAAACTGAATCATGAGGGGAGAGGGGTACAGGAAGAAGGTAAGGGTATCAATAAAATATATACAAAAGTTGTAAATCAAAATACCTCTGAGAAAGACTTACATAAAGAGGTTACACATACTAAAAGGGTGAATCATATCAGTCAAGCGATGTAGGGTGATATAAAAATGTTGCTACTGAATGCAAGGAGCATTAAAAATAAAATGGATGAATTAAAGCATGTACAAGTCACTAATGAGGTCAACATTTGTGGGATCACCAAAACTTGGCTGAAGCCTGGAGACGGGGTAGAACAAATTGAGGGATATGACTTCCTTCATAAGGATAGTGAAAATAAAAAAGGAGGCGGGGTTGGAATTTTTATAGCCTCATATATGAAAGAGCAGGGAGTTGATATAATGGAAGAAGATTATTCTAAAACTGAGCAGATATGGGTTAGAGTTAAAACTAAGAGGAGAACATTAACATTAGATGTGTGTAATACTGTTCTCCCAGTTTGACAGAGGGTGAGAACACGGTATTTATGGACATGTTGGAAAAAAAAGGGAACCAGGGTTGCTACCACAAATGCCCATCTGCCTGAGGTCTTCAATCTAGCCTATGGAATCCTCAAAGGTCCTTCTCAGTGGAGCAAAGAAGCCAAAAGGGAGAGTGAGGGGATAGAACTTTAACTAGGTAGCCTGATCCCATAATGTGTAGCACTTGATAGCTTAGCAGATCAACCCTGAAGTTTATATGCCACCTCAAACTACAAAGGGGCCACACACAAGCATGGAAGCCCCTAGGCCTCCTGACAAACCATTGCGGTTTGCTGACGCAAAGTGTCAGAATATAGTGCCACACTCTGCAGCATGCAACTTTTTGCAAACTAAAGACAGTTTTTCGGTATTTGTGTTTTTTATTCAGTGACTGCCTTGCTTGTGTGTGACCTCTTGCAGTTTGTGCTTAGCCATTTGCTTTTCAGCTTGCGCCTGCTTTTAGACAGTGTGCTTGGCTATTGTGTTGTTATAAACCACCTCACCAGCAGCCAGTGCAGCTTGTGCAGCATTGGGTCACATGATATGACCTAAGCAGGCCAGTCAGCAACCAGGCCGTCACAATCTGCACCAGCTACAGGTAAGTAACAAATCTCCATTTACCTCAACGTACAAAGACTTGCAGTCAATGAGTCTGAAAGTCTTTTACTAACATATTTCAAACACAGTGAATACGTTATCCAATGGCCCATTTCGTAGGAGTGAGCCTCAATATTCAAGGTGCCTGCATGGCCCAGAGATTAAATCCCAGTGCGCAACTCACTGGTGTGTGAAAAAATTCTCATACTCCAAAAAAGTGATCTTCAACATTTTTGTGTGAATGAGTAGCATTTTCCTTTTCCTGCAGGTGTGCAAAAATACTATGCCTGGTAATATCAGGCATAGCTGTTAGGCACAGCTGTGCAAAAAATCTGCACCAGCTGCCATAAATTATGGAAAGCGTCGTAAACAGGCAACCTTGTTGAGAATTGCACACATGCAAAAAAATTGTGCTTGTACAAGGATACACTGCCCTGTGCAACTGTTTTACTGTACGTGCACAATATTTCCACTTTAGAAAATCCAGCTACTGCTCTTTAAGCTCGGTTTGTCTGACCAAGGCTTCACTTCCTGTCTCACGTTTCCATGATATGAGTTCTGCCTTGTGTTACTAGGTAACTGATTTAGATATAAATATCAACCATCTACTGACACACTTACAGTACAGTACAGTACAGTCAAGCCCAATACCTGATTTGAAAAAGCTTTTCATGTGTCTTCAGACTTTGTGAAGTATTGCGACTTTCCCTTTCTCTTTAATAATATTATTACAAAACAGTCACCTAGGCATAATATAAAATACGTAGTTAGGTTTGTAAGCAAGGTATCAATGTGTAGCACAAGTCCTTGACATCACATTTAGAAACTTAACTGCAGTAATTAGACATATTTCCGCTTGCAGTGCGCACATATGTGCTGTGCTACACTTCCCCTTTTTGCGGCTGCAATGGGCATAGTCCTGCAGACGTTTTGCATTCAGAAAAGGGCAGCTGTCATTTTTGCTACCAAACAACATGATAAGTGTTAAAAATAGAGTCCTCCACTGGAGCTGCATTACTACACTGGCTGTGTGTGTGTGTATAGGAGCTGGAGAGCACTATTTTTCCTCTGGCTTGAAGAGTTAATTGAGCCCTCCCTCAGCAGTCTCAGACATTCCACACTACAGTCAACAAATACAGAAAGTTGACTCATTATCTCCTGGCAGTCATTTCGTGCCAGGTTACCAATGGATAGTAGACATGTTACAAGGCTATTGGAAGTAGAATGGGTTAAACACTTCCTGGAGCTTTCCGCATAACAAATAAGCACTGCTGTGCCCTCAGTCCCTAAGAACACCTCATTAAGCCATTTGACACCTCCATCCTAACAGCAGTCATCCTGTTACTTTGTAAGACATTCCACAGCAAAGAGTTCCAGTGATGCCTGCTTCCAAATAAACACATTTAAAGTGTTAAATGCCAACTTCATTTTCTCAGGCAGGCAGTTCCGGGGAGACACTAGCACCTGGCATTTAGTGATTACTTGTTTGTTATATTATTAGAATTTCAACTCTGTCTGTCTGTTTCTCTGTGGAGAAAGTAGCAAGCTGTTGAACATTATTATTTTATACAGCACGGTGTTCTTAACCTGCAATTTGTGACTATAGGTGTTTACAACTGAATGATAGTAACCACATTTGCTTCACTTGCAAGTAGGTAGGTATGTGTGTCTCATTTTTGTTTGACTTAGGTAATGAAGTGACAGAATCTGATCAGTTCATAACATTCTGTATTGTAATTAAAAGAACTGATAAATGGGGGCTTTGGTTTCTTTTGCAAATTCATTTTTCTGACCATGGATATACTAAAAAATGTCTCAACAAACTGTTTAAAAATAAGGAGCTGAGCAGTAATTTAGTTGAAGTGGTGTAAAGAGCTGCTCCCTGGAAAATTACTTGGTTTGGGGGAGGGGCTGCCACAAGCAGAATGGGACTTCAAGGAGGGGGAGCCAGTGGCGGAGGAAGAGAAAGATGGGCCCCAGTGCATTTTGTAATTTTGGGACCCCACTCTCCCAATGGCACCCTGTGCCCCAGCCCAGCGGTGCCCCCCCCCAATCAATTTTGGTGGCCTGGTTGGGTGGGTCAAAAGCAACTTAGAGAAAGAATCCATTTAATTCAGTTGAGGGTACTGCTATGCTGCTGTCTGCTAAATGATTCTGAAGGCTCCTCTCTCACTGAGCATGGGCACTGGCAGCAGTGGCAACAACAAGTGAAGAGTTATTGAACTTGTTTTAAATAAATTAATCAATGCAATAATTTTTGTGCATCCAGCCAGTGACAGTGGGGCCAGCCAGCCGGTTCCAAGCCGGCCATTAGATCAGCAGTGACCTGCTCCTCTGACCCGTCCTGGCCTCAAACTAGTCTGTGGTGCATTGTTGCTGCTACAAGTTCAAAGAACAGTAATTCTTAAAAATGTTATATTGGTGTACCCTAGAGCAAAATGTAGAAGGATCAGGAGGAGTTAGGAGTACTAGGAGTAGGCAATAATGAAAGGTCTAAAGGTCAGAAAGGAAAGTGAAGTTGAGGCGTGCCGCAAACACAGAGTTGAAATCAATCTCCACCACCCTCTCACTCTGCTATCTCTCTCACAACTACAACTATGGCTGTAATGCTCATTCACTTATACTCCCCGCCCTCAACTCTGCCTACCAACCACAGAGTAACTGATGTTTGACTGACTGACTGACACTGTCCCTATCCAGTCTAGTGTCAGCCAGCTAGTCATGTGGTGCAGCAGTTCTGTGAAGAAGAAGTAGGACCCAATGGCTGCCTTTCTGTGCCTGCTAAAAAAAAAACATGGGTGCCACACCACTGCCAGACCAACACCGCCCACACCCACCCCATCATCACCAGCCTAGCAGTAAGTCAGCAGCTGATGATCCCTCCAGCCCAGACCCATCCCCTCACCATCTCTGAGGCTCGCCCTCCTCACTCGCAGTCGCATTGCACAGCAGTACTGGGGGAGGGACCGTCACCCCCCTGAGAGGCTGAGAGCCTGCCCCGCCCTCTCCCCAGCCCTGCCCATGCTGCCACAACAGATCAATAAACACAGATTTGGATGGCATGGCACCAGAGGGTCTCTTGATTTTTGGAGGAATGGAGAGGAATCTGGATTTACAGCAAAGTGCACTCTCTGCTGCCACCTGCAGACAGGTCAGTAGTGGCACACTGCAGAAACATTGTGAAATGGGGAAATAGGGAAATTAAATAAGAAAAACAGCAAGTTTCAGTGGGCCCCCTAAGTGTGCTGGCCCCTGTGCCACTTCACCAGCTGCACTGGCTATACCTCCACCCCTGGAGGGAGCTCATGGCAACAGAAGAGGCATGATGACATTAAAAGCTTAATGGTGTGGATGTAGAGGCACCAGTATCTAAGCATGACTTTGGTAGAGGACTAAGTGTGACTTTGGGTTGGGGGGGTCATGAGGAATTGAGTGAGTCTTGGTATTTTTAGCATAATGATTTTATGAAAATTCAACCTTCACTGGGTTAGACTCTGCATCCATCTGTACAGTATGTCACTAAGCCATATGCAGTGGGGTATGGGTAAAAACCAGATCACCAGACTCAGACCAGAGCTGTAAAATCTGAAGTGGGCACAGCTTGTGCAAATTTTGCTGAACCACTCATCTAGATGATCTGGTCTGGGTTATATCTATCTGGTCTGGTCCCACTCCAGATGATCTGGTCTGGCTTTTACCTATCTGGTTTTGTCTCATGGTTCAGTTTTCAACCATGCCAAGGAAGGGTTGAAAAAGAGATTTTCAGGAGTGGACCAGATACACAAAAGTCAGACTGAACAGTGCAGCCCGAGTGACCGGACAAGCAGTATTTGTGCAAGTTGCAGCCAGTCTGGCCAGTTTGGATTTTTACAGAACTGCTGTGGTTCAGGTCTGTCAGTCCAGTTTTAATCAATCAATCTATCAATCAATCTTTATTTTATACTGAAAGGTATGGGAGCAAAAATGCCCGTCTACACAAACGTCCAGTTAAGCATAAAAAGAGAACAGCACACCAGGTCAAACAATTACATAGTAAAATACAATATAAACAAGCCTAACATAGACAGATCTAATACAGAGATCTATAGGGATATACAGAAGAAGGAGGAAGCAAATACAAAGATACAAAATTGCTGGCACAAAAAGGCCCACAGGTCTATCAAGTGTGCCCGATTGTGCAGCTGTTAGTTTCATATCACTACAGCTGCCCCACCCCCACCCAAACCACTCCCTTCCACCCCTTTCCTGGTCTTTCAATCCTTTGTGTTCTTGTCTGTACTAACCCTGCACATGACTCTATCCCAACCCCACTTAAAACTATCCACTGTCCTCAGTTCGATTAACTCCTCTGGCAGTGCATTCCATCCCACCACCAATTTCTCTGTAAAGTAGTGCCTCCTCATCTCCCTTCCCCCTTCCAACTTCAGACTGTGCCCCCTAGTGACTCTTCCCCCCTTTAAGTGGAACAATCGTCCCTCTCTGACTTTGTTTATGCCTTTCAACTACTTAAAGTTTTCTGTCATGTCCCCTCTTTCCCTTCTCTCTTCCAGAGAATACATGTTGAGCTGCCTCAGTCTTTCCTCATACGACAACTCTCCTAGCCCCATGATCATTTCTGTAGCCCTGCACTGCACCCCCTCCAGTAATCGTACATCCTTTTTGAAGTATGGGCACCAGTACTGTACACAGTACTCCAAGTGTGGCCTCACCAGTGATCAATACAAGAGCAGGATGACTGCCTCCTTTCTAGAGGTGATCCCTCTGGCAATGCACTCCAGCATACTATTTCCCCTTGCTGCCACCCTTCTACACTGTGCTGATACCTTCATTTCCCCTGTGACTATCACCCCCAGGTCCCTTTCCTCCACTGAAGCCGTTACTTGCACTCCCCCCAGCCAGTAGCTGGTCCTGAGATTTCTGTCTCCGAGGTACATGACCTTGCACTTCTTAGCATTAAACCCTATCTGCCACTCCCTAGACAAGTGTTCAAGTTTAGCTAGATTCTTCCTGAGTGCCTGCCTCCCTTCCTCATTGTCCACTTTTGCACAAATCTTAGAGTCATCCGCGAGCAGGATGATCTTATTATTGACCCCCTCTGCAATGTCGCCAATGAAGACAATGAATAAAACAGGGCACAGCACTTACCCATGAAATACCCTACTCGTTACTGGCCTTGGCTTAGATGTCTGCCCCCTTACAACTACCCTCTGTTGTCTGCCCTGCAATCAGCTCTTAACCCACCCCACCAGTTTCTCCCCTGCCCCTATGTCCCTCAGCTTGCTCATTAACCTCCCCGTGCAGCACCGAGTTGAAAGCCTCATTGAAGTCCAGATACAGGACATCTACAGCGTGGCCTTCGTCAACCGCCCTAGTGACCCAGTCAAAGAAGTCGATCAGGTTGGTTTGGCATGATCTTCCCAAGATAAACCAATGCCATCTCTCATTCTGCAGACCATTACTATCGAGAAAGGTTATCAACCTCTCCTTCACAATGGTCTCCATCAACTTCTCTACTATGGAAGTCAAGCTGACTGGTCTGTAGTTGCCCAGTTGGTCTTGGGTTCAGTCTTGTAAAGGAGCACTGAGTGAGCCATCCACCAATCCTGGGTACATTCCGCATCTCCAAGGAGGTGTTGAACAGCTCAGTCAGAGGGCCTGCCAACACCTCTGCTAGTTCTTTCAGGACCCTTGGGTGTACACCATCCGGTCCTGGTTCCTTGTCCACCCACAAGGCTTTAAGGCCCTTCAGAACACTATCCTCTTGGATGACCCCATCTGTCATCTCTGCTCCCCCTCTACCCTTGCCCCCTTCCCCTGCAATATTGGGCCATCCCTTTCTTTTGTGAACACTGAGCAGAAGTACTCATTGAGTGCCTCTGCCTGTTGTTCCCCTTGTTCCGCCCATCCCCTCTCTTGATTCTTACAATGTCATCTCTACAACTCCTCTTCTCCCTTATGTATTTAAAGAACACCTTTTCCCCCTCTCTGATCCCCTGAGCCAACTTCAGTTCCTTTGCTGCCATGACTGCCCTGACTGCCTGGTCACCTCCCTAGATGCCTTTGTGAACATCTCTTTATCATCCTCAAGCCCAGATTTTTTGAATTAAATAACAGTGACAAATTTACAGCATGGGGATATAGTTGGAGGTACAATTCAGGAACATGAACAGTTGGGTGATATGATAAAGACATAAAATGTACACGGCACCATCTAAATAAAGTAGAAACTCAAACATCAATTCAAGCAGAGAGGCCAAAAAATATTTGGTTACCCAAAATAGGCTAAGGTGAGGAGCTAGGGAAATATTCCACACGACAACCAATAGTGGTGAGAGCTGAGCAGCACATGAGGGGTAAGCAAAGAAAGAGGGAGAGAGGTATGGAAGTAAAATTACAGGTCTTTACATAGAAGTGTCTCCCACACTCTTTATGTTCATTTTCCTCCTCAAACTATGCTAATTGTATTGTAATACATTATACAGTTCATTTTGTACTACAAATGCTTATTCAAATGTTACCAATAATGACTACTGCTGAACTGTATGTATTTAGGATGACTGCTAATTTGAGGCGCCATTCACTCGAGGTCTTGAGAGTAAATGGGTTGGTGACTGAGACTGTAATGCAATGTTAGTAGTTAACAATAAAAGTGACATGGTCTGGTCAGGAAAATTTACATAAGTGAGTGCTGCAGAGGTTTTCATGTAAAAAGTAATAACTTGTAATGCCTTTCTGTAATGTTTGAATCATCATTTTTAATGTTAGCATCTCAATTTCTCGTGGGTTCTGCACGTATTGGCACCTTACTGTCACAAAGTTGCAAGGTAGTATTCAACTGAGGTCCTGATTCCTATTTTTTCCTGTGTTTTGAACATACTTTATTACTGTGAGTTTACTGTTCAAGGCTTTTATTCCCATCACCCTGGATAGTGCAGGCCATTCCTTTATCTATCAATTGTGCACCTCCCCCCCCACCCAAATTCACAGGACAAGTTCCTACTGTAGGTATGTAGTGTGCTGTACAAATGAAATAAGATAGTGACAACTGAGTGGTTTGCTCATGCTACACAGGGAGCAAAGTCTACAACAAATACAAACCATCCCGAGGTTCATTTAGCCCCATAAACAGAAGTTCACAGAACAGCTAGAACTAGTTGACTTTCTTTTTTCTTCCGCATCTAGCAAGCTAGACATTGTTTCATAGGTGAACCAACCCCCTCCCTCAAAAAAAGAGAAATAAAGCTTTTCTTTGGAATTGCTTTTACAATTTAGCACATTTAAAATATTACACACCTCAACTGGATAAAGAAAAATAAACATCAATACATATTCAGAGGCAGAAAATGAAATGCAGTAATGCAGTCCAACAATGCATTTTACAACACCACCAGCTATGCCAGATATACAGTCATGCAATTACTCAATAGCTGAATAAATGTGAATTGCTTGAAAACAGACTGCCAAAGAAATGATCATTCCATGTAACACAGTCTATACTGAAAAATTTACTAAGGTAGCATCAGTGAGTCACAGCTCCACTTGAGACCTTCGTGCAATATGTGATAACTATGACTGCACACTGTACTTTTGGAAAACTTTATTATTGTTGCTTTAAAAAAACAAGACATGTGATAATGACAGCACTGTCAGTGCAACTCCATAAATTTCTCTCTCCATCATCTTCTCCCTCCGTCTGTCTATTTGTCTCTGCCTCTCTACACCTCTCACAGTAAACACCACGAATGACAGGAGCTTAAAAAAATAGTAGATTTAATTTGTGTATATGTTTCTACATGACAGTATAGCTGTTTGTGAATTTCTCCATGGAAATCAATTGTAAAAATACATAAATCTCTGCAAGATATGTACAGATGACAGATACGTAACTATGCCTTTCAATCTGATGATCAATGCATTTGGAGTGGCACAATTCTGCATTATAAATACTTTTTTTATTTCCGCTCCTGACATTCTTGGAGAATATTGTGAGACATGTATAGAGAGTGAGGGGGGGGTGGATAGAGAAATTTACACAGGTGTGCTGACAGTGCTGCATTATAACGTGGCTTGTTTTTGTTAAAGGCACTATAATAAAGTTACCTGAAACTCTGGTGTGCAGTCAGAGATGTCATACCTTGCACGGAGGTCCCAAGTGGAACTGTGATTCCTTCAGTACAGATATGGAATGCTCATTTCTTTGTCAGACAGTCTGTTTACAGGGAATTCACATTTCTTCAGCTAGTGAGTAATTGTGTGATAGTACTTAGTGTAAGTCCTATACCTTTATAAGGGTATATACGGTGGTACTTTTCTTAACAATATTGTAAGAAGATGTAGTATTAATATACCCCTTTTACAGTGAACTGTGTTCTATTGTTAAAGTAACAACATAGCCGGTGCAGTTTATGTTACATAGTGTTGACCATTGTAAGCATCATAATGGGACAATGTTGTAAGGAGTTATTTGAAATGAGAAGTGTAGAAACTTGAAGACAGGTGCAAAATAGTGACAGTAACAGTAATACCTGTGCTGGTGTTTTTCCAGGAAAAAATAATCACATTTTAATTAAAAGGCTATAGGTTCCCCTTGACCTCATTGACCTCCCATTGGCTGAAGCAATGGAATTAGGTTGCTGATCTGTGAGAAATATGTTGTTGCCTTAGGTGTAAGGAATTACATCTCTTTTTGAGTACACAGCAGATTCATGTGGCTGATGCATGAAAGGGAGCATGGTTCTGACTCGGTAATCTGCCAGGCACTGCAGCCTGAGGGTCTGTGTTAGGAATAAGTTTGATTGTTTTTATAATGACAGTATGAATTAATATTTGGCACTATAGTATAATAACTGGCAGGTGCTTTTTCCCTAAGAAAATCCAGGTTGGTATTTGCCGTAATAACTGGCTGATTATTATGGCAAATTATTATAGCAAACATGCGCCAGGTCTCCCTGACTGCATGCATGCACCAGCTGCTCTCTCCCTTTACTTGCACTGGACACCTGCCATAACCAGCACTCTGCGGTAAGTGAAACCAAAGATCTCTTTTTTTTAATTTTATATAACTGCTGTGGTGAAAAAGTGCCCGTCAGCAAGTATATAAAATGAAAGATGGGGCAGTGTGTAACACTCGATTTTACACACACCCTCAGTGTGGGATGCTTCTCATAAACCCTGAGAGTGAAGCATCTCTCACCTCTGATGTGTGTAAAATGTCGTAACACACACCACCCCATCCTTTATTCTCTATATAGCAAGTAATAAAATAAAAACACGGGGAATGGAAAAACCACAACATAATTTGATAAAACAATAATCTGATAAGAGCATATTATCTCCACTTGACACATGTGGCTTCCCATTTATATCAATCAGTCAATCAATCAAAATCTTTATTTATCCAGGCGGGCACCATTGAGCAAGGTTCATTTGCAAGGTGGACCTGGTCATGAATACATCAAAGTACAGTACAGAAGCAGGTATACAAAAAGCAATAATATACAAGGAAGAAAAAGTATATATAGTGTCTATGGTACAGTACAAGGTTGAAATAAAAAAAACAGCATTATTTTACAATAGAAGAAGTCAGCAGATGTACAATCAACCATAGGCATACAGGAGTTATAAGCAGAGATCTTTTGAGTGAGGCAGCTGGCAACTACACATATAGGAGAAAGAGGCCATGTATGGGGTGACAGGTTGGAGAGGTAAAGAAGAGGAGGGATATATTACCGACGACTGGGGGAAAAATTGGGCTAAAACCACAGAAAGTGAAGATGGCTGTCATGTACTTGTTTATTATGATAATGATGGAGGAGGGTAGATAATGGGGACACTAATATGGATGGGGTGGGACTTTAGCCAGGCTGGAGTGGACAGGGAAGGGTGGGTGGGTGCAGCAGGAAGAATTAATAGGGAAAGAGTGAGAGCCAGGGGTAGAAACATGGAGTTATCTATGGTTGGCAAATATGCATCTAAATTTAATAGATAGATATGGGTTAAAAGTATGACCGGCAAAATGAAGAACTTAGTTTTATTAAATAGTTGTTCTGTTAGGATTGTGTGTAACGTGCCCTTACTTTATTATGTATTTTGTATACCAAACAACTGGCACTCAGCTGATATTGTAACAGAAGGGAACTGCTACAAACTGTAGTAATAGCTTAACAGTTACACATTAGGTCACTGTGACTTCTATGACCTCCAAGCTCTAGCTCTATATGTAAGTAATAAGCCATGACAGGGTGTGCATTTTGAGGATTTTAATGCACACCCCAGGGGTGCGCTAAGGCACAAGGCTGAAGGACAAGTGTCCTTACACCCCTGAGAAGTGCACTAAAATCCTTGAAATGCACACCTGCAGTGGCTCATCACACTCATAAAATGGGCAACCATCATAAACGAATTAGTTTGAGTCACTCAGATAGGGATTAAAACTTCTTTACTATTTTCAAACAAGTGTACAATACAGTAACTCTAAAACCTGCAGGGTTTAAATGGGGTCCTGTTTAGCCTGGGTTAGTTCAGTGCTGATTGAGGAGGGAAATTTCTGGGGGCTTTGTCCTGAAACAGGAGAAATGGACACAAATCTGTAGTTTGATTTTTTCCAAACTGCTTGAGTGTTTCTGGTGTTGAGTTGCTCCTAGGAGAGTTAGTACTGAAGATAGAGATACGTGGAGGTTCCAAGCTGAAATTTTCAATCCTTTCTAGCCTTCACCATCTAAGGGGAAGAGTGAAGACTGCAGTCTGGATTGATATCTGAGCTAGCAGAATTAATGGGAATCTGGGACTATGTCTGGTATAGCTTTGAGTAGACTTGCACAAGAAAGAAAAGCCTGGAGAAATGACCATCCTTTTGGTTGTGTGGCAGTGGCAACAAAAAATCCAGATGGTTCAATGAACCATATGAACTGGGAATGTGCCATTCCAGGAAAGAAGGGAACACCTTGGGAAGGTGGATTGTTCAAACTAAGAATGCTGTTTAAGGATGACTACCCTTCCTCACCATCAAAGTGTAAGTTTGAACCACCCTTATTCCATCCTAATGTATATCCATCAGGCACTGTGTGTCCATCTATTCTAGAAGAAGATAAGGACTGGAGGCAAGATATCACAATCAAGCAGATCTTATTAGGAATACAGGAACTTCTAAATGATCCAAATATTCAGAATCCAGCCCAAGCAGAAGCCTATACAATCTACTGCCAAAACAGAGTTGAATATGAAAAGAGGGTCAGAGCACAATCCAAGAAGTTTGCACCATCATAAACTTAGTCTTGTACAGTATGTATAAGAAAAGAATAAAAAAAGAAGGGATTGGTTTAGCCGGAACTTTGTTTACAAATTATCATGATTTAAATTGTAAAAATATTCACTCAAATAATAAAGGGGAGGGGATGTATTTGTGTGCCATCTGCCATATTTCCCACTCATGTAATAATTCCAAATTTGCTAAGTTGCCTTAGATTTCACACCATCTATTCCTTTAGTCTTTTGTATTTTTAAGAGAAAACTATTATGGGAAATCCTTTCGAAAAGGAGACTAGATAAATCACTGATTAAAGTTATGTCTAATTTATACACGGAAATATGGGCTCGAGTTACAGTGGGATGGGAAGGTCAAGTTTCTAGTTCATTCATAGTTAACAAAGGAGTTCAACAGGGGTGCGTTCTCGCTCCAACCTTATTTTCACTCTACATAGATGGGCTACTAACTGAATTTGGCGCACATGACTTGGATTGTCCAAAAATTAATGATCAGTGTTGTGCTGCATTAGCATACTCAAACGACCTTGTACTATTTTCTTTAACCAGGAAAGGACTCCAAGACAAGCTTAATTTACTAGAGGTACATTTGCGAGAACTAAAACTAAAGATCAATTTAACAAAGACTAAATTAGTGGACTTTGGGCAGAAAGGTAGAAAGAGAAGTGGGAACTGGAGTATTGCTGGGGATAAAGTAGAAAAAGTAAAATCTTACGTCTATCTTGGAGTCGAATTTAATGAGAATAAATCATGGAGTATGCATTTCCATAAAACCCTTGACACTTTAAAAAGAACATTGTTGGCACTGACACGATTCAACTATAGATATAGGGGATCTAGTGTAAGACCTTTAATCGAAGTAATCAAAGCAAAAGTTAAGTCCCAATTGCTACATGGTGCAGAAATATGGGATGTTAACCATAGAGAGAAACTAACAGTACCACTATTCAAAACATTAAGAAGAAGAAGAAGAACGGGCGTAGGTCATTCATGCCCATCTATGTACATAAGAGCAGAGACTGGCATCTTAAACATTAATGCCCTTTTTGAAATTAGCCAACTTGATTTCTGGCTAAGGTTGACTAGACTCTCACAGTCACGAATCTCAGCCCAGTGCTTAAAAGAAAAGATGAAGTGATATACACTAGGGTATACGAAAGGATTTTGGTATCTGAAAATAGTTACAATAATAAACAGAAATTAGCCGTGTTATTGAAATATACAGAGAAGAACATATGGCTAAGTGTTAAATACCAGAACTATATATCCTTAAAAATTGGTAACTTTGGGGAACAACAAGATTTAGAGGTAATAAAAAACTCTTGTTATTCTAGGTGGTTTGCCAGAAATAACTTTAAATTTGGTTACAAGATTTACTTAGATATTTTCAGCAATCCAGAAACTCGTAAGTTGTTCACAAAGTACAAATTCGAGCAATTTGACAGCAATATGTTCAGGTATAGATATAAGAAGGCAACGGAAGAGAAGTGTAGCTGTTCAACATGGGAATGTGAGGATTTAATACATGTTATGTGGCATTGCACATGGTATATCAAAGAAAGTAAATACTGGTTGGGTCCTTTTCTGAATATTAAATACAAATTGGAATCAGAAACACTGGCCTCCATGTTAATACGTATTGAAGACAAATGGACTATTGAAAGAGTGGCAAAATATGTTAAAGTAATTAGTAAAATAAAGAAAATAATTAATAGTACAACTGTCCCAGATGATAGATAATATGATATGATATGAAGAGGTGTATAACCTGCTCCCATATATCTGAATTATGACTGATGTGCAATAGCTTCTAATGGCTAAACAAATCAGAGAAATATGTGGTATTTGTAACTGAATATGGAAAGATAGAGATTTTAACTACTTACTATTGTGAATTGTGTAATTTATGTACATGTATTTAAAACCATATTTGTATTTTTGTATACTATAGTTGATGTATTCTTTCTAACTTGTAATTGTTGATGGCTCCTAAAGTCTAACAACAGACTTAAACTTAAACTATAAAACTGTCAAAAAATTGAAAAAGTAGTCCCTATTAATGCATAGATAGCATTGTTCAGCTATAGATTAGTATTTTGCAGTAAAAGTATTTATTAGTAGTGTTAATTAAAAATATATATTTTCTCTGTAACTTGTAAATTCTCATATGAATGCACTACAGCATCTGTAAATGTATAAAGGTAAGCAGTGTTCAAAACTTTATTTTCATTACACTGTTGTAATATAGTTTCTTTGAAGGCAACATTCTCTTATTTATAGGATTGAGGTGAAATGTTGGTAAGAAAAAAACATATTACCTTGCATTTCAAATCAGTACAAGTACTGTCTCTTAGCAGAAATGTGTTCAAAACATTAAACCTGCCAGGGTGCATTTTTGGTGGTGGTGGGGGAGGTGGGGGTGATAGATTTCACCTGAAAATACCCATATATGATTCAAATGCACATGCTTTTATAAACTTCAGGCATATGTTTCAGTAGTTTGGGTCTGCCTCTATCTATATAACTGTGTTTTGCTACCATTTCTTTTTGATAATAAAGTATTATTGCCTACTTTCTTCTTCCTGTTTTTTGTTTTCTCTGTTTTTATTCACATTCAAGATATGGAATTTTATTATGGAATGTTTATCATGGAACACAGGAATTCAAAATGCTCTGTTCCACTGGTAGAATGTTCCTCTCCTAACATACTGTACACACACATACACATAACATAGAGGATAATGTATGGTCCTCTATCCGTAACAAGTTTGTAAACTCTTCGAGAGGTCGTCATGGCGACATTTGGAAACTCGAGAGCGAAGCTCGAGAGGTTCAGTTGTCATGACGACCTCAAGAAGATTTTTCAAACTTGTTACGGATAGGGACCATACATTGTCTTTGTATGTATGGTCACTCATCTATTGTATTTCAAGTTTGATCCGACGTGCTACCATGACCTCCGGCGTGACCTGCGATGAGACAAGTAAGAGGGGCGTTGAGTCAAAGTTCAAAGGATGTAATTTTGTTATGGGAAGGCGTCATGGGAGTTAATTGTACTCACAGTTCGTCGGTATCCACATTGCAGTTTTGTGATGACGCCTGCTGAGGCAATTAATAATTTTACATTTACAGCCCTTGTTGAATTTACGATCGGGTAAATGGCAAATGTTCTGAGGTAAAGCTTGACCATGCGGCTCACGCTTTTGGAATGCAAGCAAGGTTCTAAGTTGTTATGCTGCAGTAGCTACATACCTGGTGCAGCATAACAACAAGCTACTGCAGCATAACAACTTTTTAGTTGGTATGGATTTTAATGCTTAACAGCATTCTACCATACATTATAAAGGACTCTTCTACAGCCACAGACTCGATTATCTCACCGTCAGGGCAAGCAGAAGAGCTTTCCCTGGTGAGCATGGTAAAGACAAAAGGGAGATTTTTCACTGTCAGCAAAGAAACAGTTGTAATGAAAACTATTAACAGTTCTTAATGTTTCTAATTTGTTTATGTGTGTAAGGAGAGTGTGATGATCAAGAAAACAACATTTAATTAATTTTGTTTTATTTTTTATTTGAGGTAGTTTTATTTTTAGGACCCAGTTGAAGTTTTTTTACAGTATAAAGGTAGCGGCCATATTTGTGATGGCAGATCAGCTCTGGTTGTAGGGGGACTGATGGGAGATAGTTCTGGTTGTTGGAGGACTGATTTGCTCATTGTGTGTGATGTGGTTTAGGACCAGGATGACTGTTCATTTATAGAGATTTAATATATGGTCAGCTGATGTCTCTTGGCCAATGATATTTCTAGATTTTTTTCTTGCCATTTTATAATAGTATCTAATACTGTTATGGATGTGGTCTTACTGCTTTTCTTTTTCTATAGCTCAATTGTTATGTCCAATTTGAATTTTTTGCCACTAGCTGCGACTTAATTTTCCATTCCTGTTTCATATGGTATTATGTTGGAAAATGCTACTCACTGTAAGGCAGAACACTTGATCACTTAACTTGTTTTGGCTCATATATGACTACAAATCTACTCTGCAGTGAGCTGTATTTTATTTACTTTTCTTTACTATGTTATTTTTGCCTATGCACCCACCACAGATGCAGAGCAATATTTGTCCCCTTTCATTTTATAGCCACTTCTTCTCTTCCATTCCACTTTCTGTTTTATTTTTGTTAACTTCATTCCTCTCACTTAAAGCTGAGTATCTCTTAACCATATTTCACTCCATTTATTATTCTGTGTTTCTAGCAAAAAATGTGTGCTGATACAGTTAAGTACCAGCTTTATTTCTGCTCTTTTTTCTTTCCCAAACTTTTATTTTCTTTTTACCTTTCAACACACACTACTTTTCAAGTTTTTTTTTTATTTTGGTGTAATCTGTTTAGTAAATCAAATGCTTTCTATCCACCCCTCCCAAGCTTTTCAAATGGCACAGTTACTTATTGTTTTCCTTTAGATTTATGTGCATCCACATCATATCCAGTTGTTGGGGTGACTCCCTGGTAAACTTCCTACAAGTGAAACTTAGCATTCCTCTCCTGTACAGGCAGTCCCTCACCTTTTATCCCAAAACTGCATATACCCTGATGCAGGATCATTGGAATGGCTTGTTTATTCATGTGGGGTTTGGTGCAATGCACTGACCTGATACTTTTGTGTAATAGTAGGTTCATGGTAGGGTCAGAATGGACAATTACATGGCTGTTGTGGCATACGGTCTTATGAGGAGTGGTTTTCCTTCTAAACGTGTATTTTTTGCCAGGAAAGACATTCTGAGCTGGTAACAGCTCATTTCCAGAAGCTTCCTGGGAAGGGGAAGGGGAAGGAGAAGGGAAACAGCACATAGTAAATATCATAAAGTGTATACAAAAAATAAACAAAATAAAGAACAGTAACACATCTCTTAGTTGTTTTGTATATTTATCTGACCTGCTAATTAACTGTTGGCTATGATATGTGTTTTCCCTGGACATACAGTGTACTGCGATATTTCTGATTTATACATTTATCTTCTAGTGAAGACATCGGAGTTGTCTGCCTTTTCATAGGATTCCAGCTCATTGATTAAAAAAATCTTTCTTTTTTTTTTGTGTCAGGCACTTCACTTACACACAGCATTATACAGTTACAGAATTTCCAATTGAGTGGTACATTTTGTTATAATTCATCAGGTTCCTTGTTTTAGTTGTGTCATTTCCATCCCTGATCCTTTATTTATTTTTTTTTTGTAGTTTCTATTGCAGTCATATTTTCCTTTCACAGCCTCTACATCTTAATTAGTCCCAATGCATTGTGTCACTTTGCTGCATACTTGCGTCTCCCCCTTTCTCATGTTTCTGTATTGGTATCTAATACTGTTACTGATGTGGTCTTACTGTTTTTTTTTTCCTTTTCTGCAGCTCAAGTGTTAACTCTGATTAGAATGTTTTGACCACTAGCTGCAATTTAATTTTCCATTCCTGTTTCATGTGGTATTATATTGGAAAGTGCTGGAACATGTTACTCTATATAAGGCAAGGCACTTGATCACTTAACTTGTTTTGCCTCATATATGACTGCAGATCTGCTTTGCAGTGAGCTGTATTTTATTTATTTTTATTTATTATCATATATGTTATGTTATTTTTGCCTGTGCACCCACCTGAGATGCAGATCAATTGAACACATCACCTATTGCCACTGGAATAGCTCTGTATTTGTGTCCCACCTTTCATTTTATAGCTACTTCTCTTCCATTCCACATTGTTTTACTTTTATTAACTTCATTACTCTCACTAAAATTATGTGTTATGTGGAATAACTCCCATTGTTATTTTTTTTTACAAAAATTGTCAACTGTGCATATGCATTTATAAATAACAAATTATAATAGTGAGACTTTTTGAAATGTTATTTGACTTACCATACTCATGCTTGTGTACCCACTTACTCAGTCTCCTACTTGTTGCTGTTCTTGTACTAATTTCTGTTGCTTCATATCAAGGAGTTGTTGATTTTCATATTGTGTGTGCCTGGGTTGGAGCAGCAATAAAAGATAAACTATGCATTGCCCTCAGTAACACACCTACCCCAGTTTACTTTTACACAACACCCATTTCTTATGTCTTGAACAGTAAGATCTTCCTTTAGGAGACCAACTTGCAATGAAATGTGTAAGATTTACATTGCCATTTAGGTATATGCACTTTTATATAATACTAATTTTGTGTGTGTGTGTGTGTGTACTGTATAACAATCTTTAAAATAATCAAACATATCAAATGTCTTTGTAAACATGTCTCAACATTGTGTTCATCTTCCACCTTGTTACAACATATAGTTGTCTCAGCAGTGTTTACAGTTAAGGTACAGCACCTTCATATATACGATAGCCCGGTTCTGTTGAGTTGATTGCTATAACAGTGCATAGAATAAAACATAAAACATATAGGTAACTGTAATACAGATGGTGGCATTATTTTTTTATCTGCCCTTTCTCAGTGTACCGTACTTTGATTCAGTTACTGTATACAATGGCAATTCATGTACTGTATATGTTTAAGCCCATGAAACACCCTTATCTAGTTAACGCATTTGCAGCTGCAGTGGCTGTGCCAGTGTTTGTTCATATAGCTATGCAAATTAACATGGACACAGGATCACTGTTCATTTATCTGACTGCTCATATTCACCTGGGATCACAGTCCCCTGCTCGTGGTATCACAGGCTGTTGCTTTGGAAATGGTTATGGTGTTACAAGCAAAGATGTTTGGCAGTAACAAGCAGCCAGAGCACATGGAGTTTTAGGTGAGGTGATCATATTTTCCTGTTAATGTGCATGGTTATAATGAAAAACGGGATGAAAAATAAAACAAAACTGTAAAATATAAGCAGAGGTGTGTCTATAGATTTTTTTTTCACAATTCACGTGTGATGTCAGGGGCCTTTTAAACCATAACATTAAACTCCAATTCTTTTCCAATGGTGCCTGCAAATGCTAGCATTACTTTAACCCTTCTTGTTACAGTTTATAATATTTATTCATACAACAGGGTTTGCCTGCCATGTTACCTCCCATTGATGCACAACCATAATGTGCAGATTTAAATATTTCATACAACCTTTTGAATGCTATGATCACATAGAAACATAGACAATGATGGCAGAAAAAGACCTATTTTTTAGCCACTTTGCCCATAGTTCCTTATCAAACCCAGGGACCCATTTTCCATACAGGGTACTAGCCCTCATGACCCATCCCCCGTTCCCCTCTCTAGCATTACCACCCTGCATAGCCACTACACCCTTCACTCTGTCCTAGCCATGCTTGAAACTGTTTATGATTTTGGTGCCCACCACCTTGGCTGGCTGACTCTTCCACGGTTCTGCCACCCTTTCTGTAAAATAAAACTTTCTTATATCCCTCATAAACCTCCTGTCAGTTTTCACATGTGTAAAGAAAAAGAGTAGGAGCAACTCCAAACAAGTATTTAGTTAAATAGCATTTATTTTCACCAAAATATACATGGCCAGGAACTCCTGCACTTCGGGGTACTAGCCTTGAAGGCTAATGCGGCAAAGGCTGAGGGTTCCTAACTGTTTTGGCAAAAATAAATGCGATTTGCTAAATACTTGTTTGGAGTTGCTCCTACTCTTTTTCTTTATGCATTGTTTGAGGTTTGCAACCTCCGTAGGAGCACCCCCCTCATAGTGGTGCACCACTTCTTATCTTTTTGTTATGTGCCCTTCTGTCCTTGAACTGTAACTCATGCTAAATAGTTCCTTGCAGTTCATCTTGTTTATTCCTTTCAGGAACTGGAAGGTTTCTATTGTATCATCCCTCTCTCATCTGGTCTACAGTTTTAGTATAAGTTCAGTGCCTTTAACCAATCCTAGAGAAAGCTCTGTCCTGCTGGTCCTGAATCCTCCTGGACCCACTTCAATGCATGGTCTCTAGCCAGTCCCTATCTTTCCTGAGGTGAGGACTCCAGAACTGGGCACAGTACTCCAGGTGCATCCTCACAATCTATAAAGAGGTAGGAATACTGCTTTTCTTCTACTGTCAGTACCCCTACTGATACATCCTAGCATCTGTTTACCTTTCTATAGGCCTTGTTTATTGTTTAAGAGAGTCACTAATGATGATTCCTAGGCCCCTTTTCTCAGCAGTAGTACTCATCTTTACCCCCTCACATCCAGTCCTCTTTACTGGGAGTCTTGTTTGCTAGGTTCATCACATTGCACTTTCTGGTGTTGAATTTAACCTGAAAAAACCTTAGACTATCTCTCTAGTCTTCACAGGTCATTCTGTGTCTCTCTAATTCCCTTGTTGCTCTCTACTCTCCTATAGAGCTTAATGTCTTCTGCACAGAGCCACAACCTGCTCTGGATTCCTTTTCCACTATCGCTGATAAACATGTTGAAGAGGACAGGACTCAGGACACATCCCTGTGGTGACCTCCCTCTCTTCTGATTTGACAACATTAATCACAACCCTCTGCTGCCTCTCCTTCAACCAATTTCCTATCCGTCTTTCTATGCCCCTTGCCAAACTCAGATAATCCATCTTCTTCAGCAATCTTCTGTAAAACATCGAGTTGAAAGCCTTTCTGAAGTTGACGTAGAATAAATCCATGGCATAGCCCCTCTCCAATGCCCTCATCACCCAGGCAAAGAAAGCTATCAGGTTAGTTTGGCAAGACCTCCCTGCCATGAACCCATGCTGTTTATTATCCTGGAGACTGTTGTTCTCCAGGTGGTCCACAAGGTCCTCTTTGACCAATGACTCCAACAGTTTACTCACAACAGATGTAAGACTGACGAATATGTATGATCACAATATTGCACCCACCTCTTCTAATGTAACACTTCAAGATTATACTGTCTAGTCAGAATCTGTGTCTTTGCTGTTTGTTTGTATGTGCCTATCTATAGTGTAACTGCTGTACCTGGATGCTTCTTGTAATACTGTTACTGTAACCCAGGACTCTGCTACAAATGAGATGCTATGTACCATAGATTAACAGTCCTATCCAGGTGAGCAAATTTAAATAAATAAAAGGTTTCCCTCTCCACTGCACAATTGTTGATTGGCTAGTTGGTTGGTTGATTTGGCAATATGAATATTGTGAGGTTTTTTTCTACTGTAAACTGAAGTATTGCTCAGCCTAGTATTATAAATATACTACAGATATGTGATCCCCCAAAAGTGCATGGCTTGTAATACCTGGTCATCCCCATCCACCCTTGAGCTGCTGCTGTTTTATTCTGCTTCCGCTGGCCCCTTGCACTGCAGCTGTGATGCGGTAGACCACCAGGAACTTGCAGTCTCAGTATTTCTTCAGTTACTCTTGTGCCATGCTGGAGAGTGGCTCTGACTACTCTTCAAAGACAGACAGCCAAGGCTGTTGCAGCAACCACTTTATCACCACCAGTGGTGGATAAGGGCAGTAGCCCTCCAGTAAAGAAACTTTGGGGCCAGTGCTCCAGGACATTGTGGTGGCCAGATGCTTGCTGACCTTGACCTTGCCAAGCCACTAACAGAGGTGCTCCTCTGCGATGCTGGAGGACTCTGGAAACTAGTGCCCTCTGGTGAGCCAATGGGCTATTGAGTGTAGACCACCCGGGGTGCCTGAATTTGATGGACAACCTGTACACACGGCACTAGGTCAGAAAAGTGCTGTCAATAACATCGCCATCCATAACACCACTGTATTAACAGTGCTGTCCTCTACAGTGCCAGAAAGTAATACTGCTGGTATACACAGCACCAATGGGAGTGGTCAGACACCATAGCAGTGACTGCTACCATTGCAGATGAAATAAATATACACCTCTATTTTTATGGGGAGACTCCTTCCCACACACCCCTGAAATAGGCAGCTCTGCTCCCCGCACTCCCCACATAAAATATCCAACTCAGAGGGGAGCAGATCACAGGGAACAGTTAAATTTTTGGGGCTGTGGAATTACTGCTTCCATGGCCCTTTGAAAAAACATGTACCTTCCCCAAATGGAAAAAGTAGTCACTGAGTCCAGGATTAGAACCCTGGTCTCCTGATCTGTGCCAGCTGAGCTGCTGCTGCCTAACCTGCTCCACCAAGGGGGCAGCTCAGCCAGCAAGTACACTTTTTTTCCAGTAGCCTGTGATGATGAAGACCACAATTGAGCACATTCAAAAAGGGTGACTCCATCATGGCACTTGTGCCCAGGGCTACTGGGTAGGGAGGACAACTGGATGGGGGGGTCAGTGAATATAGTGACAGGATGTCGCTATATATACACACACTGGGGGGAGGTCCCCCACGTGTGATGGGTGGAAGGAGAGGGAGGGTTTGTGGGGTGTAGTGCAGTGCAGTGGTGGGCTGCTGAGCTGGCCATGTGGTATGGTGGGTTGGTGGCAGGCTAGGATTGGGAGGGTGCCGAGTTCAGTTCTGGGTGCACGCTCATTTTTTCTGATGGTCCGGGAATTTTATTTTCATCTTTTGCACCCCCGACATGCACCCCCTGGAGCTGAGAATCCTGCAGTAGAAAAATCCAAGTCTCTGGTGCCCTTTTGGTGTGCACTGGGAGTGTACATCACCGAAATTTATTTTCAGCGATGTACACTCGCCCTAATGGCAATCACCTTGCCACGATCACCATTATGACATGGAACCCTTTTTTCTTCTTCCCCTGCTTCTGTATCCACCTGAATAGTGACAAGGGTAGTGGTAGTTGCTGGACGCTATTCTACCGCTGTCGCTATTCCTTCCTGCATGGTCCTAACCATGCGGTGTACACTACGCGATTCAGGAAGTGCTATTCTAACCAGATAACATGTAGTCAATGGAAATGGGACATTTCTTTTTTTTTTTAAGACCACCTGCTCAACCAATGAGAAATGGATATTTTTTTTCTTTTAAGGAGCAGAGACTGTGCCGAATGTGGACAGATCTGGTGAAGAGCTTGGAGAGGCAGGACTGTCATCTGAAAGGAAGATTCAAGTTGTGTCATCAAAGACTGAGCATCTGTGAAGATGATCTGTTGCTAGAAGCCTAACTGTCCTAACTTATGAAAAAGAGTAACAGTCACAAGTTAGCCAGCCCAAAGTACAGCACCCATGTGTAGCTGTTCTAAGACAGTGAGAAAAAGACTAAGGAAGCTGAAGATAGGCTTCTGTTGGGGGGTGTTGGCAGGTGCTACAGCAAGGTGTTGAGCTACGCTCATCCCGGGGGCTCAGAAGCCTGGATGTGTGAGTTGGTGCAGACCAGCTGTAGGCATGGGACATGACAGCCAGCCAAATCTTAAGGAAGAACCAGTGAAGTCAGCACCTAAGGGCACATGAAATGAGGCCAGAGAGGGATCCTGGCCGATGGAGTGGAGCCATGAGAGCCAGAGGTACAGAGCTCTGAAAGGTGAGGAAGGAACAAGCCATTTGGGAAACCATAAGTAAGATCAGAGCTTGCCCAACTCCAAGGGAATGGATGGTTTGTTTTGGGTTTTGTTCTTTGTATTTGGCAGTCAGGGCAGGATCTACAAGAACCTCATGTTTGAGATTTTGTTTCCCATTTAAGCAATTGCATGGCCATTGGGGGTTATGTTTGAACATGTTACTCTAGTTAAAGTTCAAGTACAGCAATGCCAGCCAACCCACAGCACCATCAATGAGCCTACATCGACCTGCCACTGGGTACTCAGAAACTGTATTGAGGGAGCTCCCATAAAGTAATTAATAGAAAAAATTCCTGGTACCAGGTGGGAGATGGAAGTAGCCTCCAGTACAGGAGGACCGCATTAGAGCTGTACTGTGGTGCTTGTAGCATAAATTATTATATCTGTACAAAAACCTGCAAAATACTGAAAACAAGTGGATGCTCCTTTCAGAGACACCAGTACACACAAGAAGAAAACTATGACCAGTTGCACGCTGTCCTCAGGTTACAGGTAATGCTTGACATGAGCTTGCATACTGCTATTTAAAGCAGAGCTCCCAAAGTGACAACAGTGATATGTTCAAAACAACTAAACATGCTATATAAATAGCAGCTCGAATATAGGCAAATCAAAAGTGTTGTAAAGAAATACATCCCTTTTTTTGAGGCATTTCATGATTAACCTATTTGTATGAATTAACGGATGCATGCTCCTGAACTAAATCATAAGTGCAGTACTTTTACAATAGAATTATGATGCTGAAATAGAAAATGGAGCAGTTTACAATAAAATTGATCCACAATTCATGTATGCATAATTATAGACAATCACTCAACTTCAGATACTAAACATGTCACTTGAATAACTGATATATACCCTGTTATAAAATTATTATTATATCTTCAAAGGCAGAACATATGCAAAACTGGATAATTAAAAAAAACAAGAGTTTATATTCTTCATGCACTAGATTACTCACAGTCATAAACTAAAAATAGTTCTTACAGATGTTGGAGTGCAGTGATATAAATACAGTGCTTCAGCAGATGTTATTAAATGCCACATTTTTGGTAAGGCACAAACACTAACACTGCAGGAAGTTTGTTCCCCTGACGACTGGTCAGAGACCAGTTTCTCCACTGTACATGAGCTTTTTTTGCTGCACTTTAGTTTTTTTCCTGCATCAACTCCCTTTAGTGTAGATCTACTATTACCAACTCCACATTGCCATGGATCACCACATCAGTGAAATTTGGGGTCAAAAGAATTTTAGGGGAAACTGAGATTCAGACCCAGACTGTCATGATCACAGCCTAGTGCACTAAGGCACAGGGTCATAACAGCACAAAGAAAAGAGCGCTGACAATGAATGCCGCAAGAACAACCACGTGTGGCAAAATAAGATTCTGGAACACTGCTGACCCTCACAAAACAGCACACAGTCCATACAAGTGAATAGGACTTCTGTATTTTATGCAGGGGATTCACCCCCACACACACCCAGAATTAATTTAACTAACTCCGGGGGTGGACTTCAGGGATGGGTACAAACTCGGGAAGTGGGAAAACTTGTTAAAAAAAAAACACCCACAAAAATGAGACACAGCAAGAGACCTGGTGAGGACCGAGCAACAGTCCCGGGTCTCCACTACCACTGTGTGCTGATGCCTTAGCCACTCCATCATGGGAGCAGCTCGGAAAGGCACCAGATTACACAAGTATTTCTCACTTTCCTTCTTCTGGCACAGAACAATAAGGGTAGCTGTAATTCCCTACTGTTATTATACCCCTGTCACTGTGAATGCTTTAGCGGTTGTAACAGCGCAGTAACTGATTTGCCCTTTTCTTTGCACTACGATCCAGTATTGTGCACTAACCACTACACTATGCTGGCTGCTGCCTAGCAAGCCTGTGGTTAGACACATATGTGACAGTAACTGATCCCAGACCTGTTCAGCTGGAAGGAGAAACTCGTATCAGACCAGGTGGCACAGGAACTGATCTAAGATCAGTCAGCTCTGAAACTGGTCACAGACCAGGCTGGTCCCAGACCAGGTTGCTTAGAAACTGGTCTTAGATCAGGCTGGTCCCAGACCAGTCATCAGGGGAACAATCTTCCTATACCAACAATAACAGAATTCAATGATAAGAGCATGTAACAAACTATTTACAATTACTACATATGGAGAATGCAAAATTAGCCAATTTTAGTGACATGAATACAAAACATAATTCTGCCACATATAATGACAGGACTCAATAACAAGAAAATATTGCTGGACTGTCTAACAGAAGCTACTGTATCTCTTTACCAGAGAGTTATAGGAAAGGTCTAAGATCAATGGAGTCATGTAACTCTGGGGGACAATATCCATCACGTTTAAAAATCCAGAAAGACTGCCACTTTGAAATCAGTGAGTCCAAATCCCCACCTTCTTTACTCAGCATCATGTTTATTATCCCTGTGAATCATAAACTGTGTTCAGATGTATTTCTTGCCCTTGACAGATGTTTTATAGGATGTTGTGCTCATCCTTGTTCCTAATGGAACTTAAATGTTCCCGCATCTCTGACTTTGAAGTAACTTTACATTTTCCAAATATAAAAGGAGTTACATGCACACATGGCCAAATAAATGACCCCTTCTTTACAAGTGGTCAGATAATTGATCATGAACTTCTTAATTGAGTTGGTTGTACAAATATATTGGTCTTTTTGATGATGGGGCAATATTTTCAATGACCACAAGTACAGCTCCACTTCAGTCGCCATTGGAAAGCAGGTGGCTACTGGTTTGTGTTCTATAGGCTGGTAGATGTGCACAAGCTTATCAGCTTGACTGGGTCCTCTTCTAACTACCATTCTTGATTGTTTGGCAACTACCTCACGAAATGCAGGATTAGTATTTAGGATGTGCAGTTTTTTTGTGACAATGTTAAGAACTTGCTTAGACTTGAGTGAGAATTGTGTAACAAAATTAATACTACAGTATCTCTAATTGCATCAGTATTTAATCAATACTGCAAAATATTTTGTCTTGTCATTCTGGTGACCTGGTCCCTGACCTTTCTAACAGGTTCCTAGCTATAGCCTCTTCACACAAATCTTCTGTCATTTCATCACACCTTTGCACAAAGGTATTTTCTTTCAAGTAATTCTTCCGGTCTCTCGTAAACAGGGACTTAGGAATATTGCTGAAGGTGTGGTGTGGGTGAAAACTTGATGAGTGGAGGATTCTGTTCCAATTTCTTTTCAATATAGGTTTGTGACCAACCTCCCATTTTTATCTTTATATATCTCCAAAGCTAGACATTGAATATTTTTTGTGGGATGATAATGGTCAGTAAATGTCAAATTCAGATTTGATTGTTCATGGAACTCTACCTCCTACTCCTCCACCACCCCCACACCACACCATCAACACATCATCAATGTAGCAATGCCATAGGTCTATCAAATCAAAAAATGGATTTTTTCCTGGTAGTACACCACTTCCTTCTCCCAGATACTCAGATAAAGATTTGCATAATTAGGGACAAAAAGTCTCCCCATTGCAGTGTATTTTACCTGCAACAAATACTGTCCCAAGGAAAGAAAGGTGTTACTTTTAAGTACAAATTCAGAACTTCTGACCAGAAATTGTTTAATACCTCACTGTACCCAGTATTAATGTCCAATCATGCTTTTTGTGACCTTAGTTCTCCATCATGGGGACATTAGTGTAAAGTAACTCTACATCCAGAGTTACCAAAAGCAGTGTGGTCCACCTTGTAAGTCCCCCAAGATATCAAATATTTGGATAGTGTGATGGATGATGAGAGGAGGGTCACAATAATATCCTTAATTAAACAATCCACATACCTGGATAATAGTTTGGTTAGTAATCCTATCCCAGATCATACTGGACATATTGGACATCCTAGGGGACTGTCCAGTCTTTTGCAGACTTTTGGCAAAACGTACTGTAGATCATAGGTTGTATGGGATAGTTAACAGTTAGAAACTCCAGAGTTTGTTCAGAAAGGATATTGTCATTAAATGACAAATTCAAATACACATCATGTGCTTCTTAAGTTGCATGGTTAAATCTGACGTCAAAGTGATATAGAATGTCATGTTAGCCAGCTGTCTAAATATTTCTTCAGTGTAGTGGTGAGGATCCATTAGGACAACATATCCACCCTTGTCTGTTGGTTTTACTGTCAATAAGGGATTTTTCTTAAGTTCATTTAATGCCAGTGCTTCTGCTGATGTAATATTGGTGTACTTTTGGCCTGTTTTCATTTTCAAATAATGCATTAAATTATTCTATTCAGCCTTTCTCAGATATTGACACTGCGGTGGAATATGACAGTTAAAAAAGGTAGACAGTGGTATAAAAGTCATTTGGTTGTTCTGTCCAGAGGCGGATGGTGCATCTGTGTTATCTGGCTGAAAATCTCTGTGTTAACACTGACCTCCATATTCAACCTTGTATGGAATGCTTTTAAATGTAATTGCCTACTGAACTTTTTTAAGCCAACAAAAAGGTCAAATTGGGGGAACACGTGGGGACAAAATGCAAACCTTTGGTTAACATACTTAGCTGTGGCTCCATGATTGTAAACAATGATAAATTGATGACATTTGCTTATTGGTGGTTTTATAAGCCTCCCCTCCCCTTGACTTCATGATTTTTGGAGAGTTGCTTCTGAGGTGGTCTTTTTGCTGCTTCTTTTTCTGCCACCCTGAAATTGGACAACATGGTTGCTCCTCCTTGTGGTGTGTGTAGCTGGTGGGGCCTGTTAACTCTAAAAAAATATTTAGCACAGTTGGTCCGTAATTCAGTGGCAGAAGTAAAGTGATCCAATGTGGTATGTTTCAAAATAGCTTTAAGCCCAGACTGGTTCCTTCATTTGCTGTAGCTCCAGTTTTTTTCTGTTTGCCTTTTTCCATGTAAACATTCTGGGCCAGATTTTCAAAAGGGTCAGAATGGTGCAAGCCCCAGGTGTGCTGAACACATGGCACATGGGTCTTGTAGCATTCTCCCAGCTGGCAACTGAGATTTTCCATCCTATGTGCCAACTGCCAACTTTTTCTTGTCTAGCTTGCGGCAATCCCTGATAACCTTTTTACAGGGTTTGCACCAAATGTTTGGCACAAGCTGCCATAAATGATGTACTGTAAAGTGTCACAACTGTGTCTGACCTACTAAAATTGTGCGCAGTTGCAGCAAAGGTATTTGATGCAGCTGTGCCAAAAAATGGAGTTAACGCAAGGCTTAGTGCAAGCTCTGCATTGCCATTTTAAAACGTGGCCCTCCTTCTTCAAGATAGTCCTGTCTGTCTCATTTGCACTTTGGTTGTTTTTGTGCTTTAATCTTAGAGTCCTGTTGTGTGCTCATTTGTTTTTGTTCTTGCTAATACTGTATACTGGACAGTCAGGGATATCTTTAAATTCAGCCACTGCTGGCTGTTTTACATTCAGATCAGCCTGTCGTTTGTTCTGTTGGGCCAGGTAGTCTTCAATTATACATTCAACAAGAAGCATTCATGCTTTTTGCTTGTCCTTCTTCAAGCTCGACATAAACTGTTCTCAATCCTGCCCATACCCAGGCCATTTCAAAAGTCTTAGACCCCAAGAAACACAGCCCACAAATACATCTGCTTCAGGAGAAGTCCAGTGCCAATAATTATGCCTCACCTTCAGAATTCAGTTCACCAATTGTTGGAGTTGTTGTACAATATCAGGTAAGCTCCCCAGCTGCTCCCCTTCTTGATGAGCAAGCAACATCAGAACTTGTATTGCTATCAGTAGTAAAAAAGGGGTTGCTTTCATTCAAGTTGCTAAACAGAGTAACAGACAATGTATCCCCGGCATCTCCCAACACAATGTCAGGGACATGTCATTTTTACCTGACAGGCCAGACAGAAAAACTAGGGCTATTACCCACTAAAAAAGTATGTCAGAAAATGAAAAACCGAAGACTTCTGGTGACGTCAAAATAATGGTTGAACAATGAATTCAATAGCTCCTTAGTTACTCTGCTCTAATCTGAGTTAATCCTTGCCTTAAATGGTAATTGCTGACAGATCAACAAGCTCTCTATTGACTAAAGATGGCTGGGAAGCAGCCGAGAGCAAAAGGATTGAAATCAAACATCACCACAGGTAAATTCAAGCAACTTGTTCTCCAGGAGACCGTGGAGGGATTTGCGGCCTTGAAGCCGCATGGTTGTTCCCCATCAGAATCCTCACTCAAACCAGATAACAAAGAGATGGCACAACCAGAGAACACAGTTTGGACTCTACAAAAAATTTTAACAGCTGCTAACAAAATAGATTCCTCACTAGCGGACCTAAAATAAGATGTATGTACCCTCGATAAGAAGGTCTCCACCAATGCCACCCCTTTACAGTCCAGGATGTGGAGGGGGGATTCCAGTGCCACTTTATCAGAGTATCAGGGTCATTACAAGGAGAAAAATTACATCTGATTAACATTTATGTACCCAATACAAACACTGAAAACTTTCTTTCAAAGATCTTTCTCAAGATTGCAGACATCCCATAAGGGCTAAACTTGTTGGAAGGAGATTTCACCACAGTGACTTGTCCCTCCTTGGACTGCTCTTCAAGCCAGACTACCACAGCTAAGGCAGCCAATAGAAAGCTTAAAGCCTTAATGAGTGAGTCAGGTGTGGTGGATATATGGAGATCCCTTAATGGGAAGGAGAAAGACTACACATTTTATTCAGCAGCTCAAAAATCCTATTCACGGATAGATATGTTCTAACCTAGAAATCTGCTCTCCATCAGTTCACCACTGCCCAGATTCACCCCATAACTCTATCTGATCATGTCCCACTTTCCCTCAAGTTTACATGGGGAGAGGGAGACAGACGCTCTATTTAGAGACTAAATGTATTATTACTGAGTGACAAGAATTTCACACAGCAGATCACTCAAGCCATGAAGAATTTAGCCCTAGACTCCCCAATAGTGGACTGTTCACCCCTGCTCTGGTGGGATACCGTGAAGGCAGTCATCAGAGGACACATCATTAGTTTTGCCTCTAGCAAAGAGAAATGTACCAACTCAAACAGAAACTTAGGGATAAGATCAGGAAGTTGGAAGCTAACCATAAACAACACCCAAGACAGTAAGGACTACTGAGAGCACTAACCGAAGCTCAAACAGGGCTCCAAAACCTGGAACACAAATTAGCGGAGGGTCTGCTTCACTTCTCTAATCAAAAATACCATGAAGTTGGGGGTAGGGCTGCAAAACTCCTGGCATTTCGCCTGAAGAAGGCACAAGCGGATAGATATGTAGCCCAGTTGAAAAAGAAAAACAACCCTGAAAAATTCTGGCAAAAGCCCAGTGATATAGCCTCCCAGTTTAATAAATTCTACAAGGCCCTATACTTGAAGAAGAAAAATAGCCCAGATGTGGCAATTAGGACCAAGGAATTCCTGAACACAATGTCTCTCCCAACTCTCTCCCAGGAGTCACGGGAAACACTGTCAGCACCTATTACTAAACAGGAAATTATCCAAGTAATAACTGGACTCCCCTCAGGTAAATCTCCGGGCCCAGATGGGCTACCAGCAGAATTTTACAAGAAATTTAGGAAATGCATAGCTCCTAAGCTGGTAACAGTACTAAACACAACACTGGTTGAGAACAAGCTTCCGGCTTCCTGGGAAGAGACCTTGGTCACAGACATCCCGAAACCCAGTAAGTCAAGTGAATATTGTGAGGCATACAGACCCATTTCCCTGCTCAACCAGGATTTTAAAATATTAATGAAAATACTTGCTTTGAGACTTCAAATTTACATTGAATTATTGGTGCACCCAGACCAAACGGGGTTTATACCCCACAGACACATGTCGGATAATATTAGACGGTTACTAAATATTCTAACAGGGGCTTCTAAATTTAAATCACTGCACCTAGCAAATTTTTTTAGATGCCGAGAAAGCATTCAACCATCTAAATTGGACTTATATGACATAAGTCCTGGCTCCTTCCTCAAATGGGTCTCTATGTGTTTTCAAAACCCCTGGGCTCGAGTGAGGGTGAACTGGACAATATCAGACTACTTTGTCATTGAAAGGAGAACTAGGCAGGGTTGTCCCCTTTCCCCATTACTATTTGCCCTTAGTATGGAGCCATTAGCTCAGGCGATTAGGACACTCCCACAGATACAGTATATCAGAGTGGGAGAAACTAACAACAGGATATCATTGTATGCAGATGATACCCTAATTTATCTAGGGGACCCAGAGTCCACAATCCCACCACTGCTGTGCTTACTAGAGCAGTTTGATTATATATCAGGTTTTAAAATAATCATTGACAAATCTGAGGTAATGTGTATAGGCTGCCCCCCCCCCGGCTAAAGTATGATCAGTGATCCCCTTTAAGTGGGTTAAGGAGAAAATCCACTACCTTGGTATACATATGCCCACAAATCTTTCTAAACCTTAACAGCTTAATTATACAACACTAATCCAGCAAGTATTTACGGACATCAATAGGTGGCAATCACTACCCCTTACTCTCTTGAATAGAATCAAAACCCTTAAAATGAACATCCTGCCCTGGTACTTATTCCTATTCTCTAACTTACCAATCCCATTTCTGCTGACAGAGTGGAAAGGGCTCCAAAACAAACTATCTAAATTTAGTTGGGCAGGGAGAAAGCCCCGGAAAAGATGAGAGTTGCTAATAGAGACAAAAGAGAAGGGAGGGCTGGGGTTCCAAACTTCATGAATTATTATAGGGCAGCAGAGCTGCTGCCAATTCTGAAGATGATCTCCCTGGAATACTTGAAGAGGGTGGTACCTGATGGTAAAGAGGGCACATCCATGGATTCCCCTTAAAATATTACCTTGCGTAATTCAACTCTCAGACATCAAAGCCATTACCAATAGATGGACTAAGCATTCTATATTATCCTGGATGCACACTAGACTGTGGTGGGAAATTCCAACTCCTGTCTGGGCCTACATTCCTCTGGCTTTCCTCCCACAGTTTTCTTCATCACAGGATGATTCCTGCTTCGCTCGCTGGGAAATTCAGAGACTAAAATATTTCATACAGTTTTTACAAAATGGGGTGTTAAAATCATTTGCAATGTTACATCAGGAATTTAACATCCCCATAAAGATTTCTTTAGTTTCCTACAGTGTAGGCATTACATTAATATAACAGTAAGACTAGAGGCCCTGATGGAGAACACAGCCCAACCTTTACTGAGGATATATCAAAAGAGTCACATGGCTGACACATGACATTTTATCTCATATATTTACAAAGTATTGCAGGAGTGGGTTGGGACACTCCTGGTTCAAAGAATTAAAGAGAAATGGCAGAAGGAAATATGAGCCACACCTACAGAGAAAGAGTTGGACAGGATGTGGAGTGGGATACATAAAACATCCAACTCACCTACCTGGAGGTAATTCAGGTGGAAGGTGATGGTGCGATACTTTGTCACTTCAGTTATAACCTCGCACTATGCTCCCTCAAACACGGACAGATGCTGGAGGCACTGTGGGTCAAGGGGTACATATTTCCATGTCTTTTGGGACTGCCCAGACATCAGAGTATAGTGGCTAGAGGTGTCACAGGCAGTTCAGGAAATTTTCCAATCGAATACTCCCCCCGGCTTTATAAATTTAGTGTTGGGTCTACCTCCTAAGGGAGTCAGATCCTCAGCCCAGAGATACCTTTTCTATATCTTGGTGGCTGCGGCACTGAAAGTGATCACACAAAATTAGCTCACACCGCGTTTATTATCCCTCTCTATGTGGAGGGCAAATGTAAACTCAATCAAGGATATGGAAGCTGTAACTGCTTGCCTAAGGCTTCGTACAGACCTATTCAACTCTAGTACTCCTGTACTAGAACAATATGTTCTTGCATAGTCCTTGTCCCTGCAGTTCTTCAGGGTTTGTTTAATTAGGGATCAGGCTACATGGAATCTATTACGACACCTGACAGTAAACTAACATTATCTATTGTATCACCTCCCAAAGAGACAATGTTCATATAGTATGTTATCAATTGCCTTAGGATAAACAGGTATAAATTGTGACACTTGGATAGCTGGTTCTGATTAACCTATGCTTTTTGTAATATAAAAATGTGTTATTGAATGTCTCTCATGAGAGATGCTGACAGTCTGTGGAATGACAACCCCCCCCCTCCCAGGTTTTAGCTAATAGGTGTTACCTGGAAAGCCAAGAGATAATTACAGGCTAGAAGAGACTTAAAATTTAGGATTTCCTTTTTTCACGTGACTAGTTGCAGCTTGCTAGATGCCAAGATAGATCATAAACTTTTATAACGTTCAGAGGAAACACAGTAAAATTCATATGGTGATACAGAGCATGTTGCACCTTCGTGAGATCTGGCAGAGAGACATAACATGTCCCTTTGATGTCCTGGAAAGGGGAAGCTGATCAGAAGATCAAGGAAAGTCATATGAGAAAATGAGTTGTGCTGTGATCACAGAATTTACCTTTGATAAGACATCCTGTTTTGCATAGATATATATTTTTTATATTCTGACAGGGAGGAGCTAGGTTACCTCACGCAAAGAGGTTGGCAAAGTCAGTTTTTAAACAGTATTCTGTTTTCCATTTACACACAAATGTTTGGACTCTGAAAGAGAAAACATCTACAGCACTGTGAGATAAGAATACCTTAGAACAGGCAAGTCTGAGTGTATTAGTAGTAGGAATCTACACTTTTAAACCTGTTTTGTTTAAGTGATTTGTATGTTTTGTGATACATGGTTCCATATTTACATTTTAACATTTATTTATCTATTTTGAAGTAAACCTCTACTTTAGTGACTACTTGGTGTGCCTTTGAATTTCTTTTTCTTGACAAGGGAAGCATACATGGTTAAAGCTAACACTGCACAAAGCTTACTGGTTTTACCAAACTGGGAAAAGGTAAGAATTTATTCTAAGGTCTTTAATAGAGTTTTAAGGGTTCATTTTGTACACCTGTTTAGGTGCCTGTAGGTGAATGATATCTGGCCCCCCGAAGAGCAGAATTATCTGAGCCTGTACATTGGGTATGCTAACAAGAGGTTCACAATTTGAATCCCTCCAAGACTTGAGATCAAAGGTTGATTTGAACTCACAAAACAGACAGGAGGGTTACCCTGTTTCTGTTAACTGTTCACAAGACTGCGCTCGGAGGTTGGCACTTTGGGAGTGGAGGGCTAACCTGCTGAGTGGGTTTGTGACATAGATCATTAACTAACTAAAGATACAAGGTTTCCTTAGTTTTCAAGTTATGAATTTTATTGTAAAATGTTGTTTGTTCTTTTATTCTTTAATATAATATAGGACTTATCAAAAAGATGCAAGGGTCCGAAGTAGATAACAAGCACTCTAAAAAGAAAGGCCCTACCACTTTATCTAGAATGTTCAAGAACCTTTCTTGGATGTAGACATTCCTCTGTGAAAACAAAGAAAACTGGGTAATGTCAAAGGGTAGTACTTTTGACTTGGACATTAATATTACTTGGCTATGTGGTACATGTCAGAAATGTGAATTGTTCAAATATGGAAATGTATAAGTAATGCATTGTATGTCCTGTGTAAGTTAATAAACTTTGCAAGTTCAAAAAAAAAAAAGAAAATGAAAAACCACTGTTTGCGGCAAGCACATTTAAAAACAATCACAAGTGCTCAGCAAAAAATGTTCAGCCACATGGGGTGCACACTCAAAACAGGAACCGCACATCACAGTAACAGTAGTACTAACACAGTCGTTCAGATCACATAGTTTAGTTGAGTTTCATCAGTGTTTGTGGCATAATTTATTATAGCCATACCAAAATGTGCAAAATAGTGAAAACAGACTTACATAGTGGGTACACATGAGAAGAAAACTCTGACTAGGTTTGCACTCTCACTGCATCATCAAGAAGTAAGTAAAGCAGAACTCTTGAAGTGACAACAGTGACGTGTGTAAAACAACTAAATGTACAATAAAATAGCAGCTCAAATATAGGCAAATCTAAAGTGTTGACATGGAGCCATCTTTTTAAGGCATTTCATGATTGATCTATTTGCATGTATTTACAGACACGCGCTCCTAACTCAAATCATAAGCACAGCACTTTTGCAATAGTATTATGATGCAGAGGTAGAAAACGGAAGGATTTGCAATCAAATTTATCCACAGTTCATGTATGCATAATTATAGATAATCACTCCTAAATCAACTTCAGATACTAAACATGTTACTTGAATTTATTTTATTAGAATTTCGGATAAATACCTTTGAGCCAATGGCTCTTTTACAAAGGTTCCACGTCAGTATACAAAGAATAGAAGTACAGTTTGTGTGAGATTAGCAGGCAAGTGGTTTGAATACAAAATTCAGTACAGGGTATACATGAGCTAAAGCTACAGGTAATATAAATAACAGTTAGAAAAACACAATCAGGCATACATTTCAGAATGATGAGTCACAACAAATAATATTTACATGAATTAAAGCTGCCAGAAGGGTATTGTCAAGGGGAAAGGTAGAGTGGAAAAACTGAGTTGCTGCCAATTGTGCCTGGTAGCGTAGGAAAGTAGAAGAGAGAATAGGTGTATAGAGGTAATTGGGAGGGAGGTAGAAGGAGAGGTGGGTGGGAGGTAAGGATCGGGGAACAAGTGCAACAGTGGGTGGGGTGAGCAGATTAGAAAAGGGAGAGATGAAGGGAGCTGAAGGAGGGTAAGAGAGGAAGGTGGGTAGACCAGAGCTAGGGAGAGAGGCAGGGGTAGATATGGGGAGAGAGGAGGGTAGTGGCAGGCAGAGGTAGTGTTAGTAGAGAGGTGCAAAGAACAGAAGTGACTGCCAGGAAGGTTAGGAGAAACAGTCACAGGTGGCTCTGGACACAAGCGTTTGATGTAGTTTGTGTTTGAACGAGCAGAGGGTGCCTAAGTTGGTGAATAACTGACATATATCCTGTTGTCTGAGCAGGTCCCTTTCCCCCTTTGCCTGAACAGAAGAGACATACACAGTGTTTTGGAAGAAATGGCCACAGCCATGTGTTTATTTATAACACACAAGTAGAAGCATGACATGCGCTACTCGGTGTCAGCAAGTCTCTTTTTATGCTGTGTGAACCTTCCATTGGTCCATACCCCTACCCACAGCGGACCCTGTGGGCAGACCTGCCATTTATTAAAAAGGGACACACCCTCTGGAGGTACTACAGCCTCCAAAGCATAAGGGGTGGCTCTTGAGCTGTGTGCCATGTGCCAGTCCCACATCAGAGGGTGGTACACATGCAGGTCAAAACCCAAGGAGGTTATCCCCCAACAGGCCCTCGTTTGGGCCTCATCTCCTGCTAGCCTTGAAAGAAACCCATCTGTGTCAGAAGCAGATCCCCCATTACCCCCTTTGTACTCTACCTGCAAGACTACCAAGCCACCACACTTACACGATCATGACATACCAACATTACTTCCCTAACACTATCCTGTTAGAAGAGGAGAAAAACCCAGAAAAAAACACATGAAAAAAACAGAAACATTCCTCCTCAACCCATAAGTTGATCCCCCTAATGGGATAACAGGCTCTCTACCTGCCCTCAGCCCTCTTCTTCCACTTTTCGGGTGAGTGAGTGGGTGGGTGGGTGGGAATTTCATCTGGAAGAAGAAGCAAAGATGCTGGGCTTCAGTGTTATATAGTCTCTTTATTCTTCCCTTCCAAACCAACTTCCCTCACCCTTGGATGGCCATACTTAACTATCCTGACCTTCCTTTTTTCTCCATCCCTCCCTCCTACACACCTTCTACCAAGCATCAGGGGAAGGGCCTACAGGCAAAGTTTCATAGGATTTATGGAGCTCCTTTGCCAGCTGTCTACTGTCTGTGTGGGTCCCTAATCCCCTTTACATGAAGAGAAGAGACATACACAGTGTTTTGGAAACAATGAATACAACCATATGTTTTTTCATAACAACCAATAACAAGTAGTAGTGTGACATTCCCAGCTGGGTAATGTTAGCAAGCCTCTTTTTCTGCATCCTCAATCAATCAATCAATATCTTTATTTTGCCAGGTGGATCATCATTGAGACAAGCTAATTTACAAGATGGACCTGGGGCAGAACACTTGCCATCAGGGTTTAGATAATAACAAGGAGTACACATACAGTAACATTTACAGTGATCATATATGACAGGCTATACACAATAGAGCATAGCAATGGGCACAAGAGGTAGTGCCCTATATATACAATTGCATGGATACAGGTAAAAGACATAAGGGCCAAAGGTCTAAAGCTTATACAGTAGTCATCATTGGGAGGACGCATAGTGAGCAAGTATAGTAAGGACCACTATAGGCATAGTGCAATGCATTTGAAGGTGGATGAGTCCTTTGAGTAAGTACAGAGGGCAAGAACTAGCATACGGGGAGGGGAAGGGGGGGGTTAGAGGTGGGAGGGCAGCAGAGGTGAAGAGGTTTGGACGTGATGGCCTAAAGAGGAAGGACTGTAGGAAAGGAGGACAATTGATGCCTCAGACAATAATTAGTGTTAGAACCATATTTAGAGCAGTGACAGACCTTGGTGTTAGGACCTTGACTTGAAGCAAAGACAAACCTTGGAGAAGGTCCTCAGGAACATAGCTTTGAAGAGGGAGAACGTGACAGAGGTAGTGAGCCTTAGGGATTTCTGAATCTTGTTCCAGACCGTAGGAAGTGCACAGCTTATAGAGGCTCTGCCGAAGCACATTCTGACTTTAGGAATAGCCAGAGATAAGATGGTAAGACTTCTGAGAGGATAGACACTAGGGGGACAGGGAGGTAGGCAGCGTGAGAGATACTGGGGAAGCTTATGAGTAATGGCCTTGTATGTCCATAGTACAGTGTTCTTCTGCCTCCTGAAGCTGAGAGAGCTCCAATCTAAGGAAGAGCAGAGGATGCAGCAATGCGTGGCATAGGGGGCATCAGAGATAAACCTAAAGGCTCTGTGGTAGAGGGTGTCAAGCTTTGAGAGAGCCGTACTAGTACTGTGATCATACAGGAAGTCTGCATAGTTTAAGAGCGGCAAAAAGGTAGCTTGAACTAGATGTTTTCTAGCCTCATGGGTAAGCGAATGATTGATTCAGAAACAAATACTGAGCCTTTGCCTTAGTTTCTTGGTGAGCTTGTCAATGTGATGTAGGAAGGACAATTTGGAGTCAATCCAGTCCCCCAGGTATTTTAATTTTTCCACGAACTCCAGGGCTTCTCCCAAGAGGGTGCTTATGTGAGGGACCATACCAGATGGATTTTTTTCTGAGATGCGAGGCTAGTGGAGAGAAAATCATGGCTTTATTTTTTTAGCGTTGAGCAGAAGTTTCAAGTCGAGCAGGTTTTTTTGGAGGACGTCAAAGTCACTTTGGAGGTCCTTGCAAGCTGAATCTGGAGTTGGTCTGTCAATGTAGAGCACTGTGTCGTTGGTGAAGGGATGGATATTAATCGACTTTAGACCAGTGTCTATTTGATTAATGTAGATGGCAAAGAGCAGCGGACCAAGTGTAGATCCTTGGGGGACACCTCTAAGGAGTATTTTTTAGGTGATAATTCGCCTTTAGCCTTGACCTGCTGCTCTCTGTCCATGAGATAATTTGTGAACCAACTTAAAGCCAGGTTGTCCACCCCAATTTACTTTAGGGTCACCAGAAGCAGATCATGGTCCACCATGTTGAAGGCTTTGTTAAGGTCCAGAAACAAGGTGCAGACATATTGTTTGTTATCAAATGCAATCTGCTAGTCATTTATAACCTTAGCGAGAGCAGTAGTGGTGCTATGCATGGGACAGAAACTAGACTGAATTGGGTTTAGCAAATTAGAACTTTCAAGATGTGATCTGAGCCACTCATTCACTACCTTCTCCAATAGTTTAGACAAGGCTGGGAGCAGGGAGATTGGTTGGTAGTTATTTGAATAGAGGGATGACATGAGCCATCTTCCAGATCGTAGGGAGGGAGCCCTGGGAGACAGGTTGAAAAGGTGGGTAATAAGGGGAGCCAGAATATAGTAAGCCAATTTTAGGAAGAAAGGCTCCATCATATGCGCACCCCACACTTTTCTTTGTATCAAGCTGAAGAATGAGGTCCTCAACTTGTTTGATGGAGATCAGACAGAAGGAGAATGAATGGCATGGAGCATGAGAGTCTGGGTTTAGGCATTCAGGTGACTGTCTATGAAGCTGTGCCCTGATAGCATTTGCTGGAGAGGTATCAAAAGCCATCCATGCTGCGGCAAAGTGGTTATTAAGGAGATCGAGGATCTCATTTTTATCTGTAGTATGAATGCCACTGCTCGTAATTTTAGGGGGAAGAGTGCCAGAATTATTATGGCCTTCAACCTCCCTTAGGGTTTTCCAGAACCTAGTAGCGGAGTTGGTAGATGTGTTGAGCTCAGAACAGAAATAACTAGGCTTGGCTTCCTGAACCTTACACCATGTCCATCCACCTCCCACAGGGGCCACTTGGGGAAAACGTGTCATTTATTGAAAAGGGATACAGCCTCCAGAGGGACTACAGCCTCTGAGGCATCAGGGGAGGCTCTTGACAGATGCAGGTCAAAGCCCATGGAGGATATCCCCCAATAGTCCTGTAGGGCTCTTCCTCATCAGGGCTTCACCTCCTGTTAGCCTCGAGAGGAACCTATCTGTGTCAGTGGCTGATTCTCCTGTTACCCCCTTTGCACTCTACCTTCAAGACTATCATACCAGCACAGGATGACTTTAGTCCATTCCCCAAATGGAAGCCACACTATGAGTTCTCCAAAATACCCTGTACATCTGCTAGAAACTGATCCAACCACTCTATAGACAAATGCATCTCATCCCTTGCATACAGTTGCGGCAATTAGGTCACCATTTCATCATGCCACAGTACCATGTGCCCTATCAAGTCCATAAAGTTGTGTGTAACCCCCAGACCCCGGCCTTTTTGGAAATGACAGGTAGTATGCTGTTGAAGCTGACAGCAGTACCTAGTGGGGACTGGGTTCGGGGAGGGATAGGTTACTCGGCACAGGGGGCCTAGGTTTGGCTACTCTGCACAGGGGCACCCAAGTAAATCCAAACACAGGAAGCAATAACTGTAATGTCCAAAACCAGGAATAGGATTCTACAGTGTGGCTTGTATTCACATCCAAACTGAACAAACAAAGCATAGATGGACCCCCACGGGGCTACATTCCTGGTAATGCAGATTAGAGATAACAGAACACTTCTTCATATTTCAGCCCTCAGACTCTGAACCCACCAGGCACACAGCCCGGACTTGCATGCAGCTTTGGATACACAGCCCAGCTTGTACACTACTTGGGTTTTCTCCATGGCCCGGCTCTCCCGCCGGCCACTTGATCCACAGTCCATATGGGAATGAACCAGTTTTCCTGTTGGTGGCTCCCCAAACCACCTTAGAGCCTTCAACTCCTAGAGGGAATTTTCCTTCCATACCACATCTGGGTACTTCCCTCATCACTGGCCAAGTGCATGAGGCAAAGTAGAAATCCACAGAGCAAATCCGTAGAAGTGGACCTGGTTACTAAAGAAGGGGGGTTTCCCACCTCCAGCTCCCACAATCCATACCCGGCCATTTCTCTGGAAACTAAACAACTCTTTTGAAAGCTTGGCAATGTCGATCACTGAGTAGACCGATGTCACATCTCCTTTACATGTCTTGACTTTCCCTTTGTGCTGGACTTGAACATACTTTTACTTTTGGCTAAGCCTATTACTCTAGGCCTCCCACTACTTCAGTAGTCCAATCCCCACTTTAACACAGTTCAGGATGAAACATGGACCCTTTAGAAAGAGCAGAACTCACCCTTCGGTTGCAGGTGCCCCACAGGCGAATCACGAAATCTTCTTGTACCCCACACACGTGGACAAAATAAGGCAGCTTCTTCACTAGCAGTAGCCAGGGGGTTGCCCCTGGAATAGCAGGCAAACCTTTCTGCCCCATCCCCTCAGGGATGGGGCACAGAGACCCAAATCAGTGGTCTCCACCACTTTAAAAATAGCTTACTGTGTCTCTCTTTAGGCGGAAACACACACTTTTCCCTAATTGTAGCCCTATTTCAGGGCTGATGCTCCAAGAGCCTGAGCACAGAGCTGCTGTGCTCCTCTCACAACAATCTCCAAACTCCAACTGACTACAGACTGACTGTTCAAACCTCCCAACATTCTACTCTACCTCTCTTCTGCAGATTCCATTGTGGCTCATGCAGCTGCGATAGTTCTATGGTGATGTCATCCCTCAGTCTCAGCTGAGACTGAGAACAGAGTGAGACAGTGTGAAATCCATTTAACTGGAGTTTCACAAGCTGCCTTCCCTGCCTACCACTAGGTCTTACTGGGATTCTAGTAACCCCAGGTAACAAGGGAGTTACATGTGCATCAACATTGGGTCGCACCTGGAAATGAACATCGGCTCAGAGTGCTTTTCCTGGTTACCAAATGTTTAATAAAAAATATAAAATAAAAAACATGTTGACCACCATTTTGAGCCTTCTCCATTGCTGCATGATTCTTGGCATACCACCATTTGTGCCTCTGCATGACCTGTGACCATATCAGTACTTCGTCCAGCCAGCATTGCCATAAAAAGAAAAGGTCATCTTTCATCTGGCAAATAAAACCCAGGGATTTGTTGAGCCCCAACTCATTGCTTCCCAAATGAACAATCAAGACCCTGGGAGGGCCTTGCCACCTGGCCTCAGCCATGACCCATGGCAAAAAGTCTTTACTCCTGCTTCCTCAGAGCCCCATCCACTGCACTCACTGCTTTCGGGGATCCTACATGAGGTTCTCAGCTGCCAGTGTCTGCCTGGTTATTCTAGCTACCCAATGGAAGGATGAGTGCCCACAAATCCACACCTGCCTCATCTGGGATCTCCCACCTGTCAGTAAACACAAAAATAATTACAGCAAATGTGGGGGCACATACTCTTCAGAGGCCTGCAACCTTCATCATCACAGTGCCTTTATCTGGGTGTCTGTCAACCCTAGTGTCCTTGCATTTGTGGCTGCCCCAGTATAAAAGGAATGTGTATTGAACTTGGTGAAATTTAATCCCAGCCTCTTCATGGCCCTGCCTAGGATATATTGAAACTGAAATACAGTCTAAGGAGTTCCATTTTGATGATGAAACAGCAGCATCCCCCCAGGTCTCTGGACTATATATTTTTGTAGTTACGCCAGAATGTCCCATGCTGCCCCCTCGAGTGCCCTTACATTGCACCAACAACCCAAGGCCAAGTGGTCTATTTTGGTCTTTCAGTGCTCAAGAACACTCCATCTGTTGTCAAGGCCACCTCATCATACGCCAAGACTACCTCCGTCTCAGCTGCCTTGTTTGGCTGGACTGACTCTAACACCTGGAATGCCCCACAGGAGGCCACCAAAAAGGTTGTCCTGAACAGTACTATTTCTAATATGCTTCAACACTCCCACTCCAGTCTACCCCATACCTGCTGCAGCAGCCTGGGGCTAACTGGCCTCTGCCAGTCTCCCCTCTTGGGTGTTCATCGAGCCATCCTTCTGACAGCTTGTGAAGCCGACAGGCTCATGTGTTGTCCTGGAAACCCATGACTTTTGAAAACCAAGCTACCCCACCAGCTGTTGGCAAACCATTCCTGATGAGAACTCCTCCCACCTCTTCAGCAATACATACTGGCATAGCTGGTCCACAGGTATTAGCCACGTGTTTGTCCACCCTTGTGCATGCCTTAGGTTAAAAAAATCTCAGCTCACCTCCTTTTTTTTTGAAATTAAGTATACTTTATTTAGTTTTACCATTCACAAACAATGCAGTGCATGTTACAGGAGATGAAACAAGAACAATTGTAAATACATTACATTAAGTCAACCCTTTCACCACCCATCACTCCCTCCTCCCTTCCCCCTTCCCCCCTCTTATCCCTCCCATGAATCCTCCGACCTCCCCATTAACCCTCCCACCCCAAAGCCAGTACACAAATTATAGCCTTACAGGTCCTTCCTCTATCCCCACTAGGAGAAAGCATAAAAACAACAACCTAAAAAGAGGTATGAGAACATCATCACTTAAAGAACCAGTAGCCTACACCCACCTATAGAAATTAGATAAAAAGGAATGTAAAAAACCTCTGCTTCCTTTACTAATGTGACTGAACGATTGACCATAGGTCGTGGAATTTCTCCCATTTGGCACTGGACCTAGAAATTGTATTTCTATAGCTAGCAGTTCACCTCCTATATGCTGCCCTCATGCTCAGAGCTAATGAATTCTGTATCAGCACCCAAGCTTCTGGCTTCCCAATTCCCAGAAGATTGCTGGGACTACCCTAGGGTGCTCCTCCGCTTCAGGTAACAGCTCCTGGAACCTCTGCCACTGTAAATCACAAAAAGAGTCAGCGATTTCATTATCAACCCTGGGCACATGCAACATCTTAAACTGGATGTCTAACATTAGGCATTTAAACACAGAAATCCTCATAAAATATCTCATTGGCCCCTTGGTCCCTAGTTACCCATTAATGGTGTATACCACCCCATGTTGCCTGTCTGAAAAACTCCCTTCCTATAACAAAACTGGTTACCCCCACACCCAGAGGGCCACTACAGTTGAGAAAAATTCTAACAAGGTGACATTTTATGTCAGCTCTGCCTCCTGCCAGCAGATTGATCATTGTCCTGTGCACCAAGTTCCTTGGAAGTACGTCATGAAGCTGAAGCCCCCAGACACATCTATATAAAACTCAGTTTCCTGGCTGGTGGTGGCTACTGGCCAGACAGAAATGCCATTATGGAAATTCAAAGAAGCCTTTCATACCACCAAGTCCTCCTTTATACTTTCCATCCCCTGAAGTCTATGATGTGGCTTTTTGCAGCCAGGCCCCACCTTTGCCATTCTCTGCAAAAATGTCCTTCCATCGGAATTATCTTGCATGCAAAATTGCACTGCCCCAACAATTGTTGCAGCTCTCTCAATGTTAATTTGCATGCCCCTGCCACTCTGGCCAATAATTCCTACAGGGCCTGCACCTTATCCACTGGTAACAGAAAAGGTGTAGCCTGGGTATCAATCTCTATCCCCGAAAAGGACAGCAGAGTGTTTGGGCCTTCCATCTTGGTCTTTGCCAATGGCAGATGTGTTGTGTGAAGGAGAGAAAGGATGAGGAGCTATGGAGTTGCAGAGAGAGATGATTCCAGAGGAAAAGGGAGCCTGTAAGAGAAAGCAGAATGATCTGTACAGGTGTGAGGGTGAGGGAAGGAGAAAGAGTGAGGGTGTCTGGTGCGGAGGTCATAGCAGGAGGGGGTAGCTGATGATAGCTTGGAGGAGAGGTAGAGAGGCAGGAAATTGAACCAGAATTTAGCTGTGAAGGTTAGAGAATGGCTAGACCTCCTGAGAGGGCATGAGAGGAGGGAAAAGGAGGAGTAGAGATTATGATGATGGGTGGGGGGGGGCATTTGTGGTGAAACGACAAAAAGAACAAGAAGTCATCCAAATAATGAACCACTTCCAGTATCTCCACTTTGGTCATCACCATCCACTGCAAAAAACTGCTGAAGCACTCAACAACTGCGCACACTACTGCACACCCTGTGGGTATGCACCTGTCTACATAATACTGCCCTTCAGATTTCATCCCCAGTAAATCACTGTTCCCCTCGCTAACTGACAATAACCTAAAAAATGGCTCAATATCTGCCTTAACCTGCAATGTACCTTTTCCCACCACCCTCACCACTTCCAATGCCCTATCAAATAAGGCATAGGGCACTGCTGTAAAACACAGGTTGAGGTAGTCACTGACAGAGTCACCATTTGGGTAAGACAGGTGGTTGATCATCCTCAACTCCCCTGGGGCCTTTCTGGAGACTAGGCTGATCGGGAATACACACAACAATGGTGAAGGTAGGAATGAAATGGAGCCACTGACCCTCCCTGCTCCCACTTCCTTGACTTTCTTTTTCCTGACCAAGTCTTGAAGCCGCTTGGCAAACTTTAAGTTCTCAGTATTATAACACCATCGAGGGCCCTTGCATGGAATCCTAAAACCTACTGAGAACCCCTCCGCCAGACAGCGAGCAGCTGCCTGATCTGGGTAGTGCATCAACCATGGCCTAATTCAGTATACACGTTTTTTTTCCATATAGGTTTTTCTTTTATTGGAGGCACCACGCAGGTTCCACTCAGGTCCTCTCCTCATGAGGACTCATTCCGCCCCAGAGTTCAGATCATCATCCTCCTTGACCCGGTGCTCCCTTTGCCTGTTTTCTCCCCATTAACTCGAGACCCTGGTACATGGACTCGCATACACGTGGAGGTGCGCATGCTCTCCAAGGCTCCAGTGATGGCCTCTTCCTCCCACCTGGTCTAGTGCCAGGTCCCTCCTTGGCTTGGCACTGCCATCAAGCCTCCACCTAGTGGCAGCCAAGAGCCAGGTAAACCCCACAACCCTCCATGGGAGAGGAGAGCTGCGTAGTGGCAGCTCTATCCAACTCCTTGACCTCCCCCCACAGCCGACCCCTGACAACCCATGCTCGTTTCCAAACACAGGTCACCAGTATGGGAAGAAATAAGGTGCCAGCATCTCAGCCCTCTTTGCCACTGGGCCAGCAATTCAGTATACCCTTACTGGCATTGGGAGACCTATTGCACCACCTCTGAAATGGTTGGGGGCACTCCACCTGGTTTGCATCGCATGAAAGGATGGAGCTGTCTGCATGCAATACATTCATGCTTGAAGCTGCACCACTCCACTTTACAGATGCCTTGGTTGTAATTGTAACAACACCCAGATCCATCTTCTCCCCAAGCAGCAGACCTCTGTCTCCCTCCCTTGGGTGATGGAGCTCTCTGGACTGGGAAACCACTGTCTGCACCCACCCACCGCCTATGCTCGATGGACTACAGTAGTGTCATATCCAACACATCCCAATATCTAGTAGGGTTTGTTTTCTTTTGCAGACAAAACTCCTCATCATCTAGCCACCCATAACCCAGCTTACTGGCATGCATGGCCATGATCCTGCTATAGTACAGTGCTAGTCATCACCACCTTGAGCACCAAAGTAAGTTATGGGGCACTGCAGCCTGATACCTTTGTTCAGAGCTGCATTCAGATGAATGTGGCATTTCCAATATTGGGATTTGCTGCATGTCCCTACCCTCTCTTGGCACCACGTATTGCAGGCCCAGCTGGAGGGGTGGATCCACCACCCCTCCCACTCTTGAGTCTTTTTGGCACTGGCTCATCTCTAGGGTTGCCCCCTTCAAACTTGCTTACCAGCAATGAACTCATCTGCTTGGGTCTTCATTCCCAAAAATTGGGCCTACCCTATTCCATGTTGACTGGTACTGCTGGTCCTCTCTGTTGCCTCTTCATCTGTGCCATCTTCTTGGCCCCCTGGCTTCTTAGTCACTGGTTTCTTGAAAGCCAACTGCCAAGGCGGTGGTGTCCTTTTTTTTCCCCTGCACCTCAGTTTCCATGGTGCTGTGTTTTGTCCTGTAGGTCAATTGGCTGGGTAGACTCCACAGAAAGGGTAGGCTGAGCCATAAGTCCCAAAGGCCTTTGCCCTGCTGGGTTTTCAAATTACCCCCAGAATCCTCAAAACAAGCCTCCTATGAGGCCTTGCCTCCCACTTGGACCAATGCTTCAGGTTGCTTCTCGAACTCCTCTGTGCCCCTCTTCTGCACTACCTTACCTTTACCTTGCACTGCTCACCAGCTGAAAATCAGAAACACAGCCAACTTGCTCCTGTATGTACTAGTTCTCTGTTCTTACACAGCTGCACTGTATAAAGAAACATAATTAATCTCTCTCTAGTATCCTCACTCCTTGTTCACCTTCATACTGCCTTCTCATCCCTGATTGCTCCATCATATTATCTATCTATCTATCTATCTATCTATCTATCTATCTATCTATCTATCTATCTATCTATCTATCTGTCTGTCTGTCTGTCTGCCTGTCTGTCTGTCTGTCTGTCTGTCTGTCTATCTATCTATCTATCTATCTATCTATCTATCTATCTATCTATCTATCTCTAGCTATCTAGCTATCTAATCCTCTTTGCAAAAACTTTGTTAATACACCAGTTAGGGTAACTTAATGCCACAAAAATAGAGAAATGTGGTGTTAGGGTTTCTTACTTTAAATCCCCACATCCACCCCCCAAGCAACAAAAAAAAAAATCATAACACTTTTAGTTGTCCTGAAATTTGGCAAATTGGGGCGGGCAGGTCTTCCTTGTGGTTTTCAACAGTAATGCTCACCCATTCTGATATAGTGTTTAAATATACAGGACTATGCCATGTGCCTCTTCACATGTTGCCAGCAAACTGTGGGCTCTGCCTGAAGAAAACAGATAACATTTGACCTTATTTGCTTATGGAATGGGGTGAGCATTAGGGTTGAAAACACCAAGGAAGACCCCACCCCTGATTTGCCAAGACTCAGGACAGCCAAAAGCATAATGAGTTTTTCCTTTTGCTGCTTTGGGGGTGGGGGTGGGACCTTAATGCCATATTTCCCTAGTTTTGTGGCATTTAGTTACCCTAACTGGTGTATTAACAAAGATTTTTGCAAAGAATGTCCTTTCTTTTTGAGATAGTGGAATCATATCTTCATTCACACAGGTCCCTTTGGGACCTACATGAACAGATGCACATGTGCAGGGCCTTTTTGTCCCTGCACCACTGGAAGAATATGCCGGCCTTTAGAAGTGCAGGGCCTGGCACATTCATTCTTTACACATTCACTACACAGTCACTCTTCTCACATTCACTCTTCTCATGTTCATTCTTTGCACATTCAGTCTTCACACATTCAGTCTTTATTTTTTTTGTTTTGACCCCAAATGTTTAATATAGTCATTGTATGACTGCCCTTATAAACATGACATGTAGCATTCATAGTATATTGCCTGAAGTGTCATTTTGCACCAGAAGTGCAGAAAGACGTCTCATCCAAGATTTAAAAAAATAACATCTGTTACAACTATGATGTCGTGTGGAAAATGACTATGTTGAAATTTTGGAGTCAAAATGTTGAAAATTAGAGAAGTTATACGTGAATGTTGAAATACTGCAATGTTCAGTCATAACCTGGGCATTTTACCATATTTGTACACCAAAATTTCAGCATAGCCTTTTTATTACCCCACCTCATGAACACAGTAGCTGAAATTTTCAAATCCCCACCGAAATGTGATTCTGCACCACCAAAATGTCATTCCTCGACACAGGTGCAAAAATGTATTTTGGCCAGGATTTGAAAAATGGCAGCTGTCACGTTCATGAGATAGTGTGAAAGAATGGCCATGCTGAAAATCTGGGGCCAAAATTTTTAAAATTACTAAAGTTATGAGGGAGTGTAGACAAATTTCAATATACACTCATAACTTTGCCATTTTTACATATGTGTATGCCAGATTTTCAACATAACCTTCTTGTGACCTCACCTCATGGAAAATGGCAGAGAAAGTTTTTAAATTCTGACCAAAAGGTGATTTCACCATACAACCACAAAATCAGCTTTCAGTCCTGATTGGCATAATTCCACCGCCATTGGTCATGAGGTGGACTCCCAGAAAGTCCATGTTGAAAATTTGGGCAAAAATATACAAAAATTACAACGTTGTGCATTAAAGTTAAAAACTCCATTGAAATACATTGAACCGCACTTACCTTAGTTTCTCATATTGCAGTCAGCAGTTCCAGCAGCAAGACGTGTCTTCGATCAGAGAGTGGATCTGCGCTGTGGGACCGGTTCAGGTGAGTGAGGGTATGTGAGGGGTGTATTGGGGGTGTTGGGTGGTGAGTGCTGAGTGGAAGGTCAGGGTGGAGAGTCAGATCAGTGAGGGACCATTTTCTTTTTTGCAGATATAAAAAAAACATTGAGGGATGGTTTTCTTTATTACAGCTATCATTAATGCAGGGATAGCAATTGGAGGAGTTGGTGTGACACAAGACACCAGGGAAAAAACATACATAAGGGGACAGTGTGAAGGGTGGGGGATGCTACTAGACAGCAGGGAAACAACATAGAAAAGGGGTTGGCAATCAGAGGGCAGAGTGCCACTAGGCACCAGTGAAACAAGGTACATACTGGGACAGTGATCGGAGGGCGGAGATGCCACCAGACACCAGGGAAACAACATACATAAGGGGATGGTGATCAGAAGGTGGAGGTGCCACTAGACACCAGAGAAACATTTGGGAATGGGGATTGGAGGGTGGGGGGTGCCACTAGACACCAAGGAAACATAACACACATAAAGGGATGGTGATTAGAGGGTAGGGGCACCACTAGGCACCAGGGAAAGAGTGGCTCACTACTCGCAGGTCATCCTGCTGCATGAGTTCCAGCTGCAGCTGCAGAACTCAAGAAAGTCACGCTGTTCTCATACAGAAAATACAGGTCAATGTTTCGTCATGCGAAGTTGGGCACCCAGTATTTTGGGGTACCCAGAAAAGGTATTTCTGACCAATAATTGAAGAAATAAACATCAGAATCTAGCTAAATGGGTCCTGTTTAGCTGGGTTCTGGTTTTTTATTTTTTAAATTATTGCATTTTTATGTAATTTCCATGTTTATTAGTTCAAGGAGACCAGAAATAAGATGACAGGTCTCACGGCACAAAAAATGCTTCATGCTGTGAGAAACAAATGGTAAGAAACCAAAAACAGTTTTGTGACACACAATTTTTGATGTCGTATCAGAGCGTTATCCCAAGAATCCACTGAGCAAGCTTAGAACAGAAAAACACAACATTTTAAGCCTTATAACTCTGGAACTATTTAATATTTTTTTCACAAAACCTTTCAAAGGCTTTACCATAGGACATCATTCCTGTAACCTGAAAGATTGGGGGAAAAATTTAATTCCATGTAGGCTGTAGGTGAGAGCAAAACAAATCCCATATTAAGTATAGGAAAAAAAATTAGACATCTACATAAAAACTACAAATGTGGGACTCAGAAACCACAGAAGCTGCCATCACAAAACTCTCCAGATTTATATCTTGTCTGCTAGACAGCACGTGCAAAATTTCATCTGCTTTTGTCAAACACTGCCAAAGCTATTAAGGTGCAAAGTTAGGGTTTAACATTGAACACCCTACTCAACTATATATATATATATATACATATACTGTATGTATATATATATATATATATATATATATATATATATATATATATTCATTGCAAAAACTTTGTTAATGCATCAGTTAGGGTTGATGGCACAGTGACAAAAGTTTGGAAATTCGATATTAGGGTGACCACCCCTACCACCCCAACACAACCCCCCCACACACACACCATCAGGCATCAGGGTGTGCCATGGGGTTGTCAGGCCTAACCCTCACTCCATTTAATGTGTAAACAAGCTGACATGTTACAGTATAGGAGAATGGGGTGAAAGCTGTCTGAGATCATTGTGTGCACCTTTTTACTGCTTTATGCAGTCATCCACCCAATGTACTCTCCATATGGTGCACTCAAATCTATAAATGCACTGGATGTGTAAGAATTATATTTGTATGTCACAGGAAATGCATAGAGCTATAGCTCCACAGGGAAACCAGTTATCACTGGTTCTTTTGCTGCAGGGCTGGGATCTCCTTCATAATTATTACTTATGTTTTAAAATTCCCTCTGTCTCCCATCACTGGCCCACATCATCATCTTTGCTCTTCCATTTCCTTCCCTGTTTCCCTCAGTGTGCTGCAATTACAATTATTCTGCTTAATTTCTTTTATTTTTCAGTGCAGCCAGAGTACGATAGCCACAATAAAATGTATTTATTTATTTATTTAGTTTTTGTTGACCAGGTAAGTGCACTAGACAGATTCTGCCTATTTTCAGGCACGACTGGGGGAGGGGGGATACAGATGAATGCCAACTGACCTTGAACCAGATTAAGCTGTTGGTGGTATTTTTAGTGAATGAGGGAAATTTGGCCAGGACACCGGGGAAACTTCCCCTACTATTTGAGAAGTGCCATGGGATCTTTTAACATCCACCTGAACTATCACCAGAACAGGCAGATGGGATGTTGGTTTAACGTCTCATCCGAAAGACTGCACCTCAGGAGTGCAGCACCCCCCCTCATGTTGCACTGCAGTGTCAGTATTGGGATATTAACCCAAATGCCTCGTGTGAGGATAGAACCCATAGCCTTCTGATCTCCCAGCCTCAGAGGCGAGTGTGCTACCTGCTGAGCCACTGACACTGACATACCAAAGACTAAAATGCCACAAGCCCACATGCCACTACACCTTACCCTCCCACTGCCATTTCCCTCGGGCTGATTACAGTACATTTCGCTGCACCTTTTTTTATTTACCCCAGCCAGTTACAATGCAGAGGCATATTTTCTGACTCCTCCCCTCTACCAGATCTGTGCAGGAAAGTCTCCCTTCCTCTGCCAGCACCCACTAATAGACCTGCCCCTCCCATGTATCCACTGATAAGGAATGCTGCGTTTAGCAGAGCCTCTCTTTTTCTTTATATATCTACAGGTGATTTCATCAGGTGGTATTAGGACCCAGAAGAGACTCAAGGGCTGCAGTGTAGAATTCCTTGAGGATCTGAAGAGCCACAAAATGAGCCTAAATCACCCCTAAAGTCCCCACAGTCTCCTAAATTGCACAACTGCGTATATGAGAGAACATGCCAAGGTCTGAACTTGGCATATTTTATTTAAATCAATCTGGGAAACCTGTGGAGCAAGACATGTTGACTCCAAATGCACTGTAGAATTTTTAACTTTTTCTGAGAGTTTAAGGTCTTGGGTAATACAGACCTCACATGAATCATCTCTCCATTATTTTTCTCTTTAAAAGAGGTAGAAGCCTCCATCTCAATAAGGAACATGGACGGAAAGTTGTCCTTGAATTAAAGGAAAATCTCAGGTCTCTCAAAACACAAAGATGATCAATGTGTTCTAATTATCTAATGCTCAGTGTTACTGGGTATTTGCTGAACCACAAAACAGCTTTAAATTAATATCTGTCTAATTGTTACATAGCAGAATGGAGCAGTAAGTTATGGCCTTAATTTTTGTAGACGCAAGACTCTGGGTACTGAACAGACTTCTACATTTCAATGTAGCCTTAGGACATATGGCCTAGGAGTATTTGATCACCAGGCTTCTTCACTTTGGAATAGGTTACCTGTTTCATTAAGGTTAATTAAGTCCTATTCATGTTTTAAAGTCAAGTTTAAACAATATTTGTTAGCACAGTCTGTTTGTGTTATTTGTAAATTTTGCATGTTGTATATTTTGATGTACTGTTTGTTATGTTTCATGTCAGGGTCGGTCCTGAAAAAGGGCTTTGGCCCAGAGTTCTAACCCGGTTAACAAATAAAATGAAATGAAATGGAATGAAAATATGGCAGGCTGGCTCTTTTTTTTCTTTACTTTGTGTTAATTATGCTATGCATTTTAGGGAAAGTTATCCCTTATATTCTTTCTTAAATTAATATCTCCCACCGTTTAAAGTGTTCATACTTGTCAGGAAAGACAATGAGCCAAATGAAGTGTACACCTCTGAACACTATAAAAAAATCCTGTAAACTGAGGTGACAGTATTAACCAATATATCCACATAAGTGGTATAAGGTTACACAGACAGCAACAGGAATTAAAGGGACACTGTCAGCTTTGCTGGGCAGTTTTTTTTTTATGTATGAATGCAGTGTGCCTCCTGGCACACACATACAATTTATTGCTCCCAGTATGCCCTTATGAGTGTGAATTGTCATAAACTTTTAACTTTGCTTGTTTTTAATTAAAGCTGGTAGCATGGACCTGACATAAACTCACCCGTGTGCGGAAGCATTATCTCAATGAGACCGCGCAGCAGCTACAAGCGTGGTCCCGAAGTGTGACATTTGGAAATACGAGGTAGAAAACACAATTTGTCTAGTAGATCTGCCATTATTTAACCCTCATTGCTGCATACCATCACAAAACGAGCATGGAGAAAGGAGTCAATTGCATTTTAAAACCGTGACCAAAATCCAACACATGAGCTAGAGCGGCATGCTCCTAAGTATGCGCGTGATCTTTACACATGCTACACTTGTGCATGCGCAGGATTTCGGTCACAGTTTTAAAAAGCAATTTACTCCTCTCATCATGCTCATTTTGTGGTGGTATGCAGTTAAATAATGGCAGATCTACTAGACGAATTGTGTTTTCCACCTCGTATCTCCTAATATCACACTTCCTAACCACGCTTGTAGCTGCCGCATGGTATCATTTAGATAATGCTTCTGGTGCATGGGTGAGTTTATAACGGTCAGAGTAAAAAGCTTTTAATTCAAAAATAAGCAAAAGTAAAAAAGTTTATGATGAGTCACACTTATAAGGGCATACTGGGAGCAATAAGTTGTGTGTGTGTGCTAGGAGGCATGCTGCATTCATACATAAAAAAACTGCCCAGCAAAGCTGACAGTGTCCCTTTAAAAGAAACATGGTCTGTAAGTACCAATCCAGGGTTGCAGCTTGCACGTTAAGTTTTAGCAGATCTGCTGATATTCAATGTGGCATGCAGCTGAGTTTAAATTAACTTTGTTATGTGTCCTTCCAATATACCAATTTTTTGCACAGTGATTCTTCAAATTTATGAAGTTCTGTAAACCAATTATTACATCCACCATTTTCAAATATACTGGTGGGGTATAGCATTTTACTTGTTTCAAAGACATTTTCTCCCAATTGTAAAGCCCCGATTAAAAATTATGCACTCGTTGTTTGCAGTCTTTCCATAAGGAAGATGGCAGGTTTTTGCAAAGGTAAAAACATTGAGTTTTTTTTTGTGCAAGAAATAATAGAAAATTAAAGAAAAATAATAATGAAAATAAAAGAAAGTGCCTTTTAAAGCTGCCATAGCATCAAGGCCATCAGGAGGTTACCTGTCTGATCTTCTGGTACCTTCCACCTCTGTCCGAAATCTCCGCTCCTCTAGTGCTGGCCTCCTAACAGTTCCAAGAGCGAGATTAAAATCTGCGGGGGACCGAGCTTTTAGTGTCGCCGATCCCGGTTTTTGGAACTCTTTGCCATCTGTAGTTAGAGAGGCTCCCACTATAATGGCCTTTAAGGGTCACCTAAAGACCTTCCTATTTTTGCAAGCTTTTGGGGAGTAATTTTTATGTATGTTATATTCTAATTTATAATTTATACGGTAGGAAATGCTGTATAGTTTTTGTGCGGCACCCAGAGCCTTTGGGATTGGGTGTCTTTTTAAATAAATTTGACTTTGACTTTGACTTACTAAAACTGTGTTTTAGGTGTTTTGTGAAGTGGCAACTTACTGATTTCATTTTTTTTTTACCACACTGTTCATCTTTCCAGTCAGTGTTGATGCTGGCCCAGTGGGTGGCTGTAGTTCTACGGGGACAGGTGCAAGTCATTAGTATGAGTAAATGTGTACACTTTGAAAAGTTTGATATTATTATATAACTTATGATCGATTATGTCAAATGAATAAAGAAAAAAATGATTTGTTTGCCCATGTAATCACATACAATGAAACTGAGTTTCCAACAGGGTGAAAACTTTGTCATTTATTTTTCTTTGCCCCCAATATATATGCCATTATTTAGAGCACATGGAGGCCAAAGGTCCCTGATTATTTCAGGTGTCACCTTGTTCATGTGGATTTTAGTCCCAGTGCCAAATGCTCTTATTGGGAATGACATATTTCAAAAGGAATACTATGATTCCAAATGTGGGGATCATTTGACTGTGACAAGGCCTTTTGATCAGTACACCATTTTTTTTAATTGGACATATAAGTGCTAGATATGTAGACTGTAGCTAAATAAATGAATACGCCATATATTACACAAAATTGTTTATCATTATTATTACTATTATGAGTTTATTTTTGGCCAGCATTTGAGTCCAGAAATCCTGTTGAAAAGCAGATTTACATGAAATCTAACAGCAGAACAGCTGACCATTGGATTAAAAACCTGCATCCTAGCGAGAACGCCTGTTTCAATGTACTAAAATGCATTCTATACTGAAATTTAATAAATGTTTTTTAATGCCTGTAATGTCAGTCACTGGAGATGTAGTTATGCAAAACATTTCTGATATAGAGAATCACTGTGTACTACCATCCGATCATGATGGTCGTAAATAGTTTGCATTTTGTAGCTGCCTCGTGAATTACTTATGAATTCAAAACCTAATTGTTGTGACTATCACTTCCATTGCATGTTTTTTTGTTGTTATTGTTGCTGGTTTTTTTGCCTAAGTTACTTTGGAGAAATGTGGTGCATTAACAGACAGTAAACCAAAACATTTTGGAGTCTGACTTCTGCTTATACAGTGATCATCATAAGACATACAGTAAAGAATACTGCTTGTGAAACATTGATTTTTACAGTGTAGGCTGCACACTGATATATTCATACCAGTCACAATGATGATGATGATGGTGATGATGATCGAGGCAGTGTTATCGATGTGGTCACTGAGAGAGGGATAGCAGATCTGAGCTCAAACTGCCTTTCTGTGCTCTACAATGCTTCCAGTCCCTCCCATCTCAAGTGGCTTTTTCTGCAAAAGCCAAGTTGCATTTCTACAGCACTCCCTCCAGAGCTACAGGCTGATAGCACACACTCTCTCTTTTATTTTCACTGATGAGGAGCAAGACAGATGCCCTACACCAAGAACGCACTAAACTACCCTATCATGAAAGTTTTTCATAAAAAGAAGTCCAGCCAGTGACGGTGAGTATACAACTACTAGCAACATACCTGTTGTTATTGTGTACCTGTAGAAGACTTTTCTTGGGTATAGCTGACATGATCAAGTTCAGGACTCGGGGTTGTTTTGCCCCTTCCCTTGATAGTCAACTAAGGGAGACTATTGTGGTGGCCCAGCTGGTGATGTCAGGATTTCGGTCCATCTGAGGTCTTGTATACATTGATGACCTAAAACACAACTGGAGTGTTTTTTGTGAACAAGGTGTCTCGTGTGACACACCTCACAACTCACACTAATTTTCTGGGACTGCCTGAATTTTGACTTATTCTTTTCCTGACACCCTCCTACATTGAGCATTTTTTTTTTTGCTATGAATTGTGCAGTACAAACACTATGACCAATACTGTAATAATATCAGGATCAATAGCAGGGCATTCCTAATGCCCACAGGTGATTGGTGTTGCAAGCAATGTTCGCTGTAGAGAGGGACAGCGGCACTTTACTTCAATCCAGTATTGTAAAAAAATATGGTTCGGGTCATTATAGGCAACATTCTTATTAGTATGACCCCCCCAAAAAAAGTGACACCACAACCTGTGTGCCCCCACTGTACAATTTTATCAGACTGAGAGTGTATGTGGAATATAGGTCCTTTAAATATATATACGTCACAGTATTTAGCAAAATATATCGCAGTATATGTATATGCTTTAGAAGGTTCATGGTAAGTTCAGGAAAAACTGCACTCACTCACTTATGGCTTTGCATTATCCAGGGCACTTACACGCACAAACAGAAGAGGATCCCAAAAAGAAATCGGAACTGCCGGAGATGTATCTGCTTACTGAAGGGGAAACAAATAATGAATGGAAACAAAGTAAGTGAGACTGTTGACTATGAGGGTGCTCGCAGAAGTGGTTGTGGGGAGACACTAAGCATCATGGGTGGTCCTGTAGCCACGGAGAGCTGGATTGGGATGAATGCAAAGTTACAAGAAGCTGAAACGTGGGCACCGACAAGGGAGGGTGAAGGGTGGGACAGCACATAGAGGGAGGGAGCAGGATGGCTTCTGCCACATTGGGGACTTGAGCACTGGCAATGGAGGGTGGAGGGTGGGAGTGGGACAGCATACAGAGGTATGGAGTGGGAGGGCTTTTGTTTAATTGGGGATGGGCACCGGCAACAGAGGGTGAAGGGTGGAACAGCACACAGAGGGATGGAACGGGAGTGCTTCTGTCACACTGGGGACATGTGCACTGGCAATGGAGGGAGGAGGGTGGGACAGCACACAAAGGGAGGGAGGGAGGAGCGGAGGGCTGTAGAGCATTAAAAACAGAAATACATACATGCCTCTGCCCCTCTGGAGGCACTTAAAGGATAAAACATCCTTTATTTAGGTAAACACCAATAGGTGTTTGCCTATCCAGGGGCCAAGGAACATGATCCTGCCATTAGTTTTGAAAAATAATGGGCAGAAAAGGTTTTCACCTTTTCACAGGGGACATGTTAAAGTAGTGTCACAAATTTGAGAAAGTTTCGCAAACAGACTTTCACAAATTTGCAACATTTCTAACGGCTGAAGTGCAAAAACCTATTTCCAGCCATTATTTTTAAAATCAAACAGCAGGATCGTGTTCCTCAGTCCCCAATTAGGTAAACACAGCTGTTGGTGTTTACCAAGGGGAGCTGTTTTTGGAATTACAGCATTTTTTCTGCCTCACTAACTGATAACAAGATGGCGGCCACATGACACTACAGAGGCATTTGTGACAGTAAAATGTTGTGGCGGCAGCTTTCCTGAGACACATATATTTTTTTCTGATTGACTATAATGAGAAATTTGTTTTTTGAATAACTTTTGAATGGTTTAATATTATTTTACCAAATCTTCAAAAGGCACATCAATGACCCAGACTGCATCTTCCGTGAGGATTTCAGGCCTAATGGAAAAATCATGCGGGCTGTAGCCACAAGCAAAGAAACATGCAAAAACCCTGTTTTTGCACATTTTGGGCCACTCTGCAGCTCCACAACCACCCATCCAACAATAACGCAACTTACCACATCCAGAGATCTATGGTGCCCCCCACACATGCAAACTTTCAGGCAAATCTGTCGCACGGTGGCAAAGTTATTAAAGTGCAAAATTCAGAGTTTAACATCAATCAATCAATCAATCAATCAATCAAATCTTTATTTATTCAGGCGATCATCATTGAGCAAGGCTCATTTACAAGATGGACCTGATAAGGTCAAGGTTCGAGTTGGTGCACAGCAGTTACATCACATACTTATGAGACAGTTATACATACAGAAAAAAGAAAATGTTATTCATAACACAATAATATACAGAGAATTCACATGATAAAGCTTGGCAAGAGAAAGTTAAACTAACATCTACAATATGTACAGTACATATATATCACAATGAGGGCCATGACAGTCACTCACATAATGAGTACAAGGATGGTGAAGGGAATATTGGGTGCCATATACTGGCGGTATCTGACTGGAAGGAATATGCTATATGTGATTGGAATATGGTTTTGTGGGATGACTATTCTATCTCTAGCGGTAGCAACTGCATTTCTCTGTGAAGAATGCTGTACAGTGCTGCTTGGAGGATGTAAATGGAATGATAATGGACAGTTTTAGGGATTTTTGTAGGGTGTTCCATGCTATGGCTAGAGAATAGCTGATTGCTGCCCTCCCTATTTTAGTGTTGACTATGGGCAATTTGAGCAGGATGATATTGTTGCTTCTTAGGGCATAGGAGCTGGGAGTGGTCGGGTTGAAGCAGTCCAGGATATATCTTGGGAGTTTTTTAATAAAGCTCTGTAGATCCATAGAGCTACATTTCTGCTCCTCCTGACATGAAGGGAAACCCATCCAACTGCATCATAGAGAGAACAATGGTGAGTATTATATGGCAGGTCTGTAATGAACCTTATTGCTCTATAGTATAAGGTATCCAACTTTTGAAGGTAGGGAGTGGGGCAGTGACTATAGAGGAAGTCTGCGTAGTCAATGACTGATAGAAAGATGGCCTGGACTAATCTCATCTTTGAATCTCTATTAAGGAAGGGTTTTAATCTGTAGAGGAGGCCAAGCCTTAGGTGAAGCTTTTTCAGCAGTTGTTCTAGATGCTGAGTAAAGTCAAGTCTGTTGTCAATCCACACACCTAGGTATTTGAAATTTTCAACATACTCCAGATTTTCTCCAAGTATAGTGCATATCTGGGGGAGACTGATTGAAGAGGATGTGTTGGTGGAGTTTTGGGTTGTGAACATCATTGCTTTGGTCTTCTTTGCATTTAGCAGAAGCTTTTTCTCGAGAAGTTGATGTTGTAACAGGGAGAATTCTGCTTGTAGGATTTCATGAGCAACTTTAGGTGAAGGGTTGTTGACATACAGTACAGTGTCATCAGCAAAGAGATGTACTGAGGACTTGGTAAGGGTTGAATCAATTTTATTTATATAAATGGCAAAAAGGATAGGACCCAGAATAGAGCCTTGGGGGACTCCTCTTGACAGTGGTCTTAATGGGGAGAGGTCACCTTCAGCTTTTACCTGCTGTGATCTACCGGAGAGGTAGCATCTGAACCACTTAAGGGAGGATGGATCTAGGCCAACGGAGTGTAGGGATGAGAGTAGCAGTTCATGGTCCACAGTGTTGAATGCTTTGCTCAGGTCCAGGAATACTGCACAGACATTGTTCTTTTTATCCAGTTTGGTTTGCCAATCATTGGTGACCTTGGCTAATGCAGTGATAGTGCTATGTTTGGCCCTGAATCCAGATTGAGCTGGATTTAATAGATTAGCATTGTCCAGATATTCCCTTAACTGAATACTCACTAATTTCTCCAGCATCTTAGATAACACAGGTAGGATGGAAATGGGCCTGTAGTTATTAAGATCCATAGGAGTCCCTGATTTTAGAAGGGGACCACTTGAGCTATCTTCCACAGTGTGGGAATAGAGCCAGAGTTTAGGGAAAGGTTAAAGAGGTGAGTTAGGGGGACTGCAAGCACATGACACGCAATCTTTAGAAAGAATGGGTCCAGAAGATCTGCTCCTGCATTTATTTTGGTATCTAGATGCCATAATAGATCCTCAACTTGTTTCAACAGTATAGGTTTGAAGCTAAAGGAGGAGTCAACTCTTTGTTCACCAGTATAGTGGGAGCTTAAATGATCCCTTAATAGGTTAGCTGGGGAGGAGTCAAAGGCAAGGCCAGCGGTTGTGAAGTGGTTGTTGAATGCATCCAGGATTTCCAATGTGCCAGTAATGGGGCCATAGTTACTGTGTAAATGGGTTGGAAGGGGTTGTTAACATCCTGGCCCATCATACCCTTGATGGTGCCCCAAAATCTAGCAGTATTATGGTAGGAGGAGTCGAGCTGGGCCAGGTAGTAGGCAGCCTTTGCATCCCTAACTTTCCTAGTGCATTTATTCCTGGCTTCCTAAAGATCATCCAGTCCATGATATTCTTAGTTTTCTTGCTACTTTCCAAAGTTTATCTCTCCAGCAGTGCAGCTTTGAGGTCAGCTGAAAACCAGCGACAGGATTTGTTTTTATTCGGATACTAGAGATTGGGGCATGTTAAGGGCATTTAATATAATGCTATTTAGTACCTGCTGAGCTTTTTCTACAGAATGTGCAAGATAGAAATTTTGCCAGCGTGGAGAGTAGGCTAGATCATGCAGATATCCTTCAATATTGATGTTTTTCTTGGATCTCCTCATGAGGAATTTTGCAGGATCTGTTTTAATGCTGTTGGATCTTACCCCTGCGATGGGGCAGTGGTCACTTATGTCGCATAGGAGCAGTCCAGCATGTGTGAATAGATGTGGTTTACTCACTAGCATGATATCAAGTAGAGTACTGTTACTACTATTCCTTGCATTTAGTCTTGTTGGTTCATTAATTAACTGTGTGAGCCCATAGGTGTCACAGAATGATACCAGAGGTGTAGCTGCCTGGGTGAGCCAGTTGAAATTCAGGTCCCCTATGATAATGACTTCTTCAGTACAGGACTTGACCAGGTTTCCCAGGTGGGATAAGAGCTTGTGTTCAGCAGAGGGCGGTCTGTAGCATCCAATTAAATGGAAAGCTGCTGTATTGGGGAAAGAGACTTTTAGAGATAGACACTCAAATTCCTTGGACATAGATGTTGCAGCAGTACAGCATAGCAGTACAGTTCAACATAGAAGTGGCTGGGCAACCCTAACTATATTGGCGATTGGGCTAGTATAACATATATATATATATATATATATGTCATGGCAAAAATGCCATTTAATGCATTTAATGCATCAGTTAGGGTTGCTCCACAATGACAAAAGTGAGAAATTTGGTGTTAGGGTGAAAACCCAAACTGTGCATTCCCTCCCACCCCACCACCACCACATGCACACATACATGCAAGTAGGGGAAGGACCAAGGCAACACAACCAATCACACACATCAAGCAGGAGACGTATACCTGTATTACTGTAGGAAGTGGAGAAATCCAAGTTCAGATATCACACATTATGTACAAAGTTGTTCTTTGAGATTAGTTTACATAAAGGTGAACCAAGCTGACAGTAGTGAAAATGGTGTACCTCGCCTTGTTTTCAACATATGGGTGGCGAAAGGTATGATGGGCACCGCAGTGTTAGTCTATGGCAAATTGCTGAATTATGGAACAGTGTAACTTTGTAATCATTAACTATTGTAGCACAATGGCAGGAAAAAGCAGATCTGTGGGACCAGGTATTGACACCCTGCAAATTTCATCCCAAAGGACCCAACCGTTTGCTTGCAGGATGATGAAAAAGATGTGCAGTCATTAGGAGCATACTTTCACAAAATAGTTTCACAAACATGAAAGTGTGATAGCATGACACTTTCGCATCTGCGAAAGTGATTTTCAAAAGTATTTCAGGGAATGTGCAAAATCCTGCTTTGGATCTTGCGAACCCCAAAATACCATATGTGTAGCCTGTGTTATGTGTTGGTGGCAGCGTGTGGCCCAGGATGTCCAGTTGTCTGTAGTGATATGTGTTTAGCGATGTGTGGAATGTCCAGGATGAGAGTTAGCAGTGACGACCCCATTCCACAGCCCAATGGGAGGATGGGTGTGTGGTTTCGTGGTTTACATAGTTGTATGTTATTCCTGCTACCTGCTGGTGGTTGTGTGTGATTGGTTGTGTTGCCTTGGTCCTTCCCCTACTTGCATGTATATGAGTGTGTGTGTGTATGTGTGTGTGTGTGTGCTGGTGGTGGGGGTGGGGGGAAATGCCCAGTTAGGGTTTTCAACCCTAACACCGAATTTCCTCACTTTTGTCGCTGTGGAACAACCCTAACTGATGCATTAAATGCAGCTTTTTACCATGAATTTCCCTTCTTTTTGAGAATGTGCACTATAAATAGTGAATGGAATGTGGTGGTGGGAACACGGGGTCCACCATGTGATTTTTTGTCACTTCGCTGCGCAAAAACTGTATGACCAAGTGAAATGAAAATTGGGCATGCAAACAAAAATGCAAACAGTAACGGCAATGCAGAAGAAAACAGTAACAGAATCGACAACGGAAACGCTGCTGAAAATGCAAATGATAAGGCTAACAGAAACGCAAACGGTGATGAACACACAAACAGTAATAGTAACGCAATTGGAAATGGAAACGGTTTACGGTAACACCAACGATGATGCCAAAGGGAACAGTAACACAAACGTAAACGCAAACACAAACGTGTACACAAACGCATGTCATAACGTGCATGGGCTCAGTAACGCAACTGGAAATGCAAACTCTTACAGTGACACCAACGATGATGCCAAAGGAAACAGAAACGCAAACGGTAATGCAAACGGAAGCGCATATGTAATTGCAAATGGTAATGCACACAGTGATGCAAAAGGAATTGCAAAAAAAAACAGTAATTGAAGTGCAAATGGTAACAGTAACTCAAATGCAACCGCAAAGGGCAACGCACACGGTGACTTAAACGGGAACTCTAACACAAACGCTTATGGAAATGCAAGTGGAAATGCTTATTGTAACAGTAATGGAAAACACACACCCTTTTTCCCCCAAAAGCTGCATTCACAAGCACAGTGAATACAAAGAATGTATGCATAATAATGGGCCTCGGAGCAGAAAATGAAAACTTTGAATACTAAATTGCTTATATCACAGGAACCATACGACGTAGAGAAAAAATTTAAATCTCATATTATTTATGACTTTCCTGGCTAGTTTTGCACTTAGCCCCCTATTGGGGGCTATGTTTTTCCAACAAGAAGTCCGTATCTCAAGCTGCCGAGATACAGGCCCCGAAGGCAGCAGGATGCCGTAATGTTAGCCTATGGGAAAAATTGTCAACTTCAGAGTGCCGTAACTTTGCAGCCCTCTAATATTTTATCACCAAACCACTGAAAGGCACATCTGTGGGATCTTGGCTTTCTTCCCTCCAAATGACAGCCCAAAATACCAAACCGTTCTTTTGCAGCAGGGTGGCAAAGATTTCCTATTCTTTTGGGCATAGTGTCGCAAAATAGTGTCATGATTTACGACACTTTCGCAAAAACAATCATGAAAGTGTCGCATGTGTGACACTGCTTTGCAACACTACTGTTTACACAAATGTCAAAAACATATTTCTGGGGTGTTTAACCCCCCCAAAAAAGACATGGCTAGCATCCTCAGGACTCAACTAGGTGAATGCAGCAAGAATTGTGTCCCTGGATGGTCCCAAATTTAAATGCCAAGCATTTCTGTGATCACCAGCTGAAAACAAGATGGTGGATTTGTGAAACTGCAAGGGTCATTTGCGACACTAAAAACTGCATTTGTGTCACTGTCAAACTTTTTGTTAACTTTCCCATTTACTATAATGGGAAATTTGTTTTTTTAATAACTTTTGAACCGTTTAATAGTTTTTCACGAAATCTTTGAAAGGCACATTGGGAACCCTGGCTGCATGTTCCCTGAAGGTTTCAGACCAGTCGCACAGAGTGTGCGACCTGTAGGCATGAGCAAAAAATGCACAAAAATGCGTAATTACCACATTATACGGTGCTATGTAGCTCCGAAACCATATAACCAACCACTAAAAAACTTGGTAGATCCAGAGATCGATTGTACCACTCCATGCAGGCCAAATTTCAGGCAAATCTGTCATACAGTTGCAATGTTATTAAGCTGCCAAATTTCTGAGTTTAACCTTAAATAGGGTACTCAACCCTAACTATAGTGGCACTATCATGCCACTATAATATACAGTGGAGTGAAAAAGTATTTGCCCCCTTCCTGATTTTCTCTATTATTGCATATTTGTCACACTGGATGTTTTCAGGTCTTTAGACAAAATATAATATTAGATAAAGGGAACCTGAGTGAACAAATAACACTTTTTTTACTTATTTCATTTATTTAATGAAAAGTTAACCAACACCAACGGGCACTGTGTGAAAAGTAATTGCCCCCTAGTTAAATCAACCCAATTAAAGGGATAATTAGAGTCAGCTGATTGAACACAGCCAGGCTTGATTACAGCCAGCCCTGCTCAATATAAATCTCACTTATTTTGACCCTTACCATCAGAGTCACGTTGCCAGCACAAAGATTCAACAAGCACATTATGCCATGATCAAAGGAAGTTCCTGAAAAGATCAGAAAAAAAATTTGTTGCCCTCTATCAGTCTGGAAAAGGTTACAAAGCTATTTTTAAGGCTCTGGGACTCCATCGAACCACAGTGAGAGCCATAATCTCAAAATGGAGAACACTTGGAACAGTAGTGAATCTTCCCAGGAGTAGGCCTGCCAAAATTACTCCAAGGGCAGCATAAAATCATTCAGGAAGTCTCAAAGGATCCTAAAACAACATCCAAAGAACTGCAGGCTTCTCTTGCCTCAGCTAAGGTCAGTGTTCACGACACCACAATCAGAAAGAGACTGGGCAAAATGGGCTTCATGTGAGTAGCAAGCATGAAACCACTGCTAACCAAGAAGAACATAAATGCTCGCTCTCATTTGCCAAGAAGCACCTGGATGATCCACAAGCCTTTTGGGAAAATGTTCTATGGACAGATGAGTCCAAAGTGGAACTTTTGGATGACATGGATCCCATAATGTCTTGTGTAAAGCAAACACAGCATTCCACAGTAAGAACACCATACCAACAGTCAAACATGGTGGTGGTAGTGTGATGGTGTGGGATGCTTGCTGCCTAAGGACCTGGATGACTTGCCATAATTAAAGGAACCATGAATTTGCTCTGTACCAGAAAATTCTTAAGGAGAATGTCCGTCATCCTTCCGTCAGCTGAAACTGAAGCGTAGTTGGGCCATGCAGCAAGACAATGATCCAAAACACAAAAGCAAGTCCACATCAGAATGGCTAAAAGAAGTAAAATTAAAGTTTTGGAGTGGCTAGTCAAAGTCCAGACTTAAACCCAATAGAGATACTGTGGCAGGACCTGAAACGAGCAGGTCATGCTTGAAAACCTACCAAATGTTACTGAATTAAAGCAGTTCTGCAAGGAAGAGGGTTAAAATTCCTCCACAGCGATGTGAAAGACTTATATTGAATTATAGGAAGCGCTTGTTGCAGTCATTGCAGCTAAATGTGGCATAACCAGTTATTAAGTGTAAGGGGCAATTACTTTTTCACACAGTGCCAGTTGGTGTTGGTTAACTTTTTCATTAAATAAGTGAAATTAAAAAAAAAAACAAGTGTTATTTGTTCACTCAGGTTCCCTTTATCTAATATTACATTTTCTCTAAAGACCTGAAAACATCCAGTGTGACAAATATGCAATAATAGAGAAAATCAGGAAGGGGGCAAATACTTTTTCACGCCACTGTACATATACATATACATCAATAGATAGATAGATAGATAGATAGATAGATAGATGGATGGATGTGTGTGTGTGTTGCAAAAAACTTTGTTAATGCATAAGTTAGGGCTCCAGTGACAAAAGTTTGGAAATGTGGTGTTAGGGTTTACAACCCTAACACCCCACCCCACCCTGCACACACCAACAGGTGTCGGGGGTGTGCCTTGGGGTCATCAGCCTTAACACTTACCCTATTCCATGAGTAAATAAGCTGAGATGTGTACAGTATAGGAGACTGTGGTGAGCATTAGGGCTGTTGGTGTGTGCAGGGTGGGGTTAGAGTGTTAGGGTTGTAAACCCTAACACCACATTTCCAAGCTTTTGTCACTGGAACCTTAACTGATGCATTAATGAAGTTTTTTGCAATTTATTTCCTTACTGTTTGAAATACCATAATCATATCCTTATTTGCCTGACCTTCCATAGATGCATATAGGTATGTAGCTGTGGAAGCAAAGGGCCCTGCTGCTCCTGCACTTCCATTTATAGAGCAACTGTGAACAAATTGTCAGCATAGCCATGTTATTACCCCCACCTCATGTACCCGGTGCAGAAAAAGTTTGAATCACTACCAAAATGTAACTCTGTGCAACCGCAATGCCATTCCATGCCACAAGTGTGAAAACACATTTTGGCTAGTATTTCAAAAATGACAGCTGTGATGGACATGAGGTGGGGTAATAAGAAGGCTATATTGAAAATTCATGGTGAAAATACTTGAAATTCCCAAAGTTATGAGCGTACATAGCAAAATTGCAGTGAATGATCATAACTGTACCATTTTTAATAATTTTGACCCAGCATTTTCAACATAACCTTATGACCCACCACATGTACCCAGTACAGAAAATGTTTAAATCCAGTCCCAAAATATAATTCTGCACAACTGCAACGCCATTCCATGCCACAGGTGCGAAAACGCATTTTTGCCAAGATTTGAGAAATTACAACTGTGACATACATGAGGTGTATTATTAAGAAGGCTATGTTGAAAATATGGGGTGAAAATATTGAAAATTTCCAAAATGATGAGCTTGTGTAGCAAAATTGCAATGAATGGTCATAACTTTGCCATTTTTAATAATTTTGACCCCAAATTTTCAACATAGCTTTCTTATGGCTCCATCTCATGAACAATGTGACTGTCATTACACAATTCCTGCCAGAAATGTGATTTCACTGACCAATCACAAAATCACCTTTCCGGCAGGAGTACATAATGACAGTCATATTGTTCATGAGGTGGGGTCCCCCAAAAGGCCATGTTAAAATTTGGGACCAAAATCTCAAAAAATGTCAAAGTTATGCATAAAAGTTGAAACCTCCATTGAAATACATTGAACCACATTTATCTTATTTTCTCACATTGCAGTCACCCGGTTCCAGCAGCAAGATGTGTCCTTTTTTACTAGAGAAAAAAAAAAAGACTGTTTTCTTTTTTTAAAGTACCCTGACACAAATGGATGGCGGGTACCTCTAGACACCAGGGACAAATGGTAGCATGAGAAGAGCAATCAGAGAATGGGGATGGGACCACTAGACACCAGGGAGACACGGCAGCACAGGGAGAGTGATCAGAGAATTGGGGAGGGACCACTAGACACCAGGGAGACACGGCAGCAAGAGGAGAGTGATCAGAGAATTGAGGGTGGACCTGTAGACACCAGGGACAAATGGTAAAACTGGGATGGCAATCGGAAAATGAGAGGAAGGGACCACTAGACTACCAGGGACATATCCAGCAGCACCAGGATGGTGACTGGAGAATAGGAGGAAGGGGGAAGGACCACTAGACTACCAAGGACAAACGGCAGCACCGGGACATGGATCACAGAACAGGGCAGGGGGGAGGGACCACTAGACCACCAGTGACAAACGGCAACACCAGGACATGGACTGGAGAACAGGGGAGTGGGGAGGGACCACTACACTACCAGGGACAAAGGGCAGCACCAGGAAAATAAATATATTTTGCTGCAAATTGCAGAAAAAGAATCCTCATTCACTATGGAACAGAATCCTCCTTCACAATTTGCAGCACAGGATCCTTCTTTCGCGAAAGAGACTGCTCTCAAATTGCGGCAAAAGAATTTCTACGATAAAATAAACATATATCTGAACTTTTATGTAAAAATTGACCCCAGAATCCGATTCCTCAGCCCTCAATTAGGTAAACATAACTGTTGGTGTTTACCAACTGGCAATATTTTTTAAATTACTTAAGTCTGTTTGCCTCGCTAACTGAAAACAAGATGGCGACAACATGAAAGAGCATTTCCCATTTGCGAACTAGGATGACACTTTCGCAATCAAGAAATCCTCTTTCACAACTCACATCTTACTTTTCCCATAGGAAAGAATGGGAAACTTTGCAATTTAATAACTTTTGAATGGATTAATATTTTTTCACCATACCTTCAAAAAGCACATCTGTGACACAAGCCCTATCTATATACCCTAAACATTTCAGACCAAACACCCAAGCCATTTCTAAGAAATAGCATGACAAAAAAAATTACACAAAAATGGTAATTTTCACATTTTTTGATAATCTATATCTCCACACCCACATATGTATGACCAGAACGAAACTTTCTACATCAAGAGATCATAGGTCCATGATGGCACATGCAAAATGTCATGCAAATTGCTTGAAAGGCTGTGAAGTTATTAAAGAGGGATTCCCACCAAAAGTGCTATATTGTAGAATTAGAATAAGCATACCCCAATAAATCTCATACCAAACATGAGGGTTCTACATTACTTCATTTTAAAGTTATGAGCTATTTTGTAACCCTGATTTCACTACCTATTCAAAAAAGCCAGTTTCATTGAAGAGCCACTGATGATGTCATCTCCTGAGCTCACACTCTAGTCCTCCCTGTCAGCAACCTTATAGGATCTGCTTCTCCAAAGTTTCAGAAACTGTAGCTATAGTAATCCTTTAAAAAAATGACATAAGGTTGGCTGCAGTGCTTACATTTACAGAATGTTCAGATGCATGGTACTGTACTTTAGAACATGTCAGAAAGTGGTTTGAATGTAGCACTGAACCAAGGCATAGAATGTCAAGGTGGTACACAATTTTTTTTTTTTTAAACACCTTTATTCATTTTCAGTAAAACAGACAGACAAACATACACATACCTGGCCAAGCCAGGGAACACAACCCCAAACTGGCTGTGCGAACTATGTACATCCCCCTATGTACAAGCACACTAGAAAACCGCCCCACATTATGATCAAGTTCCAAAGTCAATAATGCCTTGATATAGTACGTTGACTGATGTTAGAGTACACCCTTCCCTTCATTGACCAAAATCCTCCTTCATTTACCCACTTGTGAGAATATTTTACACTGCGGCCCCCAAAGGAGCCTGACTCTTGCAGGACGGTTTCCTAATGTGTCCCCTGGAAAGAGAGAGATAGTCCCCAACCCCTTAGGCCCCTGCAGACCATAACCAATCCCCTTTGTCTTGGCAATGGGTCCAATACAACCCAATTTTAACATCTAAAAAATTATTAAAGTCCAAGTAGTACCAAGAATATTAGGGATAATGAAGGGAAAAGCAAACAAAAGTAGGCACAAAGGGATATAAGCATTAAACACTCCGGCATGCTTTCCTTTGCTAATCACCATCTGACAGACAGACCTGTGTTCCAGTATTCGTAACTTGCTGGGAGTAGATCGCATCTAATATTGCCCATCTTTTAACGTATAGCTCTTTTCTCCCCTCAGAGAATAAATGTCTCTTTATCTTGGCCAATACCCCTAAGAGTTCTCTCACCCATTGTTCATAGGCGTAGGCCTGATCGTCCTTCCAATACTTTACTAAGAACGTCTTAACTACCGACACCATTAAAGAAAGGTGGTATTTGGGTGTGATCCCTACAATTTGAGAGAAGTCACCCAGAACACATATTTCTGGCGTTATAAAATCTGTGTAGTCCAGCATTGGATCCATACCCCATTTAATCTCCCTCCATAAGGGTGAGATTTTTCTGCATCCCCACATTACATGCAACAGGTCACCCACGTCCTTCTCGCATCTGAAGCACAGGTCCGTCTGTCTCAACCCTCTACCATATAGCTTTACAGGGGTATAGTATATGTTGAAAACCACAAAGATTTGCATATTTCTATACTTGGGTATCACATTATATTTAGTGCTCTTCCAAATATTTTCCCACCTAAGATTTCTGGGGGTCATCACTCTGTCCCAGTAAGGGATTCGTATAGGAGTATTCAGGCCCAGAAAGTCCAAGAGACTTTTATAAATTTGTGAAAGTGGATTGGCTCTCTGGATGATTTCCTTTAAGCTCCCCCACGAGAAAGAGTTATCTATGGAGTCCCCCATCCCCTTCCGAAACCCTGCCAACATTTGTTTAAGCTGTATCCTTTGGAAAAAGGACAGTCCATCACATTGTGGTGGAAGGACTATTTTGTCTCCCTGCAACACGTCCCTCAATCTTAGGCCCCATAAATGGTTAGACCACCGGTGTCCAATTACCCGAACCCCTATTACCAAGTTAGGATTACCCAGTATAGGCTGGTCTCTGGACTTCATTTGATACCGCTTTTGTGCCGGAGTGAGAAAGGACCACCAGGCCTCTGCGGTTTTTCTAATTGGGTTCCCATACCCCATCCTGAAAGAACCTTTTCTGAGTTTAGCATATAGGAGCAATTCAGGGGTGAGGCCAAAGCTTGTTAACAATTGCTTCTCCATTCGCAACCAGGCTGGTATGTAATTTTCCCCCTCATCGTTTTCCGCCCATTGAGCCATAAGGCCTAACTGGCCTGCCACGTAGTAAACATGGAGGTCAGGCAACCTGATGCCCCCTCCCGCATGGAAGCGCAAAACATTATGCTTTATCCTAGATGGTTTGTTATTCCACAGGAATCCTGAAATTAGCCTCCTGATTATACTAAACCATTTAGTAGGGATACTATATGGGACTAAATGTACCGGATATAGCAGTCTCGGTAATACATTCATCTTAATGAGGCCCAATCGTGCCGTAAAGTTCAAAGGTAGCTTGTTCCATCTTAGAATATCCCCCTTGACCGCAGATATGATCCCCCGCAGATTAGCATCAGCCACCGACTCCAGATTTGCTATAATCCAGACGCCTAGATACCTCATTTTATCAGTACTCCATTGCATTCCCAGGGATGAAAAATCTGCCCTAAAGACATATGGTGTCAAAGGTAGGGTTTGTGTCTTTGTAAGATTCAACTTGTAGTTAGAGACCTTAGAAAAGCGGCCTATTAGTTCTCTTACTCTCTCAAAGCTAGATACTGGGTCTTGTAGATGAAGGAGTATGTCATCTGCGAAAACTGAAAGTTTTAACTCCATACCCCCAATCCCGATCCCCTGGACCTTTACATCCCTATTGATAGATCTCAGAAGGGGTTCTAGATAGATGTTGAACAGTATCGGTGAAAGAGGACACCCTTGACGAGTCCCATTATTTAGTTGGAATTCCCGCGAGATATAACCATTACATAATATTCTAGCCGTTGGAGCAGCATATAAATTCTTAATGCCTCTAAGGAGACCCCCTGGGAATCCCATTTTCTCCATTGTAGCAAACAGAAAGGAATGTGAAACCCGATCAAACGCTTTTTCAGCATCTAGGGAAATCAGGGCTAACGGTAGTTGAGAATCTGGGGGCAAAATTTAGGATATGATGAATTTTCCTGACAGCGTCTTTCGTCCCCCTCCTCGGCATAAATCCTACTTGTTCCTGACTGATTAAACTGGGGGCAATACTCAGAATTCTATTTGCCAAGATTCTGGTGAGAATCTTAATATCTTGGTTTATTAACGCTATAGGCCTATAGCTACCTAGTGCGTCCCTAGGCTTGTCTGGCTTAGGAATTAAAGTAACATAAGCCTGATACAGTGGAGGATGGTGAATTCCTTCCCTCAATATAGTGAGAAAAGACTCTTGGAGTATAGGAAGTATAGTCTGAATATGGGTCTGATAAAATTTGGCAGTAAGGCCATCAGGCCCCGGTGATTTACCCATAGGAAAAGACTGCACCACTTCAATAATTTCAGATGCTCTTATTGGAGCTTCTAATTCCTTGGCTTGGGCAGGATCCAGGATTGGTAACGGGATTCCTTCTAGAAAACACTTGGCATCCTTCTCCCCCACCAAATCTTTAGCTTGGTAAATTTCTGTAAAGTATGACGCGAAAGCCTCAGCCATCTCTTGTGGGTCTGTAACAAGCTTCCCTTCATACTGAACAGATATGATTGTCCTACTTGCCTCCCACTCTTTAATTTTAGCCGCCAAGAGACGCCCGGGGACATCACCCTGCAGTAGGAATTTGACGTTAATCTTATTCAGCCAAAACTCTGTTTTCCCATAGACAATATCTGACAATTCCCTTCTCAGGCTTTTGAGTTCCGCATCTATTTCCCCTGAAGATCCCTCCAGCTGTGACAAAGAATTAATCGCCCCAATCAAAAATTCCTCTTTGGCCCTTCTTAGCCTCTTATCCCTTGCAGCTAGACCCCTAGCAGCCCCCGCGTATAAAAACTTACAGGTAGGCCAAGCTAATCTTTTATCCTGCAATGTGGGGAGCTGGACTCTAATGATCTCCTGCAGGGCCCCCTCCAATTGATCCCTTCTTGTGGCTTCTGTCAAGAGCGAATCATGAAGCCTCCATCTGTAAGGTCGAGGCGGTGTGGGTCTTGGTTCCCACTGCATCTGAATAAGAGAGTGATCTGAGAGGGTTCTACCCTCTGTCAGAACTTCCCTAATCTCTGCAAGTGCCTCTCTATTAACCAAAAAAAAGTCAATTCGAGAGTGACTCTTGTGGGCTGCCGAATAAAATGTCATGTCGCTGCCCCTATTTGAAAGATTCTTAATTGGGTCAACCAGTGCTGCTACCTCTAAAAACCTAGCCAGGGCTAGCTGGGCCTTGGTCATCGGCCAGCTGGATGGAGTATCCTGTCCTCCTGATTATCAAGATAGGTGTTCCAGTCACCCGCTAGGATAAGTGAGTGTGAAGGAAGATTAGCTATATCCCTTTCTATTGAGGCAAAAATTTAGGATCGGAGGAGTTGGCCCATATATGGATGCAACCGAGACTACTTTACAAGCAAAGTGCCGACAAATAAATCCCCTACTATCTTGCCTTGTTAGCACTTGCGCCACTTCATGGGCAGGATTTCTTTATTAGAATCGCCACACCCCGGAGGCCCTGTCCTTTCCCACGCCCGTATACTTGTCCCACCCATCGCCTGAGACCACCCAGCTCTTCTGTCAATAGATGTGTCTCTTGTAACGCTGCAATGTGTGCCCCTCGTTGTTCAATGTATCGCAAATGACCATTCTTTACGCCTACCCTGAGTCCTTTACATTCCAAGAGATTATTTTAAAACATAACATCATTAAACATCAGAATTTTTCAAATAAGCCCAGATATTGTGCCCTTTAAGGTCTGCATTCTTGCTGTTCCCATACTTGGACTCTCTCTTCCAACCCCCTCATCCCTCCCCCTTTTGTCCCCGATCCTTAGATCGACCACCTACCGATGTTGAGTCATGGATGAACCCGTTCCGTGCCCCCCAGCCCCAGCCCTGACACTGAGCCCGAGATCTGACCCATGGCTCCCATAAAGACCTAAACGTGGAGGCCCCATATTCCCTTCAGTCGATCACCCCCCGTTATTTTCCATAAAAGAAAAATAAACAAAAAAGAAAGGGAGGGAACCCCTCTCAAAGCTCTCGCTTATAAAATAAATATCGAGCCCACACTGCTCCTCTTTAAATTCCCTTGCATCCCGGGGTGATATCCCTCCAGTTACTAGTGCTACTTAGGTCTTAGCCCCTTTGGCCATTCCCCCTCTCCGTCCTTCCCCAGAACTGACATGAGGCCAGATATATATGTGACAATGCCCTCTAGAAGCTATAGCACTGACTGTTTAGCCCTTATTGCAATAAGATTTCCTCACCACCCCCCTCTAGCAAATCCCTCCAATGCTCCGAGCTCAAAAGGACATTCTTGGGTCTACTAACACAAATAGTACGTTTCGTGATCTCCATTCCCCCCTGACTACTACTTGATGTGTTGATTTCTCGGAGTTTGTCACCTCGTGGCCCTTCTATGATCCTATATACCCAATCCTTAGTTAATCCCTTAAACCCCCAAGTTTAACAGAGAACAATAGAACAAACAGGCCATGGCAACTTTAAAATCCCTTGCTTTTCTTCCATCACAGCCATCAAGTAGGCACAGCCTTCTTCTTCTCAGAAAGCAGTCATGTTGGGGGTTTGAATAAATCTGGGAGCTCAGCCCGTAGTCCCTCCAACGTCTTTAGCTGTGAGGAACCCTTCTCTCCAGCCTGAAGACGTACTCACCAGAGTTGCTAGGAACTGTAGTCGAATTTTATTCCTGCAAGATATAGCTTCTTCTTTATTTCAGCATACTCCTTTGCTTTTACCGAATCGCTGGCGTTTGATCTTGAAAGAACCATAGAGAGGCACCATTCCATTGCAGAGACTTCTTTTGTCTGGCAGTGAGCAGCACATGGGACTTTTCTTTATAATTGAGAAAGCGCATAATTATCACTCGGGGCCTTGCCCCCGGCGGTGGCATCTCCCTTAATGCCCGATGAGCTTTTTCCAGGTTGTACCCATCCCCAAATGGTGTAGGGCCCAGCAACTTCAACAGGAGCTCCTGCAGGAAAGAGACACAATCTGAGCCTTCAGCCCGCTCTGGTAGCCCATAAAATCAAGTTGTTTCTCCGGTTTCTTGATTCCTGGTCCTCCACCTCTCCTCTAATTTCTTGACCTTTTTCGAATCATCCCCACCTCCTGATCAATCACAGAAACCTTCTCTCCTGCGAAGAGATCCGGGCCTCAGCATCGCCCATTCTTTGTGCCAGGGGAGTTAATGCCAGCTTTACATGCTGAAATCAATCACCAGCCCTGCAGCATTGCCTTAATTTCCCAAATGTCCTCTGCGTTCGAGCCGGAGCCCCTCCTTCCCTGGTTCCTCGTCCTGCTCGGGTATGGTAGGCAACTGGGATTTGGGCCTCTTAGTAGCTGGAGCTCGCCCGCCAGGGTTCAGCAGGTCGGCTTCCATCTTCAGGCAATAGCGTGGCTAAAGCAATCTTAGCCCTTGCTGTTTGTTAACCGCGCTCTTCGTATCCTCGTGGCCCTGTAAGGATTTTCAAGGAAACACACCCACGCCGGCTCGCGGGCTCTTGATGGCTATTTTAAAGTATATATAGCCAGTCTCGGAGTAACTAATATTATATTTTATACTGTGGGGCCTTGGAGAAGCACGGGAGACGTCTCTTCCGAATCAACTCATCACGTGACCAAGGTGGTACACAATTTTAAAATGTTGTGGGGGGGGGGGCATGCAATCTCAGAATGTGACAGGATGTGCCATCTCAAAATATGGTGGGACAATCAGTCTCGGAGTGTGACAGGCACACACATCAAGGAATTTGGTGGGGACTGGCAATTTCAGAATATAGTGGGGATGCACACTGTTGGAATGTGACAGGACGCACCATTTATTCTGAATTTGCTTGTCCCTGCCACATTCCAGAATTGTATGCACCCACCATATTTCAAAATTGTGCATCACATCCCCACCACATTCCAACATTATGCATCCCAGACACATTCTAAAATTATCCATCCCTGTTACATTCTGAAATTGCACATCCCTTCCCATTCCAAAATTGTGCATCGCATCCCTGCCACATTCTGAAATGGGGCATCCCCACCAAATTCCATAATTGCACATCCCTGCCAAGTTGTGTTTCAATGCCACATTCCAAAATTGTCACTGCCATGTTCCCAAATTGTGTATCACTACCACATTCTGAAATTGATCATCGCTGCCATATTCCCGAAACTATGCATCACAACCACATTCTGAAACTGTGCGTCACTGCCACATTCCAAAATTCTACATCACCACCACATTCCAAAATTGTTCACCACTGCCACATTTCAAAATTGTGCGTCACCACCACATTCTGAAACTATGCATCACTGCCACATTCCAAAATTGTGCATCACTGCCACATTTCAAAATTGTGCGTCATTGCCACATTCCAAAATTGTGCATCACCACCACATTCCGAAACTGTGCGTCACCGCCACATTCCAAAATTGTGTATCACTGCCACATTCTAAACCTGTACATCACTGCAGCATTCCGAAATTATGTGCTACTGCCACATTCCAAAACTGTGCATCACCACTGCATTCCAAAACTGTGATTCACTGCCACATTCCGAAATTAAGCATCACCACCACATTCCAAAACTGTGCATCACTGCCGCATTCTGAAATTGTGTGTCACTGCCACATTCTGAAATTGAGCGTCACCACCACATTCCAAAACTGTGCGCCACCACTGCATTCTGAACCTGTGCGTCACCACCACATTCTAAAATTATGCATCACTGCCACATTCCAAAATTGTGCTTCACTGCCACATTTCAAAATTGTGCATCACTGCCTCATTCTGAAATTGTGCGTCACTGCTGCATTCCAAAATTGTGTGTTACCACCACATTTCAAAATTGTGTGTCACTGCTGCATTCTGGAACTGTGCATCACTGCTGCATTCCAAAATTATCATCCCTGCCACATAGAAACAGAATGTGTCGGCAGATGGGGTCCATGTGGACCATCTAGTCTGCCCAGATATACTACCCCCCTCCTCCCAAGTTCAGGGTGCTGTGTTAAGTTTTCCACACTGCCTGTCCCATGCCAGGTTGAATTCCCTGACCATCTCACATTCTGAAACTGTGCATCACCGCCGCATTCCGAAACTGTGCAATACCACTGCATTCCAAAATTGTGTCACCGCCGCATTCTGAAATTGTATATCACCACCACATTCTGAACCTGTGTGTCACCACTGCATTCAGAGAATATGCATCACTGACACATTCCAAAAGTGTGTGTCACCTCCACATTCCAAAACTGTGCGTCACTGTCACATTCTGAAACTGTGCATCACTGCCACATTCCAAAATTGTATGCCACTGCAACATTATGAAATTGTGCATCACCACATTTCAAAATTATGCATCACTGCCAAATTCTGAAATTGTGCATCACTGGCTCATTCCGAAATTGTGCGCCACCGCCACATTCCAAAATTATGTGTTGCCACCACATTCCAAAACTGTGCATCACTGCTACATTCTGAACTTGTGCATCACTGCTGCATTCCAAAATTATCCATCACCGCCACATTCTGAACCTGTGTCACTGCCGCATTCTGAAACTGTGCATCACCACTGCTTTCCAAAACTGTGCGTCACCGTCGTATTCTGAAACTGCATATCACTGACACATTAAAAACCTGTGTGTCACCAAACCTTTAAAAAGCACATCTGTGACACAAGCCCTATCTATATACCCTAAAAATTTCAGACCAAACATTCAAGCCATTTCTGAGAAACAGCGTGACAAAGAATTTACACAAAAATGGTCATTTTTACATTTTTTGACAATCTGTATCTCCACACTCACACAAATGACCAGAACAAAACTGCCACATCAAGAGATCTTGGGTCCCTGATGGCACATGCAAAATGTCAAGCAAATCACTTGAATGGCTGCAAAGTTATTAAAGAGGGCCTCCCACCAAAAATACTACATTGCAGAATTAGAATAAGCATACCCCCAATACATCTCATGCAGGAGGAGGTCTGGGCTGGAGATGGACAGACTGGCTCTGCGCTCCCATTATTGCAACTATCAGGGGTCAATCACCCATAAGAAGGCAGAGTTCCTATCCAGGGAGATTGTTGCCGGGAAGAATTGACTAACAGTGCTCTTTCAGACTGTGGACAGGCTACTAAACCCAGCCTGTCTACAGCTGAAAAAAGGCTTTTCCGATGCTTTATGTGAAGAGTTTGCTCGGTTCTTCTCAGACAGGGTGTCCTCCATTCGGCATGGTGGTCCACCACTGAGCCGCATTGTGGCTGACAGTGATTGCCTTCAGCATCTGGAAAGCACTCCACCTAGTTGGAAGAAGTTTAAACCAGTGGAGGTGGCTGAGGTCATTGAGGTTGCCCTTGTGCTGAAGCACACTTATTGTGAACTGGACCTGGTGCCAACACGTTTCTTGATGGGATGTGTTGACACCATTGGCCCAGTGTTCACCTTAATAGTCCGGTGTTCTATTTCGGAGTCTTCCCAGATGCCTTGAAGGAGGCACTGGTTAGACCTCTGCTGAAGAAACCATCATTAGACCCTGATGTCAAGTCAAATTACCGTCCAATCTCCAACCTCCCATTTTTAGGGAAGGTTGTTGAGAAGGTGGTGGCGCAGAAGCTTGAGGAGCACCTCCTGGCCTTTGATCTCTATGGGCCCCTCCAGTCTGGGTTTCGTGGAAGGCATAGCATGGAAATCAAATTAGTTTGGGTGCACAATGACCTCCTCAGGGCTCAAGATCGAGGAGAGGGGACAATTCTCCTCCTCCTTGACCTCTATTCAGCTTTTGACATGGTGGACCATTGTGAGTTACTCAACAGCCTGAGAGAATTTTGTGGACTCACTGGCACTGTCATCTGCTGGTTTGAGTCCTATCTCACGAATAGGAGGCAGCGGGTGGTGATGGGGAATTTCTCCTCCTCCCCTAGCATCCTGTTGTGCAGAGTACCTCAGGGTTCAGTCTTCTCACCAGTGCTGTTTGCCATGTACATGCTGCCCCAGGAGAGCTCATTAGGAAATACAGTTTGGGTTTTCATTACTATGCTGATGATACCCAACTGTATCTTTCCTTTTCCCCTGGAACATCCAATGCAGTGGAAGTGCTTAACAACTGCCTTGCCAAGATCAGTGACTGGTTGACCTCCAGCTGGTTGCGACTGAACCCTAATAAGATGGAGGTACCGGTGGAGTCGAACAGAGGGCATGATAGAATGTCCTCTGACACAGCAACAGGATTGTTCCTGGGGTCTGTGCCATTTAAAGGCCTCCTCCAGGGTGTGTGATCTTGGTGTGACCTTTGACAGCAGATTGACATTTGAAGCATAGGTGTTGTCCATTGTCCGGACCAGCTTTTACCATCTTAAGAATATCACCAGGATCAAGCCTCTAGTTCTGCCCATGGACCTCCCCACCTTGGTGCATGCCTTCATGACATCTAGACTCAATTACTGTAATGCGCTCTACCTTGGGGTCTCAGGAGGTACCCTCTGCTGGCTGCAGCTAGTTTAGAATGCAGCTGTCAGTCTGTTGATGGGGCAGTCAAAATACTGCCACATCACCCCAGTGCTGCGTGAACTACACTGGCTGCCGGTCAGGTGGAGGATCCTCTTTAAGGTGGGTTTGCTCACCTTTAAAGAACAGCTGCAGCCTTTGAGAAAACTTTGGAAAACATAATATCTAGCAGAATTCAAGCTGTATTTCATATTCATTGTACAGATTTCTCCTTTCCATTATTTATTATTGAAGAAATTCCCACAAAAACAAGATCTTTATCCTTTAGAGTTCATCTGTCTCTATAGCTTATTCCCAACTTAAAATTATAATGCTCCATTGTGACATCACAGTCTGTTGCTGTGGGAATCATTGTGATGTCACAAACAGAGTATTATGACATCAGATTGGGAAGAAGCAATAGGAGCTGATGAACCCCTCAAGGAACAACTATCCTGTTTTTGAAGCAAATGATCTCAGTAATAAATAATGAGGATAAGAAATACTGAGTTGATAAGTAATATAAGCTGCCTTGTGTCCAACTATTATGTTTCTGAAAGTTCTTCTTGAGGTATCGGTGGGTCTTTAAGGCCCTACATAGGCTTGGCCCTGGATACTTGTCAGACCTTCTTACACCCGTTACCTCAGTCGGCTCCCTCCATTCTTCCTCTAGGGACCTCCTTGCAATTCCCAGGACAAAGTTAAAAATGGTCGTTGACAGAGCATTTAGTGTCACCATCCCCGTCCTGTGGAATTCATTTCCTCCAACTGTGAGGGAGGCCCCCTTCAGTTGAAGCATTCAAGGTCCATCTCAAGACCCTCCTGTTCAGTCAGGCCTTCACAGCCACTGCTTATTAGACCATATCTTTGGGATAGCCCTTTTAATGATTGCTTTTAGCTTAGATTCTGCGTATTTATAGGGTTTGTTTAATTTATTAGTATTTTCATTTATGTATATGTCTTATTTTAATGATAGTTTGTAATTTTGTGTGTGGTGCCCAGAGCCTCTGGGATTGGGCACCTAAAAAATTAAATCTGCTTTGCCTTGCCACCACATTCCAAAATTATATGTCACCACCACATTCCAAAACTGTGCATCACCACTACATTCCGAAACTGTGCATCACTGTAGCATTCCAAAACTGTGCGTCACCGCCACGTTCCAAAATTGTGTGTCACTGCCACATTTTGAAATTGTGCGATGCTGCCAAATTCCAAAATTGTGCGTCACCGCCATATTACAAAATTGTGTGTCACCACCACATTCCAAAATTGTGCATCACCGCAATATTCTGAACTTGTGCATCATGACCACATTCCAAAATTATCCTTCACCACCACATTCTGAAACTGTGCGTCACTGCTGCATTCCAAAACTTTTCATCACCAATGCATTCCGAAATTTAATATCACTGCCACATTCTGAACCTGTGTCGCCACCGCATTCTGAAACTGTGCATCACCACTGCATTCCAAAATTGTACATCACCGCTGCATTCTGAACCTGTGGATCACCGCTGCATTCTGAAATTGTGCGTCACTGCTGCATTTGCCACATTTCGAAATTGTGCTTCACCACCACATTCCAAAATTGCGCATCACTGCCACATTCAGAAACTTTGCGTCACTGCCACATTCCGAAATTGTGCGTTACTGCCACATTCTGAAATTATGTGTTCCAGCTACTTTCTGAGACTGTGTCATTGCTGCATTCCACAATTGCAACCAGGTGACATTTCAAAATCTCATACCTGCAGTATTCTAAAAATTGCACACGACTTTATCATTCTAAAGCCATGTTTGCCACTGCATTCTGTCCTCACCCATCACATTCTGAAGTACGGTGTCAGCATGGCTCATTTGGTAACACATCCGCCTCTGGACCACAAGGTCATGGGTTCTTGTCACACACTGGGATTGGACTCATACCTAAATGCTGGCACCTGAGTGCAGTATTATGGGGGTGCTGTACTGTTGGGTGTGCCGTCCTTCAGATGAGGCGTTGAACCGAGGTCCCTTCTACCCATCCTAGTGCTGTCCTGGTGGGTGTGCAGGTGAAGTAAAAAAAACCAGGGCATTCTTTGCAAAGAGTAGGGGACATTCCTGGTGTCCTGGCCAATATTCCCCTTCCCATAAAACTGGTTCATGCAATTGTCTAGGCTGTGTGTGGGTGTTGATTAAGCAATAAGACACAACAGGGTGTGTGTTATTGCGTAATAACGTCACTCCTGGGGTGGGTTGAAGCACGAGGTGAAGCCGAGTGATTCCACCACCCCAGGAGTGACGTTATTACACAATAACACACACCCTGGAGTGCCTTATTGCTATTATACAATGGCTCGTCTTTTAGTTAAAAGGAGAACAGAAAAAAAAATAAACATTTATTGGCTTTTTCAGCATTTTTTTGTAAATGTAGGTATACGTTTTGAAAAAAAGTCCTTTACACTTTTCTTCCAGTGGGTGGAGCAGGTACCTAAACTAAAGTTGATGGGGAGTGCAGCCAGAGAGTCGAGAAGTCAGCTACTGAGGTGATATTGCATAAAAGCCGATTACAAGTACGGCTTTTGTCTGAGCCTCAGGTGCTTTTTTTAACAAGGCTTCTTGAAGAAAATTAAAAATGAAAGTTTGATGTTTGACCACGATGTGTACTGGAAACAGAAAACTGCATGCGCTGTCTCTTTCCATAACCGCTCATTTGGTTTGAAAGAGTTACAGTGCTGTTTTAAACATACAAGGAATCTAGGTAAGTTGTCTGTGAAAAGTGAATGAGGACCGAGGGAAATGGGGGTGTGACATCACTGGGGGGGTGCTGAAATGCTTTCTAGCAGCTGCTCCGAGTGGTCAGAATTTCTGAAGGATGCATGCTTTTTTCAGTCTGTCATGCGGTCGTGTGTGTACCTGCACTTCATCCAGTGATGTTATCGTGTCCCAGGTACACATGGACCAATCAGAGCCCTTAATTTTTTTCTTGCCATTGTATAATGTGCAATATGGCCAATACTATGCATTCAGACACTTCACTTCCAGTCTAGCATTGCTTGTAAAGCACATTGGGATGCATTGTGTATGAAAAGTGTTATATAAATGCTGATTCTTCTTCCTTTTCTATCATACTTGTATCTACACATTGTGGAAGTGCATGTGCTGACCCCCCCGTGTCAGTTTTCCTTTTTCACATGTTTACTACATCTGCAGTTTTAAGTAACATAGGAGAAATTAGTCATATAAGGTAGTTTGCAGGAAGGACAAGGTTGTGAATTCAGGAGATGACATCATCAGCAGCTCTTCACTGAAACTGACTTTTTTGAACAGGCAGTGAATTAAGGGTTACAAAATTCATTGATTGATTAAAAGTTTTATTCATATAAACATATGAACTAGGTTATACTCAATTGAGCTGAGGCTCATTTACAATGAGGTCCTAAAGAAACAGTTTGTTTTTAGAGTAAATACAAATTTCACACCATAGAAAGACATATACATAACAAATTCAGAACATACATTTATATAATAAAATAAAAATCTGAACAATACGAGGAACAACAATCCCTAACCTTTAAAGCCTGCTGTCTAAACCATGCCCTAATGTTCTACCAGCAAAATTTACCCTTACAGCTCTTAATATCTGGTGGAATCTTGTTCCAGGCCATAGGGCCTCTATAAAAAACAGAATGTCTACCAATTTCTAACTGAAATTGGGGCACAAGAAACTCCGGGGCCCATGTGGCTCTCAACGAATCCAATTTGGTTCATCTTATGCTCCTTACATTAATGTATGGAGGCAATTTACCCATCCAGCAGCCATACATAAAAGCAAGCAAGTGCTCGTGTCTGTACTCAGACGGGCTCATCCATTGAAGTTGATTAAAAAGGAAACACTTATGAGTAGTCCTATCCATTTCCAAAATAAATCTGGCTAATCTACCATAACAAACATCTATTTTATCCAAATCAGCCTTCCTAGCACTTGCGTAAATAAAATCCCCATGGTGAAAAGATGGCAAAACCATCTAACGCATGACTTTTTCCCTAGATTCAGTGCTCATACAATACCTAATATGATAAAGAGCACCTAATTTTTTCCCAACACTGGTCACCACACTATTAATGTGTGTTACCCAGTTTAAGGCCTAATCAAGCCACATACCCAGATATTTATAAGTTTGGGCTTAAAGAATCGTGGCTCCCTCCAGGGTCAGAATTTTTAAGGTCAAATCTTCTTGTACTATAGTAGAATGTGAAAATAAGATTGTCTGAGTTTTTTTGATGTTTAAAGTCAGATCACTCTCTTTCAAAAAACTCTGCAGTTCTGCAAATGCATTCTATAACTTTATTTGAATGCATTTTATTAAATAATCCGATGTATATATTATCATGTCATCAGCATACAGATGATAACAAATGGAAAATTGTAATTTTTAAATGAAGTAACTTATAGATCTAATTTTTAGCATGAGGCTGATTGAGGATTTGCTGATACAAATTTTGAATTTTTTAATGCCAAAAATGTTGGCCTCGGTCCTCTTTAAAGTGCAGACTTCAGGGTTTAACTTAGAAGTGACTGCTGAACCCTAACTATACCATGCCCCTATAACATATATGTGTTCAAGGCTCATGGGAGAAGAGCCTTGCCATGGCAGCCTGGCTTTCCACTAATGCTCCACTCAATGACCACCACTGTTCTTGTCCTCCAGTGACTGCCCATCTTCTGTCAGGCCCTTGGCCATTTGTATCAAACCAAACCCATCACATTTATATTTTATGATTATTATATTTTTCAATAAAACATGGCCCGTTACTTGAGCTGATGACGCTCCTGTCTCTCAGGAACATTTAGTAATCTCAGCCTGCCTGGATAATTGCCATGCATGGCCGTGAACTCATGCCTTTCTTCCCCAGGATTGCCAGGATCATCAGCCTAGTGCATGGCAAGCATCATATGCAAAATGGTCAATGTGCCAGTGTGCATGTGTCTGACATAGACCTCTCGCCACAGCAGGCCCATGTGCTAATGTGCTCCCCTGCCAGCCCTTACTAAACTTTGGAGGGGGAAATTGTCCCTAGACACTAATACTACCAGCCTATCTCCTGTTAAAATAAGGGACAGGGTGTGGGAGACCCCTACATGCTTTAAGTGAACTTGATGATGTAACCCCCCTCTGGGGGCTTACATGAAGTTGCCTCATTGTCCCCAGTTTTGCTGGTGTTTTTAGTCCTTCCACCCATTTGTTCCCTTCACCAGTGGGCTGTTTCTGCCTCTCTGGGGCATAATCCTTTCATGGCAAGAGGCCAGCATGCTGCTTTCAGATGGCACTCACTTACACACATGAAGTGTTTTAATGTTGCTGACTGCATTGTGGTCTGGAAGTGAGGAGATACATCGTGGTCCCAGTGCCCCTGTTATGCTTGTCGGGGACTGGAGCCCTGAAGGGGATCGGGCATAAGCCCATGCTGGCACTATAACTGGAATTCAGGGAGTGGGACCACTCATGGGCTCATGAATATTAATGAGTGGCCCCCATACAGATTGATAAACGAAGCCTGCCACCTGGGGGGACATAGGTTCGCTGGCAGCAACAGCCAAACAGCTGGGGCTACAGCCCTGAGAGTGGGCTTGTTCTATAGAGGGCAGATGGGGCTACAATCTGGTAGTATTATGGTGCAGCTGGGGTAAAGTGTTGGGTTACACCAGATGTAAGAAGCAGACAGACTGCACAAAAATTGAATGAGACTCCAAGGAACTGTATGGGATCTGATATGTTGGTGACATTTAATCCCTTTCTTGCAGATAATCAATGATTTAGGCTCCCAAAACTGTGACAGAGAGACTCCTGGGAAAAGGAGGGGACTAATTCTGGTGCCTAGATCATACCCCACTAAACGAGCAGGGAATATTGATCACTATGGATATCAATTATTGAAAGGCTTCAACAGCCAATCAGAACACTGGGATTTAGACTGCTACAGTGGAGACTTTCTGGGAGTGAGTCGGTCTGCTGCTGGGCTCTGTATGAGTCAGGACTGTGCTGTGAAAGAGGACATTGGACTTCAAGGGCTTACCCAGGCCCTAATCTGAGGATTGTGGTTGCTGAAGGATTCCCCATGAGCTTCATGCAAGACTGAGTTGCGAAAGGGAAAGAGAAAAGAGACTGAACTGTGATCCTGTTTCTCCAGGTTCTGAGAAGTTGCTTGATGAGTGCTGGGAGAAACTAAATGTGATAGACACCCTGCACTAGGAAATTGAGCTAGACGAATGGACTGAGCAGATTAACTGAGTACTACAGTTGCTGCTGAAAGGTTGTTTGCTTGTGTGGACTACAAATTGCATTTTTCCTGAAGAGGCAGAGCATCTCTGGTTGTGAGAGTGCTAGCCAGAAATTGTGTGTGTCCTGAGTGAACTGGTTAAAGTGGCTGAGAGCTGAGATCTTGCTGCAGCCAAAGAAAGGGTTTGAACATGGCTAAACTGAGAGTGTGACTGGTGTGCAGGGAGGCTGTTGTTGCTGAGTGTTCCCCCTGCTGAATTGCACTGACACTGATTGACTCAGAGGCTAGCACCTGCTCAGTTTGGCACTGGATTTTATTGGAGCGACTGCCTGAAAACTTTGCTTGTTGAGAGCTCAGTGCAGGGACTGCTGGAGCACCCCAACCATTTGGGAGTCCTCACCCAGGGCCAGGAAGGGAACTTGCTACCCACTCTTAAGTGGGACTCACTGTCTCTGGAGGTCACGGGTCTTGCAGCCGAGTGCTAGAGCACTCTGATCGTGGGAGCCAGGCTGTGGAGCCACTCCCAGGTCTGGACCTTCTGGGGCTGATGTTGTCCTGCCACAGTGCTCTGCAATGGGTCAGAAGCAGCTGAAGGTGACAAGCGGCCAGGACTACAATCAAGGTGACCAGCTGCAAGATCCTCAAGCAAGTTCCATCCAGATGCAAGGATCCTGGCCGGTCTGCTTCTTGATTTGCTGTACAACTCCAAGGAGCTGTATTTTCCCCTGGTGCTAAGATCTTCAAACCATGAGTTCTCAAGACATGGCTCCTGGGAGGACAAAAGGGAAATTGTTTATTAATCACTTTCAAGTTTCTAAAATATTTCAGGGCCCCAACAGCCAGCCAACCTGGGGCACCGAACCAGGCCTGCATCTAGTGGGTACCCCTAGGGATAATTCTGGGGCACTGGTACCAATGTGGGAGGGCTTGGCCTGCAAGCCCATATTTTCACATTGCATAATTCACTAAAGTTTTTCTTTTCACAGTTACCTGGTACCCTGTAGCTGTGAATTTGTTGTTTGAATCTGCTGTGCTAGTGAATTTCATTGCATTTGTTTATTGCAGAATCATATGGTCCACGGTGGGATGAAGTACTGGGGGACACAGTGTGCAGAGTGGTTTGTTGGGTAGGTGGGTAGGCACAGTATCCCAGGGGGCTGTGCCAAACAGATATCTGGACCACTTATACTTTACTCTGGGTGGAGGCACCATGCTATTTTTACTATTTCTGGGAATGAACCCCCAATAGTCACTGTAGCAGGACTCAGATCCCTTGCCAGGTACCAGAGACAGTCAGCAAGCTGGGTAGTCCAGTGGCACACAGCACTGGGGGGGCACATCTTGGAGGCACTGCTGGGATCCCCTGTTGACCAGTCATGTCTGCACCAAAAGATCAGAGTGTTGGGGCCCCTGCGGGTTCCCCGGGCCCCAAATCCATTCCACCCAAACCTAAGTTCAGGCCTACTGAGGAGGATAAGCTGAGGCTGATGGAATGGAGTGGGGGCATGAAAATGGATCCCAAAAAATATTTTCTCTTGTTGGGGTACCCCCCAAGATGGAAGAGGGGGAGGTTGAAAATTGTGTATACACCATAAAGAGACTGGGAAAAGTTAAGGTTTAATGGGAAATGTTTGACTCAGTTAGAGGTACATTGACCATGTTGATAGAGAGTACTCAACCTATAGAAGCCAGTTGGATGCCTGGAGTTTTGGTGGTGGAGGAGATGACATTGGATCTACCGGTAGTAACCTCTTTTAGTATGATCTCCCCAGATGGAGGGGGTGGAGAAGCGGGGTCCGTTCCTAAGACGCCAAAGTTAGAGAGACCCCAGGCTGGTTCCATACCTGTAGCCTTCAAGTCATACCACAAGTTAAGAATGTTTTCAGGGGTGAAACCCACCCCAAACGGTGAGGACGACTGGGAGGCCTGGATGGATGGTGCCACTCCGTTAGTCCAAGATTGGCAGTGTTCCAAAGCTGAGAAGTGGAAACGATTAGTGGAGAGTTTACGGGTTCCCACCTTAGAAGTTATACATTTTTTATGAGCCACAGATCTTGAATCCCACACCCAGGAATAAATATATATATATATATATATATATATATATATATATATATATATATTTTATATATCAGCTTTGAAAGCATATTTTGGAACCCTGAAACCTGTGAGGACCTCATGTGGAACTTCAAGACCACTATGCAGTGGGAGGGGGAAACAGTTATCTGCTTTCCTGGCCTGGGTGGAGAGGGCCTTACAAAAGGTGTTCTGGAAGGGGGGGAGTAGTGGCCCAAGATCTAAATTGGATCAGATTAGAGCATGTGGTGAAGGCCGCTTGTTATTCCTCATTACTAGTGTTACAGTTGCACCTGTCAGATAGGAAAAATAACCCCGCTCCATATTGGGTTTTGGTATGGGAGGTCCTGGAGGCTGAAGAAGAGCAGGGTCACTGGGGGATGTACAGTGTATCCTTGGCAAAGACACAGGTGGAACGAGAGGTGCCTTCTGATGAAGTACAAGGATTAAGAACGTTATTAAGGGAATACAAGGATGTAGTCACTTTGGCTAAGTTTTTTGAGGGTTCAGGTTCTGCTGAAGCTCCCAGGATGAGTGGTATATGTAGCCCCCCCTCATTTGGTACTGGGCCCCCTGTCCAGGCACCCATCACTGATATAGGAGTTAAGGCTCAAGTGGAGGAACTGGTACGAAAGGGTGGCTGAGTTAGAGAGGGTAGGGGTGCCAGTTGCTTTCCAGGGAAATGAGCAGGTTGTAGAATGAATCACACAGCTCAGAGTGCCCCAGTGGGAATGCCTGGGGTTCGTTCGGCACCACCAGACCGGCTGTGGTCCTGGGAATCTATTATTTTTTATAGATGTAGGGGCAAGGGACATATACAGAGGGGGTTTAGGGCACCCTTGGACCAGTCATCTAATAGAACCAAGGCACCTGCTAACATAGCCCGCACGCAGGGAAACTATGGAGGGGCCCGGTAAAGGAGTGCACTAGGGCCCCTGGCAGGTCCAGCTCCATGGCTCACACAAGAGTCTCATCTGGCAGAACCAACATGATGATGCCAGTAGATATGCAAAGGTTAGTGGGGCTGACAACTGAAACTAAGATCACCATCAATGCAGTCCCCATTCAGGTTTTTCTGGATAGTGGCTCCCAGGTTACCATCATCTTCAAATCCTGGTATGATCAGCATTTACCAGATGTGGAAATACAGCAGCTTGAGGGACTACACGTGTGGGGTCTCAGTGAGAAAGCATACCCTTATCTCAGCTATGTCAAGGTATGTAGTAGTAATAATTTTATTTTGATCGATCAAAATGATCATCACAAAAACACGATAAATATTTCATTTTCATATAAAAAGATGTTATGTCATAAATAACAATCATTAAACATTCATATAATTATATGATAAGTAAAAAGAATTGTCCCACATCAACATTTATAAAATAATATTTCTAATTATTTTGCATTCGGATTACTCATTAATTACTTTGGCGTCATATAACATATTATAATTATACAATAAGAGTTTCAAATAAGACCTAAGAGTTTCAAATAAGACCATCTTATAAAAGGACCACAAGATCCAATACTTTTGAGGTTCTTAGATGTTAACAGACAAACAATAAGATGTTATATTCAAGCATTCAGATGAAGTCCTCTTTGTGTGATTATTTTTAAAAGGGAGACCATGGGGACCAGAACTTTGGGGTCCTTGGATTTTAGCAAATAAGCAACCAGTTGTTTGGGTTGATATTGCTGCCCTGTTTGGCTCAATACAACTCCTAACAGGGAACATATATATTTCTCATATAGTGAGCACAGCAATATCAAGTGTAAAAGATCATCTTGACTCAATCCGCAATTACATGTAAATTCCCTTTTTTCCCCATTAAGTTATGCTCTTTTTTTTTTTGTTTAGAAAGCATTCAAATCTAAATCTTGTAAGATACTTCCTCTATATCGGGTTTGTTAAGACACAGAGGTAGTTCTCTATCTTATGTTCTCTCTTATTTTTTGCCATCCAGAGACAAGGTCTGGATTGTTTATAGAGTTCTAAATCTTTTTGTTTAAAAATATCTCTGACTCTGCTATTAACTATCATTTTAATAATCTCAAAAGGATATCAGAGGCTATCAGTAATTATATTTAATAAGCCATATGGTTTAATAAGTTTCTCTACCACCAATAAACAGGGAAAAATTATATCCTGATGTTTATAGCTGATTGCTTCTTCTAAAAATAATTGGGGAAGCCCATATAAAGGCATAATAAAAATCTTTATTCAATAATTAATCAATCGTTGGATACAGGAAGACTCATCTGAAAGTTGGCCTGGCTCGACTCTAACAAGTGCTGAAGGGGCACTGTTAGGAAGACCAATAATTTTCTTGTAGAACTTGTTCAGACTATTATCCAATGTTCCTTTATATGCAAGTCCCCAAATTTCAGCACCATATAAAAGTTGTGTTTTAATCTTTGCACAATCTACTAGTAAATTCCCCTCTAGTTATTTTTCACCATATTTGTGCAAAAAGGACAATAAAACTAGTGAAAATCTATCAGCTTTAACTTTTGCACTTTTTAGATGGGCATCCCATTTACCATTCTCACTGACTATGAGTCCCAAATAACAGAAATCCTTTACAACCTCTAATCTATGTCTGTTCATATAGTACCAATAACTCTTCTTGTTGCCTCCAAAAACCAAGACTTTTGTTTTATCATAATTTATTTGCAAATCTGCATTTGAGCGCTCAACTTGAAATTTCTCTGAATGCCTGATCATTCCCAAATGACTAATGGAGAGAAGCGCAACATTGTCAATGTACGCTAAATATGATATTATTCTTGTTCCAGTTCTGGGTCAATGGAAATCTAAGTTGTACATTTCATTTAGTACCATAGAAAAATATAAATTAAATAAAAGGGGGCAAGTGAACACCCTTGTTTTACCCCAATATTATTTTGGAACCAGCCATTTAATTCTCCTGATTCACTGTATCTAATACTAGTAAAGTTGTTATTATGTAGAAGTTTAATCATTTCCAATAAAGATTTATCAATTCCCAATTTATTTAATCTTTTCTATAGAAGTGGTCTGCTGACCCTATAAAAAGCTGCTTTTAAATCAATAAATGTACAGTAAACTTTTTTTTTAATTACATTGTATTTGTAGATTATGTGAGATAATGTGAAAAATTGATCAATCATTGAATGATTATTTCTAAAGCCTGCCTGTGCTTCATCTATTATATTGTTATTTTCAACCCATCTCATTAATCTATTGTTCAATATTCTGGAAAAGACCTTCCCTACAGAATCCAATAAGCTAATTGATCAATAGCACTCTGGATTCTTTCTATCACCTTTTTTAAATATCGGAACAGTTATATTTAGTTTTCAACTATTAGGAACGTCTCCAGTTTTCCAGATATGATTAAACAATTTATATAAGAATGGGGTCCAAAAATCTTTTATTTTAATTATTACATCTAAGGGAACCCCGTCCGGTCCAGGGGTTTTTCTCTTCCTGAATGAACCTAGAGCACCTTCAGTTTCAAGCAGGGTAATCTCAGTAGTTGGAATAAACTCTCTCCCTATCAGTTCAGGATTGCCCATACCAGATAGATAACCCTGATCATCCCTATAGAAGAGTTTTTTAAAATGGTTAACCCAAGCCTCCAGTTCAAATTATAATTCCTTGTACCATGGTTAACAATGTTCCAAAAAGTTTTACTATCCTTTGTTAAAATTACTTTTTGAAGATCTGTCCATAATTGTTTAATATATCTATGTTTAATCAAGGTATCTCTATATTCTTTTCTGGCCTTATTCATTATCGTATTATTAATCCTGCTTGGATTTTGTTTTAATTGCCTAAATTTTTGATTTAATAGTTTTCTTGTTTTTTTACAATCATTGTTAAACCAGGAAAATTTCTCCCTGGGCCATACGGGAAAACCTCTTGATGGAATTTAAGCAATTGTATTTATGAAAGTATTATATTCTGAGATTAATGTAGAATCACAAGATTGCTCAGAAAGCTCCAGCAGACTGGACAGAATACCTTTGATTTCATGTAGGGCATAGAAGTTATGCCCCTCAATTAAGTTCCACTCAATGCCCTGTTTACTTTTCTTAACAGGGATGGCCATTCTGTCCTTTTTGCTGTTATTGTTTTCTATATGAATCTCTTACTCTAAGGACATATGTTGACTTTCAGGTCTAGGTACTAGATACAGTGAATAACAATTATTGATCAAATTAAAATTAACCCAAATATAATCAATAATAGAGCAGCCATTTCCTCCCAGAAATGAGTATTGCCCATTTAAGTCTAATGGGGATCTACCATTTAAAAGTAACAGATTTTTGTTTGACAAAGTTTCATTTAGATCTTTACCCTTCTTATCCATTTTATCTTTAGAATTCCTTGTTAACTGTAATTTAGTGTTGGGATTTGCAGTGATAATTTCCGCTACTTCATCAGAACAGCCCTGGAGATCTCCAAGTCTTGTGTTGAAGTCTCCCATAAAAACAATTTTGCTAAGTGGGCTGTCAATTTGTATTTTTTGGATTAGATCACCCAATACCGCAAGATAATCTCTGTCTCCATTAGTACTTCCCACAGGGTGAGAATCAACATTAATTATATACCAGTTCTTGTTATTTTTCCCTGTTAATTTGACAGCAAGTATGCTACTGCTAATGACACTTAGCTGCTCAGATGAAATATCCCTGTCTAGTTTAATAAAGATAGCCAAACCCCTTACTGCCCTCCTAAACTTCTTAATTTTTATTGCTTTCTTATAGTACACAGAGTACCTGCTCAGGGACAAATCACTCAAAGCCCAAGTTTCAGGTATTCCAACAATGTGGAACTGGTTTAAATAGTTGACTGTATCAGGGTCTCCAATGTTTTCCTCCAAACCAATGGAGTTCCATGACAAGATTTTGATAACCTCTATGTTAAAATTAAGAGGTTCTCCCAAACCCGAATACTTCAAGTCCCCATTATTTGTGGCAGGTCCCTGTGGTCTCCCTTCCAAACAGGCACATTGTCAATTGTCCAAGGAGGCCAAGGAGTCATATCTATTTGAAATCTCTACCACAGTCTCCTACCTTTGTGAGACAACTTCTTTTCCATTTTGTTTGCTAATAACCATCTCATATTCATTTTCAACACAAAAGTCAATCTCCAAATTATCCAAAATACTTTGTTTTTTCTAGAGTTCCCATAAAATACATTCTTGATTCACGAAGAATAAAATGTGGTCATCCTTGTACAGTCTAGAGACTTTACTAATATGATGGCTGCCAACCTGTAGACCCAGACATACATTCAGAAAATTAATTAGCTTTTGTTTCAAATTGAATTTTGTTTCTTTTGGAAATTGTTTCATTCCATAAATAGAAACTGCAACATCAATTTTATTATTATTTTTAGATTTGGTTACATAAAACTCGGGGAAGAGATCCTTCATCTCAACTATATCCCCTGCTGCAATATCCATATCAGTTAATTGTTTAGATTTTTGAATTATTACATTCAAAACATAAAATTGGTCCATAACCAACAAGACCAATTATGTTCCATTATTGGTCTAATAATGCTGACTGAGTTTCTTACAAGATTGCAACCATCAAACAACAACATTAGTAAACCCATTACAGTATCAGCTAATTTTCCTGGGGATTCAATAGGGAGACATGAAACCTTAAATAGTAGTAGGACAAAATCTGATTCTAGGATTTTCTCCAGGAATAATTTAAAATGTTCATTCATGCCTTTTACTGATGTTTTGCTAAGTGAACATCCTTGCCTACAGGTTCAACAATTTCAACCTCTCCTAATGTTTGGTCCATGATTCCCTCAGTATTATTTTTTGATGACTCATTGTTATCTCCTTCCCCAATTTGGACTCTATCCTCTGTGTTTATTTGTGAACTTTTTCTCTCTTTTTTTTTTTTTGTGTTTTTTTTTGTTATATGTCTATCTGGTTTATTTGATACAACTGTCCTACAGTTCCTCACCTCTTTTTTCTTTTTGACTTGCATGTGCTTATCAATTTTTGGACTAACAGTAGGCCTTGATCTATTTTCATTATTCCCAGGATAATTTTCCTTAATATCAGTTCCCTCAGCTGTTACTTCATTATTTATTTTCTTTTTCTTTTTTGTTTTCTTATCATTTCCCTTATTTTTTCAGGTCCCCGGCTCAGAAATGTCAGTGTCATTAATGAGTTCTGGTTTACTGAAGGGCATGCTCCTAATAGGGCAGAGCTTTGTTTCTGAAAGCCAGAATCCATTTCCTGCAATTTGCCCTTATACCACAAATGTGGATGCTCAGCTGCCAATTTTCTACAAATGCGTCTATCTCTCAGATCTTTAGGTGGCGGCATAATATATTCTGAGCGGGTACTGAACCCACTCTGATCTGCTTCAAATGTCTCCCTAGGAGATTCCTTAAGGTTAAATGTATGACTATTATTTAAACCAGTCAGGCCCTCATCACTTTGTAATGTTTTTAGTTCATAATTCATCCTGACATCAGTTTTTCTAAGGAAATTCTGTTCTATTGAGTCCAATCTAATTCTGCTTTCAAGGCATACCCCTTTCACAAAGGATATATCCTTTTTACTCTCCAAATGCTGTTTAAATAAAAGTATATTGGGCTTTACTGGACCTCTTAAAACTGTTAACAGATCTCTTGACAGACCTTCAATGTCTGATATATTTAAGGACTCTGGACTAGTTGTCCAAGAACTATAGTGACTAGAGCTTAAAGAAGGTTTTCTAGGCTCATTCTGAGAAGTTACTTTGCCCAAACTCACATTAGAAATATCATACTAACATACTATTTGCCAGCAGATTAGGCCTTACGGTCTATCGAGTCTGCTCAAACCTTAGATCCTTAGTTGGGTGCCGAGACCGTCCCATCCCTTGTGCTCCAGAAACCCATATCATCCATCCCCACCCCCCTGGGACAGGCCATCATCTGATACATCCACTTTCTGTGTCTGTCCCACCCTCTCTTGAAGCCCTCCACTGTGGATCTCTGAACCAGCTCACCAGGCAGTGCATTCCAAGGGTCCACCACCCTCTCAGTGAAAAACCTCCTCCTCTTTCCCCTCACCCTTCCACCTTCCAACTCCAAACCATGCCCTCTGGTGATACCTCCCTGCTTTAGTCTAAAGATCCCCTCCATGTTTACCCTATTTATTCCCTTGAGGTACTTGAAGACCTCAATCATGTCCCCCCTGTCTCTCCTCTCCTGTCCTGCAATGAAAACAGGCAGAGCTCCTTAAGTCTGTCCTCATACATCAAATCCCCTAGCCCTCGTATCATCTTTGTTGCCCTCCTCTGTACCCTCTCCAGGAGCTGTATGTCCCTCTTCAAGTGTGGTCTCCAGTACTGTACACAGTACTCAAGGTGTGGTCTAACCAGTCCATTGTACAGCAGCAGAATCACTTCCTTGCTCCTAGAGGTGATCTCCCTTATGATGCATCCCAACATCCTGTTTGCCTTGCTAGCCGCTCTCCTGCACCGCTCAGAGTTATTCATACATGCATCCACCATGACCTCTGGGTCTTTTTCCCCTATTGAGGCCTCCAGTGCCTTCCCTCCCAGGGTGTACCTGTGTTTAGGGTTTCTCCAACCAAGATGCAACACCTTGCACTTGGTGATATTGAAATTTAATTTCCATGTGTGAGCCCAGCTTTCCAGGGTGTCCAGGTCCCCTTGCAGGGCCAACCTCCCCTCTTCTCCCTCAACTACTGCTCCCATCTTGGAGTCATCCACGAAGAGACTCATTTCACACCCTATACCCTCCCTGATGTCCGATATGTATGCATTAAACAGGATCGGACCCAGGACCGAGCCCTGCGGTACCCCACTACCAACCTCTCTAGGGTTCAAGAGCTCCCCACAGTCCACTACTCTCTGAGTGCATCCAGCTAGCCAGTTTTCAATCCATTTGACCATCAAAGGGCCTACTCCTAACCCCATCAGTTTCTCCACCAGACCATTGTGGGGGACAGAGTCAAACGCCTTGCTGAAGTCCAAGAATAATACATCCACAGGCTTACCCCTGTCCAGTTCTGATGTTACCCATTCATAGAACTCCACAAGGTTGGTTTGACATGATCTACCTGGCACAAACCCATGTTGCTGACTATCCAGACCTCCCACCTCCTCCAAGTACACCCCCAATTGTTCCTTTAGTATACTCTCCATTAATTTCCCCACCACCAAGGTCAAACTGATGGGTCTATAGTTACCTGGTACTTCCCTCGACCCCCCTTGATGGATTGATACCACATGTGCCTCTCGCCAATCCCTAGGTACCCTCCCTGTCTCAAGTGACCTGCTGAAAAGCTCCTTACCTAAAGGCTGACTTTGTTCAGCCTTGTTTGGTGTGTTAAAATGTATTCCAACCAATTGCTGACCAGTAGCAAGGGGATTATGAATTATGTTTCCATTAGATTCTAAATCTATGATATCATTCTGCAATGTTTCTCTTATACTTCTATCTTCCGTATCTAAAACAGACAAATTGTGAAAAATCTGAGAGAAATCGATCTTCCCAGTTTCAAGCTCTTGGTCCTCTCCCACCTGTGTGTTTAGTCCAGAATTATACATAAAAGTATCAGTTCTAGGAAGATTAATTTGTTTCAAAAGAGTATTGCTATTCTTCTTCATGTAAGTTGAAGTATCCAGATTTACTTTATTAATAGGAGTACCAAAAAAATCCCTAATATTTCCATTTCCTTCATTTGGAGTCAAGACAAATTGTGATGTAATTCCTTTTACTAGCTGTATTGGCTTTATATATTTACTTTTATTTCTTCTTGCTTTACCCTTACTGTACAGGTTGCCCTGGGTTTTACCAAGTACTCTAATGGCCAAAGTCTTCAAAGACAGTGGTCCCTTAGGTTTTACTTTACCCCCCATCTGAAGTCTTCAGCAGTAGACATATCCCCTATCTCCAATGGGTTAGCATCCTTATCCTGACTTCGTGTAATAGTAGGCATATTCTCAATAAATTAATAAATAAATCAGCTCTGGTCAACCCAAGTTGGCACACCTAACAGGGAAAACACAGGTAGATAAATAAATTACAAAAATACTAAAAGGTCCTAATAAAGACCAAAAGGCGCTTCCTCTGTTATTGTAACTCTCTTAAACCATGTTTCCATGACTCTATGTTTAAATATTAAACCAATAAATACAAAAATATATATAACATATTATGGTAGCATGGTAGTGCTACCATAGTTAGGGTTGAGGAGCCATTTACATGTTAAACCCAAAATTTTGCACCTTAATAACTTTGCAACCGTTTGACAGATTTGCCTGAAATTTGGAATACATGATCAAGACCCATACACCTTGGTATCTGCCAAGTTTTGTACCAGTCAGATACATGGCTGCAGAGTTATTAAGCATGATCTGCGCATGCATTTACGCTTTTTCTGGAATTCTACGGTCGCGCCTACAGGTCGCACTGTTTGCTTGACCAGCCCAAAATCTTCAGGGAACATGTGGTCATGGTCCCTGATGTGCCTTTCAAAGATTTCGTGAAAAAATATTAAACTGTTCAAAAGTTATGGCAGTCCGAACTTCTATTTTTCCCATAGAATAACATTCAGGCGTTCACGCATGCTCTGTGGAGGGGCTCAGATCTCGTTAAAACGGCAAGCGAAGATACAGAGTTTTTGCCAAAATTATAGCCCCTTGGGGCTACGTATAAAACTAGCAAGGAAAGTGATAATACATATGACTTTTACATTTTTTTTCTATGTCGTACGGTTACTGAGATATAAGCAATTTACTATTACAACTACTGATTTTTGTGTTCCGAGAGTCATTATTTTGTATACATTCTTTCTACTCACTGTCTTTCTCTATACAGCTTTTGGGGAAAACCAGCCTGTGCGCTTACATTACTCTTACCATTACCGTTTCTGCTTGCAGTTCCGTACCCGTTTCACTTACCGTTCATGTTTACACCACCATGTGCTTTACCCTTTGCATTTTCATTTGCAGTTGCATTTCCATTGTTTTTAACATTTCTGTCTACAGTACTGATCCTCTTTCTGTTTCACTTTGCGTCACCATTCGCATTACGATTTGCGTTTGTGGGCACAATGTTACAATGCGACAAGACATCACCCCCGCGCTCCTGCCGCTGCATTACATTCACTATTTCTCATTATCATTCTCAAAAGAAGGGTAATTAGAGGCTAAAACTCATTTAAATCAGTTAGGAGTTTATGCCACAGCACAAAGCGAATTGATGTTAGGTTGAAACCCTTTGCACCCCTCCAGCCCACCCCCAACTGGAACGGTGCATTGGGTTCATCGGTCCTGTCACCCCATTCTCCTATTCCTCAGCTTCTTTCCACATGTGATGGGGTGACACTTAGGGCCGATGTCCCCAGTGCGCACCCAGATTCCAGTTGGGGGGTGGGCTGGAGGGGTGCAAAGGGGGATTCAACCCTAACATCGAATTTCCTCGCTTTTGTCGCTGTGGAACAACCCTAACTGATGCATTAAATGGAGTATTTTGCCTCTACATATATATAAGTGAATTCAGACTTTAATGTATTTGTATTCCAAGGCCACACAATGCTCATGTACTTGTGCTTATACTTGTTCTTGCAAGAAAGTCAATGCACTAAGTTCACTTATTCCTTCTTATCTTCTTCATTCCTACAGAGAACAGAAAAAGAGACAAAAGTTCCACTGAATTTTCCTCCTTGAGCACCATCTGCCAGCTTGTGTTCAATTATACTCTGGACTGCTGACTTTTTCTGATTTTTTCAAGTTTTTCAAAAGTCTCCAAATCTCAATGGATTTCAGCCTCACACTTAAGGGATTATAGCTCTCTAATATTCTATTGATATTCACAGCCTCCACTCTTTTTCAACTCTCTAGATGGAGAGGATCAATTTCAAGGAGCCTTTAATTAAAAAATAAATTAATAAATGCATAAGAGGGATGCCCGTTATGTTATACAAACACAGCAATGTTTAACTTTAAAAAAAAGAGAAAAGACTCCTAACCGTATCTAAAACTCTGAAAGCTCTAAAAGTACACCAAAAATATTGCTTTCACTAAAAGGAGTGACTGTAGTAATAAAGCAATACAGTACTACAGAAATAAATACCTGTAGTTAAACATAGAAACATAGAATTTGACGGCAGATAAGGACCGCTTGGCCCACCTGTCTATCAGTGGCTATATCTAGTTTTCAAATAGCTGAAAATTGATTTAGAAATATCAACACACATAAGCACACATAAAGCTTACTTCATCATGACTTGAGGATACATATATAACTTCAGCCTTTTCAGGCTTTCCAAGCTAGACTTCTAAGTCTGTGTTATAAGGGAGTTATAAGAGAGGATAAGGGAGTATAAATCCCCCCCCCTCAACAAAGCCAAAAAAACTCTCCTTCAGATGCCTTCACTCTTGAAGCTCCTTCTAAGCCGCTAGGCCACACTTATAGCCAGCTTGTGCAGATTATAAAACTCGTAAATGTTTACCAGCACCAGCAGATACTGGCAGACTCTAGCAAACTTTTAAAAGCTACTTGCAAAATACGGCTCAGTCGGCTTCTGATTGAAAATCCCAATCACTTCAGAAAAGTCCTTCACTGCCTACATACAATGTGTAACTCTGTCACTTCCCTGGTCTGGAACGGTGTCTTGATCACACCATGCTATGCAGGAGCTATAAAATTTACAGGACTCATGACCTCCCGCACCAATCGGGGTGAGTACTCGCCTAACTGCACGAAAATACAAGATAAGCAAAGACAAATATAAACCAAAAATACTAATTTATAAACACAACACATATTAAACATATATTAGATTTATATTCTATTCATCCTGTAAGGTGTAAAAAAGGCACCAAGCTGTTCGGAGCAAAGGCTGACCACAACCACGACCCAACGCGAAAACCCTCACAGGGACAGGGACAGAGACAGAGCAAAACTTTCACAAAAACAAGATCCAGAAAGGGATTTATAAATAAGAATATATAGACAGGCTAGAGGAGTTTAGGAGAGAAAAAAATCCCCCTTAAGTGTATCATTAAATATGTCCTTTCTTTTTACTCCGTTTCTTTGCTTCATTACTCTCAGCGGGACTTTTCTTTTCCCCGGATTTCCAAATCTTCCTGTATTCTTCTTTTCTCGTTCCTAATTCCAGCTCATCTATTTATCATTTCCCATCACAATTCAGTGCACGATATCCAGGCACAAGCCTTTCTGAAGGGCCTCACTCTTTCTCTGCCATCCAGCTCCACCATCGCTTGCCTCTTGTGGGAAAAAGAAAACAGCCTGAAGACCGCACCCTAGACGGCACATGCACAAGAAAGACTGGTAAGGTCAAATATTTTCCTTCGGTGACATAGCTTTTATAAAAAAGAAAAAAAGCTTATAGTTGACCCTGCTCTCTGGGTTTCTCCACAACTCAGCAGTGTGCAGCGATGTGACTGTCCTCTCAACCAATGGCTATGTCAAGGTATGGATGGCATTCCCTCCTAAAGTGGCTGGAGTGAGTGAAGCTGTAGAGACTTTAGTGTTGATTTGTCCTGAAGCTAACATCTTCGATGGAGTGCCAGTATTGGTGGGCACAAATGCCCATATATTTGGATGTCAGGCCCAACTGTGTCATGCTCAAGTGGCTAAACAAAGAGGAAAGGAGTACCAGTTACACCCCAGTCTGGGAGGCCTACCAGAGGAAGGGGAAATCCCCTGTCGAGGAGCTTGATGATCCAGTGGGAATATTGTGGAGAAAGGAAAAGAGATGAAATTGTGCTCCCACCAAACACGGAATGCAACATTGCCAGTGTGGGGAGACTGAAGAAGGATGTTAAGAACCAGATATTGATGTTGGATGTTCCAGATTAACATGGATTGCCTGTAGGACTGTTGTTCAAGCCTATCGTCCTGCCAGCCAGAGCACATGCATATGTTCGAAGAGTGAATGTGCAAGTGAAGAATGTTACCGATAAGGAGGTGGTGGTACAGAAAGAATGGACACCTGCTCAGATATATTGCACCAACACAGCAGTGCATACTGCTGCAGCAAGTAGAAGCACCCCAGTGGAACTTGATCCTGAGTTGTTCTTGAGTGACTCCTCCATCCCGGAGGAATCGAAAAGGAGAGTGAGAAAGAAGCTGGCTGTTCAGACAGATGTTTTCTCCCTGCAAGAATGGGATGTATGGTGCATGAGTGGAAAGCAGCATCGGATATGACTTATTGATGACAAACCTTTTCAAGAGAGATCAAGGTGGCTAGCTCCGGCAGATCTCAGTGATGTCCGGTGGCATTTGCAGGAGATGCTGGCAATGAGGATTATCCAGGAATCCCAGAGCCCCTATGTGTCGCCCATTGTGGTGGTGAGGAAGAAGAGTTGGGCCATATGCATGTGCATGGACTACCACACTCTGAACAAGAGGCTGGTGCTGGATCAGTACACTATGCCCAGAGTGCAGGACACATTGGACTGCTTAAATGGAAGTTAATGGTTCTTGATTTTGAACTTGTGCAGTAACTATTACCAGATCCCGATGGACCCTCAGGATCTGGTGAAGATGGCCTTTATATGTCCCCTTGGATTCTATGAAATTCTGAGAATGCCACAAGGGATCTTGGGTGCCCCTGCCACCTTTCACTGCTTGATGGAGAAGGCCATCAGGGATATGAACCTGCTGGAGTGTCTGATCTACCTGGAAAACATCATCATGTTCGGGAAAACACTGGAGTAGCAGGAGGCCCAGTTGATGAAGGTGTTGGACCACCTGTAAGAGTTTGGATTGAAGCTATCTATTGACAAGTGCCAGTTCTTCCAGTCCTAGTCAAGTATGTGGGGCACATCGTCTCCAAGAAAGGCATACAGACTGACCCCAGCAAGGTTGAGGCTCCCACTACCTGGCCTAAGCCATGCACCCTGAAGGACTTGCAGCAACTACTGGGTTTCTGGGGCTATTACAGGAGATTTGTAAAGGACTACACCCAGGTGGTGTGGCCCCTTTTGAATCTGCTACAGGGGTATCTACCCACAAACAAGAGCAAGAAAACTGACATGCATGAGGGCTCTGCCAAACCCGTCAGCTATTTCCACCCCTCTGAACCCTTTGGCGAGAAGTGGAATGGGGATTGTGATAGGGCTTTTGAGGACATTATCTATTGCCTGACCCATGCCCCGGTGTTAGCTTATGTGGACCCACAGAAACCCTACATCCTTCACACTAATGCCAATTTCAGTGGATTAGGGGCTGTATTGTGTCAGGAGTACCTTGAAGGTTTATGTCTAGTTACATTCGCCATTCGGAGATCAAACCCTTCAGAGCGGAAGTATCCTGTCCATAAGTTGGAGTTCCTGACATTGAAATGGGCCATAGTTGATCAATTCCATGACTACCTGTATGGGGCTAAGATTACTGTGAAGACAGATAATAATCCTGTCACTTATGTACAGACCATGGCCAAGTTGAATGCAGTTGGTTATAGGTTGCTGTCAGCCTTGTCCACTTATGATTACTGCATGGAGTACCACCCTGGTCTAAACCATATAGATGCGGATGTTTTGTCTAGGCGATCCCAAGCCTATATTGGTGAGAGCTCAAACTGGGTGTGCATCTTGGAGCAAACTGTTAAGGCCCTATGTAAGAAGCATGACAGCGAAGAGATCTTTTCTGCCGAAGACACCCCTCACCTGGTGGACTGTCTGGGAGCTTCAGGGGATTGTCTTACTAACATACTAATTGCCAGCAGGTTAGGCCTTATGGTCTATCGAGTCTGCTCGAACCTCAGATCCCTAGTTGGGTACCGAGGCCCTCCCCTCCCTTGTGTTCCAGAAACCCCTATCATCCATCCCCACCCCCCTGGGCCAGGTCATCATCTGATACATCCACTTTCTGTGTCTGTCCCACCCTCTCTTGAAGCCCTCCACTGTGGATCTCTGAACCAGCTCACCAGGCAGCATGTTCTAAGGATCCACCACCCTCTCAGTGAAAAAACTCATCCTCTTCTCCCCCTCACCCTTCCACCTTCCAACTTCAAACCATGCCCTCTGGTGATACCTCCCTGCTTTAGTCTAAAGATCCCCTCCATGTTTACCCTATTTATTCCCTTGAGGTACTTGAAGACTTCAATCATGTCCCCCCTGTCTCTCCTCTCCTGCAATGAAAACAGGCAGAGCTCCTCAAGTCTGTCCTCATATGTCAAATCCCCTAGTCCTCGTGTCATCTTGGTTGCCCTCCTCTGTACTCTCTCCAGGAGCTGTATGTCCCTCTTCAAGTGTGGTCTCCAGTACTGTACACAGTACTCAAGGTGTGGTCTAACCAGTCCATTGTACAGTGGCAGAATCACTTCCCTGCTCCTAGAGGTGATCCCCCTTACGATGCATCCCAACATCCTGTTTGCTTTGCTAACCGCTCTCCTGCACTGCTCAGAGTTTGATTCATACATGCATCCACCATGAATCCTAGGTCTTTTTCCCCTGTTGAGGCCTTCAGCACCTCCCTTCCCAGAGCGTACCTGTGTTTAGGGTTTCTCCTCCCAAGATGTAACACCTTGCACTTGGAGATATTGAAATTTAATTTCCATATGTGAGCCCATCTTTCCAGGGTGTCCAGGTCCCCTTGCAGGGCCAACCTCCCCTCTTCCCCCTCAACTACTGCTCCCATCTTGGAGTCCTCAGCAAAAAGACTCATTTCACACCCTATACCCTCCCTGATGTCTGATATGTATGCATTAAACAGGATCGGACCCAGGACTGAGCCCTGCGGTACCCCACTACCGACCTCTCTAGGGTTCGAGAGCTCCCCACCGACCACTACTCTCTGAGTGCATCCAGCTAGCCAGTTTTCAATCCATTTGACTACCAAAGGGCCTACTCCCAACCCTGTCAGTTTCTCCACCAGACCATCATGGGGGACAGAGTCAAACACCTTGCTGAAGTCCAAGAATAATACATCCACAGGCTTTCCCCTGTCCAGTTCTGATGCTACCCATTCATAGAACTCCACAAGATTGGTTTGACATGATCTGCCTGGCACAAACCCATGTTGCCGACTATCCAGATCTCCCACCTCCTCCAAGTACACACCCAATCGCTCCTTTAGTATACTCTCCATTAATGTTCCCACCACCGAGGTCAAACTGATGGGTCTATAGTTACCTGGTACTTCCCTCGACCCCCCTTTATGGATTGGCACCACATGTGCCTCTCACCAATCCCTAGGTACCCTCTCTGTCTCAAGTGACCTGTTGAAGAGCTCCGACGGGGTGCAGCCAGTATGTCTGCCAATTCCCATAGTACTCTCGGATGAATGCCATCAGGCCCAGAAGATTTATCTTTCTTTAGGGCCTTAAGGGAAAACCACACCCTTTGAATGGAGATAGCATCATCCGTCCCCTCCACCTTGCTGGCCTTTTTATCCTTATCCTGATGTGACACCCCTGGGGTACCTGTCCCTCCCTCTTGCTCCATTTCTGTTGCTCCCCTGATACCACTCACTACAGCTTCTGTCCCCATTGTGCCTTGCTTTGTAGATATCCCATCCCCCTCTCTAGTGAACACAGAGGCGAAGTACTCATTTAATACCGCTGCCTGGTCCCTCGCCTCTTCCACCCACCCTCCTTCTGATCTCAGTCTGCCGAGATGGCCCTTAGTTTTTCTCCACTCCCCAATGTACCGGAAGAACCCCTTTTCCCCTCCCTGTATCCCCTGTGCCAGCCGCTGCTCTTTACTTGACTTTGCATATTGCATACCTTCCAGTTGCATATCGAAGGCTGGCCACCCTAGATGTCAGATCCCTTCTGCAACTGACTACTCAAGACCTGCAGTGGGATCAGAGGGCCAGCCCAATCACCGGGCAGATTGTGCAAGTGTTGAAACAGCACAGGAGCCAGGAGCAAGTGGACACCATTATTCCTCAGGCTCAGTTGTTGCTAAGTGAAGGGCCTAAATTACATTTAAAAAAGGGGGTTGTTGTATTGAGAGACCCAGGATCAGTAGGGGGCCCACAAAAGCAACTGGTACTCCTGGAGAAGCATGTTAAGGCTGTGTTGGAGACCCTGCATGATGATATGGGGCACTTGGGAGCTGAACACACTTTGGACCTGGTTAACAGTCGAGTTTATTGGCTAAAGATGGGGCAGATGTAGATGCATATTGCAAGAGCTGCATGAAGTGTATAAAATGCAAAGCACTTCCCCAGAGGGATATTCCATTAGTCAACATCAAAACTAGTGGCCCTATGGAGCTTGTATGTATAGATTTCCTTACGTTGGAGCCTGACTTGTGCAATATCTCCAATGTATTGGTGGTTACAGACCATTTTACCCAATATGCTCAAGCCTATCCCACCAAGGATCAGCGAGCTACCAGCGTGGCCAAGATATTGGTGTAGAGGTTTTTAGTGCACTATGGTGCCCCCCACAGGATCCACTCGGATCAGGGCTGTGATTTTGAAAGCTGGCTCATCAAACAGTTATTGTCACTGTGGAGCATCAGGAAGTCCCAGACCATGCCTTATCATCCCCAAGGTGAACCCCAACCTGAAAGATTCAACAGGACTTTGTTAGACATGTTGGGTACCTTGGACCCCTGGGACAAGCACACATGGAGTCAGCGGGTGAGCGCTGTGGTCCATGCATACAACTGCACATGAAATGACACTACGGGATTCTCTCCCTACCAACTCATGTTCAGGAGGGAAGCCCATCTACCAGTAGACCTGTATTATAGAGTCTCCTCGAATGGACTGGAAGCAGGAGACTATCTGCAGTATGTGAAAACTTTGAGTCAACAACTGGATGATGCATACCAGCTCATTTCTGAGATGGCCACTAAGAGGAACCAGGCAAACAAAGAGCATTATGACTAGAAAGTGTGGGCTCAAGATCTGGAAGACAGGGAGACAGAGTGTTATTATGCCAGCTGGGTATACCGGGAAAGCACAAGATAGCTGACAGATGGTGAGACACCCCATATGTTGTAGTGGAGAAGCTTGAAGACCTGCTGGTGTACAAGATTTGGCCTGAAGGAGAGACTCGAGGGCACATGGTTATTCACCGTAACCACTTGCTGACTATTGCTGATAAAGTAGTGAATGCAGAGGAAGTTGTGGAAGATCCCTCATCACCCCCCACCACTCGAGCTGCTGCACACAGAAGACAGAGGCAGAGAGGCAGTGATGCCATGGGAGCTGGGCCTGCCCAATTTGGGGAGGTCTCAGGTGAGAGAGATACCAAAAATGGGTCTGAGGTGGAGGATGATGAGACCCCATGCAGTCACTACTCTACCGGGGAGTTGACCAGGTTATTCCAGGGATCACTGCTGACAAGAGATACACCTAGAAGACAGGGTAGGGTCGGGGAATCTGTTCCGGCCGTGCCCCTCGGGGGGACCACTCTGGACTTGAATACTGGTCCGGCTGTGCCACTTGAGTGGTACCGGAGCAGCTCCCCTGTGGATATACCAAGGGAATGGTTGCGAGGTGATTCTGAGGATCAGGAAGATGAGGGGGAAGATGCGTCTTTTGAAGGGCCCACATTGGAACTGAATACTGATCCGACTGTATCCTTTGAAGGAGCCCAGGTTAGTCCCCCAAGAGTTGTGCCTGATATGGGTGAAGTGTTAGAGTCATTCACCCCGTTAGAGGAGGACCAAGAGGAGGGTGAAGAAGAGGAGGAGATCATTGCTGACCCAGGGGTAGGTAGGGGTGCAGGTATTTAGGAGACCCCTCATAGGACAGGGAGGATGATAAGGCCTGTCCTTAAGTTGATGTATGATGCCCCTGGGACTCCTACAGACTTACCCTTGTTTGTTGTCCATAAGGGAGTATACATTACTCCTAAGTCCCTACAGAAGGTGGTTATGTACCCTGTTGATGCAAATCCCCCTAGATCAGAGGAAAAGTTGACCCGAAGAAGGAGAGGGAGATGAACAGCGTACCTTGCAGGTCTGAGAGAAAAACAGGTCCCCTGTTGGATTTTAGTATTTAATATCTGATGAGATAATCTGAAGGTGCCACTTTTCATGTGGCCAAAAGGGCTCAGGGGAAGACAAGAATTTGCTAAAATGTATATACTGTTCTGTGTTTGAATGTTTTATGGTTATTACGTACTAGAAAGGAATCAGGTGTGTAGACAGAACTGTTATTAATGTTTGATGCTTAACTTTGGGTTAACCCTATGCTTGCCGTGGAAGCCAAGTGTTTCAAGGGAAGGAGTGTAACCCCCCTCTGGGGCTTACCTGAAGTTGCCTCATTGCCCCCAGTTTTGCTGGCAATTTTAGTCCTTCCCCCCATTTGTTCCCTTTGCCAGCAGGTTGTTTCTGCCTCTCCAGGGCATAATCCTTTCATCGCGATCAGCCATCATGCTGCTTTCAGCCAACGCTCAAGTGCATGAAGCACTTAATGTTACCAACTCACAGCAGTCTGGAAGTGGGATGTGTTAGGTCCCCGTGCCCCTGTTATGCTTGTTGGGGACCAGAGACCTGAAGGGGATCAGGCATAAGCCTGTGCTGGCACTATAATGGGAGTTCAGGGAGTGGGACCACTAGGGGGCTCATGAATATTAATGAGCGGCCCCCATACAGACTGATGAACGTTGTCTGCTGCCTGGGGAGACATAGTTTCAGCAGCAGTGACAGCCAAATGGTTGGGGCTACAGCCCTGAGAGTGGGCTTGTTCTATAGAGGGCAGATACGACTACAATCTGGTGGTGTGATGGTGCAACTGGGGTAACGTGTTGGGCTGCACCAGATGTAAGAAGGGGAGAGACTGCACAAAAACTGAATGGGACTCCAAGGAACTGTATGGGACCTGATATGTTGGTGACATTTAACCCCTTTCTTGCAGAAAATCAATGATCTAGGCCCCCAAAACTGTGACGGAGGGACTCCCGGGAAAAGAACGGGACTAATTCTGGTGCCTAGATCATACCCCAATAAATGAGCAGGGACTATTGATCACTATGAATATTAATTATTGAAAGGCGTCAACAGCCAATCAGAACACTGGGATTTAGACTGCTACAGTGGGGACTTTCTGGGAGTGAGTCAGTCTGCTGCTGGGCTCTGTATGAGTCAGGACTGTGCTGTGAAAGAGGACATTGAACTTCAAGGTCTTACCCAGGCCCTAATCTGAGGATTGTGGTTGCTGAAGGATTCCCCAGGTGCTTCATGCAAGACTGAGTTGCGAAGGGGAAGGAGAAAAGAGATTGAACTGTGATCCTGTTTCTCCAGGTACTGAGAAGTTGCTTGATGCGTGTTGGGAGAAACTAAATGTGGTAGACACCCTACACTGGGAAATTGAGCTAGACGAATGGACTGAGCAGATTATCTCAGTACTACAGTAGCTGCTGAAAGGTTGTTTGCTTGAGTGGACTGCAAATTGCATTTTTCCTGAAGAGGCAGAGTCTCTCTGGTCGTGAGGGTGATAGCCAGGAATTGCGTGTGTCCTGAAAGAACTGGTTAAAGTGGCTGAGAGCTGAGATCTTGCTGCAGACGAAGAAAGGGTTTGGACACTGCTAAACTGAGAGTGTGAACTGGTATGCAGGGAGGCTGTTGCTGCTGAGTGTTCCACCTGCAAATTGCACTGACACTGATTGACTCAGAGGCTAGCACCCGCTCAGTTTGACACTGGACTTCACTGGAACGACTGCCTGAAAACTTTGCTTGTTGGGAGCTCAGTGCAGAGACTGCAGGAGCACCCCAACCATTTGGGAGTCCTCACCCAGGGCCAGGTAGGGAACTTGTTACCCCCTCCCAAGTGGGACTCACTGTCTCAGGAGGTCATGGGTCTTGTATCCGAGTGCTAGGGCACTCTGATCGTAGGAGCCAGGCTGTGGAGCCACTCCCAGGTCTGGACCTTCTGGGGCTGGTGTGGTCCTGCCACAGTGCTCTGCAATATGCCAGAAGCAGCTGAAGGTGACAAGTGGCCAGAACTACAGTCAAGGTGACCAGCTGCAAGATCCTCAAGCAAGTTCCATCCAGACGGAGGGATCCTGGCCAGCCTGCTTCTCAATTTGCTGCCCAACTCCAAGGAGCTCCATTTTTCCCCGGTGCTGAGATCTTCAAACCATGAGTACCCAGGACCTGGCTCCTGGGAGGGAAAAAGGGAAATTGTTTGTTAATCATTTTCAAGTTTCTAAAATACTTCAGGGCCCCAACAGCTGGCCAACCCGCAGCACCGAACCAGACCTGCATCTAGTGGGTACCCCAGGGACAATTCTGGGGCACTGGTAACAGTGGGGGAGGGCTTGGCCTGCAGGCCCATACGTTCACATTGAGTAATTCACTAACATTTTTCTTTTCACAGTTACCCAGTACCCAGGTATCCCTTCCCCCTGTCCTTTGTCCCCCTAAATAAAGTTGTGAATTTGTTGCTTGAATTTGCTGTACTAGTGAATTTCATTGCATGTGTTTATTGTTGAGTCCTGTGGTCTATGGTGGGACAAAGTACTGGGAACACAGTGCAGAGTGGCTGGTTGGGGAGGTGGATAGGCACAGTATCCCAGGGGGCTGTGCCAAACAAATATCTGGCTCAATGACACTTTACTCTGAGTGGAGGCACCGCGCTATTTTTACTATTTCTGGGAACGAAGCCCCAGTAGTCACCATAGCATGAACCAGGCCCCTTGCTGGGTACCAGAGACAGTTGGCAAGGGGGGATAACCCAGTAGCATACAACACCAAGAGGGCTACAATGGAAAGAGGTATTCTTTCCCATGGACTGCCCATAACTTTGCCACCTTGCAGTTTCCAGTGTTTAAATTCCCATCTTGTACAACCAGATGGGCTTCCTACTCCGGGAACCTTGCCCCCCCCACACACACACACACAGCAATGCAGTGTCCACTACTTGACTCAGGAAGCCGGGACGATGCATGGAAGAAGCTCACCATGCCTAAGATGTCTAACTAGGCCATACATGTGCCAGGCAGGGCAACATGACAGCTCTCTCCCAACTTTCTCCAGCACTGCCTGTATGATTTCATTTACCTTCCCTATCTCCCTTGCAAGCCAAATTCCCCTTTGGGTGTGTAACTCATTCACCCCGAGTCTGGGAACTGTGTGAGAAGCTGGGAACACATCGGGTAACATACCATGCCTAAAATGTCTGAGTGGGTCATGCATGCACCTGACACAGACGCATCACACTCTCTGGAGGGTCACCTTCAACAGGAATTCTTTAACTGGCAACTGATTACACTAACACTGGTTACCACTCTGCTTACACAAGCATCCCCTCAATTCACAGTTGCATGTGCCAAGGTTCTTTAGTGAATCACTGAACCAGGTGTATTAAAAATGTATACTCTCTGGCAACTGACTTCACTTTGAATAATTCCCCTATGGCATAAAAACGATGTCAAAGCAATTCAACAATTGTGTGTAACAGGGAGAGGTAGCTGCCACAGTACATGTCCCTAGCAATGGTGTGTAACTGTGTGTGCCCAATAACCAGTCCCATTCTGGGACCATTAGGCTTTTAGCACACTTGCCCCTGGTTCGGGATCATGATTAATGCTGATCTGTACTTCAAATGCAGGGTCTCTCTGGCGATTCTGATACATGTGCATGGTGCACTTCTGCTGAGATGCACTCTCCAGTGCCATTAGCAGAGCTTTGCACCAAATGTCCCTGTAAGTTGTTCTCCCCCTCACCCCCTGCATAGCATAGTTACCCATGCTGTAACTAAACAACCATTTGCAATCACTGGGAGCCACTTTGATGCTTCTTCTGCAGGGTGCATGTGCTACAATCCCACTTACAAGGCACTCCACATGTGCTGTGCTTCTACCACCCAACTGCGTTGCCAAGGTTCCTGCCCCATAGTCACACCCCTAGCCTTGAGGGATCCAGAACGGTGATCAGTTTTGCATTCCTGATGCTAAAATTAGTTTGTTTTGTGTTCTCCATATTTAGTAATAGTAGATAGTTTAAGTTACATGATTTTGCCATCGAATCCTGTTATTGCTTGAGCCTTAGCAAAGATATTGCCTCTATTAACATCTACTGAACGTCTGTGTTTATATCACTGCACTCCAACATCTTTAACAACTATTTTTAGTTTACAATCTGTGAGTAATCTGTGCACATGAAGTATATAAACTATTGTTTTTTGAAATTATCCATTTTTATATGTGTTCTGCCTTTGCAGTGATTTAATAATGGTATTTATCCATTATTCAAGTAACATTTAGTATCTGAAGCTGATTTTGGAGTGACTGACTATAATTCTGCATACATGAATTGTGGATAGATTTGATTGCAAACTGCTCCATTTTCAATTTCAACATCATAATTCTATTGTATAAGTATTGCGCTTATGATTTGTCTTAGGAGAATGTATTCATAAATACATGCAAATAGGTTAATCAGGAAATGCCTTAAAAAAGTGATGTGTTTTTTACAGACGGCTCCATGTCAGCACTTTACATTTGGATACCTGGTCAGATTAGCGCTACATTAATAGCGCCAGTCAGGAAAGTGCTAGTCCCTATAGAGCTACCGCAGACAGCGAGCAGGGATTTATAGCGCTTGTTATATGCACTCCCCTGGTCGCTGTCCATGGTACTGCTACAGGAAAAGGGCAACAAAATCCGAGAGGCTGGCCCAGCTGCTCCTGTGGTGTGGAGGGCTGGGGCATACAGCCAGGTGGCAGTGGAGGCCAGGGCTCTAATCCTGGTCTCCTGTCATTTTGCCCAATCAGAACTTGCTTAGATTTGCCTATATTTCAGATGCTATTTTCATTGTACATTTAGTTGTTTTGCACATTTCACTGTTGTCACTTCAAGAGTTCTGCTTTAAAGGGACACTGTCTGCCTTTTACTTACTTTTTTTTTAAATATTCCAAAACATGCCTGCACCCCTAGCAGCAGTTTCTAATGTGATGCAGAATATTCTTCAGCAATGCACACCTCAAATCTATAGCCATTGTAATCCATTTTATTCAAAAACTGTAACCATGTCAGTCTACTTAAATTTGCGTCTGCCCGATACCAAAGCACACTCACAGTTCTAAAATGTGCAGAAGTGCTGGTAGGCTCATCCACGGATCAGTTTGGTTCATTGTAACTCATCAAAGTCTTTCATTTTTAAAAACTAGTGCCCTAGCCTATGTAAATCCCGGTCTGAATGGCTTGACTTTCAGACCAGGATTTGTATAAGTTAGGGCAATAGTTGTTATACATGAAATACTTAGCTGAGTTCAGCTTACTTTCTGCTATCACAAGTAGTATTTAGCTGAGCTCAGTTACAACTGACCAAACTCATCCATGGATGAGCCTACCAGTACTGCTGCACCATTTTAGAACTGTGAGCGCACTTTGGCAACAGGCAACCATAAACATGAGCAGACCAACATGATTACAGTTTTTGAATAAAATGGATAACAATGACATTACGAACATACAAACATACGAAATTTGCCAGCAGATAAAGGCCTAGAGGTCTATCATGTCTGCTCGAATGTGCAGCTAGCACCCCTTATTCTGCAGCTGCCCCTTCCTTCCACCCTTCCCCTTTATTAACCCTCTCCCTTGTCCTGTCCCATCCCCTTTTGAAGCAGTCCACTGTTCTACTGATACCACTTCTGCAGGTAACGATTCCACCCAGCCACCACCTCTCTGTAAAAAAGTGTCTCCTCATCTCCCTCCAGAACCTTCCTCCCTCCAGTCTCATATCACGGCCCCAGGTGGCCCTCCCCTTCCTTACTTTGAACAGCCACTCTGTACCCGTCTTGTTTATTCCTTTCATGTATTTAAAGGTTTCAATCGTGTCACCCCGTCCCTCCTCTCCTCCAGTGAGTACATGTTCAACTCCTTCCTCCTCCCTCTCGTATGATAAGTCCCCCAGTCCCTTGATCATCTTTGTCGCCCTGCGCTGCACCCCCTCCAGTAACTTAATGATCCCTCTTCAGATACGGGTGCCAGTGCTGCACACAGTACTCCAGGTGTGGTCTAACTAATGACCTATACAGTGGCAGAATCACCTCCTCCCTCCTCGAGGATATACCCCTTGCAATACAACCCAGCATTTTGTTGGCCTTTGCAGCTGCCTTCCTTACATTGTGCTGAGTTGTTCATTGACCCTGTAATGAGCACACCCAGATCCTTCTCCTCCTCTGTCTGGGCTAGCTGCACTCCCCCCAGCTGGTAACTCCTCCTTGGGTTCTTCATCCCAAAATGCAGCACCTTGCACTTTTTGGCATTAAACCCCAGTTGCCAGGTGTCTGACCAGGTTTCAAGCTTTGCCAGATCATCCTGCAACCCCTGCCATCCCCCTAGGTCATCCACCACCACGCCTACCTTGGTATCATCAGCAAACAGACTGATCTTGCTCTTGATGTCCCATGATATGTCTGCAATGAATATCCCAAACAACACTGGTCCCAACACCGAGCCCTGTGGAACACCGCGCGTCACTGCCCTTGGGTGTGAAAGCTCCCCACCCACCACCACCCTCTGTTGCCTTCCCTGAAGCCAGTTTCCTACCCATCTCACCAGCTTTGCACCTGACCCTGTGCCTACTAACTTCCTTCCCAGCCTTCCATGTGGCACAGAGTCGAATGCCTTACTGAAGTCCAGATACAGGACATCCACTGCATGGCCCCTGTTCAGTTGCCTAGTTACCCAGTCATAGAACTCCACCAGGTTGGTTTTGACAGGATCTGCCATGTATGAAGCCATGCTGTCTGCTGTCCTGTAGTCCTTTGGCCTCTAGGAGGGCCACCAGCCTCCTTCAGGATAGTCTCCATTAATTACCCATGATGGATGTGAGGCTCACTGGTCTGTAGTTTCCTGGTTCATCTTGGGCCACTCTTGTGGAGGGGCACCACATGAGCCATCCTCCAGTCCTGAGGCACACACCCAATGTAGTGAGGCATTAAATAGGTTTCGCCAAAGGTCCTGCAAGGACCTCTGCCAGCTCCTTCAGTACCCTGGGTGGATGCCATCTGGGCCTGGCGCCTTGTCCACCCTCAGTGCCTTCAAACCCTCTCGAACTCTGCCCTCCATGATTTCCCCATCTGTCACCCCTTCCCCCCCTGTTTCTGCCATTTCTCCCACCTTGGGTGTCATCCCCCTCTTCTCTTTAGTAAATACTGAGCAGAAGTACTCATTTAGTGCTTCTGCCTTATCGCATCCTAGATCTGGGTCTCAGAGTCTGGATATCTCAGATGAGATCTGAGGTATCCATTGCTGAAGTGTGTTCTGCATCACTTCAGAGACTGCTGCTGAGGGTGCAGGCTCGTTTCAGAATATTTTAAAAAAAGTTAGTAAAAGACAGACAGTGTCCCTTTAAATAGAAGTATCCTAACCCACAGCCGGCACTCCTGCATTGAGAGCGCAAAACCAGTTGGAGTTTTCTTTTGTACTGGCATCTCTGAATGGTTTGTGAATCTGTTTTCACTATTTTGCACATTTTTGTATGGCTATAATAAAGTATTATATGCTCAAAGCACTGTGAAACTCAGCTGAACTGTATGACATGAACTACTGTAGTGGTGCTGTTATGAATGTAAGTTGAGGTTCCTGGTTTGAATGAACATGCCATGCAGTGAGCTGTTTTTTTTCTGAGCACTTGCACCTGGCTGGGCTTAGTTTGTGGCTGGCCTGGAACTGTCAGTTTGACTTCACCTTGGAGAGTAACTATGGGGGAGGGTCCCTGTTAGGCCTCACCTGCATAGAGCATCTAAAAGAAGCCTGCGCCTATTGTACTACTGAATTAACCCCTTTTTTAGGGTGTGCTCCTGAAATAAAGTTTCATGTGTTGTTTAACCAGTTATAATGTGTGGGCATTGTCTATTAACCCATTTTCAATCAGTTAATATCCTGATAATCCCATCGTTATGACATCAGTATGCTGTAAACCTTGCTTAACTATGTCATAATGATGGGATTACAGGATAGAATGTCACCACCAGTCAAAGGTCTTGGAAAGGAAAGGTGATCTGCTGCTTGGATATTCATTCAAAACACACACACTCCATTCAGACAGTTACATACCTGCTGCAGTACAGATCGCAATGGCTAACTGCAGCACTTCAATTGCTCAACATTCAAACCAGGAGGCATTCATAGCCAAGCAGGAGAACAAAGGTACATTGAAAAAAACTGTAATTTTTTTCCCCACAGTGGCTAGTTTTTCCATACATTATAAAATACAATGCCTGAGTAACGGTGGTCAACCATGGACATAATCACTTCTCACGGTTGCCATGACAACTGTAAACCTCTCGAGTTGTGCTCCTGAGGTATACCTGGTTGTCCTGGCAACTGCTTGAGGTGATTACATTGGGGTTAACCACTGTTACTCGGGCATTATCCTCTATCTCATTATTGACTCCTCAATAATATTGTCCATACTAATTGGGGGAACTGTTTCATTTATGTGGGGTCTGTAGGAGGAGTGACCACTAGGAAGGGGGACTGGCATGCCGGGGGGGTGTACTGACCAGTCATCTGGCCCACATAGATGTTTCAGTGGGTGGAGGCCCTGCACTTTTCTTTCTGTCTAGATATGAACACCCTCGCTGGTGGATGAGAATAGAGCCCAGGAGTCACCACAAACATTTACAGCAGCCTGGTGGTGCCGTAAGGTAGTGGTGTTTTGCCTGCTAAGGCAATTGGGGAGGAGTCCTGCCCTACAGGGATAATACAGATATATAGATTACCAATACTGTAAATAAATAGACTGAGCACTTTGAGGGAATGTACTGGTTTCATTATAACCAATGCACTTCCATTTTGACTCACAGCTGGTAGAAGAGACAGGCAAAAGAAAAACAACTTCTGTGACTGCGCAGCCATCTGTGGAATTAGAGTGACATTTTCGTGTACAAATTATAAAGCAAAAACATGAGTAAACTAAATGACCGCCTGTAATCCCTTCATTCTAAGAAAACAGATTCAATGCCTCCCAGTTGAACAATGCAAATCTCTCACTTTCATCCTGCTGGTTGCATATCCTCCTTGGTTTACATAAAGTCGTTTACACCTGCTGCCATCTGTTCCCAGGATCAGATTTTAATAGGAGAATTATGTTACAGCATCACAAATCTTGCCAGAAACCTCAGCAGCAAGGCTGAAATTGATTGGGTTAGTCTAACATACAGCACAGTACTGTAGTACTTTAGTAACTAGACTTACTGTGTATGATGGTGTCTTCCTTGTTTTGTTGTTTACAGCAGTGTAAAGTTCATATCCTAAAACTACAGTACATGTATGAGCAGTGCAGGGATTCCCAGAAAAAAGTTTTACACTCTGCCATAATTTGCAATAGCTAGGCAGACTACCAAAAGTCAGCAAACTACAGTGAGTGATTCAAGGAAAAGGATTTTAGTTTTGTACAATGTGTTCCTTGAACATCTGCTCTTAGAAATCAGTGTGGTCTAGTGGGTTACAACATTAAACAAGAGTGCAAACAAGAGAGCAAATGTTGTGAGCTCTCAGACATGCATTGGTTTACTGTAAGACCCTGAACAAGTCATTTGACCTACACATGCTCATTCATTCATTCATCCATCTTTTTCTAATTAAATGTAGCACAACCCCCCTTCCCCACCCCATGCATCTCTATGCCCTCTGGAGAACTGAGGGTGAGCAATAACACCAAGAGCATTTCACCTCAGCTTCAGGGGCATGTCTAGGGGGTATGTTGGATAATACGTCTCGCCAGGATCCACCCCCTGTGTATTTGTACTGTTCCCAAACTGGCATTTTCAACACACCCCTGGAGGCATGGACCACCGAGGCACTTGCTATGCATAAAGTCTCTGTGCACCGTGGCTGGAACTGCTTTCACCACACTACCTATGCCCCTTCAGGGGAGAAGTCCCTCATCTCTTCCAGACCCAAGGCACGCTGTGTCCCTGTGTGGCCAGTTAGTGTGTTGTCTTCCTCCCTGTACAGGTCCCATTACTGTCACATTCTTCTTTCCCTGGCTTCAGTGACAAATGGAGCCACCTTTGCTTGTTAAAAAATAGATGTGTCTTACACTACACTGTAGATGATACTTTTCCAACATGGCAGCTTTGTGGTATAATTTATTTAAACTATAAATGCAATAACTTCATTTTGGTTGCATTTAACACTGCAATTGCATTTTTACTGTAACCTTTAGTTAATGCGAGGACACAGAGCATGACATATAGGCTTCAACTTCTTTAGAAAAACTCCAAACACTGTTTTTACAGAAGCAGGTGCACACAGCTTGATTGAGAGGAAAACGTGGCGAGAGCCCTGGCTCGCAGCTCCTGCTTTTCAGCCAAGTTCAGATCAGCAATAACACTCAGTATTATTTGGCATAATCACCATCGCTATGTACAGTCCTTGACCAGCCAGCTGGACATGGGTTTGTTGAATCAAACATAATAGAAGACAGCAGTAACAGATGTGTACAAAATGTGAAAGAACACAATAAGTAACGAAAATAATGTCAGCAGGTGTGCAAGTAAAGAAACAAAATGTGAAAAGATAAAACTGAGTACACAAAATGTATTTGCTAATGAGTCAAACAGTAGGTCAATGAGTGCAATAATAAAACTGTGAGTGGAAAGATCAGCATACTGAATAATTGAGGAAGAATGCTCATAGCAATAAACTGTTGAGGAAGTAACAAGAAGACATAACAGATTATTTGATTGTACTGGGTTCACGCAAGTTCAAGGGGTAGGATGGCATAAGGCAGGAGGGTGAATGCCATCAGTCTTTGAAAGAGTATTACAACCAACACCATGGAGTGTCTTATTGTGATTATGAACTGGATAGCTAGAATAATTAAAATAAGAAAGTCTAAAAAATACAACCAATTAAATGAAATGCTTCTGAAAGTAATATGAAATAGTCCATCTGCTAACAAGAACATGATCACATTCCACCTGAGATTCAGATATTCAGCCTTAGCCAGATCCAAGGCAACTTGTGGGTGAGTGTACAGGTCCAGGTGTCCAGGCCATGCCAGCTATACAAAGGGGAAAGCATAGGTGCTGAACACAAAATGGGCAACCTGGGGTGGAGGTCTGTGACATAGCATTGTCAGAGGGGTGGTGGTGCTCTTTTGTGGGTGCATAATCTATGACACAGGGATTTACCTGACTAGCTCCCAGTGTCCCTTGCAGTTGCTGTAAGGATCACTGGGAGCTGGTTAGGCAAACAAACATGAATGTGTGAGATACTGTGATCTAAAATAACCCTGAAAATGTCAGCTCTCTACTCCTAAAGATCATAGAATTCTAAGTACGACACAAATGGACTTTTAAGCTAACCCAGCCACCAAGCCCCAACTATGGGACCACTACTGCACTCCTATAATCTATTGTGTCTATCATATCTACAGTATCTATCTACAACATCGATCTACAATACTATGTCTTGAAGTGATTAAAGCTAAAAGTCTATGTTAGGTATTTTGGGGGATTAAATAAAGGTTGCCTCTCTTCAAATGCAACTGCCAACTTCCCAGGAACAAGAAGTCAGGACCTATAGATCCCACTAAGCTAAAATGTACTATGGTGACATATTTTAAATGACTAACAGAGCTGAAATCTTAATGTTGCTCTTGCTGATCTTACGCCCCTCTGCCAGCTATTATTTTCCCACAGTCCCCTGTGGTCAGCCCTCTAATGGCATGCCTGAAGGAATAAGCCAAGAGGGACTCCTATGTGCCACAATAGTGTCTGAAAATACACATACACAGCACATGTTTGCACTTTTAATGCTGGTACCAATCGACCGAGGAAAGCACTTTCATTAGTTGCTCTATACCAGCATTAGAAGTGCAAACATGCTCAATATGTGTTGATCTTTTCAGACACTATAGTGGCACATAGGATTCTCCAATGGCTGAGCCCATCAAGCATGTCACCAGAAGGCTAGCTGAGGGTCACTGTGGGAAAATAATGGTCACTGGTGGGGCATGATCAACCAGATAAACATTAAGATTTCAGCCCTGTAAGTTATTTAAAAAAATTCACTATAGTGTGTTTTATATCTGCGAGATCTATAGGACCCGCATTCTTGTTCCTGGGAAGCTGACAGTTTCCCTTTAAATGATTGTTTACCAAAATGTGTCCCACTAACAAATAAGTTGGAATGTTTGGCCAGTTTGTGTGTTCCCCTTCTTCAACAAGTAGTTGATCTGTCCCTGTGTTATATATAATGGCACGGTAGCAGCACTATAAGAGTTGAGTTGGCTGTTTAATTTTAACCCCCTAACTTTGCACTTTAATAGCTGCATCCCTTTCAACATATTTTCATGACATTTTGCATGCACAGTCCGGGAGCAAAGTCTCTTCAAGTGCCAAGTTTTATTCCAGATGGATGTGTGCATTCCAAGATTGGGATAGTAAAAAAAGTGAACATCAGGATTTTTTGTTGTTTTTTGTCCTTACCTAGTGCCCAGACAGACTGGAATTTTGGTTTGAAATGTTTGGGGTAGAAAGGACTTGCCCCACAATGATGCCTTTCATTAGTTGGGTGAAAAAAATATTAATCCATTCCATAGTTATAAGAATTTGACATTTCAAGTTCTGAGCATGTTCAATATGGTCTTTTGGATAGCTGTTTCCTACAAAAGGCAATATGGCTATACAAAACATAATTCTGTTTTGCATTGGGGTAATTCTGCTTCATGAGTAAAAAATTCTTCATTTGTATGGATGCCATCTCATTTCCATTTTTTTCTTAAAAAAAAACTCTTTTGAAAACCCATAAAAATCACATCCTGCAAAGACACCAACACATCTGTCTTGTTAAATGGGACTCCATTAGTTGGATTCTGCAGTATGTTTTTGGGAAAAGGACCCAGAAATATGTTTTTCAAATATTTAAAAAAATTATGTTTCATGAGATGATTTTCATGTTTCGTGTGGCCTCATGAAATAGGAATAAGGCCATAGAAAACAAGACTAGGTTAAAACAAAAGAAGAATTTTGACTTAGGTTTTTTTCACGTTTTTGTTTCATATAAACAAATTTTGTTTTGCAAGAACTCAATAGTACAACCTCTCACTAGTCGCTAGTAGCTATCAGCATTTACACTCTGCTTGCTCTTGGCCTTGCCCCCCTCCCCACCACCCTCACCATATCCACTACTCACCCTCCTCCACCCATGCCTCCATGCTTCTCTCACCCCCACATCTTCCCTAACCCCAACAAAGCCCACTGGCTGCTCATAGCTTAGTTACATGTACTAAATTCTATAATTGAAGTGTCACTCTCAAACTGACTGTACTACTTTTAGCTCTCTGTGTATCCTGCCATTTCTTGTCCCATCTTTTCATTATTGTATGTTACCTGTTTTACTCAGTCATGGAACCTTTGTAAAAGAGCTTTCAGCTCAAAGGTGTTGTAATCTGAGATCTCAATAAATAAATAAATAAATAAATAAATAAATAAATAAATAAGAATGACACAGTTTCATGAAACAGGATTAGTTCATTCAAAACAGGAATCTGGACTTAGATTTTTTTCACATTCTTGTTTCATATGAAGCAATCCTGTTTCATGATAATGACATAAACTCAAGAAACAGGATTGGTTCATATGAAACAAGAATTTGAACTTAGTTTTTTCCACATTCTTGTTTTGTATGAACCAATCCTGTTTCATGAGAATGACACAATGTCACGAAACAGAATTGGGTCATATGAAAGAAGAATATGGACTTAGGCTTTTTTCCACATTTCAACTTTAACAAGCATAACTCTGTCAATGGACACTATTCACAAAAAAAAGATTGCCTATGCGATGCATATCTGCGGCATGTAGGCAACCCTAAGTGGGAATGCCATGCAGCAGGGGTCCCAAGGGCCCCCTGTGGCATGCTCAGAGAGTGCACCAGCCAATTGCATGGTGGATCCCCTGGCTGTGTGGTCAGCAGCACACCAGAGGTGGTCAGAGGGAGTGTATGGGGCATGCCTGCACTATGTGCCATTCACTAAGGTGGGTAGTGCCAGGAACAGGGGATGCTGGTTACAGCAACCAGGACCCTGCCATAACCCAGTGTGCACCCTCATGGTCATCACCTGTCGGTCATGGCGGGATCTGGAAATGACCCTCCATGCTTCCCCAGCCCACTAGGCTGATGGGCAGGGCTGGGGCAGCCATTCAGCTGAGTGCCAGTACACTTGTAGTTTTTTACTTTTTTTATGATCCACACTTGCAGTGCACCATTGCCCCAAAGGCACAAGGGATCCATTTGGGACCCATGTAGGGTATCCAATTGGATGTCTGCCCAGGTCCACCCCTCTGCACTGGGCTGCCCCTGTGAACCTGCACACCGGGGAATGGGGCTGCAGACAGGTGCCCCACCAATATTTGTAGTCATGAATACTGCACACCCTGTGCCTGTCTGGGCCATGGAGCTATGCGGACAGGGTACATGCCTTTGACGCATACCTTATGCCCCATTAGTGAAGGGACAATGTATGTATCAAAAGAACGGCCTCAATAAGTACTACAACACTAAAACATAATATGCTCCAAAATAATTCAGGGGCCATAGAAAAATCATAAAAATTTTAATTTCCATAGGATAACATTGCAACTATAACAAGCTGTAGCTCTGTCAGTCTTTGGAGTTAAGGGACAATCTACATATCAATACAAAAAGGTCTCAATGAGTACTACAACACTAAGCCCCTAAGAAATAACAACTGAAAATAGATCTATGAAATGCACTAGTGGAAGATGCTTATTTACCATTACTAGAAAATTGTTGATGAAGTATTCAGGGGCTAGGTTGACATCTTGCATGACGTTAATGCCTTCCCAGTTTCTGCATGTGATATCCTCCAAGAAGGCTTTCTATCAAGCTTTGAGTAATCCCTGGTAAATCTAGGGAGAACTTTGGGGAAGACATTACTCCAAATGCAGAATACAGGGGAATGATCCCTGAGAGAGACAGAAAAGATTCCTGCTGTAATTGCCCTGTCCAGTCTGCTTGCTAAGATCCAATCAATTGGCATATGGTTTCCAGATTTGTTAGTCTGCTTTGTAGGTTTTTCAGTAAGCTGGTGGAGCTGCACATCCTGGACTATGTTTTTAAAGCCTCCTGAGCACTTTTCCAGCCAGTTAAGGTTGAAATCCCTGAGTAATCCCCGAGTAATAGGAGATCAGATAGTGCCAAGTCCCTCAGGCATCCTAGGACAGTGGGAAGTACTGATTTTGCTTCCACGGGGGGGGGGGGCTATAGTTGCAGCCAATGGAGGCAGTATAGTGTAATGGTTTAAGGCTCTGTGCTGCAAATTTGGAGAGCTGGGTTTGAATCCCATAGCCCCCACTTGCATTCTATGTGTCCCTGAGCAAGTCACTTAACTTCCTTGTGCTCCCAGGTTGCACCTGGAAAGAAGCTCTGGCTTATTGTGCCTTTCCTGGTTAAACTATTTCCCCTTCCCTTCCCTTCAATGTACAGTGACTTAATGTTACCAAGGAGCACTCTGACAAGTAGGAATTCACAAGGGGAGGAGTCTAGAGAGGGTAAGGGGACCTCAATTATGATAAATGAGATGCAGGCATATATAAGTACTCCCCTGCCATTCTTCTTTCCCTTTTGATCTCTTCTGAAATGTTATAGCCAGGCAGATAATTTTCAGCTGCGAGTATTCAGGGTCTGAGCCAGGTTTCAGTTATGGCTAGTACATTGGGTGATAACACATTCATCCAGGCTTCCAGCTCTGGAAGCTAGCTCTGCAGACTGTTTATGTTCATATGAACAACCTTTAGGCCTTTTTAGTTGCTTCAGTATGGATTTGACAGGGAGGATATTCTAACACTATTCTGAGTAGGGTCTGGGTTGGATTCTACATCCCCTGCTAGTAATGATAACAGCAGTACAATTGACTGAAGCAGAGGCCACATTGAGTATTGTTTTCTCCTCTTTGTTTCAGTCTAACCTGGTGAGCCAAGTCACAGAACACTCCTTTTGTATTACCAATGCAGATAGTTATTAATCTAGGGTCATATAAAGCTGTGTCAGTTTCCTTATAGGCTGCAGGAGGCAGCTATTCAGAGTACTGACCCCTAGGTGGTGGGACAGATTGTGCTATCAGAGATTCAGAGAGGGATAGGAGGGCTAGTCCGAACAAGGCTAGCACTATACTTGCAATAGCCATCGTCTGCTAGATGATTTCCCCTGTTATTGATGGCCATGGGGGGAGTGATTTCAGGCAAGGTACTTGGGCAGCTACACCCTCAGGCAGTGTTTACTTATAATCTACCAGTGCTGTGCAACAGTTATAAAATGGGGGGGCCATGAGGGAGAGACAGTGAAACCCCTAGATTAATTTTTAAATACAGCTGCAAAGAACCTCTATAATAAATTACAGTACAGTTTCCAAGTAACCAGTATGAATGCTGCAAGCTTTTCAAGTGAAATCAGCCTCTAGGTATGCAGAACAGCTTAATCAGAGGCTAGGGGATCTTCAGAAATCATAATGTAACAATAGGAAAAGAATAAGGGAAGGCAAGCCAACACCCTATCTATTACTTGAAAATACCATCTCTATGAAAGACATACTGCTAAGAGTATATGCGCGCTTTTGTAGGGAAGAATTAATACATATGCCTGCAAAACAGTTTAGCAAACAGGAGTAAATATACATATAGAACAGCTAGCAAGCAGAACAACATTAACATAGACATTTGAGGTCTAACTGCCAGTATAAGCTCCTGTAGGAATCAATGCAGCACAGTAAGTTATGTGGCATAGTTTCAGAGACTAGTAACAGCCTGAGGTGCAGGGACTCCCAAATTAAATTACTGTGTATACTTAATAGTCATACCAGGTATAATGCTTCTATGGAAGCCACACTAAGCAAACCTAGCAGAGGGCACTATTAATAGGTCCCTACTGTTATCTCCTCATACCTACAGAAATTACTGGGTCAACTCATTAATTATAGAATTGTAATCTAGGCTAATCACTCTACAATGCTACGGTCTCCATATGCATTGAATATATTAAATTCACCAATACAATATATCACAGGGTATAGTAAGGAGTGTGAAGTAGGAGGGGCGTAAGGGGGAAGAAGTCCACCCTCAGCACGACAAGTGTTTTGACTCATTTATTTATTTATTGGTTTCTTTTTTTCCTTTTTTTAAAGAAAATTATCTGAGGATCAGTGGCAGGATTTTTAGGACAGTAAATTGATAAAAAGGGAACTAGGAGAGCTTCAGTAGCAGACAAGTAGTGAAACTGCAGTATAATGTGGGAGTGGTGTAATGCAGTGGCTGTGGGACAGCCATATTCAGGCAGACCTTCTGGACACTGAGGTGCTGCCCTATCTGCATGCATCTATCTGGACTGCGGATGAGGTAGCCAGACTCAGAGCGGAAGTAAACTGGGTCAGGAGTACCATCATCCCTCTCCAGAGACCACCCAGTCCAATGCAACTGCCTCAAAGGATGCCGAGAACGAGGAGCACTTGGATGACTGTGGGCTCAGGGAGGGTTAGAGCGGTCAGGCAGAGGCACATCCCAGATCCTATTCCGCTCAAGAACTCATATGCCACACTGGCAAATGAGGACAATCAAATAGAGGTACCCAGAGAAGTGGAAGGAAAGGATGTGGAGGTTACCAAGGAGGTGACCTCAGCGGGAAAGCAGTGGACCCCAGAGGGAGGAAGCTAATCCTGGTGGGGGACTCCATCATAAGAGGATCCAGCTAGGAACACAGGAGGGGAGGACAGGAGGTGAGGTGCCCACCAGGTGCCACAGCATGGAGGGATGGAAGGAAGATCCTGGGGATCACTGGGAAGGCAAGCAGGGAGGGTGAGCTGGATGTCATTATCCACCTAGGTACTAATGACCTGGCAAATGGGGAGCCAAAGGAAGTTCAGGAAGAGTTTAGGAAATTGGGAGGGTCTCAAGCAAGTAGCTACTTCTGTCACTTTCTCAGAAGTACTACCTATGAGAGGCAAAGGAGAGCATAGGAGTGCATGCACCAGGAACTTTAACTCATGGTTGAAGAACTGGTGCTGTGAGGAAGGTTTGGATTCATTGGTGACTGGGGACCCACCTGGAGGGATGGAGGTTTGTTCAAGCCTGACGGCCTGCATCCATCCTGGAGGGAATCAAGCACTCAATGATAAGTTTAAATGCTACATTGACAAGCATTTAAACTAGCAAAGGGGCGGCAGGCCAGCAAGGAGGGTACCTACTTGCTCACCCCCACAGCTAGCAGTGGAACCAGTGAACCAGAGGAGTGGCTATCTCTGCAAAGCAGTGTGCAAAGATGGAGATTAGTGCCCAAGAGGTGGCTAGGCAGAAAGGGCAAAATTCAGCAGAAGGGCAGACAGCAAGGAGAACCAGGGATAAAGGACAACCAAGGAAGGGGCTGGAGTAGAACAGTGAAACAGTCTAGGGAGGTCAAATCATGGAAAGCCATGTGTGCAAATGCCAGGAGCCTTAGCAACAAGATGGAAGATCTGGAGGCTGTCATGGTGCAGTCAGACCTGGACATTGTGGCCATCACTGAAACCTGGTGTAATGATAACCACGACAGGGAAATGGCCATACCTGGCTACAACATATTCAGAAGAGACAGAGCAGACAGGAAGGGAGGAGGAGTGGCACTGTATGTGAAAAATGACATAAGGGCCACAGAGATCCAGGAGGAACAAAATGGGGAGAGATACTATGGGTTAGCTGGAAAGGAAAATGGGAACAGCCATCCGCTGGTGGTCTATAGACCACCAGCCCAGGAGGAAGAAACAGATAGGGAGCTGATGCTAGCCATCCAAAGGATGGCAGACAAGAGTGAGTAGTACTGGTTGGAGACTTCAATATTCCAGACGTGGACTGGAGCATCCCAGCAGCAGCATCAACTAGAAGCAGATTTATCCTGGACTCCTTCAGGGTGCCTTCCTCAACAACTGGTCATGGAACCAACTCAGCAGAAGGCAATACTGGACCTTGTGCTCACAAACAGGGACAGTGTGATGGGGGTAACAGTAGGGGAGCACCTGGGAACAGTGACCACCAGTCATTGTGGTTTGAAATCACAAAAGAGCAGAACCAAACCACACAAACACATTATCCTGGATTTTAGGGGCAGACTTTGGGAAAATGGAGAGATACTTGAAAGAGGCATTAAGGGAATGGGACAGGAATCAGGGTGGTCGAGGAACAGTGGGCAGTATTTAAAATGGGGATTACAAGAACAACGAATTATGCATTAAGCAGGTTAGCAAAGGAAAAGGAAGAGGAGACCATTATGGTTTCCAAAGAGGTAGCAAAGAAAGTGAAAGCAAAAGATTGCATTCAGGCAATACAAAAGACACAGGCAGAAGGGATAGGGAGAGTACCAGGAGAAGCAAAGGGAGGCAGGAGGTCAGTAAGGAAGCCAAAGCTCAGACAGAAGAACACATTGCAAAATCAGTGGGTAAAGGGACAAAACCTTTACAGGTACATAAGTGAAAAAAAAGACATAGGGATAGTGAGACTGAAGGGGAGGATGGGGGCGTGGAGGATGACAACAGTAAAGCTGACATATTGAACATGTATTTCTGCTCAGTCTTTACTGAGGAAGAGGAGGGTAATGGGTCTGAAGGGAGTACAAGGGGTGAGAATGGTGCAGAAATGGACACAAGTCGCTTTACAAGAAAAGAGTCCTGAAGGAACTGGAAGTAATAGAGTTCATAAAGCAATGGGGCCAGATGGGGTGCACCCAGGGTCCTTAAAGAACTAAGAGAGGTGGTGGCTGAACCTCTGGCTATCCTGTTTAGCCGATCACTGGAAACAGGAGGTGCCCAAAGACTGGAGGACTGCAGATGTAGTCCCCTTATACAAAAGCAGGAACAAAGAGGAAGCAGGAACTACAGACCAGTCAGCCTCACCTCGGTAGTGGGAAGATCATGGAAGCACTACTGAAGGAGAGATTGGTGGAACATCTGGTTATCAATGGACTACAGGACCCAAGGCAGCATGGTTTCACCAGGGGAGGTCATGTCAGACCAACCTCGTTGAATTTTTGACTGGGTGACTAGAGAGGTGGATCAGGGAGGGCAGTGGACATGGCCTATCTGGACTTCAGCAAGGCCTTTGACACTGTGCCACATAGAAGGCTATTACACAAACTGGGGAATATGGGTGTGGGCAGGACAGTAGTGTGGTGGGTAGGTAACTGGCTGGGTGGCAGGACACAGAGGGTGGTGGTAAATGGCTGTCACTCCACAGAGGAAGAGTGACCAGTGGGGTACTGAGGGATCAGTGCTGGGACCGGTCCTATTCAACATCTTCATCAGTGACATTGCACAGGACCTAGAAGGCAGAATTTCACTGTTCGCTGATGACACAAAGCTCTGTAACAGAGTAGACACACCAGAGGGTGTAGACTGAATGAGAAGGGACCTGCAGAAACTTGAAGAATGGTCAGGGGTTTGGCAGTTGAAATTCAATGCAAAGAAGTGCAAGATAATGCATATGGGGCACAAAAACCCTGGCACAATATATCAGTTGGGGGGTGAGGATATAGCATGCACCAAGCAGGAAAGGGATCTTGGGGTTATCATCTCTGATGACCTCAAGGCAGGGAAACAGAGTGACAAGGCATAGAAACATAGAAACATAGAAGTTGACGGCAGATAAGGACCGCAAGGCCCATCCAGTCTGCCCATTTCTTTTTCTACCTTATAAATGTGCCATCGGCCTTTGCTCTGTCAGTGGCCTATCTATGCATAGTCATTTGTATTGCTCCCTTATGCCTATCCCATGCCTGTTTGAAGCCCTGCACTGTATTCATAGCCACCACTTCTTGTGGTAAGCCATTCCATGCATCCACCACCCTTTCTGTGAAAAAGATTTCCTCACATTCCCTTAATCGGCCTCCTCTAATCTCATGCTGTGTCCTCTTGTCCTGCTATTTTCTTATATTGAAACATGTTAGACTCTTTCACCTTGTTTATGCCCTTAAGGTGTTTGAATGCCTCAATCATATCACCTCTCTGCCTCCTTTGCTCAAGGGTATACATATTGAGCTCCGTTAATCTGTCCTCATATGTCTTCTGATGCAGTCCCTGCACCATTTTGGTTGCCCTTCTCTGGACTGCCTCAATTTGGTTAATGTCCTTGTGAAGGTGTGGCCTCCAAGGCAGCAGGTAAAGCAAATAGGATGCTGGGATGTATAGGCAGGGGCATCACCAGCAGGAAAGGAGGTCATAATTCCACTATATACAAGACACTAGTGAGGCCCCACCTGGAGTACAGTGTGCAGTTCTGGAGACCATACCTACGTAAGGACATAGACAGGGTAGAGAAGGTTCAGAGGAGGGCAACAATGATGGTGCATGGATTGCATCACAAGTCCTATGAAGACAGGTTGAAGGAACTGAACATGTACTCCTGGAGGAGAGGAGGAGAGGGGATATGATAGAGACATAAAAGTATCTCACAGGGAGGAACAGGGTGCAGGAATACACTATTTTAAGCGAAAAGATGTTCCAGGACTAGAGGGCATGGGATGAAGTTGGAGGGAGGGAGGACGATTCAGAGGAAACATGAGGAAGAATTTCTTCACAGAGCGGGTGGCGGACAAGTGGAACACCCTGCCAGAGGAAGTGTGGGGGCTGAGACAATCATGGGATTTAAGAATGCATGGGATAGACATAAAGGAATTCTGGAGGTCGGGGTAAGGGGCAACAGACTTCTAGGAAAACATAAACTGAATTTACAAGCTCAAATGGGCAGACTGGGTGGGCCATAGGCCCTTATCTGCTGACACTGTCTATGTATCTATGTATCTATGTAACTTGTGAGTCCTACCAGTATATATGTGTACACGGTTGAAGTTATTTCAGGTCCATTGAGCAGCATATTTGGCCGCCGGCTGCCTCCTTAGGCTGTTTGTCTTGGGCAGACTCCCATGATGCCTTTTGCTGTCAGCCCTTCATGCGAGGACCACCACAGCCTGTGGAGGACTGCTAGGGGGTCACCTAATGAGGAGGGAGGCCGCACTCTCACTGGGTAGCCGGGCTGGAGTGGGCAGAGCTAACTGCCACCACTGCGATGTCCTGGTCTGGTGCTCCCTGGTGGTGAAGTCAGCAGCCAGTAGGGGCGAGAGTCACTGATGCTGTTAAAGTGAGTCTTTCTGTCTCCTGCTTGCAGAGATCAGTGTCCAGTGGTAGCAAAGGCAGTCTGATATGAGAGCTCAGGGGCAACACAGAGGAGTTCACAAATTTCAGATCTTGGTGCACGTCTTCTGGCCGCACTCTCATTGGGTAGCAGGGCTGGAGGGAGCAGACCTAACTGCTGCCACTGCGATGTCCCAGTCTGGTGTTCCCTGGTGGTGAAGTTTGCGGTTGGTAGGAGCGAGAGTCACTGATGCTGTTAAAGTGACTCTCTTCATCCCCTAATTGTACAGCAGGATATGGGCATATTTTGAAATATGCCCTGGTGAATGCACCTCCTCATGGCGGCTGGTATGTTTGGTAATGATCAGCAAGAGTTGGCTACCAGTTCTGGACACTTCCAGAATGTGTGCACACTAATCATCATTATGAGTGGGCTGCAATGACTAGCTCACCTGTCCTGGAAAAACAGCCAGACTGGTGAGCACTTCATGTGACTCCAGACAGCAACACCTAGTAGGGGTAGTACTTCATCTCAGTCTGAAGTGCCAACTATTTCATTTTCCCCAGATATTCCAGTCATTCCCATAAGGTGGCAGTTGACCTTGAGCAAAGTGCAAAATGCACAGGGAAGTTTGTATCTGGGCTAAGGAGCTAAGCAGGGCTGTGGTAGAGCTGTTGGTGGAAAATGTACTGCCCTTCTCCTTTGTCTCCAGCCCTGCTTTCCTCAGATTAATGCTTGTGGTTGAGCCTTGCTGCTGTGTGTCATCAAGGTATTCCTTCACTCGAGTGACATTCCCTGAGTTGTACAATAATGTCTGTTCCGCCATTTTTTCATAGCCTATGTCAGTCTAGTATCCTACAAGTTCATCTGACAACAGACATGTGGATGAGTGGTCAAGTGATAGAGTACATGGCAGTGATGGCACATTGAGTGTGTCTTACTAACACAGAAGGCAAAAGGCTGGAAAGCGTTGGCAGCAGTGTAAGTTTTGGTGGTCATCAATGATACTGCACATAGATATCATGCAAAACTGGTTGCTTTTTGGTTCAGCAACACCAATACTTCAGGACATTTGTCAGACAAGCTGGAGGAGATTATTGGCTGATTCGTAGTGGCATGGAGGCTGGGGTGGTTGTAATCAACAATGCTGCCAAGGTGTTGAAAGCTGTGGATGATGGTGGGTACACCCATGTACAGTGTCTTGCCCACTGCCTACACATGGTTGTGCATAATCTGCTCAGCAAAAACACAGCTGTTAAAGATAATGGGTATTGTTAAAAAAATGTCTCCGCTTTTCACACTGTGTTAATGCCAGAAGGCAACTGTGGCGGCTGCAAGGAGAAAAAACCCTTCCAGAGCATGATCTGGTACAGGACTGTGTGATGAGGTGGAACTCAACATATAAATTAAAACAGTTCCAAAAGCAGAATCTGGCCATCATTGACTTTTCACTCCAAAATAAAATTGGTGGAACAGATGACATGGTATCTTCCAGCAGCTGGCATGTGGTCAAGACATTGGTGGAGGTCTTGGAATCATTCAATGCTGTTATGAGGGCAATCAGTTCCACCTTGCGATGTATAAGCATAATTCTGCCACAGCTCAGATTCTTAGATGTATTCTTGGAGCAAAAGAATTCGCAGCATGAAGCCGGATGTGATGATAAATCACAAGTTGGAAAGGGTGTTGTTGACTTATTGCTGAGTTTCCTATGTAGCAGCCAAAGAGTTTAACAGATGTTCTTGGAGGATCAATATGTCGTTGCCATTATGTTGGACCCCCAGTTCAAGGATAAGTTCAGTAATATGTCAGTGGCTCAGCAGGTAGCACACTCGCCCTGCTGAGGCTGAAAGATCGGAAGGTTGTGGCTTCTAGCCCCACACTGGGAAATTGGAATAAATCCCAATACTGACACTGTAGTGCATCATGAGGGGGGTGCTACACTTCTGAGTTGCCGTCTTTTAGATGAGACGTTAAACTGAGGTCCTGTTTTCCTGTTCTGGTGGTTGTTCAGGTGGACGTTGAAGATCCCATAGCACTTTTCAAAAAGAGTAGAGACATTTTTATTGTCAAACAAAACATAACATCACAGTAGTTGAAACAAAGAAAAAATCATAACCTCATGAATCAATCAAAAAGGAAAAGGCAATCATAATCAAGATAGTAATAACAAAAACTTTTTCAAGAAAAATGATGTACATATATATATATATATATATATAAAAATCAAGAAATCATGAAATCATTCTATATGCTAAGAGTGTAATATCTTGTTCTTTCTTTTTAATCATTAAAAAAGTGACTCTACATAGTCTTAATCTGAAAAAAATCTAAAGCCTCCCATCAGTCTCCTTACATGTTTTTTTTCTTTTTAAATTATGCTAGCTAAATTCTTCCATAAAGACCTAACTGTATCCCAGCAGAAATCTCTTGTAAATCTCTTTCTTTTACTTTAGCTAATTCAGCTTCTATTGGAAACTTGAGTTTGTTGTATCAAATACTGACATCAAGTGGTGGGCTAAGTGGGCTCCATTCGCTCCACAAAGTGATTCAAGGAGTGAAAGAGAATTCAAGGAGTACTCCGCAATGCAAAGCGGAGTAATTTGCATTATAAAGGGGACCTGAAGTCTATTGAAAACAATGACTTTGCGTTATTACGCCTTCCCAGACCACTACTCCACCAATTTTAAAGGCGAAGTGCATTAAAAACAATGTACTTCGCCTCACTTTGCCTTGTTGTTAAGCTCCAAAGGCGAATTTTGCAGTGATTCATGGGATTTCAGGTCACAGGGACTCTAAATTGTTCTGCACAGCCTCAGTTCGGGGTAGTGTGTGTAGGAAGCTGTGGGAGACTGTGCTCTGAGAGTTGTCTGAGATTCAAACCTTCTAAAAGCTGTTAAAAAAGCCATTTTGAGTGATTTTTTTTTGCTCAAACTTTAGTTCATCGATTGTAGAAAACCCTCCTGTGCTCATATCATTGAGCGTTTGTTGTTTGTGTGTGGATTTTGAATGTTAATGTACAACATTGAGTCTGTGTAGTAAAAGACAGTGAAAGTGTGCTTTGAGGGAGGGGTGTACTGTATCTGTGGTGTAGGTAGATTTAAGTGGAGAAATAGGGAGTTCTTTGTTTTTTGGTTATATTTTTGTTATATAACTGACTGTGTTAATGTACACACAGTGATAATGTCAGTAATTGCTGAAATTTTTTTTGCTGATTGTGTATTGTGTGGATTTGGTACAGCAGTTCATAATTTCAGGTTGTTTACAATACGTGGTATATTACTGAAGTTTTCAATTTGCTACACATTACTTGTAGACAAATGGTGTGTGAGTGCATGTGTGTGGTGTGTGACATTAAATGATACACCTTTTATTGTGCCACAGTGTAATTTCAGGCACAGCAGTGTGAACCTGCTATCCACTGCAGCTGCATGATTTTGTACTGCCATTGTGGTATCCTTTCTTTGTTTTGCTGCTTGCACTGCCATAAAAATCTGCAGTCAGTGCCCCCACACCGGCAAAAGGAATTATTTTCCAGATTGGATTGTTTGTGACTTCAGCACCACTGGTTAGTTAAGGTGTTGCTGAACTTGTGAATTTGCATCTGTATCTGTTGCTGAAGCCACAGTTGTTTTTTTGGCTTCACATCCAGCGTCCCCCCACCCAGAGTTAACATTGCAAAATCTAAATTTGTTTAGAATGTTGTTGTTGATCCCCCAAAATGCCCACAAAGAGACGTGCAAACAAAGCTGTTTCTCGCCATGGCACTGCTGCCAGTGGTAAGATGTCTGTGGGCGTGGTAGTACGCAGACGCAGAAGTGCATTGCTGATGTGAGGAAAGGTATTTCTCCTGCAATGTTTTTTATAGCCCAATCAGTAGTTTTACTCATAGTTGGAGGAGATGATGTTGTCCCAGCCAGTGGTGTTAGTGCAGTTGCTGGTAGTGGTATGAGTATTGCTGTCTCAAGTTCCACTTCTGACCAGTTTACCATATCCAAAAATATAGTGGAGTGTGAAGTAGTGCGAGTGAGTAGCAGTGTAGATGATGTCATACTGCCCAGTAACATCCCAGTAACTGAACATGAGGATTCTGATAATCAAGTCAATGATAGCATACAATGTGACATTTCTTCCACCGTGGTTTAGGTCACACATTTTCCATGCAGTAATTCACAGTGCGGTGAAAAAATATCAGGTGGTGATGTTGATGATGATGATGAATCTGATGATGATGATGATGATGTTGCTGTGGTTGCAATATGCAGTCCACATGCCATCATCCAAGCAGAAGATGTGGATGTGGGTGATGTTGATGAATATGATGATGAGGTAATGGACCCCAGTTGGGAACCAGAGAAATAGAGAATACTGGCTGGGGAAAGGTGTAGAACCAGTGCATTCAGGGGAAAGGTGTAGAACCAGTGCCTTCACCCACAGAGGGGTTTTGATTCACACAGACCTCGAGAGCAAAGCTCAAGACGTCTGTGTGAATCAGAACCCCGAAGTAGGTGAGCACACTTGTTTTGACACCTTTCCCCAGTTAGTATTTTTTATATTGTATGTTGAATCATGGTTGAAGAAAAAAACAATTTTAACTGCTTGAGGGTCGCGCTGCGGTTCGCTCTAATTTTAAAATCTGTCCTCGCGCTGCTCACTGCTCAGAACGCTATTCTAACCAGAAGCGCTGAACAGCATTCTGAGTGACTTTCTACTAGGGAAGTACAGCTTTTTAACAATGCTGAAAATCAAAGGACTACAACGTTCCAAGGACTACAACGTTCCAACATACACTATAAAAAAATTCAAGGTGGCTGTGTCTGGGTCTATTTGCATTAATCCCCCCCATAAAAACTTGTGATTTACCAGTTTCAGTTGATGGTGATGATGATGATGGTGACCCAGTAATAATGATAAGTAGTCATGGTGGTCAGTTGTAGTCCAAGTGTGTCCTGCAAGAAAAATCACGTAGCACATCCCCCACTTCATGGCTTAAAAGAACGGAGTCCAATAAGCAGCATCAGGGACATGATACAAGTAGAGCATCACAATCCCTTGTTTGGGGTTTTTTTTGTGCAAGATGCAAATGGTGAGTCAGTTGCAATCTGCCAGGTTTGACATGTGCGTGTGAGTCGAGGTAAAAAGGGAAGCCTTCTGGGCACAGGAGGACAGTATACGCATCTTAAGAACAGGCACATGGCACTGTGGATCCAGCACAAGATGACAGCTAATACCACAGTGGGGCATTCACCCTCGTCATCAACCATAATGAACATGTTATTCCCTTCCATGACTGTTAAATCAAGTAGGAAATTAAACATGTGCAGTAGTGATGAAATAAGAGCAGAGGATTTCTACAGGCATAATGAGGTGAAGGAGCATAATGATTTTGAAATGCTGTCCAGTGCTGGTGAGAGTAGCAGTTTTGGTGGTGGTGATGGTGAATGCAGTATGTCTAGTGCAAGCGGTACATCAACCCCAGTTGGTAAATGTGGCAAAATAACTGCATTTGTGGGTTTGTCATCATCACCTGTGCAACTGTCTTCATCAAACGTCCACACTCCACCCCCTGCCATTCGCAGAGCGGAACCATTTGTCATCACACCCCGTGTAAAACGTTTAAGTCAGCCCACGTTAGAGTGTTTTTGCGCATAAGCTGAAGTACCCATCCAATCATACAGTGTCAAGTGAACTTAATGCTGCTGTAGCTGAAATTCTGCCAAATGATCTTTTGCCCTTTTCCTTTGTGGAGAATTCTGGGTTCCGGCAGTTTGCTGCAGGTGCCTGTCTAAAATGGAAAGTCCCATCCAGGACATATTTTTCGACCCGTGCTGTCCCCAAGTTGTACTGTACTGTGTCCGATTCAGTAAGACATGCCCTTTAACATTCCTCCTCTCCATTCATCCATTTAAGTATGGATATGTGGACAAGTGGCAAAACTGCAGGGACTTCATATTTGTGTATAACTGCACACTGGGCGCAGGTGCCGGGGGTTGTTTGTGCTGTTGGTAGTGTGAATAATCAGTGCAGTAAAGTGGAGTGTCATGGTAACAATCTTCTAGGAATTCAACAGCATGCAACGATTGCTTTGCACAATGTGACCTGTTCACATACTGGTGAAAACATGTTGGACGTGGTACTGACTAAAATTGACAAGTGGCTGAACCCCCTGTCCCTGAGAGCTGGGTTCATAGCAAGTGACAATGGGTCAAATGTGGTGAAATGTATCATGAATGGTGGTATTTTACGTGTTCCATGCATGGCCCACTGTTTAAATCTTGTGGTGCAGGAGTTTCTTTAGCACCCTGATGTAAATGAAATGCTGACAGTTGCACGCCGTATCTGTTCTCACGTTTCATGATCTGCAAAGGCCCATGACCAACTCTGGCAGTTGCAGATGCGAAACAGCCTCCCTCAGCACTGCTTGAAGCTGGAAGTTGTCACCCAGTGGAATTCCACTTTATACATGGCAGAGAGGTTGTATGAACGACACAAAGCCATCTCAGAATATCTTGTCATGCACACTAGCCGTGACAGTTCCGGAGCCTCCATGTCTATGACGACTGAACAGTGGCGCCTCACGGACTCTGTAATAACAATTTTGCGGCCCTTCGAACATGCCACACAGGCAGTGAGTGGCGAGTCTACCTCCATTAGCCAATCAATTCCAGTGCTGCGGGTGCTGAGGCAGACATTGGTGAATGTACAGCATAGCCTTGATGTTGCCAGAGACAGTGCTAGCAGTATGTTGCTGAAACACATGCTGACAGTATTCGACCAGAATCATCACATCCTGAGCATTCAGCGTAGTGACAACTTTGCAATAGCAACAATGCTGAACCCATGATACAAACTTGGAATTGCCTCAGTACTGGAGGGAGGGCCTGAACAGGTAAAAAAATGTCAGTGGGCGACTGGTGCGCTTGGTTCATGGGGCACAGAAGTCACGTGCCAAGGTCAGCAAACCTCAGCAGCATAATCAGGCTGAAGGTGCACCTGGAGGGCTATCAAGCATATCCTGTAAGGAGAAGGGGACTGCAGTTCCAGGTGGTCTGTCATCCAAAGTGGCTGGCATCAACTCACTTTGGGAGGCTTTGTCCCAAGTGGGGATTTGTGAAATAAATGATTCTGGAGAACAGGATGATGCATCAACCACTGGACTTAGTGTGGCACAGAGAATGGTTGAGCCATATTTGTCTGAAAACAGGCATCTGTCAATTACTGATGATCCTCTTTTATACTAGAGTGGAAAGGTCAGTGAAAGGCCAGAGCTGACTGCAGTGGCACTGAAGTACCTGTCGCCCACCCTCCAGTGGAAGTGTCGAGAGGGTATTCAGCTCAGCAGGTGCAGTAGTTTGGGATCATCGGACAAACCTCTCTCCTGCAAATGTTAGTTTACTAACATTCATAAAAATAAATGAGAGGCACATACCAGCACAGACTGCTACCTCAGTATTCGTACCCCGGCCTATACATGGTTTTGGTGATGTAGAAATGGACCATCCTGGTGGCACTGGCAGTGGCAGCATGAAACAGCCTACCACTGACGTAGATGATGACACAATGGAGAAAGAGTTTCCCAGTGGTCAGACTTCAGACATGGATGACTGTGAGGGCAGCTTTCTTTATGAGGATGATAATGAAGTTAATGTTAGCAGGTTTTAACTGAAGTTGTTAAAAGGCTGTCACATTTGTTGTATGATACATGTTTTCTTTTTCATATGGTTCAATGAGTGTCCCACTTAGAGTGTGACTCAAGTTACATATGTCACGTCATATTTGTAACAGAGAGCACAATTTATCCTGGCCCCTGTACCACCACCATAAGACCACTGTTAGCCACTGCCACCACAGGGAATGACTTTCTGTGCCCCCTGGACCACCACTATAAGACCGCTGTTAGCCACTGCCACCACAGGGAATGACTTTGTGTGCCCCCCTGGACCACCAACATAAGACCACTGTTAGCTACTGCCACCACAGGGCATGACTTTGTGTGCCCCCGGACCACCACCATAAGGGCGCTGACAGCCACTGCCACCACAAGGAATGACTTTGTGTGCCCCCCTGGACCACCACCATAAGACCGCTGTTAGCCACTGCCACCACCACCAGATGCAAGAAGATGTCAGAGGGAATGTCATCATGTGCCACAGCTATGACCACCAGCACCCACCACCAGTGTCATTCTGACAATGTTTTCCCATTACATTGACCATGCCAAGGCAGAAGGAGTCAAACAGGAGACTACATCCATCAGCCACGGGCAAAAGGCTTCTTACTATTAAAACTATAATGTGAGTATGTGTAATAATGTTTTTTATGATAGTCAACTTCCTTTAGCTGTGTGTTTTGTTTTCTGTTGCTTTTCTGAGCTGCAGTGGTCAAACACATACGGTCAACTTATTTTGTTTTTTTACAGGTTAACAACAAACAACTCTCCTTTGCTGAAAGTTGGTGTCACTGGTACAGCAGCAGTACCGTACACAGAAACCTATGGAATATCCATTTCAAATCCACACTGGTAAGTATATATATTTTATTTCATCTGTTCATTTTTATTTAAGAGTGCAACAAATATGACTGTGGATTCATAAACTAGGGGACGTGTACGTCACAAAAACTATTTCTGCAACATATCATGAACTCTATTCCAAACTTGCAGCTGTGCAGCCATGATAGTGTTGAAAAAGTTGGACACAAGTTGTGTTACTTGACAAGATGTGGTTTCGAAATGTAGCTTGACTTGAGAACCAGGGACACTGGCACAGTGTATTTGTTACACAGCCTGGTACTAAATTAACTTGTGATTGATCTGCTGATTGCAGTGTGACAGCTTACTATCTGTGTTAATCCAGATACCCATGGAACAGCCACGGCTTAAACATAATGTGTTACTATTGCAATCAAGTTGTAATAAGTACTTCATTTCTTTTTTTAGGAAACTTCCAGATGCTTTGTTGTGGCATAGTTGTCTTATCCAAAGAAGTTCTTCAATATCAGGCACCCCCCCCCCCGAGCTGGGGCAGACATGCAACACGAAGAAGTCATTTCAATCGATGACCATGACCGTCATTACCAACCAGATTCGAGAAGGATGCCGATGAAATCTGTGAAGAAATAACCAAATAAGAAACCATGAATGAGACCCTCCTGCAAATATGCTCCCCCCCAAAAGAAATACTTACCTTTATTGGCTTGAGAGTACTTCATTTCCAATTTCAACGCAAAAAGTTCTCATCAAGCACTGAAATGTGCACACCAACAGTATCTGTGACCTGTGATACAAAACAATACAATGAGTACATGTCTATATATGTCAACCCTCCCACCTAGAAAATACATCTATATATATATATATATATATATATATATATATATATATATATAGCTATATCTATATATATATAGATATAGCTCAACTCACCAAGGCTACTATTAGTATACAGACAAAGGGCACCCTCCCATCCAGTTGAAGTGATCGCAACGCATCTGTGAGAATCGCAGCACACTTTGGACCAGCAACAGTTCTCTCACGGTCATCATTTCTGATGTGACTGCATGTGGTGTAACGATCCCATTTCACTTCCTTAGCACTTTGTCAATTTTCTGGACACAAGACAGATGCATTTTGGGGATGCAGGAACAATTCTGGGGACTCTGTGTGACCACTGAGAGCAAGAGTGACTGCGCAATAAATTCTGGGGGACTTAGCATGTGGTGTAACACTCCCATTTCACTTCCTTAGCACTTGTTAATTTTCTGGACACAAGCATTTTGGGGATGCAGAAAAATTGTGGGGACTCTGTGTGACCACTGCACGCATGAGTGACTGCGCAATAAATTCTGGGGGACTTTGCATGTGGTGTAACGCTCCCATTTCACTTCCTTAGCACTTGTCAATTTTATGGACACAAGACAGATGCATTTTGTGAGTTGTGATTGTGAGCACATAATGTCATACTTAAATTATAAATTAAAGCAGCATTGCAACAATGTGGTGACAATTTTGACCTATACTTTTTTATGCTATTTTGCATTGCCAGCCACTAGTTACCTCCTGACTTGTATGATACCCTTCTTTTCACAATTTATGTCTGCTTTACTACTTTTTCTCATGTCTGAAAAAAAAAAGGAACACGCCTTTTAATATTGTTCTGACCAGGGTTTTTATCACTATTTGCAGCGATTTTTGAATAAATATTATTCTGTGAGATCATAAAACACTGCCTGCTGCATAATTGTTAATTTTACAACAGAAGTAATATATAACAACCGATGGAGAAAAACAGCGGAAAATACTGACGAAGATCTGGTCCGCACCGTATAAAAAGGAGTGCACCTTTTATTATTTCAGACATGAAAAAAAGTAGTAAAGCAGACTCAAATACTGTAAACAATAGTATCATACAAGTCAGGATGTAATCAAAGTAGCAATGTAAAATATCATAAAAAAGTATAGGTCAAAATTTTCCACAGATTGTTGCACTGCTGCTTTAAAGAGATTCACCAAGTTACATAGTAATGGTATTGCACCCAATATATGGGTGCCTTACCTCTTGGAGAATCTTTCTTGCTCCACATGTCCTTACATAGTGCAATGCTTTTCTGTCAAAAACTCTCATAATTTCATTAAACCAGGTCACAGAGGACTTCCCATTCTGAAGAGCCACCCAAGTTCTGCCCCCGCACTCAGCAACGTTATGATGTGATGCCAGGGAGAGCGCAGGGGCGCGCTCCATTATACTGAATGGCCAGCCACTTTCCAAATGTTTCTTTATGTTATAATGGTCAGTTTGTGGTGAAACATGGGCATGTTTCTACTAACAAGGCCCTATCATATTGATACTTTTTCATTTGTTTTTTAAGTTTGGTTAGTTGGGACTTATACTTGATAATATCCTTCAGGGGAAATTACATCAATTTGTAAAATTGATTCCTATACCCTAAATATTGCAGGTAATTAGTATTAGCCTGTTCCTTCCCAAAAGAAATAAAAAGATGCTTTAAATCTTTTTTAGTATCTAACCACCAGTCCTAGAAGCACCAAGTTTGGGCGGCAGTGACAATGCCGACCCCCCCCCCAGCGATGGCACAATACCGACGCAGGTATTGTGCTGCCTGTTTTAAAGGTGTTTTCTGTGGGGAGCTATGCCCCCCACACCCCCCAGACTTTAGGATTCCAACTCCAGGTTGGAGTTGGTCCGGGGAGGGGGTGAAACACTGGGGGAAGGCGAAACACGGAAAAAGGACCATTACCATGAATGTCTCGTTAATGGTATTTTTTCCTGTTTCGCCGTTGAGGTGTCAACCAAAAGGGGTGCACCGACCAGTCCCAGAGGTTATCATAAAAACATTGAGTGGAATGCCTAGCAACCAAAGAATTCTCAATTTGTTTCTGACAGTTTTCCTGTTCTAATAATAAAGTATTCAATCTCCATCTCTGTGTATGAGAGAGAAATCTTGGTGGTACAGTGGCTAAACTAAGTGCCTCTGTCACAAATGATGGTCTGAAAATTCTGTGGGTTTAGCTTCTGTTTTAAGAGGTGTAAGATATTTTGATATGAATAAATAATCTATTCGGGTTCCAAAGGTATGTTTGAATGTTGCCCCACTGTGTTTATGTAGATGTCTATAAGAATCTCTAAGCCCTGTATCTGCTATTATGTGCTCCAGTGCATGAAAGTCACAGTATATTTTCTGTGATAGGCCCCCTACACTTTTCGAGTCTAAACTACAATTAAAATCCCCCCTCCCCATACAACATGTTTTCTGGTATAAAGATAGGGCTTAATTTATTTTATTTATTTATTTAGTTCATCAATCAGATTTACAACCTTTGAGTCACAGACTCATTTACAAAGACACCTCGTCACAGGGAGGGGAGACAACAAGTAGTGCGGCGAGACAGGGTGGAACAATACAGGTGCGTACATGCATTATAAAGAGCATGAGACATTGGTGTTCTTCAAAAAGTTCTGTTGTCAACATTTTAGTTTGAGGGGCATAGGAATTGATAAGACGAGAGTAAAAGTCCCTATAAGTGCAATCCAAAAGAAGTGTCCTACCAGGCAAAATATCTACTACCCTTGTTATGTGGAAATTAGGTCATCTAAACATGATACCTATTCCATCAGCTGCATCTTGGCCAAAGGTCCAGTAGGAAGGGCCCCACATCCAGCTTCCTCTAAGCTGTTCAGTTTCAAAAAGAGAATTCAATCTGGTTTCCTGCAGAAACATTATATCATCTTTTAAATGTCCCTGAAAAGCCATACCTGAAATCCTTTTTTTGCAGTTCTTTATACGACAAACATTAAAAGAAGCAAGATTTAAAGAGGCCATTTATGAGATATTTAAGGGTTATGTGTCTTCATTATGTTTAGATTTTATTTTTATTTTTTTTCCTTTTTTTCTTTTTGGTCTCTTCAATAAGCTGTTTGTCTTCATCTTCTATCTCTGAAACTAGTTCTGATCTTATCGAGACATCCGATTCTAAGTCTGAATCCCTGATTCATCTTGTAAGGGAGTGTAGGGGTTTTGAGTAGTAACAGTGAAGGGTGTTGCTATTTGTTTGGCAGCTGCTCTAGTAACCCTACGATTTGTTTAACTACTTCAAAGGGAGGGGGTGGCATTTGTTGTTTTTGGGCCCTAGCCTCACAAACAGAGGAATCCCCTATTTGTGTTTGGGAGAAAGTAGATTGTGCTGCCCCTGACATGTGGGTGAGGTCAGATGAGGGGTCAGTAGGATTTCTGTAGTCTGTATTTTGCCTTTCTTCATTTTGTTGAACTGGTTGTGCTTCTTGTGCAGTGTGAGTAGAAGTAAATGGAGTATCCCTCCCTTATTCCTGAGGTCTGTTCACTAAATCCTCCTGATCCCACCCTTCTGTCCTATTTCTCCTAGCCCAAGGGCATTGATGGAAGGCATGGCCTTTCTCATCACAAAGGTTGCATTGGAATGTATTCTCACAAAGATCGCTTGCATGACCATAACCTCCACATAAAGAGCATTTTAGCAAGTCGCAAGTACTGCTAAGATGTGTCCTAGACCCACATTTGTCGCAGGCTCTGGGCTGACCCCTGTAGAAACATACTCCCCTGTCTTTACCCAGGAAGAAACTACTGGGTAAGTGAACAATTTCAGAATTAGTCTGAAACAAAAATACTTTAAATTTGCAACCCCCAGTCCGTAATCCTTCCAAATCCACAGTTGCCTCTGGGGAACCTAAAATATCACAGTGATTCTGCAACCAGTGGTAGATATCACTAACATTAACACCTTTGTTGCGAAACATTATGGTAACATACCTAATTTGTGGTTTTGTTAGGGGGTATAGCATAAAAAGGGGTCCATAATGGGGTGTGTTTTAAGGTATTATATTTCTCCCAAAATGTTTCTAGGCCTGCATTTGTTTTAAAACTAACATCAAATGTATCTTCACCTGAGATATGGATTAGAGCATAAATATCTGCAGGTACAAATCTTATAGAACCTTTTAATAACTGTCTAGCAACATAATACCTAACTGGATGCTCTAATAGGCCACTTTTGTATCTTAGTTTGACTGCATATTTCCTTGGGGCCTGTCCTAACTTGTTTTTAAAGAGGTCAGACATTGTCATTCCCCCTAGTAACCCCAGCTCGGTTCCCCTGTCTATCGGCTTGCACAGCATTGTTTGAAAAATCAGTATTGAATTCAGTATTATTATGAGCCCGTCCCTGTCTGGATGGCCCAGGTATATTAGAGTCCTGGGAACTGCCAGCTACACTCTGCATAGAGAATTGGTGGCCCCACTAGAAGAAGGTTCTGCAGTTTATTTTTTACCTGAGCTCAGGGTTTTTGTAAGGTCATCCTTAGGAGTGCTCATTGTAGTAGACCCATTCTGAAAAATATCATCTCCCCATTCCGGGTCAGGAATCCTATTCCCTGTTGCAGTTCTAGTCTATCTGGCATTTTCCAATGCTGTATCGGATAACCAGTCTTTGCCCAAGCAGTCTTCTGGGGTTTTGTCTGAGATTTTAAACTGTGCTCATATCGCTTGTGATGCTGTTATAGGCCTGGTATCTGGCGTTCTTGTCAAATCCTCTTCAGAATGCTGCATCTCATTAGCAGCTTTCTCCATGGTGCAATTATTGAGGTTGTCCGAAAATTGTCCCGTTGCGAGCTTAACTGGCACTGATTCTTCCCGTGAAATACAACTCCCACTTACTGCAGGGTCTCTCAGTGTCTCAAAGGTACTCTCCACAAGTACAGGTAAATCCTTTTTTTTTTCAGTCTCCAGCTGCTGCAAATCACACATCTCCATTTCCTGAGTATTACTTGTAAGAACATTAATCTCCCTCACCGGGAGTGCTGACTCCTCCACTCCTTCCACTTCCATTGCATTGACACAGTGAGTCACCATCTTGGAGAGACAAGGTTTCCCCCTACTGTCAGAGTAGGGGAATTTCCCCGGTGCCCTGGTCAAATTTCCCCCCATTCACTAGAAATCACACCAACAGCTCAATCGGGTTCTGTATGTCAGTTTGCATCTGTATCTTCTCCCTCTCCCCCAGGACAGGGCTGAAAATAGGCAGAATTGCCTAGTCCTCCTTTCCCGGTAAACAAAAAACAAATAAATAAACAAACAAATAAATAAACATGCTGCCTCCTGACAGTGACATGGAACAGTGATCAGATGTTCTGAATGACTGCTTATTGATCATGGCTGATTCTTGTCCATTCAAAGATCCTGAGGTTGAGGAATATCAAAGACAAGAAGAACACAAGTTGAATGATGAGGAGTCTGATGATCCTATGTCACTCCCTTCACAAGGGGCATCACTGCTGGAGTGCATGTCATCAATGAACCTGATGATGAGGACCCAGAAGAAATCAACCTTCAAGAGATCCAGTAACACTGACCGTCAGCTGAAGGACTACAGAAGAGACTTCCAATTTTTCTCTGTGGTTTGGATCCACTGGAATACTGGAGCTCCAAGATACATGTGTGACCAGAGCTATTTCGACTGGCTGTGTTCTTATCATGTCCTTGCAGCAGCATGTATTCAGAGCATGTTTTTAGCACTGCTGGAGCAATTATTAGTGACAGCAGAACCAGACTGAGTGTGGGGAATGTGGAGAAGCTCACAGCTCTTAAATAAAGAGTTTGATCTATGTCCTATTCACCCACTGGATGTCAGTTTTGACAGTTCTTCTCTTGACAGTACTATGGGTGGTGGTGCCACTGTTACTGGATGAGAAGATGAAGAAGATGAGCCAGTGTGGTACTAAAGTACTTGGCACTAGCTGGTGTATTGCTGTTACTGAGCCAGAAAGTACCAGCATTTCTCATCCTCAGTCATATGTGTGTAGTTCATAATGCTGGCAGATTACACACACATTCAAGAAGCATACAGAATTAGTGACTCTGTTAATACACCCCGTCCCCTATCCTTTTGTCTGTGACCACTCCATGTTTTCTCCATGTGCGGCACAGCAGCTGGATTTTTGACTCTATCACTCAATGGATATAGAAACTGAATCTAAGCAAGTTGTCACTTCTGGTCCCTGCTAGAGTCCAGCAGTTCCCACTCCAATTTAGCTCTCTCCTCCCCATTCAAGATTTCTACCTGTCCTTTTTTTCATCCACCCACAGCTGGTTGTATGAAGTAAGGATATGCAGTGTCACCTCAATACATATGTGTAATGTATATCTTTATTTTATTTATGTCTGTTTTTGAATATAATTGCAAACTCTGTGGCAAGTGTCTGTCAATTGTGTCAAGTCAACTGAAGGCTAGCCCACCAGGGCTGCTGCCAGCTAGCATGTTGGTGTGCTGTGTGTCATTCACCACATGCATCATTTTCTATGTTTCATTTCCAAAGCCACTGCATGATACTTATGTTGTATTATGTACCTTTAGTCTGTTTATGACGACCAGCATATCCATTGTGAATATTGTGAATATAGTAACTCAGTGTGTTGTTTTGTCTTGCTTTTTGTGATGTAACATTAGTGACACTGAGTTGACACTTATGTTATTACATAATAGATACTGTACTATAGTATTTTTTATTATTAGCCATGCTGCCATATGCAGTAATGGACAGAGGAAGAATTAAAAATATTTGTTTCCATAAAAAATATCAAATTATAAAATCATCTAAAAAAACATAACACATGGTTTTGTGATATAACAAATATATAAAAAGTGACTTTTCATTGCTTGTCAACATATTATACTGGTATAGTATCTGTAAAATAGAAATAGTGACATTGTGTGTAGTATTTGTTACGAACCCAATCCTGGGGGGGTTAGGTCCACTGAGCTCACAGTGCCCACCCCTAAGTGCAATCTGTGATAGGGGGAGAACAGGGTCACCCTCCTCGTCCTTTCTGAATGCTCACCGAGATCATGAGTCATGACTGCACCTCTGCCATGAGGACCCAGTGCATCCCTCTGACTTTGGATAAGGGCTCAATACCAGTCTTGAGTGTTGTGGCCAAATATGAACTATTTCTAGGATATTACACAAAGGAGGATGACCCAGGCATCATACTCTCTTCGGGGTAGCAGTGTAAGCCTGATTTCGCCTTCTCCCTACAGGACCTGTAACAGCCTGGTTCAAAATCCCTGCAGACTCATCCCTGAGACTTTGGTATTCTCACTATCCTTATCCAGATGCCCCTTACAGACAATTTTCTCAATTTGGTTGCTTACGGTGGCCCCTCTAAGCAAGTAACATTTGTCACAGATTATTAATAAACCTTCTACAGTCACACACAAATATAGAAATCTCATGCAGGCAGAATTTCTTTAGAGAAACAAATGTTTTTACTAAAATACTTAAATACAGTTACAACTAAAAGAGAATACTAATTTGGGTTACAGTATGCAGAAACAAAATGGGAACAACATATACAGAAAAATGCACTAAAACTGTTAGCTGGAAGTCTACTTTATATTTGCAGTAAATTGAAGTCCAGAAAAAGTAGGTGAAGGTTTTCAGTTCCTTTAGTCCAGGCAGCCACACTGGGTTTCAGCAGTCTGGCTTCTGATGTGTGTCAAGCAGAGTGTCCAGATGGAAATGTGTGTGCAGCCACTGAGTCTCAGCAGTTTGGTTTTTTTGTGTGTCAGGTGGAGTCCAAATGAAAAGTGTGTCCAAATGTCCTGAGCTGGGGCTATTTATGTCCCTTTTTGTGGATAGCGGCTGGCCCTTCCATTTTAGGCCACCAGATGTCACTCTTGTGCTTCCCCAATACAATATTCTGCTATCTGGTGATGTTACCCAGCCTACATTTATGATGCCTGACATTACAGTCTCACACCGGTCTGTTAGAAGGAAGTTTCCTGTTTCTTCTTTCACCTCATCAAAGGCAATACCTCGGAATGCAGCATCCTGCTTTTTGAAGTTAAAGGGGCTGTCTCCTGAACATTTTATTCACCTGTTTCCCCTGGTCAGTTCCTATTGGAAATACCCCTTTGATCAGTTATCCCCAAAGGCTTTGACAATAACTTGTCACACTCCTGGCAAGCAAGTTGGCCTTCCAGGTCAAAGGAAGATCAAAACAGGTCTACAACATTTCATTCTCGTAATTTTCGCTTCCGCCACTCTCACTCCCATCATTTCACTCCTGCATAAATTCACCTCCATTCGGATTCACTCCCGGGCATTTTACTCCCTGCCAGCAAATTCATAAACAGGCCAATATACAAAACTTTTTTCTGGTTTACTTTAAAAGTAGCTACACACAGCCACAAGAACTCTGGAACGAACACTGTACCTTCTGTAAATAAAGTAAAGTTTCCCCATTTTGCTGAAGCACCAAACCATGCCTGAAGGAGGAGAATCCACAATCAAAGAGCCTATTCTGTGCATGCACCCACTTGAGAAGCACAGAGATGTCAGAGAAGAGGGTGGATCACATGCTGGTGTGCCACCAGCTGAATGGGAATACAGAAAGTGCAAACAGGAGCTGCAGCAGCCACGAGGAGGGCTGTTTCGGATATGTGTGTTGTTTTATTTTTCTAGCTGTCCTGTGTTGTTCTATACAGCAGATGGAGGGAGTTGTGACTTAGGCCCCAAACACCACAAACAACGAACAGTCAGAGACACGTCATTGAAGGGGGCAGACCACCAACTGAACGGGATGTCTGCAGTTAATCTGTTATTCAGGTGTTCCATGAGTGTTTTCAGTATTGAGCTTTTTTATATGTGAAATTGCTGGACATGAGTGTTGTCAGTGTCTGAAACTGAAACTGAACTTGCGTTTTAGACTCTCACAGTCTACCTCAGCAGTTGTCATTTGTTTTTGAGAGAAAGGTTCCCAATTTTCAGTACTGGGCTTGACTGAGTTGGACTTCAGTGTTATCAGTATCGGGAACCACAATAACTAGGAGTGAAATTCCTTGGCGGTGAATTTGAATGGGAGTGAAATGTCGGGCGCAAGAATGGCGGGAGCTAAATTATGATAGTGAAATGTCGTGCTCCCAATCAAAATCTTTTTTAAAAAATCCAGACTTTTCTCTATGTCCACTTGAATTAACACTGGCATTTTGTGGCATGTACATATATACATAGAATTACATAAAAATATATCTATACATATATATATAACAGAATTATATCTATAAATAAGGACTAATAGTGGGGTAGCTCACAACAGTATTTGTCTTTTTCTGTTAATGCAAGATGCCATTGCCTGTAGAATAGAATAACATGCCTAGGTGATACTAAGAAACTACATATCGTCTGTGCATACAACTCTCCTATGAAAGGCATCTCTGGTCTCTCTGAACTTCTCTCTCAGACAATCACAAATGCTAGTCATAATGAAGTCATTATCCTTGGGGACATAAATCTCCACTGGCTAGGCAAATCCAACAAAGCCTTTGACACTATATTGAAAGGTCATAACCTCCACCACCTTATCGCTGACCCCACTAGACTTTTGACAAACACTGGATCACATACCCCAATAGACTCTGGCCTGGCCAATAGACTTGATAGAATATCCAGTGCTGGCACACTCTCTGACACCATTTCAGACCATTCCTCCATATACTGTGTCTGGCGAGTGAGTCCCTTCCCTTCCCTTCCCCCTAAACTCATCTCCTTTTGCAACTTTGCCAGCCTAAACCAAACAACATTTCTGCATGAACTCTCCATGATTGACTGGTCCTGCATTTACTCTACAAATGATGTCTAGGTGGTACTCGGCTACTTCGTATCACAGTTCTATGCTCTTCAAAATCTGCATACCCTATTAATCTCTCGCCAGATCCATGGCACACCAACTAGGTGGCTTAAAAAGATCTTCTTGTACAAATAAAAGCTAGGGACAAAAGCTGGGCCTGCTGCAAGGCCTCTGGCCTCCTATGTAACTTATATGACTACAGAGCTAAGTGAAATGCTTGTAAATGAAACATACACCTAGCCAAAAGCTCCTTCTGTAAAAACCTGCTACTCACTGCCGCTGTTGACTCCGAAAAGTTTTGAACCCATATAAAGACCTTCCTGGGGGCTAAACATACCCAATCAACAAATGACATGATTCTCAATGGCGTTCACTGTAACAGCCCTACCACCACATCTGATAATTTCAATCAACACTTCTCTAACCTATCTAAATATACAGTTTCCCTTCTCTGTTTCTCTGTCCTCTATCCCTAACCCCAACATTGACTCTACTTACTCATTCCCTCCATTTCACTTCCATTTAGTAACTGGGCAGAAGGTCGTTAAGTTGCTTAAGACCATTTCAGACTATACCAGTGTCGGAGATGATGGACTAGAACCTAGACTCCTTAAACTGGCTGCTCCTCTTCTTGCCTCTCCTCTAGCCAGAATATTTAACTTGCCTCTGTGTAATGGAACTATCCCTAATATCTGGAAGATTGCTAGAATAATGACCATTTTCAAGAAAGGGGAACCTAAATCCATCTAAAATTATTGGCCAATTGCTGTCCTCTCAAAACTAAGCAATAACCTTGAGAAACTGGTCTCCCTTCAAACTATTGCCTTCTTCATGACCACAACCTTCTCTCTGACTCTAAACATGGCTTTAGGAAAGGACACGGCACTATCACTGCTCTCCCAAAGTTCATAAATAATGCCAGAATTGCTATGAACAATGGTCTTCTAACTAGGGTATTCTTTACAAAGGCATTTGATCTGGTCGACCACCATTTCCTTTTAGCCAAAATGAGATCACTAGACTTCTCTCCTGATGTCGTTGCATGATACAATAGCTATTTGCCTGATAGGAAACAAAGAGTTAAATTTGACTCAACTGTCTGATCTTTCCACCATAAACATCGGGTCCCACAGGGCTCTATATTTGGACCTTTTCTCTTCTCCATCTTTATCAATGATATTTCTCAAAATGCCTCAATTTGCTCATCCCTGCTATATGCTGATGATTTAGTTCTTTATCACCACTCCAGGACCATCTCTGACCTAAACACCTCTCTTGTCCGACTTCCTCCTGATCCAGTGCTGGCTCATTAGCAACAACCTTGTCCTCAACTCCAGCAAAACACAATCCATGCTCTTTGGTTCTGCCCCTAGGTTAAGATATTGTCAAGGACAGTTGCCCTTTACCAGTAATGATGGCTCCCTCCTCGAAAATGTCAGTGCCTTCAAATATCTTTGAGTTATGCTTGACCCCACTCTAGATTTTGACCATCACATTTAAATCACTTGCAAAGCTGTCAGCTCCAGAATTGGCATTGCCTATAAAACTAGCCATGCCTTAACTCCCTCTGCCGGAACTGCCATTGCCGAGGATGTCCTACTCCCTGCCTTTGCCTATAGCTCGGTAACTTATGTTGGAGCCGCTAAAACTAGTCTCTACAAATGGAACACCACTTACAATACCAAATGTCTCTTTGCCTTAGCATCTCCTCATCTCACCCACCACTGCCAGCTTTACAGTGACCTAAATTGTCCCTCCCCTAGTGCCCACAGCCTTTTCTCCTTTGGCTCCCTAATAGATGGCATCATCCAATCTGGTGTTCCCTCTTTACTTTCACTAATGCTGACTCAGACTAACCCAACCTATAACCTTTAGTCTGGGGATCAAACCCTTGTATATGTCCCTAGATGCAGAACAATTATGGGGTCTCAGGCCTTTTGCTATGCTGCTCCTCAGTTTTGGAACTCACTACCGTTAGCTCTCTGTCTCTCACCAACTAATGCCTGCTTCAAAAGGATGTTACATACTCACCTTCTAACATCAGACCCTTGTAGCTGTTTCCATCCTCCATGACCCTCCTCTGCTCTGCTCTGCTCTCTCCTCCCCACTACCTCACCTACTTGCCCTTAGCACTCTCCTTGCACTTATAACTCTGTTAGTGCTATACAAACATCCTCTATATAAAACTGTCCTAATTTCTCCCGTCTGTTCTTGGATGTGCCTACTCTTCTGTGCTCACCGCTAACTGCACCATACAACTTCTGTATTTCCATCTCACCATCACTTAGGCACCTAGGAAGTGATTACTAATCTGAATTGTTCTACTTGTACTTGAAATCTGTCCTAATGTACTTTTAAGTAATTTCATGCATTTCCTTTCTGTATTATATTGTACTCCACCTATTTTGACTTGTACTATTTCTTGAGCTGTTTGACTAATGTATGAATGTACTGCTTGTCCTGTATTATATTGTATTTTGACTGTCTCACTTGTTTCCTCCTGGGCTGTGCCTGAAAAAAGGCATTTCTATGTCTAGTGTACCTACATGATTACCAAAAACAAACAAACAAATAAATAAATATATTAATGGTTGGTTGGCTTGATTGTCTCTCCTGTAGACACAAACTCTATTTACAGAGCAGTGCACCTTTCTCAGCACTGCAAACAAAGAATCGGAAGCTCATTTACCTCCATGAGAGTTCCTGTTTGATGGCAATTATCGATTTTCTTATGATGCCCAAAATATCATTAGTTGCTTCTGAAGGGCTAGCCATGTGATCATTTCCAGTTCCTGATGGTCGACTCCTCCCATATGCTTCAACATTTTCTGATGTAAGTATGGATGGCATGGTGGCACGCTCATGCAAGTCATGAGTGGCATGTTTTAAATACTTTTCGGGGGCTGTTCAATTGGACATTTTGTTAAAGAAAATTGCAACCAGGGTTAAATTAACAAGAGCCCTGTTAGTTGAGCCCCGGCACCAATTTTGTTTAATTACATGTCCAGCTGAACAGCTGAAAAAAGCGTTTACATGATATTCCATAGACCTGAATGGAGTGCAGCACTGTGCCATCCACACATACATCACAAAACATTAGACGACGTGGACAGAGTTGGTCATTACAAAGTGGAAGCACAAGCAATCACATGGCTGACCCTTCAGGGCAATTAACAAGGTTCCACATCAAGTCAGCTAAATAGGTAACAGCACAGTAACAAACAGTGCAGCAAAAACACCGCAAAGTAATACCATGCTGGTAAAATACAGCTAAAAGGAAAAAGGTGAAAACAGAAAAGGTCGCATGCTACCGCTGCAGAAACACACAGTCAGTTTGACACCGCAACCCGTGGGTCAGGAGGATTTACTATTCTAACTCTGGGGGGTGCAACTGGATGGGAACAACTCAGGGGTGGGGTATTTACTATTCCAACTCTGGGGGGGAAGCAACTTGGGGGTGAAACTTGGGGGTGGGGGACCTACTATTCTAACCTTGGGGGGGTGCAAAATGAGGGAAGGGCAGTGGGTGCAAGACACACAAAACTCCTGGAATCAATCCTACATCAGCTGGGTGTACCGAGCCCATTCAGAGGCTGTGACAGTAACCTCTATCCCACTGCTGCCAGCATGGCTAGCCAGCACTCACTAGTGGGCTTCAAGTACTCGGCAGGAACTTCGCTATAACATCCATGCAGTTAAAACATCCCACATACATGGTACCATACCAGCGCTATTATCTCTACTTAGTGTCACAAACCTACTCAGCAGGTCAGCCCTCTACTCCCAAAGTGCCAACCTCCAAGCGCAGTCTTGAGAACACTTTAACAGAACAAGGTAACCCTCTTGTCTGTTTTGTGAGTTTGGATCAACCTTTGGTCTCAAATCTTGGAGGGATTCAAACTGTGAACCTCTTGCTAGCATACCCAATGCACAGGCTCAGATATTTCTGTCTTCGGGGGGCCAGATATCTTTGCCTATGGGCACCTAACCAGGTATACAGAGGTGAACCCTTAAAAACTTTAATAAAGACCTCAGATTTAAAATGCTTCTCTTTCCAGTTTGGTATCACCATTCAAGCTTATGCCTAATGTCTGCTATAACCATATATACTTTTCTTACAAATGAAAGAAATTCAAAGACAGACCAAGTATGCTCTAAAAGGAGTTTTACTAAAATAGATAAAAATATGAAAAACACAAAATACAGAACTATTATACCACAAGACATACAAATCTTTTAAAAGAACAAGGTTTAAACAGTGCAAATTCCTACAACAATAGTTAGATTCATCTCTCTTTCTAAATACCTGTTTAAAGTGCTCCCAAAATAAGGAAACACAGAAGGAGCAGGACAAAGAACTTTATCAGTTAAAGCAGAAAGAGGCTGGGAAGGCAGTCAGAATAGCAAAGGCCCAAACCGAGGAAAGGATAGCCAATTCTGTTAAGAAGGGGGATAAGACCTTTTATAGGTACATTAGGGAGTGAAGAAAGACCAAAGGAGGGCTATTGAGGCTTAATAAAGGGGAGGGAATGTGGGTAGAGGGTGACAGTGAAAAAACAGGGATACTGAATGAATATTTCTGCTCAGTATTCACAAAGGAAGAGGAGGGGGAGGTACCTAAATCAAACAAGAGAAACACTCTGAAGATGGGGGTCGATACCAGTCCATTTACAGAAGAAAGGGTTCTGAAAGAACTAATAAAATTGAAGGTGGACAAAGCAATGGGGCCTGATGGGATTCACTCAACAATTCTAAAAGAACTAAGGGTAGAACTAGTGACACCGCTGACTGCTCTCTTTAACAAATCATAGAAGGATGGGGTGGTACTCGAAGACTGGAGGAGGGCAGATGTGATTCCTCTTCACAAAAGTGGGAGCAGGACAGAGGCAGGAAACTACAGATCAGTTAGTTTGACCTCAGTGGTAGGGAAAATGATGGAATCACTTCTGAAGGAAAGAATTGTTGAGTACCTAGAGGCCAGTGGGGCACAGGACCCAAGGCAGCATGGATTCATGATGGGAAGGTCATGTCAGACGAATCTAATAGATTTCTTTGACTGGGAGACCAAAGTAGTAGACCAGGGAGGGCTGTGGACATGGCCTACCTAGATTTTAACAAGGCATTGATACAGTCCCACACAAAAGATTAATACACAAGTTAGCCAGCCTTGAGTGGGTCCCAAGGTGGTAGCCTGGATAAAAATGGGCTAGATAACAGGGCAAAGGGTAGTAGTAAATGGAGTACACAGTGAAGAAAGGACGGTTACTAGCAGGGTACCGCAGGGTTCAGTACTGGGACCGGTCCTTTTTAATGTCTTTATAAGTGACATTGCAGAGGAACTGGAAGGAAAAGTGTGTCTCTTTGCAGACGACACAAAGATATGCAACAGGGTTGATACACAAGATGGAGTGGAAAGGATGAGAAGGGACCTGGCAAGGTTGGAGGAATGGACAAATGTATGGCAGCTCAGATTCAATGCAAAGAAGTGCAAGGTAATGCACATGGGAAACAAAAACCAAGGGAAGTGTACACAATGGGGGGTGAGATACTGACAACAGTAAAAATGGAAAGGGACCTGGGGTAATTATATCAGATGACCTAAAGGTGGGCAAGCAATGTGAGAAGGCAGTAAGGAAGGCTGGGGGATACTGGGATGCATAGGAAGAGGCATCAATAGTAGAAAACAGGAAGTTGTTATCCCTCTGTACAGACAGTTGGTGAGACCCCTTCTGGAGTACTGTGTGCAATTCTGGAGACCCCATCTCCGCAAAGACATAGACAGAGTGGAGGCTGTCCAGAGGAGGGCAACCAAAATGGTGCAGGGTCTGCACCAGAAGACATACGAAGAAAGACTAAAGGAGCTTAATATGTATACCCTTGAGGAAAGAAGGCAGAGAGGGGACATGATAGAAACGTTCAAGTACCTCAAGGAATCAACAAAGTCCAAGAGGTAGCATCTTTCAGAAAAGGGTGTGCAAGAACAAGGGGCACAATTTAAAGATAGAGGGAAGGCTCAGAGGTAATGTGAGGAAGTATTTTTTCACAGAGAGGGTTGTGGATGCATGGAACAGCCTCCCTGAGGAGGTCGTGGAGTCAAGAACAGTGGGGGAATTCAAGAATGCATGGGACAGACATAAGGCAGTCCTAGTGGGGGGCAAGAGGAAGTAAGCTGTTGGTTAACTAGGATCTGCAGCTTATCTGTTAGGTAGAAAAATGGGCAGACTAGGTGGGCCAAGTGGTCCCTATCTGCCATCAAATTCTATCTTTCTATGTTTCTAGATGTTTCTTTGTCAGAGTCTAGATAAAAGTGTCTCTGAAGGAAAACAGAATCATCTTTAAAAAGCTGGTTTTCCCCACCTAGATGCATGATGTCACCTAGCTCCTCCCTGTCAGAATATATAAAAAAATATATTTATATAAAAACAGGATGTCTTTTTCAAGTATTAAATTCTGCAATTCTCAGCATGACTCATGTCCTTCAAATGACATTTCTTTGATCTCTTGATCAGTTTCCCCTCTCACACAGACATCAGCATTTATGATTTCGCACCAGTTTACTAAACCTGGTTTCCTCCTCTTGAAACGTCATAAAAGGGATGCTGATTTCCCTTTTAGCAGCTAAAGTTATAATTATTAACTTAGAAAAGTCTGTAATTAGCTTCTGGCCTGCAATGTAACATCTTGTATCTATAACCTGTGTGTGTGTATGATCTCACATGCTGTTTCAACATTTTCTCATGGCTTTCATCTTTCAGCTGAAACCTGAGGGGGGGGGTGAGGTCACTACAAGAGCACCAGATTTCTCAGCATCTCTCATGACAGACAGTCCATAACCCATTTTTTTTACAAAACATGATACAGTGATCAGAACAAGCAGTCCAAGTGTCACATTTATTGCATAAATCTTTCGCACTTTTCATTACATGATATTTACCATGCTGCAATTCTACCTGCGGACGTGACGTGCTACCAACTAATGATCCCTTCACTTCCTTGGGGGGCATTGTAAAAATCTACCAGTGCTGCCAAACAAGCACTTCCATGGAGGTAAGTGAGCCCTGGAATTCTTTGTTTTATGCTAATAAAAACATCAAGAAAGGTGCTCATTAATGGATTCAATGTTCAGTGTGACAGCAGGAATGTGGTTAATTTTCAATCGCAGTATACTGTCTACTTCAACTGTGCAGCAATGCTTACAGTATGAGTCAGCCAAGCATTTCAATTTTAAGTAAGCTGTTAATGGCAAACAATGACATTTGCTCTGGGTAACTGTATCTTCCAATTGGCTAATATTTTCTTGAGGGGATTTTGTATTTGGGTTAGAAAGATTGAGAACTATAGTTATGTTGTTTTGTTTTTTAATATAATGCATTTTTTGGCTGATCTGAATATTTGGCATATCATGTTTGAAATGTGATGTGCATGTTTTTGCTGCACTTCTCAACTTTTGCAACTTCAGTGGTGCAGCCTGTGGATTGCATCTCTGATCAAACATTCCCTCTCTCAATAGCAAGTTACAAACTTGCTTTGTTATCACTAAAAAAGAATGTCTTCTTAAATCCACTGTTTGATCAAGCAGCTTACAGTGAAAAGCTGACAGCCAAGTAAGCATCCTACAAGGTCATTTTGCATGCAGGTCTCCTCTGTGACCGTAACTTGACCAGTACCGTATTACATTACCTACCACAAAGGTGAGTGGCACACAACTGTAAACTGTTGCTAAATACTGTAACACTTGAACAGCACCTGCCCAGTGGTGCAGTGGGATAAGGAACTGGGTGCCACACCACCCACCACACTGTTTACCTTGGTTCTGGAATGGTTCAGGGTTGTCGCGAGCCGGCCAGGGGATGGAAGTTTGAGTGTCCGCTGATGACTCTCCCCCTTCTTGGGAAGATGAGACAGTGCGTGCCGTTGCTTGCCTGACACCCAGTTGTGGCTGGGTGTCACATCATCAATGACTGCCTCTTGAAGGGTCAGTGGCAGGAGATGAGTACATCTGGCATCATTATGTCATTTGCCCATACCATGGCAAGTCTTGCCAATCCTAGAGGATAGAGCAGAAAACTCAAGGAAAACCCCTGAGCTGCAAGATGATGGCCAGTGACTACAGAGACTTCACTCAACCACCCATAGCACCCACTCACCCACAGCACTAAGTAAGTAGTTGGGGTACGGTCCAGGACATTGGGTGGGGCTGGTAGTTGCTGCCAGAAGGGAGGCAGCTTAATGATGGGGGATAAGCACATAATTGAAAAAGAAGAAAAAATAACTTTGAACTAGGGCAAGTTATCCTTTCATCGAACTTCTTATTTCTTTATTGATCACGCAGATAGGTATTGGTAACATTGCTATTTTGCATCATGAATATGATCAACATTTAACACAGTGGCACACAGAAACAAGTCATCAGCGCCAGCAGCCCAGTACATGGCACCATCATGTTAGGACCCATGTCTAAACAGGCATCAGCAATCAGACTCCTTCACATCTGCAACACTAATGCCAGCTTCCAAGGCACCATCCAGCAGCTGACAGCCATCCACCAGCTGGTCACAACCCACACTCTTAGGCCAGTGCAGCACCTGGTAAATGCTGGACAGTAACAACCAGCCACCAACCAGCCTCAACCTGGTCTCTTGGGCCAGCACATCACCCAGTAAATGCTGGACACCAATGACTAGTCACCAGTCTGCCTTAACCCAGACTCTTGGGCCAGTGTAGCACCTGGTAAATGCAAGACACCAACAACTAGTCACAAGTCAACCACCAATCAGCCTCAGACCAGACTCTTAGGGCCAGTGTACAGTAGCACCCTGTAGATGCTGGACACCAACAGCCAACCACCAGCAGGCACAACCCAGACTCATGGGCTAGCATAGCACCTAGTAAATTCCAGACACCAACAACCAGTCATAAGTCAGCCACCAATCAGACTCAAACTGGACTCTTAGGGCCAGTGTAACACCCTGTAGATGCTGGACACCAACAGCCAACCACCAGCCAGCCACAACCCAGACTTTTGGGCTAGCATAGCACCCAGTAAATTCCAGACACCGAAAACCAGTCATAAGTCAGCCACCAATCAAACTCAAACTGGACTCTTAGAGCCAGTGTAGCACCCTGCAAATGCTGGACACCACCAGTCAGCCACAACCCTGACTCTTAAGCAAGCATATCACCCATTAATTGCTAGACACCAACAACCAGCCACCAGCCAGCAAAGTACCAGACAGCCAATCACCTGCTAGCCAGCCATGAACCAGCCTCAACACAGACTCTTGGGCCAGAGTAGCACTCAGTAAGTACCATACACCAACAACCAACCACAGCCAGCCAGCCAGCCAGCCAAAAAAGAACTTGTCTCCAGCATCTCAGTCTCCTCTGCCAACATAAGACCCGTTGCCAAGTGCAAGTCAAAAAAGAACTTCCCTCCACCAACTCAGTCTCTTGTGCAAAAGTAAGACTCATTGCCAACTGCCAACTAGTACCAAAGCCTCCTCTGAACAGCACCAAAGCATCTTCCTCCACCATTGCAAACTTGGCCTCTTGTACCAGTGTAGATACCAGCAGAGCCAGCCAGCCATCACCAAAGCCTCCTCCAGCACTGTAGAGTGTACCTTGAAGGCCTTCTTTGTCTGCTGTGATGGCGAGTGTGATCATATGAATGCAACTACTCCAGCACTCATTACTACTCATATTTGTTTCCCTCCATAGGTCCCAAGACTGTTTATGAACCCTTCTGTTCTACAAGTATAACCATTGACAGCGGTGACACAATCCAGACTTGTCTAGCCACAAAGCCTCCTCCACCACCAAGGTATTCCCAGCAGCCTTCTTTCTCCACTGCCATGGTGGTTATCTCAGACAGTGAACCAACACACATAGGGTATTAGATGTCCCTTTCCCTCCACAGGTATGCCATGATAGCCCTCCATGCTGCCAGATCCCCCTGACTAGAATTGTCTTTTCCTGTCTCTTTGTGTCTCCCTATCCTGCAGGTATAACACTGACAATGACAAACCAGTCAGCCTACTCCAGTACCAAAGCATCCTCTAACACTAGGGAATACCTGAGGACTTCTTTATTTGCTATGATGGGTAGTGTCTCAGACAGTGAGCCAACACACTTAGGGTACTAGATGTTCATTTTCCACACAAGTATGTCATGGCAGTCCTCTAGGCTGTTAGCACCCCCTTACTAAATCTGCCTTTTCTTATCCCTTTGTGTTTTCTTGTCCTGCAGGCATACCCATTGCCAGTGGGGAACTACTATCAAGCCTCCTCCAGCATGAAAGCATCTACCTCCAACAGTAAACCCGCTCTGATTGGCCAGGACTTTTTCCCTGCTTTTGCCACCTGGCGCTTTTTACAAATAGATTTAGCAAAACTAAGCAATTAAGCAAAATTCAAGTGTCTAATAGAAGTTTTTCAACTGTATTAGCTGGATTGTAATTTCTACTACTGTTTTAAAGTGCTTACAGCTCTTCTGTTTCCTTGCTCCTGCACCCCGACATCCAAGCACTCTGTCTTGGCGCCGAAAAGTCTAACTCTCCTTTGTCTTGCTAAACTGCTCCATCTAAACCTGTCCTACCTCTATGCTATTTAAACCCTGCTATTTTGTCTTCTCTCCAGCTGCCTGCCCTTGAATGGGGCTGCTTCAGCTCCCCCACGGTTGGTCGGCACCCAGCCAGCCACCAACCAAGACCAGGACGCCCACCTGCAGCTCCTTGGAAGGTACAGCGACAGCGCAACCAATCAGAACACGGGTGCTTCCAGTGGCTAGTTTTCCATTAGCAGGTTATGCAGACCTGCCACTAGAGGGATTCTTGTTCTTTCATTAAAAAGTCTACCCTCTTAAAGTCACAGTTGCTTTACTTGCTATATACCTTCCTTCCTGCCCTCGAGATCCTCTCGAACCAGGTTAAACTTCCCTGAACCACTGGGACTGCTGAGAGCCATGCCATTGGCCCCACGGTATCTGTACTGCACCCTGATTGGATGATCTCTTGCCTCCTGCTCGGGGATTGGCTCTTGAACCAGCTAAAACTTTGCTCTGCTCGGGGCTGCTGCGCCCATTCATTTCTACGGCAAACAGCCAAAATTTTACACCCACCCAACTCCCCCCTCCAACCTTAACTTTATAGACCTTCCTCCATGCCCCCAGTAGCTCTGCCCCACCACTCATGCTCCATTGGGTACCTGTTTTGGGACTCCCCCCATCTTTTAGTCGCCACCTCCCACTCCTTGGCTGGCTGGCCTTCCTGGCTGTATCCTTACTTCCCACTGATCCAGCTACTGCTCTTCCATCCCCTCTCCTAGCCCCGCCAGCCTGTCTTAACCCCCTCCCTCCGCCTACCCTGAATCCTACCTTAATCATGCACCACCACCACTGCTCTCTACTCCTATTCTATTTCTCCTTGCCTGTCTTCCTCCCCTACTGCACACCCCAAAAGCCTGCTTTCCCTCCTTCCCCCACAGCCTTCCACATTCCTACATCCTTCCTCCACTTAGGCACGCTGCACACTGCCCCTTGCCCAGGGTCCATCCTACTGCCGTGAAACTGTCCTACACCCACACTGGTCCTAGCCCTCCACTCTGGTCACCCCGTCTGCGCTTACCCTCACCCACTATCGTCGATGCTCGTCAATTTCCCGAGATGCTAGCAGGCGAAAGCATTCCCTTAAAGAAGTATGCTACAGCTCCTTGAGGCTAGTCCTCCTCCTCCTAATGCTGTCAGGCAACATGAACCCAAACCCTGGTCCATTCTGCTCTAAAGCCACTAATCTGAGCAAGCCTTCGGGTGCCCTCTCATTCATATCAATCAATATCTGCAGCCTCCTTCCTAAAATGGATACCTTACAGGCCTTCACCAGCCAACACTGCCCTGACATCCTGGCAGTTGTCGAAACCTGGCTCACGCCATCGGTGCGGACCATGCAATCAGCCTTCCTGGCTACAACGTCTTTAGGCTGGATCGCCTCTCCAAAAGAGGCGGGGGCTGTGCTCTCTACCTAAAAGACTCCATACGGGGCACCACATCATTACCTCACTCCAACCCACAACTGCTCAGATACTGCCAGTGAGAATCCTCCTCAGAGCCCAAAACAAAACCCTCACTGTTGCCACCATCTACATCCCTCCCAAAGAACAGGGAACTGGTCTAACAGCTGTGCTTGACTTTGTAAAGTCACTCCCACCGGATACCGAATCCATCCTCCTAGGCGACTTCAACATCAACTGGCCTGCAGCCAATGCTGGTGCACACAGGGATACCATTGTTGCAGCGAACCTCACACAAATGGTTGACTCGCCAACCAGGAAAAACTACAGGACCGGCACCAGCACACTCTTGGACTGGATCCTTACCAGTCATCCATCATGGATATCTAACACTAATGTCCTCCCTGACTCTCTCAGCGACCACTCCCCTGTTAGCTGCACCTGGTCAAATAAATTAATCAAAACACTGCTAAAAACTATCACCAGATCCCAACTGGTACCCCAGGGGTCAGGAAGGCCTAGCTTTGATTTCCGCCATAGTAAAACTTATTATCGTGAGGCACTGGAATGACAAGGCAGGACTGTCGGTTTTGGAATGGTATAAAGAAGCACTTATCGCTCTCCAATTAGAGAAGCACATTTTACACATGAGTAACTGCTCTCATTTATACCATTCTAGATGGGGCCCCCTGGATGCCTTACTTACTGCATGGAAACCATAAGGGTCTGTGATATTTGGTTGCTTTCTTCTATTTATTTCCCTTCTGTACCCATCAGTCTGTTCAACTCATCTGTTTTCTCAAAGTTAGTTTTACGCACACTTGATATGGGAGATAAGGGGGGAAATATGTAGGGGAGGGATGAGGAAAGGGGGGTCGGGGTTAGGATTGTTTTACTTGGACATGTACTTTACATCTCCTCATTCCAAGGTTATGTTTCTAGCAATTATGTACAATGTTAAGGGGGAGACCCCATATGTTTTCAGTTTTAAATTTTCATGTCTGTACCAACTTGTGTCAATGCTAAATAACTAAATAAAGTTTATTGAATTAAAAAAAACTATCACCAGCAGGGTTCTACCCCGTGGTCATCTTCCTCGACTCAAATCCCACCTCCTCCATCAAGACTGGTCCTCTATCTTCAATGCAACCAACATAAACACTGCCCTTGACCACTTCATAAACATCTTCACTGTGGCCTGTGACACGTCCGCTCCTATTAAGAAACACAAAGTCAAATCACTCAGTAACCCTTAGCTCACAGGTGACCTCCTCAGGATGCTAAAAACAAGAGACCACCTATGGGAGCTGGCCAGAAACTCTGCAAGGCAAAACAACATCCAAAACTACAAACGTGCCCGAAATGACTGCACCAAAACCATCCGGCAAACGAAGTCCACCTACTATAAGCATGCCCTCACAAACTCCTGGGGCAATGGTCCGGAATTCTGGAAGAACATAAAGGAACTCACCGGGAATCCACACAAAACCCCCCCATCAATACTCAACATCAACGGAACCACAACCCTCAACCCAAAAACCATTGCAGATACCTTTAACAAAGCCTTTACCGACCTCAGCACTGTCCTACCCCAGGACTACTTCAAAGATGGTGAAGCCCCTCTGTCCACAATAAACACTACCCCTACCAGCTCCCCCCGCTTCTACTTAAAAGCAGTCAAGGCTCACCAAGTACGCAAATATGTCACCAAAGCCCTTGGTAAATCAAGATTCAGTAATGACTCCATCGATCTCAAAATTCTGTCTCTCACACTTGATGAAGTGCTTAGTCCTCTGACCAGAATTTTCAACCTCTCCCTCAGCCTTAGCCAGTTCCCAGACAGATGGAAATCTGCCACTGTCACCCCAATCCATAAAAGTGGTGACAAAACTGTCCACGATAACTACAGACCTATCTCCCTACTACCCCCACTCTCCAAGGCACTAGAATGCATCATCTCAGACCAGCTCACAGAATACCTGGATATGTACAATATCCTGTGCAAGCAACAACACGGTTTCAGCAAAGGTCACAGCACCTCCACAGCCCTACTTGAATTCACCGGCGCAATCCACAACACACTTGACTCTGGCGAACTACTAGGCTCAGTCTACATTGACTTAACTAAAGCCTTCGACACCGTCAATCACCGCCTTCTGCTTGTCCAGCTTCAGAACACTGGACTGTCAACCAACTCCATTGGCTGGTTTAAGAGCTACCTTGAAGAATGGTCCCAAACAGTAAGAATTGCTGATACACTCTCGGATCCTAGACCGGTCCGCTTGAGAGTCCCCCAGGGCTCCATTCCTGGACCCCTCCTTTTCAGCCTATTCTTAAACTTACTACCAGACAGCTGCCCAGAACAAATAATTCTCTATGCTGACGATGCTGTGATCATCACCTCGGACCATGATCCAATCCAATTACAAAATAAACTTCAGCGGGCCTCCTCCTCCATCGAATCCTGGTTCCTAAATCATAAACTGCTTCTCAATCAGAAAAAAACAAGTCTATGATCTTCTGCAGCCCCCACAACAAAAACAAACAACTCCACCTCTAAATTGCAACTGAACAAGGAGCAATCCTAGAGCAAACACAATCGTTCAAGTACCTCGGCATCACCCTTGATCCCCACCTCTCATACGCTGTCCATATCAGCAATGTTGCAACGTCTGCCAATGCGAGGTTAGGCATATTATTCCAGCACAGGAAACACCTAACCCCAGAAGCACTATCAGTGGCCATCCAAAGCTCCATTGTCAGCATCATAGACTATGGTTTTATCATATATGGGTCTGCAACTACCACTGCTCTCAAACGTATTGTGACCTCCCTGAATGAGGCCTGTCATCTCATCACTGGTTCACATTGCCGTACCCCCACATGTGACCTTTATTTCCAATCTGGATGGCTTCAACTGGACAAATGCATAACATACCAAACCTGCATCACGGCCAAGAAAATTATAATGGGGCTTGCCCCACCTGGTGTCTGTGCCCTCCTTAAGCCTAGACATAGGAACGTCACTACAAGGAGATCCAATTCCCATCTACTACATATCCTTCGATGTTGCACAACCCAAGGACAAAGATCATTTGCCTATTGGGCATCCAACTGGCTCAACTCTCTTGGCAGCGACATAGCAACCGCTGCAACACTCGGCCTCTTCAAGTCCAAGCTGCACCTCTCACTGCTTGTATCCTGTGATTGCCCATCTTAACATTTCCACCGTTACAGCTGCACATGCTCCAGCACCCAGCACTTACAATCAGTCTTTGCACCCCTAGCACCTTACCTGGCATATTCCCTCGACAAGGCCCCCTGGCTGCACTGTCTCCCGCCCTAGCCCACCTCCCCCCCCGTATCTCCACTCTGGCCCCGCCCCAACCACCTCTCGTACTACCCTTACCCCATGCACCTCCTTCCCTCCTCGATCTCCTACCCTCACTCCCCCACCCATCCCTCCCCTTGTCTTGCTCATAGCTCAAGTCTTTGTACTGGTTATTACATGTCTGTAAGTCAATGATTATATATTTGTAACTAAAAATGATGACTGTTGCACACGCTGACGTGGAACCTTTGTAAAAGAGCCTTGGCTCAAAGGTATTGTTATCCTAGATTGAAATAAATTAAAAAATAAATAAATAAACAGGAAAGCCTCCTACTTCAGCACAAAAGCCTCCTCCTTCAGCACTGCAAGCCTGGTTTCTTGTGCCAGTGTAAATCCCGGCACGACCAGCCAGCTTCCTCCAGCACTAGGGTAAGATGTACCTTGAAGGGCATCTTCGTCCACTGTAATGGTGAGAGTCTAAAACAGTGAGCCAGTACCCTCTGCTGCTAATGTCCATTTCCCTCCACAGGTATGTCATGACAGTCCTCGTTGCAGCTAGTGCTGCCTGATTAAAACTGTCTTTTCCCATCTCTTTGTGTCTCCCTATCCTGCAGGTATAACCATTGACAATGGCAACACCAGTCAGCCTCCTCCAACACCAAGGTATACCTGTGACCTTCTTTATCTGCTGTGATGGTGAGTGTCTCAAGCAGTGGGCCAACAAACACAGGGTGCTAGATGCCCATTTCCCTCCACAAGTATTTATTTATTCATTTAAAAGTTGGTACACTGAGCCGGAGCTCATTTCCAGGTGCAACCCGGGGGTTGGGGACAGTACAGTGGAAGTATGTCACAGCACTCCTCCACACTATTACTGCCCTCTTACTATGGCTGTCTTTTCTTGTCCTCTTGTGTCTTCTTGTCCTGTACGTATGGCCATAGACAGTGGGGAGCCAGTACCAAGCCTCCTCCAGCACAAAATCCTCCACCTACAGCACAAAAGCCTCTTTCTTCAGCACAAAAACCTCTTTTAACACTGAAGACCCAGTCTGTAGAGCCAGCATTGTTCCTGGCACAGGCAGCCAGCCTCCTACAGTACTAGGGTAAAGAGTACACTGAAGGGCACCCTCGCCTCTGCGATGGTGAGTGTCTAAAATAGTGAGCCAGTATGCTATATTGCTAATGTCCCTTTTCCTCCGCAGGTATGTCATGGCAGTACTCCTTGCTGTTAATGTCTCCTGACTAAAGCTGTCTTTTCCTGTCTCCTTGTGTCTCCTAATCCAGCAGGTATAGCCACTGCCAGCAGGGTACCAGCACCAAGCCTTCTCCAGCACAAAACCTTCCTCCTCCAGCACAAAAGGATGGCTCATTCTCCTCCAGCGAGGTGCCTTGGCTTATTCTACACAACAGCAGCAGTTATTATCCATCCATCATGGCCACATCATCCACTGTCAATAACAATATCAGCATCACTTTGGTATCATCAACAAACATCACAAACTCGAGAAAGTTTGGCCACACAAAAGTCACGTGCCTATGATGGCATCTCACAAGAAGCTACAGAACAGGTCATCGACCCTTCAAACATATAACCATTGGCTAACATCATGTCATATCAGAAGAATCTTGAGGAAGCATCACAGACGAACAACACGACACTTTGGTGCCTTCGACTGCTGCTGTGGTTTGCTTCTAGGAAATTTTTGTAACTGTTATTTCACTTCTGTGCATTATCAGAAGATGACCTCTGGCTGTAGATTTAATCATCACATCAATACAGACTTGTTGACTGCCTTCGACAGTGAAGATCAAGTAGGTCACTTTATCTACTGCAAATACAAGGTGAGTGCAATTAATTATTACAAAATGTGTTAATTATTTGTTTGCCTGGTGTGCAGTCTTTTGTGAATCATCCAGCATAACAGGATAACTGCCAACTGCAAGGCTAAAGCTTAAGTTGTTGAGTATATTCTTAATAGTGCTATACAGTGTTTAACTATAGCTTTTGCATTAGGATTTTCAGATAATGAACCTGATTCCGATTTGGACTAATTGGAATCAGACTGGAATCGCATTCGGGTGCATCCATAATCCAAAATACCCTTGTTGGAATGGATTTTGGTGCACCAAGCACCCCTTATTCACAGTGCGGGTGCCAAAACATCTGAATATTGGACTATAGAGCTACAGCACAAAGGAGACTGCGCAGCATAAGGGTAGGGAACAGCACAGCACTACAGATACTGAATATGGTACAGCGCAAGCCTGGACAAATGTGCAGTGCTACTGGCATTGAATATGGCACAATAAAGCCCACCCAGTGTTAAACAGCATGGGCCAGTACAAATGGACCAGCAAAGGTAAGCAGACAACACAGCAGCAAAGGTATGAACAGTTTAATGACAGAATACAGTAAACAACCAGAACAAATCAAGAACTAAAGAGCAAAACAAATACAGAAGACCCACAGTAACACAAAATGAATGCCCCACCCCAAAATAACAGAAGCATGGGAGGGCATAAATTATGGTGTCCAGCCTTCACAGACAAATTACTATCCACTAGCAGCCTCTCCTTGAGGCTGCAGTCCCACAGCTTGTGCCTCAGGAACGCTGAGCAGTTTGAAATGGCAGTGGTGTTTCAGTCCACTGCCTGTAAAATTCAGTCCAAACTTTACTCCATGGTGATGATCAGTGTCTACAGGGCATGGAGCAGGAGAACCTATCAGAAAACCTACCTTCACAGAGCTGCTCAGGTCTTCCCCCTGCATTCCTAAAGTTGCCACCCTGGTAGCACTGGAGGCAGCTATGGAAGGAGTAAAACACACATCAGTAAGTTGTGCACATGGTACATGTGAAACATGACCAGTAGGCCATGCCAGAAAACTGTAACCCAGATCAGACATGGGAAGGCATGCCAGGTACAGATAGACAGATCTAGTCAGTTGTGATGGTAGCATGTGTGGAGTATAACAGAGACAGGCATGTGGGCCTATAGTTAGTTAATAGGGACACATAGAGTGGGCAAGAACGCAATAGAAGCCGACACAAATGTGCAAGAAACACATGAACAAACAGGAGGCCAAGCACTGCAGGAACAAGTGGATGCCAGTCAGACAGAGTAGGCAGGAACGCAAGCAGGGGACTGCACTCTTAGAGTGCAGTAGGGAGTTCCAGTTGTTTAAAAAAATACAAAGTTGCAACTATGCTTAAACTAGCAAAGGTTTACTGTACCCACACGGAGAATGCCTCTAGCAGGAAAGGCAGAGGTGAATACACAGCACACGCAGTAGTACCACAGCAGTACAGGAGAAGACTACAACTGGCAGTGTCCGAGCCCACTTTTATTTATTTATTTACTTTTGTTATCCGGATAAGCACACTAGACAATCAAGTACCTATTTTCAGGTACAACCCGGGAGATTACAAGGTACATGCCACATGTAATTTACATACACCCAGCACACAGCATACCATGTATCCAGACCACAGGGTCACACATGTGTGTATGTACAGGACACAGGATCTGCAGGAGTCACTGCTGTTCTGCAGTGAGGACAGGACATAGACATGCACAACAATGTGCCCGCACAACACAGCTGTATGAGGACAGTTCCGATAATCAGGGATCCATAATATCAGACAAACCAGAGTTGGGGGACAAAGTCAGAGTTCAGATAATCAGGAGATCTGGATAATAGGGGTTTGAATAATCAAGGTTGTACTGTATACTGTGGAAGACATGCAGCATGTGTGAATATGCACCATACACAGCATCGACATGGTGAAGACCAACAGCAGCAGGGCCTGAGAGGGGCATGGTGTGACTAAAGATCCACAGAGGACACACGCACAGCATGAGTGAAGCACTACTAGTAGCAAGTTGTTGAACATGTGTGTACAAGTTGGGGAGGGGTCCCAGCAGGTGACCTGCCCAGGAACCACACATACAAATGTATACCATACCACACTGTAAACCAAACCAGTGAGAAACACTGTTGTGGTACCCTAACACAGATGACACTGTTGACAGGGATGGCACCAGCCAGATGACTGCTGGTTTACACCCACACATGCTGTATGTCACACACGGTATGACACCAGTGTACTATTAGCATGGTGGCCAGTACATAGCAGCAACAGTCAGGTACAAGTACACCCAGCTACCCCTGTACGTCAGCCTTGTCAGCACAGCAGCCTAGCAGACATCTAGTGACAGCATGGAACCCAACAGTGTTAAGGTGACAGCTGTAACAGCACAACAACAGGAGAGTAGCCAATAAATTTCTACATGATGAGCAGCAAATGGCACAGTGAGTGTCATAGGTACGCATGCCCCTGTTGCAAGCAGCATGCATGTGGCCAAGAGCAGTACCTCTAACATGCAACCCCTGCCACATGATGGGTCATTATAAACAATATGTTGCATAGCATGACACGCACCACCGTATGGGGCACCAGGGTTGCCAGGTGGAGCACACAACATAGCCCTCTGCACGTCACAATACACAGTACTTACATTGTCCCAGAATGGATGCTCCCCTGCCATGGCCCTCTGGACTTGCCGGCTCCTCCTCTCGACAGTGGTGCCAGTCCTAGCTGGACCTCTCTGCTCCCTTTGCTCGGTTCAGTCTCCCACGATAGGCCAGTCTGATTCTGTCTGCCCCTCTCCTAGCATCTGTGGAGTGAAACACCAGTAGACATCAGAATACTACTTGACCATAAGAGCCATGATACTGTACATCACCCAGGCAAATGTGTCACATGGAGTCCTACACAATGTATAACATTGCAGTCATGTACATCAGCTGTAACACACCAAGGTCCTGTGACACACATGACTGGCAACATGCAATTTGAAACTGGAACACTACAGTTACACACAGGCCACAGTGGTGGCAGGGCCATAATGAGCAGGCAGTGGTATGATGCATTCCAATCATACCACACATTTGTAGACTAGTGTAGTTTGTGTGTTGCTAGGTTGTCCCATTACCAGGCCATCCACGGATCGTACCCACTCACCACTAAGCAATACTGGAGCTGGGACAGCAAGTATACATACATTTTGCAACCCACTGAACCAGTATCAGCAGGGGCACTATCCCTGATATCTTTTTAAAATCCCGCGGCTCAAAATCCCGACATTCACCTGCCCAGGCACTGCTGCCCGACAGCTGCACTATCCCAACTCCACTGATCCCAATGGGTATATGCCCAACAGGGAGGAAGTGGATGCCGACATGGGCAAGGTAGCGGATGTGACAAACCACTACCCTACCCCCTGGCCAGGTACTACAACGGAGGAATAAATACAGAAGCCAGCTGAGCTGCTCCCGTGGCATGAAGGGCTAAGCCACCAGCAGCTCGGGCATCATGGCGCGGCGGACCTGGGTTCTGTTCCTGGTTACCGCAATGTTTTTTTTCATCTCCCATAACTTAATGTTTTACTCCAAGGTCCACTCCCCCTAGAAGTTGGTTATTAAAGTTACGGGGAGTGCAAGGGTGGAGCCCCCGCATGGTGGTTGCGGGGAGGATGAAGCCCCCTGCATTAAATGCAAGTGCCTTCGGGATCCTGCAAGTCAGGATCCAGTGCTTGCGGGATACTGAAATTCAGTCTTGTGGCATTCAGGATACCAAGTTTCAGTATTCCATAGTAGAACCCTATCCCCAACCCCATTCTGTATCATAGCACCACAGTGACAGGGGCATCCATTCAGCACCACCCAGCTGACAAGTAGCAGCCCAGTAATGCAAATGACATAGATGTTGAGTTTAGGCACATATGCATCAGGAGTGGTACATACATTACATTGTGTTGGCTGGTGTGTATATGTGAGATGTGAGATGTGACACATCCACTGGGACCATCACATGGCCAGTGTATGGGAGAAGTATAACATGAGTGTGTGTGCTGGTCCAGTATAAACACATGGCCAATGCATGTGTAGCACATACTATATGGCACCTGTGACCAACATGTGACACATTGCCACTGTGACCAGCACTGTGCGCCTCAGTGACAGTTGCAACCTGCACGCTGCCAGCCATGACACATACTTGCCATATTACTATGTGTGTAGTAAAAATATTACCCCGGATGCATACCACAGGTAGAGAAGTGTACAGAAGGAGCATTCCCCAGTGGCTGGTGAGATCAGGACCCCACAGGAACACAGATCTACAACCACTGGAACAGATGTCTAAGTGGGCATGTACCCTAGTTATGCGTCACACTGGAATACCATAGGAGCATTCCAACACCTAGAAAGTACAGTTTACACACCTGCAAAACTACTAATGAGCATACCCCAACCTGAAAATATCCACATAAGCACATGGTGTTAAATCATTCAGGCCTAGATACGCCTGTAGGTGGAATCTAAAAGCATAGCCACTCAGGTCAATAATGCCTGTAGACGTACTCAGCAGACTTTCACTCAGTCCAGGAAACATCTGAGGAAGTCAGCAGTTTTTAGCTAAACAGTAAACAAACTGAATTGCTTAGAATTTATTGCATAGCACCGTTAGAAAGGTAATTTTGTGCTGAACAATTTTTCTGCTGATACTTTGTGTCTGTCATGTATACCTTAGCAGTTATTCGCATTTGTTTAAGGTATGGTGTGCATGGCTGATATCTGTCTCTTGAGCCTCACCTAAGCACCTTGAAAAAAATCTGAAAAATATACAGTTGTTTGGTATTTCAACTAGCATAAAATAAAAACTGAACCAATTACAATTGATTGCATAGCACCATTGGAAAGGTAATGTTGTGCTGAATAACTTTACCATTCATACTTTGTGTGTAGCACTTACGGTTCAAGAGGTATTCACATTTGTTTGTGGCATGCTGATTATGGCTTGATTTTGTTTAGAAAGGCCTAGGATGCAGTGCTAAGAGCATACAGGGCACAAGTGGTGGAAGTTTCAAAGAGGTCTAGTGGTGTGAATGAGTTAATAGTGGGTTTACTTACCTCCAGTGGGCACACTGCAACTTGCCACGGTGACAATCAGCTGCTCCAGCCACTGCTGCTCCCTCTGGCAGTGGTTGTTCCATCTATGCCAGCATATGTCACTGGCCTGGATGATCCTGGTGTGCCTGGTGAGGCACCAGCCTATACAGTTCCACACCTGGGTATGGGAGGCACGTGGCACGGTCTTGAGTCTATTGCCAAGAAGAAGTTTCTCCTGGCAGTTACCAGGTAGATAAGCTCATCTGGTGTGAACCTAGTGTTCCTCTGTTTGCTCCTCTGTGCACTGTAACATCTATCGGCCATCCTTGCTAGTACTGCACAACTGTGCCTGGGTTTTTCATGGCAAGCCTCTGTATTTGCACAGTGAAAGCTCAGTCCAAGTGATGCTTGCAGTTGTTTTTTACAACAAAACATCTATTTCCAGTTGGTGGGTGTGACTACATGCAAACAGGGCATGTGTTGCTCAGCCACCTTATGTGCATGCATAGCGCTCTGTAGCACATGGGCACAGTACTGTATCCTTGCTCTGCGAATGTCATCACAGTGTGTCCCACACAGTGCTATGACATCATGGTAGCATATTACAATTGCGCATATGGACAGAGCAATAGTGCAGAGGCATTAGCGCACAGCACTAAATTGCAATATTGAAACAGATTATGCAAATGGCATCATTACACAGTCCAGGTGCTCACAGCTGCTTTACATGTCATTATTGAAAATATTCATTCATTTGCATAGCCACATACCCCGGGCTCATAAAAGGGGGCAACCAGCACCACACATGCACAAAGGCTGAATCCAGGAACTGCAGGTTGTTAGAGGTGAGTCTGTTTTTTCTTTTTTTTCTTTTTTTTTTTTCATAACAAGACCTATCCACAGGGAACAGCTGATATAACATTGGAGTACTACAGTGCTCTTGATTGACAGTCTATACCCTTTCCATAGGTCAACATAGTTACAGAGGGAATAAACTGGAGACAGAGGCTGAAATTCACTGAGCAGGAACATCTCAGGAGCAGTGGAGGCATATGTGGCCAAGGAAGGCATACTGGAGATCCATAAGGTTTTCTGGGAGGTACATGAGAAGGCATGGTGGGAGGAGACAGCAGCAGTCAATGCCAAGGGGCACCTGTGCCACACCATGCAGGAGTACCACAAGAGGGTCAACGCATAGGAGTATGGACCAAAAGGAGGCTGGCACAAGTTTGGTCAAACCAACAGACTACAGAGGGCAACTGTGAACTGCAGCAACCCTGATGGTCACCGAGGATATCCAGGCCACCACAGTGTACCATGGCATCATGCACGGTGTCCCAGAGGGGACTTTGACAGTGAACCCAGACCCCTATAGGCATGTGAGTGACCACTTTTGTCCCTGCACATGATATTTACATTGATGGGCCCAGTGCTGTTGGGATGGTGTATGTCACACTGGTGCTGTGTGGCACTGTACTGTTCCCTTGTTGATGTCTTTCGGGTGCATACTACATCACAGGTGATATGTGTGATGTGCTCAGCAGTGGGTATTGACAGGGCATTTATCTGCACAGGTGACATGGGTATGGCTATCCTCAAAGTGTTGACTTGACACACCAGCTGTGTGTCATGTCATGTCATGTCTACATGCATCACTTACCTGTGTCCTTCTTCATTTCTCCATAGTTCAGTTTTTGTTCACTGTTGAGGTGGAACAGCCAGGACCCACCCCCACATGATGGGACCATGCTGAGGGCTATGCACCACTAAGGGACAAGGGCGTCTGAGGTTGTAACTGTGGAAGGAGCATCATTGCACCATGGCAGAACTATCAACAGCCACTAGAGATGACCAGATGGAGGACCAGGACCATGAGGAGGCCATGCTGGAGACATACAGCAAGGAGGAGAATAAAGAGAACAACAGCACTGTAGTGCATGGACTTTCACCATTGCACCTCTGTGCTACTATCAAGGCCATTGAAAAAACTGCTGCTGCTGGAAGGCCACATGAACTGCCCCCTGCCCTATGCCCCCCCCACCCAACTGAGTCTGTTAACCTCTTACCAGCAGTCCATGGTGGACATGCACCACAGGTGCAGCCACAGCCCATAACCACATCCCACCCATGCAGACAGTAGGCAGCAGCCAATAGGCACCTGCTGCAGGCATCTCTTGTCTCACAGGATGGATCTGCAGATGAGATTCAGCACATATGAGACTCAAAAGGAATGTGGTGCCACATGCCATGCTGTACTTACTGCACTCTGTAGTTATTTTCTGTTACCACTGTCTATTTCTGTTCTGTATTTCACCTCACATTCCCACCCCTAGGTAGCCAGGTTGGTGTTTTGCCTCTGTATGTGAACATTTTATTATTAAATTATCATACGATACCCATTTTATTTTCTGTTCTTCAAATATTTGTGCTACAACATTACTGTATTATGTGTATTTTTTACTCATCATTGTTTGGGTCCGAAATGCTCTGTGATGAACTTTGCTCTGATTTCCTGTCACCTACTGACCAGCCTTGGGACCAGGCTATCAAGTTGCTCTAGTACCCCCGACCAGTGGCTCCACATCCACAACAATGTTGCCTCCAGGCACTGCAGGCATATGCCACATTATGATGCCACATTCTGTAGGATGCAACAGTCCACGAATATGCTGCAGACCTTGTTTGGGTTATCAATCAATCAATCTTTATTTTACCAGGTGAAGCACCTTTGAGTGAATTCATATACAAAGTGGACCTGGACAGATAATACATAAATATTAAGTCACTGATTAATTACATGTAATTACATATAAAGTACAGACATTTTTTTATCAGACAGTTAATGCAATCAGCTTTAGCCTTGTAATACATTCCAGTTCTAGTGCAGAAAGTGACATGTGCATGAATTATAGCCCCCACTAAAAAAAGGTAGCAGCTGGATAGGTAGGAAGAGAAGAGAAGATGAGATAAGGTGATAGGCAAGGTAGACTGGGAATATGATTAGAGGCATAACCATTCCACTATATGAATCAGGAGGACAGCAGCTAATGCGGTGCGTGTAATAAATGCTAAGAAGATAGCATAGCATATGCGGATCCTTAGACTTAATATGGGTTTAAGTATAGCAGCTGCAGGTGTCCTTCAGGGAAGGTCTGAGTAGAGTTTTGAAGGTCACCATTCTAACACTGTGCGAAAGTTTCAGGGATTTTTGGAGATTGATCCACAGGGTGGGGAGAGCATGATTTAAGGAAGATACACCATAGCATGTTCTGATTCTAGGAATATCAAATAAGATACAGGAGTATCGTCTGAGTGAACAATTTCCAGGGGTACTAGTTAGAAGACTGGAGATGTATTGAGGAAGTTTGTTGGTAAGGGCTCTGTAGATCCAAGTGGCCGCATTTTTCAGTCTTCTAGTCTTTAGTGACTGCCAACCAAGCTGCGAGACAAGGGAGCAGTGGTGGTTACTATATGGAGTGCACGTGATAAATCTTAGAGCCCTATGATACAATGTGTCCAGCCTGGCTAACACGGCAATGAGGCAATGACTATAGAGAAGGTCTGCATAATCCAGGATAGGGAGGAATGTGGTTTTTGCACCAGCCTTATTTTGGCTTCATAGGTAAGTAGGTTTTTGATTCGAAAGAGACCTAATCTTTGTTTTAGGTTTTTTGACAGTTCCTCAATATGTATAGTGAAGGAGAATTTGCAGTCTATCCAGAAGCCCAAGTATTTGAATTTGTCCACTGTCTCTAGTGGTTCCCCCAAGAGGGTCTTGATCTGTGGCTTGACTCCCATAGGGTATAAAGTTACTGAATTGATTTACGGGGCAAGAAACATAACTTTAGTTTTTTTGTTTTTGCATTGAGCAACAGCTTTAAACGCAGGCAGTTTTGTTGCAACAGGTTAAATTCTTGTTGCAGCTCCAAGCAAGCAAGTTCAAGGGAGGGCCTTGCAACATAGAGTACGTTATCATCTGCAAAGAGATGGACATTTTCTGAATTAATTCTAGAATTATGTCATTAATATATATCGCAAATACTAAGGGCCCTAGTATCGATCCCTGTGGAACTCCTCTCTGTAGTGTTTTAAGAGGAGAGAGATCACCTTGTGCCTTGACTTGCTGCTGTCTACCAGTGAGGTAACAGGAGAACCACTGCATGGCAGTGACATCAAGGCCAATGTTCCACAACATAATCAACAGTAAGTCGTGGTCTACCATATCAAATGCCTTGCTCAGGTCAAGAAATAATGCTATCATGTGGTTTTTAGCGCTGAGTGCCATTTGCCAATTGTTTGTCACCTTGGCTAGAGCAGTTACCATGCTATGTTTAGGTCTAAAACCAAACTGTAGGGGGTTAAGCATGTTGAAGGATTCTAGGTGATCTCTTATATGTGTGTTGACTAGTTTTTCGAGGAGCTTAGATAGGATGGGTAGTAGAGACATAGGTCTGTAATTGTTGAGATCACATGGATCACCTGACTTAAAAAGCAGGATGACATGCACTATTTTCCACGCAGCATGGAGAGCACCTTGTGCAAGAGACATGTTAAACAGGTGTGTGATGGGCTCAGTCAGCAAATGGTGGCCCAGTTTTAAAAAGAATGGTTCCTGTTGATTGGCTCCAGCACTTTTTTTGGTATCTAAGGCCAGTGAAAGGTCTTCAACTTGTTTAAAACAGATTGGACGGAATGTAGATTTGGCTTCATGAATGGGGCCTTTACTGATCGCATGCAATAGCAGTGTTACCGGACTGGGCGAGTAATTCACTTGCAGAGGAGGTGTCAAAGGCTAATTCAGCCATGGCAAAATGGTTGTTTAACAGATCTAAGATACATTGTTTATTTGTGGTAGTTTTATCACCAGTGCTGATCTTAGCAGAAGGAGATTTAGCAGGGCAATGCCCTTCAATTTCCCTCAGGGTTTTCCAGAACTTCGCAGAATTGTTAATAGACGAGTCCAGCTCTGATTGAAAATATTTGGCTTTTTCAGCCCTTGTAAATTTAGTGCATTGATTCCTTGCCATTCTGAAAACTGCTCAGTCTGCTGGTTGTTTGGTTTTGTGTGCCCTTTTTCATAGGACATCTCTGTTGTGTAAGGTTGCTTTTAGGGGGTCGGTAAACTAGGGGCAAGATCTTTTCCTAGTTCTGATTTTAACTAAGGGTGCGTGTTTATCAATCACCTTTAAAACAAGGTTTTGGAACGGGGTATAGGCCTCTGACACTGGTTGCCAGCTAGAAGTCTTGCCATCTAATGTTATTTAGGTCCATAAGGAAGTTGTTACAATTAAAGTTACAATGACTACTTTTGAATATGTATCTGGAGGTAGAGATAGGCTTAGAAGTTGTCCTCACACAAGCTATGGAACTGTGATCACTTATGTTGCTAAAACATACCCCTGTGTCAGTGATATTGTAGGATTTGTTTATAATAATTAAGTCAAGGGGGGGTATTATTGGCAGGATTGTTGGAGTTAGGCCTAGTAGCCTCAGTAATAAGCTGGGTGAGACCATAAATATTGGATAGTTCTTTTAGGGGTTTAGAGCAGGGTGAATACCAATCAAGGTTTAAGTCTTTTATAATGATCACCTCCAAGGTCTGAGCATCCATCAATTTTCATAGATGATGTAGTACTTCAGGGTTCCCTGTTGGTGGTCTGTAGCAACCAGTGATACACATAGACTCAATAGGTGATAGGAGGACCTTTATTGTGAGACTTTTAAACTCTTTGGGTACAGTAGAAGAGTCAGTAAGGGAGACTGAGAATTTGTCTAGGATGTATATTGAATTCCACCCCCCCCACACCCAGTTTGTTTATCGGCTCTGAACACATTATATGAGGGAAAATTAATTTCATGGTCAGGAGTGGCACTTTTAACCAGGTTTCTGATATCACTAGTATGTCTGGCTTTGGGTGACAAATCCAAGCTTGGATAGTGTAATGTTTTCTTAGAAGACTGTAGGCATTTATATGGAGAAAGTTCATGCCTTTTAGGCTCGCTAGGTCAGAGGGTGATGTGATAGGCGACTGGGGACCTGGATTTAATTCTACGTTTCCCAAGCAGAGTAACAATATAAGCAGCAATTTCTTGAGAGTGCTGATTAATACTTTAAAGAGCAGTAACCGTCCCCTTTTGGAGAGAGAGGAGGTAATTGGAAATGAACAGGGATCAGTATGTCGATGGAAGACTGAGGAGGCATAGATAACTAGCTGAGCAGAGAGGGTTAAAGGTACAGGGTTATAGATTCGTGGGGGAGGGCTTTTAAAGGAAACCTTACTTCCCTGGATATCAGTGCCGGGAGGATAGGAGTACTGGAACAAGGGTTGAGAATATGTCAATGGGTCAAAGTCATTCTTAGCAGTGACAGAATCGAGGGTAAGTTGGAAATATCCTAGCAGAAGGACTAAGCTGCATGTTATATACCTTCTGGATCATTTTGTCCTAGGTTTGAGTAAGGTACTCAAAGGTTTGGGTGAGATACGCTACTGGATAGGATTAACACACCACACTATGGTAGAGAAGACTGTGGATAGGTTTGAGCAGCTTGGTAAATTGTCAGGATAAAAATAACTATGCCACGGGAACACTGCAAAACGAGATAAGAAGTGGCGCCTCTAGTGGGCAAAATATATAAGATGCTAATGGGAAACTTGGCACTTAGTTAATCAACCTGCACAAACAAAACTGTCTGCCACATGATCACATGACAGTATAAGTACCGAGGTCCAGATAGGGTTGGGAGCCAGCGCAGAGTGCTGGCAAGGAATCAGCAAGGTAGCAGGCAGCATTCAATTTGTGAACTACCAGAGCGGTTCTCATGAGTCAGGAGTGAGGTGCCCGAGCTGGGAGGCCACTCTGCCTGTGTAGAGAGACATCAGGGATTAATTTAACACTGCCGCCAAGGAGAAAACAAAGGAGGCTCTGACCACAGCTAGGCTGGGGCTCGGTACACAGACAAAGGAGCTATAATCACTGGGCAGGGCGAAGGAGTCTCATGCAGAGGTGAAAGCAGAGCGGGAGATGGGGTCAGGGCTCAGGTTAGAGAGAATTCAGAGAGAGAGAAAAAGAAATACAGTAAGTACAATTTAGGTACATAGGATATTTAACTAAACACAGAAATTGCTGAAAAACAGTAAAAAAAAAATGTACCTTTCTTTTGGCTTTGCAGTTCACTATCTAACACCGCTGTAGAGCACTGGGAATTGCTCGACAGAGGGGGAGAGGAGTTGGGGGTGTGAACAGTGGAGGGTGAATGAGTGAGTCACCACATTGGGGTCATGAAATCCAGGAGACACCCTGGGGCAAAATGGCATCCTGATCGTGGTCCTCCATGTCTGGTTTCCATACCCAAGATCATCACCAATTTTGGTGGGCAGGTGGCCCGGACAGCACTGGTAGCTCATCCAACTCGTGCGGTGTTATGTAATGCCAGGTCCATTAAAAACAAGACTGTAATTATAGCAGACCTTGTTGGTACAGTGGACCTGGCTTGCATCACTGAGACCTGGCTGGATGAGAACTTTGGCACCATATTAGAGGCTGCAACTCTGGCCGGGTACTCGGTGATTCACCGCCCGAGATTGGATTGCGGGGGCGGGGGAGGTGCAGTCTGTTTTAAGTCTGAACTGGGCCTCATGAGTGTACCAGTTGAGGAGACCCAATCATTTGAATGTACTGTGGTAGCAGGTGTAGGCTGTAGAATCACCCTCATCTACCGTCCACCCGGGGTTGAGAAGCGGTTCCTTCAGGAAGTGGCGGGCTTCGTGATCGACATGGCGTTTGAGTCACCCAGGTTGATGGTCCTGGGTGACTTTAACGCCTGGGTCAATGACGAACTCTCGTAATTTGGTCAGCATTTCCTCCAGTTAATGTCATCTCTGGGTCTTACACAGATTGTTTCCACTGCTACCCATAAACACGGTCATTCTCTTGACTTGGTTTTCCTCCTGGGGGTTGAAGCCTCAAATTTTGGGGTGGAACCAGTCAGATGGTCTGACCACTACACCGTATGTTTCAGTTTTTGCACCCCCCTTTGTAGGCCTGCCCCTGTGGAAATGATCAAGCACCGCCCTTTTCGAGATGTAAGCTCTGAAGGCCTGGCAGCAGTGCTTGACCTATCGATCTTTCCATCGGCAAACAATGACCCAGAAACCCTAGTTGTGGCCTATAATAAGGCCATATCTATGGCCCTGGATGTCACTGCTCCTGTCTGAGTTCATCCAGTGCCATACCAGGTAATATTGTATTTCAGAGCCTAACACCCAGAGAGGAATGTTTTTTTCTGATTGTGGCTGTCTCTTACTGGGCAACATTGTATAGTGGCTTGGAGCTGGTCTCTTGCTCACCATAGCTTCCCTTAGTTTCTCTAGTGTGAGAGAGGTGTCCATGATTCTCAGCTTTTTCATGGTTTCAGGCTCTAAGCCGGTGCCGGAGCGGGTGTGGAACGGGTTCGATGGAAGAGTACGCCGAGTTTGCAAGCGATACTGTTGGGATATCCCGAATAGTGTACTGTATCTGTCTGCCTTCCAATGGTACGGCAAGAGAGTGTGCCAAGTTTGCAAATGATACTATTGGGATTTCCTGGCTTTTGCATGGTGTGTTTGGAGCTGCTGATTTTTCATCTGCTGTCGTTTGTGTGCTCGGTCTACTGGACTTAAAATCTACCGCGGATTTTGCCGTTTATTGACTGTGGGGTTTAGTGCTTCATTCCTTGGATTGGTGTCACAATCCGGATCTGTTGGACTTACTTTTGACCTTCGATACCTGGATAATTGTCTGCTGGTCTTTTAAGGGGCGGTATCAATTGGAGGACCTGACAGGGTTGTTTGAGACTGAAGGGCCAGGAGACTGTTGGATTGAATTGCTGACATCGCTCCGAAGTACTGTGAGTGGGGGGAACCGATTCATTGATCGGTTGCCCTCCGTTTTGGGATTTTACTTTTGACTATATACTTTCTAATTTGGAATGTCCAGCATTGAATTAGGGGAATCAGGCCTTCTATGGTGTATTGGTTGAGGGAGGCTCCTACTCCCCCCTTGTGCCTGGGTGATCATGGACTACGCTGCCTGGGACTGAGCAGGAGTTGCCTCACTTTGCCTCTGGGGAGCTAGAGGTTTTTGGGGTACTCTTAGGGTATTCCAAGGTTGGCCTTATTAGTCTGGCCTCTGGGTATCTGTGGCTGCGGGTCCTGTGTGGTGTAGCCTGATTAGGCAGTTTGGGGGTGTGGATGGGGGGAGTCTTCACTCTCTACTGGTCTGCTTGTGTATATTCCTGGCCCATCTTCAGGATCTTTCTGCTTCCTCCGATTAACTTGTACTGAGACCAGTCCTTTTAAACAGTCCCACCAAACTTCAAGACGAAGGAAATAATTCTATTTTTCTTTTGTTTACATCTGAGTAGCAGTGAGAGTGCCTCTTTGGTTCCCCTGGTAGTGAGAGTGCTCAGGGGTTGAAAGATAAATTAAAAACAAAAAGTTCTTGGGCTCAGGAAGTGAGAGTACCTGTGCTCTATTGACCTCCCTAGGCTGTGAGAGGGCCTTCAGTGGCTGAAGAATTGTTTTTATTTTTATATTTTTCATCATAAATTTCATATTTTTGGACTTAAGTTACAGTTAAAATTTTGTTTGAATTTGATTATATTTTTTCTTTTGTGAGGGTAGGTGATTGGGGGGTATTTGTTTGATTTTATTGTTTTTGAAATAGTTGATTATTGTATGTCTGGGTTTGGATTTGGGCTAAATTTGTAGCTCGAGATTGTTTATTTATTAGGATTTGGATAGCACAGCAAATATGTGTTGGGATGGTATTAGGACGGTCGGGTAATACTCCCCCTCCAGGCTCAGAGACCTCTGTCCATTCTTTTATCCTCCCCTGTCACCAGAGGTGTATAGATGATGTAGGGCTCTGGGGATTACTAGGAAAAAGGGGAGGATAAGGGTTGGGCCTGGAGAGGGATCGGAAAGGAGTGGGCGGATAGGGATAGTGGGGACAAGGAGATGCCCTGGGGTGCTATGGGACCAGGAAAGGGGTTCCCCCTGGCTGGTTCCCATACCCAAGGGTTCTGCTGGTAGTCAGCAGGTAGCACGGTCATCCTCGGATGCTCATCCTACTCAGGTGGTGTTATGCAACGCCAGGTCTATTAAAAACAAGACCGCTATTATAGCAGATTTTGTTGGAACATCAGACCTGGCATGCATCACCGAGACCTGGCTGGATGAAAATGCTGGCCCAGTTTTGGCTTCAGCAATTCCAGCCGGGTACTTTGTGATACACCACCTTAGGATGGATCGTAGGGGTGGGGGTGCGCCATTTGTTTTAGATCAGAACTAGGCCTAGTGGAAGTACCAGTGGGAACTACCAATTCCTTTGAATGCATCATGGGTGAGGGTGTGGGGCACAGGATTCTTCCCGTTTACTGTCCACCAGGTGATGGGAATGTTTTCCTGCAGGAAGTCATAGACTTCATTGTCGACCTGACATTGGGATCCCCCAGATGGTTGGTTCTGGGGGATTTCAATGTCTGGGTCGACGATGAACTCTCGCAGCTTGGTCAAGACTTCCACCAGTTAATGACTTCACTGGGCTTCACACAGGTTATTTCCTCCCCAACCCATATTGGTGGTCATTCATTGGATTTGGTGTTCCTACTGGGGATGGAGATATCCGATCTGGTGGTGGAACCAGTCGGATGGTCTGACCATCATTCCATTGGGTTCAGTTTTGTGGCCACCCCTAGCAGGCCAGCCCCTATGGAGATGGTCCGGTACCACCCTTTGAGGGGTATTTCCCCAGATGGCCTGATGGCGGTGCTGGACCTATCGGGTTTACCGTGCGATTGCATGGACCCAGGGACTTGGTACTTGCATATAATAAGGCGGTAACAGGGGCCCTGGATTCAATTGCTCATGTTCGAGTTCATCCCCTCACTCTTCGCCCTAGGTCTCCTTCATTTGATGAGACTCTAAGGGACTTGAGGAGAGTTGGACAAAGATTAGAGAGACGCTGGCGGAGGTCGGGCCTGGATTGTGACAAACTTAGTTTGATGGACCATTACGTGGTCTATCAATCAGCAGTCTCTCGTAAGAAAGCAGAATTCCTGTCCAGAGAGATTGCTGCTGCACAGAATAGACCAGCTCAGCTTTTCCAGACTGTGGACAGATTGTGCAATCCAATCTGTCTTCAGCCCAGAAGAGCCTTTTCTCAAGAATGGTGTGAGGAGCATGCTCAGTTCTTTTCAGATAAGGTTGCCACAATCAGGTCCGATGTCTGCTTGACTCTCTCTAGTGGGAGTTGTGATGGTCGACAGGAGATGTCGGACACCCGTTTTGTGTAGTCCGACTTCAGCCTTCCCACAATTAATGACATTGTGATGGTCATCCGATTATTGCATCCGACCAACTGTGGTTTGGACCCGGGCCCTATGCGTCTCCTAGTGGGCTGTGTAGATAAAATCGGCCCAGTCCTGGCTGAGATAGTCTGGAGGTCTTTGGAGAGGGGGAATTTTCCAAATCCTCTGAAGGAGGCTACGGTTCAGCCCCTTCTTAAGAAGCCCTCCTTGGACCCGGACTGTCTGGCTAACTACAGACCCGTCTCTAACCTGCCCTTTGTGGGAAAGGTTATTGAGAAGGTGGTTGCATCACAGTTGGATGATCATTTAATCAGCCACAATGTCTGTGATTCTCTCCAGTCCGGATTTAGGAAGAGACATAGTACCGAGACAGCTCTGGTCCGGGTACTAAATGATCTCCTAATAGCGAGAGATCGAAGGACCTGTTCTATCTTGGTCCTTCTTGATCTCTCTGCGGCATTTGACACTGTGGACCATGGTGTACTGTTGGAGCACCTGCAGTTTATCTGTGGGCTGTCTGGTACAGTCCTCAGTTGATTTCAATCCTTCCTCGAGGGTAGGACTCAGAGGGTGGTGTCTGGGATTTTTTCCTCGACATCATTTCCCCTATCCTGTGGGGTGCTGCAGGGCTCCATTTTGGCACCCATGTTGTTTACGGTGTACATGCTGCCATTGGGAATGATCATTAGGCGGTACGGTTTGAGTTTTCACTGCTATGCAGACAATACTCAACTGTACATGTCCTTTGTACCTGGCCAAGATGCTGCCTCTTTGGTTTTTAACAACTGTCTTGCCAAAATCCAGGACTGGATGAATGTGAGTTGGCTGCGGTTGAATCCAGAAAAAACTGAGATGTTGGTCATGGACCCAAGTCACTGGGAGGCGGGCTTGTTGGCGGGATCTCCCTTGGGCTTATGGCTTGGGGGTGTCCAGCTAACTACTTCAGACCGGGTGCGGAATCTGGGCTTTGTATTTGATAGCCGTTTAACACTTAAATCACAGGTGTCAGCAGTTGTCAAAGCCTCTTTTTACCACCTGAGGAACATTGCCCGGGTGAAGCACCTGGTTCCTCCTGATGATCTTCCTACTCTGGTCCACACCTTCGTTACCTCCTGTCTTGACTACTGCAATTCCCTTTATCTTGGGCTACCGGGGGTTGATATTCGCCGCTTGCAGCTAGTGCAGAATGCCGCAGCCAGGCTATTGACTGGTTTCTCTAGGTCCAGTCATATAACGCCTGTGCTCCGCGGACTGCACTGGCTGCCAATATGCTGGTGTATCACCTTCAAGGTCAGTTTGCTGACCTATAATGCCCTACATGATCAGGGACCTGGCTACCTGAAAGATATCCTTCATCCCTACTGTCCCCCCTGCTCTCTCCGATCCACTGACAAGGGATTGCTAGAGATTCCCAGGGTCCGTTTGAAGACCTCCGGGGCCAGATCTTTTAGCTTTATGGCCCCGACCCTGTGGAATTCTCTACCTCATCAGGTACAAGACTGCCCGACCGTCCAAACGTTTAAGGGAGCACTTAAAACATCTTTTTAAACATGCGTACAATGATTTTTAAATGTTATTAGGTTTGGATAAATTTTATTGTTTTAGTAATACTGTTTTATTATGTGATGTACAGGTGCCTTGGTTCTAGAAAGGCATCTTTTACAAATAAAGTTTTGATTGATTGATTGATTGATCCTCTCTTCCTTCACCCACAGTCCCCTTGGTTTGATGGGTCCTTGAGGGAGATATGACAACTAGGATGAAGGTTAGAGTGTTGCTGGCTGAGATCCGCCCTTGATGCTAATCACCTTAGATTGATGGACCATTATCAAGTCTACAATCTGCAATCACCCGTAAGAAGGCAGAGTTCTTGTTCAGGGAGATTGCAGCCCCTCAGAACTGACCAGCTCAGCTTTTTCAAACTGTGAACAGACTGTGCAACCCAGCCTGTCTACAAGTCCGAAGAGCATTTTTGCAAGTTGAGTGCGAGAAGCATGCTCGATTCTTTGCAGCTAAGGTGGCTGACATCAGGGCAGAACTCCAACTGGCACACTCCATGGTCACTGTCCCTTGATCTTCCTGGAGTACCTTCAACCTGGCCAGAGCTTGTGGACATCATGTGGATTGTATACGGTATGCACTCTATGTGCTGTAGTTTGGATCCGGGACCAACTACCCTGATCTTGGGTTGTAGTGACATTCTTGGCCCGGTCCTTGCATGGATAGTCTGGTGCTCCTTGGAAACAGGTGAGTTTCCTAGCTCCCTGAAGGAGGTGGTGGTGACATCCCTCCTGAAGAAAGCTTCTTTGGACCTAGACTGCCATGCAAACTACAGACCGATCTCGAACCTCCCCTTTTTGGGGAAGGTGATAGAGAAAGTAGTTGCCGTGCAACTGGAGAACCATTTGACCATCCATAGTGTCTATGAGCCTCTCCAGTCCAGTTTTGTAAGAGGCATAGTACTGAGACAGCACTGGTTTGGGTGCTCAGTGATCTCCTGATGGCTAGAGATCAGAGGAACCGCTCCATCTTGGTCCTTCTTGATCTCTCTTCAGTGTTTGACACTGTGGACCATGAAGTCTTGCTCAATCGCTTGAGGTTCATCTGTGGCCTGTCAGGTATGGTCCTCAGGTGGTTTTCATCTTTCCTCACTGGAAGAACTCAGAGGGTGGTGTCGGGGATTCATTCCTCCAACCCCATTCTGTTATCATGTGGGGTTCCTCAAGGATCGGTGCTGTCCCCTATGATGTTCGCAGTGTACATGCTGCCCCTTGGAGACATTGTAAGAAGGTACGGGCTCAGGTTTCACTGCTATGCTGATGATACCCAGCTCTACCTTTCTTTTGCATCTGACCAGGTTAGAGCTCTCTCAGCATTTAATAACTGCCTTGAAGAAATCCAGGAGTGGATGAATTTGAGCTGGTTGAGGTTGAACTCAGTTAAGACTGAGGTGTTGGTGGTGGACCCAGGTCACCAGATAGAGGGGTTGGGGATGGGGTCACCCTCAGGACTTTTTCTTGGGGGTCTCCCTCTCCCGACCTCCTATCGGGTGCGAAACCTGGGGGTAATTTTTGACGAGGGTTTGACATTTCATGCACAAGTGTCGGCCGTCATCAAATCCTCTTTTTACCATATGAGGAATATCTCCAGAGTTAAGCATCTTGTTCCATCCGGTGACCTTCCTAAGTTGGTCCATGCCTTTGTGTCCTCTTGCCTGGACTATTGCAATGCCCTTTACCTAGGGCATCTGGGGATGGATATTCGCCGCTTGCAGCTGGGTGCAAAACGCAGTGGCCTGGTTATTGACGGGAACCCCACGGTCCTGTCACATTTCTCCGGTGCTGCACGAACTGCACTGGCTGCCAGTATAGTGGTGAATCACCTTCAAAGTTGAGCTTCTGACTTATAAAGTCCTACACGGACAGGGTCTGGACTACCTGAAAGAGCTTCTGGTTCCTTACTGCCCAGGGCGATTGCTCCGCTCTACTGACAAGGGGTTGCTAGAGATTCCAAGGGTTTGTTTAAAATCTTCTGGGGCCCGGGCATTCATGCATGTGGCCCCCACCCTTTGGAATTCTTTACCCCATCAGTTAACGTGAGTGCCTGACCATAGACGGATTTAAACAGGCACTTAAAACTGTTTTATGGGTTCAATCTTTCAGTGATTAATTTAACACTGCTGACTGTCTACTGCTATTTTATATTATTTGTTACATATGTAACTTTACGCTGTTGTTGTTTTAATGTTTGTGAGGCACCTTAGCATTTGAAAGGCGCCATATAAATAAAATTGAATTGAACTGAGAAAGGAAAAGAGAACAATCAGCCAATGAGAAACAACCAGTAAAAGGAGCACTAAGATCAAACTGTCTGGGCAGCTGAAATGGAACCCGTACCTATGCGACTATGTTTCCCGAAGGCGGGCAACGTTTAATCCGTGAACCACAGGAGCGGTTCTCCTGAGGTGGGGGTGAGGCACCCGAGCTGGGCAGTCACACTGCCTATGTGGCTATGCTTTCCAGGGGCAGGCGGGGGGCATTCAATCCATGAACCGCTGAAGTGATTCTGCTGAGGCAGGAGTGAAGCACCTGAGCTGGGCCGTCACACTGCCTATGAGGCTATGCTTCCCAAGGGCAGGCAGGCGGCATTCAGTCCAGGAACCACCGGAGTGGTTCTGCTGAGGTGGGGATGAGGCGCCTGAGCTGGGCAGTCACATGGGGGTATATTGTAGGGCACCACTGGATCTGTCAAGGCATTGGAATCACATGTTGAGCATTTATTTATTTATTTATTCAAGCGTTTAACCAGGAAGGCATACTGAGCATGCTAAATGCTCAATTCCAGATGCGTCCTGGCAGAGGGGGAACATAGACAATAGTTGAACAGCATATATACAGGTGAAAATACATAGTGTGAATTCTCTAACATTTGGTCTCAGTGTCTAGATATAGAGGTCAGAAAAACAGCAGAATATACAATAGCTTGACAGCATAGTACAGATAAAGTGAGATGGGAGAACAGTAGTTATAGTTATAGATTAGTTGCAGTACTAAGTGCAGACAAAATACTGTCAGCATGCCAAATGCCTGCTTAGTTATGTTGGGGGCTGCTATGTGGGTCATATTATACCGGTACTCTGTGATGGATAAGGGATGCAGGATAGGTATGTGCCAGTTACATTCTGCATTATGGTTTATGACCTGTACTTACCAATAAGGTGCCTGCTTGATATGTGTCAGTCCTCAAACCTCTGGTACAGGGTGAAATAATGCCAGATGATTGCATTATTAGTACCTCCAGTGTACCATGTTGGACATTAGTAATGCACCTTGTAGCATTGCATGTTACCTGAATATTGATGGAATGGTACCCCTTGTGCTTAAAGTATGTCTCTGCCCCTTCTCCAGGTAGTGCACTGATGGCCACATTGATGCAATTAATGGTAGGTGTGTAACCTGATAGGACTGCTGCATGGTGGCTGTTCTCTCTGCCTGTGTACTGGGGGATGTTATGTACTCCCCAGCTTGACACAGCCATCCATCCAAAAACTAAGTCAGCAGGTGGGGCATGGGAGACTGGGTGATCCCAGTTGTGTCACCAACAGGCATCTGGAAGCTATATGTGGCTAGTAAACAAGAGTGATGCTGTCACCTTGAGCTCCACTGACTTGGCACGGCTGCAGTGGGTGCCACTCTGCAGGTCCTCATGCCACAGTTCACAGAGCTGCATGAGCATCAGCTTGTTCAGTCAATACCAGCCAATGTTCTACTCCACACTGAGGTCCATGAATGTCAGTCAGGACCAGCCCATGATCTCCTCCACACTGAGGTCCATGAATGTCAGTCAGGACCAGCCCATGATCTCCTCCACACTGAGGTCCATGAATGTCAGTCAGGACCAGCCCATGATCTCCTCCACACTGAGGTCCATGAACGTCTGTCAATACCAGCCCATGATCTCCTCTACACTGAGGTCCATGAATGTCAGTCAGGAGCGGTCCAAACGGTGAGCAGCTTAGCACCTCCTTGGCCTACACTGTGCTCCAGGGGAATAATTCTCCCTCTCTATGCCCTCCATAACCAGCTGCACCAGTATTATGATGTGGGCCATATTCCTCACCCCTGCTACTTTAGTGAGCTGCAAGAACAGTGTCTCCAGTGTGTTTGCTCTGGTATAAGAGCTGCCTTTTATAATTTTTATTTTGCTCCACTTTATTTAGCATGGGACCCTGTTTGCACAGCACTAGCTATCTTAATATTGCTTTGCTCATCATATTCAGGTGCCCACCCCATCTGTACATTGAATACATTGATTTAGCACTACAGCACCCAACCCACCTGAAAATAGTGTCTGTATCCTGTGGCATGCATAATGGCTCTTGCACAGTACATACTCTGAGCCACCCAATCACTCTGAATATGGGGGCCACAGTTCTCTAGATAAAATACTTGCACTGTGAGAAGGGACCATGTTTCTTCTTCATATACAACAGGTGGTACAGTACATAAAGTAGGCTCCAAAGATATTTAGTATCCTCTTGCTGGCATCTCGGTTTCATCTTCCAACAGGTGGGATAGTGGGGGAATATAGATCCCAAAGAAAGAAGCCCCAGTTCTCCAACGAGGGTCACAGTTCCCCCACACCCAGTTTCACAGATGGGAGTTTGTATCTGCATTCCTAAAGTGTCTGTCTGGGTCTTTGTGTTGACATGTGTGTTGTTTCTGCATAGGTTTTTGTGTTCATGTTCCCTTACTGTCCGAGAAAGCATAATGGCTCAGGAGTTGACTTGAGTTAGCTCCAGTCAACTCTTTTTTTTTTTGGTTGGTTGGTTGTTTAGGGTTTTTTTTTGTGTAAACCAAAATGTAAATATCTTACATTCAGATATGCTGTTTGTCAACCTTCTCTATGTAGTTTTAGCCCATCTGAAAGAGTACTTTTATGTTTTGCTTGGTTGTCATGTGGACAGTCTCATCAAATGCAATATTTATCTATATTGGTGTTAAACCATGCCATATCATATCATACCATTTGCATTTATGTTGCCCATTTCATTTGAGCATCTCAAAGCACTTTACAATCAACACAAAACTCCAGGCTGAAGATTACCGAAATGTTGCCACCTCTGAGGTGAAACATGGTATCCAGTCTGCATGAAGATACTCCACAATAGCTCTCCTGTGGAGTAGTGAATGGGGGCACTTTGTTCATGAACAAATTCCCCTACTTTTTTACATGGGATGGAAATGCCATGGGATCATTAACGTCCACCTGAAGAATGACCAGAACAGCAGGCAGCTGGGACCTCAGTTTGGCATCTCATCTGAAATACAACACCTCACTGCAGCACAGTGTCCCCCTAAAACTATACAGGCATGTACATGATTATCATAACCAAAGGGAGAGATCCCCTAAAGAGCTACCAGCTTACATTTCCATTTCAGTCTTGCATTTTTATAGTATTATATATTGTGAAGATGGATGCTCTGAGTACCAGGTTTCCACCAGCACACTGAAGTAAACCGGAGTAAGAATCTGGGAAAATCCCTTGTTATCGGAAACAGTTTTCTGGCTCTAAACAGAACAAAATGCTTTGCTTCTTTACTGCTCCACTTTGGAAAACTAAGATTTCCTATTATTTTTATGAAATTCTCTCCTAAATGCTGCACCATGTACCATCCCTCTGAATGTCAAAAACATGCTTAACAGAGGAAAGCAGTTGAACAGTGCAGCTCACATAATATGCTTTACATCTTGACTGTCTTTGCAGACACATGGAGATCAGACGCCTCCGCTGTTGGCTGGAAATAAAACAACTTCCAGAGATTTTCAAGTGATCTCCAAGAGAGGGGATTGTGTAACATACAGCACTTTACATCTTGTCTATTTAGCACACATGCATGCTGGAAATCAGACTTTTTGTTTCCAGTTTGGAAAAATAAAATTGAGAATTTAAGCCAACTAAAGCTTAAATTTGTTTGTGGTTCTGTATAGCTTAACAGATGCAATTAGTCTTTGAAGTGTATTGCTCTCACCCATGTCAGCACAGTAAATTACTTTGCCCATGCAGCACCCGCAAGGTATCAAGTGAACATGCTATGAAAGGAATTTATTGTTGAAATTAAAGGTGGCTGGGTCGTTCCAGTAGCATAGATACCGTCTGCAAGCCACTCATGTTTCAGGGACTGACACTGTACTCCATCAAAAGGCACAAACTGAAAAAATGAAGTTAAACTTACTTGATGATATGGTAGACCAGCATAATGTGCCCAACTAGCTCCACACTGTCACAACCCCACTCAGCAGCTCAGGCCCTCTGCTCCCACAGTGCCAAACTCCGAGCACAGTATTGTGAACAGGGTAACAGAACAGGGTAACCCTCCTGTCTGTTTTGTGGGTCTGAATCACCTTTGGTCTCAAGTTTTACTTTTATAGGCACAGGATTTAACTGACAACAGGAACTTCCTGTTTGGGAGCAGGAAGTGAGTGATCACAGAGCCACCAAAGACTCACCATCCTAGAAGAGCAAGAGTAGCTCTCCATCCCCCCTAGCTGCTGGAGGTCTTACTCTGAGCAAGTAAGGAGACTACTGAGAAATATAGGAACTTCTTGTCTCAGAACAGGAAGAGCAGGAGATAAAAGGGTGCAAAGGCAGTAAGTAAGTAGGGAGAAAAGAAAAAAGAAAAAAAAGAAAGAAATAAACAAACAGAGGAAAGAGTAAGTATTCCAAATAACAGTTAGGGGGCCAGAAAAAAGACATGATGGGAGTGGTGCAGTGCAGTGGTTGTGGAGCAGCAGTCTTCCGGGAGGTGTTTTGGAGGATGCAGTGCTGTCCCATCTGCAGACACCTCTCTGGGCTGAGGGAGGAGGTTGCTCATCTCCAGGCTGAGTTGGCCAGGATTTGTGGGACCTCCTTTCCCACCCAGGGACCACCAGGGTCACTGCCGTTGCCTCAGAGGTTGCCAAGAAAGAGGAGTGGTTGGACCACAGTGGGCTCAGGGAGGGTGAGGGTGGTGGAACAGAGGCTCATCCCTCCAGTTGTACCTCTCCACAATTTCTATGCCATTCTGGAAAGTTTGGTTCCTCTATGGAGGCACCCACAGTGGAGACCAAGGAGGATGCTGGGAGCCTCCCCAAAGGAGACCCAAAGGAGGGTGGCATGGGACCCCACAGGGGAAGGAAACAACTCCTGGTGGGGGACTCCATTGTTAGGAAGGTAGAACTTGGGGAGGAAGGGGAGAGGGAGGTAAGGTGCCTGCCTGACGCCATGGCTTGGAGAGACAGAGAGCGAATCCTCGGGATCACAGGAGCAGCTACACAGGGGAGGGAGCTGGATGTCATTGTCCACCTAGGGACAAATGACCTGGCTAGGCTAAGAAAGGGATTAGAGCAGTGCAAGAAGTGTTTGTGGAGATGGGGAGGGACCATAGACAAATAGCACACATGGTAACCTTCTCGGAGATGCTGCCTGTCTATGGCACGGGTGAGGCTAGGGTGCTCCACACCATGGGATTCAATCAGTGGTTGAAAAACTGGTGCAGAGCTCAGGGATTTGGCTTCATTGGAGAATGGGGGTCCACCTGGAGGGATGCAGGCCTATACTGGCATGATGGCCTGCATCTGTCCAGGGAGGGGAACCAGGATCCTAGGTGATAGGTTTATGTGCCGCGACCCAGAAGTGCAAGCAAGAGTCATGGTCACACACAGCAACTCACCTGCTTAACTTTTAAAATAAATGCACCCTGGCTATCTAAGTCACAACAGATACTCCACTGCTTAGTCCACTTAGTGTCCCAGTTAACATTACAGGCATTCCTTTATGCTTTAGTTCGTCCCTGTCAGTCAGGACTACACACTTCCAAATTACCTCCTAGTGCAGCCTGTTTTTCAGCCAATGGAATATAGATGGCATTCCATGGCATCCAGCATACACGAGGGCTGCCTCCCCAAGTCCGTCGGCTTTTGGTCAACATACAGGCTCAAAGACAGTCTCGGAGTCTGCCGATGCTCGCTCCTGTGCTTCACTTTATGTGCCGCTACCTGGAGGTGCAAGCAAAGGTCATGGTCACACACAGAAATTCACCTGCTTAACTTTTAAAATAAATGCACCCTGGCTATTTAATTCACAGCAGATACTCCGCTGCTAAGCCCACTTAGTGCCACAGTTAAAATTAAAGGCGTTCCTTCAGGCTGTAGTTCATCCCTGTAAGAACAGAACTACAAACTCCAAACTACTTCCTAGTCCAGTCTGTTTTTCAGCCAACGGAATATAGATAGCAGTCGACGGTGTCCAGCATCCACCAGGGCTGCCTCACCCTGTCCCTCGGCTTTTGGCTGACACAGGCTCAAAGACAGTCTCGGAGTCTGCCGACGCTCGCTCCTGTGCTTCACTTTATGTGCTGTGACCCGGAAGTGCAAGCAAGGATCGTGATCACACACAGCAATTTGCCTGCTTAACTTTTAAAATAAATGCACCCTGGCTATGTAAGTCACAGCAGATACTCCGCTGCAAAGCCCACTTAGTGCCCCAATTCAAATTACAAGCATTCCTTTAGGCTGTAGTTCATCCTTGTCAGTACAGGACTACACACTCCAAACTACTTCCTAGTGCAGTCTGTTTTTCAGCCAAGGCAATATAGATGGCAGTCGATGGTGTCCAGCATCCACCAGGGCTGCCTCCCCCTGTCCCTTGGCTTTTGGATGACACACAGGCTCAAAGACAGACTTGGAAGTCACTGAAAGAAAATCTGTATATAAGGATTGAGGCTGCCCTTATCAGGCTGCTTTTCCTTAACTCCCTCTGCAAAGTCCTGATTTAGTCACTGTGCTGCACTAGGGATATGTGAGTAACAAACCGCGTTTCCTGAATACCACAGATAATAGGCTATTCATTATTCAGGAAGAAAAACAAATAATTGGCGCTATTCAGGGCTATTTGTTGGGAGTTCAAAATTATTCAGGGCTATTCGGCATTTTGATATTCAGCAGGCATTTAAGATCTCCCAAGACTCCCTGTCAATCAGAGGCCACCTTGGAAGCTCTCTGTAGGCAGCTCATGTAACCTAGCACTCACAGAACCTACAGACATGAGAAACAGATGTCTGAGCTGCTGTGAAAGCACAAACTACTTCCATCCACTTCCTACAATTACCCAAAAAAGTAGAAATCTTGATAGTTTTTGTTTCCTTTCTAAATCCCAAGCAAGAGATGATCAAGTTTTTGACACTGTAGTGTGAAAATTAGGGTTTTTCCAAGAGTTAAAAGGAAGAGAAACTAGAAGGGCCATTTGCTGAGAGAGATAAGTAGTGCCCCAGCCCAGAAGACACACAAATAGCCTAGTGTCAAATATTTGTATTCGAATCACCAAATATTCAGAAGTCAGCATTTGTAATCTTTATTTGTGTTCCTGTGGGAGGAAAAGTGAAAAACAGCCCCCTACTGTCCTCCACAGCCCAGCTGTCTAAATCCCACAACCCCGTATTCCTCCACCCATCCTCCCTCCTTCCCACCAGCACCAACAATTTATTGTTTAAACAATGATCCCATAATAGGCAACCAGCACAACCTGCCCGTCTCCAGGGCTGGGTACTGTCTATTGTAGTGCTTTTGCACTTTTTTAAAATAGATCCTTAGAAATAAATAAATAATCTCCCCACCCTCCCACAGTGGCAGCAACACCCAACTCCCAAACCCAGAAGCCACATTTTCTTACTGTGAAACCCCAGCACGGAAAGGCGACTGACACAATTTTCCTTTCTCCGTGACCGGCCACCTTCTTGTGAATGAAAGCACCCCTGCACTTGCTCACATAGTAAAACAGCTGATCGCTTCTATTTAAAAAGGTGTAAAAGCGTTACAAGAGACGTCGGCAGCTGGACATGGAGGTGGGTGGAGTTGTGCAGGTCACCATGATGGGATCATTGTTTAAACAATAAATTGTGGGTGCTGGCAGGGGAGGGTGGTGGGGTCAAGGTTGTGAATGTTAAACAATTTGGCTGGGGGGAGTGGGGTTGGGCTGTCTTTTACTTTCTTTTTTAAATGTTTCCTGAATACGTATAATAGTGCCACTGTTTGTTATTCATATCCAAATAATGAATAGTGCATTATTTGTGATATTCAGGTAATACTATTCATCCTTAGCACACCCCTACTTCTGAGTGGCAGACATTTTGACATGTGTCTGTGTGCAGTGGTGTGTACTGTGAACACAGAGCATGTGCACTCAGCTCAGCTGTTAGGGACCTTATTTCTATTGCTGTTTGTGACATTTTGTTTAAGAAATTAAAAAAATATTTTTTTTTCTGAGAATTTACAAGTCAGGCTTGACTATAATGAGTGAGACTTGTCAGATCAGCATTGCTGCAGTGACTTAGTGACTATATGTCATAATAATATAATTTAAATTTCATGTCAGACATCATACTGTGAGGAACCTGAACTTGGTTCCCTCCACAGCCACTTGTGCAATTGTGAGTGCACCATACTTGTAAGCTGCCTGGTAGGTGGGATCAGTCAGCTGACTAGTCTCACCTCTTCAGTTAGGTGCCATTTTGTTCTGTGTGTGTATATACACACTGTGCGCTCAAGAAATTTTCTGAGTCTGTGGTGTTGTGCCTGAGAAGAAATTTTAAAAGAATGTTTTTTTTTCTTGAGAATTTACTTGTCAGGCTTGACTGTCGTGAGTGAGATTTGTCAGCTCAGCATTGCTGCAGAGACTTGAGTGACAATATTTCATAATAATATAATTTAGATGTAATATCAGACATTTTCCTGTGAGGACTACAACTATGGCAGACAGGAGAACTTTGTACCAGAAAACCTAGTTATCCCAGCAGACCGAGCAAAACTGCAATAGGTGTAGAGTGGCGAGCAGCAAGTGAGGTTGAGCATACTGGAGAGCAATGCTCAAGATGCATTTGCCAGTATGCCACACAGAATTATGTTTTATTCCCTTTGAAGTTTGCAGTCTCCAACACCAGTCTGGCGTTGACTGACACCAGGGGAAAAAGGTACCATTTGAACTACTAGTATTGCTACTAGGAGGACACTGTCATTAACTGCCACTGATAATACCAATGTGAATGTGTCCTCGTCATCCCTTGCCACTGCCACCTGTACCATCATCACCTCATCCTTAAGAACCACCACTGCTTTGATCCACCACCCATTAACTGTAACTACTAGCATTCCAGCTTCTGCTGCAACAGTCGCCCTGCCAGCCACTTCTGCCACTGACTGAGAACATTCCTGCTGATATGACTAAGACCACTCTTGCCACTGTGACCCAGATCACTCCTGCTGCTGTGACCAAAGACACTCCTGCAACTGTGGCCCAGACCACTCCAACCACTGTGACTGAGACCTCACCTGTCACTGTAAACATGGTGACAACCAGTATTGCTGCGGTAACACTGGCCACTACTACCACTGTGGTCCCAGTCAGTTGCACAACTATTTCCAGAACTGTGTACACCCCTACTGTGACACTTTGTGTTTCTCAGCCTGTCTCTAGTACTATAAAACTTGTCAGTGCAGATATTGAGGAGATGCACTCATCCAGTTGAGTACTTTCCACCAGAAGATGAATTACCCACTGATATATCATCTGAGGGGGCTAACCTAAGCAGCTTTGATGATGAGGCAGAGTATGGAAAGTATCTTGAGAGCCATAAAGCATGAAGGTTGGGTGGCAAAAACAAACCTCAACCTCTCAAGATCACAGTGGTAGGAGAAAAAAGGATATGGTTTCTCTTCCCCCATAAAAATACTTGGCAAGCTACCCTTCAGCACTTTGTTCAACAGGCTCCATCCCAGCCTGAACAGCCAAGTACAGCAGATGATGGGACACCGGTGGTGCCGGAGGAAAACCCGCTCACAAAGATCCAAACAAAAAAGGCTAGTGGGAGGTGAAAAGATTGGTGATGGTTACCACAAACCCACTCCTGGGGGTCAGGCCCACTGAGCTCACAGTGCCCACCCTTAAATGCAATCCATGACAAGAGTAAACAGAGATACCCTCCTTTTATTTTTTCTGTTTTTACCCCCACCCCAACCCAAAACTGTCACTCGACTACCTACCCAGTGCTGCCTCTTCCCTTCAAGACTCTGTCCATGCAGCCCTGGCTTCATGCCCCCAGGTGAGGACACAGTAGGGGCATTCCAAACCCCCTACCCAGAGGGAATCAATTCTTCATCAGGACATCCCATTGGTACTGCAGCTGCTGGAAGGTGAGGACCCCCCATCGGGTCCTCACATCGGTGTCACGCCAGGAGAGGCATTTTTCATGTACACCCTCCCAGAGTGTGATGCCCCACAATGCCAAGGCTTATGCTGCCATCCTTCATGCTCTCCCCTGTTGCTGCAGACATCAGGGCTGTGATACTGCTGGCCATCACCAGAGATCAGGCCATTCCCAAGCCAGTGTGCCCCCCTTCCCTCAGAGGAGCTGAGCAGTCTGACAGATGCTCAGACATCCTTTCCCAGCCAGCCCTCTGGTTCCTGGGTCTGCTCCTGAACCCAGGTCACCAGTGCCACAAGCAGAAATCCAACCACTGTGCCGATGGGCCAGCAGTGATACCCTCCTTGTGCTTTTAGAATCCTCACTGAGATCACGACTGCACCTCCGCCACAAGGACCCAAGACATCCTTCTAACTCTGGATAATGGCATAATACCAGTCTCGAGTCTTGTGGACAAATATGAACCCTTTCCTTTGTGATTACACAAAGGAGGAAAACCCAGGCGTCACACTTTCTTCAGGGTAGCAGTGTAAACCTGATTTGCCTCCTCCCTACTGCACATGCAACAGCCTGGTTCAAAATCCCTGTGACTTTTACATTCTCCCTATCCTTACAGATCCCTTACAGACCCTTTTCTCAATTTGGTTGCTTATGGTGGTCCCTCTAAGCAATTAACAGTTGTCACAGATTATTAATAAACCTTCTACAGTCACACACAAATATGGAAATCTCACACAAGCAGAATTTCTTTAGAAAAACAAATATTGTTACTAAAATACTTAAATAAATATAGTTACAACTAAAAAGAACATACACTAATTTGGGTTACAGTATACATAAACAACAATGGAAAAATGTACAGTGAAATGCACTAAAACTGTTAGCTGAGTCTACCTTATGATTGCAGTGAACTGAAATCCAGAAAAGTAGATGAAAGTTTTCAGTTCCTTTAGTCCTTGTAGCCACACTGGGTCTCAGCAGTTTGGCTTCCTGTGTGTGTCAGGTGAAGTCCAGGTGAAAAGTGTGTCCACATGCCCTGAGCTGGGACTTTAAGTACCCTCTGTCATCTGTAGTGTCATCAATTTTTTTTCCAGTTCAGAGCAACTACTCTTTTTCGTCAGGAGATGACACTGTTCTGCTGTTTCCAAAAATCAAATCCTAACTCATAATATGACAGAGATAAAGCCCTTTGAAGTCCTCTATAGACAGGTGGCACCCGGAAAATAGAAATTCACACTGTCCTGTTAGAATGGTTATTTGCTGTTCAATTCCTGGCTAAAACATCCTGGGCTTTTGAGCTGGCTTAATTTAATTAGTTACAAGGAAGATCCTGCAAGGTTTATGAATTTACTGATTTTATTACCCCTGTTCCCCTTGGGTAGTTAACTTAGAGGAATACTCTTTGATCAGTTATCCACAAGCTTTTTTGACAAGAACTTGTCAGATTCCTGGCAAGCAAGGCTGGCCTGCAGGTTAAAAGAGGGTAAAACACGTTTTTTTTTTTTCAAAAAAATACCTTTTTTTTTCTAGGTGCCTTAAATTAACACTGGTATTTCTGGGGCATGTACATATACATAGAATTACAGTACATTCCATATGTATGCCATTCAGATGTGTGCATTTTTTGATTGTATGCACAAAATCACAATGTCCCAATTTTTGCCCTATCCGTTCTATTATAAATTGCCTGCTTGTATGCTCACCTCATTTCAGATGTACACACACATTTTCTGGCAGTTTGTTCTGTTCTCTGGTGAGACAGGGTGATAATTGGGTGTTAACTGCTGCAATTTGGAGTAGAGCACAGTACTTGCAGGAACAATTAATGGTTGCTGGGGTAACAAACAGTATTTTCCTTGTGGCCACTGAATGTTTCCAATGTGCTAATCAGGTTGATTACAGTTTTAAGGAGGTGTCTGAAAGGCTGTCTGATTAGTGCATTCCTTAGTGGCCACAATGGAGAAGGTGTCACGTAAGGTGCTCTGCTTGGAGCAGAAAATTTAGCTCCTAGAAAAGTCTGAGCTGCCTTGGGTATCCAGAAAAGAACTTGCCAAGGAGTTTGGTATTGACGTTTTCAGTGTGGGTTGAATACTGAACAAAAAAGAAGTTCTGCAGGATGACTGGAGCAGAAGCTGCAATAAAGAATGGAAAAGAAAACATGAGGGGAAGGATGTCCATGTGGAAGAGGCATTACTTCGTTGGTTCACCCTCTCCCATGATAGAGGTGTAGCCTTGCCTGGGCCCATTCTGCTGGAGAAAGCTAAACTGGCCCAGACTATGGATGTTGATGATTTTGAGTCTTCTACAGGCTGGCTATCAAGGTGGAAAGACCGTCACCAGATAAGCTACCACAGTATTCACGGCAAATAAAGCCAAGCCAGATTTTGTTGCTTCAGAGGACCGGCTCACCAGAGTTTTGCTGGACATTTTGCATGGCTACTCTCTATCCAAAATTTATAATGCAGTGAAACTGCTTTATTTTTTCATGCCACTTGTGAAAGAAGTTTAACTTTTAAAAACAAAGCCTTAAGTGGGCACAAGAAGGCAAAGGAATGGCTGCCAGTTCTGGTGGCAAGCAATGCTGATGGGTTGGATAAGCTCCACTGTTGCTGACTGGAAAATCAAAAAAAATGTGTTGTTTTCTTGGTGTTGCCATGAAAGCACTGCCTGTTCAATACCAGGTGAATTCCAACGCTTGTATAACTTGTGACATTTTCTGTTCCTGGCTACTAGATCTTGACAAAAAAATTGTCAGTAAACAAAGAAAGATTTGTATGATTGTCGATAACTGCCCTGCCCATAAACTGATCCCCCTCTGCAACACAAAACTTGTTTTCTTACCACCCAACTGTACTGCAGTAGTGCAGCCCATGGACCAGGGGAAGATTCAGAATTTAAAGGTCCACTACTGCAAGTGCATTGTAAGCAAACTGATTGGTGCCATTGATCAGTCAGATCAGGAGTTCAGAAAGCTTGCCAAAGAGATCAGTGTCCTAGATGCAGTCCACCTCCTGCATGCAGCCTGGACTGATGTTACACCTGACACACTAAGGCATTGGTTCCAAAAGGCTGGCATACAGTCCAAGAAAACAGAAGCCCTTATCAAACCTCCATCTGCTGTACTGCCTCCTGCTGGGATGGACCCATCCACTTTCATGGCTTATGCACAGATCAACGATTCGGAGCTGACTACCAGAGCTCCGACAGATGCAAACATTTGCACATCTGTCTTGCCGAATCCAGAGGAAGAGGAAGATGATGGCGAGGAGGGGGACAAAGAGATTATCCCACCAACTACTGCTGAGGTATGGGACATGATGCTAAAAATACAGCACTATGTGGAGTGCAAAGAAATGAGTGACTTTAGCTGGTTCTATGCGCTTGAATCGCATCTTGAGTCTATAACTGCGAAAAGTAACAAACAAAGTTACATTACTTCATTTTTTTAATCTGATAATTAAATTAGTGTGTTTTTTAATGCTTCTGCTGATGCAAAGTGCCACTGCTGTTTATTATTTTAAAACAAATTTATGTGCCTTGTCAATGAATAAGCTATTCACTAACACAGCGGCATCTGTCTCCATTTATTTGATAGAGATCTGAATGTATGCACATTCCAGTTGTATGCACATTTTTGGTCTGTCCCAAGCATGTGCATACATCCAGAATCCACTGTACATCAATATATATATATATATATATATATATATATATATATATATACACACACACACACAGAGTATATAAGGACTGGCAGCCGGGCAGCTCACCACAGTGGTGGTACTAGTGACACTAGCTGAATGAGTGGCATCAGCAGAAAAAAGAGCATGGTATGGCTGCATTTCATGTTACTAAAAAAAGGTAACAGAAAAGCAGTGTGCACACTATACAGCACTATTATCAACAGGGAGAAATCTCTGGCAAGTCTAATGACCACCTTCTTAATGAACCACTGAAAGATAAAGCATCCTCAGGTTTTTAAAGTGTTAGTGTCTGTGCTTGTGGTTCTATCAGACCCATAGTGTGGTGGTGATGCAGGCAATGGTGCTGGTGGCAAAGCAACAGGCCATTCTGCTGCCCACAAAAATATTTCTGCTACCACTCCTTTCCCCTCAACACCAAGAGTCTTCTGAGTACCTCCAGCACTCCCACCAGACACCAGTCCCATGCTATTTCAACACCATCTGACAAACCTGGAACATCTCCCCATCTACAGTCAATGTCTCCATGCCAGATCTAAGTACCAGTTGTCCCATCCAATGGCTTAGCATATTATACAGCTCACAGGAGAAATAATGGTGTTGGATCTGCAACCCTTTTCACTTGTGCAATACACTGGCATTTGGAGGCTTCCACAGCACTTACATATCTGTACTGTGTAGTATGGTATGGTCTGTATGCCCATTGGACCATGGTGTGGACCAATGGAGTACAGCCCTACCATATGCAGTCAGTTGGCGGGCGGCGGGGCGGCTGGTGGGTGGGGAGCTGCCACCCACCACTGACAGGTGGGGGAGCGGGGTGTTGGGGCTCAGTGGGCAGGTAGGGATGGGGTCCCACTGGACCAACAGGAATGGATTGGTATGTTCTGTTATAAAACTTACGCCCACAATCAGGCTGGACGCAGTCCACTGGACCACCAGGAATATTGGACTTTTTATTTTATTACATATGTCTTGGAACGGGCTGGGAGCGGTCCACGGGACCACCAGGGATGTTGGACTTTTTATTTTATTACATATGCCCATTATCAGGCTGGGAGCTGTCCACTGGACCACCAGGGATATGGGACTCTCATTTTCAATCCCTATGGCTGCGATCGGGCAGTGGGACACTTTGCTGCTTGTGCAGGGGGCGCCGGTCCCGGCGGCTACCGCAGCCTGGCAGGCGCCAGGCGCAAGTCGCCGATCGCGCACATCAGCAGCAAATGGGGCCATAATGACATGCAAATGGCCCCATTTGTGCCTTGCATGCATTATGGCCCCATTTGTATATGCACTTTTGAATATCGCGGTTGATGGGCCTAGCGCAATGGCACTTGCGCTAGCACATCCCCCTGACTCCCTCTGGCCACTTGTGCTGGTGCAGTGCCACTGCACCATGCACAATGTGTGTGGCCATGGATCAATATTCAACGATGCTGAGCCATGGCGCAGCACTATTGCATATCACCCTGTCAGCACCCTGGCACATTCCAGTTGTGCTGCGCCCAGGCTTGCACCACAGCCTGGCACAGTCTGAATAGCCCACCTCATATATACAATATAATCTTTTGGAAGATAAGGGGTTGGAAGGTAAGTATTTATAGAGGACATGTAGAATAAGGAGGAGCAAGGAGTGGTTAAGAATACAAAACACTAGGTTTACAGAACATCAGGGGAAACAATTACAGGACTCCTTGAAGGAACAAGCAAACAGAGTTTTAAATGTAGACAATTTAATGGGGGTCACTATCTTCAAGTTTTTTTGGGCAGTTATTCCACAGGGCAGGAAGGGTATGACTTATGGAAGATCTACTGAAACACGTTCTAACTCTAGGGATGATAAGTGTGATGTAGAAGATACTCCTGAGAGAGTAGCTTTCAACAGTACAAGCAGGGAGGCAATCAGAAATGTACTGGGGAAGTTTATTGATAATTGCTCTGTATGTCCAGGTGGCTGCATATTGTTGTCATCTGAGTTTAAGTGATGTCCAATCTAATTTTGAGTAGAAGGAGCAGTGATGTGTGGAGTACGGTGCTCCAGTAATAAATCGTAATAGAAGGCGTCAACTTTTGATAAAGCAATGCTATGACCTTGTCCATACAGGAAGTCTGCATAGTCCTGAAGTGGAAGACAGGTAGTTTGAACCAATCTAGTTTGGGCCTCCTGAGCAAGTAAGTGCTTGATGCAGAAAAACAGATCAAGTCTTTGTTTTATTTTTATTTTTTTGCTAGTTCCTCGATATGGTCAATGAAGGAAAGTTTATGGTCAATCCAGAAGCCCAGATGTTTAAATTTGGCCACAAACTCCAGAGACTCCCCCAATAAGGTGGTAATTTGAGGTACCATCCTTAAAAGGCAGTGATTTAGTAACTAAAGGTGAAAAGAACAATGCTTTGGTTTTTTAGCATGTAACAGGAGTTTCAGGTGCAGGAGGTTTTGCTGCAAATGGTTAAAATCAAGTTGAAGGTCCTTGCAGGTAAGTTCCGGGGTAGGCCTATCAATATACAGAACAGTATCATTGGCAAAAAGATGGATGTTAGCTGATTTGATGCCAGAATTGATATTGTTAATATAAATTGCAAATAACAGTGGGCCTAAAATAGACCCTTGTGGGACACCTCTCAGGAGAGTTTTCAGTGGAGAGAAGTCCCCGACTGCTTTGACCTGTTGTTGGCAACCCATAAGATAACTGGTGAACCATTTCAATGAAGAGGAGTCCAGCCCAGTGTTTTGAAGAATGAGCAGAAGCAGGTCATGGTCCACTGTGTCAAAAGCCTTGCTAAGATCAAGGAATAAAGCACACATATAGTTTTTATCATCCAAGGCATTCTGCCAGTCATTAGATACTTTTGCAAGTGCAGATACTATACTGTGACATGGTCTAAATCCTGACTGCACTGGGTTAAGCAGATTGAATGATTCTAAATGCTTTCTAAGTTGAGAATTTACTACTTTTTCAAGCAATTTGGATAGGATGGGAAGAAGAGATATGGGTTTATAGTAATTTCGTTCACTCGGATCACCAGACTTGAACAGCGGAATAACATGAGCAGTTTTCCAGACTGATAGGAGAACACCTTGGGTTAAAAACATATTGAATAGGTGGGTGATAGGAGCAGACAAGACATGGTAACCCAGTTTTAAGAAGCATGAATCAATATGATCAGCACCCATGCTCTTCCTGGTATCAAGTTCCAGTAGAAGACCTTCCACTTGATTTAGAGAGACAGGGCAGAAGGAAAAGAGAGCTTCTTGAGCAATGGTGGCTGAGGCGAGATAAGCTGAGCATGTAGGTTATTGGCAGGAGAGGCATCAAAAGCTAACCTAGCAATAGCAAAGTCTAAGAAGGTCTAAGATAGTCTCCTTATTGGTCCTCCAGAGGAGATTTTAGCTGGTAGAGAGTTATCCGAGCTATGTCCCTCAATGTCCTTTAATGTCTTCCAAAATTTTTTAGGACAGTTGGAAGAGGAGACCAATTCAGTGCTAAATTAACTAGCTTTTTCAGCCCTAGTGAGTTTAGTACATTGGGTCCTCACTACTGTAAAAGCTGCCCAGTCAGCTGAGAGTTTAGTTTTACATGCTTTTTTCCAAAGGGCATCCCTGTGAAGTAGCATAGCTTTCAGGCTGGCCATAAACCAAGGACTTGATTTTTGTCTGGTTTGAATTTTGACTAAGGGTGCATGTTGATTTATAGTCTCAAGGACAATATTCTGAAATTGCTCATAGGCCTCAGTCATAGTGGGGGCCAGGTAGAAGTCTTGCCAATAGGAGTACTGAACATCAGTGAGGAAGGCATATTAGTCAAAATTATGATGACTTCTTTTAAAGATATACCTAGAGGTGGAGGCTGGTTTAGGGACAGACCTCACACAAGTTATGGAACAGTGGTCACTTTTGTCATTGAAAAAGACATAAGAATGCATTATGGAATGGGGTTTATTTACTAGAGTTAGGTCTAGTAAGGTACTATGGGCTGGATTTTTAATGTTTGGATGAGTAGTTTCTGTAATACGTTGGGTAAGACCAAAGGTGTTGCAGAGGTCCTTTAGTGGCTCGGAGCTGGAAGAGAGCCAACTGATATTGAAGTCACAATGATGATGACCTCTGAGGACAGTGTGTCCATAGTGTTGCACAGCTGATTCAACACCTTAATCCCTGCTGAGGGAGGCCTGTAATATCCGATGATGCAAAGAGACGTAGAAGATGAAAGTTGGACATTTAATGTAAGACTTTCAAACTCCTTAGGCATAGTGGTGGAGTCAATTAAAGAGGCAGTAAATTTGTCACGTATATAGATTGCAACCCCTCCACCTCTAGTAAGTCTGTCAGTTCTAAAAACATTGTAAGGCAAGGCAATTTTATTTATAAGGCGCCCACTCCCGGAGGCTCTGGGCACCGTACACAAGAACAGACAGCAGTTAATTAAGACATAATAAAAGCTCATTAAATCCATTACAGAATTAAAATACAAAAAAAATTAAAAAAGGGTTTCAGAAATCAGTCTTCGGGAAACTGGCCAAAACTAAAATAAAGATGTTAACAGTCAAACGCCAGGCTGGAGGTGGGAATTTAGCATTCCCTTAAATGTCTCAATCAAGGGAGCCTCCTGGACTACAGGTGGAAACGAGTTCCACAGGGTTGGCCCAGAGACATTAAATGCTCGATCACTTGAGGTCTTGAGCCAAACCCTGCGAACATCCAGTAGACCCCTTGAGGAGGAGGAGGAGGAGGAGCAGAGGGAGCATGCAGAGGACACCGGTGTCAGATAGATAACCAGGACCCAGCCCATATTGGGTCTTAAAGGTGAGAAGACCCACCTTGAAAAGGACCCTCCACCTGACTGGCCACCAGTGCAGAGCACACAGGACCGGAGTCACATAACTGGACCTCGAAAGGCCCATCAGCAACAGGGTCACTGTGTTCTGCACTAGCTGCGGCCTGGGGAGAGCCCCTCCAGTGACTCCCGAAGTACAGAGCATTGTAGTAGTCAAGTCAAGAAATCACAAAGGCATGCACTAGTGTCAATAGGTCCTCTGGTGGAATGAGGGGCTTAATCAGGGTAATGTTCCGCAAGTGGTAAAAACCACTGCTGACTACAGCTGACACCTGATCTTCAAAGGTCAGTCTGCAATCAAGGATCACACCCAGATTTCACACCCTCTGAGAAACCACCAACAGAGCAGACCCCAGAACAAGTCCAGAGTCAGCCACTGGTAGCAACCCATCATGCCCACAACCCAGCTCGATCACCAGCACCTCAGTCTTGTCTGAGTTGAGTCTTAGCCAGCTGGAAGCCATCCAGTCATTGATTTTAGCCAGACAGCTATTAGCACATTGACCGCTCTCAATGTTCCAAATGCAAAAGACAAATACAGTTGGGTATCATCTGCATAGCAGTGAAACTCCACATTGTATTGTTGAAAGATCTTGCCCAGGGACAGCATGTACATTGCAAACAACGTCGGCGACAATATCGAGCTCTGAGGTACTCCACAAGATAGAGGCATTGGGGAGGAGGAGACCTTCCCCATCACCACCCGCTGCACTCTGTCTGAGAGATAGGACTCAAACCATTTGATGACAATATCGGCGAGTCCACAAAATTCGCAGAGCTGATCAAGAAGCATGACATGATCCACAGTGTCAAATGCTGAAGAGAGATCAAGGAGCACAAGAACTGACCTGTCTCCTCTATCTCTAGCCCTGAGCAGATCATTATGCACTCTCACTAGAGCAGTTTCAGTGCTATGTCTAGCCTGAAAACCTGACTGGAGACTCATAGATATCCAAGGACCCCAGGTGATCCTCTAGCTGATGTGACACCAATTTCTCAACAACCTTACTCAAAAATAGCATGTTGGAGATTGGATGGTAATTCGCCAGGGCATCTGGGTGGAGGGAAGATTTCTCTAGGAGAGGCTTCACCAGTGCTTCTTTCAAAGCAACTGGGAAGACCTCCTCCACCATTGAGCAACTGGCAATCCTGGTGAACACTGGGCCAATGGCACCGACACCTCCCATTAAGAAATGCATAGATGCCAGGTCCAGTTCGCAAAAGGTGTGCTTCAGCTCCAAGATCACCTTGGTCACTTCAGACAAACAGTGCCTCTGAAACTCACAACTTGACCACTGTGAGGGAAAAGCCTCCCTGGCGGAATCCCCGACCAGATGACCGACACTCTGTCAGAGAAAAACAGAGCAAACTCTTCACATAAAGTGGTTGAAAAAGCTTTTTTTGGCCTGAGACAAGCAGGATGTAAAAGCCTGTCCAAAGTCCAAAACAGCTGAGAAGGTCTGTTTCTCCTTGTAGCAATTTCCCTGAACAGGAATTCTGCCTTCTTACAGGAAATTGCCCCCTGATACTCAACATAGTGAGCACATAGGGCCAGCCTGTCGGGCGCCAGCTGGGTCTTCCACCAGCAACGTTCCAACTTCCGACCCCTGATCTTCATCAACCTGAGATCTTCATCAAACCAAGGGGATCTCAAGTACGAGGATCTGGCTCATATACGGACTGGTGCGATGGGATCTAGAGCTTCAGCGACCACCCTACTATAGGTGGTCACTGCCTCTCCAGTGCCAATTGCACATGCTGCTTCAATCCTAGATAGTTCAGCCAATGCCAATAGTCCCTCTGGGTCAACACCCCATAAAGAGTGATAGCTGACCATCACCATGGGGGAGGGACTTTTGGGGGGGAGCTCAAAGCTGAACTACATGGTGCATTGGTCAGACCAAACAACCTGACCAATCTTGAAGTTGTCAATCTCAAGATCCAGCTGGAACACCAGATTGAGTGTGTGGCCATGTTGTAGGAAGGAAAGTTAATTTTGTGGTCCAGAGTAGAGGGTCTAAGTCAGGTTTCCATAACCACTAATATGTCTGGCATAGTATGGCAAATCCAAGACTGTATACAGTCAAATGTCCTTAATAAGCTACGAGCATTTAAGTGTACAGTCACAGCCAAAGACATTGTCAGATATTTCCTGAAATTTCTGTTTTATTTCTAGAGAAATCTCCTACTTTCTGCATTTCCACAGTAGGAGCAGCAGAGAGAAACTGTTTAGAAATTGTGTGAAATATCTGGAAATATCTGACCATGTCTGTGTCTACCACTGTAGTAGGCCCATTCCCTTTAATTGTGCTAGCTCAGAGGGAGCTGAGATGGGGGAGATAGGCCTTGGGTTTAAGGGAAAATTTGAAAGGAATAAGAGAGGGCAAGTGTCAGGATATAGGGCGCATAGAACAAAAGGACTGGCCAGAGGCTAAATCGGAGGGCAGGGAGTTAAAACAAAAGGTTTCAGGGCAATTAAGTGGAAGGGTGGGGGCAGACAGAAAAGAGCTGTTTGGAGGGATTGTAGCCTGGTGCCAACTGATCACAGCCCAAGTGTTGTTTTTAAGTGCAGACAGGGAGTGAAAGAAGAAGAAAAAAAGAGTTTGTAGGAAGTATTGGAGGAGAGAGAGCATAATTAAGAGTGCAAGGATAAGGGAAAAAGTAGGTGAGAGAGGATAGAGCAAAGAATTAAGATCAGCAGCACATAATAATTTCAAACAGTTTCGCTGTTAAAAAAAAAATACAGATCAAATTCCCACTAGTCCCAATAGGCAGTAAAGGGGAAAGAGTAGGTAAGAGCGGATGGAGCAGAGAGTTAAGATCAGCAGCACATAATCATTTCAAACAGTTTCATAGCTCAAAAAACATACAGTTCAGTTTCCCACTAGTCCCAATAAGCAGTAAATAATCAAGTTAATATTCCCCAAAATTCAAGTTAGTTTTCAGAGCTAAAGTTTGAAGCAGAGGGGGAGAACAGGTATAAAGTAGCTGGAGCAGCTTGCAAATCTGGGCATCCAATCAGGGGCAAGCTGCAGGCAGAAACTGCCAGTGTTGAGCCTGGACAGAAAGACTGCAGCCAATGAAAATGCCAGCTTGCAATCCCAGGCCGAGGAAAGAGCGTGCCTGAACAGCCTTCGGCAATGCTTCAGGAGACAGGTGGGCAGGAGAGGAGGCGTGGCTGGCTGGCTTTCCAACTGCGGCCATCAAGCAGCAGCAGGGAGCCCTGATCAAGGGCAGACCTGAACAGCCTTCAGCTATGCTTCCGCTGACGAGCAGGCAGGAGAAGAGGCACGGCCGTTGCTGCTGAGGAGCAGCAGGGGAGCCCTGATCAAGGGCAAACCTGAAAGCTGCCGTGTAGCTGCAGTAGGTCCTCGCTATATCTTCTCTCCTCCAATTATGTACATACGAAGCTCATTCAGTCTTACCACGTACAACATGCTTTGTAATCCTGGTATCATTTTTGTTGTTTTACACTGTATACTTTCCTACAACGTGATATCCTTCCTTAGGTGTAGGCTCCAAAAGGTAAGCCATTATTTAAGTATGGTCCTATGTGCATTCTGTACAATAATAATAATAAACTTTATTTGCATGGCACCTTTCAAAAACCAAGGCGCCTTAGCAACATTAAAATCACGATATTAACAAACAAACATTTCAGTAGTAAACAATATAATCAAACTGGCACAATGCAATGTTTGGATCTTGATACAAATGCTTTTTTGATATAGCCTATAAGTCTATTGGCTGTTACTGTTACTTATTTGCAGTGGTTTATATGAGTTAGGTTATGACTTATTAAGATACCCAGGTTCCTTTCCGTAACCACCTTCCACAGTGTTGTATTATTTAATAGGTAGTTATTTCTGAGACTACTTCAGCCTAGATGTAATACCACGCATTATTTCTCAACATTAAAAAATATTGTATTTCTATGTGCCCACAAGCTAAGATCATTTAAGTCATTTACAAGTGAGAGGTATTTCCCATCAGTGTTTAATTCTCCACCTAACTTGGTGTTATCAGTGAAATGTTATGATATTATTTCTAGCATTACTGTGCAGGTCCCCAGTACATAGTCCAAAAAGTGCTTGTCCCAAGGCAGACTCCTGAGGTAATACAAAATAACACATGCCCTCACAATGCAAAGCATCATGGGCTGCATATGCAAATCACCACAGAATGTTATGCTGGTCCAACTTTAAGCAAAATTGCATGGTGCCGAAAGGCCTCTCGCACAGTTTGCAAAGGGTGCTAACAGAAGACATAGACACGTGTTTCGTCCTACCAGGACTCATCAGTATGCCTCGTCTGCTTGACACCCCAGTGGACTGGACCAGCTACCCTAAGACAGTGTGTCTTGGATATGTTGTGGTGAACCCATTAAAATAAAAAACTATTAAAAAGACAAAGAACCTCTGTGTGCAAACACTGAGGCAAGGGTTACCCCAAAGGGCATTTGGCTGGGAAGCCAAGTTTCAAGAAAATACAAAATAACACATGCCCTCACAATGCAAAGCATCATGGGCTGCATATGCAAATCACCACAGAATGTTATGCTGGTCTCCTGAGGTACTCTACTACTAACCCATCCCTCCTCAAATATTATTCCCGTAATTCTCACTTCTTGGGTTCTATTAGATAACCAAGAGTCCACCCATTTAACAGTTTTGGTGTCAAAACCCATGCTACCTATTTTATTTATTAATTCTAAATGTGGTACTTTGTCAAAGGCTTTCTTGAAGTCTAGGAAAGTGACATACTGTATACTGGGTTGTTTTTATCCAAACTGGTTTATATTCTGTTTTAACTGAAATATTTGAATAGTTTTGTACGTGAAATTAGTTCTGTGTGTTAAAAATTACTACTTTGAGTTAGGACTGTTACTTGGGCTGTGATATTGTAACTTTTGGGGCTTGGGAACACTTGTTTGGCAGTGATAATTAGAGTGAAATTTAAATGTGATGTTTGCCTGGTGTTGGTAAGAGCCCTCCACCACGCTGTTTTGTAGGCTTTCTTAAATACTGAAAAGCCACTAGGGTTGGGATTGAAGGGCTGTGTATTTCTGTTTGTGACTGAAATTTGAAGCAACAGGAACTGGTGGGCCTGTGACATCATACGGTACCTGATGTCTGCATACACACACTGTTAGTGGGACTGGACACACACTGGACTGTACGTGTTTGTGAGACTTGGGAACTTTATTGGTGGGGTTGAAATTGGGTTTGTAAATAACCGCAGTCAGTATACAGAGAAACAGTATTTCAGGGGGAAGGGACTGAGAAAAGGGGTGTGTGCCATTATAAACAGAGGGGGACAGACAGGGTGGCCATATTCCACGCTGGCAGGCATCTTCGGAATAGTTGTAGGCTGCACAGGCTGTGGGATGGCAATAATTCTCAATTGGGCCTGGAGAGAGAGAGGCTGCCCACTCTGTAGACAGCTATCTTGTATCAGAAGTGAAGTATATTGGTTAAGGAGTAAGTTGGAGGAGTTGGGGGGGTGTCCTAGGATAAGGGGTGTGCATATGGGCAGCAGAAGGGTGGGGCTGAGGGGAGGCTGGGGCAACACTCTGAAATTACAGGACATTATGTTACAGCAAACAGGAGGGGGGATATTAGGGACAGAGGACCCTTAGATAGGGATGTTGATGCTAAGGGGAAAGCGTACGGGGTGAACATTATGAATACAAAGATAGTGGGGGGGGAAGAGTCAGGAGGGGCTGTTGTGGGGAAGCCTAAAACAGCAGATTGTGGGAAGGGAGCTCCTAAGAAGAACAGAGCAAGAGGGGAGGAAGAGGGGCAGTTTAGAGGTGCAGTCAGGGGAAACTCGGGTTACTTGATGGAGGCTGACATAGAGTGTCAAAATAAATTTGAGCTACTAAGCAACCTAGAGGGGGAGGAAGGGGTTGGTGGAAATGAGGAAACTGATACAGAGGCCGGGGGGAGGGAGTCGGATACCCAGAGGGCATCACAGACCAGCAATGGAAAGGACAGAAATAGTCCCAGAGGGAGAAGGGGAAACATAAATGTTAAGCAGATGGGGGAGATGCAACATATTGCAGACATGAGGGAGGAGAGCATGACTGGAGAGAAACTGGGAGACAAGGAGGTGGGGAGGGGCCCCCCTTCAGCAGGGGAGTCTGTACCAAGGATGGGGCCCTAGGTAAAGGGGACCCACAGAGAGCCTCTGGAGGTAGGGGTACTATTACAAGGGGGGAGGATGGTGGTGTGGGGGAAGGGGAAACCATCAGGGCCAGGATAAATGGTTTGGATAAGAGAGGGTTAAAGAGGACACCTATTCAGAGGGGGTCTGATTTAAGTGGGCAAAATAACAAGGGAGGCAGAAAGGGGAGGGTGACAAGGGGGTCTCTAATAAGGCAGGAAGACTCCCATGGAATTGAGATCACAAATAAAGGGGGGGATGGGGGGCTGAGAGTGCATAGTGGAGGTAACCATAAGGATGATAGTGATGTTAAGATTCTGTTCTTGGGAGACTCGATGATTAGGGGTATCCAGTGGGAGGGACGGGGGGTGGATGCCATATCCAGGTGAAGGTAGTGAGTATCTCTGGGCTGACAGTGCACAGAGCAAAGTTCATGGTGTATGAACTGGTTAGGGATTGTGGAGGGAAACTGGATTTCCTAGTGCATTTGGGAACTAACGATCTAGAGGGAAATAGCGTTTTGGAAATCCAAGCAAGGTTCCAAGAACTTGCCAGAGTCTGTCAGGATAATGGATGCAACATTTCCTTTTCGGAGATATTGCCAGTACCAAAGGCCTCAGTAGAGAAAAAAATGAAGATCACAGAGGTTAATGACTGGCTCAGGAAGTGGAGTGAAGAGAGTGGGCTGGGGGTGTTAGGGAACTGGAAAGGAGTTTGGGAGGATAAGGGACTGTATGCCAAGGACAGGCTTCATCTTGCCCCATTAGGGAAGGAAGTCCTTAAACAGGGGATGGCTGACTACATTCAAGAAAGGTGGGGTTTAAACTTGTGAGGGGGGAAGGGATAAGGGAGGGGCTGACCAGAAGCCCTCTCCTCCAGATGAGGGAGTAGCCTTCAAACCCAAGGGGGGGGGGGAAACAGACTGGAGGTGGAGGTTCAGGAGGAGCAGAGGGAGGATGGAAGATAAGGAACCTGGGGAGTCAACAAAGGGGATCAGGGATAAGGGGTGGGGTGGTGTTAGTAAATGCCAGGGAGCTTGGGAAACAAGTTGCCAGAGTTCCAGGCCATGCTGTTCGGTGGGGTGAATGTGGCGGCGGTCACGAGACGTGCAACAACAAAAACCATGACTGGGACCTAAACCGTAGGGGTACACTATGCTTAGGAAGGATAGAAAGGAGGGCAGAGGGGTGGAGTGGCTATGTTCATTAGAGATGACATAGAAATTGCTAGGGTAGAAGAGCAGAGGGAAACGTGGAGGCCTTATGGTCACCTACATCCCCAGCAGGAGATAAGGTCAAGCTAGGTGTAGTATATAGGCCCCCGGGATTGGTGATGTTCTGGAGGATGGCTTGTGAACAACATCATTGCCCAGTGTGGACCACAAGGGAAGGAGGGTGTTGATGGGGGACCTTAATATGCCAGGTACAAACTGGGTAACCATGTCCTCTAAGGTGGCCAAGGAGCAGAGGCTGCTGGACGGCTTCCAGGATGTGTTCTTAACACAGCATGTGATGGAGTCCACAAGGGAGGGGCATGTCCTGGACATGGTTCTGGCAGATGGGGATCTGGTAAGGGACCTGGCTGTAGATGATCCCCTGACTGGGCGTGACCACAATACTGTCTGGTTTCAAATAAGCATGGGGGGGGGGAGATCTAGGACACTGGTAGTGGACTTCAGGGGGGCAGACTTTGTGAGCATGGGAAATATTCTCAAGGATCACTTGAAGGGGATTACATCAATGACAAATGTGGAAAGGAGATGGGAGGTCATAAAATTGGGACTTCATGAGGCAGTCAGGACCGGCTAAGGTGAAACGTAAGGGAGCAAGGTCACATAAACCATGCTGGTGGCCCAGTGAGGTTCAGGTAGTGGTCAGAGAAAAGAAGGCAGCCTACAAAAAATATAAAACAACAAGAGGGGATAGGGATAAGGAAATGTACCATCTTGCATCTAGAAAAGTCACCCAGATGGTGAGGGGGGCAAAGTCCAGTAAAGAGCAGTGGCTGGCACAGAGGACATATGGAGAGGAAAAGTGGTTTCTTCTGGTACATTGGGGAGCGGAGAAAAACTAAGGGCCATCTCAGCAGATTGAGATCAGAAGGAGGGTGGGTGGAAGAGGCGAGGGACCAGGCAGAGGTATTTAACGAGTACTTTGCCTCTGTGTTCACTAGGGAGGGGGATGGGATGTCTACAAAGCAAGGCACGATGGGGATAGAAGCAGCAGTGAGTGGGATCAGGGGAGCAACAGAAATGGAGCAAGAGGGAGGGAGAGGTACCCCAAGGGTGTCACATCAGAGTAAGGATAAAAAGGCCAGTAAGGTGGAGGGGACGGATGATGCTATCTCCTCCAAAAGGGTGTGGTTAGCCCTCAAGGCCCTAAAGAAAGACAAATCTCCTGTGCTGGATGGCATTCATCCGAGAGTACTATGGGAATTGACGGACACACTGGATGCACCCCTAGAGGAGCTATTCAACAGGTCACTTGAGACAGGGAGGGTACCTAGGGATTGGCAAGAGGCACATGTGGTGCCAATCCATAAAGGGGGGTCGAAGGAAGTACCAGGTAACTAAAGACCCATCAGTTTGACCTCGGTGGTGGGAAAATTAATGGAGAGTATACTAAAGGAACGATTGGGGGTGTACTTGGAAGAGGTGGGAGGTCTGGATAGTCGGCAACATGGGTTTGTGCCAGGTAGATCATGTCAAACCAATCTTGTGGAGTTCTACGAATGGGTAACATCAGAACTGGACAGGGGAAAGCCTGTGGATGTATTATTCTTAGACTTCAGCAAGGAGTTTGACTCTGTCCCCCACAATGGTCTGGTGGAGAAACTGATGGGGTTGGAAGTAGGCCCTTTGATGGTCAGATGGATTGAAAACTGGCTAGCTGGACACACCCATAGAGTAGTGGTCGGTGGGGAGCTCTCGAATCCTAGAGAGGTTGGTAGTGGGGTACTGCAGGGCTCGGTCCTGGGTCTGATCCTGTTTAATGCATACATATCGGACATCAGGGAGGGTATAGGGTGTGAAATGAGTCTCTTCACTGATGACTCCAAGATGGGAGCAGTAGTTGAGAGAGAAGAGGGGAGGTTGGCCCTGCAAGGGGACCTGGACACCCTGGAAAGCTGGGCTCACACATGGAAATTAAATTTCAATATCACCAAGTGCAAGGTGTTACATCTTGGGTGGGGAAATCCTAAACACAGGTACACCCTGGGAGGGGAAGGGAGGTGCTGGAGGCCTCAATAGGGGAAAAAGACCTAGGGGTCATGGTGGTTGCATGTATGAATAACTCTGAGCAGTGCAGGAGAGCCGCTAGCAAGGCAAACAGGATGTTGGGATGCATCGTAAGGGGGATCACCTCTAGGAGCAAGGAAGTGATTCTGCCGCTGTACAATGAGCTGGTTAGACCACACCTTGAGTACTGTGTACAGTACTGGAGACCACACTTGAACAGAGACATACAGCTCCTGGAGAGGGTACAGAGGAGGGCAACTAAGACGATATGAGGACTAGGGGATTTGATGTGTGAGGACAGACTTGAGGAGCTCTGCCTGTTTTCATTGGAGGAGAGGAGAGATGGGGGGACATGATTGAGGTCTTCAAATACCTCAAGGGAATAAATAGGGTAAACATGGAGGGGATCTTTAGACTAAAGCAGGGAGGTATCACCAAAGGGCATGGTTTGAAGTTGGAAGGTAGAAGGGTGAGGGGGGAAAAGAGGAGGAGGTTTTTCACTGAGAGGGTGGTGGACCCTTGGAATGCACTGCCTGGTGAGCTGGTTCAGAGATCTACAGTGGAGGGCTTCAAGAGAGGGTGGGACAGACACAGAAAGTGGATGTATCAGATGATGGCCTGTCCCAGGGAGTGGGGATGGATGATAGGGGTTTCTGGAACCCAAGGTCGGGAGGGCCTCGGCACCCAACTAGGAATCTGAGGTTCGAGCAGACTCAATAGAGTGTAAGGCCTAATCTGCTGGCAAATAGTATGTTAGTATATAAGATCTGTGGTGCATGATCTTCCTGTAAAGACACCATGTTGTATGTTGCCAGTCCACTCAAGTTTGTATCCACCATTTCTTTATCCAGCCTCCCTTTTAACAGTTTGTCCATGATTTTCTCAAGATAGCAGCACGGCTAATAGGCCTATAGTTTTCCATTGATTGTTTTGTTCCTTTCTTATAGATAGAGGTATTTTGTTTTGTTTATATATTTGTAAATCAGACAACCTTTGAGCTACAGTAAGTGCTCATTTGCAAAGGCTCCACATCAATATTGGTGTTTTTTTCCAGGCCATAGGTACTACACCATGGGAATATAATTTATTGTATAATAAGGTTAATGGGCCTAATAATGATGATTCGGTCTCTTTGATGAGTCTAAGGTGCAGCCTGTTAGGACCTAGCAATTTGTGTTAATTGATATAAAGCCATTCTTTTCCTCCTGTTCTAAACATACTTTGCCATCCCCAGTACAAATATTATATGAAGATTGGTATGTATCCTTCTGGTTGTAACTGAACAGAAGTATATGTTTAGTGAATCAGCGGTTTGCTTCAATTCACATAATAATGTCCCATTATATATTATGGGTCCCACAGAGCTAACCCATCCTCTATTGCTATTTACTGTGCATATGAGAAGAATGACTTTTGTTGACCTTTGTGTTTTGCAGTTTTGAGCTTAAATCTCTTCCTTCCTATCTTAATAAGATGTTCACCCTGTTTTAGTTATTTTATCCTGTTTTAGTTCTTTTTTTATATTTTATGTTTTTCAGTAGGGGTTCTCTGAATTTTGTATAGGCCCTCTCTTTTTTTTTTTTAATGTATTTCCCTTCCTTCCTGTTTGGCTGGCAGTATAGCCTAGAGGTTAGCGGAACTAGATGTGAACGAGCCTGGTACATCCAGCAGACTAGACCTGAGTTTGATTCTCACAACCTCCACTTGCATGCTGTGTGACTCTGAGCAAGTCACTTAACCACCCAGTGCTCCCAGGTCACCCCTGAAAACAGGCACTTGTGCCTAGTGGGCCTTACCTGGTTACCAAAGACTGAAAAAAAAACCCTATTGGTATTTTACCCTTCCTGTTGTACTTTATTTTTTATTGGAACAAATTTCAATAGCTTATTTTTTTATTAAGTTCCAACTGGGTTACCCTCAAATTCTTTCCTCCATTCCCATAATTTGAAGGTTTCATTAATCCTTCTGTAATCTGCCTTGGAGTAATTTCTAGTGACACTTTTTTTTCCTTTTTAGTTGTTTAACCTGGAGTAGCACAGGGAAGTTAAGTGACTTGATCAGGGTCATACAATACACAAGTGGAAGCTGTGGGATTCAAACCCAAGTCTGGTCTGCTGGATGTCACTAGATTTGCAGCTCAGAGCTTTAAACCACTGTGCTATACTGCCTCCCATACTACTACTAATTTCGTGGTCTCTAAACAATCCTGAAGCAATGCTAAACTGTAACATGTTGTGGTCACTGTTACCTAAATGTCCCATGACTGATATATTTGATATTTCGTCTTGTAGGTTGATTATAATTAGGTCCAATATATTATTGCACCTTGTTAGCTCTGTTACTTTTTATTCTAGCCCCAGCAGTAAAAAAGTATTTATAAATCTGGTTTCGATCTTTGTCTTACCACCTAGGTTCACCTAGTCGAACCTTAGAAGACTGAAGTCCCCTAATAGCACAACATTGCTTAGGTTACATCCAATGTTTATTTCCTCTATCAAGGCCTTATTTATTTTATTCATTTATTTATTTAAAATGTTGGTAATCGGGAAAGGCACACTGAGCTGAGGTTCATTTCCAGGTGCACCTGGGGTGGGGGTGGGGATTGGGTAATAAAAATCATATACAGAACGAGAAAACAAGGTAAAAAATACAGTCAGTTTCAGAGCACACAGTGCAGTTATACAAATAGTCTAGGAACCCCACAATAGTATAAAGATAGATAGATAGATAGATAGATAGATAGATAGATAGATAGATAGATAGATAGATAGATAGATAGATAGATAGATAGATAGATAGATAGATAACCTGAGTGCAGATAAGTCAACACTATAATGAGGAAGCAGTTATGGTCAGTGGCAGGGAGCAGTAGGGGTACATCTCAGCAGATGCTTGAAGACTGGGAACGAGGCGTCTTGATGTAGGGTAGATGAAAGTTGGTTCCAGAGGGAGCTATAAGCTTGTTCTCTAGATGGAAGTCTATAGATGATTCCTATTATAATTTTCCTGCCCTTCCTTGTTGGAACTTGTAACCATGGCTTTCAATATTATTGTTTGGGCCTTTAATGTTGTTTAACTCTATGTATTCAGTATCCTTTCTTGCATAAAGACAGACACCACCACCACCTATTTTCTGAGGTCTGTTTCTCTAACTTAAATTGTAAACCCCGATATCACGTGACCAGTCACTACTACCATCCCACTATGTCTCCATTAAAGCAGCCAGATCATTATCTCTTTTCAGGATTAGTTTTAGATCAGTCTTTTTTAAGATATTTAGGTTTCTAGTATTTGCCAATAATAACCTATAACAGTCATTTCTGGTGTTGTTTTGGGTGTCAGTTCTTACTGTGGTCAAACTATTTTTTATACTTCATATCCAAGCCTCCTCCAGTTCAAGTTTAAAGCCTTTGAGATCATTTTTTTTCTATTTTCCTCCCTAAAATAGCACATTCCCTTTTACTAAGGTGACGCTCATGCCTGCTGTAGAGGCTATAGTTGCTTTCAAAGTCCTTTTGTTATATTATGTAGTTGTAAACCTTCTTTAAGGTCTTCTTCTGAGCCGCTCATCTTTGTGTGCTATTTTGTCATTTCTAGCTAGCTTGTGGGACTGGTAGGATTTCAGGAAAGTGCATGTAACATCCTCAGTTTCCAAGGTCTTACTTAGTGAAATAGACTCTCTTTCGATTTCCTCGGTGTTGTATCTACCAACATTGTTCCTGCCTGAAGCATAACTTGTGGCCTGTCCACTGTGTTTTTTAATATATCATGTGATATTTTTTCAGTCTCTGCAATTTTGGCTGCTGAAAAGCTACTGCATGTTCTATTTACTTTGTTTGGGTTACATTTATGTTTATCCATGAATCTGAGAATGGAATCCCCTAATACAAAAGTTTGATGGGCATGTTTACCCCCAGTCTCTGGGACTGGTTCTGATGCACTGTGTGCAACATTAGGCTCAGGTTCAGCTGAAGCGTTTGCCATTTTGGGATCATTATCTAGTGATACTGGATCTATCTGCAGCAGGGGCTTTTGTTTGACAGTACAGCCTCAAATGACAGTCCTCCTCCCTTTTTACGTTCGCTTGCGCACATGCGCAAAGAACGTTTTGGGAGAGTAGCACACTTTGGAGGTGTGCCTCTCCCTTTCAATCCACTGCTCCATTGAGCAGGTGTGGCAGTCCTGCACCAATGGGTGCAGGAGCTGTGTATGACAGTGGTGGTCTTCGCTCAAAGAAAACCACCGCTGTCTCTAGAGCATCCACGCCCTCCCATGTCACGCCCCTCTGTGTTTGGTGCCACGCTGGGAGCCCCACCAGCGTGGCAAATGTCCCACGCTGTTTGCCGGCTGGGGTGCCCAATCCCCGTCGGCCCACAGCCCCCATGTTATCCTGCCATGCTGGGAGCCCACCCCAGCGTGGCAAACATCCCATGTAGTCTTTTTTTTTTTCACCTGTAAACCAAAAACGGTCCCACTGCGCTTCTCCCAGTCCCCCTTCCCACAACCCGCACCCACCCACTGCGCACCCAGCCTCCCCACGCCCGCCAACCCATACTTACCTCCAGAGCTCGGGGCGACGATCTCCAGTGGACCGGGAACACGTCTTCACTCTTTAAAGCTGACCGTGAACTGAGGAAATGCCGGTAAGCTGTATAATGGGCTAGATAAGGGGTTTTCAGCTTTATTGCATATCTTAGGCATTTTTTGGAATTTTTGCACCAAATTTTCAACATGGGGTTTTTGGGACCCCTTCTCATGAATGATGTCACTGTCATGGCGTCATTGGGGCCCAAAGGGTGGTTTCGCATTCACTGCAAAATCACTGCATGAAATCACCTTTCCGGCCTGAATAATGCCATGACACTGACATCACTCATGAGAAGGGGTCCCAAAAAACCCATGTTGAAAATTTGGTGAAAAAATTCCAAAAAATGACTGTTTTATGAGCGTGCGTTTCGCAGTTCCTATGCACGCTCATAAGTTCACGAATATTCAATATTTTCACTCCAGATTTTCAACATTGCCATTTTACCACACCTCCTTATGAGCAGTACAGCTGTCATTTTTCACATCTCACCCAAAACGTGTTTCTGCCCATGTAGTGCACAATAGCGCAGTCGGTGTGCGAAATCAATGTATGGGAAACATTAAGAAAATCACAGTGTCACTGTTCATGAGCAGAGATCTTAAAATGGCTATGTTGAAAATTTGGTGAACAAATTCCTAAAAATAATTGTTTTACGAGCGTGCGCTGTGCAGTTCCTACGCACACTCGTAAGTTTGCGAATTTTCAATATTTTCACTCCAGATTTTCAACATTGCCATTTTACCACACCTCCTTATGAGCAGTACAGCTGTCATTTTTCACATCCTGCCCAAAACGTGTTCCACCTATGTAGCGCACAATGGGGGTAACAAAAAGGTCATGCTGAACATTTATTGTGCAAATACCAGCAATCGCACAGGGCATTAGGGTAAAGCACCATACATGCCAAACACCACTGCAAATACCTGAAAGCGAACATTCAGCATTGACAAATGCTTGTTTGGATTTACAGTAGTTACTTACTACCATCCAGTCATCATTCATGTCACCTCCTTCATCTCTTTTTAGTGTTTTCATCTGACAGGGTCTGACAATCATGCACTTGCAGAGTGACTGCTTCATTCCTATCAGGTGCTTCATATACAGTTTGTAAAATGTTTATACTTTTAAGTTTCCCCAGTTCCATTGCCAACTCCACCACCCTTATTTTTAATGTTTATTTCCTAACACTGTCCATACATAAATACTTCAAAGTCAGCTGTTGTCTTAAGATTGAATTTGTTGAATATTATATGTGAGACCCCAGGCGTCCCACTAGCTAGTGTAATAAAACCTGTGTCTTTATCCATTTCTGACTTTAGGCTGATCCTTGCTAGATAAATAGGCAGCGTTCCTGGCCCCCTGGCTGATGTAGGGAGACATGGTTGCCTCTGCTTGTGCATCACCTCCACTCTACATTCACCAATTCTTGCTCAGGCATCTGCACTTGTACTGCCCATACCATAAGTGACATCACTGCACTTCCAGTTTGGCATGAACAAGAATAACAAATTTCTAAAAATGTGACTAAAACAATAGCCTTCTATTCCTACTGTAGTGCAAAACCCTCAGTTTCTTCTGTCTGACACAATCTTTAGTGGCAGCTGCTATCCCTTCTTTGTTGATGGACTCCTTCTGATCTACTCTTATACCCTCTCCGTGGCTAGCTAGGTGACCTCTTAGTACCTCTCCCACTTTCCCGAAATCAGCCTTTCTGAAATCTAACACCTTCATCCAAGTACTTGTGGTCTTCTTACCATATCCATTCTGAACCAAACCATTCAGTGGTCACTGACCCCCAGGGGCTTCTCCTCCTTGATGTCCTAGACATATTCCCTGTTCATTAGTACTAGATCCAGGATGGCCCTCTTTTTTGTGGGCTCAATAACCCCATGAACCCAGAGCCAGCTCTGGACTACATCCAGGATCAACAGGCTTTTGTCACAGGTCATGGATATGACCCTCCCATCCACCTGAAATCCCCCATGATTACAACCTCACCCTTACTCATAGCCACCTGGATAATGCTACCCAGCTCCATGTCCTTTTGCTCATCCTGGTTAGGAGGCCTGTATACTACCCCTAGCCTCACCCTCCTTTGTTTTGCTTTTTGGAGTTGCATTCACAGCTCTTCTGTTTTCCTTTCCCGGGTCTACTCTCTTGTGGCAGTAATTCCCTCCCTTATGTAGAGTGCTACGCCCCCCTTTTCCTTTTTCTCTCTCTCCACTATGTATAGCTTATACCCTGAAATAGAGACCTCCCAATGGGGGTTTAGAGCAGTCCATGTCTTAGTGACTGCCTGCATATTTGCTTTCTCTTCCACTATCCATGCCTGCAGGTCATCCATTTTGTTCCCTAGACTTCTAGCATTGTGGGACATCACCCTTGACCATGACTCCATACATCTTTTTTCCTCTAGCTGCCTTTCCTCCCTAGGGTTGTCATCACGGTATTGCTTTAATAAAGGACAGTTTTCCTAGACACACACCCCCCCCCCGCCATTTCCTGTCATGAATTCAGCACCGGGGGAGGGGGAGCATGAGCTACAGTGTAGTACAGCCAGGAGCTGAGCTGAGTAACCCCAGTAAACAGCACACTCAGTCATGGAAGTAAGAGTTTATTTTGAGAGGTGCCCTTGGGGAGTCCCTTTTTTATTTAAGGAATGAGTTATGACTGAGGCCCAAAGTAATGTTACCTGAAATAGAGCCCTTCTGCTGTGGAAAGTACGGTACTGTTAGAGTGCACCATTCCTCCTCTGCCTGCTGACTGACTCACTTGCTTTCATCCCTGCTGGTGCCTGCCTGCCTGCATTTTTCCATAAGGCCACAAGCAGGAGTGTGTTTTTGTGTGTGTGTGTGTGTGTGTGTGTGTGTGCGTCTATCAGCACAGTTCCTATGGTCTGTGGTTGGAGACGCAGTGGAAGGGACATGTCTCACCTGTCTCTGCCTCATAATATATTCTTTATTTCCTGCTGCAAGAAAGACGTAAGAAGGCTGTTGGGATTTTGAAACAGCCTGACAGCTCTTCAGGGATATGAGGCAGTGAAACTGAGCTGAAATCTATTCTCTTCAGTTCAGGGGGACTCCATTTCATGGCAGGTCCTGTTGCCCAGAGCACAAGTCTTCCCTCCATGTCTGAGTGATTTGGGTATGGAGGGCCGAATAGATGGCTCGAAACAAAACTGAAACCCCAAATTAGGTCTTGACAACCCCTTCTCCTTAACTTATTTACTCTGTTTTTGGTTTTTTTTTGCCACACAGGTCTCCTTCTGTTTTCAGCAAGCAATCAGATCAGCTCATTCTCTTGTTCTCCATGACTACACTGTCACCAAGTCACTAGACTCCCACTTCAAGTTCAAGTTAATGTCCCCATCATCCCGATATGTGTGTCATGGTGCTGCAGCTAATGCTACATGCTAGCCACTGGGAAACTGATTCTGCCCTACAGACAAGTTAGCCAACATGAAATATGGGATAAAAGGTGTCCCATATTGATTTAATACAGGACCGACATTTTCATGTCCTTTAAAATATGGGACTGTTGGCAACTCTAACCCTTCCCTTCCTCTTCATGCTCTGTCTCCCCCCCCCCCATGTTATTCTTGCCCTATAGCTCTCCTCTGGTGCCTCTGACATCTTCTGTATTCAATCCCCCTGTGGCCTTTATTTGAATATCCACTCCCTTAGAAGCATTCTTCCCTGTGCCCCCTGCTCTCTGTTATCCTCTCGTTCACTGAGTCTTCTGCCAATTCAACTGGAGGGGGCTAGCTGTCCCCTCCTCCTGGAGACTCTGGGTGCAATGACCCATTTTGTTAATGAAATAACTTGTAATGCAGAAGACATCTAAGGAGATAAATGGAGCTGTGTTACACAGTGATACAGAGAAAGTTAAGAGTTAGGTCTTATGATCAGGGTTGGATAGAAGAAAAGAGCTGATGAGAAGAAATAATATAAGTTTTTTGGGGGGTCTAAAATGGTTACGTAGGACATGAAAACTGATCTGAACCACAAGATCTAAATAATTCATTTCAGCTCTTCAGGCAGAATGAATTGTAGTTTTTGTGTCCGGTGAGACCTGCCTGATCATTAGCAGAACAAATGATGATATAGACCTTATGGATGACTGACTTGGGTTCAACAGAGTTTCAGCCCAGTGGGGTAATCTGTTGGAAAGAGGCTTTGGGATCAAGAATTTAGAGCACTGAACTGTGCCACATAACTACTACCAGGCTGCTGAGTCCCACCCACTCCAACTGGACCTATCAAAGATATATAAATGCCATAAAATGCTAGGACTGCCAGTAGTCCAAGGGGGAGCAGGGATTCATGCACGAGTTCTGGAATCCAACACTGAGGCAGACTATGGGTCTGACTCATCACAGAGGTGACATTAAACACATTTGGGCACATTCTTCTTATTTAGACATAGAGCAACATTTCAAATAACACAACACTGTGAACTCCATTGAAAACTAGTGCAATTAAATATAGAAAGAAGTAAAGGTAGAAGCATGAGAGGTTATTCAGCCAGACTCTTATGCAGTGTGTACATAAACCCATGATATCCTAATTGCTTGTACAAAACATAAAAGGGAATACAGATGACCTTGACAATTATTGCAGAACCACTTGCTTATCTGAAATACCATGTCAAATAATGGAATCTGTACTAAGAGGCTGTCGGGTTACAGGAGTATTTAGATGATAATAATAATCTAACCAAAAAGGTCATCATACTGTAGGTTTGGAGGGGCAGGATCATGACTAGTTAATTGCCTTGACTGTTTAGGTGGTTATGACAAATCTGATAATTGAAGTGCTTATGACATTTATCTAGAAACTTGGCAAGCCTTTGATCAATGCAAACAGCACTTAGCAGAAGAAAGGCCAGCACAGTGATTGGCTGGTAAATCTGCTGAAGTACTGTTACTTCCCTGCATGACTCATGGACCACCAGGGTAGGATTTTAAATAAAACTCTGTTAGGCACTGATTTATTAAATGAATGACTAAATGACTGAAAAGAGGACAGAGTAAAGAAAAACAAGCATAGACACATTTGGCCCCATTTAATTAGCATACTGTGCAGTAATATAGTAATTAAAGGTCAGAAGGCTCTCTAGATCCATAATACACACACTTCCCTACCCAGTATGCTTTGCAAACATGTACCAATTTATATAATTTATAAGATTTTCCTAAAATGTTTTATATATGTCCTTTTTCTACATATATTCTATTTATGTAGCTTATTTTAACACTAATTTTCAGACGTGGTCGTGTTCAACAAATTTATTTGTTTGTTTGTCAGTATTTTATCTGTTGTTATCACCTGAACTGCCCCCTTCCAAATTGGTCCCCCAGCCCCAACATCTGGCTTTTCTGGGACTTACCTTGTGCTCCAGTAGTCCTCTGCCATAGGACCCGGAGGTGCCCAGACCCCAATGTATGCCTGTGGGAGTCTGAGCTTTCATCCAGCCACAGTCAGGATTTTTTCCTGCCATTTTCTTTTCCTAGGGCTGACAGCATGTGCAATGATACACTGTGCATTTTTTGGCCTCTGTGGAGACCCCCCCCTTAGGTGGGCTTTCTTTCTCTCTCTCGGGTTCCATTGTGCTGCCATCCAGATTTATCCAGGTGACAGTCACCTAGTAGAACACATGTACCCCCTCCCCAAGGGAGGAGAGCTGTCTAAGGATGCTCAGGCATCCCTCCCCCTGCCACCCCCAAGTGGTCTGCATCCATTGAGCCCACCACACCACTGGGTCTGTGATGTCAGACAAATTCAGTAGATTTCTTTGGCTTGGTGACAAGGGAGATAGACAAAGGCCAGGTGGTGGATGTACTCTACCTGGAGTTCAGCAAGGTCTTTGATTCTGTACTGCACAGAAGGCTAGGTGACATTGCACTAGGAGAGGGACTGACTAGATGGATAGGGAGCTGGTTGGAGGGTAGGACCAGGAGGGTGGTCCTAAATGGTGTGTTCTCAGGAGTGAGAGTAGTGACTAGTGGGGTTCCACAGGGATCAGTGTTAGGTCCAACCCTCTTCTATATGTAAATCAATGACATAAGTGAAGGGTTACAAGGGAAGGTGAGTCTTTGCAAATATAACCCCCTTCCCCATTGTCTAGGGGTATGGTGGTGAAGTCCAAGGAGAAGGGGCACACACAGCTAGAGAAACCAGTCTGGAAATGGCTACACATACCTGAGCAGAAGTTCTATGGGGGTGCTGACTCCAGGGGCTGATGCAGCTACAGACAAATTCAGGTTAGCTCATTCAGTCCATTGTCCACACCAGAAGTAAAAGGGAAAAGTTAATTTAATGAATAAATTCAAAGGCACTCCATGGAGTGTACAGGGGTCCCAGACGGGTCACAATAATACTTGGCACAAGTACCAATGAATGGTGGTTACAGGTGATCGAATCAGATCTCCACTCAAAATTCCTCTGGAGCCGGATAGGATAGTCAAAAGTAGTGCCCATCTTCAAAGGGGGAAACAAGTCAGAGATGGGTAGTTATCACCCTAGCTCTTTCCTGTCCCAGGTTTCAAAGATTTTTCAAAATGCTTGTGGCCACCCAGATTGTCGAGCATTTAGAATCTCAGAGCCTTTTTAATAATATGCAGTCAGGATTTGGGAAATCATATAATACTGTCTTGGCTTTGATTAAGGTTACTGAGGATATTCAGGCTGCCCTGGATGGAAGGACACTGGTAGGTGCAATTTTTGTTGACCTATCTAAGGCCTTTGATTCCTTGGATCATGGTATCCTCCTATCCAGGGCAGCCTATCTGGGGATGATGAGCCCTAGTCTCCATTGGCTTACCTCATATTTAACTGATAGAACTCAGATGTTATCTTTGGGGGGGTGGGAAATCCTGTTTTTTGTTCCTGTTGGATTGGGGAGGGTCCCCAAGGGTTCCATCCTGGGTCTCTTACTGTTCAACATTTATGTTAATGGGTTAAACTTTACAGATTCATCTATTCTTTTTCATTTATTTGCTGATGATACTATTATATACGCTTTAGATTTTATAGTAAATTAAATTCAAGATAAGTTACCGAAGGCCTTTAATGAGCTGCAGGTCTTTCTTAAAGACAGTTGTTTAGTCTTAAATTCTTAAAAAAGCACAGTTGTTACTGTTCCATTGATCACAGACAGTTCAGGATAATTTGACGCTGAGCGTGGATACCCTGGAGGGATCCCCAATCCAACAGTTTAAGTCCTATAAATATTTAGGTCTATGGGTTGATGAGTCCCTAAATTGGGAAGTTCATATAAATAATTTAATTAAAAATGTAGGGAAAAAACTTGGAGCCTTTTATAGGGTCAGATACTGTATGAGCCCTGAGGTAAGAGGGAAGGTTGTTAATTCAGTGATAATGCCCATGTTGTATTATGGAGATTTTATCTATGCTAGTGGTAAAAAAAAAGGGATTTGATGAGACTGGAGGTGTGACATGGTAGACTGGCTAGACTGAATGTCCCTGTACTATCCATAAGTGTTTTTTGTTTAATCAACTGGAATAGTTGAGACTCTCAGAATATAGATAGTAACACCTACTTTTATTTATGTATAAGTGCTGGTTGGGTGATATACCCCCATATATAGTCTCAGGGGTGACTAAATGGGATAACTTGAATTAATTAAGAACAATAAATGCCCCAGATTTTGAAATTTCAAAATGTAAATTAGAAATTAGTCAGCAATCAGTTTTTTCTAGGGACTCTCTTAATTACCAGCAAACAATTAAGAGTAACAAGGGCAGAAACTTGTGGTTAGGGATTAGGTACTGGTTTAGGAAGTCTGTTATCAGTTCTAGATTATGTTGCTCTACTTGAAACTGTAGGGTACTTTTATGCCCCAATTATGCTATTATATGCCTGAAACCCTGATTGGGTGATTTTTTTTCAATTTGTATTTAGAATACATTGAATGTGTGTATGTATTTATTGTATTATGTTTTTTGCATAGTGTTTGACTGTTTTCACAGTTTCTAGGACCTCATTGTAAATGAGCAACAGCTCAATAGAGATAATCATAATTCATATAATTTCTACGAGTAAAAGTAGGAAATGGAATGAAAATGAAAATTTGATGACAGCAGCATCTTAAAACGCCAAATCAGGCCTTTGACATCCACCAGCAGCATGCCTCTGCCCTCCAGCACAAACTTTGCCCGAACACTAGGAACTGTCCTCCAGACTACTGACTTTGAATTCCTGGGCAGAACTCACTGCTGAAAAGGCTGGCTAGGCAATCATAACCCACATCTTCACATGGGCACGCCACAGGTTCCTCTGCTTACTCTACTCCACTTTGGTAGTCACTCTGCCGCTATACAAGACTGCACCCACTAGCTGGATGGTATGATGAGTGCTCTGTCTCAGGGCCAAGGACCACCAACTCTCACAGAGACTTATGCACAGGCTTCTTGCAAACTACGAGGCTGTCCCCACCCACTCTGCTTGGATCTTCATGGGCCGCACATCCCACAAACAGTGACTGTGGGGCAGGCTCTCACCACTACCCTACCATGGTGCAGGCTCTCACCACTACCCTACCACGGCTCAGGCTCTCACCACTACCCTACCATGGCTCAGGCTCTCACCACTACCCTACCATGGCTCAGGCTCTCACCACTACCCTACCATGGTGCAGGCTCTCACCACTACCCTACCATGGCTCAGGCTCTCACCACTACCCTACCATGGCTCAGGCTCTCACCACTACCCTACCATGGCTCAGGCTCTCACCACTACCCTACCATGGTGCAGGCTCTCACCACTACCCTACCATGGCTCAGGCTCTCACCACTACCCTACCATGGCTCAGGCTCTCACCACTGGACCACACATTGCCAGCATCTGGCTCCCCAATTTTAAATTGACCACTGTGACGTTCTTCCCCCAGACACTCTTACTGCCCACTGAGGCTGCAAACACCAGGGACCGGGGGGACAATTGGCCCACCCTGGCCTGAACTCTTGGGCCTCCAAGCCACAGGGGCTTTCTCCCTTCTCACCCTCCTGGCCTCCCAAGTCCACCAAAGCTCCCCAGTTTATAGACACACCACCCTAAGGTCCTGCCTGCCAGAAGGCAGTCCTTCCGGACAATGAAAGCAAATTGGTGAGCCATAGAAAGTTCCCCACAGGATGCTTACACTCTCCCCCTACACAAATGCTTACCTCCTGGTGAGAGCTTGCCCAAGTTACCACAGCAGGCACTGGGAAGTGATATGCACACTCTCTCCCCCCAACCATACTTCTGGGTAAAGCTGGCATCACCACCAAGGTGGTGGGATCCCCGTTCTCTTCTGGACTATCCTCGATACCAACACTACTCTCATACCTAGATCCAGGGCTATAGGAACCTGGTGACCCACCCATCACTTCCACCCTAATGGCCTACCACGGTGGCTGCATCCCAAACCTGGCTATCTTATACCTAGGGCTGCCATATGCTGCTGCCACCAAGCCATGGGGTAAAAAGATTCATCCCAAAGACCCCTTCATAGACTGCAGTACAAAATGGATTTTAAAACTTGTAACCAGCAGTACAAAAATGGATTTTAAAACTTGTAAACAGCAGTAACACAAAACCCTTAAATTTTTCTTTTACTAGCAATAACCCAGGCAGCACATTTCACCATGCACACATCACCTCTCCCACCCACATTCTCTCTCTCTCTCTCTCTCTCTCTCTCTCTCTCTCTCCACCCCCCTGTGGTGCTTAGACAATAAACAGAAACATGGTTCTTAAGAGGCTGTAAAATCCAATTATCTCTGGAGGAGAGTCTCTGGGCTGTTAGTTTATTGGCTGGAGACCCTACCATAACAAACAACAACAGCAATATAACATTTTGCAACATTTAACAAGAACCAGAGGAAAAAAGTTGGTCTGACCCATTTAAGCTGGACACTGTCCTCACCTACTGTAATTAAGGGGGGTGAGTTTTCAGCAGTTGAATGCAAAGTCCTATGATCTGAGGAGGCTACTTGAGACTGGACCTCTACCCTCTCTTGGGATCAGAGCTGTCAAAGTAGTAGCAAGGGTCAGATTTGGTGATTTCTTGCCCAAAGGAGTCCTGGCTGATTATATAATACTTAGTCCGGATTCCTTCCATGTCTTGAATCACAGCAAAGGTTTTAAATAGGGTGACTCCCTTCCAGGCATGAATATTACACATCAAGCGAGCATGGTTCTGTGCCTCCTGGCTATACCTACTTGGACTAGATGGACTCAGATGCTTCTTGGCATAGATATTATCTAATATAGCATGGAACACCCAGTCCTCCAAGTGCTCCTCAATGATGTCCCAAATTATTTCCAGGAGGTAGGGGTAACAAAGCTCAGGATATTCTTTATGAATTCTAAGCCTCACAAACCGTTCCACCTGTGACTAGTCTGGGATGCTCCTAATGCTGGTCCTGGGGGCCTGTCCTTCTTGCAACCATGACCTAGAATGGTAAGCCAGGACCTAGTGGTCAGTGGGTCTAAGCTGGTCCATCATTTCTATATGATGACGACAGGCAACAGACAAGAGCTGAGCATAGTCAGTGAAGTGGAACATGGGGTGCTGGTAGGGCTTAGGAATATCTCTGTCCAGTACTTGGTCTTCAAAACTTAATGGGAGGTCTTAGCCAGACTCCTCCTCTATTGCTGCTTTCCCTTCCTCCCAAATATCAGACTAAGAGCTGGACCCTAATTCCTCCACTATCTCCTCAGTCTCCACATCAGGCTTTGCAGATGGGGCCTGGGTTTTAGAGGTCTGGGAATGCTTCCCACACAGAACCTCTGTGGCTGAGGGCACCAGATCAGGTTTTAAGGCCACCGATTGTTTAGCAGTGGTAGTCACAATAGGAGTTGCAGGGATCTGTACCGGAGGAGGGCTGGGCAGATGGCTGTTGCCCTTCTCCAGTGGGTCCAAGCTGCTAGGCTATGCAGTGATATCCTCCCAAACTTCAGAGCTGACAGGAGTGGTGGTACTGTTAAGGGTGTTGGTGAATCTGTACCATTCTTTGAATGGCATGTAGGGTGGTAGCAGGTTGGGTGGCTCTGCAGGAGCAGGCTGAACACATGGGTAAGGTTGTCACTCCAGGCCCTTGGAAATTGCAGAGCACACATTTATATTTGGTTCCAGTTTCTCAACTTTCTCCCAAAGTGACTGCAGCATAGTTGCAGGGACTGTAACCTCCTTTGAAGCAGCAGACTAAGATTGATCCATTTTCTCCTCTACTCTTTTGCAGTTGGATAAACTTATTTTTGCTCTTGCTCAAATTAATTGCACCATAGCAGTGGCTTCCAAGCTGTTAACCTACTCACAGTGTTGCACTCTCCAATAACCCTACAACCTCTCACTTCTACTATTGCCTCAGCACCTAGTAACACCGCCATATCCAATCACTGATCTGTAGGGGTATTTCTGTAAATTAATATGCAAAGGCAGACAGCTCTACTGCACTGAATGGGCATCATTTCAAAAGGCATGAAGTCTCACAGGTATATAATGGTGGGCTCACAAAGCCAGGTCCAGTCTCAAAGAAGTCCACAATCTCTATCAGTCATGCAGCACCCCAAAAAAGTCCAGGATATTGTTAGCACCCCAAAACAGGATCCTGGATGAGCCCCCACATTGTAACCCCCTTCCCATTGTCTAGAGGAATGGTGGTGAAGTCTGAGGGGAGGGCATGTGGTGAGGTAGCCAACTTTGAGGCATATTTGCAGATATATTTCTGTCATATTTTTTATGTGGTTTTGTGTATGTTAAATGCCACAAGAAAATGTCCAGTGTTACTGAACAGTCACAGGAAGAGAGAAGGGGTCTTGCAAAATATATGACATTCCTATATGGCCCGGGAAAACAGCTACTAGCAAGGAAGCTGAAAACTACATTTTCAAAGGGGATGGAAGTCCCTGGTTAGCTAATTGGTTTAATAAAATCTCAGGATGAGAGAAGCTATCTCCGCTGTTGTTTAAGATCAAAAGGAGAAATGGTTTTAGGCGGGAGGTGTCAGCAAGGTTACCACAGTCTGATTACATTTTTTTTAGTAGTGCCAGGAAGTGGTAATATGAAAACCCAAATAAGGAAATAAATAATAATTCCTTAAAATCTGGAAAGAGCAAGAGAGACACCTGCTGGCCTAGACAGGAAGGCCACCAGCTATAAACCAGAAATGTTTTTTTTTTCAGATTGCCAGAGGGACTATAAATACAACCTGTAAACAAAGGCTCATTGCAATGCACTTCAGACACTCTCCTGACAACACACTGAACAGCCTGCCAGTGGCTGAAAAGGAATAAATTATTTTTCAGACTTCACTTATTCTTCCAGACTACAATTTACTATAAACTTAAGGTAGAACTTTAGATAACAGTTATAGTGTGTTTTTCATGTATATTTTCCACTTTTATTTGTGTTATTCTGTGACAAAAATGTTCTAAATCTTTTCATTGTAACTGTATGATTATTAATCATTTTAGTAAAAACATTTGTTTTTAAGGAACCTGCCTGAGTCAGATTTTTCATATTGTGTGTGATTGTGGGACACTTAATAATAATCTGTGACTAAACTATTATTGCTAAAGGCTACCAATCGAACTAAGGTCCGTACAGGGAAATCTGGGTAAAGATAGGGAGAATACGAAAGTCTCAAGGAAGAGTCTGTAGGGATTTGAACCAGGTTACTGCATGCCCATGGGAGAAGACAAATCAGGGATACAAGGCTACCCCAAAGAGATTGTAATGCCTGGATCTTCCTCCTTTGTGTAACAACAAAGAAAGGGTTCTCATTTGGCTACAAGACTCAAGACTGATATTGTACCCTTATCCAGAGTAAAGAGGGAGCCCTGGGGCCTTGTTGCAGGTGTTCAGTCATGACCTCAGCAAGCATTCTAGAAGGACATGGGGAGGGTATCCCTGTTTCCCCCTCCCTGTCATGGATTGGACTTAGGAGTGGGCACTGTGAGCTCAGTGGACCTGACCCTCAGGAGTGGGTTTGTGACAGATCTGGTGCACAGTGGTGGGATACGAGTGATCTGGTAGCATAATGTTGCAGTTCAAGAGATATTTGTGGCACAGGCATAACAGTTGGATTCAAGGCCAGTGTATCAGACTGACAAACTGAAAACAATTCACACGCAAACAAGGCAGAGATTTGGGGAGAAAAAATAATTTGGTTACAATATAAAGTTCCCTACTTGTTTTCTTTTTTGGGGGGGGGGTTGTAAGCTAGTGTAGTAGTAGTAGTTAGGGAAGAAAATGGCTTCCAACTACAGCGAATACACTGCAGACTACCTAAGGCAGTTTTATCAAGGAAAGTGGGGTCCAGTACGAGGGTCGAATCAAAAAGAACCTTCTGGAGGGTCTCATGGCAGCTGATGAGCAAATGGTTGTCCTGCTCCTCAAGTCACAGTACATGACTGAAAGGGACCAGACCTTGGGTGTGGAGGTGCCAGGAGACATCGCAATGTTCAGTTCCAGGGAGGAGTACAATGAGACCAGAGAGAACCCAGGGCCACTGCGCCAGTGGAAGGCCACCTTAAAGTTGGAGTTGGAAGAGATTAGCCTGCAGACAGTTGAGGAAACTGGAACTGGAATTCAAGTAGAGGAAGTTTGATGCCCAGCAGCAGAGCGAGTTTGAGCAGAAAAGGTTTGAACTGGAGATGCAGAAAAAAGAAAGGCAGCTTCAGAAAGAGGCTGAGGAAAAGAAAAAACAAAGTCAGAGAGAGACTGAGAAAAAGGAAAAACAGCTTCAGAGAAATGCTGAGAGGGAAGAAAACCAGTGACAGAGGGAGTTTGAACTGGAGAAGCTAAGACTCCAATGACCAGCACCAGAGGTGGTAAGTGGCAGAGGTGATCCTAAAACTCCAGGGCTGGAGTATAAGTTAAATTCAAACTTAATAGCTGAATTTAAAGAGTGAGAAGATATGGATGCATTTTTTAATTCATTTGAAAAGGTCTGTATCCAGGCCAAAGTACCCAGCGAGTCCTGGAGCTTCCAGCTATCCTCACTACTCACTGGTAAAGGGCATGAGGTGCTAGGCCAAATGGATATTCAGGACAGTAGCAATTATGAGAAACTTAAAGTTGTTTTGGTTAGAAAGTATGAACTGACTCCTTAGGCCTACTGGGTTAAATTCTGTAAGCCCCTGAATAAGCCCTGACATGAGCTTTGAGGAACTCACCACAACACAATGTCAGTTTTTAAAACATTGGTGGGAGGGGGTGGAAGCAATCTCTGTGTGGAAAACTGAGATGGTTGTATATTTACAAAAGTTCTTTTGGGCTTGCCCAGCAGAGTTGAAAACCTGTCTTGAGGACCGAGACCCAAAAACAGCACACCAAGCTACTGAGCGCTCGGACCGCTATGCCAGGAGCAGGCCTGCTCTGAAAGGAAGTAGGGCAGGTGTGGCAGGACTGAAAGGGAAAAGCAAGCCTTCAGGTGAACTAAACCCTCGTAGACTCTGCAGAAAGGGGGAAGCCCCAGGTTACCAAAAAGGGATGTCCTGGTAGAAAAGAATGATGACTGTTGGTTTTGTAAACAGCCAGGGCATCTTAATAGAGAGTGTCCTAAAACGGCACAGATTGGACAAAGTGGTGCCCAAACAGAGTTCGGTGCACTGTGTATCCCTGAAAGCATTCCTGTAAATATGAGGGAGCACATACACCCAGTTACTGTAAATGGGGTACAGACTCATGGGGTAAGGGACATGGGGGCATCTCTTGCCTAAGTAAAAGGGAATTTGGTTGGGACTGATCAGCTTATACTAAATCATTTTATCACTGTGAGGGGATTCACTGGGGAGGAGAAAACTCTGCCACTTGCTAGTGCTCTCTAAGAATGGGGTGGAACAGGAGAGACAGTGCAAAAAGTGGCAGTGACAGGCAACCTCGCCCTGGATGTGATTATAGGGAACACTCTCCAGAAGAGGGTAGTATGTGTGATTTCTTGCAGTCAGACAGCAAAGGGCAATTGTAGTTCCTTGAACCCTATAGAAACCCCCTGTGTAAAAAAATGAGAGGCTGGTTCCCTAGCCTGTGTCTCCTGACATGGACAGTAGTGAAAGGAAGATAGGATTTCCCCAAGTAGCAGTTCACAAAATAGGTACAGAAGGTTATTCCAAGGAGAGAGGGGTAACGATTGATCAGATGGTTAGGTATGGCAGTGACCCTGAATGCCCTGATGCTAGAGCCATGGACCCCAGCTTAGGAACTGAAGGGGACACGTCCCAGGCCTTGGGAAAATGTGAAGATTTTGCAGCTGCTCAGAGGACTGATCCTAATTTGGAGAGGCTGAGGGCTTGTGCAGAATCTGATGGGACACAGGGAGGTGAAATAAGACATTGGGTATTTTTGGACAATGGACTGTCGTATACACAGGACATGAGGGCAGAGGGAGGGGTAAAGGGCAGGCAACGTGTTGTTCCCCAGGGGTACCATGAGTGGTTGCTCAAAATCATTCATGATATCCCCATGTCTGGACATCTGGGCATCACGTGCACTATGCAGTGATTGGCACAGAATTTCTATTGGCCCACCTTCACCCAGCAGGTGAAGGAATATTGCAGATATTGCCACCGGTGCCAACAGATAGGAACAGTGGGTAGTAAAACCAAAGCTGCCCTAATTCCCTTGCCCATTGTGGAGCAGTCATTCCAGAGGGTAGAAATGGATATTGTGGGACCTTTGAGTAAACCAAGCTACTCCAGGAAGCAGTTTATCATGACGGTGGTCGATTATGCCACCCAATACCCAGAGGCGGTCACCCTCTCCTTACTTAGTGCAGACAAAGTGACAGACACCTTGCTATGGATTTTCTCCTGTGTTCGGTTTCCACAGAAGGTTATCACTGATCAAGGGGATACCTTCATGTTGGACCTGATGAAGTGTTTGTGGGAGAAGTGTGGAGTGGTGCAGAGATACACGACACCTTATCACCCACAAGCCAATGGGCTTGTGGAAAGGTTTAATGGCACCCTAAAATTGATGCTCCAAGCATTTGCTGAACAGCATAGGAGGGACTGGGAGAAATACCTTCCCCACCTGTTGTTCACATACAGGGAGGTGCCCCAAAAGTTGACAGGATTTTCCCCCTTCGAAATCTTGTGTATGGACATAGGGTGTATGGGCCCCTAGGCTTGATCCTGGGAAGACTGGGAAGGCAAGCACACCGCCCAGGGACTCCCATAGTGGAGTATGTCCTTAGGTTTAGGGAGAAACTGATGGAGCTTATGGAGGTGGCCCAAAGCAACCTGTCAGCTGCCCAGCAGAAACAAAAAGTCTGGTATGATTGCAGAGCCAGAACTCGCACATACAGTGCTGGTCAGAAAGTAATGGTCCTAATTCCTGTCCAGAAGGACAAGCTGCAGGCCAGTGGGTGGCACCATATAAGGTAGTCCAACAGGTCATTGACACAAATGATATTGTGGAACTGCCTGACAGGAGACATACCCATAGGATGTACCATGTCAACATGATGAAGCCATATGCAAATAGGGCTAACATAGTATTTGCAGTGTGTAGTCCTGGGGAGGGGACAGATGAGGAAGAGCCCCTCCTGGACTTGCTGGAGAAAAGCAAGTGGGAATCAGCTGTGGAGGCAATCAAACTGTCACCCCAGTTCACCCTGGAACAGTCCCAGGAAGTGAGGGAGGTTTTAGAGGACTTTGCCCCATTGTTTATGGCCAAGCCTGAATGAACCCCCTTAGCGACACATGATGTAGACACAGGGATGCAAGTGCCCATAAGGCAGACAGTCTACTGGGTGTCTGAGGCCATCCTAAAGGACATTAGGAGGGAGGTGGATGAAATGCTGGATTTAGGGGTAAACCAGAAATCCTACAGTCCCTGAGCCTCACCTGTAGTCCTTGTTCCCAAGCCAGATGGCTCTATTCACTTTTGTGTGGATTATCATGGACTCAATGCAGTCACGAAGTCTGATGCCCACCCAGTGCCATGGATGGATGAACTACTGGACAAGTTGTGAGGGGCAACATATCTTACCACCATTGACTTGATGAAAGGGTACTAGCAGGTGGCGTTAACTACCAGAGCTAGAGAGTGGTCGGCCTTCATCATTCCAATAGGATCATTTGAGTTCTGGGTAATGCCTTTTGGAATGAAAAACACCCCTGCCACCTTCCAAAGGTTGGTCAACCAGGTGTTACATGGTACTGAAGAGTACACTGTGGCTTATCTGGATGATATTGCCATCTTCAGTGCCAGCTGGAAGGAACACCTGTCCCACCTGAAGGAAGTGTTGGGCAGGATACAGAGGGCAGGGCTCACTGTCAAAGCTGAAAAGTGCCAGGTGGATATGGCAGAGGTGGCATACCTAAGCCATGTTGTGGGGCTAGGGCAACTTTATCCTAATCAAACAAAAACTGAGGCAATAGAGGCATGGCATATGCCTGAAACTCAGAAGCAGGTTAGGAGCCTCCTAGGGACTGCAGGGTACTATCAAAAGTTTATACCAAATCACAGTACCCTGGCAGCTCCCCTATCTGGCCTGCTAAAGAAAAGAATACCCAAAAAGGTAGACTGTGAGACAGACTCTGAACTAGCCTTCACACAGCTAAAGGAGGCACTGTGCAGTGCTTCTGAGTTGGTCAGTCAAGATTACTTTAAGCAATTTGTATTCCAGACAGATACTTCAGATGTGGGAATTGGAGCAGTCCTCAGTCAGACATCTAATCAGGGAAAAGACCACCCAATCTTATGCTTGAGCAAAAAGTTACTTCCCAGGGAGCAGGCATACTCCACGGTGGAAAAGGAGTGCCTTGTCCTGGTATGGGCCCTGGAAAAATTGGAGCCATATCTATATGGGAGGCACTTTGAGGTACAGATTGATCATAACTCCCTGGTGTGGCTAAATCAGATGAGTAAAACAAATGATCATCTCTTAAGGTGGAGTATTGCCCTACAGGCCTATGACATGAAAATTACCCACAGGGCCAGATCAGCCAGTGCCAATGCAGATGGCCTATCTCATCACTTAGAACAGTAACAGAATTTCTGCAAACCTTACCATGCAGTAGGGGGCATGTTCCCACAAATTCAGTCTAAGGAAGGAGAAACGTGGCGAGCTACCCAACTTCCAGTCATATTTGCAGATATATTTCTGTTATATATTTTATGTGATTTTGTATATGTTAAATGCTATAAGAAAATGTCCAGTGTTACTGAAAGGTCACAGGAAGAGAAAGAAAAGGCCTTGCAAAATATGCGACATTCCTATGTGACCCAGAAAAACAGCTTCTAGCTAGGAAGCTGAAAACGGATGAGAGAAGCTATCTCCCCTATTGTAAACTTTTAAGATGAAAAAGAGAAATGGTTTTAGACAGGAGGTGTCAGTAAGGTTACCACAGTCTGATTACATTTTTTTAGCAGTGCCAGGAAGTGGTGATATGAGAACCTAAATAAGGAAATAAATCATAATTCCTTAAAATCTGGACAGAACAAGAGAGACACATGCTGGAGTAGAGAGAAGACTACCAGCAATAAACCAGAAAGGGTTCTTTTCAGATTGCCAGAGGGACTGTAAATACCCCCTGTAAACAGGAGCTCATTGCAATGTACTTTGAACACTCTCCTGATAAGACACACAACCTGCCAGTGGCTGAAAAGTAAGAACGATTTTTCAGATTTCACTTATTCTTCTAGACTACAATTTACTACAAACTTAAAGTAGAATCTTAGATAACAGTAATAGTATGTTTTTCATGTATATTTTCCACTTTTATTTGTGTTATTCTGTGACCAAAATTTTCTAAATCATATAGTTGTAACTTTATGATTAAGTATTTTAGTAAAAACATGTGTTTTTAAGAATTGATTACTCCTAATGTTAGAAAACCTGTTCTGTGAAAAGAGAGGGTGCTCAGCCTTAACGGGCCTTGGTCATGGCTCCGTATAATACTAACAGGCTTCCACAATGAAAAAAGTTGAGCAACAAAGTGATATGTCTGTAAATGTAGGCACACCGCAACCAAATCAGCTCAATTATTTTCTTTATTTTTCTAGTTTCAAAAAAGTGTTTCCATAATGGTGCCCATACAAAAAGTATAATCTCTGTCACAAGAGTACAATTACATAGTTGTATAAAAAAATGTATTTCAAAGGCAATAAAGAGATAAAAACAGACCTACCCAAACACACAGAAGCCAGCCAGCCAGCCACCTCTTCAAATACCCCAGCGCTTTAGCTCTTACTTTCCTCAGGGGCTGTGGTCTTGAACAAAGTATTCCTTATTTTATAGTCACCAAAGTGCATGTGAAAATAATTAACTACATATTCATGTTACTCAGTCCCAATTAATTATTTAAATATTTAAAGTGCATGGTTTCAATTTCCTAGGGGTTAAGCAATGTTCTATTCAAATATACATTTAGCAAAGTGACAACAAATAACATAGCTGTTAATTCCAATATTGTATAAAATAAAAAAAAATGTGAAAAAAATAATTTTTAGTGAATAACACTTTTACATTTCATCACTTCAAATCACAAACATTTCTACAAAAATTATCAAGATTTTTACGTTATGACACTATTAGAAAATGAACCACTGTTACTTATTGTCCCACAGAAAAAAAAACAGTTCATGTTCTTCTTTCATAATGTGGCTCAACATCTTAATTTCTCTGTTGTTCTTGCTTTTATTCAGTTGTTCACAGTGGAAGATACTAAATTCACTTCACATTGTGTCAGGAATCCAGTCAGCAGTACTTGATTTTTACTGCAATACAAACATGTGGGAACCATTTAACACACCATTCATTGTTTATGACTTAATTATCAACTGCATTTACTTTCATTTGATGCATTATTCTATGTAATTCCAATCTAAAAGCCTCTACATTTTAGGACATAATTTTTTCCTACATTGAACAGATTCATAAGATCTCATTCCTTTTGATACTCTATTATTGAAATAAAAATCTTGCAAGGAAACAATTCTATCTACCAAATATACAGTTAGTCACAAGCAAAAATATATTCATAAGGTACGAAGAAATAAACCATTAAAAATTTATGAGAGGCACAGTACATATATCTTATACAAAATTATTGACAAGTGCTCATAAGTATGGCTTGATCTAGCACGTCATTTAAACATCTCGGTTTCATACTTTCCAGTCACCAAATACAGTACATGATGTCTCTAATTATGCAAGTTTTTCCTTTAGTGGGACATTTTTTTCTTTTCCCATTGTTTGCACATTCTAATCCTACAAAGCTCAGGCCCTTGGGATCCACATTATGCTTATCAAAAAAATGTAGCTCCACTGGACTGTTGAGATTTACGTTGACTATGTTTCTAACATGCTCCTGTATGCATATTTTTAAGGGGTGCTTCATCATCCCTACATACGGAAGATCAGACGGGCATATTAAGACATAAACTATAAAGGTTATATGACATGTAATACATTCATTTAGTGCATATAAATGCAAAAAATGGGAAAAGAAAAAATGTCCCACGTGCTAGATCTGAAGCCATACTTATGAGCTGTTGTCAATAATTTTATATTAGATATACGTACTGTGCCTCTCCTAAATTTTTAATGGTATATTTCTTCGATCCTTATGAATATATTTTTGCTTGTGACTAACTGTATATTTGGTATATAGAATTGTTTTCTTGCAAGATTTTTATTTCAATAATAGAGTATCAAAAGGAATGAGATCTTATGAATCTATTCAATGTAGAAAAAAGAATGCTCTAAATTGTAAAGGCCTTTAGATTGCAATTACATAGAATGATACAGCAAATGAAATTAAATGCATTTGATAATTAAGTCAAGGTTGGCTTTATGAAAGGCTGCTGTTCAGCAGACCACCTAAGGAAACTATCCCATATTTTTTCCGCCTCCAGTGGAACTAATGTTCCCATGGCACTGGTCTCCCTGGATGCGGAAAAAGCTTTCAATAGGGTTAATTGGGCATTTTTATTTTTAGTTCTTGAAAAATTTGGCATCCCAAAGTCCTTCATAAGTTGGATACAAGTTCTATACACCCACCTCCCACGTGCGAGAATATACTGTAATGGCAAACTATCTGAGAACTTTGAGTTATTCTCTGGCACCTGTCAAGGGTATACACTTCCCGCAGTGAAACCCTTACAGTGGCATACGTCGCTGCTGACAACAGCGCCAAGTCGCTGTGAGGGATGTGCTCAGGACCTGGCAACACTCTCCCCTGATCTGCACCCCTCCCTGAACTAACTCTGACCTGAGTTAGAATCCTTTAGTATGAGGAGTGCAGGGAGCAGAACCTCTCATGTGGGGGTTCAGGGGTGAAGCCCCCAAAGAAAACAACAGTCCTAGCTCTGCACGGCTCCATGCCGACTGCAACTCGCAGTCAACAAGGAGCCTGGTGCTCCAATGCCATTCAATGAGTTAGTTGTCAACTCAGCATTGTAGATCCCCCATCAAGATTGTCCATTGTCACCTCTCCTATTTAATATATACTTATAACCTCTGTCGTGTCTTCTCAAAGAGTCTCCACATATTGCAGGGATCTCCGTTAGTTCGTTCAACCTCAGACTCTCTGCATATGCAGATGATATCCTGCTACATCTTTCCAACCCTGCCAGCTCAATTTCTGCCACCCTGCACATCATCCAAGAGTTTAGTATATTTTCTAATTATAAACTCAGCGTTGATGAAACAATGATAATGCCTTTAAATCACATGATGGTTGCAGTGGACTATACCCACCTTGCTCTGGGATGGACCCATTCAAACACCTTAAGGGCATTAACAAGGTGAAAGAGTCTAACATGTTTTAATATAAGAAAAATAGCAGGACAAGAGGACACAGCATGAGATTAGAGGGATGCCGATTAAGGGGTAATGTGAGAATATTCTTTTTCACAGAAAGGGTGGTGGATGCATGGAATGGCCTACCTCAGGAAGTGGTAGATATGAATACAGTGCATGGCTTCAAACAGGCATGGGATAGGCATAAGGAAGCAATACAGATGAGTATGAATAAATAGGCCATTGACAGAGTAAAGACCCATGGTACAGTCATAAGGGAGAAAAAATGGGCAGACTGGATGGGCCTTGTGGTCCTTATCTGCTGTCATCTTCTGTGTTTCTATACTTCTACTTCCAAGCTCAAATATTTGGATATTCTTCTCTCACTAACAACTAGCTCCATGGTTAAACTTAATTTAGATGACTTAATTAGTAATATCCACCTGGACTTGCATAGATGGACCTCCCTTCCTTTATCACTTCAAGGCAGAATTAGTACTATTAAAATGAATATCCTTTTCAGGCTGTTTTTCTCCCTAAACATGCTGAATGTCTCACTTCCCTTTAAGTGGTTTAAAAAAGTACATGACATTCTCTCCTCCTTCTTATAGAAAGGTAAAACTCCACGTAGGGCCTATACCCGATTAGAGGCTTCCAAAAACTTAGCAGGACTTAGACTGCCTAATTTTTTTATCTACTATTTGGAGAGTCATATTGCCAAATACAGGAGATGGTCCACTTTGGTTAATGTATCATTGGCCACCACATATGTTCCCCTGTGGCTCCAAATTGAGAGGGCACTGATTCATGAAGCCGGCCTAAGCCCAGATAGTTTATACTTCATCACCCCAATCAACTTCCAAAGACACTCCAGAGTTCAGTTATATTCACATCGGTTAGGATTCATGACCAGTTATGTAGAACACTTCATTATACTAATGTATTAGATATTATTCATCCGATATGTTCTAACCCAAATTTCAGGGTGGGCGGTCATCTGTTGTACCCCAGAGACATACCCTCACTGGAAGGGAAGAAGGTGTGCAACCTCATTTCAGAGGGGCATATCCTTAATAGTCAAGAGTTGTGGGTGGTCCTGGGTATGCCGATTACCTCAGTATTTAAGATTTACCTTCTTCGGCACATGCTGGTCAAGTGGTTTGGTCTGCCAACCTGGTCCATTAACCAAGGAGAGTTGATTTAAATGCTCCAAATCCTAGCCTGGCAGCCTCACTCAGTCTCCTGGATAGCTTCTATAATCTACTCCAAAATGTTCCCCGAGGCCTCAGGCTGTTCCACTTACTGGTCTCCCCTATTTCCTGACTCCAACTTTGACTGCAACTGTCTTTGGTCGGACTTATACCATTTTGTAGCCAATGATAAACTACATCTCACTCAATTTTACATCTTGCACAATATATATTTTACTCCTGTTCACCTGGCTAAAATGGAGAAAATCCCCTCCTCGCTGTGCACCAGGTGTGGACAGGATGGTGGGAACCTTATACATGTGTTGTGGGATTATCCCAAGGTTGCCTGTCTTTGGGAGAAGATAAAGCAAAGTACGGATCCTCTTTGGAGCCTGGAAGACTATTTCACCCCTGAGATCTGTCTAATTGGGGATTACACAACGGTTTCAGTCAAAGAAAGAAAGTATTGGTTAGCCATGATTTCACTTTCAGTGAAAAAAGTTATTCTACATCACTGGAAGAACCAATCAGAAATCCCCTATTCTGAATGGCTTAATGAGCTACTACTTAATGTACGTCTCGAAAGGATGACTGCTAGCCTTCATGGTCACTTGCAGGGTTACAATAAGAAGTGGGGTAAATTACATACTTTATGTTCAACCTCTCCCTCTCCCATGACTAGGTCACTAGGTTTTGGCTCTGCTGAAAATAATGAGCATGGTTTATCGGAGCACAGGCAGGCGAACTGATTTAGTCCTGGCAGTGGAACCCTCACAGGATCCCTTTCCGTACATTGCATAGGGCTGGGGGTGACTATGTTTCTTGGGTCTCATTGCACAACTTCACTTCTTTTGTTGTCTCTCTCTTCAGTTTATTTTTGTTGTCACTACTTCCCGATGTACCTATGCCCTTTAATTAGACACTTATTCCATATGGACTGCTCTTCTTGTGTATGTTATATGCCTCGGGGGGGGTGGTTAAGGGGGAAGGGTTATGGATTTCATATATAGTTTTGTAAGTTTATATGTTGTTTGTTCACATATGTTCTTTGTTTATTGTTGGGATTTGTATTTTATGTACAACTTTAAAATGAATAAAGTGTATTAAATTTCATAAAAAGAAATTCATGGCACAAGTACCAATGAATGGTGGTTACAGGCAATCGAATCAGATCTCCACTCAAAATTCCTCAGAGCCAGATAGGCTCTAAAATGACAGAAGCAGCATTTTAAAAGGCTGAATCAGGCCTTTGACATCCACTGGCAGCACAACTTCACCCTCCAGCACAAACTTTGCCCGAACACTGCGAACCATGCTTTGAACTACTGACTTTGAACTCCTGGGCAGAACTTGCTGCTAAAAAGGCTGGCTAGGTGATCATAACCCACATCTTCACATGGGCACACCAGGGGATTCCTCCTCTTACTTTTCTTCACTTTAGTAGTCACTCTGCCACTAAACAAGACTAGACCCACAAGCTGGATGACATGATGGCCACTCTGGACCGGGGCTAAGGACCACTGACTAGGGGCTGCTCACAGAGACTTAAGCCCAGGCTCCTTGCAAATCATGAGGCTGTCCCCACCAACTCTGCTCATATCTTCATGGGCTGCAAACAGTGACCATGGGGCAGGCTCTCACCACTGCCCCACAATAGCTCAGGCTCTCACCACTGGACTGCACACCAATGGCATCAGGCTCCCCCAGATCTTAATTGTCCACTGCAACTTTCATCCCTTGGGTGCTCTTACTGCCCACTGGTGCTACAAACACCAGGGGCCAGGATTGCAAATGGACCACTAAAGCCTGAAGTCTCTGGCCTCCAAGCCAGAGGAGTTCTCTCCCATCTCACCCTCTAGGCCCCCTAACCTGCCAAAACTCCCCAATTGATAGCCCTGCCATCCTAAGTTCCCATCCACCAGCAGTTGGTCCCACCAGACAATGAAAGCAAATTGGTGGGCTGTAGTAAGCTCCCCACAGGGTGCTTACACAAAAGACACCAAAATTTGTGAGACGGTGGATAATTTTTGATTTTAGCACCACAGCTGTTTTTCTGGTGCCCAGACTCCTTGATTATGACAGATACTGTACATTAAGAAGGACATTAACCTGCTGGAGATGGTCCAAAGGAGGACAACGAAGATGGTCATGAAGTAGCAGGGTAAACCATATGAAGAGAGGTTGGGGGTCTTGAACATGTACTTCCTGGAGGAGAGGAGAAAGAAAGAGAGAGAGACATGATTGAGACCTTCAGGTATTTGAAAGGGATAAATAGGGTGGATAAGGAGGGTCTCTGTAAGCCAAGTGAAAACTGAAACACCAGGGAACACAGTTATAAATTATAAGGGGAGAGGGTTAGGATGGAGGCTAGGAGGCATGTCTTTACAGATAGGGTGGTGGCCTGTTGCAATGTGCTGCCAGAAGAGTTGATCTCATTGAAGATGGTGAGCATCTTCAAGAGAGGCTAGAACAGAAGTAAGGGGAAATTATGGGTTAAAGGAGGGGAAGATGGAAAGGAAAGGAGGTTTTTTTTGGGGGGGGAGGCATGGTCAGTAGCTTAAGATGAGAACCCTGCAATATCAGCAGACTAGACAGACCAAATGGCCTTATTCTGCTGACTTCATTGTATGTTTGTATGTTTAAAACAATGTATTGTACTGCAAATTTCCAAGTACAACAAAGACAGATGTTAATACAAATATTATCAATACCAACATACAACCAAACATGCAATCCCAACTCCCCAGGAATTTCATTTTCCACATAAGTCATGTAAAATAGCAATGTAGTATTGTATGACCACACAGAGTCAAGTAGAAGTTTATCAAAATTCATCAGTGAGGGATACCCAGTGGTTATCCTTAAGCTCTCCCATTATATAATTGACAGTAATTCAGGAGGGTTTCCCATCTTTTTTGATCCAGACAAAAAAGAGAGATGATTTGATAGCATTTATTGGATCAACACAGATGTTACAAAATAAATCAGGTGCCTTAGCATTCAATCTACATCAAGTCCTTCTGTGCCATCTTTATTGATAATTTTTGGAAGTATGTCTTAAGAAAGCTATTATGCATACCATCCTATGGGTTTGCAGTACATCTTGGTGCCATTCTACAAAAGTGGAACCTGTTTGATCCAGCCAGTGTCTAAGGGTGAGCTTTTCCACAGTCATAATGTTGACTGCCCATCAGTTCATTAATACCCAGACCAAGGATGAATATCTGTGGCCTTTAATGCTTTGCCATAAGGGCCTAACTTTACTGCATTGCAATAGAATGTGTAATAAGGTGCCCTCGTGTCTGGCTCACTGCACTTATTGCAAGTGGGTGATCTCAGCTTTCCCCATGCTGCCAGTTCTGCAGTTTTTTTGTTGTTGTAGTAGTAGTAGTAGTAATAGTAGTCATTTTTCATTCATAAAATTATGAACAGGGATAATAAAATCTCCGTAGAGCAATGCTCATTTTGAAGGAGGCCCCTTTTCACTATCTAATAGTTGCTTATACAATACATATAAATGAAGCACATACATACATATAGTTACAGAACAGAGGGGTAAGATGGATAATTGATACAATCACAAGACATATTACATATTACAAAATATATTACATTAAGGATTGTCATGTCAAGTTAAACCCTTTAAATAGCATTGCAAGGGTACTGCAGCCCTATCAAAAAGCCATTTTTTATGGGACCCAAGCAAATAATTGAGTTTACCCCCTGAAGGTAGATGGGCATAGAATGCCATAATACGTATCATTTAACATTTTAAATTGCATCAGTCTAATAATTGAATTTGATAAAGATAGACACTGGCCCAAAGTGAATCCAGTCAGCATATCTGCCCAGTATTTAGGATTTTCCCTTCCCCCTTATGGTGAAGCAGGTTGCCCAGTTCTTTATGTGATTTGGAAATTGCATGGGCATCTGAAGTTATGTACATTAAGGAACCAAAAGACAGAGTTTTGCCCTCTAACCAGGGAAGTTGACCTAGAGTATTGGGCACCTTATGTTACTGCTGTATTAATTTGTAGAAAAGGGAATGCATCTTGTTCTGTAAATTATAGGCTGATTTAAGCTCATTAAAGGTAGCAGATCATTGTCCTCTTATTACATTTCGAGCCATAAGCCTCCCCTCATGTTTCCATTCTTCATGCCTATAGATAATCTTTTCCAGTTTGCATGTGTAGGATTCCCATACAGGCTACAGTAAACTATACTTGGTGAAAATAACTGGTGGTCTTTTATAGTTGTCTGTGTTTTAATATCGAGACACCAATTGGTTACTCTTTCTACGCTTTTGGAAGTCTTGCATGGTATACATATATAATAATGCCTGAGGCTAGATTTTAGCTGATGCACACAAGGCAGTTTCTTTCTCCATCCACCATGGATGGTTTAGCCCATCAGCCTGTTCCAGGAACTTTTTCCCCCATCCTAAAAAATGTTCTGTTGTGAAGAGCTACAGTAGGTAATATCAAAAAAAGTAAGGAGGGATAGGCATCCTAGGAACTTTGTGCTAAGTCGAAATACGAGCACCTCAATTGAAATGATGGTATATATGTTTTTTGAACCAAACCAGAGGTTGGTAAATATGCTCCGAGTGTATAGCAAGTGGAGCAGGATATTCATTTTTATGTTACTCATCCATCTCCAACATTATTCACCTTTCTAGACCTTGTTGGAGTTTCTCCCAGGGGAAATTCAGTTTTTTCCTTTTTCTTTTGTTTAAACTTGTTACTATTTCTATACCAAAATAAATAAGTAACATAGTTAGGGGACCAAGTTGTGTTAAGAATATTGAAGTCACTTTTGGAGATCTTATTATTCAAGGTGGACAATACATTGGTTTTATTTAGACTGACTTCACATGATGAGAACTGCTCAAACTCGGTACTGATCTGGATGGCTCTAGGCAGGGATTTTTAGGGTGGGACAAGTGAAGCAGAACATTGTCTGTATAACTGGATAATTTATATTGCTGGTCTCCCAGTTTGATGGCTTCTACTTCCCCATCCAGATTTAACCGTTAGTCTAGTGGCTCATGTACAAGTTAAGATAAGGGAATAGTGAAAATCCCTGCCTAGTGCCATTACTGAATTTGTAATCAGAGGACTTTCCATTGTACCAGACACTCATCACAGAGTTTGAGTGAAACAATTTTATCCATTACACATTTAGAAGATATGCTAAATTTCTCCATAGCTCAGAAGAGATATTGCCATGTCACCTTGTCAAATGCATTCTCTGCATTCAGGGATGCAAACATCACTGGCATGTGTGCTCCCCTAAATGTAGAGGTGATGTGAAATACTGTATAATTCTTTTCTGCACTTAAATTGTATTAAAAATGTCAAAATATACAGCAATACACCACAGCCATATCATCAGTTTCCTGTTCTATCGTGAACACTTTAAAGTGTCCAGTTATCCTAGTTATGGTTGTGCTTCCCACAGCCATAGGGATGGCCACGACAACAGATTATGGAGACCGCAGGGCTTCAGTGTAATTCATGTAACTTACATGTGCAATCACAGAGTTCCCTCCCCAATGGATATAAAAACAATATTCAGGCTGTACCACTCAACATTGGAATTCTGACCCATAATAATTGTCAACCCTAGATACAACAGAACATATCAACTGGCCTTTAACCACAACATCAAACATAAAACCTTGTAGGGAAATATAGCTCCATTCTGCCAAGAGAAAGCATGAACAAAAGATCCTAAAGGGAGCCGAGTAAGGAAGGGACCCATGATAGTCAGGCAACTTTCAAGACTATAATTTACAGTCGACATAAATCCATCTGGAGAAACAGTTGCTGTTTATCAGTGGGCTTTGCCCCCCCAAACACCCCTTGTAGAGTTGCTCTGCCCCCACACACCCCGAACTCGGAGATTATCAACTCTGAGTTGGAGTTGATTTGGGGAGGGGGTGCAGGACCGGGAGAAAGAGTGCTGGGTTCCCAGGCGGACTTTTACAGTGAATTGTCGATGTTGTCAGCATTGACATGTTCGCTGTAAATGTTTTGCTGGGTGGAGTGCACACTGATTAAATCACACAATTATAAAGTTTAAAATAGATAAGTCAGAAAAAATAACTAAGTAAATAACTAAATAAGTGATATTATTAAGAGGTAAATATTGAAGGTACTGTACTTTTATCCATCATCAATGTGAAATATCTTTCTAAAGTGATCAGAAGACACCCTTCCCTCCAGAAAACCTATCTACTCTGGGCATATCAGGCTACCCCAATGTGTGATTCATTGTGCTGGTCTGATTATCATAATTGTTGCCAACAGTTAGAGAGCCATGTTCAGCAGGGATATTGGTTGGTAATCCTTAACCTGTGTTGAGTCCCTGCCTGGTTTGAGATTAACCATAATTAATGCTCACTGACTAGTGTGTTCCAATCCTCCTGTCATATGCGTGATTGAACATATTCATAAGAGGTTTGACCATCTATGATATGAGGGGTTTATAGATGTTGGCATGTAAGCCATCAGTCCCCACAGTTTTCTATATTCATAGCCCTAATGCGTCTTCTGTTTCATTGTATTATATCATACCTTTAAGATGCTGTTGCTGCTCTGGTGTGAGGTGGCAAGTCTACTTCAGACAAAAATGTTTCCATCCCTTCATCCTGTCCCCCATTATTCCCCAAGTTGTACAGAGAGCCATAGTATTTGCTAAATATGCTGGCAATTTCCCCAGGTTCGGTCGCTGTCCATGGTCCATCTGCATCCAAACACCTAGAATAACTGTGGGCTTCTTGTTTTTTTTCAGTCTCAATGCTAGATGCCTTCTAGCCTCCTTACCTTTGTCCACATATTTAAGTGTGGCAGTAAAGATTGCTCTCTCTGCCTTTTCTCTATTAATTTCGTGGTGTTGTTCCTGGAGCACATTTCATTACCTCCAGTCATCCTTGTTTGTGGACTTGGAGATGATTGTTTCCATTTCCCTAACGTTTCTTTAAAGCCAAGTCTCTGCTGCTATATTTTTGCTTTTCAGTGCTTTAAACTTGAGAGTATGATTTTCCAGAGCTTTTGCACTCTTGGCCCCTGCTGGCTTTGGAACACTCATCTGCAGTCCATCCATACTGCTCCTCAGTTTCAGGGTTTAAATCTTGTTTAAAAACATGGCTAGTCCCCAAGAATTCTATATTGAAGTTCTTTAAATGTAGATTTGTGAAAGTCAGGAAGAAAAAGATAGCATTCCGGAAGTATAAGGAAACACAGAAGGAGCAGGACAGAAAGCTGTATCAGTTAAGGCAGAAGGAAGCAGGGAGGGAAGTCAGAATAGCAAAGGCCCAAACTGAGGAAAAGATAGCCAACTCAGTTAAGAAGGGGGATAAAACCTTTTATAGGTACATCAGCAAGTGTAGAAAGGCAAAGGGAGGGATAGTGAGGCTCAATAGAATGAACAGTGGGTGGGCAGAGGGGAACAGTGAAAAAGCAGGGATACTGAATGAATATTTCTGCTCAGTATTCACAAAGAGGAGGAAGTGCCTAATCCAATTAACAGAAGCACTCTTGATAGGGGGTCGATCCCAGTCCTTTCACAGAAGAAAGGGTTCTGCAAGAACTCCTAAAACTGAAGGTGGACAAAGCAATGGGTCCTGATGGAATTCACCCCAGAATTCTAAAAGAATTAAGGGAGGAACTAGTGAAACCACTGGCTACTCTTTTTAATAAATCATGGGAGGATGGTGTGGTACCCGAGGACTGGAGGAAGGTGGATGTGATTCCCCTTCACAAAAGTGGGACCAAGACAGAAGCAGGAAACTACAGACCTGTCAGTCTGACCTCTGTGGTAGGGAAAGTGATGGAGTCACTTCTGAAGGAAAGAATTGTTGAGTACCTAGAGACCAGTGGAGCACAGGACCCAAGGCAGCATGGGTTCACAGCGGGAAGGTCATGTCAGATGAATCTAATAGATTTCTTTGACTGGGTGACCAAAGTAGTAGACCAGGGAGGGACTGTGGACATGGCCTACCTAGACTTTAGCAAGGCATTTGACACAGTCCCACACAAAAGATTAATAGTCAAATTAACCAGCCTGGGAGTGGGTCCCAGGGTGGTAGCCTGGGTAAAACATTGGCTGCACAACAGGACACAGAAGGTAATTGTAAATGGAGTCCACTCTGAAGAAAGAGGGGTTACTAGTGGGTACCGCAGGGTTCAGTATTGGGTCCAGCCCTTTTAATGTCTTCATCAGTGACATTGCAGAGGGACTGGAAGGAAAAGTATGCCTTTTTGCAGATGACACAAAGATCTGCAACAGGGTTGATACACAAGGAGGCGTGGAAAGGATGAAAATGGACTTGGCAAGGTTGGAGGAATGGTCAGAAGTATGGCAGCTAGGATTCAATGCAAAGAAGTGCAAAATAATGCACCTGGGAAACAAGAACCCAGGGGAAGAATACACAATGGGTGGGGAGGTAGTAATAACAACAACAAAAGGAAAGGGACCTGGGGTAATCATATCAGATGACCTTAAGGTTAGCAAGCAATGTGAGAAGGCAGTAGGGAGGGCTGGGGGTATACTGGGATGTATAGGGAGAGGCATCAGCAGCAGAAAACAGGAAGTTGTTATCCCTCTGTACAGACAGTTGGTGAGACCCCATCTGGAGTACTGTGTCCAGTACTGGAGACCCCATCTCCGCAAGGACATAGACAGGATAGAGGCAGTCCAGAGGAGGGCAACTAAAATGGTGCAGGGTCTGCAAGAGAAGCCGTATGAGGAGAGACTAAAGGAGCTTAATATGTATACCCTTGAGGAAAGAAGGAGAGGGGGACATGATAGAAACTTTTAAGTACCTCAGTGGAATCAACAAAGTCCAAGAGGGTAGCATCTTTCAGAAAAAGAGACGTGCAAGAACAAGGGGACACAATTTAAAGATAGAGGGTGGCGGTTCAGGGGCAATGTGAGGAAGTATTATTTCACAGAGAGGGTAGTGGATGCATGGAACAGCCTTCCTGAGGAGGTTGTGGGGTCTAAAACTATGGGAGAATTCAAGAATGCATGGGACAGGCATAAGGCAATTCTTGTGGGGGGTAGGAAGAAATAGGCTGTTGGTTAACTAGGATCTGCGGCCTATCCTGTAGGTAGGGAAATGGGCAGACTAGCTGGACCAAGCGGTCCTTATCTGCCGTCAAAGTCTATGTTTCTATGTTCTATGTTTCTATGTTTCTATGATTTTAAAACCATGAGCTTGATTGTCAAAGCCCCAAGAATGTCACAAGCCCCTGGTGTGCTGATCGTTTGGAGCACAGGGCTTGTGGCATTCTCCCAGCTGGTGATCGGGATTTTTAATCCCGAGTGCCAAATGCCACAAGTTAGACCAGCTTTTCCCTGATCTAACTTGTGCTATTTGGGGGACCCTTTTTAGGGGGCTTGTGCCAAATCCTTGGCACAAGCTGCCATAAAATGAGGAGACTGTCACAACTGCACCTGATGTATTAAAATAAGGTGCAGTTCCATCAAAGGAGTTTAGCACAGCTGCACAAAAAAACGGGTCTGAAGCAGGACTTGATACAAGCCCTGCATCACCCTTTGACAGCCAAGCCCCCATGTCTCAGACTGACATTTGAATGTTGTCACAGGTTGATACTTTCTATATTTATGAAAGAGTTTTTGTTTGTTTGGTTTTGTGTATTTATAATTATGGTTATAAAGTTGTTTTATATTGATGTCTACTTGTTGAAGCAACAGGAGCCCTGGAAGCACAATATTAAATAAAATATCTATCTATCTATCTATCTATCTAAATGCAAGTATCCTCAATTTTGAGGGCTTACCTTAAATGGCTGTCGAGCCCCAGCTGCCACACCCATCAGACCAGGTCCTCCTATTCACCCCATGTCCCCTTAGGACTGGACTATTGCTGGTGGGAGACTCCGAGGGCAGTTATGATTTTGGACTGAGAGGATTCCATGGCAGCAGTACAGCAACAGTTCCCGAAGACATCCTAGCTGCAAGGACACTATGTGACCCATGACCTCAGCCCCAGAACTGTGCTGCAGGGCCAAGGCCAGATCAGAGAAATGCACCACTGGACACAAAGCAGTCCCTTTTAATAATGGCAGTGGGGTTGGAGAAAAGAATTACCAGCTCTAGAGTACAAATACAATATGCACACCTGTGAAAAGGGAGCACAGCAGAACGGATATTGTATCTTTGCTGCGGGCTTCTCTGTCTGTGTCTCCCACTCCTCAGAGGCAGAATGCCTGCAACTGAATGTTCCTTCCTGGCCCAGGATAGGTCAGCTGGGCCAGAACATTAAAATATAAATCAATCAGAGCTAACAATGAAGCAGCTAGAGGCTGCAGAAACACAGGCAACCCCTATAAACAAACATGCCCCAGGCCGTGCATCTCAAAGCCCTCTGCCCTCCCAAGAACTGTAGGAATGTGTCAGAGGCACCCAAGATGTGTTGGCAAATTTGGGCCAATCAGCCACTCAGGAGTGCTGTACAGCATGCATGCAAGCCCAGCTCAGCTGGATCAACATTCTAAGGCATGATTCACCCGGGTATTTTCTGATCAATGAGGCTTTGAGTTCAAAAACCTATAAAAAACTAAAACCAAGGCTCAGTTTGCTTGTCTGTGTGGCCAGGGAAGCTGTGAGTCAGAGATCTACTGGCTACCAGGAACCGAAGGCCTTGTAGGCCACAACAGTATACACACTTCAGAAGTTATTTGGAGGAAGCAGTTCTACTTTGAACTGAGGAGGAGAAAGGCACTGGAATACAACTGGGTTATTCAGAGCCAAAGTGTCTTTTCCCCACTGGGGAGCAAACTCCAGAGGGTGATCAAACTGGCTTAGGCTACTTCCTACCATGGGGTCACAGGGTTCTGAGCAACCCACTGCAGAAGCAGCAGAGAGATGACCAGAGAGAAGGAGGAGAAGATCTGGTGAGTGAATCCAGAAGACACTAGCAAGAAAGCCATTTCAGACGATGGCTGCTACCAGCATCTTATCTGCTCAATCATAGGAGGGAACAGAGGTACCCTAGACCCTACAGAGCATTGAGTAATAACCGGGGTTTGAGCCCTACAACTGATATTTTATTCTAGTACAAAAGGACAAAGGGAGAAGTCTTGTGTGGGAAAATTCTAAATTGACAGATCCAGGCAGAAGACCTGAGGAGACTATTGGGCCACCTTTGTGGATTACTAATAGGGGCCCTTTAAATTATTTTGATTATTTCTTTTAATGGCCATTTTGTTAAATGCTAAAAAGATATCTACCTATCTGGCAGCAACTGCATCTCCACTGAGGTACCCACTGCCATCTAGGAAGCTTCTGCCAAGGCCTTTGGGAGATTAAATCTGGGTACAACCACTTTAGGAATTGCAGGACTACCTGGGATGGACAAACTGGTAGAAGGCATGTAGAGTATAAGATTTTGACTACTACTCCGTCACTCCCATTTTCCTTATTTTACTCTTGTTGTTTCCTTACCCTCCCTTTCAAATAGTTATTCATTTGCTTTATATTTCCTTGTTGTGGGGGAGCTGTATTAATGTCAGTAATTTTGGGGAGGGACTATGTGGGCTACGTTAACATTATAGTTCCTGCAGAGTAATAGTCCTCAGTGTCAGCAGCCAGGTACCTTTTATTGCTACTCCAGCTGGAGGTACCACAATATTTATAGACCACAGTATCCAGTGAAGCAAAACCTCCGTAACCAAGGCTGCCCCCCCACCCCAAGAGTTGAGAGAATAGGACCCCAGGCACACACTACACTAGAAGCATTACTGGGATTGCCTGTGCACCCCACAGATAGCCCCCAAACTGTGACTTGGTTCAAACAAAGAAAAGCACCATCACACAAGATTTGAAAGTTGCCATGGTGCATCAGGAGTTGGAAGACTGATGTGCTAGGGAGCTCATGGACCTGAAGAAGGCAATCTTTGTCACATGAATTCCTGAAGAGACTGATAGGGTCTGTGTTTTGGAAGAATTGGATGCTTTAGTGTCTTGGTAAGAAGAGATACAAGGAGCCGGTCCGGTGGTGCTGAGGGCTGAGGTGCTGGACGCCTTACCTCGCACTACGCTGGTGACCCAGGTTCAGGAATGAACTCGGGTCACCAGGAAGCTGGCATGGGGGAGGGTCAGAGTGGATTTGAGCTGCAATAGGCAGCTGTCCTCTCCCGGGTGTGGTTGTCCACTCCCCCCATAGTTCCTCCCACCAGCTGGAGGACTGGTGGGAAGAGTAGCCAAGGGGGAGTGGCGGTGAATGCCAGGAAGGGGCAGAAGGGGTCAAGCCAGTACCCAGCGTGCACCTACATGCACACGCATGTAAGTGTCTGCCAGGGTCCCGGGTCCGGGGCACAAAATGGGGAAAGATCATCATAAAATACATACATTAAAAAAAAGAGGTACAAGGATTGAGGAATGACCACCGCAGCAGAAGTGTGAATGCCTTAATTTACAGTGATATAGAAATTGATGTAAGAAAACTACCCACCACTTTCATTCTGAAACATCAGAAGAGGTATGGCGCCTGTTTGATGGGGGAGCTGTCCGCCTCCAGTTTCCTCCTAACCCACAAGTATAGCCTTCAGACTGGGAAAGCAAATTTAACACTTTCTTAATCAGTGAAGGCAAGAACATGCAGTATCTTCCAAACTGGTAGAACTCCAATGGGCCTGGCATGTCATCAGCTGAATTGCTTCTGAAGATGCTGGGTTTGCTAATTATGAAAGCTCAGAAATTGCCATGTCCATCCTCAGAGCCATGCAAGTGCAAACATTTAAAAATGTTCTCTAAAATTAAACCCAGCCCTGCTGGAGAGGAGATCTTTGAGTCCTGGATGGAGCATGAAGCCCAAATGGTCCATGCACTGCAAGGCTCTGATGAAGAAAAGAAGCATCTTTTGGGAGAGGCGCTCCAGTGTTCAGCACTGGATGCATTCACAACACTGAAAGTAAACAAGCCTAATGCTACTGCATTGCTGTACTTATCTACTCTGGAAGGGATGTTTGGTAACTGAGAGACTGGTGCCCAAGTCCTGATAAAAGGTCCAGACCATTACCCAGTGAAAAGGGGAGAAGCTGTCCAACTACCTAAATGGATTGGAAAGACTGATCTTAAGAGTCCATAGGAAAGGAGGAATTTCTACCAAAGATTTGTACTGAGTGAAGGTGGAACAGGTCCTGAAAGGAGCCATTTGTGCTCACCTAATTTTGTCTCAACTATAATTGGAAGACTGAACAAACAAGTTACCATTTATGGAGAACTTTTCCAGGAGGTACAGGAGCTGGAGGAGTGAGAAACCATGACAAGATCCACCTGGATACCCATAGCCACTTTGCAACATGATGTTGGAAGGGACAGCTTCCCCAGAATGCAAGAAGTCTTTAGACATCTTGATAGTATGAGCAAACAAATACTGTAATAGCAGTATAGAAGGCCTCTGCTATGCCTGTCTGCAGAATCCCTCAGACGGCTCCTCCTGGCCCCTTTGGGCCTCACCTTGAAATTATACCCTAATGTATGATTTCGCTATCATTATGGAAAATGTGGCCTGCACAGCTGAGGAGGGCCTTCAGAAAGTTTATATCAAGCTATAGAAGGTTATGCAACAGCAGGGAAACTCCTAAGGTGCCCAGTGAGTGAGCGCAGTTTCATGGAAAGTGGTTACTCATCTGTGGCATCTCACTAAGGCATACCCTGGGGCTGATTGGTATATCTGCAGTCCCATGACAGCTAAGGACACTGTGTTGAACAGATGTTCCAAAGTCAAAGTGACCATCTTGCTTGAAGAATGGTACAAAATGTACCTGAAACATCTTGCTTTGCAACCCTGGGAGTGACTATCGGTATGGGGTTAAGAGAGCCCTGTACTCTGGCTACATTATCCTTCATGTGGAATTTCCCAAAAAAGTAGAAGGGGTGCTGAAGTAATTTAAGATTATGGCTTTGGTTTGCCTTGATACCGGGATCTATGAGAAAGTGTACATCTTAATCTGAACCAACACAAACATGTTCAGCTGACTGACTCAGTTATGTCATGAACTGGAGACATTAAACAGCTTGCCAATTGATGCCATAGTCAGGGAGACCTACCAGAAAAAGTGAAGCACCAAGGTGACATGGCTGAGGTACCAGTAGGGGTTATCTGCTGAGAGGATGTCAAGGCATTGGTCCTGCCACCCCATGCTAAGTGTGCCGGAACTGGGAGCATTGAGTTTACGCAGAGGGGAATGAGTCCATCCTTTCTAACTGACTCACCCGGTGACAACAGTCCATCCAAGGGACTGATGCAGTGAGAGATTCTATCCACCTCTCTTGTTGGTGCCAATCAAGTAACAGTACGAAAAAGAATGAGAGTGGAAAGAAGATCACTCTGAGAATGAGACGGACATTGCCCACATCTACAGTGTTGATACTATGAGTAGAGTCGACCTTGAATCCACAAAACCCACTTCAATCATCCCCGAATTATTTGATTTTGGGGATACACCAAAACTGTATCTGACTATTATTGGTGGAGCCTGAGCAACAATCCTGCCAAGCAGAGAAATGTGTTCTCTCTGAGTGAATAGTACATGGGATGCATCAAGGATGAGGAGCATTCCTTAATCCTACACTATTATCAACCATTCCAAGAGAGGTTGTGATGTCTAACCCCTGCAGATATAGAGGATGCATGATGCCACCTGCGAGAACAGCTGTCTGCAGGAATCATTAAGTGTCTCAGAATCTCTATGCCTACCCAAAAGTAGTTCCTGGAATTACTGTGCCCCCTAAGATTTTCTCAGTTTGAGCAGATGCCGCAGGGCATATCCAAGGCACAAGTCCTATTCCAACAGCTGATGGAAAAGGTTTGTGGAGACATGCATCTGCAGTATTAGTGTATTTGGATGATGTATTAATCTTCAGAAAGACCCTGCAGGAGCATAAGATCAGAGTCATGAAGGTGTTGGACTGACTGGAGGAGCTCAGTTTGAAGGTGTCCATAGACGAGTGCCATTTTTGCAAGCAGTTGCTGAAATAGGTGGTACATATAGTCTTCACCGAAGGAGTCTGGACTGATCCAGCCAAGATAGAGGCTCTCACCACCTGGCCTCACTGGCACAACCTAAAAGCCCAGAAGTCTTGTCTTGGATTTTGAAGGTACTATAGATGGTTTGTAAAAGACTTCCCATCATAGCTTGCCTACTAAATAATCTGACCCAAGGGTACTCAGCTATCCATAAGAAGAAGAAAGCATGCCCAGGGCATGACAATCCTCAGACAGAGTACTGCAAGGTGAATGAACCATGCGGTGTCCAGTGGGATCACAGTGGTAAAACAAATTTCTGTGAGATCAACTGTCTGAGTGAAGTGCCTGTGCAGACTTTTGCAGATCTCACCAAGCCACACATCTTGTGTACTCACACCAGTTTAAGTGAGTTGGGAGCAGTACTGTACCAGAAACACCCAGAGGGACTTTGACCACTTGATTTCCCCAGCCAAAGCTTGGTACCTCCAAAAGGAATTACCCGGACACAAACTTAAATTTTGGCACTGAAGTGGGCCATCACAGAACAGCTCCATGACCACAGAGTAAGCTGACAGAGGTAACAGACAACAATCTACTAATGTACATCAAAACAATCACCAAACTGGATGCTGCAGGACATAGGTGGTTATCCATTTTATTCCCCTACCACTGCAGTTTGGAATACTACAGTGGCCAGAACAATAACAACACTGACATCTTGCCTCTGTGTTTGCCCCCAGTTCAAACTTTTGCCTAGAGTCTGATATGTCAGCAGAACAGAAGAGGACAAATCAAAAATGACTAACACATCCAGTAACCTAGCTCCCGCCAAAATGAATGAAGGAAAATTAAAGAGCGACAAGGTCATTTTCTTACAGGAGCTGGGGATATACACAGTTTTTAAATCAGTTTATGTTTCTCACATCACATTTTCAGAAAAGGAAACAAAACTGTTTCTGCCCTTGCCCAGTTTGCTGGGTCTTACTTTTTAATTTAGTATGCCTTATTAAATAATTCAGCATCAATAACAAGAAATACGACAACAATAAACATCAAAATGATACATAACAATGCACCATACTAAACCCCCAAACAAAACATGCACAAGTATAATATCCCACCCCTCCCCATCTGCAGTGCCATATAACAGTAGAGACTAACAATATGTCATTGATAACCATGGCATCTCAGTATAGCCTAAAATCTAAGCACACCACCCTGAGATGGGAAGTCACCTACGAGAGCAAAATGTGTCAAATAACAGAAAGAAGGGCGTATAAAGGCTTTAAATGTGACCAGTGTGAATAATGCTGACCATTAACATTAACAAAATGTCTTTCAACATTCAGATCACCCAAGATCTCACCATGCCATTCTGTCCACATTGTAACATTGTTATCCAACCAATGATGTAAAGTAACGTTTTTGGCTGTAGCTGCAATTAAAGAAATATGCCCTTTCCAAACCCTGTAAACATTCTTGGTATAATGATCTATAATACAGATTTCTGGAGTAAAAACATCTGTTAAACCTAACATGGGGTCTAATCGAGCTTTAATTTCAGACCAAAAGGGAAGTACTTTCTCACATTCCCATAAAATATGTCAGAGAGACCCCACTGCTTTCCCACTTCTAGTACAGGTAGCAGTGGCCAATTTACCCATTTGGAATAATTTCAGTGGAGTGAAATACAGATTATAAAGAATTTTAAAATGCATCAGATGGTATTTGTCATGTTAAATACATTTGTAAAAATCTAATCAAATTCACTGCCTGTCTTCTGGGGTCTAAGTCAGTTGTAGGGACTCTTGTCAATAGAAATGTATCCCAGAAAGTCTGGCTGGATCTAATTGTTGTAGTGTGCTATAAATTGTAGTAATAGGATCCTGGGAAGCAGCGTCTTAAAATAAGGTTTCCAAAGTACTTCCCCCAGCCCCTGTGCAAGGATATGGACCCATATGGGATGAAACAGCATGTGATAATTGAAATATTTAAATACCACTTGATTATGGACACCAATAACATTTTGTAAAGTCAAAAAAGCAGTAATCTGTCCATCTGTTAAAATCTGAGCTATTGAGGAAAGAGGGGGGATCATCGGCAGAAATCATTCCATGATAGGTTGGTTAGCTATTCTGAAATTAGGATTGTTTAAAATGGGTTGAGGGCTGTCCTGGACCAAACCAAGATGAACATATTTACATAGCTGTACATATGCATGCAGGAACAAATAGATGGGAGATTGTTTAGGACTGTTGGTGAGGTGAGCAGGTTTAATATAAAACATGCTAGCTAATGAAAACCCTTGGGTCCAGACCAATTTCTGTTCTGTCATTAGTCACTGTGGCTCATAAGATTGAGGTGTGTGTACCACCACATGTTGCCCCCATTTAAGATACTTGCTCGCTTGAAGAGCTAAATAGTGAAGATAAAAATCCAGAAGCTGCAAGCCACCATATTGTTTAGGGATAGTCAACTTATAATAAGCTCTTAATACTGTTTTATTATGCAAAAAAAAAAATTATTATGGTTTGCAGTCTCATAAACCAGATTTGAGGTAAAATAATATTAAGTATTCCCTTGTGGTATAAAAGTGGCAAAGGGTTCATTTGTACAATATTAATTCTACCACAGAGGGTAAGGGTAACGTGTTCCAACATTGCAAATCCATTTTAATATTCTGAAGTAGGTGATCTATGTTGTTTTCCTTAAGCTCAGATAAATACGAGGATATTACCATACCCAAATATGTCAAAGATTTCGATTACCCTTGAAGTCCTAAATCCACAATTCTCTGTTTGTTGACCAGGTGGTTTGGGGAAGGATTTGGTTTTCCGGCATTAAGTTGATAAGCTAAAACTACACCAAAGGCAGCTATCTCTGCCAGTGCTGCGGAAATGATTACATAGGGTGGCTAACATGTAAAAGAATATCATCTGCATAGATCAAAGCTTTACATTCTTCCCCATCTATGTTGATGCCCTGAATCTCAGGACTAGACATTAAACATCATGCCAGGGATTCTAAATAGAGATTAAAGGTAGGAGGGATGTGGGCAACCCTGCCGTATCCCATATTCTAAACACAGCTTATCTGAGTACATCATTACAATAAATTCATGCAGTAGGATTTTCCACAAGACCTCAACCCACTTCACATATTCCTCTGGGATGTAATAATCCCTAAGAGTCTCAAACAGAAAGCCATAAGACATGATCAAAAGCTTTCTCAGCATATACAGAGATGAGAAAGAAGTTAAGTGCCTCAGCTGGGACTTGAACCCAGGCCACCCAAAATACTGTTCCAATGGTGCTAACCAGCTGCGCCACTGAGACAACGGGAACCTGGGCTGTCCCCGAGCACATTACTCTTTCTCAAATGCACAACCTAATGGCAACACAAATATTTAACAATCACACATGAATGCAAAACATGACAGCTAAAGGGGAGGTTCTGATAATGGGAGACTTCAACATGCCAGATACAGATTGGTCAATACCAGCAGGAACATCTGCCAGAACTAGACTCATAGTGGATTCCCTGCAGGGAGGGCCTCAAACAACTGGTACAGCAACCCACAAGAGACAGGGCTATCCTAGATCTAGTACTGACTAACAAAGAAGGGATCACAGATCTCCAGGTAGAAGGTCACCTGGGGCCAGTGACCATCACATGGTATGGTTCAATTTGGCTACTACATCTAAATCATCCCATTCAAGGCAAAATATGGGACTTCAGAGGAGCTGACTTTGATAAGATGGCCAACAGAGTTAAGCTAGCCCTGGCAAAAAGAAACACAGGTGAGGAGGTATAGGCAAAGTGGGCAAGCATTAAGGATACAATACTTGAAGCAACATCCCATTGTGTTAGACAGAAAGGAAGTGCAAAGAAGAAGAAACCACTTTGGTTCTCAAATACAGTAGCAGAAAAGGTCAGAGCCAAAAGGCTGGCCTTCAGGAAATATAAGGGAACACAGCGGGATGAAGATAGGGAGGCATACCAAACTGCCCTAAGGAAGCAGGTAAGGCAGTAAGGCAGGCAAAGTCCCAAACTGAGGAAACACTAGCACGAACAGTAAAAGAAGGTGACAAGACTTTCTATAGATACATTAGTGAAAGGAGAAAGTCCAGAGGGTATTGCTAAGCTTAATGGAGAAAAGGAGCATGTGAGGAGGAGGACCCTGTAAAGGCATCTATCCTAAATAGATACTTTTGCTCAGTATTTACTGAAGAGAAGGTAGGGCAGGGCCCACAGCTCAGCATCATGGACACAGGGGGAGAGGTGAGCACTACTCCCTTCACAAAAGAAAGGGTCCTACAAGAGCTTGCTAAGCTCAGGGTGGATAAGGCAATGGGACCTGATGGCATACATCCCAGGGTACTAAGGAGCTAAAGGAGGAACTAGCAGAGCCATTAGCAGAATTGTTTAGTGAGTCTCTGAGCACAGGAGAGGTCCCAGAAGACTGGAGAAGGGCTCATGTGATCCCACTCCACAAGAGTGGTAGCAGGGAGGAGGCGGGAACTACAGACCGGTCAGTCTTACCTCAGTAGTGGGCAAGATTATGGAGGTACTCCTTAAGGAAAGGATAGTGCAACACCTGGAATCCATAGGGGCACAGGATCCAAGACAGCATGGGTTTACAAAAGGAAGTTCCTGTCAAACTAATCTCATAGATTTCTTTGACTGGGTAACCAGAGTGGTGGACCAAGGGGGAGCAGTTGATGTCGCCTACCTTGACTTCAGCAAAGCTTTTGACACTGTTCCACATAGAAGATTGATAAATAAGCTAGGTAGGCTCGGGGTGGGTCAGAAGTTGGTCAACTGGGTGGCAAACTGGTTGACTGGCAGAAAACAAGAGTGGTGGTAAATGGTATACAGTCAGAAGAGATGCAAGTCACAAGTGGGGTACCTCAGGGATCAGTCCTGGAGCCAGTCCTATTCAACATCTTCATTAGTGACCTCTAGATGGACTAGAGGTAAGGCTTGTCTGTTTGCAGATGACACCAAGATCTGCAACAGAGTAGATGATCCAGATGGGGTGGGCAGAATGAGAAGAGATCTGGATAAACTAGCAGAATGGTCAGAAGAGTGGCAACTGGGATTTAATGCAAAGAAGTGCAAAATCATGCACATAGGGAAGAGAAACCCTGAAGCCACTTATAGGCTGGGAGGAGTTGCTAGCAGTCACAAAGGAAGAAAGAGACTTGGGCATCATCATCACTGATGACCTAAAATCATCCAAGCAGACCTCTAAAGCAGTAGGTAAGGCTAGGGGGTGTTAGGGTGTATTAGTAGGGGTATCACAAGTCGTAAGAGGGAGGTAATAATCCTCTGTACAAGACATTGGTTAGGCCCCATCTGGAGTACTGCGTGCAGTATTGGAGGCCACACCTTCACAAGGACATTAACCAAATTGAGGCAGTCCAGAGAGGGCAACCAAAATGGTGCAGGGACTGCATCAGAAGACATATGAGGACAGATTAACGGAGCTCAATATGTATACCCTTGAGCAAAGGAGGAGAGGTGATATGATCGAGACATTTAAACTCCTTAAGGGCATAAACAAGGTGAAAGAGTCTAACATGTTTAAATATAAGAAAAATAGCAGGACAAGAGGATGCAGCATGAGATTAGAGGCCGATTAAGGGGAATGTGAGGAATTCTTTTTCCCAGAAAGGGTGGTAGATGCATGGAATGGCTTACCACAAGAAGTGGTGGCTATGAATACAGTGCAGGGCTTCAAACAGGCATGGGATAGGCATAAGGGAGCAATACAAATGACTATGAATAGATAGGTCACTGACAGAGCAAAGGCCAATGGCACATTTATAAGGTAGAAAAAGAAATGGGCAGACTGGATGGGCCTTGCGGTCCTTATCTGCCGACAACTTCTATGTTTCTATGTTTCTATGTTTCTATGTAATGCGGTGTGCATATTTATGGAACACATGCAAACAGAGGTGAAAAAGAAGTAAGTGCCTCAGCTAACCAGCTGTGCCACTGAGACAGTTGGTTGTGCTCTCCGTTGTCTTGTCTGGGCATTCTGCTGGGACAGCTTTGTAAAATGTTTCTGGGAGAGCTTTGTAAAATTTGAGAAAGAGTAAGGTGCTCGGGGATATCCCAAGTTCCAGTTGTCTCAGTGGCATAGCTGATTAGCGCAATCAGAATAGCCTTCCGGGTGGCCTGGGTTCAAGTCCCAGCTGAGGCACTTACTTCTTTCTCACCTCTGTTTGTATGTGTTCCATAAATGTGTGCACTACACTCCTGTGTGATTGTTAAAGATTTCACAGCATCCAGAGAGATCAGGGCTACAAGGGTCTAAATTTCTCTGGATGCCGTTATGAGATGATAGTTTCAAAAGGTGGTCACTTGAGACACGGCCTTTCATAATGGGAAGGCTTTAAGCCTGAGTTTCAATGGGCAGAGCAACTACATCACTCCCCCATCAGGCCTTAAAATGCCATTTCTCCTGGACCGCTCCAGGATTCACCTCTTCGTTGCCCCACCATCCACCCCTCCTCCTCCAGCGGTTCGTCTCTCTTTCCCGTGGGCTTCTTCCTAGGCTACAGTGCCTTCAGAAAGTATTCACCCCCCCTTGGATTTTGTCACATTTTGTTGTGTTACTACCAGAATTTTTAATGCATTGAAATTATTTTTTCCCGCTGGATTCACACAGCATACTCAACAATTTAAAGGGGCAAAAATATTTTTATTGTGTAACACACATTTATGAAACATTAAAAACTGAAATATCTTGTTTACTTAAGTATTCACCCCCCTGAGTCAATACTTTGTAGAAGCGCCTTTGGCAGCAATTACAGCTTTGAGTCTTCTTAGGTATGTCTGCATCAGCTTTGCACATCTGGATTTGAGGATTTTCGACCATTCTTCCTTGCAGATTTGCTCAAGCTCTGTCAAGTTGGATGGGGAGCGTCGGTGAACCGCAATCTTTAAGTCTTTCCACAGATTCTCAATGGGATTCAGGTCTGGGCTTTGGCTGGGCCACTCAGGGACATTCACCTTCTTGTTCTGAAGCCACTCCAGTGTTGCTTTGGCTGTATGCTTGGGGTCGTTGGCCTGTTGGAACATAAATCTTCACCCCAGTCCAAGGTCTATTGCAGACTGATGCAGGTTCTCCTCAAGGATGTGCCTGTATTTGGCTCCATTCATTGTTCCCTCTATCCTGACAAGTGCCCCAGTCCCTGCCACTGAAAAGCATCCCCATAACATGATGCTGCCACCACCATGCTTCATGGTAGGGATGGTGTTACACGGGTGATGAGCCTTGTTCAGTTTGAGCCAGGCATAGCGCTTTGCATTCAGGCCAAAGAGTTCAGTTTTTGTTTCATCAGACCAGAGAATATTTTGCCACATGGTCTCAGAGTCTGTCATGTGCCTTCTTACAAACTCCAGGCATGCAATTATGTGGCCTTTTCTCAGGAGTGTCTTCTGTCTAGCCACTCTCACACAGAGGCTACATCTGTGAAGTGCTGCAGAGATTGTTGTCCTCTGGACAGGTTCTCCCATCTCAGCCATGGAACTCTGTAGTTCTGTCAGGGTGGTCATTGGGTTCTTGGTCACTTCCTTGACCAAGGTCCTTCTTGCCCAGTTGCTCAGTTTGGGAGGACGGCCTGCTCTAGGAAGAGTCTGGGTGGTTCCGTAATCTTTCCATTTCCTAATGATGGACTTGACTATGCTCCTGGGAACTTTAAACAACCTAGAAATGTTTTTATACCCCTCCCCAGATCTATGCCTCCTCACAATTCTATCACGGAGTTCTACAGACAGCTCCTTGGTCTTCATGGTAGAGTTTCTGCTCTGACATGCACTGTCAACAGTGGGAGCTTATATAGACAGGTGCATTTCCTCTGAAATCATGTCAACCATTTGAACTGACCACAGGTGGACTCCATTCAAGTTTTAGAGTGATCTCACAAGGAAATTGGATGCACCTCAGCTCAATTTGGAGTGTCATAGCAAAGGGGGTGAATACTTATCAAATCAAGACATTTCAGGTTTTTATTTTAAATTACATGTACAAAAAATTCCAGAAGTTTCATTCCACTTTGATATTATAGAGTAATTTGTGTAGATACGTGACAAAAAGCCATATAAATGTATTTTAATTTGAGTTTGCAACATCACAAAATGTGACAAAATCCAAGGGGGGTGAATACTTTCTGAAGGCACTGTACCTTTAGCCAAGGAAATTTCCCATGGCACCTACGGGGGAACCCTCCTCTAGGGTTCCTTGCATCGTACTCCTACAGGGTGGTATATCCCATGGAAAGAGAGGCAAATAGCCACAATGTATCAAAATCACACAAGCATACATCTCATCCAGTTGCGTAAGCACATTTGAAAGTCTACTTGCTCAGGGCTGATAGGGCTGTCCCATACTTTATCCAACCACCCTTGACATGGGTGCCTCTGCTGCTTCGAGCAGCTGGGCGGACCCCTTCTGTCCACCGGCTGCCTTCCTTGGTGTGCTACCTGCTGATCACCAGACTGAAGCTTCACCCTTGACACGGGTGCCTCTGCTGCTTCGAGCAGCCAGGCAGACCCCTTCTGTCCGCCGGCTGCCTTCCTCGCTGCACTGCCCGCTGATCACCAGACTGAAGGTACGCTGCAGAAACTGGACTGTCCAGAACCATTGACTCTGCCTGCTGACGGGCTGCTGCAGTTCTTTAATTCTTTGCTACTGCTGTTTCCTCTCTGGACCTTAAGCTAATGTTATATTCTGATTGTGGTACTTGTTAATTCTCTCCAAATTGTCTTGTAAATCCTAACTTAAACGCGAACCTAAGTCTGTTTACAGCAATTTTGCACTCTAAGGGTAGTTTGAAGTATAAGTTCATTTAGGCTGCAGGTTTGTAGATTGTAAAATATTACAGCTCTCTTTGTTTTAAGGTCCAGTGGTAAGCTACCCTGGACTAGAGAGTAAGTTTAAAGTGATACAGTTTTTTCTGTATAGATCAGATTCTATTTGGGTCACAGTTGTAAGCTTTGCCCTGCAAATAATTCAATTTCTCTTTCACTTTCTGTCCTTCTGTCTCCTTGCTGCTTGAATTTTTATGCCCACTGTCCCATCCCCCACCTCCAGCCTTTATTAAATACTCTCCCTTCCCCTCAGCACCACCCCTAGCAATGCTCATCCTCCCCTCTCTCTAATATTGCAACTCCTCTTAAAGATACAGAGTGCAGCTATTAGGCCTAACACTTTGGTGACCCAAGGTGGTACCGTCCCAGTGGGAAAACTGTATCGGAGCAAGCATGGGACTCATTGAGCTCCCATCAAAGCTAGTCCTGTGCCAGCTACTCATGGGCAGCACTAGCCACTATAGCCACTGTGAGCCTTACTGTCTCCTGGATCCCCTGGATCTATGGGGGCGACTGACCCTAAAAGAGCTCCATGGTGTACATATGTCCAACCAGTGGAGTCGGATTTTACCTTCTCAAACATTATAGCAGAGGGCTCTCCCTGACCATGGTCCTGGTGGTCTGAAACTAGGGTACCTTCGGAGACCCTCTCATAAGGTCAGCGTTATGACCGGAGGTCACAGAACAAGAGACCCCCCTTAAGGCAGCTACTCTGGCTCCTGCTAATGACACTTGCGCTGAGAAGGACATTGAACTAAACCAGGACCGCCACCCAGTCCATACCTACACGGGCGGGCTGGCCAGTGGTTAAAGGGCTGAAGGTGGCCCATCTAAATGTCAGAGCCTGCTCCCAAACCTAACGGAACTGTGTAACTCGGCACAGTCCTGACATTCTTGGAATTACAGAAACCTGGCTGAAGCCTTCCACCCAGCTCAGCATGTGCCTTCCCTGGTTCGACCTTATCCGCCGAGATCGTCCAGGAAGTAAGAGAGGTGGTGGCATCCTGGTCTACTACAGGAACCATCTAAACCTGTCCGCCCTCCCTGATCAACAGACCATGCAGTCCCCCTGTGAGGCTCTGCACACGGTACTGTTACTAGGGATGGCAAAAAAGATTCACATTGTATTTGCATACAATCCTCCAAAAGGAGGCATAGAGGGACTGACTGGTCTCCTTGGTGCAGTTGGTTCTGCATTACGGCAGAATGAACTAATCATTCTAGGTGATCTCAACCTAAATTGGTTGGGTGGCAATGCCAAGGCCTTTGAACCCTCACTTACCAGTCTCTCTCTGACTCAACTTGTCAAGGATCCTACCAGATGCCCTACTAGTGGTGGTAAGGGCTCACTCCTGGACTGGATCCTGACAAATAGACCAGATAGGATCAGCTTGTCAAGTATCCTACCGGACTCTATCTCTGATCACTCCCCGGTGTACTGTGCCTGGAGGGTACCATATCAAAAAATTCACCATAAAATTATCCAGATCAGAGACTACTCCAAGTTTGTTCTGTCCTCCTTTCAAAATGACATCAAGTACACAGATTGGGGGGCAGTTTGGAATGCTAAGGACCCCACATCCGCTGTCGGTCACTTTCTTTGCTCTCCAAGGGCCTTGCAGGGGAAACATGCCCCCCTCATCAGATGGAGGTTGAGGGGAATGGCTACTAAATGGCTTCATGGTAGCCTCCTGGCACTCCTCAACACTAGAGATAAGTGCTGGGCCAAGTTCAAGGCCACGGCTGACAAAGCCATCTTTCTGAGATATAGACAACTCAGAAATTAATGCAAAAAGAACATTAGGATTGCCAAGAGTGAATTTTGCAAATCTGCTGTATTGAACTCGGCTAGGGATCCTAGAAGGTTCTGGAGGAACATTAAACAAGTTGTGAGTCGTACACAGAGCACTGAGTCCACTGACATGATAATCGATGGCTTGAGCTGTAACAACTCGGAAACCATTGCCAACTCCTTCAACCATTATTTTGTGGATCTGTCGGAGTACACCTCATCGTTCCCAAATGATGATGGTGTCAGTGGCAATCAGCCCACAGCACCATCTGCACTCCGCCCGCCTTTTCTGTTCAGGGCAGTGGTAGTTCAAGAGGTGCAGAAACTGCTAGCGGGACTCTCCCCCTACTCAAGTGCCAGACAAGATGGCTTAGAACCCAAGCTCCTCAGTCTTGGTGCCCCTTGGCTGGCACCTCTGGTGGCACACATTTTCAATCTGTCCCTGGTAACTGGAGTTATCCCAGACATATGGAACGTTGCCAGGGTAGTCCCACTCCTTAAACAAGGGAACCTTAAGCTGATAGAGAACTATCGCCCTATATCTATCCTGTCGGCGGCTAGCAAACTACTGGAGAAAGTTGTGGCAGGGCAACTCTCAGAGTACTTACAGGCGCATGACATAATGACTCCTATACAGCATGGATTCAGGAAGGGGCATGGTACCTCATCAGCCCTAGTTACTGTTACATCATGGATCAGGGAGGCCATGGACGAGAGTAAACTCTCGGGGGACCTCTTCATTGACCTCTCGAAGGTGTTTGACCTGGTCGACCATGCCATGCTGTCGACTCAGCTTAGAGTAATTGGTCTTTCCACTACTGCTCTTAGCTAGTTCAACAACTACCTATATGGTAGGATACAGTGGGTCAAATTTGGCAAAGAGCTTTCGGGTCCCATCCCAGTAACGGTAGGGGTTCCCCAAGGCTCCGTCCTTGGACCAATGCTCTTCTCCATTTTTATAAATAACCTCCCCAAAACCACAGCCCACTGTAAACCAATTCTCTATGCAGATGATCAGGTTATCCTATCTCACTCCCATGAGGTGGTGGTCATCAATCAACAACTTAGTGAAGACCTTATAAACATTCAGGCATGGATCCTGAACCACAAGCTTGTCCTTAACCTAAAAAAAACCCAGGCCATGCTCTTTGGGTCCTGGGCAAAGATTAAGGCCACCCGTGTGCCGTTCTGTGTATCTGGCAAGGGAGATGTCCCGATCCCTATCACGGACAACTTCAAATACCTGGGAGTAATGCTGGACCCACAGCTCGACCTTGGCCTTCATATTCAGAGGATATGTAAAACAGTCAACTGTAAACTGGGTTTGGCCTACAGGGCAAAAAACAACCTCACACCAGCCGAGCGTGCTGCCCTTGCGAGAGGGATGCTTCTCCCCTCTTTGTGTTATGGGCTCCTGCTGTTTGCTAGCACCACTAAGGCCCATCTCTCCAGGTGGTCGATGGCTTATAACAATATCTGTTGCTTCGCCCTATCGGACCCCCGACTCACTCATCACTGTGAGCTCTACAACAAGATACACTGGCTCTCGCCTGCAAAGTACATTGACTTTGTCCTCGGTTGCTTCACTGGTAAGGTCCTCAACACGGGTACCCTTCCAGGGGTGGCAAGCTTGCTGGTCCAAACTGCCCCCTCGTCATATCACCTTTAGGTCTCAGGGGTCTGCCACACACAAAGGTACCTGTGACTAGGACCAAGATGGGTGAAAGGGACTTCGCAGCATGTGCCCCTAAACTTTGGAATACCTTCCCAACCCAGGTCCTTGCTGCCCCTTTGCAGGGCAGCCTGCGCTCTTCCCTATGGAGCCATCTTAAAAGTGCATCGGCCTGCGGATGTCAAAAGCCCCCATGACATATGTTTAGCACTTGCACCCATACAAAACTGCTGGCCCTTAAAATGTAGTATTTATGTACTGCCCCAAACTTGATGCAAGATGTGTAATCTTACCTGTGGTCTCTTGACGTGTAACCTATTTCTAATCATCGGGATGTGTAATCTTACCTTGTAGTCTCATGATGTGTAACCTGTTCCTAATTATATGATGTGTAATCTTACCTTGTAGTCTCATGATGTGTGACCTGTTCTTAATTATGTACCATGTTGTCCCAAGTGTGTAAGTATGTAATTTCCTGTACTCTCTCGGGTCGTACCTGAAAATAGGCAAATTGCTTGTCTAGTGTACTTACCTGGTTAACAAAAGCTAAATAAATAAACCAACTTGCTAAGATCCTTGACAAGATTTTGAAGTCTACTAATAAGTGAAATTGGACGATAGCTGCTCAGTTGGAACTCATCCTTCCCAAGTTTTAATAATACAGTGATATGGGATTCAGTGAGGGAGCTGTCTGTGAAACCTTCACAGTAAAGATAATTAAAACTTCAATTTGGAATGGGGCTAGTTCTTGGAAGAAGGAAGAAGGCAGTATAGACACTGGATGAAAAACATCAGGGCCAGGGGCCCCATCTGGTTTTAAATGCTGAATGGCAGTAAGGACCTTTTCGACCAAAATTTCCCCTTTAAGTACCTCCTGTTGAAGCTCTGTAAGACAGGGGAGTTATACTCCTTCAAGAAAAGCATTAAAGCAAACTAGTAGCCATGGTCTTGCTGCCCAGAGGCATAGTGATCAGTATAAAAGTTTGTAAAAACTGTGGCTATGTCTTGAGAATGAGTAACTAAAGTGGAGGACTGAGTATCCTTCAATCTTTTTATAATCCGTATGGCCTCTGTTGCCATAACAAGTAGTCACGAGCAGTTTGCCCTCTCTCTCCCCCTTTTTTTTGCCACTTTTTTTTTTATTTTATTTTTGCCACTCAGGTTACGAGTGGGGGTGCACTACCTTCATTAGCCCCTGGACCCTACACCCGGCATCCCCCCAAGCTGCACAGTCTGGGAGGCCCACAGCTTAGCCCCCTGTGGGGGGCTCCCCGAGGGGAGAAACTGAGATCCACCCGAGGCCCCAGCTGAGGCTTACGCCAGGGTCTTCATTTGAGTGGAGGTCGAGGGGCTTCACTGAGCTGCTGGCCCAAGAAGTTTTGCTTCAAGTTTCCCCCAGGAGACACAGACGTGCAATGATGTCAGTGTGGGTTCTGCGTGCTTCCACACCTAGCTCACAGATGTCCACCATCATCTCTGCCCACTGTTTTGGTGGTCCCAGCCAGTGTACATCCAGTCTCCACTGGGTGTTGCTAGCATACAAGAATGCCCCCGGCAGGAAAGAGCTGTCTGTGGGATGCCCATCATACCTCCCTGGCTGACCCTCTGATGCTCCGTGCTCATTCCTGAACATGGGTCGTCAGTGCTGCAGGTGGTAGCATTACTGCTGTGCCGACAAACCTGCCCTGAGATATACTGTATATTTAGCTCAGCATGAAGAAGAGCCAGCTCTGCTTGTTCATTCAGTAATTTAGCATATTGGGCTCTGAGGGAATTAAGGGTAGCCCATGTACTGTATAGGGTATTGGAAGTAAGATGGCCTCTATTGATTGCATCTCCCATGAGAGCTCATCTGACTGATGATTCTGTTCTCTTCTTTTTAGAGGCAAGCCGAATGCACTTCCCTTGGAGAGCACATTTGGTTGCCCCATAAAATGTCCAATTTGTCTGTGGATCCTAAATTAGCCACAAAAAACTGCTTGAGGTGCAGTTTCAGCTCATCAGCTATATCCTTGTCCCTTAGTAACTGCATACTGAAACACCACACAGAATCCCTATCCAACCCTCCCCTAATGGTATGTACTAGGGTAACTGGTGCATAATCATATAGAGCTAGTTCTCTAATCTCACAACTGAAAAGGCCAGGGAGGTCCTGTTGACTAACAACTTAGAAATCAGACCTAGGAAAAGAGGCTTGGGTTCAGGAGTGAAAAGTATAACCACATTCAGAGGAGTGTAATATTTTCCAGGTGGCAATAAGACCCAAGGAGTCAAACATTTCTCTGAGTCCTCTTTGGCCTGGAAATAAGCCCTTGTGGGTATTTCTGGATTCATCCAAATCACTCTGATAAACAATGTTCCGCCCCCCCCCCCCATTATTATAGGAAGGTGACTGAATGGGGCAAGAAGAAGGGCTAACTTAGCAAAGAAGCGAGGAGAGTCAATACTAGGACTGTGGACGGACCCCAGCAGCACCTTGTGCAATCCCAATCTGCCATATAGGAATTGATATCTATCTGCTTTCTATGTCCCAGATTGTCTCACCTGTCAGGAGAAAAGAATAGCAACACCTCTCTGATTGCCACTATTTCTGGCCCCATAGACCTCTCCAACCCACTGTCTGTGAAATAAAAAGATGGTCCCTTATTAGATGAGTTTTCTGGAGATAAGCAATTTCAGTTCCTAATTTTTAAGATGTTTAAATATGGTATGTTTGTGTTTACTCTGAGCTCCCCAGACAATTCAAGTTACGAAGGTATGCCTACTTCCCATCAATAATAATATAAGTTTAGACACAACAACCAAGTCATTCTTATTACCACAAAAATGAAAATAAAGACCCCATCGGCACTCCAGAGTGGTCCCCCAACCCCCAAGGAACAAGCAATCAGTGTACCTGGGCAATCTGCAAGGCCAAGGTGGAGTACTACAGAACCGCCCTAACCACCTCCTGGGGTAGCACAAGAAAGTTCTGGGATAACATCAAGGAGCTTAATGGTAAATCCCGCTCCTCCCCCCACAACTTAGTGTTAACGGTACTACCACCACACACACACTTCACATAGCTAACTGCCTCAACTCCACCTTCTCAGACCTCAGCTCAGTCCTCCCTAGCAACATTTTTGACCCAATTCAGCCTACCCCACCACCTGAGCTCCTCCACTCCCCCTTCAAACTCAGAGTAATTACCCCTACGGAAGTGAAAGCCTACCTGGCCAAAGCCATCCAGAGCTCCAATTACTGCAAAGATGCCTTCGATATGTGTATCCTATACCTTACGATAGACTCAGTTATCTCCCCACTCACGGACCTTCTAAATCTGTCTCTGCACCTGGGCCAGTTCCCAACCTCATAGAAAATGGCAGTGATAACACCAATATTTAAATGTGGCAACAGCTCCCTCCTAAACAACTACCAGCCCATCTCGATTCTCCCCCCACTCTCTAAAGCCCTTGAAAAGATCATGGCCAATCAGCTCACTGACTACTTCCTCGCACACAACCTCTTATGTAGGGAGCAGCATGGTTTCAGAGCTGGTCATAGCACTACGACCGCCCTCACAGAATTCGCTAACTTCCTGCACTCCACGCTTGACAAGGACACCTTGCAGGGCCCATGTTTACAAACCTCTCAAAGGCCTTCAAAGCGATTTCTCATCCCCTCCTTCTTAACACATTACAACAAATTGGAGTCTCTCATTGTCCACTCTCATGGTTCTCCAGCTATCTTTCATCTAGAACCCAATGTGTTAAAATTAATAATACCATATCTACTATGCTGCCTGTGTGCTCAGGAGTTCCCCAGAGATCCATCCTGGGTCCCCTGCTATTCAGCATCTACCTCAATGCCCTGCCTAAATCCTGCCCCGGTAACCTTCTGCTCTATGCAGATGATGCTGTTCTTTATGCCACACATCTTGATCCTCTCTCTCTCCAGTGTACCTTACAAAACTCCTTCTCTCAGATTGAACACTGGTTTGCTGAACACAGATTGGTGGTCAACATTAAAAAAACTAAGATGATGCTCTATGCCCACCGCCAAAACAGATCAAAGGATTTCCCCTGGAAATACTCTCCACCTTTCTCATCCCACTGGAACAGGTCCAAAAGTATAAGTACCTAGGTATTACATTTGACTCTTCCCTCTCATTCCATTAACATATAAAAATCCTCTCCTCCACCACCAACACCAGCATTGGTCTACTTTACAGACATAAAGACTGCCTGCCACCTGAAGCACTTCACCTAGCCATTACCTCCTCAGTCTTATTGCTGGTGGATTATGGCCTCACAATTTATGCTGCTGCCTACCATACGGTGCTTCATCAAATACAAATAGTCATCAATAAGGCCTGCCGACTCCTCTCTGGTGCTGACAGAAATACACATATCTGCACCCTATACGCGCTCACCAATATCCTCTCCCTTGAGGAAAGACTATTATACCAGACCTGTCTCTTCACCAAAAAAATCCACCTGGGTTTATCCCCAATAGGTGACATGGCTTCTCTTCAGGCAGCCACCATCTCAGCGTCCACACGGGCTGCCCCAAAAACTATCTGGAAGGTGCCTAAGGTCAGGACCAGTCTGGCCCAGCGATCCTTCCTCCCTTAGAGCTCCATCCTGGTACAATGCCCTCCCTCCGGCTATCACATCAATCACGAATCTAGGTCCTTTTAAAGCAGCCTTAAGGGCCCATATCCTCTCCTCATGTCAATGCCAGTGTAACAGGTAACCTGTGGATCCTGCACTATGCCGCTAGGCCATGCACCCACCCTTGGCAAGGCAGTGGAGAGCCCTCACTATTTCTAGCTTATAGGCTCCTCGCCTCTCTTGGTTACCATATAGTTGCACTGAACTATGAATGCATTGTATTATGTATAAGACAAGGCTTCCTTGAGGTGGCTTGCTACCAACTCATATCATGCATTGCTTTAGCTACCAATTGTATAGTTCTTAACCACTCATTAGGTAAATATGTCGATATATCTGCCCTGTTTTAGCTACCAAATGTAAAGGCATCAACCCATGCTCATTGCATTTATACTCTGTATGATTGCTCACCCACATTTATTCTATGTATGTACTGTATGAATGTCTATGTTTTATTCTGATGTGGCGCCTTTGGAAAAGAGTCTATGACTCAAAGGGTTGTAATTCCAATTTCCTAAATAAATAAATCTCTTAAAACAAACCCAAATGAGCATGGACAAACAAATGTAAAACAAGAAAACATATATCCATGACAGTAAAAAACAACAAGTATCAAGACAAACATCTCCCCCGGTCCCAGGAACCACACTGCCATATTGGATAGTCTGCGATTGGTCCTTGCTCAGTCTCTTACAAGACTGTGCTGCCTTGATCACCCCAGGACAAGTCATCCCCAACCACTGTAGCTGTGAAAGTAAAAAAAAGGCCTCTCCCTATCAGTCCCAGGAGCCTTGAATCTAGAGGATGTCATTAGTTTGAGGCGCCCCCCCAAGTTTAGACATATAGAGAATAAACTCTTCAATAGTATAAGGGGTCCCCTGCAAAGGATGCTCTTCTGCTACCATGGACCAAAAAACCCTGTAGTTAGGTAAGTCTCTTCTAGTTTTGCTAGAAGAGTGAAAGAAGGCCTCATTAACTCCTATGGTGTATCAGTAAAAGGAAGGGTTCCAGAGTCATTAGGAAGGGCTCCAGTTGTCAAAAAAAAAACCTGACCTCAGCTACATATTTGCCAACCAAAGGGCCCCACTGAAAACCTCAACGAGACCCTTCACCCAAACAGCAGCCCTTATTACAGAGCCTGCCCCCCACCACACATACATTTGAAAAAACTAAATTACAAGTCCAAAAACACACTATGATGGTCACCCCATTCCCCTACCAGTCACCCACTAGTAGCGACAGCCCCACCACATCCGAGCGGTAAGCATGACTCAAGGGACTTCATCAAAGTAGTCATATAAACCAAAGAGGGAAAAGGCCCATCAAGTTCAGAAGGTTAGAAAGGAGCTTTGGCCCACCGAAGTGACAGACAGAGGCAAGAAGCAGTAGTCAGGCATCCAAATACACTAATTAGATTTTCCCATTGTGTGCTGGGTGAAATGCGTTAAAATAATTTTAACCAAAATGTCCCAGAACAGTTACAATGCTGTCCCAGCAGAATGCCCAGACAAGACAACAGAGTGCTCTCAGTGACCTAATTGAGATGCCACTCAGTAAAGAATCATATGAGAAATGCAAAGGGGTCCACAAAGTCACTCATCCACAGAGTTTCAGAGCTAGAGTATGACACTCAGTGTGCAAGAGGCACAGCTGCCCACAAGCAAGAGACACAAATAGTTCATTGGCATCTGAAGACCTCTTGAAGTCAGTCATGGGTATCCGTATGTATCGATCAGTCTGAGAGTTGAATCCAAGGAGAATAAATCCATCTAAATAAACAAGGCACAGAACAGTGCAGGGAAGCTATTACTTTGCATCCAAGTTTAATTGAGACTGGGAAGGGGATAAAGGTTCATTCTCAAGTAGAACTAGCTATCCATACTAATAACTAGTAATATACAGAGTGGGGCTAGTGTTTGTAATACAGAACTTGAAAAAGGATACCAAAACAGCAAAAACCATCAAAACATTAGTTGTATAAGGGAACTGCAGAACTATACAGCCGATAAATTACCTAAGGTTATCAGCAGTCGGATAGGTTTGAACAGATCCGAGAACAGAGTCGGGAGCTTGCAGTTCGCCTGGTCTGCCGTGAGAAAAGTCTTTTGCTCCCTTCAGACATCAGGGACTAATTTTGCAGGATATAACATATGAAATCTAATAGAAGCTGCATATAATTTAGATTTAATTGATTTATAGGCTGCCTGCTTTTGTTGGACTTGTGGAGGGAGGTCTTAGAAGATGGAAATTCATTGTCCTTCCCACAACAGCTCTTTAATTGCTCTCACCTTCTGAAGAATATGGACCTTATTCAGGTAGTTTAATAGTTTAAAAATGACAGGACAAGGACGGTCCCCATCCACCGGCACAGGCTGTAGTGCACCATGAGTGTGCTCAATTGCAAATTGTGGCCCGTTAAGAGAGGGGCCGGAAATTTTTTCACAAAAGTGCCGCACAAAAAGAACTGTGTCTTTACCCTCACTTTTTTCTGAGAGCCCAGTGACAACTAAATTGTTACACCTACTTTAGCCCTCCTAATCTTCCAGGACTTCTTTGAATCTTGTTACCTTTCATCAGAGAGCCATAAGCTTGTGGTCAGTGCAGGCCCACCAGTCATGTAATGAGCTCAGCCGAGCTTCCGATTTGCCAACCCACCAGCTGAAATCATCTATGACTGGGTCTGATATCCTTCAGTTTTCTGGTCATGTCCAATATAATTTCTTTAAGGGGAGACAGTTCTTGCAGGAAACAATCCATGGTAAGTGACTCCATCATGGGACCAGGGCTTGTAGTAGGTAATGTGCTTTACTTAAGACACTTGGACCCCAGAACACAATCAGGAGGAGATGACAGTACATGAATGATGGCCATTTGTTCTGTATTGAGGTCCATTTGGTCAGTTATTTTCGGTACTGAGAAAGTATTGGTGTCTTGTCAGCATTGGTATCCATATAACAGCGAATGGTTAGAGAAAAAACACAAAATTACTAAAAAATTAAATCAAAGTGGCTAAAGCAGTGCTGGAGAGCTGGTGCTAGTGCTGACTCATCATGTCACTTCCCCCACTAGGCCTTACTTTATCTTGCTTACAAAAAATCAGAACAGTCATTCCAAATTAAAAATGTTATCTTGCTTGTATATAAAGGAAAAGAGAGGCAGCACTCACTTCCTTACTGATGCCAACTACCCTCCATTTAAAAATGTGCCACAGAGCCAAAAATGCCGAATTTGCAGGTTACATAGCTAACGGTACACTATTAGGAGTCCCAAAGAAACCAAAACAGTGTCTGTACCTAGCATTTTGCACTTGCACACTTCATCAGAGGTCTTATTTGATATATTTTTCAATTCCAACTCTACTGTACAGATTACATTAAAAGTCTTACATATGTATCTTTAAAAAAAAAAAAAAAAAAAAATAAATGTTTAGGTCCTGATCCATTTCCTTAGGTTAGGTTTCCTAAACATAGCACTTGAAATGCAAAGTTGAAATTTGCCATATTTAACAGAATATAGGGGAATAGACTTTTTTAAGCTGTGCTTGTGCAAAGCATCACTGGATTTGCTGAATTAGAAAAAAATGTATATGATCCTTTGTCCTGTAACCCCATCGCCCCTGGCTGCAGTGGCTAGAGCACCAGCACAGGTGTGTGGGCCCTCCGTTTGTCTTAGAAGGCCCTATACACCAACACCTGAACAGAAGAGGCATACACAGCACTTTGGAGAACATGGCCACAGTCATTCAACGCTGCATCCAATGCAGTAGCTGATGTCAGGGATCCAGGACAAGGTGCTCCCCTTGGGGTCTGCTTCACTCACCTGACTATCCATTGAACAAATCAGTGTTAACATATCCACACCTGTTTCTTCTGGAAAGTGCCACATGCTGAAAAACCAAAACAACAGTTTGATGTACTTACACAACTGAATAAGACAATATGAGATGATGCTTGCATAACTTGATCTGCTTTGTGGCTTTCCTGCCTCTCTATCCATGGGATATGCCACCCTGTGGGGTACAACACAATGAACCCTACAGCAGGGTCCCCCCCCCCCACAGGTGCCAGGAATGAATGCGTCAGCTAAAGGTAGGTTAGGAAGAAGCCCATGGGGAAGAGAGATGAGCCACTGGAGGAGGAGGGGTTGATGGTTGGCAATGAAAAATAATCCTGGTAAAGCCCAGGATGTTGTAACCTTTTAAGCTCGATTGGGGAGTGATGTTGTTGTTCCGACCATTGAACCTCAGGCTTAAAGCCCTCCCATTCAATGTGCTTATGCAACTGAGTAAGATAATGTTAGATGATGTCTGTGTAACTTGATTTGCTTTGTGGCTTTCCGCCTCTCTATCCGTGAGATATACTACCCTGTAGGGGTGCGACACAAGGAACCCTAGCGGAGGGTTCCCCCCTACAGGTGCCAGGAATGAATGCATCGGATAAAGGTAGGTTAGGAAGAAGCCCAAAAAGAATACCCAAAGATGTCAAACTTCAAAGAGGTGAGGATGATGAATGAATTCTGTGAAGAGAAGGGCTAACTTCCTAAGGAGTGAGGGGAAAGCCGGGCCACCATCCGCCTCCATCCAACAGCAGAACCTAACTAACTAACATGAAAAAAGCATTAACTCTAACTAATATTATGACCATTGGCATGGACGAGAGGAAAACCCCACTTTGAGGAGGAAACCTCTGGGGACCCAAGGCCTAGGTCGCCTTCCCTCCAGGCTGACAACATTTGATTTGAGGACGTATGTCAGTAAAGAGAATGGTTCATAGATGAGGGATATAAGTCGGGAGGATGATGATGATGATGAGATGGGGAAAAACTCCAAAGAAGCACAGATTAAATAAGAAACATGAGGTAGCAGGGACCCAAGGAGGGTATGCTCAAGTAGTCGATGGGAGATAGTAGATCAGAGGAGCAAGGATAGGAGTGAGTACATCCATGTATGAGTCAGAGGAACAAGGGGTATCCAGATGTGCTCACAAGGAGATTCCAGATGTGTTGATGAGGAGACAGATGATAACACAGACTGGCTTGATTGAGCGATGCGCGTGAACAGACATTGAGGTTGAAGAAGCATGCTTGATTATGCGATGTAAATTATTAGATCCTGAACAATTAGACCCAGAGGTTGTTGTCAATGAGGTAGTATGGAATTCAATGATAGGAATGTTTGAGTAAGCAATGTAAATAGATAAACCTTGATATAATGCTGAGTGAATGATGACTGGATTTATGAACTCTATATGACTGGAGTTATGAACTCGATACATGCAGCAGGATGGCCGTGTTTGATAGGTGGCATAGGAGTTATGATAGGTAAGCGCAAAAAGAAATATCGATATCAGGCCACGAGTGGAGTGAATCCTGAAGAGCCAATACTGAATTGGAAGAAGAGGAGACAGGAATTAACTTGAAATGAACTTGGATGAAGGTATCATGCTCTATGGAGCAATGTGAACAATGATGCTCCTCGAAAGAAGGCAGACTCAGAGGCCAAGAAGGCATGTCAGGAACCAGAGGTTAAGCTCAGGACAGCAATCAAGGGGAGTCAAATCAGATGATGTACGATAAAGAGGGAAGCCATGAGTGGAAAGAATCCACGACGGTCAGGATGAGAATAAGTGCTAGGCTAAGGAAGGTAACAGAGAAGGATGAGGTACGATGAGGGACTGACGCATGAAGACAGGTACTGGAGAGTGATGTATGAAAGGATGAAGGACGGTAGGGAGGTCAATAGGGTTGCATAGGACCCAACCAGTGCAGGATGAGAACTGCATGGGGGCGAGTTGGATTAGGTGGTATATGATCCACGATAGGTACTGTATGCCCAAAGAATTATCGATAGCAGGCCAGACAGAGCAAGTGAATAGCACAGACTTGGCAGCAAACTACACCAAAGCATACTGATAGAGTGATTGAATTAAATGAGCAGGTCAAGGCTAGATATCATGGAGCTGAAGGGGCTATTGAGTCGAAGGATCGCCGATGAAAGGATTGATGATGGACAATATGGAGTAAGTAGACTCCTTGAAGGAAGTAGGCTCCAAAGGGGGCAGTAGGACGAGCTGGATGAGGTGGCACTCAGGCCCAGTTTGATGGAAGGTCAGATAGAGTCAGCCAGGGATGGCCCAAGGATATGAATGGTAGAGCAAGCGAATAGATAAACCGTGGCATGATGAGATAGAAGCCATGACTGGAGTGAATCCTTGATGGCTGATGATGGATGGAATCAGGAACCTGATACATGTGGTGTGAGGGCCGCGGATTGATGAGTAGGGCGTATGAGTAATGATAGTTATGGCCAAAAAGAAATGGCAAGTCAGACAAAGCCTGCTGAGACTGATGGCACGATAGGCAGAAAACCACAAAAGTCAAGTGCAGCCACATAGGAACAGTGGAAAAGACCCAGGAGGCAGGGGCAGATATCCTGCTCCGATTGCCAGCCGGCCTAGCAAAAGTAGTGGCAGACATGGAGAAGAATTTTTTTTTTTTATTGTAGATTGGTTTAGGCACTAGGATAAGCTCTACGCCGAAACATAGGACAGAAGAGTGCAAGTAGGCTAGTATGGACACAGGTAGAATATCTGCACACTGAATACCAGAAGTCCCACCTGACAGATTCAAGAAATGCAACACAGTGCCAAACAGAAAACTTCACAGACACTGACTGCTGTTCAAACGTTTTTGGGGGGGGGGGTTGTGTTTTTTTTTGTTTTATTTGGTTTGACTGGCAGAGGTCTTCGAAATGTGCAGAGACGGGGAGTAACGGCGAACAGCAGGCAATGAATAAACATAGGCATACAGGAGGATTACCCGGCAAAAGAGCTGGTACAGAAATACAGACCTTAAGGTGAGATGTAGGACATCCACAAAACGCAAGGGGTGAGGAAGCTGAGTTAATGACTCGGCAGCAGAGAACGAAGGACAGCGCCGTAGGCTTGCTGGTGGGCTGCTCAGTGGGAGCAGAGGCAGGAAAGGGCAGCTAGAGAGGAAAGTCCCCCAAGGAATGACTCCAGTTAGAGAAGCAGTAGGGAAAGTGAGGGGAGGGAGAGAATGAGCGCAGAAGCAGATGCAACAACAGAAGTGAGGAGCCATGCACTGAGTGCACACAGGGGAGACAAACCTGAGCACCGGTGACGAGCAGATGAAGGGAACAGACAGTTGAGAGCCTGGATGGGATGCGGCAGAATGAGCAGTACAGGCAGGAGGTGGAAGGCATTAGCAACATCAGGTGCATGGAATGAGATAAAGTCAAGGCAAGCAGCAAAAAATGGGGGGGTCAGGAGCGAAGGTTTAGGTGCGGACAATGGTCACCAAACAGCGGCAGCAAGGAAGCCCACAAGTCGTGCATAGAGGAATGAATAGGCAGCCGGAGGCAGCTGAACAAGAGAAAGCGCAGCAGAAATCCAAGGTACAGGAGAGCAGCGCCTCAAGCTGCAATGAAAAAGAATCCTGGTAAAGCCCAGGATGTTGTGACCTTTTAAGCTCGATGGGGGAGTGACGTTGTTGCTCCGCCCATCGAACCTCCAGCTTCAAACCCTCCCATTATAATACTGTGGAACTTTTAATAATTATGACAAATAAACATCGTGGATCTCTTTCTGCCAGCTGGTTTGCACCAAAATCGAATCATGCACAGTTGATCAGCTGGTAGCAGATCAGCTGTCAATATCAAAAAACAGGCGTGGTATGTCACTGTCAGGTTTGCACTGTCATGCTCATTCAGATAGAGAGAATCCACAATGTCGCAATAAAATGGTTAAACTCTCTTTGCTCCAAGCATGTAAAGAGAAATGACAGTACATTACATACTGGAGACCTAGATGCAGAAATGCTCAGTTTGTCAGCTGGTATCTCTGGTCTGATGGTGAGGCTGTAACTTCTGAGCTGTCTACAAGAGCTGCTTTACCTCCCACAAATAAGAACAAGCATTTGTCAATGCCGAATGTTTGCTTGCTGGTATTAGCAATGGAAGTGCAGGAGTTAGACAGATGCAGAATAGGAATGGCAGTAAAGTCTTGAACTTCACTCCAACCCCACCTCCACCCCGCAGAGATGGACAGGCATTGGGGTATGCCTTTGGGCCGTCACCCATAACTCTCATGCCATTTCACCTCACCCTATCCTGCAAACACCAACAAGTGTTGAGGTGTGCCTTGGGGTGTTCAGCTTTACAGTCACCCCATTCCATAAGGACATACACTGAAATGGATGCAGTATAGGAGAATGGGGTGAACTCTGGGGCTGAAGAGTCCAAGGTACACTTCAATGCCTATCACTGGCTGCAAGGTGGGGGTGGAATGGCATGAGCAATACAGCCGGCAATCCAAAGGCACACCCCTGACACCTGTCAGTCTGTACAGGGTGGGACGTTATGGTTAGAAACTCCTAACTCCCCAGGCATTTGTTGGTATTTGTACTACATTTTCAGCATTGCCTTTTTGTGACCCCCACCTCATGACAGGATTTGAGACCTCTGCTCATGAACAGTGGCACTGTGATTTTGTTACTCTATCCAGAACGTTGATTTCCCACAGCGACCGTGCCATTCTGCGCCAGATGTGTGAAACCACAGTTCAGGCAGGGTGTAAAAAATGACAGCTGTACTGTTCATAAGCAGGTGTGCAAAAATGGCAATGTTGCAGATCTGGAGGGAAAATATTACAAATTCTTGAAGTTATGAGTGTGCATGGAAACTGCACAATGCTCACTCATAACATATTAATTTTGTGGACTTTTGTCAACAAATTTTCAACGTAGGCATTTTGGGATCTCTGCTCATGAACAGTGTCAGTGTGATTTTGTTAATTTGTCCCAAACATTGATTTCCCACAGCGACTATGTCATTGTGCGCCTGCTGTGCAAAAACACATTTCAGCCAGCATGTGACAAATGACAGCTGTACTGTTCGTAAGGAGGTGCGAAAAAATGCCAATGTTGAAAATCTGGAGTGAAATATTAAAAATTCTCGAAGTTACGAACGTGCGTGGAAACTGCTCTATGCACGCTCGTAACACAATCATTTTTTGAAATGTTCTCACCAAATTTTTAACATAGGCATTTTGGGACCTCTGCTCATGAACAGTGCCACTGTGATTTTCTTACTCTGTCCCAATCATTGATTTCCCACAGCAACTGCGCCATTTTGCGCCACATGTGTGAAAACACATTTCTGGCAGGATGTGGAAAATGACAGCTTTACTGTTCATAAGGAGGTGTGAAAAAATGGCAATGCTGAAAATCTGGAGTGAAAATATAAAACATTCTTAAAGTTCCGAGCGTGCGTAGAAACTGTGCAATGCAAGCTTGTAACACAGTCATTTTTTGGAATTTTCAAATTGAATATATTTTATTCATTTGTAGAAAGAGTTATGATATCATTTAACTCATACATTTGACATTAGCCTGATACATTTTGTTTGAACATTGTTCTATGCTAGGGTCCTGTTACAATACAGAATCTTGTAAAGTATGTGTTATAAACATGGTTTCAGTTGTGTTCAAATATTACAGTCTCATCTAACTACAGAGACCCTTCATACTCCTCCTCCTACATTTTTTGGAATTTTTTCACCAAATTTGCAGCATAGGCTTTTTGGGAGCCCACCTCATGAACAGTGACACTGTCATTTTGTTAATCAGTCCCAGAAGGTGATTCCACGCAGTGACCACAAAATCATCTTTTGGGACCGTATAACAAAATGACAGTGACTGAATTCATGAGGTGGGGTCCCAAGAACCCCATGTTGAAATTTGGAGCCAAAAGTTGCAAAAATGGCTAAGATATCCACCTAAGTTGAACCCCCCATTTATGCCATTATACAGCTTACCGGCATTTCTTCAGTTCACAGTTGGCTTTGAAGAGTGCAGACGTGTTCCCAGTCCACCAAAGATCGTCGTGCCAGGCTCCAGAGGTAAGAGTATGGGGTGAGGGGGTGTGAGGAGGTTGGGTGTGCAGAGGGTGGGTGCGGGTTGGTGGTGGGGGAGCTGGAGACAACGAGGGACCATTTTTTTTCTTTCACAGGGTAAAAAAAAAAAACATAGCGGGAAGGTTGTTCCTTCACAGATTTATTTTTGGCACACTGGGGTGGGCTCCCAGTGTGCCACCTGTGTTGTTTGAGGAGGGCGACTGAAGCCAATGGGGATTGGACCCCCCCATCGGCACAGAAAATGTGTCTGTTTGGGGGGTTCATGATGCCAAGGGGGATTGGGCACTCCCTCAGCATACAGTACATAACTATTACATGGGGGGACATCATGCCAGTGGAGATTGGGACCCCCCATTGGCTTTCATGGGGACTGTAAGTTTTTTTGAAATGTTACACTAGGCAAGGCACCACCCTGCAATGACGGGTCACTCCCTCATTGCAGCGGCTAATTCCTTTCAAGTTAGTGGCATGCTTGCTGAACTAGTGTCAGCAGCAGTGTGCCACCACATTGGGAAACGAGGACCAAGCCTAAGAATGCAGTGGTGACATTGCCCGCCACAGTGCCGCACCTCCGAAACCTGCTTCTCTCCTAAGTTGCCACATAAAAAGGCTCACTACACTGTCTACCTCCCCTCCCCCCCACAGTGTGCTTTGAAATCGGGCAGTCCTCATGCCAACATGGAGTGATGAAGTCCATACAGTATTACAAGTCCCAGAACAAAAATAAAATGAATGAAAGTACAGTCCATTCTTTCAAGCAAGAGTACCTGCAGGAATTTAAAAGAAATTCTGGACCACACTCAGCTACTGAATCAGCCACCAATTAAACCAAGAGGGTGTGCTCCCACACTAATATTGGCCGATGTTGAAAATGAACTCAGGAACATAGTGAAGTCATTGAGGGCAGAGTAGGCAGTTGTGAATGGATAAGTGCTTATTACTATAGCAACCAGCATTGCAAAGTCTTCCAACTCTCAGTTGTTTAGCTGACAATGGTGGAAATATGCCTTTTTGTTGGCAGTGGTCCTAGCTATTTCTAAACATGATGGATTCAGTAAACAGAAGGGGACCAAAGTCACTCAGAAAATGCTGGGTGACTTTGAATCTAAGGCAGCAATTTCTGGATAGAATCAGCACTGCTACTCAACAAGAGCTTGTCTCTCTGGAGTTGGTGTTGAATTTGGATGAGACAGGCATTAACTTCATCCCCTGCTCGAGTGGACTATGGACATGGTCAGCAAAAAGCAAATCAAGGTTGCTGAGTTGGGTGATAAACGACAGGTTACTGTAGTGCTCTGTGTTAAACTGTCTGGACACTACCTTCCTCCCAACTGTTTGGACACAAATTCCCCTAGCTCAGCTACCAAGGAAAAAACAATCAATGTCACCGTGTGTTCAGTTTCCCCACTGAATGAAATGTCACCGACACAGAAAATCACTGGGTGGACTCTGACACCACTACAGAGTACACAAAATCTGTAGTTGTGCCTTACACCAATACTGTCAAACAAAAACTCAGGCTCCCAACAAAGCAACACACACTGATCCTTCTTGATCTGTTCAGGGGTCATACAACTGAGGACACTGGGGGCTATTCTTCAAGGTGCGGAGTGGCTATGCGCTGCACATCTGTGGTGCATAGACACTCTCTGACCACTGCACCCCCTGCACCCAATGCACCACAGTGGCATGGGGCAGACACACACCGGATCCCCCAGCTGTCCAGTGAGCTCCAAGAGGGGGTGGACTGGGGGCGATGCACTGGGCATGCTCATGCTCTGCGCCATTCATGAAAGCGTAATGTGCCAGCTGAGGAGGGGTGCAGGCTACATGTTTCAGGGACAGTCATAGCCGCTGCATGCTCCCCCTGACTGCATGCCACCTGCAGTGGCAGAAACCATAGGGCCCACTGACATGCTGTCCCAGCCCTCCTGGACCACTGTGAGGGCAGGGGGCTGGCTGCTGCCCATGCACTCACCTACTGTTGGTGTGTGCAGCTCCGCTGACCCTCCCTGCAGCCATGACGCCGAACAGCACAAGGGATCCAGTGGCGGACCATGTTCCATGTTTACCAGACAGCCCCAATGCACCTGGGTGCTGGAGGGGTGGGGCCATGGAAGGTAGCCGCGCAGTGGCTGGTGGCTGTGAATATGGCCACCGTGCATCGTTCCACAGGTGCAGAGCTCTACGGGCGGGATACGTGCCTTTGGTATGAACTTCCAGCCCCTTGGAGAATTGCTGCCACTATCAATAACTTGAAAAAAAAAACAGATCATCCCCATATTCATGCCAGCTTTATGCACAAAACAGTTGCAACCACTAGACACTGCGGTAAACAAAGTGTTTAAAGATGAATTGAAAACACAGTTTACCAACCTGTATGCCAGTGAAGTCTCAACTCTGCTACAAAGTGGCAACTCTCAAATCTCTGTTAACTTGCACACAGCCACATTAAAAACCTGATATACCCATGACTGGTTATATGTTTACTAACAATGGTTAAGATTGAGAGACACTGGGTTGGATATTCAAAAGGATTGCACCATGTGCAAAAGGGTTGCGCCTGCGCAAGTCCGAAATTGCACCATTCTGCGATATTCAGCAGGAGGCAGTTGCACACCCCAAGTCATGCTGAGCAACAGCGCAATGCTAATGAAGGCATGCTCAACCGGAGGGGGAGGAACCATGCATAAACTGCACAGCCCGATATTCAGCCGGGCCTTGCAGAGTTGTGCAGGCGCAACCCCCTACCTGCGCCTGCACAACTTTGAGTCAAAAAAAAAAGGATTAAGTTGAGGGCCACCCACAGGTGAGCTGCCACATTGCAGGGTGCAACACAGCAGCTGCCACCTGTGGGTGGCCCTCCACTTGTTCCCTGTGCCCCCGCAGCCAGATCGTGGGCATAATAGTAACCCCCATAGCCCAGTCGCGGGCAGAACCTCCCCTCACTGGCCGATCGCAGGCATTATGTAAAAGAACCCCCGACTGGCCCGATCGCAGGCATATTGTAAAGAACTCCCCGACTAGCCCGATCGCGGGCATATTGTAAAGAACTCCCCCCGACTAGGCGATCGCGGGCATACTGTAACTGAACCCCACCCGACTAGCCCAATCGTGGGCAGAACGGAGTTCTACTCCCCCAAAGGCCAATATCCCTGGTGGTCCAGGACCGCAATACCGATCGCGGGCATAAGAGTCAAACCTCCACCACCCTTCCCCAAAGTCCATATCCCTGGTGGTCCAGTGGACCATGAAGCCCGATCGCGGGCAGAAGAGTCAAACCCACCCCCAAGACCATATCCCTGGTGGTCCAGTGGCCCCCACCCCACCCACCACGTGAGCCCCACCACCGCTCTCCCCGTCCAGCCGGGCGTGGCAGCAGCACTTACCCATTTGCCGCCACTCGCCGACCGACAGTCAGAGCTGCACGCCCATTGTTTGAAAGAAGAGCCACTGGCGCAGCCCACAGCCAGAGGCAGTCCAGATATGTGAATTATTCATTCACATATCTTGACTGCTTTGTGATAGAGGCTGCAATACCATTGGCCTTGCTCTGAACCAATGGGCGGCAGCTACCGAGCTGTCAGTTGGCGGGCAGCTGGGTGGCAGGCGGGTGGTGCTGCCGCACCGCCGACGGGGAGCAGGGTGGTGGGGCTCCGTGGGTGGTGGTGTGGGGCCACTGGACCCCAGGGATATTGGTCTTTGGGGGTGAGTTTGACTTTATGCCCATGATCGGGCTTCATGGTCCACTGGACCACCAGGGATATTGGTCTTTGGGGGTTGAACTCCATTCTGCCCATGATCGGGCTAGTTGGGGGTTCAGTTACAGTATGCCCGGATCGGGCTAGTCGGGGGTTCTTTACAATATGCCCGTGATTGGGCTAGATGGTAGTCGGGGAGTTCTTTTACAGTATACCCGTGATCGGCCAGTCGGTGGGGTTTACCATGCCCACAATTGCTGCAGGGGCGCCGGTCCTCACGGCTGCTGCTGGCAGGCGCCAGGCGCAAGTCGTCGGGGATCGGCGCACCTGCATGCTAATGGCATGCAAATGGGTTTATCTAGATGCAAATGGCCCTGTGCGCCTTGCACGTAATTATGGCCCCATTTGCATGTCACCTTTGAATATCGGAATTTGCACATGGCGCAATGGAACTTGCGCCACCGCATCTTGAATGCTCCACTCTGACCACTTGCGGTGGTGCAAGTTCCACTGCACCATGCACAGTGGCTGGCAGCCGAGGCAATATTCAAAGGAGTTGCTCAATAGCGCAACTCCGTTGAATATCACCCTGGCCACACCCCTGCGTAACTTTTTTGAGCAGCGCAAGGGCTTGCGCCACCAAATGGCGCAGTTTGAATATCCAGCCCAAGGAATGTAAAGGGGGATTCGAGCAGGCTGGCATTACAAAGGCTAACACTGAATGCCTCAACAATAAGAGCTCCGCTTCTTCACCAAAATGATAAAAATCATCATATAGCCTTGTATGCATTACATTGCTATACCAATTCTTATTTTATTTTTTTATCTTTTCAGGTAAATCTGCATCTGCACCAGATGCTGCACTACTATAGCCGTGGTGTACCTGACTCTGGACCCTGATCCCAATAACTGAAACTCAAACTTCTTTGTTTTCTTTTTTGACATTTTTATTGATAAAATACTTTTTCTTGCACACAGTAAAGTTGTTATTGCACACAGCATTGAAATCCTGACATCAGTTCTTACTACTGAAGGTGCCAATTACATGCAATGTGATCAGACGACAGTACAGTAACAATCGCTGAAAAAATAATGCTGCACCTTAAAGGGACAGCACACATATAGCGATGTTATTTTGTCAGTAATTATTTCTAGTGCTACAGTAAATGTTGTCACATAAAACCTTCAAACACCTGGGATCTCCATCCCCCCAGTGCCTGAATCTGACTGTCCATAATGCTTTCCATCCTTGCATTGGTCCTTGCCCCAATGTGAAAGAAGTGAGTGTTAAACTCCCCTGGCTGCTATCCCAAACATTTTGTGGCCTAGCCAAAGATGTATCAGAATTGGAAAGCTGTTAGTGGAGTACCAACTCTGTGTCAGAAGTACGCACCCCCACCATCAGGTCTCTGAGTTACACAATCTTGTGTCTCTGCCCATACATTACAACTTGCCCTAGGGGTGACCTCAGGATGCACCAGCAACCTTCTGCCTGCTGATCCATTTCACTCTTATGGAGTCACACAAACACATCTTCCGACATTGCTGCCACTTCTTATCTGGCAGAATCACCTCAGCCACTGCCATTATGTTTGGCTGGACCAATTCAGACATCAAAAATGACCTGCAGAAGGCTACCAAAAAAGATGTTCAAAACAATACCATTTCCGATGGAGACTAGCATGATCCCTGCAATTTGCCCCAAACCTGTTTTAACAGGTCTGGGCTAATCATTCTTCTGGCATCCACCCTTTTTGGATACCCCCCACAACCATCTTTCCAGCATCTTACATATCAAAAAAGCCTGTGTGTTGTCTTTGAACCTGGTGACATTAGAAAATCAAGATATGCCAGGTGTCAACCAACTACCTCTGGCATCAAGCCTTCTTGCTTCACTTGGATCATGTAGTAGCACAACTTGTCCACTGGTATTGGCCACACATTACCCCAGCACTGAGCCCACATTACATTTAGGAAGTTTTCAACCCCCATCCCCAATATGCTTCCTTGTACCAAGAGCCAAAGAGTTCCTGATTGACGCCAAGGCTTCATGCTCACCATCTCCCTGAGGAGGGCTAAGACTTCCATGGGATGTTCCTCTGCTTCGAGTTCAAGTTCTTGGACCCTACCACTGTGAATGAGAAAGAGCATCAGCAATACCATTGTATACATCCAGCATATGCACTGTCTTAAAGTAGATATTAAATAAAGACACCTCAGTACAAAGACCTTCGTGAGATCTCCATCAGACCTTTTATCCCCAATTGGCCATTAATGGTATGCATCATGCCCATGTTATCTGTTGTAAAGATGACTTTGTAACCCCTGAACTAACCCCCCCCAACCTGAAGAGCAACCACTGTTGGGAAGAACTCGAGCAAGGTGATGTTCTTTGTCAACTCAGTCTTGCCCCAGCTGGGTGGCCATTGTCCTGCACACCCCACCATGCCCCTTGGACGTAGGCTCTGAAGCTAAAGTCTCCAGAGGCATCCTTGTAGAATTCCCATTCCTGGCTGGTTATGACCACGGGCCAAATGGACACCTCATTGAAGCACTTCAAAAATGGTAACCAAACTGCCAAATCTTTCCTCATGCCTTTGTTCACCCACAGCCTGTGCTGAAGGTTTTGCATCCAGCACCCACATTTGCCATGTGGCGCAGGAAGGTCCAACCCATTGGGATTACTTTTCATGCAAAGTGGAGATTACCGAGGAGCTCCTGGAGCTCTTGCAACATTATCTTCTGTGCCCCAGCTGTACTACTCACTAATTCTCGTAGGGCTTGAACTTCTCCTCTGACAGCCAACACACCATGGCCTATTTGTCTCTCTCAATGCCCAAAAATAACAAAGTGGTGCAGGGCCTTTCCATTTTGGCCTGGGCCAATGGCACCTGGAAGTCTGCACACACTTCCTGCAACACCTGCAGCAGATGCCCGCATCCTCCAGAACCATGACTCTCTATGAACAGAAAGTCATCCAAAAAATGCAACACCTCTGTTCGCTCCACATTTGGCACCACCCAATGCAGAAAAGTATTTAACTGTTCAAACACCGCACAAGCCATGGTACAACCCATTGGCATGCACTTATCAACATAATACTGGCCCTTGAACTTCATTCTCAACAGATCCATGTTATCCTATTTGCCATCAGTAACCAGAATGCCAATTCAATGTCCACTTTTGTCAGCAAGGCCCCTTTACCTGCTGCCCTCACTATCTCTACTGCTCCATCATAAACAGTATATGACACTGCCATGTGGCAAGGGACAATATAATCATTAACCAAATCCCCCTCCAGGTAAGACAGATAGTTTATCATCCTGAACTCCTCAGAGCCTTCTTGGGGACCAGGCCAGTAAGGAAAACCCACAAACATGGTGAACACAGGCCTGGGAAAGGGTCACTGATCAGCCCTGCTGCCACCTCTTTGTTTATCTTTTCCTGGAACAGATCTGGTTGCTTCCTGTCTGACTTCAAATTCTCAGCCTCATACCTCTGAAGAGGGCCTTTGTATGGAATCCAAAAACCCACCATGAAGCTATCTGCCCGGGAACCAGTCAATTTCTGATCTGGGTAACTGTCTAAGCATGGCCTAATTCAGTCCACCTGTATTGGGGTTTGGGAGGCTTCGTGCCCCACTACTGAAATGGCGGTGGAGTGGTACCACCTGGCTTGCACTGGGTAAAAGATGGAGGCCGGCTGCAGGCCATACACTCATGTTTAAACTTGCTGTGCTCAGTTTTGCACACACACACACCCTAGTTAAATTTATAGCAATGGCTGGGTTTTGCCCCCCCCCCATGAGGTGAAACTGTGTGACCACCTCTTGGGGATGGGGCTCGTCTGAGAAGCTGCTATCATTGTGCTGTATGCCCTCCATGTTCTGTGGCCTACAACAGTGACATGTCCACTGCATTCCACTGCCGTGCCAGGTCACTCTGCTTCCACCACTGGAATATTCTCACATATTCCAGCCATCCATAACCCAGCTTGCTGGCATGCATTGCAATGACCCTGCTTTAATAAACCTAGAGCTCATTCCCCTTCTTGGGATTTATCTGGTCTATTGTTCCTGTGAAAATCGCAAATCCCAACCAGTTCTCCCAGGGTGAGATGAATCTGAACCCTTTTTTCTTACCTCAACTCGCTGCTCTTTCTCTTCCTTATCCTTCTCATCTTTGGTTCTTTGGGCTGACTCAAGAACTAGAAGACACCCATGTACTCCCCACTCAGAATCTGTTGCTGCACTTTCTCTGTGAGATGAGACCCCACTGGCTTCCTTAAGCTAAAAAAAAACATCGCCGCAGGGGTGGGTAACAACCTGACTCCCTTTTGCTACCATGTGGGGCATTGCCAGGGCCATTGGTGCCACCCCCAACTCTTTTGTAGGAACCACTACCATCCCTGGAGCCAGGGGACCCCTCATTTGCGTTCTGTTGTGAGGGTGTCATATTTTGTTTTATTCTCCCAGTAGGGAGACCATATTTAAATAATCCAATCACTCCTGGCAGTTCATTTTAGTGGCTACAAGGGCAGGAGCTGCCCAGACCACTTGTCTGTTAATTTGGCAGGGGTTGGGACTCAGAGAAGGAAAGAAAAAAGAAAACAAAGACAACAGGAGAGGACAGGAAAGTGAAATGGAAGATCAGTAAGTACTGTGGGGAGACAGATACAGGATAGAACAGAATATTTTTAACATTTTAATTGGCATCACTGCAAGGGGGCCCTTTTCATGGTGATCCCATTTATCACCAACCACTCCCAATTCATAACCTATGATTGGTGAATCCTCATCCTATCACATGATCCTGAGCTTCTTTGGAAGCCAAAACAGTTCAGCTTCTAGTCTAAGGAAGACAGCTATCCCCCCCTCCAAGAGTTCCCCACCTCTGTCACCATGGTTTGTGGAGCAGGGAAAAGTCCCAGAGGCCCCACTGGGTTCACCGTACATATCCACCTGGGCCATGGACAGCTGAGCCTGTCCTGGCACCAGCAGCAGCTGCCCCACTGCCTGTACCCAGGTCCTGGGTACCAGAACTACACCAAATCCACCTAGTCCAGATGCCCCCGTACTGCCAGGTTGAATGACCAGAAGGGTGGGGGCCAGCAATGGATTTTGGATGGGTGTGACTAAAATGAAAAGGACCAGAGGGATCACTGGGGTGGTTGCAAACTCTTCTGTTCCCCCTTGAGCAGTCTCTGGCAGGTTCCACATAGCCAGGGAAGTGGACATCACCCCTTTCACCCATCTGGTCCCCTTAGCGGCCGGCTTCTCTTTATGGGCATCACCTTCAAACATGCTGACCAACAGTGCCCTCATCTGCTCAGGGCTCCATTCTTCAAAGTTAGGCCTACATTGATCCAGGCATACATGTGCTGGTGGTATCTTCTGCTATCTTTATACTGGGGCTGGCTTCTTGGCTGCTGGCTGCTGAGGCACTGCTGGCTTCTTGGTCCATGGCTGCTGTGGTACTAACGCCCTCTTCTTAGTTTGTATGTGCATGCGCCAGCACCAACCTAACCCCAAAACACTGTTCAAAAGGACATTCTCTGAACTTGTAAAGGATTAAATCAGCATACTTTGTGGAAGTTGTTCAAAGTTCTTTAATAAGTCAGTGCAAAACAATGGTGTAGTTCCAATTCCTCAGCCTTGGGTATCACAGCATTAAGGTAAACAATACATTTTAAATGTGTCTGAATCCACCTTACCTGCAAGCCAGTTCCCCATATGCCTGCCAGTTGTCTAATGCATTTCAAGCTAGACGCTCCTTCTCAAAGGCCTTAATAAAGAACTTTGAGTGAGCAACTTCTACAAGGTATACTAACTTATTCCTTTACAGATTCACACAGTGTCCATTTGAACAGTGTCTTTGTGTTAGGTTGCTGCTGGCCCACCCACATACAAACCGACTTCCACTTATTGAGCCTTGCACAGTCGTTATCCAGCAGCAGCATAAACTCTCCTTGCCTGCAGTTTGCCCTCTTCTTACTAGTTTTCTTGGATGCCAGTCAGCTGGGTGCTGTCCCTGCCCTGCTGGTTGTCCCAGGGAGGTCATCTGAGACAGAAGCGCTGATGGCCCAGTACTATCTGGTTTTCAATGGCCCCACTCCATCCAGATTCCTAAAACAGGTGTCCCACCACACCTTGCTATGGGCCTGCACTAAAGCTACCAACTGCTTCTCAAACTCTGCCATCCTCTAAACAGCATTTCAGTTTTATGCATCCAAGAAAACCCCTTTTTTGTGTGTGTGTGACGCCCCCACCACACACACACACACACCTGAACCTGGCCCCTGGAGCAGGGTTTTGCTGTGATGGCCCAGCTTAGGGACCAATGAACCCCAATAGTCCTTCTCCTCCAGGTCCACAAGCTACTCCATTTGAACCCTCATGGGTGGACATCTGGAATGGCGCCACCTCTAGCACCACTGCTGACCAGTAAATGGCCTGAGTATGGCAGACATCCTACCCCAACACATGTGCCAGTCCTGGACATATCACTGCCCCCACTGCGCTGTAGGTGGACCCACACAGTCCTCAGCTGCCAGAGATGTGTGCTTTCTTTTTCTTTTTTTTTTTGTTTTGTTTTTTTAAACCCCACTGCAATTTATTGATATATATATATATATATATATTTTTTTTTTTTTTAAATGAACCCGGAATGCTTCCCCTGAGCTCTGTGAGATGTTCCTTGAGCTTAGCATGGCTAGTGCCATGCACCAAATGGTATCCATGTGACTGCACAAGTGTTGACCACCGCACATCTGCTGCCATGCCCAAAGTGGCAGCTCTTGACCACTCATGCGCATCCCATATCCACCAGCAAGCTGACTGTCATACCCAAAATGTCAGTTCTCAGCCCCGCTTGCACACACACACACACACACACACACACACACACTTCCCGCCCATGCAACATGGCAACTTCTAGCCATGCATGCGTGGCACGCACTAACATTGCCTGACACGATGCATGCAGCCAATAGATCCTGCCCAGTTCCCTACCCTCTGACCTACATGCACAGCCCCTTTAACTACTGAAGACTCATCCTCCACAGCACCTCACACAAGAAATGCCACTCCATGGCAAGCCACCATGCACAAAAATGGTAGATGTGTGCCTGCGCGTGCACTGGCTGCCCTCCTGAGCGGCTGTATGGCAGCTGCCACATTCAAGATGGCAACTCTTCATTGCACATGCACAGCATGCCCTCTCTGCCCCTGCATGGCAACTGCCATCCTCAAAATGGTGGTCCCATGCCGCACATGCACAGTGCACTAACTGCCACTATTGCCACAAGGCACACTTAAATGGTGCCCAGCTCCGTGCATTGCTTTTCCCTCCCTAGCATGTGGGGGAATTTTCACCTCAATCTACAGCCTTGATTTAGGGACACACCAACCTCTATAGAGGGATGCCAGAAGTCAGAATTCAGTTAACTCATTGTCTCCACAGGCTTACTCTGAGATTACACCACTTGCCTCCTGAATCTCCTGTATACTTTTAACAGTGAATCCTGGGCCTTTCTAAGCAAAATCAAGCCATAGTCAGCATGTTGCAAACAAATGCTAATAGCTCAATAACTGTACATGCTAGACACAAAGTATGAGTGGCATAGTTATTCAGCACAAAATTGCCTTTCCAATGGTGGCATGCATGTAATAATAAGTAATTTTGTTTTTTCTATGCTGGTCAAAAGAGCAAACTAAATATTTTTTTCACTAAAAAAGGGCAACATAAGCCATTTTTTGTTGGAAAATATGTAAAATATCAACACCAAATTAAGCATACAGACATTAGATGGTGTTTTAATATTATGTTACTTAAAAAAAAAGATATCTTTTTACTATAAAACATAATTTTCCCCATTTTAGTCAAGGTGCTTTGGTGAGATTTGAGGGCTGAATCTCAACCACACACACCATATCATAAACAAATGCGTATAACTCCAAAAGTATACATGATACACACAAAGTATCAGCATGAAAGTTGATTAGCACAAAAATGCCTTTCCAATGGTGCTATGCAACCAGTTGTTATCAATACGGTTTTTATTTTATACCTGCTGAAGTGCCAAAAATGTGAATTTTATTCAAGCTGCTTAGGTGAATCTTAATGGAAAACATGTAAGCCATACACACCATATGATAAACAAATGCGAATAACTCCTAAAGTATACATGATATACACAAAATATCAGTGGCAAAGTTGTTCAGCACAAAATTACCTTCCCAATGGTGGTATGCAAATAATAATATGTAATTTTTTTTTTTAAGCTGGTTGAAACAGCAAAAAAATTTTTTTTTTCACTAAAACAGACAAAATAAGCCATACACCATACCATAAACAAATGCAAATAACTCCTAAAGTATACATGATATGCACAAAATATCAATGACAGAGTTGTTCAGCATAACATTACCTTTCCAATGGTGCTATGCAGTCAAATATATATTATATTCTGTTACACTATATATTAAAATATATAAGTGACTTCTCCAGACGTTGCTTGGGCACACTGGGAGTCAGTAGCTGACTTCTGCAGATGTCATCAGGACACACCAGTGTTTTTTTATTGACGACTACAGGCGTCTGCTAGGAGACAATGAGTTAAAAATCATACTGTATTGGAAACACATGTGCAGCCTGACGTGTTTCAGCCCCCTTGTGGACCACAAGAGGCCCAAAATGTGTCAGGCTGGATGTGTGTGTCCAATAAAGTATGATTTTTAACTGAATCCTGACTTCTGGCATCACTCTATAAAGGTTGGTGTGAACCTGAACCAAAATTGTAGAATGTTGTGAGTTTCAGTGCACCACTATCCTTGTGAGCACTCCCTACCGTACAAGAATTTTCATTTCAGTAGCTTATCATTTCACAAGCAGCCTGAACAATGTATTCACTTCAATACTTTATCTTTCCAGCAACTATGCCATTTAGTACTTAATATTTCAACCAGTGCTGGTGCATGTGAAGAACTTTGCACCTCATCATTTTTATTTGCCGACAGCCTTGAAAATTTAAGAACTCAGTACTTTTTAATTCAATAAGCTGCTGTCTCACTTTACCTTTTTCCTTTCTTTTTTTTTTTTTAAACCTTATACCACTTCTGCAAATCACCTGCTGCCTCCTCTAGGATTCACTCGCACCGCCATTATTTGGCTAATGAAATCCCTCCTGCCTATGTAGTAGATGGTCATGCTTTCTGGGTGCTTGGCCCTCTGGCTCACACTACCCAACCACACCTCGGCCCTACTCCTCTTTCATTCGCACTGGAGCTGTGATCGGAAGTGGAAGATGGCCAGTCCCATGCCTCACTTCTTAATCTCTTTCCCCGCAATGCCTATTTTATACACTATTATCACATTTTTTTGTAGCCGCATTACCTAGTAACACCATGCTGCCTAGCTTCCCTGCACAGCCAGTGAGCACTCTTGGCTCTCTGCTGCCTTGCAGCATTTTCTATGCTTTTGAGAGAAGCACCCCCCATGCTGCTGCTTGCAGCATTTTCCTTTCAGGACCTTCCACTGCCCACAGCTTACCGAATGGGAGTGCCCCCAGCTTGTCAGCTGCTGAATTGTAGCCCTGTCCCTTCCTTTTACCACAGCTGTTCTCATTTTATTTATTTATTTAAACTTTGGTAACCAGGTAGGCCCACTGGAACCTTGCGGTCCCTTTTTCAGTGGTGACCCGGGTTTAGTTACATGTACCTAGAGGGAGGGAAAAACCAATGCAAACGATATGTACATTACAGCAAGGCTTTACATAGAATGCGTGAACAAACATTACAGTACAGAAACTGATACAACTAATGCTTCAGTCATTTGTTAGGTACAGACAATTGACAGCTGTGTTAGCTGTTTGCTGCCAGCACTGCACAAGGAAAAAGCATGATCAACACCTGCTGAATCCGGCTCCTTATACTCTCACCCCCTGCTGAATACCGGCACCTTTTGCAGTCTGTCTGTCTCTCTCTCCCACTTCAACTCTCCTAATGCTAACGGCATTTTTCTTTTTTAAAACAACTCCTGTATTACTTGCTACTCTGCCAGCTTACCACTTACAGCAGCTAAGCCCTGAGGCCACTTTGCAACATCCCCCAACAGCAGCAAGCTCCTGAAGCATAAAAGACCCTTGCTAAACCAGTCCTTGCAAAACTTAAACTCACAGCTGCCATACAGGCTCTTATTCGGTATTATTCGGTGGTGTAAAGGTGGAAGGAGGCACAAGGCCATCAAGACCACCTTCCCTATACAATGTAGGGTTTACTGTGATAACTATCCCAGTAGGAGCTTATCCAATTCAGCTTTAAATGTTTTAAAGTTGGCAATATTTACAATGCCACGCGGCAGCCCATTCCATAGTGCAGCTACTCTTAATTGTAAGGCAGTGCTGACATTTGTTACTAAGCACTTTCAGAATGTGTATCTGTTTATTGTGACACCTCAGGTTTTCAGGTTTGTCTGACATTATGATGTTACAGTCTTTCATAAGAGATTTGTCACCTAATAATTTAAATAAGAGAAGCAGATCCCCACGGTCCCTTTTCAATTGCAGATCGTACAGGCCAAGAGAACTCAGGAGCTCTTCACAGGGCAGATTTCTGACTCTTGGTATTAATTTAGTAATTTTTCTTTGCATACTTTCTAAAATTGTTGGATCTTTCGGATGAGATGTTAAACCAAGGTCCCATCTGCCTGTTCTGGTGGTAGTTCAGGTGGATGTTAAAGATCCCATGGCACTTCTCGAAAAGAGTAGTGGAATTTCCCCAGTACCCTGGCCGAATTTCCCCCCATTCATTAAAAATACCACCAACAGCTTAATCTGGCTCAGTGTCAATTGGCATTCATCTGTATCCCCCTTTCCTGGGTCGTGCCTGAAAATAGGCAGAATTTGTCTAGTGCACTTACCCGGTCAACAAAAACTAAATAAATAAAAGGTATGGGGCCCAGAGTGAGACAACATAATCTGTATGGGGATGAATAAAAGATTTATAGAAAGGTAGGATACAATTTTCATTCCTCGTTATGAATGACCTCTTCATAACTGTTAAGATGTGGTTACCAACCTGTGCCACTTTTCTACAGTGGTTTCCAGCCATAAATGAGTTATTAACTATGATGCTGAGATCTTTTTCTGTTGTAACCGATTAATAAATTTTCCATTTAGGCAATAACTGGTGAGGACATTTTTAGTACCACAGTGGTCTACTGAACATTTGTCCAAGTTGAAATACATTCCATTGTTTGTTGCTTACTTTTCTATTTTTGCCAAATCTTGTTTGAGAAGTGATATTTTTTCAACAGTATCTACTTCCATGGTGATTTTAGTACCATCAGCAAATTTTTTGATTTTGTTGGAAACTCCTTGATGAAGATTACTAATATAAATGTTGAACAAGGTAGGCCCAAGTACCGAGCCCTGTGGCACCCCACTGGTTACATCAATCTCACTAGATATTGTGTCCCTTATCCTTACACTTTGTGATCTGGTCTTAAGCCAGTCACTGACCCAGGCAATCATGAAACTACTAAAACCCAGTTTTATCATTTTGTTTATTAGCAAGTTATGAGAAGCAAGGTCAAATACTTTCCTGAAATCTAGGTAAATTACATCAACCAGAGTGTTCTTATCCAGACTGTTACTTATGAATTCATAAAAAGTGACCAATTAGTAGTACAAGATTTTCCCTTAAGGAAGCCATGTTGAGTCTCGTCCATGATATCTAGTTGTTCTAGTTCGAGATCTATTTTATTTTTTAGGATTTTTTACCATTACTTTACACATGATTGATGTAAGACTGATAGGGGGATAGTTCTCAGTTGATTTTTTGTTTCCTTTTTTGTGGATAGGTACTACAATCGCTCTGCACCAGTCATCTGGTACTTTCCCATCTTTAAAAGATTTATTAAAGATAATGGTTAAGGGGCACAAGGGTTGGTCAAGGGTTTTTTTAGTAGTATTCATGTTATCGGGTCCTGGTGTTGTATGGTTTTCAGAGATAATATTGCTGTTTTGATTTCCTCTGGGCTGATATCTGTATAATGGTCCATGCTAGTGACTGGTAATTGACTGGTATCATTTTTGGTAAAAAAATATCCAAAATATTTATTAAATGTGTCAGCGACATCAGATTTGTTGTTAATCTATACCACATTATTGAGTATGGTTGAGATGGAGTTGTCATTGCATTTACTTCAGTTAACATATGCATAGAATGCTTTTGTATTACCTTTTGCTACTGTTTTCTTTCAATTTTAATGAAAGTCTTAGCTTTTTTTTAATCTCTCGCATAAATTAGGCTATGGATTCCACACTTTTTTTTTATTTTTCTATGTAACCGCCCTGTTACCCGGGGTTACTAGAATCCCAGTAAGACCTAGTGGTAGGCAGGGAAGGCAGCTTGTGAAACTCCAGTTAAATGGATTTCACACTGTCTCACTCTGTTCTCAGTCTCAGTTGAGACTGAGGGATGACATCACTATAGAACTATCGCAGCTGCATGAGCCACATTGGAATCTGCAGATGGGAGTTAGGCTAGAATGTGAATGTAGCCCTGTGGGGGGTCTGTCTATGCTTTGTTTGTTCAGTTTGGATGTGAATAAAAGCCACACTTTAGAATCCCATTCCTGGTATTGGGCATTACAGTTATTGCTTCCTGTGTTCAGATTTACTTGGGTGCTCCTGTGCAGAGTAGCCAAACCTAAGCACCTGTGCCGAGTAACCTAATCCTCCCCGAACCCAGTACCCACCAGGTACTGCTGTCAACTTCAACAGCATACCACCTGTCGTTTGCAAAAAGGCAGGAGTGTAGGGGTTACATCTATATGCTTTTTCTTTTTTTTTTTAATTTGCTTATTGATTTTGTGAGTTAACCACTGAGGGATTTTCCCTTTGTCATTATTAGTTTTCTTTAGTGGAATATGTAAAGTTTATAGTTCATATATGATACTATTGAAAATTTTCCAGCACTCATTAGTATGAAGACCTGAGAAGAGCTCCTCCCAGTTATATCTATTTAAAGCAGCTTTAATTTGGACATAGCCACCTTTTGGATAATTGTATCTAATATTGTCACATGTATGCTTTGTTTCCATGACTATCCCTGCTAGGATACCTACTGGTTCTGTATTATTTTCCTGCTTATCTTTTTGTAAACTGTATATTGTACTCTCCCGGGTCGTGCTTGAAAATACACAGGGTTTTTGCCTAATGCACCTACCTGGTCAACAAAAGCTAATAAATAAATAAATAAATAAATTTAGGGGTATTTGTGAAGGATTTTTTTAAATTGAAATTAAATAACACAGTGCTTTTGTCATTGCTGCCGAGTGGTTTAGTTATTTCAATGTTGTTAATAACTGATTGGTCATTTGTAAGTATAATATTCAAAATGTTCTTACCCCAGTAGGTTCTGAGACCAGTTGTTCCAAGGCCAAGAGTGATAAATGTATCTAGAAACATTGATTCAGTTTTATTACATGTGGTTAAGCTATTCCAGTTTATTTCTGGTAAATGCAGGTCCCCTACCAATAATACATCTGATTTATTGGTACGATCTGTGACAATTTTGTTTAATTTCTCATTATAAGTTAAGTCAGCAGGCAGGGGCCTATACAGATTGCCAATGATTATTTTTTCCCATCATTGTGTTTGATTTGTAAATAGCACCCCTCAATGTCATAGTAAAGACTGATGTTTATTTATTTTACTTCTATTGATTTATTGACATAGAGACATACTCCCCCTCCTTTTTCAGTTATTCTGTTTTTATGGTATAGAGTGTACCCTTGAATATTATTAAACCACAATTAAGTGTTGTCCCACAATGTTTTAGTGATTGCTATGATGAAAATTTGTTTTTCAATCACAAGAGGCATCAGAGCAGCACTGGGGTCATTAGCCGTAATGCTCACCACATTCTCCTGTGCTGTACCCATACTTATTTTCTAATGGAATGAGGTGAGCGTTAGGGCTGACAACCCCGATGTTGCCCCCTCTGATGCCTCTTGTTCTGTGCAGGGTGGGGGTGGGGTGTTAGAGTTGGAAACCCTAATGCCACATTTCCCTGCTTTTGCCACTTTAACCCTAACTGATGCATTAGTGAAGTTTATTACAATTTATTTTCTTTACTTTTTGGGATAGTGTAATCATATCCTAATGTGTTTGTTCTGCACTCCAATTCCTCCATAGAAGCATATATGTACATAACTACGGAAGTGCAGGGCCTAGAGGGGCCATGTGCTTCCATTTATAGGCCAAGAGTGATACAACTGTCATCATAGCCATGTTATTACCCCAACTGATGCACCCAGTGGCAAAACAAATTCAAATCCCCACTGAAATGTAATTCTGCACAACTGCAATGCCATTTCTGCTTCACAGGTGTGAAAACTCATTTCAGCCAGGATCTGAAAAATGACAGTTGTGGCATACATTTTGTAGGAGTAATAAGCATTCTATGTTCCAAATTTGGGGTCAAAATATTTTAAATTGACAAAGTTATGAGTATGAATTGCACAATTCCAATGAGCATTATAACTCAGCCTTTTTTTTGACATTTTGATCACACATTTTTTACATGGCTTTTTGGGGACCCCACATCATGAACAATATGACTGTCATTATGCAAATCCTGCCTGAAAGGTGAATTCACCAAGTAATTGTGAAATCACCTTTCGGCCCGGAGTTGACAAATGACAGTCGTATTGTTCATGAGGTGGGGTCCCCAAAAGGCCATAATAAAAATGTGGGTGTCAAATCTCAAAAAATGGCTGAGTTATGTATCAAAGTAGCCTGTAAAATCCTTTTTTGTGAGCTCATGAAAAAAGAATTGGTGATAAAGGAATTGGCTCATGAAAAAGGATCTCAGTGAGTCACGAAAAAGGATTTTAAATGTAAAAAAAAGGTATTGCAAGGTGGCTCTTCCACTAAATAACTTCGCAGTCATCTAACGGAGTCCTGATGAACAAGATATATGTGTTGCTGTCTCTAGATACCTTCCTTTGGGTGCTTTTCAAATTTTTTTGGAAAAAACAGAAAACAAGATGGTGGCTCACTAAAAAGGAATTTTTTCAGACGAAAAAGGATTTTCTTCTCATGAAAAAGGAATGAGACTAAATCCTTTTTCATGGGATCAAATCCATTGTCTAAAAAAAGACAGCTATCCTAAAGACTGGAATGTTCATAAACGTCCCATTAGGATATGATGGGAGCTAAAAAACTCAATAACTTTGCATCAGATTAATATTATTGCACCAAATTTTCACTGTCTGTTCTACTACTAAAGTTCTCTACACTTCTAAAATCATGCATAAATTCCACACCATCTGGCCGCAAGGAGATGAGGAAAAAAAAACGCAAAAAAGGTGGATTTTAACTTTTTTCACTATTGGTATCTCAGAATCCACACATCTGACCAGAATGAAACTTGCTACATCAATAGATCTACCTCACAGGACAGCACATACCCAATGTTGTACAAATCCATTGAATGGTTGCAAAGTTATTAAAGTGCAAAATTAGAGATTTAACATTAAACATGCTACTCAACCCTAATTACAGAGGTGTGACCGCGTCTTTCTATAATACAATGTAGGCAGAAATGTCACAGTGCAAATATAGCCACCATTTCACCAAGAATCAGACTAAAGTGAAAAATAAATGGTGTTATGTACCCAATTGGCACATAACACTACTTATTTTTTACTTGTCTACGTCATCCTGTGAACCAAAAATGTCAGTCAAGTAGATGAACACTAGACTGAGGCCAATGTCACAGTGAATCCACCCTGAATTACAGCCAATAGCACTCCACCTTTAATTCTGAAAACCCCTCTCCGATGCCCTTTTGTTTCTCTGCTTTACTCAAAGTCCAGGCACATTCTTCATGTTATGCCTTTACTGCTGCATTATTCTTGTACTACTATGTTGATTTTTTATTTTCCAACATGCAGTGCCTGCATTTTAAACTCCCCCCGCAATCTGTCTCTCTTGCCATGTGAACTGATTGCAAGAGACAAAAACCACCGCTGGCCGAAGAACTGATGCATGTCTCAGTCGCTAGCTCTCCAGCAGCTCCCCACTTGGTCGCTCTCCACTAACTCTCCCCTTCCTTGCTGATCGCAGGTTTGTAAAGTAAAACATAAGCATTTTGAGGGGAGGGCTGTGGATCTACTCATCACAGCTTGCTTCTGGGGACACACTGCTGAACTACAGAGCTTGCAAGTTGAGGGGATGACCAAGGATCCACCAAGCACTGTTTCACAGGAAGGAGAGCCCAGTACTTTTAGATAGGAAACTTTAAGTGTGGAATGAGCATCCTGCGAACGCAGACAATACATACACAGAACACACAATGACCTGTGTTCAAATATGCCATTAATACAATCAAGAGGGGGCAGGACTTTCATAACTCACTTGTGGCTTCACCACTCATGAGTTATGATCCCACCTCTTCAGCTCTGGAAATAAATGACATATTTGAACACAGGCCATTGCATAGTCCTTATATATCACACCAGTGATGAACACATTGGCTAAATACACCATGTTATTTTGGGGTTTATTTTTTTTCACTTAGATCATGTTATTTATATGTACAATCTGAAACTAGAATACAGACAACAATGGATCAGATAGAGAATTTACAAAGGAAAAAGAGGATGTTTAAAGAGTCACTGATGCCTCCAGAAGAACTTTGAGAAACATAACATTTGGGCACAAAGCAGCTTACAATTCTTACTAGCTTTGTATTTCTTATTACCATTATTTACTACTGAGGGCATATACATGAAAACAGGATAGTGCTTCCTTGAGGGTTCATCAGCTCCTATTGCTTCTTCCCAACCTGGGACCAAATATTCAAAACTCTGCCCAGTGGGCAAAGTTATTACACCCTGTTTGCCTAGGTTTGTGCCTGTGTGCAATAGTCAAAGGGGGCTTTGGCATGCACTAATGGGGTTAGCGCATGCAAAAAAAATAATGTATCAATTGGGCAAAGGGAAGGACAGGGACAGGAATTTCAGCACAGCGCAATATTCAGAGCATTTCCACTGTGTAAAAAGGGTTGTACAGGCCATTATACAGAGTGCAAATACTGCCAAGAGGAAGGCTGACTTACTGTGGACAACCATAGCAGGCAGTGGAGCAACTGTCGCCATCAACCACATTGACGGTGGGAGAGCACACCCGCACCCTGGTGGCTAGTAGCACCCCTCACCCTCCAATCACCAGCCCCGGTACAGAAAAAGAATTCCCTGGTGTCTAGTGGTTCTCCCCACCCTCCAATCGCCAGCACTGGTATGAATTAATAGGTCACTGGTGCCTAATATTCCCCCACTCACCCCACCCTACAATAGCTAGCCTGGGCATGTAGAAATAATTCCCTGGTGCCTAGTGGCTGCCCCCCCCCCCACTAATCACCAGCCCCAGAAGTAGATCAGAATTCTCTGGTGTCCAGTGGCCCTCCCCCAGCCTCTGATCACTGACCCCGGTATAAAATAATAACTCCCTGGCATCTAGTATCACCCCCAGTCACCAATTCCCATCCCCATACACTGTTGCATAGTCCCTGGGGTCTAGTGGCCCCCCACACTGTGAGCACTGACCACTCATTCTGTCAACCCCCTTTTCCTGAAGTGCCAGTGCAGCAGGAGCCCATATGGTGACCAGCACAGCCCTCCTCTCACCACCTCAGCCAGCTATCATATGTGATGACAGGGAGCATGCATAGAGTCTGCTGTAGACAGTACACGTGCTCCCTTTACAGTACAGGGGATGCATGCTTCCTCTCATCACATATGGCAGCCGGCTGAGGTCATGAGAGGAGAACTGTGCTAGTCACAGTATGGGCTCCCGTGGCACCAGCACTTCAGGTAAGTAGGGGTTGGTGGGGGGGTGGTCAGTGCCTGCAGTGCGGGGGTGCTAGATACCAGGGACTACATGAGAGTGTACGGTGACAGGGATGGGGATTGGTGGATGGGGGGTGCCACTAGATGTCAGGGAGTTATTATTTTATCCAAACAAAACAAAAGAGTCACTCAGGAATACTGGTAGGGCAGCCATCAATATAAATTACAGAGACTCAGCCTCTTGAGAAAGCACCTTCTACATGAAACATTGAGACAGCCTGCCTGCATGCCCATTTACAGAGTGTTTCATCAGTCTGAAACTGCTGATTTAATAAAGTTCCTACTTTCAACACATCTTGGCTGGAGTTAATATGCATCTGGTGAGTAGTGCCATTTTTAAGTTTTCTGTTGTTATTTTATATCAGGGACAGTGAATGGAGGGTGGGGGGACCACTAGACACCAGGGAGTTCTGATCTACTACTGGGGCTGGTGATAAGAAGGTGGGGGGAGCCACTAGGCACCAGGGAATTATTTCTCTATACTATGGCTAGCAATCAGAGGGTGGGAGGACTACTAGGCACCAGGGACCTATTAATTTATACTGAGGCTGGCAATCAGAGGGTGGGGAGGACAACTAGACACCAGGTAACAGTTGATTTTTTGGGGAACTGGGGCAATCAAGGTGGGGCTGGAGTAGGACTCAGGGGTGCAAACCTGCCACTACTTCCCATGCAAATGTGCCCATAATGGCTATGCAAATGGCCCCTTAACTCCTTCCATGCCCAATAGGCTCATTTGCATGGGGCCATCTGAATGTCACGCTGGGAACTACTGGCATTATCTGGTCTGGGGGCACAGTTCCCTGCACTGCTGGGATCCATGTCGTAGCAGTGCTATTCAGCTTAGTGCTGCACCACCACCCCTGTATGCAGTTGGATAGCACTGGTGCGCTATCTGACTGAATATGGCATCCTCGGGGTTCTAGGCAATGGACAAGTGCAGTGCAAACCTTTGCACTCCACTTTGCCCATTTTGAATATCTGGCACCTGAGATCATAATACTCTGTTTGTGACATCACAGACTGTGATGTCACAACAGAGTATTATAATTTAAAATAGGAAATGAGCTATAGAAGCAGATGAACTCTTAGAGATAAAGATCTTGTTCTTGTGGGCATTTCTTCAGTAATAAATAATGAAGAGGATAAATCTATAGAAGATATAAGAAATATAAGGTGAACTGTATCTAATATTATGCTTTCCAAAGTTTTCCCAAAGGCATCATCTGCCCTTTAAGCTAAAACCAAGTAAAACAGTAATAAAAACATTAACAATAGTGCAGTATATATATCAAATACACAACAGACTGCATTGGAATAACACATTTATCTCCACACGAGTGAGAAGATCTTCATAACTATCTCATACAGTGTCTTCACCATAAATGATATATCAGTCTTACTTTTAACTAGATAAATATGTTTGCTATGTAAGCAATAAGACACAATGGGGTGTGCATTAGACAGTTCTAAAGCATGACTAGGGGGTGTAGTGAGACACAAGGCCACAGGCTGAGTGCATCTAGCACACCAGCCTTGCATTAAAACTGCCTAATGCACACCCAAATGGGTCTTTCTATATTACATGGATGTAGTGGTCATAATTTTAATGTTTAAATAGAAATAATTTAAATGTTTACTGTGTTTTGATGTAAAATAGTTCCTCCGCCTGATTGATATATACATGTATGTGTGTGTGTGTGTATATATATATATATATATATATATATATATATATATATATATATAGTGGTTGCTATGGTTAGCATATATGCCCCCCCCCCCCAATGGTGTGGAGTCTCACTTAGACAGATACACGCATTGCCATTTGGAGACACACAGCAGGACATGTGCATTTTTTCATTTTATTCATGTGTTTTTTTATTTGGTCAGTTGCTCCGACAAGGAGCTAGTAAAAAGTCAGTTATCATGCATGCGCAGTCTGGTAAAGCAGATGATGAGAGTGCAGTGCTGCAGCAAGGGATTGCAAGTGATCTAAAAAGTAAACGAAAACAGAAAAAAAACATGAACCAGCTTTTTATTGCTAAAGTTTCTGTATCTTTACATCATGTGTAATGGCTGGGTAAGGAGGAGCGAGCGGAAGACGGATCTTGGTGGGGAGGTAAAGTGAGCGGCTGAGCTGGGGCTGAGCGGTCAGTCTGTGGGAAATTATAAAAAAAAAAAAAACAGGGAAAGGAAACATTGTTTAACCAGGAGTAGCGCACTAATCCAAAGCTTGTTTCCAGATGTGACCTGGGAGCACAAGGAAGTTAAGTGACTTGCTCAGGATCACACAGTATGCACCTAGGTGGCTGTGGGATTCAAACCCAGATCTCTAGATCTACAGCTCAGAGCCTTAACCCACTGCAAGGGTTCACAAAGAATGTCAGTGCTGTCTTTTATATTGCTTTTAGGATCTGATTTGTTGAGATGGGGGTGGGGAAGGTATGTGTGTGCCTGTATTTCTGCGCAGCTAAGCGAGGGGGGAAAAACAACATCTGAAACTTTTTAAATATTCTACTGGCTCACTGATGTCTTTCTTTATCTGCGTCCACCTGGCAGGGACTAGTTTCAGCCATGTGTTAGACAGTTCTAAGGCATGGCTGACAACCAATGAAATTGCTCAAAATCTTTAGCTCATTTTATAATCAACTTCATCATATTCTCTATTTGCAGCATTGCCAAGAGACCCAATTCATTCTGTCACAGCAGTTCACACATATGATTACATCAGTTCTATTTTAGTGTTTAGGGTCTGAGGTAAGGGCTGACAGAATACTTTTTCTGCAAAGCTGTAAGTAGAGCACTATAGATTCTTTATAAGAGGGCACTGCCATAGAATGTGAAATAGGTCCCCATTAGGGGAGTTACAACGCCAGCAGTTATTGTTATTCATTAAACCCATATGTTGTAGTACTGTAGGGGTCCTATACCATAAATGAAGGATCTTTGTATAAGCGACCTATGCTTATCTTTAAAGGTCTTATGGCAGGAAAGCCAGCACCTATACCACTGTGAGTCTGTTATGTTATAATTTAAAAGCTGACTCCGTTTGTTTTTAGCCGAGTAAGATTGATCTGGAATTATATCCCTGATATGTTTATAAATTGCACTGTTCAAATTAGATGTAAATTTAAGCCAGTGCTAGATATATTGATCACATAAAAGTTGTTGGGGTAAATTTTGAAAATGGGAATTACAAGCAGTGTGAAGCTGTAGATACTTCCAAAAATCATGTTTTGGAAGTTTCCAAAGGGTACAAAGAAGTTTTACTTTAGTGAGGATGAATTAACTAGCCTTGCATCTCACAACAGCAACAGGTTGGTTCACCCACTTTAGGGCAAATTTTCTAGGGTGTGGGAAATTAGGGCATAAGAACAATGCCGCCAGCAAAAAGAGTGATCACAAATTGTGCAACCTCAGACACGACTGCAGAAATCGCAGGAGCAAAAGCAGCTCCTGTCTCCATGAACAGAGAGTGGGGGGAACCACTAGGCACCAGGGATCTATTAATTCATACTGCTCCCTCCCCCAGCACCCCCTGCTATTTTTATATAATTATCTCTGGCTGGCACATGTTGGGCGGGGAGACAGAAAATAAGTAAGGGCGGTAACCCCCCCAACATGCTCACAGTAAAGGACGATGAAATATCCCCAGTGCTAAAAACATTCATGTGCTATTGCCGATGCCAGTATTCCGATGCCCTGTTTTCCACACCATCCTGATGGCATACCCAACAGGTTTAAAGGGAACAGGAAAGGTGTGCTAATTAGTGGCAGTTATTAATGTTCCTATTAACATATATTAAATGTTAGCTGGTCCGGTGGCACTGAGGGTTGACGCACTGGATGCCACACTTTGCTCCACACCGGCGACCCGGGTTCGGGAATTGGCCTGGGCCATCAGGGTCAGCAGGGAAGGGAGAGGATTGAGCATCCGGAGGACTGCTCTCCTCTCCCAGGTGGGTTGTGTGGAGTTCTTGGCTCTGTTGCAGCCTCCAGTGGAGACTGGAAGAAGCACAGTGAGCAGGAACATTGTACAGGGAGGGACAACAGCAGACTCCAGCAGCAGAGGAGTGGTGGAAGCCACACAGGAGTCATTGCATGACACGTTCCATGGGTAAACATCCAAGAAAATCCCTGGAGGACTTGAGGAGGCAATGGAGACCCCAGGAGCCCAGCCCACATCCCAAAGCCAGACCAGCCTTCCCCCGACTCTCCCAAGCCCCTCAACCCAGACCAGGACCATCCCTCTAATCTAAGACAGGCTGCCAGGTAGGTGAGGTGGGCCTTCCCCGAGGGGTGATTCGGGGGGCTGGACAGGTCCATGAGTCTGGGGCTGAGGTGCTCAGCAATGTGTCTCTTGGGGCAAAAGGTTGTTTCAGTCTGGGAGTAGAGGTAGTTGCTGTGTGGGCACTCCTGAGAGATGCCCTGTTCCCCAGTGAATAAAGAGAATATATAAAAAAAAAAATATGTTAAATGCATGCCTCCAAATGATCCATATGTGACTGTACCTAAATAAACACTGATGTGAAAATCAGTGTTTTCAATCGTTTCCTTTTCATGGACAACATGCTATGCAGTTCTCTAAATGGAAACAATTGTAACCCCCAGGGGGCGCTACCCTTAGGGCTACTAACCCCTGCCTGCCTCCACTGAAACAGGGTAAGGGGCCCAGATCCGTTGACGGGTGCCTCCACCCAGAGGTCGGGGTTAGTACTATCGAGAATGCCTTGGTCACAGCCCTCTGGGTTGCTGCAACCCCCCTTTCATCCCACTAATGGCTCACACGAGGTATCAGCAATACTTTTCCCCAGTACACTTACCCCCAGGCTGGTATCTCTCTCAGCTCACTCCAGGGACCCCCTGTAAAGTAAGGTTCAGTTATATCACAGCCACTATACAGCAGTTCACCAGCAATGTACAAACTAGAAAGGGTGTAGTTGCAAAACAAACAATCTGATTTATTCAGGGGGAAAATAACAAGGACGGGGGGGGAGATCCAGTTGATTGGCTTATCGCTATACTTATCTACCTAGGGCTCTGTGCACAGGCCTGAACCTAATATTTACTGTCCCTGGGTACCCAAGCCCTAGTGACTAGTCCACCGTGGCAGCTGGTTGGGGCCCTGACACAGATAGCCTTTACAATCCTGAGCAGGTCAGAATGGGAAGAAAATTCAGTTAGGCAGGCAGCAGTATAATAAAACAACTTGAGACCACTGTTGCAAGCTTAGCAGGGAGCTACCCTGATCCAGTACTCACGACTTCAGCAAGTAACGATTTCTTCACCCTTGGCAGGGCTGAGCCTGAATTTCACCAGCCTCGTCACACATTTATACGGCAAACCACAGAGGGGTACCACACCAGGCAGCCGCTTCTAGGGCTCACACGAACTCACAGCTGACTAAGGTGCTGCAACGGCAGCTTCAACTTTCCCTAGGACCGAGCACGATTCAGCAGATTCTCCAGTCCACCAACAGGTTGAGCCTGGTGGGTAGCTGTGCTGGACACAGCCTCCTCTGACCGTCCCCCGATGGATTTTGTCTGAAAAAAACACTGTCTGGGCCAATGGCCGCTTCAGGCCTTTCACGCACTTCCCGTGCGAGCACCCAACACCGCAGAAGCTCAGAGCTCCCTTCCCTTTCTCAGTCACAACCACTCTGCCTCTAGCAGCATGGGGCACTCCCTACAGTTCGGGCGCTACCCGATTCCATTGGCCCGCGGCACCTGCCAATCAACTGCTCCTGCTCTCAGTGGTGCAAAAAAACGCCATAGCCCATAATGCCTTTCCCAAAGTACAAGCAGTTCCTCTATTGGTCAGCCAACTCTGTAGGGTCCCGAGGCACTGACTGGTCCAATTCAGCAGTCCCGGACCAAAATGGAGGAGACAATCAAAACAGTCTTTACTGCAAAGAAAACAGGTTAGAACAACTACCTTATCATTAGTACTTTGCGTTATTATCAATACCCAGTTACATCTGTCCTAGGGGCTCCTTCTGCACAATTAGCGATGGCAGAATAGAGCACTTACTCTGTAGCCAGGGCGGGACTCGAGTATAGCAACACTCAAACCCCCTTCCCTACTAATTATGACTTCGAGTTAGGCAGCCCGTAAAGAGGCAGGCACGGAGGCTTTGGAAGCACTCCTGACAACAACATTTATTCGGCCTTACGCCGGACACCAGCCAGGCAGGGAGCTCCCAGGCAAGCTCCAAGGAAGCTTCTAGGAACCCCCATTAGTAGGGGGGTTACACAATCATTTGGAGTTTCTAGTATGTCCTGGTTTGTGTACAGAATGCTAAACATGATCTTTAATCTATCAGAACCATGCTTAGAATTCTGTATTCAAACCTTGACTTGGTTAAAACTCCAGATCACTGGTTCCATGAAGAGAACTGTAATAGAATGTAGCCCATGAAAACAAAACGATGTAAAATACAGTTGTTCACATAACATTGTATTCAGGTACAGTTAAATGTGAGTCATTTAGGGGTATGAATATCACTCCTGAAAATAAAAACATTATAAATAGCTGCCGATTAGAAATAATTTCCTGTCGTCTTTAAGGATTCTCCAGCAGTGTTAATAATTGTCTTCAGGGCACCTCGCTGGGACAATTGAGACTGAGGGATGAGAATGCATGTTAACCCTATCTAGCCATCAGCCCCCACCCATCTGCTACTTCTTACTAGGTACTCAAAAACTACAGTTACTCCACCAGTAACCTTTGCTCTGTCTCTCTCTTCTTTTCAGTTTGTGACAGGGATCCAGAAGATCTGGTATTTCTCTGACATATCACTTTACAGCTTCAAGTTGTAAAAGCCAGAATCTGCATAAGTATTTAGGATAAAGGTGCAAAGGTTTAGGGACCATGGTACTCCACTAGCAACAGCTTTTCTTACTGCTCTCCATGGGCACTTTCATTAAGATCAAAGCATTCCATGGTAAACCTGAAGGTCAGGCATCAGATTAAACTCTTTCTTTAAACTCTGCAGTTTACTTTATTTACATCGAGTGATTTACAGCCAGATAGGCTTCCCAGAACACATCTCTAGTCTGCATAACTAGTCTACATACAGTAAACAGGGCATTCACTTTTAGATGCAAAACCTTTCCAGTTTTATTGGCAGGGACCCTGGTTTTCCATTTTTACCGGTAACACCGGTAACAATCACGGAATCCTGCTTGGTTTGCGGAATTTGAATTCTTGTACCGGTGCCTCACGGAAATTGCATGTCACTGCATGGAATCGCTAAGATTTCAGTATCTTTTTAATTTTTTTTAATTTTCTCTTTCTATGTCCCCTTCTCAAAGCATCGGTATCCCCTAGCTTCACCCCCAGGTAATGCTCAGGAGCTTCTCTGGGACTGCTTCTATCCTGCCTGGGTTGTACCCCCCCAGGTGGGAAGGGAGGGGACCCTAGGTCACCCCTCCACACTCCCTTAGTGTGTGTCGGGCAGCCCAGTGGGTCCCTCATGGAGCCTGGTTATGAAGTCTGGGGCACCTGGGTCCCTTCTGCCAGTGGCCGAGCGGGAGGATTGTTCTTAGTTTTCTGGTCTTGTCCCTGAGGGCACCGGCACTAGAGATCCAAGGAGGTAGGTCACATGAGACATGCCACTGCTCCAGATCCTGGCTAGCATCCTCCTCCTGATCACTCTGCAGCACCATTGCACCACCACCCGTGGTCACACTGGTGGTGGTAAAGAAGCAGGACCTGCAGCCCACCCTCCTCCCGGGAGGAGGAGGAGAGCAGTCCCCAGGTGCTCGATCCTACTCCCTGGCCAGACCTCCAGCAACCCGAGTTTGCTTTTGACCTGGGTCACTGGCATTGCAAGCAATAGTGCTACTGCAGTGCCAGCGGGCTGACCCAGATTTCAGCATCTTAAATGAATGCTGCTGCTTTGCATTCTGCTCTGCTTTGCTGCGATAGAAACAGTAGGGAAATCACCCACACTGCTTTGTTGTAATCAGCCATTCAATTTAACCACCCATGCCCAGTGGTTAGAGTAACAAACTGTGATTGAACTGGGTACATTCAGCAGACTTGGGTTTGAGTCCCACAACCTCCACTTGCATCCAAGCAAGTCACTTAACCTCCCAAGTGCTTCTAGGTCACTCCTTAAAACAGACAGTTCTGTCTAGTGGGTCTTGGCCTGCTTTACAAAGAATATAAAAAAATACTAATGTATGTTTACTACATCATAGAATAGTAGTCAGGGTACCATGTAATTTACTTGAGTTTTACTTGGGCTGCAATGATTTTGTATAGGTAAAGATAAATATTCAGATATGTTTTATAAGTTTGTTTTCAGATTTTAGCCAGGTTTGTATTGTATTCTTTGCATATAAGCATCTAGGTTGTAGATTGCTGAACGGGACCACTGTTACCTACTAACTTATTCAAGTTCATAATCTGTAGGGCCATCCAAAATCCTCAGTTGTTTGAATGAAAACTAGTCTGAATGAAAGAATGTTCACAAAGAAGAAACTGCCTTACTACTTATGAAAAGACTTCACAGTTAGCACCCCATTTAGGTGAATTGGATCACTTGCACCTTTTCTCCCACCTGCTGATTCTGTCTCTGTGACAACAAAATGTTTTCTGATAGACTGCTTCAACAAAAAGCAAATGTTAAGTATTTAAGAGTACTTAACAAGGTAAGACCCCAGGGGCTGTATGATGCTGGTGGGCAGAGTAGTGCTCAATTCACATCTGAACAAAGACATGAAAACTGGGAGACACCCTTTTCATGGACACCAAGTAGGAAAAAAAAGCATCCACATGTCTGGGAGATGCATGAATCCATTTTAAGGTCCTCCACTAATCACTTGTGGATTTTTTAGGTGAAAACACTTTATTTCAAAGAAGCAAATTCAAGCAGTTTTTTTTTGCTCCTCTTACCCCCTGGCCATCCACTCCTTCAGGCCTGCCAAGGCCCCCTACCACCACTGCTGAGTCCCGACCACTATCCACTGACCCTTACTGCTGTGCTACCAGATAACCCAAAGTAACCCTTCATTGAGTGGGCCCCTACCCCTGTGGGAGGCTACCAGGGGAGGAGAATTGCCCCAAAGAGCTTCCTGTGTATCCTGGGCATGTCAGGGGTCAGAACGGACACATGTCTGGGGCTTCTAGTGTATGGCGGAACCAGCAGCCATCCTTCAGTTGGCCAGCGGGTGTTTTCCCATTTTCTTTGGAGCGTGATAGGCTACATGATGTCAAGGCATAAGCCGACATCCATCACACTCCTCCCCGCAGTGAGTACTGATGTGTTGTGCCTCTGGCTCTCCACCATGGGCCAGCAAATGCTGAGCTGTGAACCCACCCTCCTCTCAGGAGAAGGGAGTGGTCGTTGGACACCAAGCCTTCACCCACCAGCTGGCCCTCCAACACCCAAGTCTGTTCCCAACCCTGGTCACGTAATCACAGGCAGATATCCAATTCAGGCAGTTAAATTATAGATAGGAAAAAACAAGGTAGTCCACCTTTGCTGTGATGGTTCAGATTAGATCACATCTGAGTTCTAACAAGCAAAGAGACGAAGACATTTGTAACTTGTGCATGTGGGGGTGTGAGTGTTGAAAGAGGATCATAGTGCTGTCACTACTGCCATCACCCCAGAGGATATGTACTGCATTGTTGCTACTGCCATCACACCAAGGGGTGGGGGCTGTAGTTTCTGCCATCACCACTGGTGAATGGGGAATGTAGGCCTGCTGGTCCCACCTGAGGGATGAGGGCCATAGTGCTGATACTGCCATCACACATGAGGAATGATGACCGTAGTATGCTGCCATCACACCTAAGGGATGGGGCCAACAGTGTTGCTGCTTCCATCACACTCTAGAGATGGGGGCTGTAGTGTTGTTGTTGTCAGCTACATCTTGTACCTAAAATAACTTTAAATTGGTACAAGGATGGAAGGATGTGTAACAGTGGAGGTCAAAATTGCTAAAATGCATGTTAGCAGAGTTAAAAATGGTTAAATAAAGTACACAAAACCAAACACCGGTAAAACCGGATTTTGGCTTAGCAGACACCGGTGACAATACCATTTTTTACAATGTGCAAAATGGAATATGCCCTTTCTCAATCCCGGTAAACCAGTGTCCCTGTAATTATTGGTTGTAGACTCTTAAAAAAACCCAGCAGAGAGAACACAGATAACACCTATGCCTGTGTTCAGGTGAAATGTTAGGCATTATCTGTGTTCTATCTGCTGGTGGGTTTTAAGAGTCTGCAACAAATAAAATTGGAAACATTTTGCACATAACAGTGAATGGACTTCCAATTATTTCAACGAGAGGGTGAGTTCTGTGACTTGTGTTGGACTGTGTTCATGGTTTGTCACTGAGCACCTGGTCTCTTGGCGCAGCTCTACTGACACACAACTAAACAAGATCAGGTAGACTTTGAAAGTAACCAGGGAGTGATAATTATTATGGACGTCATGCTCAGATTATAGATTGTACTGATCAGACCTCCCATAGAGTACTTTGCTCACTCTTGGTTACCACATCAAAAATAAAGTACATAAAAGCACTAAAAAGGCAAAGAGAATCACTTCAGTTAACCACAGGGGTATAAAAACAGAGCTGTGAGGAAGACTGGAAAACAAAACCTGTGATCACGCAGTTCCAGGAATGTAATTAAAAGTCGGACTCAAGTTCCAGGAGCAAAATTGGGAAGCACTGCTCCTGTATAAAATGTTGCTCCATAAAGGCCTAATACTGACTAAATAATGTGTAACAAAAAAAAGAAACGTACAATAAGGAAATATGACCAGGTTGTTTGTTGAATTTTGTTGACCGAGTAAGCCCACTGGGCCTAGAAGTCCCTTTTTCAGGGGCGACGGGGGATACAGATGGTAAGCAACTGAAATTGAACCAGATTAAGCTGTTGGTGGCATTTTTAGTGAATGAGGGAAATTTAGCCAGGACTCCGGGGAAATTCCCCTTTTCTTTTCAATAAGTGCCATGGGATCTTTAACATCCACCTGAACTACCACCAATCCAGGCAGATGGGTCCTCAATTTAATGTCTCATCCGAAAAATAGCATCTCAGAAGTGCAGCACCCCTCTCATGCTGCACTACAGTGTCAGTATTGGGATGTTAACCCAAGTGCCAGATGTGGGAACCGAACCCGCAGCCCTCTGATCTCCCGGCCTCAGAGGCGAGTGTGCTACCTACTGAGTCACTGACACTGGTGTATCTGGTCCTTTCCTAAGACTGATCTGATCCAAGTGTACAAAATGTTTACTTTTGTAGAAAAGATAGGCTCAAGTTATTACTTCAGACTCCGCTCACAGTGCATGATCTGTATTTATAAAATGGTAAGGCACGACAAGAAAAGAAAATCAGGCACTCAGCAGGAAAAAGAACTTCTTCTAGGTTGCAGTTAAAAGAAAGAAAAACACTTTTTATTAGCATGGTCATTAGGAAACAACTCTGAATGAGACCACTAGGGAAAAAACAGACATTTTGCACCATAGCTGTGTACCTTGCCAAGGTGAGGTGCCCTCCAGTGGCAACCATATATATGTGCACAATTGTCAGTGACAGTGCAGCTATATTACATGTGTAACCATGGACACTGGTGGTATTAAGCAATAAAATACTGTACACAGAGCAGTGAAAAAACAACAGAAGTGCCAGAACAAGGTGTCACAATTCCACTCCCGTTGGGCGGGATTCTCTGCATCACAGCAAATCCCTCTTGTGACGGGGTAGGTACAATGCGGTCAGAGATACCCTTTCTCTGTGTGAGGGAATACAAATACAGTCTCAGGTCTGTGTTCCTGAGGTAGAACTCTCTCGGCCACTGCACCATGAAGCAGAAAGTCACAGGTATGTATAGGCTTCAGGGGGGGCCTATACACCCCACTACTGTGTCTTTCTTCAGAAATGCAGAGCTCAATTCAAACCCCCACCAGCTCTTTTTGAGACTCTTCATCTTTCCTCCCCTCCTTTCATCACAAAGTCCCAAATGGTACTTCACTTTTGGTAGAGTTTTGGCCCTTAAGTGATCACACAGATGTAGTATAGTCTGAACAACTCTTACCTAGGCAGCACACACAAACGACATAGGCAGAATTATTTTTTAAAAATAAGACAAAGGCTTTACTAATTAAATTAATTAGAAAACAGTAAATAACATAAAGTCAAAATAATTTGGAGATTGGTTACAGGATATTGAAAATAAAAGGAAAGCATACATAAAAACCTACACTTTAAACTCTAAGGTTAAAAGATTACCTTGAGTCCTTAGTTGGAATTTTGAAGTGCAAAAGTGTCCTTAGAAGTGTGGTAGTTGAAGTCTTGGCTCTCAGTGATCCAGAAAAAACTGTCTCTGCTCAAGATAGGTAGGTAGAGAAGGTCCCAAATGCGAAATAGCAAAACAGAGGCTTTAGTAAGAAGGCAACAAAAGGCTCAGATACCTCTCTGCATCTTGGTTTAAAAGGGTTTCAAAAGAGTAGATCAAGTGGATAGTGGCTGCCCATTGATTTCCTAGCATTTCAGTTTCTATGGTTACCCAACCAATCACAGTTCAGTATTTTATTACAATAGCACAGATATGCAGTTTTCTGAATACTGAAAAAAAACATGAGGTTAGCCAGCTCAAACCAGATTTCAGGGGGATAGTCCAGCCTCTCTGCTGGGAGATAGCTCTAGTTAAACTGCACTTAAATACAGTCAATTAACTAAATGATGGCCTGTTCATCTGGTAACAAGATTAAGTCACTGCATGCTTCTCAACACAAAGGATGCCCAGACATCCTGACTCCTCATGAGGTCCTGTCCTTTCACAAGAAAATGGGTCTGCCTGGCCTCCCAGATAGGCTTAATTATTCTTTTGTTTCCTTTTAGATAATTTTATTAACTTTAACTTCTGCTAACAACAAAACAGTTTTCCTGCCCAGTAACAAGAGTTCCAACATTATTCTAGGGCCCATGTACCTGTACCCATGATCCCTTGCACTTACATTGGACCGCCCTGGCATCTAATGCATTTCTCACATAAAAAATACATAAAACATGACCAAAACAATAAAGTGTGGCCTTATCTCTCCACACAAGGCACCGAAGGAATACAGCAATTCCAGGAACATTCCTATAGGAAGAAAAAAAATTACTTTAGACAAACAGTAACACAGATCAATGCTTAAGTAGCACATCAAAAAGAATATATGAACACACTTCATGTAGTAATACATGCTATGATAATTATCTTTGAGCACAAATCCTATTCAATGCAGCTGGAACTAGGACATTAGCCTAGAAAAAGGTTCATGTCAAAGCAGTAATTAAGACCCAGTAGTTTTAAAGTTCCTAGTCTATGTCCAGAATACTTCTCTTTTAAGGAGGACATTATTGAAATTGCCCCCTCCATCAGATTGAAACATTCTCCACGCCCACAAACATAAATGCATGGCCCTTTCCAGATCTGTGTACATGCTCAGCCAACGAATTCTCCAGGCCTCCATTAGATACTGATGTTTCGTTTTCCCACCCTCACTTTATGTATTGTTGTTCCTACATAAAAAGCTTTGCAGCTGCAAGCAGATAAATGAAGTACAGCAGTAGTGATGCAGTTTATAAATTTGTAAATCGGAAAAAGAATGGTTGGGTTGCCAAAACTCATGATGACAGTAATTACAGAACAATATTTAAAAGTACCACAGCAGTGATTACCAGGAGGGGTCAAAGAGGCATCCATGTAGTATGTTTAGAGGTCTATAAAAGTAGCCACATTACAAAGCCACCAACATTTCTCCCTCTTTTATATAGTGATCTGGGTGTACACCACAAAACTTAAGAAGGACTCATCAGAACAGAGGATAGTCCAGTGCTTCTCCAGTATAACCTTTACACTATGGATATCCATAGAAAAGGTGGTCTCCAAGGTTAAAGGAGATTGTGATAATGGTTTGACTGTACGCCCAGCATTAGGTAACATTAATTCTACATGTTCAGTATTACTTGCCCTGTTAAATGCATTATCCAAAACTCTCTGACAGCAACCTGTTGTTTTCATCTGCAACTGCCTACTGAAGTATTTATTCATACTGCAATTGTGCTGGACCCATAGAACCCATAGAAATTAACATGTTGGTATGGATGGAGCTGGGACAGCAATTTGTCATCCATTTAGTGGTTATTTGCTTAAATACAGAGTGAGATGAATTTTCAAAGATGCATGTCTGCTGCAAAATGAAACTGCGTCAAAGTTCTGGCATACTTTCCATCTGTGGAGGAGAGTTGGGATTTTAATTTAATCTGCAGTACTTTCAGATGGCGTCATTTACCTCCAGCATCTGTGCCCAGATTTGTGAGCCAACTGACTTTTGTAAGCCCAGGGCTCTCAGGGTATCTCCATCAACCTCACCAAGGAAGGGGGCCTGGATTCTTACTGATGCAGGACAACTGGGTGTTAGCACAAATGATGTGGTGCCACCAACTTGGAAATTAAGTTGAATTACCTGCTGAAACTCAGTGCTAACCCCTCAGGAAGTTATTTATTTTATTGATTTATTTATTTGTAAGAATCAGTTTACAACCTTTGAGCCAGAGGCTCGTTTCCAAAGGTACTTCGTCACATAAAGACATACATTGTGTTTTTGGTTACATAGCATAGATTTGCAAAACAATAGGCGTTCAACAGAGGCGCCACGTCACACTGTGGTCAGACAAATACAATTAGGTTACAGGGTACATGTAATTGATAACTGGTGTTACACAAGTTGGTATCAAGTGAGCAATCTAGTTGGTAAACACTGAAACAGCTGGCACTGGCCAGGTTAAACATAGGCACGGTGTACAGGGAAGTGGTGGTGGGATGGCTAGGTGGAGAGCTGCCGGAGGGCGTTGTCAAAAGAAACAGAGGTGGAGGCTACTAGAGACAGGAGCAGTTACGAGTGCTGATGATGTGGTTCAAGGGTGGTTTTGAATTTGGAGATGGTGGTGGCATTGGTGATGGGGGCAGGAGAGAGTTAAACCAGGTTGGGGCTCTATAGCAGAAGGACCTCTGGCAATGGCTGGTTCTTGATCTGGGACATTAGGGTGGTCTTGTAGGAAGACCGTGTTGCAATAGTGGAGGGCTCTGGTGGATGGATGCCGCATTCTGGGAGAGCCCAGGGGTTTTTTTTGTGAGGAGACAGGTTTGCATCGGAGCTGCTCATCCAGGGTAAGCAGGTTAGCCTCGACATACAGCTGACAGGGTGTGTGTGAGAGCCTGGGGCACCAGTAATCAATCTGCAGGCTTTATTCAGGTTAAGTGAATTTTGTTGAGTGCAGTGGTGTCGGCATTACTATATACTGGTAGACCATAGTCTACAAGGGACAGAACGGATGATGTAACAGCGAGCGGAGAGCATTTGGGGAAGGCAGGTTCTATGGCGGAAGAGGATGCCAAGCCATGTGTTAGTGGCGGATGTTAGGGCGTCGATGTGGTTGTGAAATGTGAGGGCTGAGTTGAAGGTAACCCCAAGGTATTTGTAGGAACAGACTTGTTCCAGTGGCTGATCGGTACTTGGAAGGATATAGAGTGGGTGGTTGCTAGCTTTGTTTAGGGGGTGGGAAAATAGCATAGCTTTGGTTTTATTAAGATTGATGATGAGTCTGCGCTCCTTAAACCAAGCCTCGGCACTGTTGAAAGACTGCTGTAGGAGTCCTGGAGGAGATGGATTATGTGGGTGGCAAAAGGACAGCCGCCATCTGCATACAGTAGAATTTTGCCAGGGCATGCACTGGGCAGGGTGTTCAGATAGAGCGAGAAGAGAAGGGGGCCCAGGATGGAGCCTTGGGGGACCCCAGAGAGAATGGGACGGGTATCGGAGAGTGTGCTATTAATTTTTACACACTGAGATCAAGCGTCAAGATAGCTAGTGCACCATGCTAGGGGGCCAGCCGAGAGACCAGTGTGACAGAGAGCATTCAGCAGAAGTGGATGGGAGACGGTGTCGAAAGCCTTTGAGAGGTCGATGAACACTGCACCAGCTAGGGAGCTGGTATCCAAGGAGGAGTGTAGAAAGTTGGAGAATTATAGGGCAGTGCTGGTACTGTGACCAGCACGGAAGCTATGTTGCTCTGGGCATAAGATGTTATGCTTAGCCAGATAATCAGTGATTTGAATGGCCACCACTTTCTCCAGGGCTTTAGAGATGGGGGAGGATGGAGATTGGCGGTAGTTGTTGGTCATGACCTGTCGCCCTTTATGAATTGGTGATAATGGCTGTTTTCTAGTTGTGGGAATTGTCCCAGGCAGAGTGACTGGTCAATTAGGCTGGTGAGTGGGGCAAGGACTTCATCTAGCACCAGCCTGAGGATGCTGGGGTCCAGTGAGTCACTGCCGGGATTGTTGCCATTGAGAGCTTTGATTAGAATGGGTCTGGCTTCCCGGGTGGAAATCTTTCACAGGAGGAAGCTGGGGTGCTGGAGGACAGGGGAGGTTGGTTGGGGAGGGTCAAAGAAATTACTTAGGGAGGACTGAGCTAAGGTCAGTGAAGCGGTGTTGAACCAGTTAGCTATGGTGGCAGGCTCGGTGGAGGTAGTGCCATTTCTAGTGAGCTGGGAGGGGCAGGGAGCAAGCTTTACCGTTAAGTTGCTTAATATTATCCCAGAAAGTCCGGGCTGAGCTCCAGGAGGAGGTAAGGGAGGCCTGGTAATGGTCTGCCTTGGCTTTCCTGATGGCCCATGAGCACTTATTCCAGGCTGCATTGTAGGCCTGCCTATCAGACAGACGACCTGTTTCAGTGGCAAGGTGCCAGAGGTTATCCCGGTTTCTAAGTAATTGTAGAAGGGCCGGGCTAACCCAGGGTGCGTTCTGTTTTTTGGACCGGATTTTGGTGAAGGGTGCAAAGAGATCACAGGCCATGTTGAAAGTGTGAGTGAAGAAGGCGAGGGCAGTGTCAATGTCGGCTGCACGCTGAATGGGGGACCAGTTTATCTGGGTGAGGAGTACTTTAAGTTTTTTCAGCCCACCAGGGCGGAGGTGCCTGCGGAGGGTGGTCTGGGCTTTGGGTTTGGGATTGGGGACTGCCCAATGAAATAGGATAGGGAAGTGGTCACTTAGGGAGTCTGGGAGGACCTGGATGTTTTGGATTTTATGGGGTCGGTTAGTTATAATAACATCCAGAAGGGTGCTGGTACCTCTCTTAGGGTTAAGTCTCATGAGCTGGGTGACGAGTTGTATCAGATCTTGGGTGGCAAATGAGTCTCTGATCACGGATGAGGAGCTGCTGAGCCAATTTACATTAAGGTCCCCCACTAGGATTTGTTCCGACTTATGGTGGAGGGTGGCCAGGTAGTCCGTTAAAGATACCAGGGCCGGGTGCTGGTTCTTTGGGGAACATAGGCTGTAGTGAGATAGAGAGGGCTCCTAGAGGGTCTGGGGTGAGTTTGAGGGTAGAGCCTGGGCCCATTTATAAGGGCAGGTGGGGAGTGGCGTGGTCCAGGTATTGTGTCCCTAGTGTAGATTGCACAGCCTCCCCCTGGTTTGCCTACTCGGTCCTCCCGGTATAAGGTATAGCCTGGGAGGGAAAGAAATGAGTCAGGGGTGGATTTGGACAGCCAGGTTTCAATCAGGGCTATGATGTCTGGTTGATGAGCCAAGGCCCAGCACTGTAGGGCGTCAAATTTCTTCAGCAGGCTGCATATGTTCATGGAGGCTACTTGAAGACCAGTGGGCTGGGTGGGTGGGTGGGAGGGGCAGGGCCTGGGTTGGGATGTATGTTCCCTGTTAGGAGTAGAAGGAGGAGAAGTGTTCTGGTCAGAGGGAGGCAGATGGAGATTTTACGCCGGTTATACATGTAAAGCCCTTTTTAGGGTGGACGTCTCTCCCGGTTACCTTGGGGAAGGGTGCCACTGCCTCATAATGCCACTGGGTCACCATAGATACTGGCAGTGGCTCCTGTCTTCCTTTTGTTTGCACAATGATGGGGGTTCTTATCCAATAGAAAGAAATAGTCTGGTGTTTCTGCCCAGAGAAAAGGCTTAAGTAGGTCTGACAATGTATAAGTATAGCCACCTGGGATGCTGTACTTGCCTACCTCCCCACTGTTGTTCCACTTTCTGCAGGCAGCAAGCAATGCAGCAGTTCTCCCTTCTCAAATAGCATGCACAATCATATAGCAGTCAATAATGAGCACAGGGTTAACAGTATGACACAACTGTGTTCAGGAACAGTCCCTAAAAAGGAAAAAAGGAAATAGTACAACCACACTGTTGTGTGTGGCCCTCCTTATGCACCCTTCCTGGCAGTCCAGCTCAGCAATCCTCTTTTGGTTCCCTACTAGGCAGGAATGGCCTACTTCAAGTCCATGGATGTGCTGTCGGTCAGGCCCTGTGAAGGCTTGGCCAGATAACAACTTGCACTGGCTGCTTAGTCAAGCCTTGCCCGGCGCAGCCTCTTACTTAGTGTTCACCACCGCTCTGCTCTGCACAGCTCAGATACAGGGCCGTATACTGTATATAGCCCTCCTGTACTGGAGCCACCACCCTCGCCCACCTGGTACCAGGATTTCCCCCCAAACTCTATGGGATTTCTCCTTACAACAGTTCCGGAGTACCCAGTGTTGGACCTATGCAGGCCCAGTGAAGTTGCCAAGGGTTGCCCGGCAGGGGCACATTTCAAATTAAAGGAGCAATGTGCTCAAATTTAACAAATCCCCCCAAGGTTATGCAATTGCTTAAATGGCAGTCAACCTCAAATGTGAGGTATTTGTAGATCCTGACATGATAGCTAAATACAAAGAACAGATCTCAACAAACAAACTTCTTCCGAAACAGGGCAAGCCCTAATTTTACTACACAGCATCTGGAGAGAATGAGACTCGCACACCAAAACTAATTTTAACAATTTATTTTACAATGGCAAGAAAGAATGCTGGTTTCTGATTGGTCAGTGTGTGCCTGGGACAGTGAGGTTATCTGAGCACAACCTCACTGTATTGATTTGTTTGTGCATGATATTCATCTTCTTTTTAGAAACAGATATATCTCCGCATTAAATATTTGCTAAAAACATTTTTAAAAGTTTTTTTTGTATTTTATATCACAATGAGGCATTGCATAATAGCAATAATGTACTCTAGGGTGTGGATTGTGCTGGGATAACCTCACATCTGGGATGTTGGATGCACTTGGCCTGCAGCCTTGTGCCCAACCACTCAGGCGTGAGGTTATCCCAGCACAACCCACACCCTGTCGTGCATTATTGCTTAATTATGCCTTCTGGTTACAGTACTGTATGAATACCAACATTTCAAGGAACCATTTCCTCTTTTTTAGGGCTACCGTTAATAACATTTAATAAAATATATAATGTACATTATTGATAAACCACATTCTTATTTATCTGATACTTAAATTTTATTTATATCTTCTTATTTGATAAATAAAACTTCAGATCTCCCTAATTTTATCTGTGCATACTTTTGTCTAAAAAAAATCAAACTAGCTAGATTCATGTAACAGTTGTGTTCGGTGCTAGTTTATTTATTTATTTTATTTATTGATATCTTGGAGAACACCTGTGAGTGGATGCTCATTTGTAGGTTCCACGTCAGTTACAGAAATTGAACAGGTACATAGCATTACATTACAAGCAAGTACAAATTGCATTGGTACAAAACAATATGTAACCCCCCTGCAAATGGGGGTTCCCAAAAGACTTCCAGGAGCTTGCTTGAATGCTCCAAGCCTGAATGGTGTTTGGCGTTTAAGCCATTTATCAGTGAGTGTTTTTAGAACCTCTGGTACTGTCTCTTTAAGAGCTGTCTGCTTGCAGACATAATTAGTTTGTATGGGGGACTGTGTGTTTCTTTGATTGAGTACCACTCAAGCTGCTGCCAATTCACCCCATTTTTGCAGTCACTAGGAGTGCAAAGGGAACCTGTCTGAAAGATGTAACTGATTGCCAGAAATCATTTACAGTAATAATAAAATTACAGTTTGTCTAACCTGCTTTCTTTGCAGTCAGAACTGTCTGCCTAGTTCCCCATTCTGGTTTTGAACTGCTGAACTGGACCAATCAGTGTGGGGTAAACTAGCTCTAAAATGATGCCTTGGACCGAATCAGAACTTGGGACTCATAATCTGAGCCAGCCACAAGAGGATTGTATGGGCAGTGACTCTGGGAGATGTAGTTTAGACTTCGTGCCTTTTGGACCAACAGCAGCAGTCTATTGTGAGTGACAGCCAATCCAGTCAAGAACTGGGAGGAACTCAAAGGAAGTGCCGGTTTTTGTCTGTTGGGAGTTTCAGTTTGAGATCTGAAAGTGAAGGGGAAAGAAACTCCCAGTCTTCTCAGTGCACAGTTTCAGTCAAAAACGGTGCAAGGCCCAGAGTCCGGTCTACAACTTGTGTAACTGCTTGTTAGACTGAATCCATCCTGTGAAAAGAATCAAAGGATCTCTGAAGAGTAGAAACCAGGCTCACCAGAAGACTGAAGAAATTGTTGAATTACACTCGGTCTGTCAGGAACTGAATCTGCTGTGTGTTCTCCTGGTTATTGTGCAGTAATTGCATTGGGATACAGATGCAGCCTGCCTGGTATAGTGCTTTTTTTTTACCATATAAATGTGTGAGGAGTCTCTTGGAGATCAAAAGTAGCCCTGCTGACATTGAAGGACCATATCTTCTTTGGAGGTCGGAGTACTAATTCGGGGTCGCTTCTCCTGTTGAATTGCCACATTAAATCCAAATGGAATTACTGTACTGCTGACTGTTTAATTTTCCTTTCTCTCAGGTGGAAAAGGGGCCCCTACCAGCTGCCACGGTTTGGACTAGGCCACTAGGCCTGGGTACCCAGGGACAGTAACTGTAGGGATAGGCCTGCACAGAGCCATAGGTAGATAGTAAAATGATAAGCTAATTAACCTGATTTCCCTGTCCTTGTTATATCCCTCAAATAAATCAGAGCTGTTTGTTTCAACAAAGTTATACTGCCTGAGGTATTTGTCTATGTTAAAGTACTGTACTGTGATTGTTGCACTGTATCTTATTTTACAGGATGTCCCGTGCCTGAACCAGCCTTGGGGTAAGTGTATACTGTGAAGGTAATTCTACTATATTGTGTGGGCCACTAGTGGGAAGAAAGGGGTGCAGTGTCCCAGAGGGCTGTGACCAAGTAAGTTTAACTATTGCAAACCTGACCTCTGGGTGGAGGCACCCGCCATTGGATCCAGGCCCTCAACCTGTTAGTGGCAAATCAGGCAGGGGTAGTAGCCCCTGGGATAGCGCCATCTAGGGGTTACATTTTGGAGGCTCACCGCTGGGATTGTGTGTCCTCTAGTGGCCATATTTACAAACCACTGTTAAGGGAAAAATAAATAAATAAATAAATAAATGGGTACCCCGACAGAAGTGGCTGTGCACCGGCTGGTGGAGTGGTGTACTGGGGAGGAGATCGACCCCCAAAATGCTATGCTTATCCTGGACATCCCCCTTGGTATCAATACGGACACTGTGCAGGGAGTACTTTCCAAGGTGGAAGGTTTACAAAATCCTGTGGTGGTGGGTCGGCACGCTAATCTGCTCACCCACACTTTCCTGGCCCTAGTAGAGTTTAAGGATCCCATAGATAGCTCCAAAATACCACAGACCATTACCCCAGAGGGAGCCTCACTGCTTGGAGAGTGATAACTAAGGACAGTAAAGACCTGGGGAATGAGCCCCCACCACTATCTGAAACTTTGAGGAGAAATTTGCTAAATGGTTGCTGGGAGAAGGGAAACTGTGGAGGACTTGAAGAAACTATTCTGCCACCTGGGGTGTTCCTCCCAACACCTCTCCTGCTCCAGTACCCGTAATGGTGGCTGAACCAATGCAGACTCTATTTCTGCACCTGCCATTAGTCACGACTTCACGGGTTGAGGATCTCTCTGGCACCCTCCCACCCCCAAGGGGAGGATGACTGGGAGACCTGGATAGACTATGTTGCCCCCATGTGCTAGAATGGCAATGCTCGGAAGTCGAAAAGGCAAAGAGGGTTAGTGAGAGCCTCCGAGGTCCTGCCCTGGCTACCATCCGGCTAAACGGGCCAGTAACCCTGAAGCGACTGCAATGCTTATCTTGAGGCCTTGGAGAATGTGTATGGGAGCCCAGATTCTGATGAGGACCTATGGTGGAGAGTAAGAAATGCACAACAGTACCAAGGGAGTTGTTGTCTGTGTATGTCTCTCGGCTGGAAAATTGTTGCAAGAATGCCTCAGAAAGGGTAGTTTGCCAGCGATTGAACTGGACCGAACCAGACTGGACAGAATCCTTAAGTCTGCCCCTCTCAGAACTGCTGTTGCTTCAGTTCACGCCTGGCAAATCGACTGGAATCCCCAACCTCCTATGATGAGTTAATGAGAGAAATTGAGGAGTTGAGAAAAGGCGACCTCGGAGGGACCTGCACCAATAGCTGTGGCTATGACCCGAGTGACTGAGGGTGGCCCATCAGTGAAGTTCAGGGGCAGAGGTTGGCAGTCAATGAGTGCTCTGATAAGGAAAGATATGCCACAATGGGGCGAACTGTTGAGAGAGATCCGAATTCAAAAACAGTCCCTTTATGAAGGCCACGCCTGCAAGTACGGGCCCCGACCTATATCCGACTGCATCTGCTATGGGGTGGGGATACCCACCATGTATCTCCTGCTGATAACAGCTCCAACTCGATTCCTTGACCATGGAAGTGGAGAAACTGACGAGATGTCTCCAAATGTTTATCACCGCAGACAGAGATGGCACCAAGGTTTCCAGTTAGTAATACCCCGCCCTGGCTCCCAGTGTGGCACCTCGCCAGCTCAAACTCCAAAAAGTATGTTTTGCTATAATTGTGGGAAGGATGGGCACATGAAAAGGGAATGCCAATCCCAAAAGACACTGACAAAGTTGCATATAGGCTACAAGGAGAGCTTCGAGAACAAATCAGTGGTTAAGAGGTGCACAAATGATCCCAGTGAGGGCACCAAAATGCTAATTCACGCCCTTGTGGCAAGGTCAGTTGCCCAGGCCCCACTACCGCCTCTCCAGACTGGTCCAGAATAGTGGGTCCCTCCATGGAGACCACTGTAAAGGTAAATGGAGTGTCTACAAGAGCTGTATTAGACAGTGGCTCCCAGTGACAATTATGTTTCAAGATTGGTATCAGAAGCATTTGTCAGACGACTTCTTACAACCATTAGAAGGACTGCATGTATGGGGGTTAAGTGAGAAGGCCTACCCCTTTCTGGGTATATCCGAATTTGGCTGTCTTTCCCCACCTCCGTGGCTGGAGTGGCTGAACAAGTAGAGACCCTAGCCTTAGTGTGTCCCCCACTGGACTGTATGATGGTGTCCCTTTGTTGATTGGAACAAATGCTCATATGTTCAGAAGGCTGGCACATTTGTGTTATGAAAAACAGGGTCAAAGACTAGTAGAGCTTTAAGAGTTCCGGCTTTAATTAAGAAGGCCTATGAGGCACAGAGAGATGCTGAAAATATAGAACCAGAGGAACCGGTCGGAATTGTATGGAAGAAGGATCCTGAGTCTCTGATCCTGGCACCAAATGCCCAGTGTACCTTACAGGAGAGGTCCGTATCAGAAAGGATGTTAAGAATAAAATATTAATGTTGGATGCACCAGGCGATGGAAAATTGCCAGAGGGACTGCTGGTCAAGTTTAGTATTTTGCCCGCTAGAGCCCATGCTTATGCCAGAAGGGTAATGGTCCAAGTTCATAATGTGTCTGAAAGAGACATTCGAGTAAATAGAGGTTGCATCCTGGCTAATGTGCATTGTGCAGACACTGCAGTGCTACCCAGCAGCAAGAGTTCAAGGAAGAATGACAGAGTAACGCCTGACTTGTTTGATTTCGCAACCCCCTGCCAGCTGAATGGAAAGTGAGGATCAGTGAGAAGCTTGCCCAGAGAGACCAGGTGTTTTCTTTAAAGGAATGGGACGTAGGATGCGGCAAGGAGCTGAGCACAATATCCGCTGCATGACGAAGACCATTTCGTGAGAGGTCTCGGACGCCTGGCACCTGCTGATATAGATGATGTGAGACGGCATCTGCAAGAGATGTTAGCGGCTGGTGTAATACAAGAATCCAGAAGCCCTTATGCTTCCCCATTGTGGTAGTGAGGAAAAAGAATGGGACAGTAAGGATGTGCGTGATTATCGCACCTTAAACCGCGGACTATCCCTGATCAGTACACAATGCCCGCATTCAGGATGCTTTGGACTGCCTAAACGGGAGCAAGTGGTTCTCTGTGCTGGATCTCCGCAGTGGGTACTACAGATCCCGATGGCCCCAGAGGACCGTGAGGAAGACAGCCTTTATCTGTCCGCTTGGCTTCTATGAATTCATGAGGATGCCTCAAGGGATTTCAGGTGCCCCAGCCACTTTTCAACGATTGATGGAGCGTGCAGTGGGGACATGAACTTACTAGAGTGCCTGGTATACCTAGATGATGTTATTGTGTTTGGCAGCTCACTGGAGGAACATGAGAGCAGATTATTTAAGGTATTGGATCGACTGGAGGACTTTGGCCTTAAACTGTCCATTGATAAGTGTCAATTCTTTCAAACATCAGTAAAGTATGTGGGACACATAGTATCCACCGAGGAATAGAGACCGACCCAAGTAAAGTTGAGGCCTTGACCACCTGGCCACAGCCCAAAAATCTAAAAGAACTGCAAAGATTCCTGGGATTCTGTGGTTATTATCGCGCTTCATCAAGGACTATTCAAGAGTGATCCGCCTTTACTTAACCTTACTCAAGGGTATCCCCAACCCACAAAAATACCAAAAGTCAGCGTCCCTCAAGACTGAAAGAGTGTATTTTCATCCGAGTGAAGTATTTGGGGCCCTGGACTCCTGATTGTGAGACTGCTTTCATGAGATCATATATCAACTTACCCATGCTCCAGTGCTGGCCTATGCCGATCCAAGAAAACCTTACGTCCTGCACACTGATGCTAGCTTGCAAGGGTTGGGGGCTGTGTTGTACCAAGAGCACGAGAATGGCCTGAGACCAGTGGCCTTTGCCAGTAGAAGCCTGACCCCATCCGAAAAGAACTATCCTGTACATAAGTTAGAGTTCCTAGCTTTGAAGTGGGCTATTGTTGACCAATTCCATGAGTACTTGTATGGGGCTAAAATACTAGTAAAACTGACAATAATCCTTGACCCATGTGCAGACCTCAGCTAAGTTGGATGCCACTGGCCACAGGTGGCTTTCTGCATTATCTACATATGACTATGCTCTCGAACACCGGCAGGTCTGAACCACATAGATGCTGATGCCTTCTCCCGAGGCCTGTTCCCAGAATGATTGGGTCCGATGGCAGAACCTGACATTCGGCACTCTGCCGGAAGTTTGACAGGGAGGAACAATGTCCACGGACGAGTGGACTGCATGGTGGATTGCTTTGGACCCTCTGAGAATTGCATACCTGCTGCTTATTGCCACTTTTCTGCAATAGACATTGGTGCACTGCCTCAGCTGGACAATGACAGTATTCGGCGGGCTCAATCTCGCGATCCTATGATCAAATCAGCTTTAGAAGCCCTCTATGCAGGAAAAGATGTGTCCAAATTACGCCCACTGATTTGAGAACTGCACTGTTATACAAAGAAGGTCCTAAGTTGAAACTGATCAATAAACTGTTATATAGAGAAACAGTAGACAGAGGGGACAAGTAGACAAACAACAACTGGTGCTGCCCACTGCCTTTCGAGACTCAGTATTGAGGTCCTTGCACAACCACATGGGGCACCTTGGTATAGACAGAACACTTGACTTGGTGAGATCCAGATTCTATTGGCCTAAGATGGGGCTGATGTGGAGCAACACACGAACTTGTAGTCGCTGCTTACAGAGAAAGCTTTGCCCCAGAGGGCTGCCCCTTGTTAACATAACCACCAGTGCACCCATGGAGCTGGTCTGTATTGATTTTCTGAGTTTGGAGTCAGATCAAAGAAATATCAGTAATGTGCTGGTGGTCACTGACCATTTCACGAGATATGCCCAAGCTTTCCCCACCAAAGACCAGAAAGCATCCACTGTAGCCAAAGTACTGTAGAAAACTTTTTGTTCACTATGGGCTCCACAAAGAATCCATTCTGATCAAGGAGAGACTTTGAGAGTCGTCTGATCAAAGAGATGCTTTCTCTGTGGGAGTGAGAAAGTCCAGAACCACTCCTTACCACCCCCAGGGGACCCACAGCCTGAACGTTTCAACCGCACTTTGCTAGATATGCTAGGCACCCTGCACCCAAAGGACAAGCCTAGATGGAGCCAACAAATTAGCACCCTGGTACATGCTTATAACTGCACCAAAAGTGATGCCACTGGGTTCTCCCCTCACTGATGTTTGGAAGAGAAGCTCACCACCGGTAGATGTGTGTTTTGGGGTCTCTCCTGATGGGGTTCAAGCTGACAACTATTTACAGTATGTGCAAAAGTTAAAGGCCCAGCTAACTCATGCACTAACTGGCTCAAACCATGGCTGCCAAAAGAAATCTGGCCAACAAAGAAAGGTATGATAAAAAGGTGAAAGCACAGGAACTCCAGGAGGGAGATCGGTATTGCTAAGAAACTGGGACTGCATGGCAAACACAAGATTGCTGACAGATGGCACCATCTCCCTACATTGTAGTGGGCAAACTAGATGATCTGCCAGTGTACAAAGTAAGGCCTGAGAACAATTCAAAAGATGTAAAACAATGCATAGAAATCATTTACTACCCATTGGACAAATCCTGATTGAGTCTGAGCCCCCAGAAGATGCCCCTCTGGACCAGTGACTAGAGCTGCTGCTAAGAAAGATCAAGGAAGTCTGCACCTACAGAAGCAGAGTTAAAGTGTTCCCCGCACAGTCCCAGTTGAGCATGACTGTCAGTCCATATCAGAAGAAAGTGAGAGTGACTTTGAATACTATCCTTCTTACGAACTGAGTCAATTGTTTCGGGGCAATCCCTAGTCAATACTGGAGACAAAGCTGGGCCTTCTGGACTGTCTATGCCCCAGTTTCATCCCTGGAGCCAATGCTCCCAGAAAGTGAAGTGCAAAGCATCAGATCAGATGAAATGGAATCATTGTGCATGGTTGAACTGTTTGAGCTTTAGGGAGGAAAATGATAGATTGGGGCAGACTGGTGATACACCCGAACAAGAAGAGTATTTTGAGTGCCCTGACAGTCCACTGCCAGTGTCTGAAAGCTCTCCATGCGAGCCAAATGTTGTGGACTCAGAAACTGTAACTCCTGGAGCTGAAAGTGCCCCAAGTTCTAGCCTCTCACTCCCATGGAGACTCCCTGACAAGTGAGAACAATGCTGAAAATGAGGCTCAGAGTGCAGAGACTGCAACAGCTCCCCTAGAAAGACTGGTCGAGCTGTAAAGCCTGTGGTGCACCTCAGTTATGATTCCCTGGGCCGGCCAGTGGACCTGCCTCTCAATGTTGTCCATAAAGGAGTGTATGTCCCGAGCTCATTGCCCAAACTGGCGTTAGTGCTAACTCCAAGTTACTTGTGTTGCCCTCTAAGTATGGTGCCCTTGCCCCGTCCAGCCCAAGGTAACTGATAGGAAGGGTCCTCTCTTCAGGTTTCATGTACAAGAGGTAATAACTTGAGTTATGGTACAATGTGTGTTATACTGTGTAAAGAGTGACGTACTGCAATGTTTCAGAAATGGTTCTTGGTAAATGATGTATTGACTGATGATTACATGTGTGAGCCTAATGCAAATGTATATGGTTGCAGTTGAAACTTATGGTACTTGCTTGACGGACGCCAAGCTTTTTCCAGTGCCAGGAAGGGGTGTAACCCCTGCAAATGGGGGTTCCCAAAAGACTTCCAGGAGCTTGCTTGAATGCTCCAAGCCTGAATGGTGTTTTGTGTTTAAGCCATTTATCAGTGAGTGTTTTAGAACTCTGGTACTGTCTCTTTAAGAGCTGTCTGCTTGCAGACATAATTAGTTTGTATGGGGACTGTGTGTTTCTTTGATTGAGTACCACTCAAGCTGCTGCCAATTCACCCCATTTTGCAGTCACTAGGAGTGCAAAGGGAACCTGTCTGAAAGATGTAACTGATTGCCAGAAATCATTTACAGTAATAATAAAATTACAGTTTGTCTAACCTGCTTTCTTTGCAGTCAGAACTGTCTGCCTAGTTCCCCATTCTGGTTTTGAACTGCTGAACTGGACCAATCAGTGTGGGGTAAACTAGCTCTAAAATGATGCCTTGGACGAATCAGAACTTGGGACTCATAATCTGAGCCAGCCACAAGAGGATTGTAGGGGCAGTGACTCTGGGAGATGTAGTTTAGACTTGGTGCCTTTTGGACCAACAGCAGCAGTCTGTGTGAGTGACAGCCAATCCAGTCAAGAACTGGGAGGAACTCAAAGGAAGTGCCCGGTTTTTGTCTGTTGGGAGTTTCAGTTTGAGATCTGAAAGTGAAGGGGAAAAGAAACCCTAGGCTCCTTCAGTGCACAGTTTCAGTCAAAAACGTGTGCAAGGCCCAGAGTTCGGTCTACAACTTGTGTAACTGCTTGTTAGGACTGAATCCGTCCTGTGAAAAGAATCAAAGGATCTCTGAAGAGTAGAAACCAGGCTCACCCTGTAGAAGACTGAAGAAATTGTTGAATTACACTCGGTCTGTCAGGAACTGAATCTGCTGTGTGTTCTCCTGGTTATTGTGCAGTAATTGCGATTGGGATACAGATGCAGCCTGCCTGGTATAGTGCTTTCTTTTTTTACCATATAAATGTGTGAGGTCTCTTGGAGATCAAAAGTAGCCCTGCTGACATTGAAGGACCATATCTTCTTTGGAGTTTGGAGTACTAATTCGGGTGCGCTTCCTGTTGAATTGCCACATTAAATCCAAATGGAATTACTGTACTGCTGACTGTTTAATTTTCCTTTTCTCTGTTGTGAAAGGGCCCCTACCAGCTGCCACGGTTTGGACTAGCCACTAGGCCTGGGTACCCAGGACAGTAACTGTAGGGATAGGCCTGTGCACAGAGCCATAGGTAGATAGTAAAGTGATAAGCTAATTAACCTGATTTCCCCTGTCCTTGTTATATCCCTAAATAAATCAGAGCTGTTTGTTTCAACAAAGTTATACTGCCTGAGGTATTTGTCTATGTTAAAGTACTGTACTGTGATTGTTGCACTGTATCTTATTTTACAGGATGTCCCGTGCCTGAACCAGCCTTGGGGTAAGTGTATACTGTGAAGGTAATTCTGCTATATTGTGTGGGCCACTAGTGGGAAGAAAGGGGGGTTGCAGTGTCCCAGAGGGCTGTGACCAAGTAAGTTTAACTATTGCAAACCCTGACCTCTGGGTGGAGGCACCCGCCATTGGATCCAGGCCCCTCAACCTGTTAGTGGCAAATCAGGCAGGGGTAGTAGCCCCTGGGATAGCGCCATCTAGGGGTTACAAATACATTACAAGCTAAGTAGTCAATCAATTGGTGTGATTATAAGGTATGACATTTAGACACCGCTATGGCATTGGTGAGAAGGCGTCTGCATCGGAGAGTTAGGCATACTTGTTGGGGGAGAAACAGAGAGGAGAACAGACGCAGCTGTGGCATAGAGAAGTGTATGCCTGCATAAGGGGTAAGAACAGACTTAAGGAAGATTGGAAACAATGAGGCTAGGAGAGCATCAGACGGGGAGGGGTCATGAGGGCAAGGACAGAGAGGGGAAGCAGTGCCCAGTGGGGAGGGGAGGGGGTAGATGGGAGGGGTGGAACAAGGAAGTGATGTGAAGGTAGGTGCCCCTAGGATTAGGTGGAACACTAAGTGCTGCAGCTTTACAGTGGTCCAAACATATGAAAGTTGTTTTGGTCACCATGAATGGCCAACACAGTCACAGTTGTTTTCCACGGCAAGGTGCTGCCTTTGCTGATGCTTGAAAGCACCAATGGTGGTGGTATCGGAGATGGCTGAAGGAAGGGCGTTGGTCCAGTGTGGTGTGCAGTAGTAGAATGCACATTGACCCTGTGCAGTGTGGCATCTAGGTTCACTGAAAATTTGGGTGTGGGTGCTTCTGGTCAGCCTGGAACTGTGAGCAGATTCTGGACTCCTGGTGGCATCAGATTTAGTGTGATTTTTTTGGCCAGAAGACAGGTAAGATACTTAACTCTGCTCTTCGGCTGGAGCCACCCTGCCCATGAATAGAGCTCACAGGTGTGTATAAGCCTTGCAGCACCTGTGAGGAGTCGTCAGGCCTTACTAAGGGCCAGGGAGATGTGATGGAGCACTGAGTCTGGTGCAGAACCATAAATGGCCAGGCCATTGTCAACGAGGGTAACAACTGAGCTGGTTATTGCCATATTAAATGCTTCATATGTAAGGCTGTGCTTGTGGTGGTAGAGTATCCCAGTTCTGGAATTGATAGCCTTGGTTGTGTTGTCTATATGCTGTGCATAGGACAGGGTGGAGTCAAGTGTGATACCCAGGTACTTAAATTGCTGCACGAGGTGCAGCACGTTGACACTTGTTCAGGATGGATAGTGGGAAGGTTTTGTGTTTGCTGTGGGTGCTGGAGTAGATCATAGTCTTAGTTTTCTTGTAGTTAAGGATTAGTCTGTGCTCCTTAAACAGTGTTTTGGCAGCAGTAAATCCTAGTTGGAGGTCGCTTTGAAGTAATTTGGGGTTGAGGTTGCAGGTGAAAATGACAGCGTTATCAGCATACAATAGCATGCAACTGGTACAGGAGCCTGGAAGTTTATTTAGGAAGATACTGAAGTGGAGGGGCCCTAGTATTGATCCCTGGGGGACCCCCGAGCAAACAGGTTTGCTATCTGAGATGATGGATGCCCCCAGTCTTGACCTGCCGTGAGCCATTGCTGAGATAGCTGTTAAACCACAGAAATGTATCAGAAGAGAGATTGGTGTTGGCTAGCTGTTCAAGGAGGAGTGTGTGTGGTGAACCATATCAAAAGCTTTTGATAGGTCAATGAAGGTAGCCCCCACTCGCTGTCCTTGATCCAGGGCTTGGTTGCTATAACCAGTGAATTCCAGCAGGGCCATGATAGCGCTGTGCCCCGCTCAGATCCCATGTTGTTCCGGGCATAGGAGATGGTGCATGTTCTGGTGTTCCACAAGTTGGTCCACCACTATCCGTTCAAGTTCTTTGGAGAGTGGCAGGAGTATGGAGATTGGTCTGTAGTTGTTCTGTAGTGCCTGGTCTCCACTTTTGTGAACTGGTGTTACAGAAGCCAATTTCCAGAGCTGGGGGAATTGAGACTGGCTGAGGGATAGGTTGTTGATGGTAGTCAGGGGGCTTAGTACTTCCTCAAGGGCCATAGCGACAAACTTAAGGGCCAGGGTGTCTCCACTGTGCCACTATTTGCCCAGCACCTTCTCAAGGTACTTTCTAGCTCGGCAGTGCTGACTTCTTTAAAGTAAAAAAGCGGATGGTTCCCCATAGGGGATTGACCACCTACTGGGTGCATCTGGACTGGAGGGTTGAAGTAGTCTGCCGGGAGCACTCCACTTAGGTCCGTGAAGGCCGTATTTAGGGGAATTTGCTATTTGGAGTGGATCCACTGTGGGTTCATTGTTGACCAGGAACATGGAGGGGGCCGTTTTGGGATCCTTGCCAGTAATATCACTGAGGTTGGCCCAGAAGGATTTGCTGCAGTTCCAAGAGTTGGAGAGAGCTTCCTTATAGTGGGAGCATTTTGCTAGAACAGTCTTCTATTGTTTTTTGTTACATTCTGCTCATACATTTTAATTCCCTCATTTTTAGAAAACATATACTGTAAATTGATAAACACAGCATACCTGGTTTCAGATGTGCTATAAAGTTGACAGTCAATATTTATTCAGATTTTTTGCAAGCCCTAGTCTTATTCATAGATTTCTGACTGGATGATCTCCCAGGGACTGCAGGCCTCTAGAACTCTGATCTCACGTGACACCTCTGGGTCAGCAGAACTCCCTCTCAGTTGCTAATGCAGCTCCTTGGGCTTGGAGGATTAACTGGCTCTTCCTATCTCTTTCTCATTCCCTGATTGTGGATGTCCTGGACTGAGGCACACATCTCAACTTCCAGAACCTTACAGTGGGGGCAGCAAAACACCTGGCTGTAGTGCCTGATACAGGAACTCTACCTACAGCCCTTCTTCAAGTTCCCCACTCTGTGCTCTCTGATCGGCATCAGCAATCATGCTGGCTAACATGCAAATGCCACTCCTTATCTCACAAGGCCTCAGCAGCTTTTTCACCATGTGCCTCACATATGCAAGGTCTGCATGGCACAACTTGAACTCTCCCACTCCAGACAGCAAGTTCTGCCCCTCCAAGATCTCTCCCAGATCTGGCTGCCTCCAGCCCATGCCCACTTTTTATAACAGCATTTTTGGGGAAGCTCACATTGGTTCAAACAGCTGTCACATTCAACCTACAATGCCCCCCCCCCCCGGTGCTGCTAGAAAAGGTGCCTAAATCTGCAGCCCAGAGGCCTCCAGACTGTCTCAACTGGGAAACCTTGTGATTTGCCGTTTCTAGTGGTTGAGGAGGTCACAAGATGGCAGCTATGGAGTCCTGACTGGGACTTGCCCAAAGATGTTATTATTAACAAGTTCCAACAATTCCTGTTGGAACCTCGCTGCACAACGGGAGTCCTGGGGGCTCGGATCAGCAACCAAGTAGCCCCTTTTTTGTAGAGGGCAGTTTTATGCAGATTCCCCAGCCCACACACTGCCACCCCACAAACAACTAAAGTGTCATTCACAATGTCACACACAACACAGAAACATGATTTGTTAGCCCCTCTGCTGGCACCTTTACTGCCTCATGGCTGGCACCACTAATCATAGTCTCCCTTACTCTCCCTAGGCAGGCTCCGCTCACCCAACAATATGACGAATCATGTCCACTCTACACTGTTCCTCTCACCTCACCCCACCCACTCCCACCCCCACCGGCATCATGGTGACACTACACACTTTCCACCAGAAGACCATACTCACGCCGCACACCTTTACCACATAGGTATTGCCACAGTGGCTCAATGGTCACTACTCTGCCATGTCTCACCGTCTCACCGGCCCTAAGGCAGTTGCTCATCCCCACCACTATGCGCTGTTTCTCCTCCTCCATGCTGATCCTGAAGCTAGCACAGAAGCGACTCAGACTAGCCACCTTATGTATCCTTCTGTTCCTTCTCCTTCTCTCTGGAAACATGCACCCCAATCCTGGACCCCCCCACTCCTCCTCATCTAAACTCACCTCCCCTAAGGATCTCATGATTGCCTTCCTAAACATATGCAGCCTCCTCAGCAAATTTGGCATCTTTCAGGGCTGGGTTGCACAGAATCACCCTGACGTCATCTCAGTAGTGGAAACTTGGCTCAATGATCATATCCCTGACTCCGCAGTCTCACTTCCTTGGTATACATTATACCATGCAGACAGGACCTCCAAAAAAGGTGGGGGCTGTGCACTATATATCCAGGACTCACTACAAAGCCTTGCTCTCCCACTTCCAACCCTTGAACATGGTGCCCAGGCCCTCACCCTGAAAATCACCCTCGCACCTAATAGAGCTCCCCTGTTCCTCTCCTCAGTATACATTCCTCTCCAGAATCAAAAGAATGCCTTCCTATTCGGTCCTTGCCCACCTCCAGACACTCCCAGACAAAGCAGAAATCCTTGCCCTCAAGGATTTTAATATCAACTGGCTAACTGACACATCAGCTCCAGTCAAGGATGCTGCAGTCTCACATAACCTGACCCAGCTTGTGACCTCTGCCACTAGACTCAGCCTGAGGACTGGCACTGCCACATTCCCTGATCTTGTACTCACCAACACACCCCACAAAGTGACCCAAGTTAGGGTGCTTCCCAGCACCCTGAGTGATCACTCCCCAGTGCTCTGTCACTGGTTGTTCACTGCCAAAAAGCCACCTCCCAAAACTACCCTACAACGACACCTCAGACCCATAAAACTTCAGGCCCTCAAACAGTGTCTTGCATCTTGTGACTGGTCATCCATCTTAACCGTCTCAGACATAGACTCTGCACTAGACTACTTTATCAACACCTTCAATTTGGCCTGTGACCATTATGCACCCCTAAGTAAAGAGGTCATCAAAGGGGTTGATACACTCTGGATGTCACAATCCCTGTTAGACCAAATGCGCGAGCGTGACAATCTATTGCACCTCGCTCTGGAGACCAGTAAGCCCTCTGACAGACAGTGCTACCAAGAGGCGCGTAAGAAATGTACCTGGAACATCCAGAAGGCCAAGGCTGAATCCTATCAAGCCTCACTCACTGCCAACTGGGGCTCAGGGCACAAGTTCTGGGACTCCCTTAAGGAGCTCAGTGGCAAAGCCTCCACAGTCCCTCCCTCCCAATCTCTGGGCCAATGGGTCTATTACCACTGACCCTGTCCTGATAGCAAATACATTTAACACCTCTTTTTCCGACCTTAGCAGAGTTCTCCCCTCTAATTTCTTCTCCCCCAACCCTCCGGCCACCCCTGTCACCCCCTCCATCCCACTGTTCCACTTTGAATTAATATTGCAGCATGAAGCAGCCCCCCTGCTCTGCAAGGCCCTCAGTAAATCACATTTCAGCAGTGATAAGCTGGATCTTATATTACTTAGATTAACCTTTGATGAATTTCTCTACCACTTCACCAAGCTATTGAAACATTCCCCTGCACTGGGCCAATTTCCCTCTAAATGGAAGGCTGCGCTCATCATGCCCATTCTCAAAAGCGGCGACCACACCCAGCCAGGGAACTACCACCTCATCTCAATACTGCCTCCCCTCTCCAAAGCCCTGGAGAAATTGTGGCCATGCAGCTCACTGACTACCTCTCCAAATAGTGCCTCCTGTGCCCAGAGCAGCATGGCTTCTGCAACAACCACAGCACCACCACAGCCCTTCTGGAGTTTACCAACACCCTCTGTACTACTCTTGACACAGGCCACACTGCTGGTGCCATTTATATAGACCTTTCAAAGGTGTTTGATATGGTGAACCACACCCTTCTCCTGGATTCACTCACTCATACAGGCTTGTCTTCTGAGTCCACTGGCTGGTTCACCAGCTACCCGTCTAAGAGAACCCAGAAAGTTAGATTTGCCCACACACAGTCCTCCCCCCCCCCCAAGTCAGATCAGGGGTCCCACAGGGCTCAATTCTAGGCCCTCTACTGTTCTCCCTGTTTCTCAACTCCCTACCCAATGCATACTCCAGGAAATTAATCCTGTATGCTGATGATGCCGTCCTCTACAGTTCCCATACTGACCCCACCGCCCTCCGATGTGCTCTCCAAATATCCTTTTCGGAAGCTGAATCATGGTTCGTCCAACACAGGATAGTTCTAAACTATAAAAAAACTAAATCAATGGTGTTCGATCATGCCCAAAATAGGAACAAGGAGCTACCTCTGCTCATACTAAACGCCCAAAATGACCCTCTTGAGCAGGTTACCACATTCAAATACCTGGGTATCACCCTAGACACCAGACTCACCTACCATGACCACATTCGGAAATTGAGCACTGCTGTCAATGTACGGATTGGGCTACTCCATCGGTACAAGCGCTGCCTTCATCCTGAGGCCCTGCACCATCAGTTTCCTCATAGATCCTATCACTAGTAGACTATGGCATTATAATCTATGGTGTGGATGACAACATACACCTTAACAAGATCAGGACGGCCCTTAATAAGGCATGTAGACTAGCCACTGGGTGTGACAAATTCACACACACCTGCTCCCTTTACTCCACCACCAAGTGGCTAAACTTTGATGGGAGGCTCAAATATCAGACCTGCCTTTTTGCTAAAAAAATCTCTGCCAGCCTACTTCCACCTGCTCTTACCCCCTTCCCTCCACTGCCCCAATCTACCTAGTCCACTCGGCTCACTCGGCAATCTGTGACCACTCACTACCGGGTTCCCCACTGCAAGACCACCCAGGGTCAAAGAACCTTTAGGTACCAGGCCACTGTCTGGCTTAACTCACTCCCTAGCTCCCTCCTTTCTGAACCTAAACTGGGCCAGTTCAAGGCCCACCTACGAAGCCTTCTCACACAAGACACAACCTGCGACTGTCATTAATGCCAATACAAAGCCTACCTCTCCCAACTGGGCTATGTATCACACGCTGATCCTGTCACCCCTAGAGCGTTCTGTAATTGACAATGGACTCCCCTGTCCAGCCTGATCTTCTTATGTAAACAAGAAACTGCCCGGGCATGTCTGATGGCACAGATTGCTTTGTATGTGTATGAACTTTATATGCAATTCTCCTGTGTCTATGCAACTCTTCTGTGCACTGCATTGAAATTAATTGTTTATGCTGTTACTTGTACCTCCTTGACACGGTACTGCTTATGGTCCATGCTTCCATGTAAATTGTTAGTTTCTGTTGTCATTGCTGTATTTATATTTTGTGTCATTGCTGTATTGTACTGTATCTATAGTCCCTGTATATCTGACGTGGAACCTTTGTAAAGGAGTCTATGACTCAAAGGTATGTAATCTGATATCTTCAATAAATAAATAAATAAATAAAAGGGCCGCTGCCCGTGGGTTCCCTGCCTATTCCACCACCACAGACCTTATCTGGTCTATAGCAACCCTCCCCTCTCCCTGCCTCTTTTCTAGTAAACTTTTTATGCTTATCCCACTCATGCTTGTAGTAGCCCCCACTGTTCTAGCCTGTACTACTTCAGCTGGCAGTCTGTTCCAGGCATCTACCATGCTTTCAGTAAAGAAATATTTCTCTCCTGAATTCCTCCCTTCATCAGTTTTATCACATGCCCCTTAGTCCTAGTGCTCATCCTCATTTGAATGAGACTCCCACCTGTACCCTGTTCACCCCTGTGAGGTACTTGCAGGTCTCGATCATATCACCTTTCTCTCTCTCTCTCTCTCTCTCTCTCCTGTCTTCCAGGACATACAGGTTGAGATCCTTCAGCCTCTCCTTGTAGGACTTCCTGTGCAAACTCTGCACCATTAAAGTTGCCCTCCTCTGGACAGCCTTCACCCCATCTATGTCCTATCTGAGATGCAGTCTCCAAAACTGGACACAGTACTCCCGGTGGTGGTGTACCAGAGAACAATATAATAGAAGCACCACATCTCTCGAGATACCATTCCCTATGCACCCCAGCATCTCACTAGCAACTCCCACAGTCTTGTCACCCACAAGATACCCCTCCCTATGCACCCCAGCATCCCACTAGCAACTCCCACAGTCTTGTCACCCACAAGATACCCCTCCCTATGCACTCCAGCATTCCACTAGCAATTCCCACAGTCTTGTCACCATGTGCTGCTACCTTGAGGTCCTCTGATATAATAACCTCAAGGTCATTTTCCTGTCAAGTGACTGTCAGTAGCTTCCTCCATCCTATACTCAGCACTGGGGTTCCAATGCCCTAGGTGCATGATTTTGCACTTTTGGCATTGAACCCCAACTGCCATGTTTTTGACCACTCCTTAAGTTTCCCAAGATCCCTATACATTTTCTCCACCTGCTCCTGAGTGTCCACCCTATTGCAGATTTTGGTGTCATCTGCAAAAAGCATGTCTCCCCCTCCAGATCCTCTGTAGTGTCCCCTATGAAGATATTCAACAGGACTAGTCCCAGAACCAAATATTTTGTTACCTCGCTGGTCACTCTCCCATCCTTAGAGTGAGTGCCATTAACAACTACCCACTGTCTTCTATCTATTAACCAGTTCCTAACCCAATTTTCCACTTTGGACCCCACTCCTAGGCTGGTCATTTTCTTAATCAGCATCCTGTGTGGCACAATGTTGAAGGCCTTGCTGAAGTTCAGATAGACCACATCCACTGCCCTCCCTTGATCTATCTTCCTGGTCACCCAGCCAAAGAAATCTATCAGATTCAATGGGCATGACACCCCCCCCAATGAATCTATGCTGCCTGTGGTCCTGCAGCTCATTGGATTCTAGATGCTCAACCAGTTTTTCAGTAGGGTTTCCGTTAATTTCCACACCACAGTCGTTAGACTGACTGGCTTATAGTTGCAAGCCTCCTCCCTGCTACAGCTCTTATCTAGAGGGACCACATCAGCCCTTTGCCAGTCCAGTGGAACCACACCTGTTTCCTGTGAGTTAAACAAGGCTGTGAGAGGGGCAGCTAGCACCTCCTGGAGTTCTTTCAGTATCCTGTGTTGTATCTCGTCCTGTCCCAGAGCCTTATCCACCTTCAGGGATGCGAGCCATTTCAGACACTTTCCTCTGAAAATGGACTTGTGTCCACACACCCACATTCTTGCTTCTCTGTGGTGGTCCATTCTCTCCTCCCTCTACTGTGAAGACTGAACAGAACAAGTACCTGTTTAAGATGTCTGCTTTTTCTTGGTTTCCCTCCAATAATAGCACACTAGGGTATGAACGACCTTGCAGAATGTGAGGTGGGAGTGGTGCTTGAGAGGATCAGGGAGGTAGGGAAAATCTGCAGCAACATAGGGAGCCTTCTCAGAGGTGCTACCAATCCCAAGGGCTAGCACTGAAAGGAAAGTTAGAACTGAGAAATTCAATATATGGCTCAGAGGGTGGTGTGAGGAGGAGGGGTATGGTATAGTTGGTGACTGGGGGAGGAACCTGGGAGAACAAAGACCTGTATGTAAGTAAGAAGGGCACAAGGGTTCTGAAGGGCAAACTATGGAATTCATGGGAAAAAAAACTCAATTTAAACTGACGGGGGCAGCAGGGTGCAAAGTACCTTCAGTCACCTGGTGGAGAAGGCAGATAGGCCTCCCCCCCAATCAGGGCAGAATAGAGAGGAACAAGTGGAAAGGGGGGAAGAGGGAAGGTGATACTGGGGAAGGGGAGGAGGAGGGGGCAGGACTGGGGTTAAGGGGGGGCCCGAGTCATGGTGGAGGGAGATGTTCCCAAATGCCAGAAACATGGGAAACAAAATGGCTGAGTTGCAGGCGGAGTGGTGAACATAGCGGCCATCACAGAGACATGGACCACACCAAACCACGACTGGAAACTCTCAGTCCCTGGGTATAAAACCTATAATTAGGATAGGGATATGGGAAGGGAGGAGTGGATAATCGGTATCAAACAGGAAGCAGCAGATGGAAAGGCTGAAGCATTATGGGTGCAGATACAATCCACTAAAGGGAGGAAAGTAAGGTTGGGGGTGGTCTACATACCACCTTCACAGGATAAGGAGCTGGACAAAGTACTGGGGTCCTAAATCATAGAAATGGTAGGCAAGGGGGAGGTGGTAATAATGGGGAACTTCAATCTGCCTGGGGTGGATTGGAAAATCCCCACTATCTCCAGCACCAGGGAGCAAATACTACTTGATGCAAGCTGTCATGGAGAACACTAGGGTGAAGGGCTGTTCTGGACTTGTTCTTATCCAGTTGTGAACATGTTCAGGACGTAAACATAGAAACACTACTTGCAGTAAGTAACCACCATGTGGTGTGGTTTCTCCTGGACATGGGCAAAGGGATGGTCAGGACCAAGATGAGGGTTTTGGATTTCAGAAAAACTGCCTTTAATAGGATAGGATAAATTCTGATAGGACACCTTGCTGGGAGTAGGACAGAGATGGAGGTGGAACAAAAATGGGCCATAATAAAGGAGAGACTGATGGAGACCATTCAGGAGTGTGCCAAAATCAAAAGCAAGAAATCGAAGTTCAAAAAGCCCAGCTGATTCAGAAATGAAGTGGTAAATATGATAAGGGAACAGAAGGCAGCCTTCCAGAAGTACAAACATACTCAGAATGAGGAGGACAGGGAGGTTTATTGTGCTAGATCAAGGGTGGCAAGCAGAGCAGTTAGAGAGGCAAAGGCTACAAGGGAAGTATGACTAGCACAACGTGTAAAATTGAGTGAAAAAGCCTTTTCTGAGTATATAAGGGAGAAGAGGGATATTAAAAATGAGACTGACAAATTAAAAAAGTATGAGGGTTGGGCAGAAAGAAGTGAAGGGAAAGTGGAAGTGTTTAACAAGTACTTCTTTTCCATCTTCGCTAGACAGCAGGACAGACTAGTGCCACAAGGAAGCAGAGGGGTGGGTACAGGGAAGAGGGGAGTCACAGATGTAATAATACAGGTAGACAGGGTGCATAAGCCCCTATGTACCCTGAAGGGAGACAAATTCCCAGGGCCAGACAGAGTGCACCCAAGGGTATTATGGGAACTAGCAGAGGTGCTGGCGAGCCCCCATGGCAGACCTGTTTAACACCTGTCTGGAGTCCAGGAGTGTAGAACTGCACATGTGTTGCCTATCCATAAAAGTGTTCCAAGTTTGGATAAGCAGGGAATTACAGACCGCTCAGTCTGACTTCAATAGTGGAGAAACTGATGGCAACTATCCTGAAGGAAAAACTGGTGAGCTTTCTTGGGGAAAACAGTCTGCAAGACTTGAGGCAGAATAGATTTGTATTGGGGTGATCCTGCAAGACTAATCTCATTAACTTTTCAACAGGGTGACCAGGACAGTGGACAGGGCCAAGCGGTTGATGTCCTACATCTGGACAGTAACAAGGCATTTGACTCTGTGCCTTACAGGAAGCTGGTCAGGAAGTTGTAAGACTTGGGGGTAGGGGCCAAGCTTGCTAGATGGGTCAAAAACTGGTTGTAGGACAGAAGCTAAAATGTGATAGGGGGGTGATTCTCGGAAGCTAGGCCAGTGATTAGTGGGGTCCCACAGGGCTCAGTGCTCCATCTGGGGTTCTTTAACATCTTCATATGTAACATAGCAGATGGGATCAGAGGTAAAATCTGTCTGTTCACAGATGACATGAAGCTCTGTGGGAGGGTGCACACAGAGGAGGGGAGACAGAAACTCAGGGAAGACCTGGCCAGGTTAAGGAAGTGGTCTGGCATTTGTCAGCTTGGGTGCAATGCTAAACAGTGTAAACACTTGGGGGCAAACAAACCCAGAGACCAAATATTGGTTGGGTGGTGTGCAGGTAACCAAACTGAAGGAAGAAAAGCACCTGGGGGGTAATCATCATGAGTGATCCAAAGCACTCAGCACACTGCAGGAGAGCAGCAGCAAAAGTAAACTGGATGCTGGGCTGCATAACCATGGGGATTACTAGCAGGAAAATGGTGGCCATACTACCACTGTACAGGTCACTGGTGAGACTGCACCTAGAGTGCAGTGTGCAGTATTGTGCCCTTATCTAGAGAAGGATGTTAACTTGGTGGAGACAGTCCAGAGAAGGGTGGCAAAATGATCCAGTGACAGCAGGGCAACACTTACGATGAGAGACTCAAGAAGCTCAACATGTACCCTCTTGAGGACAGAAGGGAGAGGAGGGATATAATCTATACCTTCAAATACCTGAAAGGTATTAACAGAGTGAATACTGAGGGCCTCTTCAGTCTTAGTGAGAACAAGTCCACTAGGAGGAATAGCCTAAAGTTGGTAGCGGGAAGATTCAGAGGGAAATGAGGAGGCACTTTTTAACAGAGAGAGTGGTGGATAAGTGGAACAAGTTGCCAGATGAGGGAATCTCCCTGAAAATGGTGGACAGCTTCAAGAGAGGATGGGACAGAGCGAAGGGAAAAGTTGCTGGTGAGAGGAGGGCCTGATGGGGTCGGGGGACTAGGGGAGGGGCAGGTCCCTCTTTAGACACAGGGGACCTACAGACTCAAGCATACTAGACAGACCATAAGGCCTTTATCTGCTGGCATATTCATATGGCATATGCCTCCTTTTGCACAATCTCCCCCTAGGGCAATGACCACAATCCAGTTCCAAATCTCAACAGAAACTAATATGACCTTTACCATGGATGAGAGAGAAAACTTCCTTGTGGAGGAAGCCTCTGGAGAACCAAGGTCTAGGTCACCATCCCTCCAGGTGAGTGGTAGAATTAGTGACAGATCAGATATGCAATTTAGACATCTAATAGAGGAACAGTTGTAAAGGAAGGGCTCTCACTCTTCGAACTATCTACCTGGAGTACTATGTCCAGTTCTGGAGACCACATCTCAGGAAGGACAGGGACAGGACAGAGGCTGTCCAGAGAAGGGAAACTAAAATGGTGCAGGGGCTGCATCATAAGCCCTATGCATAGAGACTGGGGGATCTTAATGTGTACACCCTGGAAGAGAGAAGGGAGTGGAGGGACATGATAGAGACCTATAAATACCTCACAGGGGTAAATAAGGTACAGGAGGGGGAATCTTTTTAGAAGAGAAGGTGCACAAGAACAAGGGATCAGGCAGTGAAGCTGGAAGGGAGAATTTAGGAGGGATGTGAGGAAATACTGTACTTCTTCACTGACAGAGTAATGGACTCCTGGAACAGTCTTCCAGTGGAGGTGGTGGGGGTAAAAACAGTAGTGAGCTTCAAGCATGCATGGGATAGGCACAAAAGAATCTTGGTAGGGAAGGAGGCAGGAGTAGCCAGAGAGCAACAAGAGTCTGCAGTGACAATATGGGCAGGCAAAAAAAATGAGCAGACTGGGTGGGCCACGCAATCCTTATCTGCTGGCAAATTATGTGTTTCTATATTTATGACTACCTGGTTAATGAAAATACTATTCCTCTGGAAGTGATTACGGACTTGGACTCTGAAGTGCTATATTTCTCTTTTTGGATGTGAAAGATACCATAAATTCATATAAACTGAACAAAGTCTCTAGCCTTGATAGTATTCCTGTGGATGTCTACAGATTACATTTAAACATTTGGGTCCCAGCATTAACCAGTCTGGAGAAGTAGGTGTCAGCCACAGGTGTGTAATTACTTTTTTTGCAACCACTAGTAATATAGTTAATAAATAAATGTGTTGTTTTCCCCAGACATGTTTGGGAAGGTGCAATAGTAATGCTACTTCTGGAGTCAGGGCTCTGAGGGTCAGGAAAAGGCAAAGCAATGTATCTCCTACTTCTCGCCAGAAGGAGGTCAGCACTGGGCATAGCCAAAAAATGTGTGAGTGTGTTGCCACTTCGCAATCACAGCTCCTACAGCAAGATGGATCCCCTTGAGCAGAGTATTTGATGGTGACCTGAGGTGTGCAGAAGTACCTCACTACCACCTTCCAGGCAAATTCTCACCATATAGAATTGGTGGTTTGATGTTGGTGTCTCCAAATCAGCAGCCAATCCTTTGGGATGAGATCCAAGACAAGTTTTTCCTCCCAATTATTTTGAACATTGTCTGTCTCTGAGGTTGGAGCCCCTTGTATGGCTTTATAAAATCTAGAAGCTGCATGTTCTGGATAGCTCTCCCCCCAAACCTGCAAAAGGATCTGAAATATTGGGGGAGGTGAACTATCTGCAATGCCAACTTCTCCCCTAGGAAATGTCGCATTTGTAGATATCTGAAGAAATCATGCCTGGGCAATGTAAACTCAGTCTGGAGTTGTTGGAATGTCTTAAATATGCCGCTATCATGAAAATGCAAAGCGCACACCAATCCCTTTTCCCTCCACCTCCTGAACTCTCTGTCATCTTGTGCGGGAGAGAAATCCAGATGACACCCAGGGACTTCCACCCATGCTGCCCCAAATCTGTTTTCAGGGCATCTCAGAAACTGGGTCCAACTACACAGGACCTCCTTTGTAAACTTGGAACATCTACCCCTGTGGGGGCCTCTAATCAGATTGGAATATTAGCTCCATGTTTAAGGGGAATATTGCCAATGAGCTTTTTATTTTTGCCCAACCGGAGGTATTCGAAGTTGAGGAGAGCCACCCCATCAGGTGAGTTAGTGAGGCTGCCAAAGAGTAATGCGAGAGATCAGAAAGGGATAAACCTCATCTGTCTTTCTGCAACTATAACTTTTTAAGGGCTATACGGGGTCTTTCATACCCCCATAAGTATGCAGAAATCATTTTATTCCATCGGACCAAATCTCTGTGTGGATCTGAGAGTTGGATATTGTGCATTAAATACAGGATTCGTGGGAAAATCACCATTTGTATTGATTGCACTCATGAGAAAAGGGAAAGAGGTAGATGCGTCCACCTCTTAAGTTCGCCCTGTGTTTGTGAGAACAACCATTCATTATTAAGTTTATAAATTTGATCTAAGTTAGAAGGGAGACAGATGCCCAGATAAGTGATACATTTACGATCCCACCAATATGGGAATTTTTCCCCAAACCATTTGTGACAAAGTTTGTTGAATGATCAAGGCTTCAGATTTATTCTGATTTATTTTATATCCGGCAATCCGTTCAATCTGAACTAATTGTTCTTGTAAGATAGGTAAAGAGGTCTCCAGTTGCATGATATAAACTAGTAAGTTGTCAGCATAGTATGCCAATTTGTGCTGGGTCCCATTTATAGTATACACCTGGATACAGCCAACTTGTCTGAGGTACTGTGCTATTGGTTCTGCATACAGGACAAACAGATATGGGGACAATGTGCATCCCCAACAGGTTCCCTGAAGAAGTGGGAATTGTGAGGAGAGGGAGCCGTTAATCTTCACCATCGCTTCAGGGGAGATATACAGTCCTTTTATATTGTCTAAAAATTCCAGCGGGAAATCAAATTGAGCTAACGTATATTGTAAAAACTACCACAAAACCCAATCAAATGCCTTTTGGGCATCCAAACTTAAAACTAACAAGGGACTGAGATTAGTGTTGTCATGCTCTAGAATATATAAGGTTCTTTTGATATTATCAGTTGTTTGTCGGGTTTTAATAAAGCCTGATTGATCTGGGTGTATAATTACCGGAAGTATGTGGTCTAATCTGTGAGCTAAAATACTCGTGTAATTTTTATAATCCTGCTTAACAACCGAGATTGGTTGGTAGGATTCACAAAGGTGTGGGGTGTCTGCGGTTTCAGTATTGCTGAAATAACCACTTGTCTCAAGAGACTGAGTATTCTGATGTGGAATGACTCGCATGCATGGCAGCCAACAGGAGGGTATGTATGAGTTCTAAGGTATCCTTATAAAAATCATCAGTATAGCCATCAGGGCCTGGGCTCTTACCTTTCTTCAAGTTTTTGATAGTACTAATAAGCTCCTGGGAAGAGATAGGGGCGATCAGGTGTTCCTTGTGGGCTTCTGAGTCAAGAGTTTTAGAGAAGAAAAGAATGAGGACAAAGAGCTGGAATCTAACGTTGAGGTGGCCTTATACAAATCCTAATAGAACTGCATAAAGTTTGCCAAAATTTGTTCTGTGGTGTACTTGAGATTGCCAGATTTGGGATCTTTTATTTTATGGACAGTGGATACCTGTATCTATTTACGTAACCTGTACACCAAAACTTTAGCTGCCCTAGCCCCCCCAATAATATTTCTGGCATAGCCACACCAGGGCCTGTTCAGTTCACTCAGTCAAGCGGTGTTGAATTTCCTGCTGGACCTGCTCCAGCTGATCAGGGACACTGAGATCCCCCTGCATATGCTGGTCCTGCAATCCTTTGAGATGGGACTAAAGGTCCCGCAGTTTAGCCTCACCTTGCTTTTTTTTTCCTAGCCGCATAAGAAATAATATGACCCCTGAGCACAGTCTTAAGTGTATCCCATAAACGTTGAGGGGAGACCTGGGATGAGGCATTATCAGCCAATATCTCTAAGATCCTTACTTTGAAAAGCTACGTAAATTCAGGGTCCCTCAATAAGGAGGGATTAAACTTCCAGAGTGTGTTCCATCTCAGTCTGCTCAGGGCCAGTTCTAATGTTATTGGGGCATGGTCAGAAATAAGAATATTGAGGATGTTTGCTGAGTGAATTAAAACCCTGTGTTCCCTCGATATACGTAAATAGTCTAATCTTGAATAGTGCTTATGGGGATGAGAATGAAAGGAAAATGTCCTCTGTGAGGGGTGCAAGAAACGCCAAGTGTCCAGCAGACTAATGTCTCATAGCAGGCGGCGAAGGTGCCTCTGCCCTGCAGTTTGTGGAGAAGGGCCGGCAGCCAATGTGTCCAATGAGGGATTCATGAGTCAAAGTCTCCCCCAACTATCACAATGCCTTTCTGATGGGTGAGGATATAATCTATCATCTGTTGTATACAGGATGCATCACTATTTGGAGGGACAAATTAGCTGCAGATTGTTAAAATATGTTCACAGTATGTCCCCACTGCCAGGGCATTCCTACTCTCCTTATCAGTGTAACTCTCCATAACAACAAATGGAGATGTCTTAGGGACCAGAACTGCCACCCCCCCTGCACCTGCCATGTCTATAAGTAGATTCAATTATCTGAGAAAAACCAAAACCAAGTAACCTTTGGTGTTCAAGTGAAGTTAAATGTATCTCCTGTAATAGCAGAACATCTGGTTTGTGCTTTTTGACAGCCGTTAGCATCCTATACCTCTTAATGGGTCCAATCAGCCCATTCACATTATGTGAAATTATCCGGAAGGGTAACGTCATGTGATCTACCCTATATGCTCATGTTTATTCCCTCCTGCCTTTAAATGACTAGTCACTAAAATACTGATTTCTACCAAAAATCGATGATGTCCGCATCTGATGCCACTCAGATATTTCTTATTTGTATTAACTTCATTGTCTAAAAAAAAACACAAGAATGAAACTTGTCCTAACCAACTAACAATCTATGAATACTTGAAAAAACAGCAAAACCTTTGAGGTCTATTCAACCAATGATTAAATGATTTATATGGTCTACTAAAATTATCTGAAACAGTAACCCTAAGGTGTAAACAGGCTTTCAAAACCCAGACCCCAAAATTGGGAGCCAAGGAGTGGGCAGAAAAATAAACTGCCTGTGTGGGATCCTGATACCCAGTAAATAGGGGTATCCCTCGGGGAAACAAGAATTAGGGTAAAAATAAGTGGGATCAGGTACTATACAAAAGAAAGACAAAATGAATAGGATGGAGAGGGCATACATAAAAACATTAATACTGGGAAAAAAGGTGTAGTGGGCTAAGCCAAGTCATGGCAAATAATGCTCCTCTCCCAGCTTAACCAATTTTTGTTGGAAGAGAGGAAGTAAAACCATTTCCAAATAAGCTGAAAGCTTCCAGATGGGTTCCCGGTATTTAATTAAACTATTCAAAGTAAACCACAGTTCTGAATCCCTCCTCATTTCAACTGTCTCTGGTAAAGTATGATTGAAATAAAATACTGGCTGAATGAGGGGGTCTCCCTTCCCATACCCAGCTGCAAAGTTCTCGTACACTATCTTTAGCAAGAGGGATAATAAATCAGTATTTCAAGTTTCTTTCCCTCTCCTCAAAAACAGCAAGTCCACTTTAGAGTCCAAAAACCATGAATCACTGCCAAATCTTTATTCAGATCCCACATTAGTATGCAAAGTGTCCTGGCCCTCTCAATCTAATCTCCCAAGAACAAGTCAGTAGGTGTGTCAGGATTCCCGCCCAGCCCCCAGAATGGAACCAGGAGCGCCCCCAGGAAGGAGGGAAGTCAGAGACCAGAGAATTCCGGGGAGCTGCCTAAACTTACTGTGGTCCCGGAGCTGGAGGAAGTCCCCCACTGCACCACCCCCACCATCCTCCCTAGTAGAAGCCAGAGCCCCCCCCCAGGCCCCAATCCCTGCAAGCAAGCCCCAAATCAAGGTAATATAAAGGCCATAATAGCCTTTTCTAATCATCGCTGTCCAGGTGAGCACAAGGGCAGCCGCCCCACTACAACTTTAATTATGCCACCGTCCACCGGGGCCCACTGATTCAATTTTCATTTTCAAGATAGGGTCCTAACCATCAATCTGCCTCCCTGTCTAACAGAAGTATGCAGTGGAACAGTTCCTAAATCAGGACTAAACCCTCACAGGAACCCCTTCAATTGCCCAGATCTCACAAGCCAAGGCAGGGAGCGATTGCAGGCCCGGACCACAATACCATGTTTCAAGCCCTATTTAATGGCCTAGTCAGCACGGTGACTCCCACTCAGAGGAGATCAAAGCTGAACCTCCTCCAGGCTACTGAGCCCCCCAACTTGCATGTAACAGTGAGAGCCTCCTGACACCCTATTTAGCAGGTAATAATTGCAGAGGCTTCCTACTCCATCTGGCCAGACCTAGCTCACCCCCCATCCCAGTCCAGAGGCCTGGAAGATCCCTGCCATTACTGCAGTGGAAGCCCCTCAAGGACAATTCAGACTGGCAGCACCCCACCCCGAGCAGACCCCGGACAGCACAGCAATAACTCTAGGGTCACCCTGCAGTGTAGGGCCATGGGAGAACATCTCCCCCATCCACCCACCCAGGTCACACTGCTGGGCAGCTGCTGCAAGAACATATACCCCAGCTCCAGTCTCCAACCCCCGGAAGCCACCAGTCCAGGGAGGCATCAGACAGAACACCCATCCCCCCTAGTCCTCACAGTGCACCTTTAATTGAAGTTCTTAGTCCTCAGATATACAGTCTGGAGAACTGCGCCAGCATCTTCTTTATCAATGCAATGGTAACCTGCTGCAAACTTTGATCCAGTGCTGGCATGCGAGAGGAATGCCTCGAGGATAGGTCTCTCTGAGGTAGGATGATAGTAGTCAGTGGAGTAAAGCCACGTTGTTTCAAGTCCTGGCAGGCCTCCTCAACTGATTCAAAAGTTTGTTGCACGGTTGGGAACTGGATGACTAATTTACTGGGGTATGGTGTTCAAAATTTAAGTTTTTGTTGTCACAAGAAGGGGAATAGTGGGATGTAAGCCCTCCGGTGCTGCATGGTTGCAGGAGTGTAGTCATTGTCTATGAAAATCTGTGTTGACCCATAAAATAGTTTGCTTTGTGCTTTCCTTAATATAAGCTCTTTGGTTTGGACTATCAAGAAACAGAGAATAACAGAGTGGGATCGAGCATTGGGCTGCGTGGGCTTAGGTCCCAATGCTTGGAGCACCTACTCCAGTTCCAAGTTTAAGTCCTAATCTAGAGTGAGGTGCTGTTCGGAGCACAGTCTCCACTAAATCTTGAATATCATTGCCCTTGCTATCCTCAGGGATACCATAAATACGCAAGTTTCTATGACAATGCCTGTTTTCTGCATCTTCTTGTCATTCAACTGTAAGATGGCAGAGCTGTACTACTTAGTTGAGGGTACTCTGTATTTGAGTTACTTGAGCAGCCTGGTCATCGACTTATTGTTCCACTGTTGTCACCCATGTCTGTAGGTCATTCAGGTCTGCACGTACTGTTTCCTGGGCCTGTTTGTGAGTAAGAAATTCTCCTTTAAAGTCCTAAAGTTCCAGTAATATTTTGTCCAGCTTTTGGTTCATTTTGATCGATTTTCTGCCCTTAGATTTGGTAGCTTTAGCTGGTGTAGAACGGACAGTCTGGGCCGAACGTTCGGAGGCCCCAGAGTTGGACAGATCGGCGTCTGAAATCTCATATCGTGTTGAAGAATCAAAACTCTGCTTCCCCTTCCTTTACAAGTATTTGTAGCCATCTGGAAAAAAAATATTTTTCAACATAAAAGCTGTTATAATGGTGGCTACTGATCTAATTAAATTATGCTGGGTAGGAGCTCCGTGTTTAAGCTGCCATTCAGGAAGGAAGCTGCACCGGAAGTCATGCCACAATGTTAAATCACTCCAACTCACCAAACTTATCTCTGAACCCAATTGACTCAGCCTCCAACCTTCAAACCATTGTTTCCTGACTGGGTCCCTTCCTCCCACCCTCACCATATTGGGGAATCTGTTTCTCGCCCTGATGCACTCAGCAATCACTGCATGATCTACTGTGTGTGTAAATCTACCTTTCCAATAAAATCCACCATCCCAAAGTCCATTACAAAATTATTCAAATACAGTCTTTCAGGATATCTGACCTGTCTTCTTCACATGCCAACTTGTCTAATTCTCACTGGTCTTTCAATCTACTAGCTTTCAACATAGAAACTGCCTTCCTAAATTTCCAGAACAAATTTATGGTTGTCTGGGATTTCCATGTAACATAGAAACACAGAATTTGATGGCAGATAAGGACCACTTGGCCCACCCAGTTTGCCCATTTCCCTACCTATTGGATAAGCTGCAGATCCTAATTAACCAACAGCCTACTTCCTCCTACCCCCCCACTATAATTGCCTTATGTCTGTCCCATGCATTCGTGAATTCCTCCACTGTTTTTGACCCCACGACCTCCTCAGGAAGGCTATTCCATGCGTCCACCACCCTCTCTGTGAAAAAATACTTCCTCACATTGCCCCAGAGCTGTCCCCCCCATCTTCAAATTGTGCCCCCTTGTTCTTGCACATCTCTTTTTCTGAAAGATGCTACCCTCTTGGACTTTGTTGATTCCCTTGACGTATTTGAAAGTTTTTGTCATGTCCCCCCTCTCCCACCTTTCCTTGAGAGTGTACATATTAAGCTCCTTTAGTCTGTCTTCATATGGTTTCTGGTGCAGATCCTGCACCATTTTAGTTGCCCTCCTGTGGACTGCCTCCGTCCTGTGTATGTCCTTGCGAAGATGTGGTCTCCTGAACTGCACGCAGTACTCTAGCTGGGGTCTCGCCAACTGTCTGTACAGGGATGACAAGTTCCTGTTTTCTAGTCGTGATGCCTCTCCCTTTGCATCCTAGTATCCCCCTAGCCCTCCTTACTGCCTTCTCACATTGCCTGCCTACCTTTAGGTCATCTGATATGACTACCCCCAGGTCCTGTTCCATTTTTGTTGTTGTTAGTACCGCCCCCCCCAATTGTGTACTCTTCCCCTGGAGTTTTGTTTCCCAGGTGCATTATTTTGCACTTCTTTGTATTGAATCTAAGCTTCCATACTTCTGACCATTCCTCCAACCTTGCCAAGTCTCTTCTCATCCTTTCCACCCCCCTTGTATAACAACCCTGTTGCAGATCTTTGTGTCATCTGCAAAGAGGCACACTTTTCCTTCCAGATCCTCCGCAATGTCACTTATAAAGACATTAAAGAGGACCAGCCCCAGTCCTTAACCCTGTGGTACCCTGCTAGTAACCCCTCTTTCTTCGGAGAAAGGGGGGGTTACTAAGGAGAACCAGGGTGAAAGCTTCCCACCTTCCCATGATCACAACTGAGTTAGTTGCTTGTTTCAAGCCAAGGGACTTGGCCTAATGCACTCACAAAAGTTCTGATTACCCAGCTGACCTTGCAAATATAAGATTATGTGCAATGCCTCCACCAAAGTGCCCAGGCCTTCTAAATCTAAATACTTCACTTCCACTCTCCAGAACAATATTATTAACCTAAGATCTGGAAAGTAATACTTACCCTTTTCCTCCCCTCCATTCCTCCTCCCAGACATCAGACTAGAGAACTCAACTAACTTTGATCCTGCAGGTCACCTCTGCCTTCAGAAACAGTCACCCACTGTGCTCATTCTTTGCCGGCCCCTTCCTCCTCCTCCACCTTGCCTCTGCCCCCCCAACACACCCTTCCTCCTTTCTTCTTTTGGTTTCACTTCTCCTGATGCCTCCTTAAAGGCTCTGCTAGCTTTTAATTCTCATAAAGGTTACAGCCCAGTTGGACTTAACCCCAAACTCCTACATCTGTCTACTCCTGCTATTGCATTCCTTATCTCTAACATTTTCAACCTTTCCTTCTTCCTGTGAGCCATTCCTGAGGTGTGGAAGATGGCTACTGTCATCCCCCATGCTAAAGGAAGTGGCCCTTCTATCCCTAGGAATTATTTCACAATTTCTCTCCTACCAGCAGTAGCTAAGCTCCAACAACATTTGATTCTGTCTCAACTTTCCACCTTTTTGGACCTCTTATCTTACACTACTTTATCCCTTTCCAGTCTGGTTTCATGAAGTCTCACTCCACTGCCATTTCCCTCCTTGTGCTCATGAACTCCATACAGCCTTGAATGAATTGGTGCCTGATAACATTGGGCACCAATAATATTCAGACTCAATATCAATAAAGTCCTCACCATTTATAGAGTCTGGCAACTCTTTCTTTATTAACTGTACAATAACACATGGGATGATGTACACTTCAAGAACTGAATACACATCTGAAGTATATGATGCTACATAAACCCTGAGAGCAAAGATCCAGGGGTTCAGTCAAGCATCAGACACTGAGGCTATTTAATTTAAGTAATGTACACTATCACATGATTTATTTTATATAATCACTGACCATCAATTTTTCCCTCCTCCTCCAAAGTCACGCCAGTTTTTACTTTCTAATAAGGAGGTTCAGTGATTGAATTACCTTTAATTTTTGGCATTAAGGATTTAATACATCATTTTGGGTTCATTGATGATTTATTTTTGAAATGATACTGATAACTGAGGCAGAACTGGCATATTTATAATGCGGAAATAACCTGCTGTCTCAAGTAATGCAGCACTTCAACTGAGACACACAGCGAGTCTCTAGTGCAGCTGCTTTCTGTGTGACAGTTAGCAATCGTTTCACTTTTGTTTTGTGGCTGGGAGAATTTCTAATTTATGTGAAACCCTTTTGTTGGTTTAGCAGTGTTATAAACTTCTTTGCTAATTGAGGCTTAAATACAGTGTTTGTTCATAAAAGAAAGAAAAAGCATTGTTTCGGTTAGTGCTGCACGAGAGAGAGAGAGAGAGAGAGAGTCTCAAGTGCAGCTGCTTTGTTTCTATGCATGTCTGCCTTAACAACCAGTTGGTTATTACGGCAAATCATAACTGACAACCGCCATTAAAAAAAAATTAATGGCCAGTTGTTACATAATCATAATCAAGTCCTTGTGTGCAGTCCCATTTAGTTCAGAGCAGACCAGCATTTACTGTAATGACAGACGGTGTCAAAAGGCATTGCTTAATTTCCTTTCTTCTATCCCACCTCCCTAAGACAGGAAGAGATGCTGGGTCTCTAAATGGCAGGTGGTACCACCAGGTCCTAGTTCAGTTCCTAGACCCCAGTCAGAGCTGGGCACCATTCATGGTTTTCATTTACAGCACATGATCATGTACACACAAGTCCATATAATTATTCTCCAAAGATTATTCAGAGATCGGTGCCATGGCCAGAGCTGGGCACCATTCATGGTTTTTACTTAGAGCACATAATTGTAGATACTGAGTCCAGATAATCTTTCACATGGACTATCCAGTGATAAACATTAGGTCCATATGTGTAGTAGCAATTCAGTTCCTGGAAATGCTAGGTACATATACATCCTCTGGGTCCAACGTCCCCATGCCTGTAGGCACCTACTGGAACACAATCAGACTTACCAGTGGTATTCACAGTCAATGAGAATGCCCAGGTAAACTTTCATTTTTTTCTGAATCCCCCAACAGGGCTATCTCTAAAAAATGGCCTCTGCCACTTCTCTTCTTGCTGGGGATGATTGCTGGACCAAGGGAACCAGGTGAGCTGAAATCTATAGGCAGGAGAGTTCTCTTCCCTCTAGTCATAGAGCCAGCAACTTCCTCTCTCTTCAACCTCAAAACTGAATCTGATATGATCTGGTGTTCAGCCAGTGATGCAGCAGAGGCAACCAGTCTGGCGTCTCCCCTTGCATAGGGCCCTTTTTGGAAGACATGCACAGTGAGGAATCCCAGTTATTCCTTATGAAGCTAAAGCAATTATACCATGGGGAACCCACTGGTGTTCCAGGGGCTATACCTCTACAGAATAAGTGTGGTTCTGTGCACTGATTTGGTTCCAGAGTGCCATCACCATTGTACACAGTCACACAGACAGTACACTTACCCTCGCAAACAGTACATTTACTTTCACAAACAGTATTCTTGCTCTCACAAGAAAAACACTCAATCTCAGAAGCAGTGCACTTACTCTTACAGTCATTACACACTCTCAGAAAAAATTATACTTATTCACATAGACAGTACACTTACAGTACTTTCATAAATAGTGCACTACCTTTCACATACAGTACTTGTCATAAACAATGCACTTATTCTCACAGACAGTGCAATTACTGTTACAAATAGTACACTAAATTTTCACAGACAGTACACTTACTCTCACAATTAGTATACTTACTTTCATAAGCAGTACACTTACTCTCACTGTAGTACACACTTTCACAAACACTATACAGTATGTAATCACAGAGACAGCACACTTACACAGCCAGTACTCACATACATACAGTACATGGACACAGACAGTACATAAGCTAAGACAGACATTAATGTTTTCTTAAAGCCAGTGGGTAGGATTTTCAAAAAGATCTGCTGAAGACAAATCTGACACCCTTTTCAAAGCAAACAAGTATTCAAACCTGTTAAACTATCTATTAGATGCCTAACAGCATCCAAGGGTTGGTCCAAAAACAGACAAAAGTGTGGCCAAACTGGACGCACCTCACTACCATATCTGTTTTCTGCTGCAAATCCTGTCTTTTTGTTGTAAACAGATGCAGCTTATGAAAATAGCAGCAGTGCTGTCTGGATATAAGTGGACTGATGCAGACGAAGGCTTAGCATGTATTTGTGTCTTCATGCAACCCTTTAAAAAATTCCCACATTATATACATAATCTGAACTCAGTGACACGTGGGGAAGGGGAAAAAGTGCAGTCAGCATAGTTAGTACAGAGTCACAACACTGTCTAGACATTACAATCCCAACACCCCAAGATTAATGTAAAAATATAGGCATATATGTTGATTTGTCGTTTTTCCTCACAAAATTCAGCAATTGTCAAAGCTTGCTGGTTTCATCTGATAAACACAAATCATATCCAAATACACCTGATACATGATGCTGCTAAAATGGTCACACATAGTTTGGTTATGCCCAGGCTAGATTACTGCAAAAGTCTTCTGGTTCACTTCCTTGCTGCTATAGCCATTGCACCTCTGCAACACAGTCAGATTGCTACTGCACACATGATCACTGGTGCTTCCTGTCCTGATCACACTGTCCCTGTTTTCAAAGCTCTGCATTGGTTCCACTAAACCTCAGTTTCCAGTTTAAAATTCTGGTCCTGGTGTTCTCTGTGCTTCACTCTGGGCAACCCGCCAATCACACAACTTGTCTTGAGTTGTATGTGCCTCCTCGCATTCTGCATTCCAGTAATGCTGGCCTATTGTCTAGCCCTCCAACTAGGCTTTGTTAACTGGCACACAGATCTTTCTCTTATATTGGTCACAGTCTTTGACACGCTATCCCCCTTTATGTGTGTCCATCCCCCTATTTAGTGTTTGTTTACATGGCACTTAAAATACGTTTAATCAATTACCGTTGAGTTCTTGCTGACTTAATCATTCCATATGAATTGTATGAACTGCTGTGATTAAATTATTTTATCACACAAAAGAAAACTACACCCTCATATCTTGTAAATTATATTTGTTTCCATGTCAACAGACAACTCTTTTCATGTAGCTATTAGAGATATGTGTGATTGCTTTAGTTTATTTTCACTGTTTATACTAGTCCATGCAACTATCTCGGGGGTCTCCACTTTATGGTTGTTGAAATCTCACTGTCCCTGAGAGCTTTCTTAGCATATGAGAACATGATATGAAATCACCTTTTAGACTGTAAAGTATTCCTGTCTGTTTAATTAGATTTCAACAAAACTAGTCACAGCAAGGTGTGAAATACCACATTTAACCTCAGTTAGCTTTGCAATGTGTAATACAGGGCTTTTTTCCATTAAATTGCTTTCAGATTGTGTGTTTCCAGATGGTGTTTTTCAGGATATTTGTACTTTTCAGCATAGAGATACATGATATAAATTGACGATTTGACATAATGTTATCATATGCTAATGTAGCTCTCATGGACAATGAGATTTCAACAACCATAAAATTGAAAACCCCAGGATAGTTACAGGGGTCTAACATGAACAGTGAAAACAAACTGAAGCAAACACATATATACCCATTAGCTACTGGAAAAAAGTTGTCTGTTGATTAGGAAACAAATAAAATTTACAAGATATGAGGGTGCTGTTTTCCTTTAACTTATTCGGAAGTATTATTTTATCAAATTATTTATCGTACACATCTTTCGTATAACTTGGACAGCACTCTGGTACCTTTTTAAAGTGTGCTTCATAGTAAAAATCATAGATAAAATAAATTCTGTGTTTCATTCACACAGCCAAATTCCAGGTACTACCACTCATCAGCCTCCCACCAGTTACCCATCAAACTTTAGAGAATTCAAAAACATCAGCCTAAGGGAGGTGCTAAAGTTACTACAAGAACTTGACACCTCAAAAAATGTTGGATGCAAAAGCATCAGACCTCATTGATTGAAGGCTGCAGCAATACTGTTCTCTCTGGCTGTAGCAATACAGCTGGCACCACCAATCGCAGCCCTGTTCAACCTTTCCCTCTGCATTGGTCATGTTCCTGTGGCCTGGAAGGCCATCAACATGACTCAGTTGCACAAGTCAGTCCTCTGTCAGACCCAAATAATTGTCCCATATCCTTCCTAATAGTAATTAGTAAACTTCTGGAAGGGTTTGTACACAAGCAATCAATGGACCTCATACTCCATTACAGCCTGTACACAGTAACAAAATTAGGCTTTAAACCAGATTACTGTACCTGCACACTGTACTGTTAAAGGTCACTAATGATCAATAATCTCTTCTTGCCTCCATGCAAGTGCAACATTCATGGACTTGACCAAGGCATACTTCTTCACAAGCTTCTATCACTGTGCCTGGCAACAGTTTTGTGGTCCAAGGCCTATCTGACTGGCAGGTCACAAATAGTTAAGGTCAATGGTGAACTCTCTCTCTTCCATGTTGTGCCAGTATTGGGGTCCCATAAGCTCCATCCTTGGCCTTCTACTCTTCTACTCTTCAGCCCATGTGTAAATGATCTTCCCTCCACCTATTAACCTTGATGCACAAATTCTTCTTTCTGTAGATGACACCATCATTTACTCCAAATCTGAGTCTAGAGCCAGCCACGGCAAATCACTCCAAGCAGACATTGACAAACCCCAGCTATGGATGGAAACAAACAAAATGTTCCTAAATTATAAGGAACTGAAGATTATGGCTTTCCATGGGAAAACCTAATCATTGCAACCTTTGCAAATCCTAGCCCCTTCAGGTCATCTTCTGAAAACAGTACACTCTTTCAAATAAATTTGCCTATGGCTAGTCCCAAAATTCAGTTTCCCAGACCACATCACTAAAACCCAGAGACATGCACCAAAACCTGGGACACACATGCATAATTTGGCAGTACATACATAATCTGAACTCAGTAACATGAGTGGAGGAAGGGGAAGCAGTGCAGTCAGTGTAGCTAGTACAGAATCATGACACTGGCTAGACATTACTCCACCAAAACCCCATGAATTCTGTAAACAATGTATGCTTGTATGGTGATTTTGATCTGTCATTTTCCTCACAAAGGAGGCCAGTAGGGAGGTGTTACAAATTTGGCTTATTACTTGGATAGAATACTTCAAAAACTAAGGCTCGGGGGGGGGACTGGCTAGTGTCTGGAGTGAGCAGACATACTTTTCCTAGCTCCTGCCACCAAATGAGCTAAAAACTTATTAAAACTGGACTTTAAGTGAAGTGAATCATCTCTAACTTACCTAACTAGTGGAAAATTGATGCTGTGGTGTCCCAATGAACTTTGGTGTGAAAGCACTATTCTGAAGAGCAGAATTCTGACTAAGTTTCCTGGTACAGCAAGAGGGTCAAAAGAGTTTTTCAAGCCTTATCAGGGCTCAAAGCAGATGCAGAATGTGTCAGAATTGGCAGCCTCAGGGAGCAGTGAAACAACTCTGCAAACTCTTAATGTCACAATGTGCCCTATGAATGCTTCCCTACAACTGCTAGCTGCTAAATTTGACATCTTCAGCAACCAACTGCAGACCATGGAGTAGAGAGGGGAGGCTAACCAGGTGTAGGTTATGGAGGTGGCAAGATCAGCTGGCCGAGCACCCTCTACCATGGTGTAGATTACTAAAGAAAATGCTTTGTTAAAAATAAGACTAGAGCATGCACAAAAATAAGTTCCATGAAACCAACGTCCATATCAACGGTCTCCCTGAAGGCTCTGAGAGAGCGGACGCACCAGTGGATAATATGCTGGCATGCATAGGAGAAGCACTGGGCTTGGATACCATGGCACTTCATGTAGACAGACTTTATCAAACCACCCGGCAAAAGAAATTGGAAGCTGGTTTCCAAATATTGCTGTTGAAAATTAGATCAATGGCTCAGAGGGACATGGTGCTGCAAGCGGCAAAAGAGCAAAAGAAGTGGAGATGGACAGTAACCAAGTCATGTTTTTCCCAGGTCTTAGTTTCTCTACCCGGCCAAAACAGGAAGGGTTTGATGAATCAAAAAGACTTTTGCAGGACCTAGAGATACCATTTAATACCATCTACCCAGCCAAGCTCTGAGTGCACACGGATCTCACACATACATTTTTACTGACCCAAAAGATGTGCTTAAGTTTATAGACAAAGTTTGAGCAGAAAGTGCTCAAGAGGAACCAGGGCACTCGGACTCAGAAGCAGACACCTGAGACTTTTTCATTGTTTATTAGGCCACCGATATGAGACCTGAAATCTATACAGGACTTTCTGGGGTGGTGAGTATGGAATGCCACATAATTGTGCTAATTGTGAAGGTTTAAATGTTAACTTTGTTGTGCGGCTTGTTCCTGATCTCATCTGCTCTAATTAGCTGTAATTCTTGGATTTGAAATGAATAAGGGACTTTATCTGGCTTTGTTATTATTGTTAATTTTTTTTTTATAGTATCTGTTTTTTGTATTTAAATAAAAGCAGCTTGGGGGTGCTATTATCTTAAACCACTATGTCTGGTGCAATTTATATTAGTGAGCTACATTGAAACATATTAGTAAATCTGCATTACTAAAATGGCAATGGTTCCCACCAAGTGAGTGATAGACGATGAGGGTGGGGGGTGTGGGAGGAGGTCCGGAAGACATTTCTAACTATGATATTGTACTGTTGCTAAATATTTCTAACTTCCTGCTCAAATCCAGGATCTCTCCACCTATTTAATATCTGAACTAGTTTGAGATTCTTGTTTGTCAATCTTTTATAAATGTATAAGGACTCCATTGAGTCCTGAAGCCTATTTAACAACCTTAAAGTCTGGGTTCTTAGTTCTTTCTTTTTATCTAAACTATAGGGACTGCCTGTTCATCCTATCAGCTTCATCTTGTGTTAGTTTGAGAAATGTTTGCTGCAGGTTTGAGTCCAGCTGTTTCTTGCGGGGATCCTAAATAGGATTGCCAGATCAACCAAAGGGTTGTATGTTATATTCTTGATTATACAATGGCAAGAAAAAATCCTGGCTCCTGATTGGTCAGTTGACCATCATAGCAGGGCTGTTATCCTGGCATAACATCCCTACTGATTGTTTGTTGCTGCTTGCAGCATTATCCTTAGCCATCTTCTCTTAAGAAACAAAAATATTTTTCTAGACTAGCAAATCATTCTTTTTTAATTCTGTATATAACAACAAGCCATTGTATAATAGGAATAATGCCCTCCAGGATGGGTGTTATGCTGGGATAACATCCCTTCTCGGGTGTTGGATGCCCTCAGCTGGTGGCCTCGGGCCCAACCACCCGAGGTGGGATGTTATCCCAGCATAACACCCACCCTGTCAGGCATTATTCCTTTAATATAGTTATATAGAGGGCCTAACTCCATTGATGCAATGGCAAATAATAAAAATATTCTATTGCACTCTTACTAGTAGGGGTAGAATACCCTTAGTGATGTGATTGCAAAGATACAATTAACAGAACACTGTAGATCGATAGATAGATAGATAGATAGATAGATAGATAGATAGATAGATAGATAGATAGACGGACAGATAAAATCTTCATTTTTATACAGGAAAATACAAGTCATTAGGGAAAAAGATCCCTGTTTGCAAGACCGTCCAGTGTATGTTACAAATACGTTTCAATAAAAAACATAGAGTACATTATAAAATATTACATAGTTTACAACACAGCCCATTAACTGCTTTCTAACTACACAGATTTCAAAAAAACACGCATAACTAAAAGCACTAATAACAACTGCTGGTGAGAGGAAAGCAGTTTTCCAATGCAGTAACAAACGCTTTGTGTAGTGGAATTGTACATACTGGAAAAGGCAAGCTGTTCCAAGATAATGCAGCCTGGAAGTGTAAGTTTTTTTCAACAAATTTGGTTTTGCATCTTGGGGGGGCAAACTTAGTTTATGTGCACTGATCTGGTTAATTCACAGACTGGATGTTTATCTTTACTGAAAACTACTTGTGCGATGTAATGATAGGAATTTTGTGTATAAATCTTGTGCAGGGGTTTCAGCCAAGTTTTTGTGCTTCGTAAGGCTAGAGTTTGCCAATTTAACCTAGATAGAAGCACGCAATGATGTGTGTTGTAATTACATCTCAGCACAAACATGGTTATTTTGAAGTGTAGCTTGTCTAACTTATTCAGCATTTTTTGTTTGCAGTTTGATATATTAAATTTTCATATTCAAGGGAGGTCAGTATTAATTGTTCTGCAATTGTTTTTCTAGTACACATTTAAACACTTTGTGGTGTGTCTTAAGGCACTCATTTTTTTTATTTGTTGTGCTAATTAGTGAAATTATGTGCCCGTAAAAAGTTAAACCTGCATCAAAAATTATGCCTAGGAAGCGATATTTGTTCACCTGCTCAGTTTGTTCATTTTCATTTATAAGTATATGCAACTGGGATTTGTTTTAAGATCCAAAGTGAAGTAACTTTGTTTTTTTAGTGTTCATTTTAAGTTTGATCTGCTGAACCACTCATGCACTCTGTCACAATCTACCTGTAATTTATTTTCAAGATCTAACATATTCCCACCCGTAGCAATCAGAGCTGTATTGTCTGCATACAGTCACAATGCAGAAAACTTTGCTACCTGGGGAGATTGTTGTTAAAGAGTAAAAACAAAAGGGGCCCCAATATAGACCCTTGGGGAACTCCTTATGTTACGCTTATTTTAGATGAAAGAGTCTGAGAAATTCATAGTCTCTGGGAGTGGTCATTCAGATAAGACCTGATTCAGTTCCAGGGGCCGTCGCCTATAGCCAGTATTCTAATTTTGTGTAGTAGCAGGGAGTGGTTCACCAGATTAAAAGCTTTAGACAGATCAATATAAATGATCGCAGTTTCCAGTCTGGAGTCCAGGGAGGAGGACACTGGGTCATTAACTTCCTGTAGAGCTGCAGTTGTAGAGTGTCCCTTCCAGAATCCAGACTGGAAAGGCGTCAATAAACTATACCTATCTAGATATTCAGACAGCTGGAACTGTACATGCTTCTCCAAGCATTTTGACAATACAGATAGTAATGCTATGGGTCGATAATTACCTGGGTCTGTTACATCCCCACTTTTATAGATAGGAACTACTTTGCTTTCTTTCCATATTAAGGGGAAGTAACTTATGATTAGGCTCCAATTAAAGATATAAGTAATGGTAGGAGCTATATAATAGGCTGCCATTTTTTAAAATTTGCCCTCAATTCCATCAGGCCCAGCAGATTTGTATGCATTAATTTTCTTTAAGCTCTTACAAACCTTGGAGATGTTTAATACTCTGAAATGAAAGGGAGGTTGTGGAGGCTTGGTTTCCCTGTCAGTACTATTAACATCTTAATTTTTGGGGTGGTTGCTAATCTCTGAACCAGGCAAGTTAACAAAATAGGTATTAAGGATATTAGAGGTCGCATCTGGATATTTCGTCAAATTGCTTTCATACAGTAATTGCATTTCCTTTTGTGGTCCAGCTTGGATTGTTCACTGTTTGCCAAAATTTATGGGGTCATTATTATTTTCTATTTTTTGTTTGTAATAACTTATTAGTGAATAATTTGTTATGTTGCTCTTTTGGAAAGTGACGTTTGTCATGTATGAACTCAATAAAAATACAACTTAGAAAAGAACAAAGGCTCTTGAAGGTAAACAGGGCACCTGTGCATGACAGGGTCCACTTCAGGGTACTGAGGGGAGCAGAGGTGACACTGGCAGGACTGCTGGAAGGTCTGTTTAACTGCTGTCTGGCATCAAGAGTGGTCCTGGGAGATTGAAGAGTGGCAGATATAATCCTTCTTCATAAGCGGGTCAGGAGGGTAAGGCATACGAGCAGAGGTTAAGGGCAACGAACATGTACTCCCTGGAGGACAGGAGAGAGAGAAGGGACATGTTTGGGACCTACAAGTGCTTGAAAGGAATAAAGTGGATAAAGATGGTCTTTTTATGCTGAGTGGCAACCATAACACAAGGGGCACAGTCTTAAGCTGGAGAGGGGAAGGTTCAGGAGGGAGGTCAGGAAGCACTTCTTCATGGAGAGGATGGTGAACACTTGGAATACACTGCCAGAAGAGGTGATCTCATTGAAGACAGTGGGCAGCTTCAAGAGAGGATGGGTTAGGCATGGGGGAAGGTAAGGATCATGGGTAGGGAGGATGCGAGGAATGGGGAGTGGGGTAGGGACAGAAGGTCAAACTTTGGATCCTGTAATATGAGCAGATAAGATAGCCCAGATAGCCTTCTTCTGCTGGCTTTTTCATATGTTCACATGTTCATATAAAAGTGGGGACCCAGGTAACCACAGACCAGTAAGTTTGATGTCTATATAGGGAAGCTACTTGAGAAAATTGAGGACCCAGGTAACCACAGGCTGGTAAGTCTGACCTCTGTATAGGGAAGCTACTTGAGACTACTAAGGACCAGAGATTAAATTGCACCGGAGTTGAGTTCCGTCACCTCTTAGTGCCCTCAGTAATTAGTAGAATGCACTGGAATGCTGCAAGCAAGCAGTAATAAAAGACCTTTTTTGTTTTGTTTTAGAAAGTGTGTGTTTTCTGTGTCCCTGAAATTCCAACCTTGCATTTGGAACTCTTGCAGGGAGAGTGAATACAAGCATCTTCTAACATACTTAAGCATATATTTTAACCTAAATGGCATTAGTGCACATGTACATCACAGGGTTGTTTCAGTGACTGATTGAGAGGTCTGTGTCTCACCTGGATTTTGTCACCCCCTCCCCCCCCCAATTAGCAGGGGCCTGTAAAGATTTAAAAGTGTTCCATGACAGTACAGAAATCAAGGCATCCACAGACAGAGAGAGCAAAATGAGGTAGAATTCTGCAACAATTTGTGATTACAGTATTTACTTTTAAGGTAGGCTCTGGCTTTTAAGTTTGTTTGTTTTTGTAATGTTTTCAGTATCTAAAACACTTAAAGAGGTAGTCTACCCAGAATTTGCAAAAAACATATGTTATGTAGAGTGTTTTGATATGTATGTTAAGTCCTAGTGTGCCCTTCCCTCTGTCTGCTATTAGGAGTTTTTCCTAAATTAGCCTCCTAGCTGTACGGAAGTTTTACGAACCCAGGGGATCTCCATCACAAATAGGTTTATTGGCTTTCTTTCTCCTACAATGTACCCTGTCTCATGTGACACTGATGTAGCCATGCCCTTAGGTTTAGCATGTGCACTGCTTTAAAATCAGTTTAAAATCAGTTCACAACAGCAGGTAACTGTTCTTATCCAGGGAGCACAAATGGCAACAATTACAGTTCAGCAAATACCTCAGAGCAAGCTAACTGGGGTTTCTGTAAGAAAACAGCTATTAAATAGCTCTAATTCATTATTTTTGTTTTCGGTGTGTGTCAGGTCTAGCTAGCAGTAGTAAGTGTTTTAATTTTAAAATGTTATTTCATCAAACTACACACAATAATAAAAAGCACAGAAATTGCCCCAGATCATTAATGCTATAATTAGTAAAGAATGTAGCTGTTTTCTTACAGAACACCTACTCAGCTCTCAAGTATTTGCTAAACCATAAATGTAGGTACCATCATTCTACTAGAAGGAACTGGGAGTTAGGGATGATTTTGCTCTATGACATCACTTTCATTTATTTCTTTTTTTTTGTTGTTTTTTGTTTTTTGTTACAAATGTGAAGTGTCTTTTTAATATAAAGTATACAAATATGTATGTGTGAGTTATTTAGTTTGGAAAATATGTGTTTTATTATTTGAAAAAGTGTGATACACTAAACATGTAGTGCAGTGAACCATTGTAAAATGGAATCAAATGTGTAGCTGGAATAGTCACTGTCATCCTGTTGCTTTCATGCCATACCACAGGCAGGAGAAAAGCTGACTTCAAAGTATTTTTCAGTTTCTAGGCTGCAGCTTCATACCTTACACTTCATTTGTAAAAATAAATAAATAAATATGAAAATCTTGTTGCAGAGCAAAATTAGCACTAACTGCTAATAGAATGCTGATACCTACATTTACAGTTTAGCAAATACTTGATATCTAACTGAGCAGGAGTTGTGTAAGAAAACAGCTAGAGTCTTTATTATTTATAGGTAGCATTGATGATCTGGGTAGTTTCTGTGCTTATATGGTTGTGTATAGTTTGATAAAATTAAAAGTTTTAAAATTAAAACACTCCTGCTAGCTAGACCTGATGCACATAGAAAACAAAAATAGTGAATTAGAGCTATTTAATAGCTGTTGTCTTACATAAACCCCAGTTAGCTTGCTCTCAGGTATCTGCTAAACTAACTATTGCCATTTGTGCTCCCTGGATAAGAACAGTTACCTGCTGTTGTGAACTGATTGTAAACTGATTTTAAAGCAGTGCACATACTAAATCTAAAGGCCTGGCTATATCAATGTCACATGAGACAGGATGCATCGTAGGAGAAAGAAAGCCAATAAACCTATTTGTGATGGAGATCCCCAAGGGTTGTAAAACTACTATACAGCTAGCAGGCTAATTTAGGAAAAACTCCTAATAGCAGACAGAGGAAAGGACACACTAGGACTTAACCTACATATCAAAATACTCTGCATAATATATGTTTTTTGCAAATTCTGGGTGCACTACTCCTTTAATTTATTGCAGAGCTTTTACACATGTTTAAGCAGATGGAGAGCAATCTGTGGTGAGTCTGACAATTCAAAACAGCAGGGCATATTAACTACTTGTTCTATTTTCTATGTCCCTTATATCCTGTCTTCTAATGATGCCCACTCCCATTCTGAGTTGCTGTAACAACTTTTTTATGGCAGTGGGCAGAGCCTACAGCCATCCTGCAATCTGTAGCTGGAAATGGAGTATTGTGGAACACATTTTGAACTTTTCAATGTATCCTTCCATGCCAACTGAAACAAAATATTCCCTTCTTTCTGTTAAGAATGTTGGAGACATAACTCCAAGCAGCTTATCAGATGCCATTAGGAAACTGGAACAGTTTGTTAAATGTTTGTTAAATATTGGTTGCCTATTAAACTGGAAATTTGTTTACCCCTTCAGATTGCAACAAACTGCACATTTAAATACTTAGCATTTACACAGCTTCTTGATACAAGTTTCACTTGGGAATGTATTGTCTTTCAAGAAAGATTCATACCTCATAAATGTCACCCTTTCCCAGCAAATCTATGATTTATACTGTTTTTTTAACCTCTACAGACACTATCTGATGAGCATTGAGTCAGACATATGCCAGGTCTTCAGTGAACTGCCCAGACTAAATACTGTATGCAGCAATCAGGAGACATTTTCCACTATCCTTTCTGAGAAAAAATATATTGAGCTACAACAAACACACACACACACACACACACTCACTCACTCACTCACTCACTCACTCACTCACTCACTCACACTGTACACACCACCCCTCATGGCCACAACATTCAAAATACATATTGCATTCTAATATGTTATAAAGAAACTGTTTATGTCCGTGAACACAGTGAAGTTCAGTTTAGAGTAAATGTAATTTAAATATTTCTTATCCTATATTTTGTATACACACACACACACACACACACACACACTCACACTACACACCATCAACATGGCCATAATACTGCAGGGAGGCCTGGGTTCAAGTCCCAGCTGAGGCACTTATTCTTTTTCACCTCTGTATGTATGTGTTCCATAAAATATTCAAACCACACTCCTGTGTGATTGTTACAATTAAATATTTGTGTTGCCATTGGGTTGTGCATTTCAAAAAAGCGTAATGTGCTCAGGGACGGCCCAGATTCCAGTTATCTCAGTGGCACAGCTGGTTAGTGCAATCAGAATGGTATTCTGGGGGGCCTGGGTTCAAGTCCCAGCTGAGGCACTTATTCTTTCTCACCTCTGTTTCTATGTGTTCTATAAAATATGCCCACCACACTCCTGTGTGATTGTTACAGGTAAATATTTGTGTTGCTATTGGGTTGTGCATTTGAGAAACAGTAATGTGCTCGGGGACAGCCCAGGTTCCATTTGTCTCAGTGGCACAGCTAGTTAGCATAATCAGAACAGTAATCCATGTGGCCTGGGTTCAAGTGCCAGCTGAGGCATTTATTCTTTCTCACCTCTGTTTGTATGTGTTCCTCAAAATATGCACACCACATTCCTGTGTGATTGTTACAAATAAATATTTGTGTTGCCATTGGGTTGTTCATTTGAGAAAGAGTAATGTGCTCAGGGATGGCCCAAGTTCCAGTTGTCTCAGTAGCGCAGCTGGTTAGCGCAATCAGAATGGTATTCTGGGTGGCCTGCGTTCAAGTCCCAGCTGAGACATTATTCTATCTTATCTCTGTTTCTTTGTGTTCCATAAAGTATGCACACCACACTCCTGTGTTATCGTTACAATAAAGAAACTGTTTATGTCAGTGACCACATATAGGATAGTGGATGGGCAACTATGCACAACCAGTGTGTTGTGCCACTGAGGGGTACTGATTCCCTGTGAGCTTGACAGGGAAGTTCAAGAGGTCCATGGGAATCAGTTTCCCAAGGTGACACAACACACTGGTTGTGCATAGAGTTGCCCATCCGCTATTCTATATGGTGTATGGGCATCAACGCCTATTTCAGACACTGCCCTTTGTTTCAGTGAATTGGAGGTTGGGGGGCACTTGAGGGTTGGTGGTAGGCTCAAATTACTGACAGTGTGCTGCAGATGCTTCTGCAAGTTCAAGTTTAAAAATCAACAACTTCCAGCTTAATTGGATAGGGGAAATCAAGTATGTGGCAGCATTCCAAGTTGTTCTGCTGTAGTAGTGACATCACTACTGCAGCAGAACAATATAATGATGTCACTACTGCAGCAGAACAAGCATATTCCGGGAATGGAATTCCATGCATAACAGCATTCCACCATACACTATATATAGGTTATTGTCTAAGTGTTTACAACAGGGCTATTCTTTACCTGAGTCATTACTGTGATGACTGATGACCTTGAGAGCGCAGCTCAAGAGGTCCCTCAGTCAGCACGGTGACAATGAGGGTAAAGAGTAGCCCAGTTGTGAACACTTAGTCAGACACTTTTCTTTATAGTGTATGGTGTAATTGTATATGTACTACACAAATACAAGGAGCCAGTAGTACGGAGGCAAGAAATTTTACTATGGTAGAACATATGCTACAGTAAACAGTGACAATAAACAGCAATAGTCAAATTTCAACTCAGAAATACGAGGAGACTCATGGTTTTGCCACAGTGATTCATTGTCTGAGGAGACACAAGATGAGAAGGGGAACAGATTTAACATGCAACTTGTTTTACTTACAGTACTCTATTTTATAATCGAACAGGCAGTCTGACGGGTACAATGATCATGTGGCTTCTCTCCACCCCCCCCCCACAGCAAGAACCATGACCTGCTGTAAAAGAAAAAAATATGCCCAAAAATACATTGCCCCGCCCACTGAGAGACTGTATTGGCTGCTGACTGAATAAGAAAGATTGAAGGACTGTGCTAATCACCAATTGTGCTTACCTTATTCCAAATCGGAAGATGTGTCATGAATCACTGTGACTCTCTTCCTTTTCGGTGTCATGGCTTGGTTAATAATCTTTATTATGGAGTGATTAAAGATACAACCACTGCCAAATATTTGTGCATTTGAACGATCACTGAATGGTAGACGGCACGGTTGTGCAGAAATCTCTTGCACTGCTGGGTGTGCTGAGACTAGACTTGTTGAGTGAGGGTGAACCACTGACTGTGTGGCTCTGCTGGAAAATATTTCAGAATGTCTTTTTTGTTTGACCTCAGATAGGAATGAATAATTACTTATCGATTGCACATTGCGGTGCCCGGAAACCTGTGCAACTTCAGTTGGAGGTATATTGTTATCCACAAGCCTCTGGATCAAGGTTTTTCTAGTCGAGTGGTTAGTTATTTTTTTACTGACAGGGAGTCCAGCTGCTACCTTTATATTTCGCATCATGGAGTGAATTCTGTTCTCACCTACGGTCATTGAGTGGTACCATAGGGAGATTCAGGCTTGCGGTTCACATTAGGTGCCAAGTGGAAAGGAGCATCTGCCTCTAACATGCTTGTGGGTCTCTGAGATTTGTACTTAAGGTAGGCCATTATTGGGTCCTTGTCAGATATTTTGACTGGTACATGTGGGGCTTGACAGGTCGAACATCTCCTGCATTGACTCCTGAACGGGTCTTCGTCTGACATTTGTTATATTCTAAGTATGGGGTGCCTTCTGTGTCTTTGCACAGCTCCAGATCACCCCACCTGAGATTATATTGTTTGGATGTCCTCAGAGCAAAATAGAGCCCAATATTGAAGAATATGAGGTTCAGTAAAGCTGTAGGGTTTTGTAACCCAAGTACCCCAGTACTGTATTAACGCTCAATGTCTGTTTCTGACAGTGCTTCTGCATGGTTTGGCTTATTTCCTTTTCCCAATTTTTTGAGGAACTTTTGCTTTGCTGTCATAGTCTTCACTGTTTCTGGGAATCCAGTCTCTGAGGATTTAAAAATTAGTTCTTTCCACCCAAACTTCTCGAAATAACGGTCCACATTGTCCAGTATCCCCCTCAGAGTTGAGGGCTCGTAGTCGCTGCCATCTAGTCGCTTTATTTTGAAAACAGACTCGGCTAAAAGGGGGTCTGGTTCCTTGGGAGAGATGTCATGGAGTGCCCTGTGCTCATCATTGTCTTGAAGGAAACTGTAGATTTGTCTGATGTTGTTTTCTGTCTTTTTTACAGTTTTTTGGTTCTCCTGCTCAAGGATGAATTTCTCCCGATCTGAGGCTGGCTTAGAGAACACGGCTGCAGCCATCGCTACTTTTCAAGGTAAGAGCTTTATTTTGATGCAGCTCTCTCAACTGTCTCTTTACTACTTATTTATTTAGTGATGCCGATCTGAGCTTTGCGCTGCTCGAACAAAGGGCTAGATTTTCACAACTGTCAAAACTGACAGCACGGGGTGTTCAAGTGTGACGTCCGTACTGCAGCAGAATGAAAAGTCGTTCTGCTGCACTGAGGACATCACTACTAATGCAGAACAACTTTTTCGCAGTGATGGAAATCTGTTCTGAATTATGTTCCACCATACACTATAGTGAAGTTGAGTTTAGCGTAGATTTCATTTAAGTATTTCTTATCCTATATTTTGTATCCTGGATAGCGCAGGGGAGATGCTACATCTCATTGTCATAAGAATCTTCATTTACAAATTCCTGCACTGTATTTACTCAGGCTGTCCTAGATTAGATGCAATATCTTGTTTTAAGTAGGGTCATGATTTTCCCATTTTGATAATGTATTTCTTCAGGGTAGCCTAGTCCAGGGCCCCCATATTCAATGGAGATGTGCAGTGCGTCCCAGTGGAAAAGGGAGATGAGCAGCGCAACTCCAATAATGTGCTGCAGCATGATATTCAAATGTGCAGGATGTCACAAGGGAATGGGCCATTGTGCACACAAATAGTATGCCATGCAAGTCGATGGAGCACTCCCATGCATATACCGCACTGTGGCTTACTCAGTGGGAATGCACCCCTCACAGCCCAGAGCAGTGCAGCTCACAGTTAGGCCATGAATAGCTGGCCTAACCTGGCCAGCCACCCACAGGTGGGTTGCAGAAGTGCACCCATGTGCACAGCAGCCTGGCAGCCCTGATGGACTAGAGATACCCTCTCCCATCCCTGATCGATCCAACTCCATCCCCGAAGAGCTCCATCAAGTAGGGCCCACCTGGACCCAATCACACCAGAGGAAACCAGAGTCCATATCCATAGCTTAGAGAATCCCCACCCACCATCTTGGTACATAGACAACCTCACTCCTCCCATACCCAACCTGTTGCAGAGACTGGCACTGCCCTCCACACCCTGCCACGGCCAACCGCTGTCTGCACTGGACCCGAGCCAGAGACCTGCACTCCAGAATGACCCAAGTAGCTATATCATACATTGGGGCACTACACAAGCTGTGGATCCACTAGTGTATGCAGCCATGTGTATGTCCTTGGCAAACCGTAAGAGGGAACTGACATACCTCCAATGCATGCCTCGTTGATGCTGTATCTTCCTGCTGTCATACACTCTCCCCGTTCCCCTGTGTAACATGCCACCTTCCGGACTACTGAATTATCCTGGGTGCCATGGGGTGTGGTATCCTGCAATGCCATTTGTAGTGTACTCTCTAGGCTATGGATTTTGCTTTCGCAGTTCATTGACAGTACAGACAAATGGGAGATCAGCTGTAACACGCCTGTTCTGGGGCCTGTGTGAGTGAGTACAGCATCGGTTTTCTACTGCACTGAGCAGTTCAACAGCACTGGGACAATGGAGCCACGTGCAAGTGCCTGAGGTGTATGGCCACTGGGCGTTATCGCCCACAAACGGCTTGTACCTATGTACAACACATTCCAGCGTCCTACTGCTAGTGCTCCACCACACAAAAATAAGATGCCGTTTCTTCTGTGAATGATATGGGTTAAATATATATCAATCAGCAGGCATATTCTAGAAAACTACATTGTAAAAATGTGTAAAAGGAAGACCACATTGAAATTGCCTCTCAGCAGATCTGCATTGTGCAAATTCATTAGAAATAATGGGTAAAAGCATCCCAAAACCTTTCCACAGCCATATCGGCTCTGATCAGTGTTTGTTCATATATGAAATAATAAAAGGAATTATCCTTTTTAATATGGCTTGGACAGTCCAGGTTTTCAACAGTACTCTGTGTTGTTTTTGGACACCCATTATTAACATGCAGTAAGTTTTGTTGTGACTAAAATGAACTAGTATGCATCAGATACTGCTTCCTGACCTTATGATAAAATAGGTGTACAAAAACAGCTGAGAATGCTTACAAAAACTCTGATACAACTTGAACAATATTACAAACAGCGTGCATTTTAACTATTTCAGATTTAAGAAAGGGTTAAGGAAGACTCACATTCTAGAAAGGAGGGTGTCATAAGGGGCAATCTGAAATGGAATAAAAAGTACTGGTCAAAATGTTCATCATAACATACACTGCTGCTGTAATAATTTATGGTATGCCATAACAGGCAACTCTTAATCATTTATATTTTTATGTGATGCTATTATTTTCAGCCACGGATGTCACATGGAGCTGATTTTCAAGGTTTTGATTTTGTAAATGTTCAATTTAATGGTTGTAGTGAGCAATATTCAGTGCTGTTTACAAGTCCATTAGCATGAAACATGCAGTATGACTACCTCAATACAGTATTCACAGACCCTTACACTGGTCAGAAAATTAGAGGGGGGGTCCTTTTGGCCATGGTGGAACTGCCACAGAGAGCCGACGCGCTGTTCATGTTGCCTGGAGTATATCAGATGCTATTTGAGATACTGTACACATATGACCCTCCACCCACCCCCCACGCAGAATCCCAGAACACCTACAGAATGTGTCTTCCTGCGTTCACTACTGGACTCTGCATTCTCATTGACCAGATCAAATCTAAATTGAGGTTTTAGGGAAATCAATGGTCATACCAGCAATATACAAATGATTCTAAGCAATAAAACAGTCTTTCAAGTGGCTAGTTTTTTCTAGAGAGAGTACACACTGCCCCTTGTCTTTCTAATAAAGGCGGGTTATAAACAAAATTAATGTGTTATATCATCACTATCCCCCTCACATTCAAAATATCTGACCTATCCAACTTCCTGGTATAACTGGAGAATGGTGGGTCCAAGAAATAGCTTAGAGTGTGGTGTTCATGCTTCTCTGTAAACATAACCACTACTTACAGTATCATTAGGTTAAGTTTTCCCATTGTCTTTTCTTTTTTTATAACCCTAATCCTCACAACTACATTAGTATGTACAGGGTTGCAAAAGCCATAGAGGCCACTACTTCTAGACCTGTTATTTCTTCCAGTTACTCCAAGAGTTAGGAAGCCTTGCCCCGGATGCCATTACTTCTGTACCCACCACAGCTCATCAGTTATGCTGCAACCAGCATGGTTACAATGCTATACCTATGCTATGCATTAACAAGCATAACATTTTATGTGGGTCAAAATTGAAAACTGTGTGGCACTAGTCCCAATCCCCCACTCCGAAATGAACACTGCAGCCTTTCTTCTTCATTTTTAATCTGCTTTGGCATGTCTGCTGCTTTAGGCTACACTTCGAGCAGAGCTGGCAGTATAGCCTAGAGGTTAGACTACTGTAAGGAGCTGTGAGCAAGTTTGGTACATCCAGCAGACCTAGGTTTGATTTCCACAACCTTCACATGCATACTGTGTGACCCTGAGCAATTGCTCCCAGATAGCACCTGAAAGCAGGTCTTGAGTCTAGGGGACCTTACCTAATTACCAAAGAATAAAAATAAATAATGAAATAAAAGGAGCATTCCATAGGCTTTCATCAGTATTCTCAATGCATTGTTTTTGAACACTCATTAACATCATTTCTGGTGTCAACTAGCATGTAGCAGATAGTGCTCCATGACTTTATAGGACAATGGTTGTACTAAAACCAGGACCACCCTGTAAATAAGCATTGCTCAGTGGAGCCATTCCAGGTATAACACACACGTGCGTGCATGCACACACACACACACACACACGCGTACACACACTCTGCTGGTTTCATACTTTCTGAGCTCACACATACACACACATGCACATACAGTTTGGTGCCCATTTTCAGGGAGGCAATTAAACACTTGTCAATGTATAGAACTCGTCACATTCCATTCCTAGGGAAAGGCTGATTTACACACAACTGGGATTTCAGGCTTTTTTTTAATTTCTGAATAATACCAATTCTACCCTATGTATTTAAAGTGAGTCCTTTGCAAAGCCTGTCACTGTCTGATGAAGAGCTCTGCATCACTTGAAAGCTTACAACCTTTAAATCTCTTGTTGGCTGAATAAAAGACAACAAATCAACCACTTTGTTCATCTGTCAGTACACGGATCAATGTAGCAACAAACAATTCTTCATAACTTCCCTTAAGTAATTTACTATTGTATTGCTTGCTTATTGTTTGTTTTTGTACTTTGAAAAAATAAATATATTTTATTTATAAAATTGTGGTTTAATGCATATGTATTAGTTTCAAAAGTTAATACAGAGTTAAACTGAATGGCATGGGTGAAATGTGATTGTCTTCCATCTTGTGCATGCTCACAGTTATCACTTACTAGTTAGTGACATGTTATGTTACTGGTGGCAGTTATGACATCAGAGCTTTGCCACCTCTGAAATTCCAATTTAACCACTGTTGGGGACCCAGGTAACCACAGGCTGGTTAGTCTGACCTCTACATAGGGAAGCTACTTGAGATTATTGGAGACCCAGGTCAACACAGGCCAATAAGTCTAACCTCTATATAGGGAAGCTACTTGAGACTGTTATTGAGGAGTGGGTGGTAGATTTCCTTGGGAAGAATGAACTACAGGGCATGAGACAGCACAGCTTTGTAAAGGGAGGTCATGACAGATGAATCCCTTTTACTTTTTCAGCTCAGTGTTACAGGCCATCAACAGGGGCCAGGCTGTAGACATCATTTACGTGGACTTCAATAAGGCCTTTGATTCAGTGCCACACAGGAGTCTTGTGAAAAAGCTGAGGGACCTGTGGGCATGAGCGGTAACTAGACAAAGAACCTTAGTGCGCAAGCGCTGAGGCAAGGGTTACCCCAAAGAGCATTGGCTGGGAAGCCAAGTTTCAAAGAAATACAAAATCACACATACCCCCATAATACAAAGCATCATGGGCTGTATATGCAAATCACCACACAATATTATGCTGGTTCACTTTAAGCAGAACTGCATGGTGCCGAAAAGCCTCTCACACAGTATGCAAAGGGTGCCAACAAAAGACACAGACATGTGTTTCATCCTACCAGGACTCATCAGTGTGCCTTGTCTGTATGACACCCCAGTGGAATGAACCAGCTACCCTAAATTGGTCTATCTGGGTTGGATTGTGGTGAGCCCAATAAAAACAAAAAACAAATTAAAAGACAAAGAACCTTAGCACGCATGCACGCACTGAGTCAAGGGATACCCCCCAAGGGCATTGGCCAGGAAGCCAAGTTTCAAAGAAATACAAAATCACACATACTCCCATAATACAAAGCATCATGGGCTGTATATGCAAATCACCTTAAAATATTATGCTGAGTGGCAACTTACCAGACTAGATAAACAACTTGGTGGGCAGGAGAACCTGGAGAGTGGTGGTGAATGTGACTTATTCAGAGGTGAATAGAGTGACTATGGGGGTACCTCAGAGCTTGTGCTTGAGACCAGTACTCTTCAATGTGTTCACCTAAGAACCCCAAAACTGAGTATTGGATTGGAGATGTCAGAGTAAGCTAAACAACGGAGGAGAGGGATCTCTGAGGAATGATTAGCCATAATCTCAACAGGGTAACAGGGCATATGTTAAGGTCAACAGGATGCTGCACTGCATAGACAGGTGGGAGGCAGGAGGGAATTATGTCCCTATACAGAGATCCCTGATGAGGCTGCCTCTTGAGTACCATGTGCAGTTTTGGAGGCTGTGTCTCAAGAAGGATTGTGAGCACCTAGAAATGGTGCAAAGGATGACCAGCAAAATGATACAGGGTATGCAGCAAATCCATACAAGAAATGGTTGAACAGATTAAACATGTACTCACTTGAATTCAGAAGGAAGAGGGGAGATATAATCGAAAACTTTTAAGTACCTTAAAGGGATCAACAGAGTGGACTGTCAAACATTGTTCAAGTTTAATGAGGGGACTTACACCAAGGGATATGGGTATAAACTGACAGGGAGCAAATTCAGGAGGGAAGGGAGAAAGTACTTCTTCATGGGGAGGATGGTGGAGTAATGAAATGGCTTGACAAAAGAAGTGGTAGAGGCAAAGATGGTGTAGGGTTTCAAGGGGGTGTAGGATAGGTCCAAAGGGATGGCAACTGTGGGAACTAGGGGTGTAGGGTAAGGGGAACTACAAAAAGGACCATGCTACCAGTAGAGGGCCCAGTCTAGAACTTGCCCAACATCTGGCTGGAGCAGTAGTAAATAGGATCAGAGCAAACTAGACGGATCCTTGGTCTTTTTCTGCATGCAAAATATTTGTTTTAAAGCACTTTATCACAGCTGCACCTGTCTCTTATCAAGCACAAGAAAGTTGATGCACAGGCAAACACTACTCCTGGCCTTGGAACACAGTGCTGAAATCTACAGAACTGCTTCAGTCTCTTCTGTACAAAAAAGTCATCACAACATCTGTAGATTTGAAGTGGCCTACAGCAAAACCATGTATCACTGTCTTCTCAACAATACCCTAGGTAAGTCTCCTGGCAACAGATAAGAGGTGAGTTGAGATGTGCTATGCTGATTTATAAATGCCTACGTGGAATATATCCCAACTTCCCTGGCAGTCTCCTACAAACACATCATCATCATATGCCAAGATCACAAAATAAGAGCATTCTCCAAGAAACCTGCTGGTCCACTGATCCAAAATCATTTGCTGTAGCCACTCCAACTACCTTACATTCTCTGCCCACAAGTTCCAAAGAAGCTGCAACTATCAGTGCCTTTCAGAATGCCATATTCTACATTCTCAACACTCCCTGCAGCTGTCTCCACCCCTCTAACTATCTACTCTTTCTACCTCTCATTAAGTACTATACAGACCTAAACACTATAAATATGTGCTATTTGTAACCACTGTTCAATTATATTATCTCAGCTGTATATATATATATATATATATATATATATATATATATATATATATATATATACACACACACCATATTAGTGTACTGCACATTTGTTAATCAGTCTGCTGCTGCCATTGTCCATTGGGACCCTCTTCAAAAATAGGCTATTAGCCTAAATGAGGATGTCCTGATGTGCAAAATTTCTAAGCAAATAAATAACCAGCAGTTAACAACATATTACATTGAACATGAGCATGCTTTATGCAGCAGTCAGTATTTACACAGAGTCAGAATACTGTACTACCTGCCCTGGATGAAGCTCCGCCCTCCTCTCCACCAGACGTGGTACCAAGTGCAGATAACAGATGCTGATATACAGCATGCCTATCAGTCACCGATTACTGCACTACAGGTTCACCACTGAGTTAGTCTGGATTACAAGCACTCAGACTCAGCACTAGCCAAGCCTGCTGCACCATATTCCTTATTACCACCACCACAACCACCAGTGCGATGTAATACTAGTAACTTCATGATACTACAGCATATCAGGCATATTGGGATGTGATTTTCTGGTTAGAAACTGTCTGATGTGTAGGTACCATAGGTGGGGGAAAGGTTTTCACCACACCCACAAACCCCAGCAACTTTTTTTCTCTTTTTGTGCTTCAGCAAAAAAAATAATTCTGCACCCTCTTATAATAATTAACTAATGCCTGCATATGATTTTCTCTGTGCATGCCTTCTGTTCTGATTCTGTTCACTTACTCTTTGTTCAGAACACTTGTATAGTGTATGGTGGAACGTAATTGCTTACAGAAATCTATGCCTAGAATTTCCTTGTTGTGTTGTAGTAGCAATGTCATGATGTTGTGCTGCATTGAGGATGTCACTATTGCAGCACAACATAGAATGTCTTTGCATGGTTGCCTTATTCAAACCATTGCACCCAATGATGCAGCAATGGGGGTGAGAGAGAGCTGACCCCAGAAGTATGCAGTGCCTGAAAGAACCATTATGATAAAGGCACTAGTGGAGTATGAGGGGGGGATCTTTTTTTGTATTTGTGCTGGGCAAAGGCTTGTACTAATGGTTGTCCATACACTGTAAAAGATTGTGTATGAGCAGCCATACACATACAAGGCTGAATTTCAATCTCAAGGTTTCCATGGTAACAAGAGACCTCTCGAGCTGCGCTCTCAAGGTCTTTTCTGTTACCATTGAAACCTCTCAACTGAAACACAGCCTTGTTGTGTATGGTTGTGCATACACGGTATTCCATGTGTTTAATTTTTCAAATCAAAATCTTTTTATTGCATAGCTTGAAAAGCCTTTACAATTAAAATACAACTCACATAAGATACATAAATATACAAAGTTAAAATAGTACATAGGAGAAAGAAAAAAAATACAACATTAATATTGCACTCATTCCATCTAAAACAAAGGATTTATGTAATACAGGACTCTGTATACATTAGTTAGTAGTAAGTCTTCTTTTAACCTTGCTAATTTCATAAAAATATTTGGCCACTCTTTACGGTTCAGGCATCCTCTGTGTGCATTAAAATACTTGTCAAAGTCTCCTTGTCTATTTCATACACATTACTTAGAAAGGGGCTCAAACAGTGCATTCTTTCTTTATTTCTTTTAGATGCCATGGGCAATCCCACATCACATGTGATAGATCTTCAGTCCCCCTACTTGCACAGTCACACTTTCCTGATTCTATTTCAGCTTTTTTATATTGACGTAATAGGATATTGCCTGGGAAACGTTCACGTGTATAGCTGATGAATGCTGCATGGAGTTCAACATCCGTTAATCTATCAAGGTACGCTTTGGACCCAAAATGAGTATTATTTTTTACATACCATTCTGAGTAATGGGACTTGGTGATAATTTTCAAGTCCTCATTATTCCAAAAATGTATGACTTTTCTGGTTATGTACTTTTTGTACTGTATGTTCAAGCTAATTTGTTTCTCCACAGCTTTTCTTAAAACATTTAGCTTATGTTTACTTAACAGTACCCTTAATGTTGTGTACCAATATTTGGTTTTGTAGCCTATGGCATACCAAGTTTCTTTTTCGGACAGAGATTGTTTTGCTAATGATGTATGAGGCAGTCTTATCAATCTCAGCCAGAAGAAGAGTTTTCTAGATTCTGTTAGGTCATTAATGCTAGTTAAGCTTACTTCAGCCCTTAACATAGGCCGCAGGGCATGACTGCCCCAACCTCATGACATTTCTTAACATTTTAAACAGTGGTATGGTGAGTTTACTGTAATTTTTAAGTTCCCAGATGTCTACAACACCTGGTATTCTCAGGCAGTTTCCCATCCAAGTACTAACCAGGCCCGACCCTGCTTAGCTTCGAAGATCAGACGAGATTGGACGCATTCATGGTGGTGTGGCCATAGATGTATTTAATTGAAACTCTGCCTGTTTTTTGTTCTTCTTTGGTAAGCTGGGGCCACTTATTTTTCTTTCTTTTTATCATAGTGATGTTAGAAAAATACCTAATGGGAGTTCTCTGCTATTAGTGACCTGGTGAATAGTTTTTTCTGTGACCTCCAGGAATGGAGATCCTGTCTGAACGTGAGTCAGTATTTATTTAGTGCCATAGAGGTGTTTATTAATTACTGAGTAATTAGCTTTAATAATTATTTATCAGAACACAGCTTTGCAAATAGTTCAGAACATTATGGCACTCCGGGGGGGGGGGGGTATCTGTAATTGTACTATTTTAAAGTACTGTTTCTTTAACCCACTGAGTATTTAAACACAGTTGGAAATACTGAGTCCCACCCCTGACAAAATTTTCTTGAGAGGTGAATTACTGGGGTATTTTTTTCACAGCCTTGCTTGTGGTGCAATATCTAATCAAATACCAGCTGTTTGCAATATTTCCTGGATGTCCCCAGGGTTTTCTTTTCAGTAAGTGTGTCCATCATGTGTTTTTCATGGTCGTATGCCCCTCATCTCATTACCTTTCTCCCAGCAACCAGCCAATTCCATTACCTGCTTACTTGCTCAAGTTCCTCCAGGACTTTCTCCCTGGAGGGATGTTCCCCCACAAAGTGATAGCAGAAGTGACAGTAGGAGGTTCAGAGTCCTGAAGTGCTGGGTGTCGCTGTTTCTATGGCAGCCATCCTTTTCCATCCAAACGTTTTCTGCCTATCCCTACCCTGTGATTGTGAGCAGCACACTGTTGGCCCCATGCACACATAGTATGCCACCTATGGAAAGCAAGCTCCCTGCTTCACTGTTGGGAATCTCTGCAGTAAGAGAACATGCCAGCAGCCCTCCTCAGGAAGCACTCTTTCCAGCTAAAAATCTAATTGCCACTGTCCTGGGTTCACTCTCAAACCCATGCCTTCAGCATGGCAGCACTAGGCCATCAAAAGCCATATATATATACACATTAATGCACCAGTTAAGGATCAAGTTAATGCCACAAAAGTAGGAAAATGTGGCATTAGGGTGTTCAACCTTAACTCCCCACCCCCATCCCAAGCAGCAAAAGGAAAAAGCATTAGAATTCGGGGTCTCCAGAGTCTTGGGAAATTAGTGGTGTGATCTTCCTTGGGGTTGTCAACTAGTGCTGGGTGACATTGTTTATCAGCTGCGGACTCAGCGTGAAGAAAAGAGATCATGTCTGACCTTGTTTGCTCAGGAGAGGGGTTGGGCATTAGGGTTGACAACCCCAAGGAAGACCCAACCACTGATTTGCCAATACTCCAGAGACCCAAAACACTAATGTTTTTCATTTCCCTACTTTGTGCGCTTTGCGTCTTTCAACCCTAATGTCTGCAATTAACATAGTTTTTTTGCAATTCATTTCCCTTCCTTTTCTAACAGATGAATCGTATCCTCCCTGCATGAAATGAAATAAACAGAATATTGGAGTTATTTCTAGCCCTGCTTCATCAAACAAATAACAAGAGTTTTAAAATGGGTAGAAAACTTCCTGTTTTTTGATTAGATAGGAGTCACGTTTTGGTGTGCTTATCCAGCCATAAACTAGTAACCGGTCCTAGTTAGGCTGTCAAGGATGCTGCACAGCCAGAGATTCATACCTGCCAACTAGTTTAAACAAAAATTCTGACCTGCTGTCCCAGATTCCTAATCACTGCCTCATTCTCAATCACCTGAACCCCCAGCAACCGAGTAGCTCGCCCACCTCTTGCTCCCAAAACTCCTAGCCTAACAAAGCAACTTTACTGTTAAAAATTAAGTCATGCTGTACCTCTGCTTCTCCACCATTTTCATTTATCTCAGCTCCACCTCCTTTACAGTGCCGCTGTTTCTCCAGTCTCCCATCATCCTTCCCGCAAGTGTACTGACACTCCCTCCCCCCCTTTACAGAGCAAGTGACGTGATCAGTTAAACTCTAAATATGAGAAAGCCATGATGTTGTTTTTTTTCCTAGTTGTATAGCCACTCACTCTTACTGCAGCCCATTGTGCTGTGACAATGATACAGCAAAAGAGAAAACGCTCAGTATGGTGGCGTTAGAAGGACACACTCACTCCCAATCAAGCCATTCACTCACGTTACTGAACAATCAGCTGCCTCTATAGAGAAACGCAGGAAAAAATGGCCAACATTTTTGTTTAATTTTTTTAAGTTACAAAAACAGCTACTACTACTGTTTCAAGCTACTTACGTGCTTGCGTATTGTTGTCATGGCACCAGTAGCTTAAGTGGAAGTGACCTGTACTCCCATCGGCTTTCAGTTTCATTACATTTTGGGCAGGAAAAGAAAATCAAATGTATTTGGAATACACAAAGTATAACACCTAGTGTGTGTGTGTGTGTGTGTGTGTGTGTGTGTGTGTGTTGGGGTGAACTCTTGGTGTCGGGAAGTGAACAAAAGTGCATTTGCTACTAACAAGCACCCTCTGTTGGCAGAACCAAGTGAACTACTTTTTTTAAAAACTACACAAAAAATAATGTTTTACAATTCTTTTTATTCATTTAATTAAAATAACTTAATTTTTCCAATTTTTTTCTTCTGAGACCCACTTTATAAGCAGAATAAGACACTCTGAGGTGTGGTTTATGGGCTGACAAGAGCACTTTCCAGGTGCTAAAGGCACTCAGTGCAAGCACCTCGCACCTCCTTACGCACCTGGGGCATGCTGTTATCAGCCTATAAATCACACCTTGTTGTGTCTTATTCCTTACAAAGACAACAGCATCTCAATTGTAGTTATACTATTGTACTGTACAAAAGCATGGTGTAATGGTGCAACTGCAACTATTATAACTACTAGCTGAGACAGAGTACTAGTAATAAAGATTTCTTACCTGGGTACTATGACTTGTGGGATGCTTGAAGGAACATCCAGTTGTACCTGTAAAATAAGAATAGCAACTAGGTCACAGAGGATCTGCAGTGGTTTAGTAACTAACCAAGGCATAAATTAATGTCAGAGAGTTGATTAGCGGCCTTTGCTAATCAAAACAAAATATTATTAGCAATCAGCCGATTTTGATTAGCAGTTTTCTAAAATGGGTATTTTTACTTTAAACTAGTGATGCACGAATATCTGACCCGGAGATCCGATCCAGTCGGATATCAGGCTTTTTACCCATATCCGACCTGATCGGTTTTTAAATTTAAATCAGGTTGGGTTGGGTCGAGTATTATAAATAACAAAGACACAAAGGAAACTGAGCCCCTGCGTGTTTTAAATGAAAGGAGTTAATCCAATTCTTCATTCATATCAAACGGTGATAATGCATTTAACTCATGAATCTATTTACATTGTTTCTTTAAAAGATCTCGGGGTTTTCTTCACTGAGGATCTGTCTTGCACACACCAACTTAATGCTGCTATCAGTAAAGTAAATAAAGTTATCTAATCTATTAAATGAAACATCAACTCTAGAAGCGCTGAGGTCCTGATGCCATTGTTCAGGGTATACGCTAGACCAGATCTGGAGTATGCAGTGGAAGTTTGATGTTCCTTCAAGAAATCGGACATTAACTCACTGGAAAAGGTACAGCGTAAGCTCACCAAAAATGTCACTCAAATAAAAAATAAGTTGTAAGAAGAGAGATTAGACTCACGCAGACTAATGTCACTGGAGTTGAGAAGGCTGCAGGGCGATCTTTTATTACTGTATTATATTACGAATGATCTGTACCTTATATGCGAGTTGGACATACAATACCAGGATGAGAGATATGACATCAGAGGGCATCCACTGCAAGTGGTAGGCAGATCTTTCAATTCAAGACTAAGAAAAAACTCCTTTGCCTCGAGAGCTGTAATCCTGGGCTGAGGAGATGTCGTAGCACTGCAGTGGATGTGTTTTATTCTTAACTGCTTAACAGCTTGTCACAGCTTTTTTTTTAATGTCACACCAATTACTATCCGACCAGATGTTGAACCGATCCGGTCGGATAGTAGATGCAGGATATCCGGATCCGATATCCGGTGTAAAACTGATATCCGTGCATCTCTACTTTAAACCATATAATTAGCACTTATTATTGTATATATTGATAAAATAGACATTGTATACGTAGTTTTGAAACTGTATTTGCCATTTTGACCAAACTGTTAGCATAGACGTCCTATTACCCCACCTCATGTACCCGGTACATAAAATTTTAGAATCCTGGCCAAAACGTGATTCCACACCACCGCAATGTCATTCCACGCCACAGGTGCGAAAAGACAGTTAGGCCAGAATTTGAAAAATGATAGCTGTCATGTTCCTGAGGTAGTGTACAAAATGGCTATGTTTAAAATTTGGGGTCAAAATATTTAAAAATTATCAAAGTTACGGGTGAGCATAGTAAAATTTAAATGTATGCGCATAACTTGGCCATTTGTAGATATTTTGACCCAAATTTTCAACACAGCCTCCTTATGACCCCACCTCATGAACAAGGTTGGTGAGACTTTTCCAATCCCCCCCAAAAGGTGAGTTCGCTAAGGAACTGAACATGTACTCCCTGGAGGAGAGGAGGGAGAGAGGGGATATGATAGAGACATACAAGTATCTTACAGGGAGGAACAGGGTGCAGGAAAACACTATTTTTAAGCGAAAAAGATGTTCCAGGACTAGAGGGCATGGGATGAAGTTGGAGAGAGGACGATTCAGAGGAAACATGAGAAAGAATTTCTTCACAGAACGGGTGGTGGACAAGTGGAACACCCTGCCAGAGGAAGTGGTAGGGGCTGAAACAATCACGGGATTTAAGAATGCATGGGATAGACATAAAGGAATTCTGGAGGTCAGGGGTAAGGTACAACAGACTTCTAGGAAAACAAATTGAACTTACAAGCTCAAATGGGCAGACTGGGTGGGCCATAGGCCCTTATCTGCCGACACTGTCTATGTATCTATGTATCTATGTCAAAATATGCAAAAAAATGGAAATGTTATGCACCAAAGTTGAAACCCCCATTGAAATACATTGAACTGCATTTACCTTAGTTTCTCATATTGCAGTCGCTGGTTCCAACAGCAAGACATGTCTTCTATTGGATGAGTGGATCTTCACCCAGTGACCTGTTCAAGTGAGTGAGGGTGTGAGGGTGTACTGGGGGGGTGGGTGGTGGGTTAGGAGTGAAAAGTGGGGTGGGGGGTCAGATTGACAAGGAACCATTTTCTTTTTTACAGGTTTAAAAAAACAATTTGCAGGACCATTTTCTTTATGTTCGATAGGGATGGTGATTGGATGGTGGGGGGATGCCACTTAACACCAGGAAAAGGAAAAATAATGGAGACAGTGATCAGATAGTATGGGGGTGTCACTAGATACCAAGGATAGAAAAAAAAACATAACAGAGATGGTGATCCACAGAGGGTGGCGGGAGGGCAACACTAGACACCAGAGAAAAAAAAAATAATAGGGAAGGCAATTGAAGGGTGGGGGGGCACCACTAGACACCAGGGAAAATTAAAATAATTAGGGGGATGGCCAGCTTCTATTACTAGCAATCACTGGTAATCATGCTGGCAACTGATTTGCATTTTGCAATTCTTCGGTCGCAAATTTCGATGTGAACCCACTTAATTTATCCCTTGACTATCCCTGACAAACAAGGTACTCAAAACATTAAACAATACTTACACCCTGCGACACTGACAAGATGACAGACTGGCAAAGTGGCTGACAGTCAAGGGGGTGGATGTCCAGCCCCCACCTATCCCCATCATATGGGCATCTGTGGGGGCTACCAAAGGTACAACGCAAGTTCCTAAGATTAAGGGTGATGGGTCTGGGCAGCTAGCAGCAGTAGGGGGCTTGTTGCTGGTGTCAGACTGTAGTGACCTGACCATCATCCTGCCAGGTACACTGCCCCCATTTTTCTTGGCAAATTACTTGTCCATATGTGCTGAATGGGCCTATCAGGCCTCCACATGGATGTCAACTTCTTGTGAGGGAAGGTTTCCTGCCCTGCCACAAGGTGCCATGTGTGCACCAGAACACTGCTTAGTACTGATGCTGAAGGCAGCAACAGCACAATCCCTCCAGGCTTGTCCCATTCAGCTAGCTCACTGAGCTTGCACCCAAAATCAGGTTACTGGCATGGGAAGGCAACGTGGTCCCCAATTGGCCAACAGACATTCATGCAAACAATGTTACTTTATAAATGTTTTTGTGACATTCTGACCCCAAAATTTCAACATATTCTTTTTATGACCCCCCCCCACCTTCTGAACATGACAAGTGTCATTTATAAAATACTGGATGAAATGTCATTTCGCACCACAATTGTGAAATAGTAGTGCTCCGTGATAAGGGCAAAGACAAAACGGTAACTGACAGTAACAGTGATGGAAAAACAAGCTGTTTCAGTGACTTATGGATTTCCCCACTCCTCAAATTGTACTCCCCAGGAGTTGGTTATGTAAAGAAAGGGGGGTGTGAGGGCAAAGCCCCCCAAAAAGCCACAGTTACTGTCTTTGCACTCGCTATTCTTCCGTCACCATTTAACCATCGCTGTTGTTTCTTGGCTCTTATCACATGGAACCCAAAATCGCATGTGGGCCAGGATTTGATGAATGACAGCTGACAGGTTCACAAGGTGGTGTTAAAAAATGGCTATGTTGAATATTTGGGGGTCAAAATATTGAAAATTATCATAGTTATGAGCGAGAGTTGAAAAATGTCGATGTACATTCATAATTTTATTAATATTTTGACCCCAAAATTTCAACACAGTCATCTTATGATCCCACCTCATAAAAACATAGAAACATAGACAATGATGATAGAAAAAGACCAGAGGTCCATCCAGTCTGCCCAAGTTTCCTATAATCCCTGGAACCTACCGTTCCTCCAGGGTACTAACCTTCCCCATCATCTTTCTATTCTCCTCCCTGGTCCTGTCGCCCCTGGTAACCACTATTCCTTTCATTATATCCCAGCCCTGCTTGAATCCCCTTACTATTTTCACACCCACCACCTCAGCCAATAGACTGTTTCCAAGGTTCCACCACCCTTTCCATAAAGTAGTACTTCCTCACATCCCTCCTGAACCTACCTCCTGTTAATTTTCATTCATGCCCACGTGACCGTGAATTTGAAATTCAGGCTAAATAGTTCCCCACAGTTCACTTTGTTAATTCCTTTAAGGAATTTGAAGGTCTCTATCATATCGCCCCTCTCTGTTCTGGTCTCCAGTGAGTACATATCTAGTGCCTTAAGGCACTCCTCATAGATCTATTTATGAACCTGGTAAGTGAAAATTTTCAAATCCCGGCTGAAATGTCATTTCACACCACAGGTACAGAAACACATTTTGCCCAGAATTTTAAAAATGATAGCTATCACATTCATGAGGTGATGTCCAAAAATGGATATATTGAAAATTTGGGGACAAAAAAATTAAAAATTATCAAAGTTATGAGTGATTATAGAAAAATGTTAATGTGCGTCCATAACTTCGTTGTTTTTTAACATTTTGACCCCAGCTACCATTTTTTAAATCCTTCTTATGTCACCACCTTATGAACTCAGTAGGTGTAAATGTTCAAATCCCACTCAAAAGGTGATTTCAAGCAGCAACTGTGAAATCGCCTTTTGGGCCAGATTTGAAAGGTTTCATTGCTTGTGTTCACAAGGTAGGGACCCAAAAAGGCCATGCTGAAAATGTGGGCAAAAAATATAAAAAATGACCCAGTTATGAGTAAAACTTCAAAACACATTGAAATACAATATACTGTACTTATCTGTTTTCCTCAATTCCCAGCCCAGCATTGAAGAGTGAAAACATGTTTCAGGTCCAGAGAGAATTACTGCATTGGACCGCCACTTGCTAAATATACTGTAAGGGGGATGTGGGGTGCTGAGTGGGAGGGTCGATGGGGTGGGGTTTCAGGGCATGGCAGACAACAAGGGACAGTTTTCTTTATTTCAGGGATTTAAAATGAAAAGAAAATACATCATTGGACAGTTTTCTTATTTTAGCTAATAGACCCCAGTGTTGACAAGATACTTGGGGGCACTGGGATTTGGGCACCCTGATGTCCCAGATTGCTGGTAGGGTGAGGGGGGGCTGGAGTACACCGACACTAGGGATTTGGCATCCCGATGTCAGCAGATTAACATGGCATGGGTGGGGGTGTTGAAAATAATATGGAAGGGGTGAGGAAAACTGGTACTGGTGGTGGGCACCCTGGTGTCAGAATACATAAAAAAATACAGGCACGTAGTTGGCACTCAGTTCAACTCTACAAGGCCACTCAAGTGGCCAATGTCAGCGCCACTCCTAAACAACAACAAACACTTACACAACTCATTCAACAGAGGAGGGACTATGCACTGACATGTAGCCCCATCCCTGCATAACTAACACAGCAATAAACAAATGTTTTTTTGTAATATGACCACACGGCTTCTTGTGGTCATAGAAATTCAGTTTTCCTTAGAACGCTGATTTTTTTTAAATTTATTTTTAATTTTTATTTATTTGGTAATTTGGATACAACCTTTGAGTATGCACTCTTTTACAAAGATTCCACATCAGGATGTAAAACAGCAGATACATATCAAAAACTTGACAGTTAACACAAAACATAAGACTGCTATGTAATACAGAATACAGATAAATAATACATTTGAGTAACCTAGACAACTGAAATGAAGCAGCGGGAGGAGATTCCCAATTAGCAACGTATGGAGCTATACCAGGGGCTCATCAATGAGTATATCGGAAAGGGTAGAGAAAGAAAGGGGAGAATGCGAATGAGGTTTCCCAATTAGCAATGTATGGGCATAGGCTGTTCTAGGGGGCCTGTCAAGGTAGAGTATCAGAAAGGGTAGGAGAAAGAAAGGGGAGAGTGCAAATGAGGGTAGATGAGAGAGAGAGAGAGAGAAAGAGAGGAGGAGAAAGGGGAAGAGAGAGAGAAAGGGACTGGGAGAAGGAGAATATTTAGGGAGAGTGGGTAGAAAGGGGGGTGTTGGGGGTATGGAGGGAGGGAGTTGGAGTGAGCTTGAGAGGGGGAGTGACAAGGGATGGCAGGTGGGGGTCCAGGGTAGGTAAAACAATAGAAAAGCTCAGACAGACAAGGGGGGGGTATCCGGGTTGAGGATATGGACTCAGGTAAGGGAGTCAGAGGTGTTTAAGAGTGGGTATCCAGGTTGAAAAGATGTATTCAGGTACAGTAAGGTAGTCACAGGCATTTGAGTTCAGCAGGTATTGCTTCAGTTCTCATTTAAAGGACCAAACATTTGTTGTATTAAGAGCTGCAGCAGGGATCTCATTTAGCCATAGTGGAGCTCGGTACATGAAGCATCTTTGTCCTAGGGAAGTTCTACGAAATGGGACATCAAGCTGTGCTGTCACTGTTTTTTAGAAACATAGAAACATAGACTTTGACGGCAGATAAGGACCGCTTGGCCCATCTAGTCTGCCCATTTCGCTACCTACAGGATAGGCCGCAGATCCTAGTTAACCAACAGCCTATTTCTTCCTACCCCCCACAAGAATTGCCTTATGTCTGTCCCATGCATTCTTGAATTCTCCCACAGTTTTTGACCCCACAACCTCCTCAGGAAGGCTGTTCTATGCATCCACTACTCTCTGTGAAATAATACTTCGCATACTGCCCCTGAACCACCCTCCTTCTATCTTTAAATTGTGTCCCCTGTTCTTGCACGTCTCTTTTCTGAAAGATGCTACCTCTTGGACTTTGTTGATTCCACTGAGGTACTTAAAGTTTCTATCATGTCCCCTACGCCCTTCTTTCTTCAAGGGTATACATATTAAGCTCCTTTAGTCTCTCCTCATCGGCTTCTCTTGCAGACCCTACACCATTTTGTTGTCCTCCTCTGGACTACCTCATCCTGTCTATGTCCTTGCGGAGATGGGGTCTCAGAACTGGACACAGTACTCCAGATGGGGTCTCACCAACTGTCTGTACAGAGGTATAACAACTTCCTGTTTTCTGCTGCTGATGCCTCCCTATACATCCCAGTATACCCCAGCCCTCCTACTGCCTTCTCACATTGCTTGCTAACCTTAAGGTCATCTGATATGATTACCCCAGGTTCCTTTCCTTTTGTTGTTGTTACTACCTCCTACCCATTGTGTATTCTTCCCTGGGTTCTTGTTTCCCAGGTGCATTACTTTGCACTTCTTTGCATTGAATCCTAGCTGCCATACTTCTGACCATTCCTCCAACCTTGCCAAGTCCCTTTCATCCTTTCCATGCCTCCTTGTGTATCAACCCTGTTGCAGATCTTGAGTCATCTGCAAAGGCATACTTTTCCTTCCAGTCCCTCTGCAATGTCATTATGAAGACATTAAAAGGACTGGACCCAATACTGAACCCTGCGGTACCCCACTAGTAACCTCTCTTTCTTCAGAGTGGACTCCATTTACAATTACCTTCTGTGTCCTGTTGTGCAGCCAATGTTTTACCCAGGCTACCACCCTGGGACCCACTCCCAGGCTGCTTAATTTGACTATTAATCTTTTGTGTGGGACTGTGTCAAATGCCTTGCTAAAGTCTAGGTAGGCCATGTCCACAGCCTCTCCCTGGTCTACTACTTTGGTCACCCAGTCAAAGAAATCTATTAGATTCGTCTGACATGACCTTCCCGCTGTGAACCCATGCTGCCTTGGGTCCTGTGCTCCACTGGCCTCTAGGTACTCAACTATTCTTTCCTTCAGAAGTGACTCCATCACTTTCCCTACCACAGAGGTCAGACTGACATGTCTGTAGTTTCCTGCCTCTGTCTTGCTCCCACTTTGTGAAGGGAATCACATCCGCCTTCCTCCAGTCCTCGGGTACCACACCATCCTCCCATGATTTATTAAAAGAGTAGCCAGTGGTTTCACTAGTTCCTCCCTTAATTCTTTTAGAATTCTGGGTGAATTCCATCAGGACCCATTGCTTTGTCCACCTTCAGTTTTAGGAGTTCTTGCAGAACCCTTTCTTCTGTGAAAAGACTGGGATCGACCCCCCTATCAAGAGTGCTTCTGTTAATTGGATTAGGCATGTCCCCCTCCTCTTTTGTGAATACTGAGCAGAAATATTCATTCAGTATCCCTGCTTTTTCACTGTCCCCCTCTGCCCACCCACCGTTCATTCTGTCCAGCCTCACTATCCCTCCCTTTGCCTTTCTATGCTCGCTAATGTACCTATAAAAGGTTTTATCCCCCTTCTTAACTGAGTTGGCTATCTTTTCCTCAGTTTGGGCCTTTGCTATTCTGACTTCCCTCCCTGCTTCCTTCTGCCTTAACTGGTACAGCTCTCTGTCCTGCTCCTTCTGTGTTTCCTTATACTTCCAGAATGCTATCTTTTTTTCCTGACTTTCACAGCCACCTCTTTTGAGAACCATAGTGGCTTTTTCTTTCATTTTAATTTGTTTATTTGCTTCACACAAAGGCTTGTTGCCTCTGTGATGGTAGTTTTGATGATTCCCCATTGTTGCTCCACACCTCCTTCTAGCCTGTTTGCTAGTGCTTTTCTGAGGCACTCTCCCATCTTGCCAAAGTCAGCCCTCCTAAAGTCCAGTACCCTCACTTTTGTATGGCTTGACTCTGTAGCTGAGTTTAACGTGAACCACACTGTTTGATGGTCACTTGTACCCAGATGGCAACCCACTTCTAGATCTGAGATCCTCTCACTGCCCCTGTTTGAGAGTACGAGGCCTAAGATTGCTCCCTCACGAGTGGGTTCCAAAACTAGCTGTCTGAGGCCTGCCACCTGTAGGGCATCAAGAATGGCCCTGCTCTTGGATGTGGCTGCAGCAAATGTGCTCCAGTTAACATCTGGCATATTCAGGTCTCCCATCAACAGTATCTCCCCTTTCTCTGCCATTCTAAGAATGCCTTCTATCATATCCTTGTCCATTCCCTCCCCCTGACATGGGGGTCTGTACACAACCCCTGTGCGGATTGTGGTGCCCTTTCCAGTCTCCAAGGTGACCCACAGTGCCTCATCTCCTCCTGTTTACTCTTTTGTTCAGTTGCTTTTATCCCTTCCTTTACATAGAGAGCTACTCCTCCCCCTTTTCTCCCCTGCCTGTCTCTCCTGTAGGTTATGTACCCTGGTATGTTAACATCCCAGTCATGGTTCTCTGTGTACTATGTTTCTGTGACTGCTATGATATCCAGGCATCCCTCTTCCATCAAGGCCACCAGCTCAGGGAGCTTGTTGCCCAAACTACGGGCATTGGTACTCATTACTCTCAATTTTCTGATGGCCTTACTCCTTTTGCCCCATCCCTGTCCTTCTTGCCTTTGTCACTTTCTCCATTTACCCCAGCCCTTCTCCCTATCGACACCTCTATGTTTGTGTGTTGTATTTGGAGCTTGCTTCCTTTACCAGGTCTGCAATGCAGGTGGGGGTTAGAGAGAGCATGGCCTTTCTCCCTAGCAGGCAAGTTTGGTATCTGATTCTGGATTGAAGTGGTAGTATGTGGGCCAGACCATACAGGGTATAAGTGTGCGTGAAGCGGTCAGCTTTTTTTTTTTTTCTGACTTTTCCATTAGCAGATCATATTCTTTAGCCACTGGAGGGCCCAGTTATAAGCACACTTACCCAATCCAACACAATATAGTTCCTGTCTCATTTCACTTATTGTGTGGTCAGGCTATCACTATTCATCTGTCTTTGCCCCTCCCTCTTCTACTGAGTGATACTGATTTTTCCCATTTGCAGCTTATAGTCTTTTCACCCACTAAAGGGGTTTTCCCCCAACCATTCCAAAGCTGCTCTACATCTCCTTACTCTCTACTACTCCTGGCACTCTTCCTTTACTGCTCAGCTGCCATGGGTACCTACACTCCATTACTAAGTCTGCTCTCCTTCACCCTCTTGGTACAGACCTCATACAGACTGGAGCACCTTTCCTCCACACTAGGCACCTCATCCCCAGACTACCCCACAGTGACAGCCCTAGCTCACCCTCGACACACCCATGACCCCCCAACACCCCCACCCTGCCAACACCCCCACTCCCTCCACCCTCCAAGGCCTGACCTGGACCCAGCACTCCCCTGCCATTGCCACCCTTCGCACTTTATCTATCCCATGCACCCTGATTCTAAAGTCCTCAGCTGGGTGTCGACCCATCTCCATCGCCACCGGCCACTAACCAGAATAATTACACTGCTATTATTAATATCTGGTAATGTACACCCAAACCCAGGACCTATTGCTTCCAGCCCTTCTAAACCCTGTACTGCAACTGGCCTCTGCTTTGCATCCTTAAACATTTGCAGTCTCCTAAAGAAATCTGCTGCCCTCCAATGCTGGGTCGTTCAACATCAACCTGACATAATTGCACTGGTAGAGACTTCGCTCTCCAAATCCACCCCAGACTCTGCTATCACTCTCCCTGGATATACCATCTACAGGGAAGACCAATTAGGCAAACGCAGTGGTGGTTGTGCACTACTAGTACGGGACTCCCTTATAGGTCAGGCACTCCCAGCTCCTAAACTTGATTATGGAGCCCAAACCCTTACCTGAAAAATCACACCTGACCCCACCCAAAGCCCTCTCTTCCTCACGGTCACCTACGTACCCCTGAGGAATCAAAATCAAGTGGTCCAGTCCCTCATTGACTATCTCACATCTCTCCATCACAAAGTGGAGCAAGTCATCCTAGGTGATCTCAATGTTAACTAGCTTGCCTTCACTGTCTCCCATATAAGGGACTCCTTTGATGCCCTGGATATGTCCCAGTTAGTCACCCAGCCCACCAGATTCAACCACTCTACTGGCACCTAGATGTTGTTATATCTAACTGCCCCTACAAAATCCAGGATGTCACTGTCCCCCCCAACTCTCTTAGTGATCACTCCCCAGTCCTCTGTCTCTGGTCATCCTCCAGTTTGAAGCCAGTGTCCCAGGCCACTCTACACCGCCGTTTATGCCTGGCGGCTTCAGAAAATGAAAACAATACCTAGCCCAGCTAGACTGGTCCCCTATCCAGCGCACCCCTGACATTGACTCAGCTCTTGACCACTTCACAAATGCCTTCTGTAAGGCTTGTGACCTTTTCACCCCCTCACCAGGATCCGCTCCAAAAAATGCAATGCCCCATGGATCATCCCACTCCTCCTCCAGAGACTCAAAAACAGAGATAATCTCTGGCACATTGCTCTAGAATCTGGAAAGGCATCTTACAGACAGGCCTACAATGCAGAACGCAATAAGTGCACTTGGACCATTAGGCGGGCCAAGGCAGAGCACTACCAGACCACCCTCACTTCCACTTGGGGTTCAGCCTGGACCTTCTGGGATAATATGAAAGAGCTAAATGGGAAATCCTGCTCCCCCCCACCATCTCAGCTCTCCATCAATGGCACCCCCACCACAGATCCACTCCTCATAGCCGATTGCCTTAACACTGCCTTCTCTGACCTAAGCTCGGTCCTCCCCAGCAGCTTCTTCTTTGACCCAATTCCCACCTCTCTCCCTCCAGTCCTGCATCGCCCACCATTCTACCTGTGCACCCTACCCCCCCAAGAAGCCAGGTCACACCTGCTAAAAGCCTTAGGCAGCAATAACCCCAGCAGTGACCCCTCCTCAACTCCAGGATCCTCCGTATAGTCTTGGATGAAGTCCTAGTCCCCCTGACTGACCTTCTAAACTAGTATCTGTGCCTGGGTCAGTTCTCAAGTGCTTGGAAAACTGCTGAAATCACACCCATACATAAGAGTGAGGACCGATCCACCCCCAACAATTACCGGCCCATCTCCATCCTCCCCCCACTCTCTAAAGCCCTTGAAAAAGTGGTGTTGATCCAGCTCTCTGAATACCTAACCAAGTATGACATTATGTGCCCAGAGCAGCACGGTTTCCACCCAGGACACAGTACAACCACAGCTCTCCTGGAATTCTCCCAACACCTGCACGCTGCTCTTGACTCTGGCAGCCTTGCAGGAGCAGTGTTCATTGACCTCTCCAAGGCCTTCGACACTGTCTGTCATCCCCTTCTACTTGACTCTCTCCACCAACTTGGCTTCTCTGGTGGTCCCATTTCCTGGTTCTCTAGCTACCTCTCTGCTAGATCCCAGCGTGTCAAGATCAGCGGCTCCCTCTCCAGCACTCTTCCTGTTCCCTCCGGGGTCCCTCAGGGCTCCATCCTGGGTCCAATACTTTTTAGTCTCTACCTCAACACCCTCCCCAGCTCATGTACCGGTTAAATGCTCCTCTATGCCGACGATGCAGTCCTCATTGCTTCACATCCCAATCCCACCTCCCTCCAATTATCCCTCCAGCAAGCTTACAACCAAGCTGAATGGTGGTTTGGAGACCACAGACTGGTCATTAACCTAAAGAAAACCAAATCAATGCTCTTCTCCCACCACCAAAATAAAGCTAAAAATACCCCCCTCTTGATTATCCCCAGCACTGTGCACCCGCTAGAACAAGTGACCACATACAAGTACCTAGGCATCACGTTCGATACTGCCCTCTCCTTCCACACCCACATTAATGCCCTGTCAGCCACCATTAACTCTCGGATTGGCCTGCTATAATGGCACAGGGACTGCCTGCCTCAGGTTGCCCTCAGGCTGGCCATCACCTCCTTCGTCTTGTCCCTCATGGACTATGCCTTGCCCATCTATGCTGCAGCTGACAACACTGCCCTCTCCAAAATCCAACTCTCCATCAATAAGGCCTGTAGGCTGTTGACCGGTGCCCCCAGCCAAACTCACACCTGCCTTCTCTATACTACCACCAATCTTCTCAACTTTGAGGAGTGACTGCTCTACCAGATCTGCCTTCTCGCTAAGAAATCTCTGCTAGGACTCTCCCCCCCCGGGGATCTCCACCTCCCTACAGCAGCCATCTTCATCCATCACCACCTGTAGCTCTGTTAAGGCCACTTTCAAGGTGCCCAGAACCAAGACCTCTCTTGCCCAGAGATCCTTCCTCTACCGAGCCCCCATCTGGTACAACTCCCTCCTAGCTGCATCTCCAACTTGCCAAAAATTGGCTCCTTCAAAACAGCCCTTCGGAACCATATCTTTAATACCCGCTGTTGTAGGTGCAACTAACTCCCTGTTGTAACCTGTGGTTCCCACCCGCCTTGCCCTCTGGCTCGACAACGTCCACTGGACAGCCTCTCCCTCCCTCCCCCAGACCTACCCCTTCCTTACTAGGTCCAAACATGGATGTAACCCACTATCTTCTCTGAGGACCTACTATATCCATGAGTGTAACTCACAATTTTGTAATATTATGTAACCTAAGTAACATATAAACTACTACATTATGTAACCTAAGTGTATCTATGTTAAATGTTCCTTTTACTGCACTTGTAATGTTATCCTCTGTTTTAATCTGCACTGTAATAACTGTAATAACTGTCTTGATGTCTGCCCCCCCCCGCGACGAGGTGCCTTTGTAAATGAGTCTCTGACTCAAAGGTTGTAAACCCAATTTGTAATGAATAAATGAATAAATTTAGCAATAGTCTGCAAGCCTTGTTAAGGGCAGTGGCAACCCTTTTGAGGGCCGTATCAGTGACAGCACCATAAACAACTGTGCATGCTCAAGAAATGGAACTGTTTTTCTTAAGTATTTTAAAAACTACTTCTCAGTGGTGGTTCAATGCCTTTACCTCCACTTGCAGGAATTCCAGTCTTATTTACCCAAGAAAATACCTGATATCCTAGATATCCTAGATCACAGCCAGGCAGGGGACCACTCAGAAGCAATTTTATGGGACACTCTTAAAACAGTGTTACGGGGACAAATAATACAGTTATATCATGAAAAAAACACAAAGAGCGCTAGCTCTGTAGTTAGGAGCTGCAGGATACCCTGCATTTTCTGCAACAAGCCCACGTAGAAGGAGTCAGGTCAGAGCGGATATGATCAAACTGGAACTGGATACCATTTTCTGGCAGAAGACAGAGTTGGCCCTGACATATCTGTGTCATAAGTATTGCAAAGTGGGACCTTGGGCAATGTGGCGCCTCACACACCAAGTAAGGTGACAGAAGACCAAAGCCACAGTCACCAAATTGTGGCATGCTGTCACCCATCAGTTTTTGAATAAACTGCTGACATAGCTGAGGCTTTGCATTCATTCTATGCCTCCCTATACACCCCAGATGGCCCCTATTAGAGTGCTCAGACAGAGACATTCCTGGCCCCATTAACACTCCTACAGCTATCCAAAGAGCAGGCTGAAAGACTCACTGGCCCCATTCAAGAGGAAGTGTTACTCATGGCATTGAGGAAAATGAATACCACGAAGGCCCCAGGCCCTGATGGGTTTATAACTGAATTTTATAAATTCCAAAAGAACTTCCTCCTCCCACACCTGCGAAGGGTCTGTAATGAGGTGCTGGAGGGCAAGAAAATTCCTAGAACGTGGCAATATGCCACTGTTTCTGTAATTCCCCAAACTAGGCAAAGACCCATTAGTGTGCCCTGCATACAGACTAATATCCATTCAGAACACTGGTGAGGACAGGGGATGAAGAGATAACTGATGGAATCATTGCAGAGAGTAGAGTTCTAGAGGATCTAATGGCACTAAAGGTGGACAAGGCACCAGGTCCTGATGGCAGTCATCCCAGAGTGCTGAGGGAGATGGCGGAGGTGTTGGCTGGGCCGCTGATGGATCTGTTCAACACCTCCCTGGACTTGGGATGTGTGCCACAAGACTGGAGGGTTGCCCATGTGGTGCCCATACACCAAAATGGCCCACGGGATGAGCCAGGCAACTATTGACCAGTGAGTCTCACTTCCATAGTGGGTAAGCTCATGGAAGCGATACTGAAGGAGAGACTGGTGACATTCCTCGAGGTTAATGGCCTCCAGAATGGGTGGCAGCATGGGTTCATCTTAAGAAAATCTTGCCAGACCAATCTAATAGAGTATTATGATTGGATGACAAGACAACTGGATAGGGGCCATGCAGTGGATGTCCAATATGTGAACTTCAGCAAGGCCTTACATTCAGTGCCTCACCGTTGGTTGGGGGGGGAAGCTGAAATCTGTGGGGAAAGGGGAAAAATTGGTAAACTGGATCGTGAACTGGCTGAGGGGGAGGCAGCAACAGGTGTTGGTGGTGGGGGGACTCTCAACCTCTAGGCCAGTGAGGAGTGGAGTGCCGCTGGGCCCAGTGCTGTTTGGGTTATTCATCTCCAATATCTCACAAGGAGTTGAGAGCAAAATCAGTCTGTTCACAGATGATACAAAGATCGGGGCAGTAGTGGATGACAAGGAGGGGGCTACAGGGAGACCTAGCCAAACTGGAGGAGTGGTCGGTGAGGTGGCAACTGGGCTTTAATGAGAAGAAGTGCAAGGTTATGCACTTCGGGGCAAGAAACCCAAAGAGGGAATATTTGCTGGGGGGGTAGGCTGTGGGTCACTGAGGAAGAGAAGGACTTAAGGGTGATGGTAACAGAGAGCACAAACAACTCTGCTCCATGCAGGAAAGCTGTGGCTAAGGCCAAAAAGATGCTGTGGTGCAGAGAAGGGAATTCTCGTCCAGACAGGGAGATGATCCTGCCCCTCTATAGGTCTGTAGTCAGGCCACACCTGGAGTACTGCATGCAGTACTGGTGACTGTATCCCAAGAAGGATATCAGACTGCTGGAGGGGGTGCAGTGGGGGGCATCAAAAATGATATGGGGGATGGAAGGCAAAGCCTACGAGGACAGGCTGAGGGAACTGAAGTTGTACCCCCTAGAGGAGAAGAGGGACAGGGGAGATATGATTGAAATGTTCACGTATTTGAAGGGGATCGACAGATCTGGCAATGATAGGTTATTCAGACTGAAGAAGGGATGGGATACTAGGGGCACAGGCTGAGATTGGAAGGGGGCAGATTTCAAAATGGAACGCCCTACCAGAGGATGTGATATCATGCAAGACGTGGGCAGTTTCAAAAGTGCATGGGACAGGACATGGGGGGAACTAGGTATGTAGTGCAGAGAAACATCCAGGGGAGGGAAGGCGGGAGGAGGGGTGGGGCAGCTGCAAACTAGGGGCGTTAGCTGCATACTCAAGCAGATTAGATAGACCATGAGGCCTGTTACTGCTGTCAGATTCGCATGTTTGTTTGTAAATTGTTTATCACAGTACTTGCCAACAGATTGGATACTTTGCTCCCCCCTCCTGATCCACCCTGACCAAACGGTTTGTCCATGCCTATCAAACATGTGACAATACCCATTGCACACCTCACCTTCTCCACTGGGTTCACACTACAACTTCCCCCTTTCTTTTAGCCAGCTTGGATGCCAAGAAGGCCTTTGACAGGATGTCATGGCCATATCTATTGGCTGCTTTACAGAAAATGGCTTTCCCAACAGACTTGTGGACATCCTACGGTTCATTTACTCTACTCCTCAGGTTTTTGTTAAAGTCAATGGGCATGTGTTACAGAAATTTGCCCTGGGAAAGGGCACTTGTCAGGGTTGCCCTTTCCCCACTGTTGTTTGCATTGTATATTGAGCCTTTGACTTAAGCCATCGGGAAGAGCCCAATGGTTCAGGGGGTTCATATGGGGGGAGCAGAGAACGTGAAGTTGCTCTTTATGCAACAGTGTCCTCCTATATCTCTCAAACCCATATATATCCCTGAGAGAGGTGTTCTCCATCCTAGACAGGTCTGGAGCAATTTCTGATTACAAACTGAACACTACAAAAACCGAGGTCCAACTGTTTATTGGCAGCCCCTGGCGGAACTCCAGATTAGGGTCCCTTTTCAGTGGTATTTGTAAGAATTTAAGTGCCTCGGTATTAAACCACCTCTCTGGCTCAATAAGCTGCATAAGGCTAATATATGAATGCTGGCTGCTCAGCGGATGGCAGATTTGAAGCAATGGCATGTTCTGCCTCTTAGCCTTCTCCGCAGAATAGATATGGTTAAAACGGTGAGACTTCCCTGCTTCCTGCATGTTTTCCAAAATATCTCAGTTCCAATCCCTGAACAGGCCTGGAGGAAATGGCAAACTGTGAGCTCCAGATTTATCTGGAATGGGAACAAACCCTGCATCTGACTCTATACATTGATGCTTCCTAAAGCCAGTGAAGGATTAGTCCTGCCTGACCTCCACACTGAGTATCTGGCAGCCCCACTGATAATTCTGTTTCAGTAGCACCTCTCAGATGAGGGCTCCCAGTGGTTACAACTGGGGCACACATTACTACCACACAGGGACATGACTTAGTATCTGCTCAGCTCCAGAGACCTCCTTCACTCCTATCAGACATTGAACCCTTGAATGTAAGTAGTTTGAATGGTCTGGTGTAAAGTGATAGAGAAACTGAAGTTGACTCCCCACCTGATTTAGGTCTGCCCCCTGGCCCAGCTGCCTGATTTCACCCTGTGAGAATAGACCCCACATTCCACCCATTGGAGGCATCGAGGACTGACTTCTCACAGTCTCATATGGGACATATGGTGGCTCCTTTTGTGAAGTTATAGGCTAAGTACAGCCTGGACTGCAGGGATTTTTTTTCAGTACCTCCAGATGAAGCATTTTGTTGTCTACCAGTCACTGTCAGTAAGGGACCAGACTGGATCCCCCCCCCCCCAATTGCAGCAGTGGCCCTACACTTCCAAGTTCAAACAACCAGACACTTAATTCCTCTCATATATCAGGTATTACAAGGATCCCAACCCTATAACACTCTTTACATTGCAGTTAAGTGGGCAGTAGAGCATGGGAAGGAACAGGAACATAAGCAGTGGGACAAAAGGCTATTTTGAGTCAGGGTATCTAGTATCCTCCTATGTCTGGCACGAATATGCCTGGAAGCATTTAGTATACTATTTTTGAATTGCAGCTAGATTCGGGGCAGGGCTTACCGCAGGATGTTTTGAGACACTGTGAGGAAGAAAGGGCAATGCATGCCCATAAAATGTGGATTTGGCGCTTGCAATAAATTGGCAGATTTTCTGAGGGAATTAGAACAGGAGCACAGAGAGATCTTCTCCCTAGGATTTAGCCTGACCTCAGAAAGGTACTTCCTACACCAGTACTGTAGGAACCCCAGAAGCAAACAGGCAAAATACCTTCTGAGCATCTTTTTAGTAGCTGCCAAAAAGTGAATCACCAGACAATGGCTCACTGTACAGGCACCTGACTGCACCAATGGCAGGAGATGGTGAATTACCTGTGCAGGATGGTGAATTACTTTCAACTTGAATGACAAGCTGAAGCTACTCACCTCAAGATGGAACACCTGGGTATTATATGTCCTGCAATGTGACCCCAGTTTTATACCCCGAGGTGGAGGTAACATAGGGAAAACATGCTATAGCTGAAGGATGGACATTGCAGGTAGAACACAGACGGGGCCATGGGGATTGCAGCTGACTCCCTGCCTCCACCCCCCTCCCCTTTTTCTTATGCATGTCGCTACATCATATGACTTTCATACAGGGAGCTAGATCTTGGCAGGGATGCATGAGGGGCTCAGTGCTGAGTAGGGCTCAAGTGCATGCCAGTCCTGAACATGTTATTAATAGTAATTATCCCTGTATAACTGAATGTCATTATGAGATTTGTACTGAATGCAATCACTTGTACTACCAACTGTGCCTTTGTTTTATTTATGGAAAACTTAATAAAAAAAATATATTTACAAAAAAATAAAAACTACTTAAGTTTGAGAGATGAAAACAACAAATGTGAGTATTGTGGGACGAACTATATCAAATCTGTAAGTTTCAGGTTTCAAATCATCCTAGTTTTTTAGTTATAGGTGATCACAAAAAAAAGGTTTTAATTGATATAATTTTGGGGGGGTTGCCCCTCTGTATCTTTGCCTGCCATATACTGATTGCCCTGAAATGTTCAGGATCCAAAGATCCTAGCACCATCTCTGGGCATTCAAAATTTCAAGTAAATCGTTTGTACGGATGCAAAGTTATTAAGGTGCAAGACTGGGGTTTAACATTAAAGTACTGACTCAAAACTAATATGCAACTGCAACAGTGCCTGTATTATATATAATATGTATACACACTCTTTACAAAAAGCTGTGTTAATACACCAATTATGGTTCATCTTACAGCAACAAAAGTAGGGAAATTTGGTGTAGACACAAAAACCCATTAAAGAGCAGGGTGGGTTAGCACTCCGAGTAGCCCATCTGTACTGAGTAATTCAAACTGGGTTTCAGAATATATTCCCAATGCATCACAGATAGGCACTGAACCAAAAGTTAATTATCAGCAAGAGTTTATTAAATGGTTCAAAAGTAAGCAGCTTATAGGTATCTCATTTCAGGAGCCAGGAAAAACTTTAAACAGCACAGCAAATTGTATATTCCAAAACTGAGAAAGTTCACAAAATCAACATTGCTTATATTGCTTCAGAGACTACACTGTTGCCACCTGGCCACACCTGAATGAGCTCCCAGCTCCCAGTCTTTATGTTTCTGCGTCAGGCGATGCCTTCATCAGAGAGACTCTCTGATGAAGGCATCACCTGATGCTGAAATGTAAGGACTGTGAAACGATGAGGTAGAGAGTTCCACAGGGTAGGGGCCATGAACAAAAATGCCCTGGCACCAGAAGTCTTCAGGCAGACCCTGGAAACCTCTAGCAATTCCTCGTCAGCAGAGCAGAGTGGATGGAGGGGCAGTAGGGGGTGCAGGAGTTCTTGCAGACACTATACATATACAGCAATTTTCTAAATGTTTAAAATATGTTATTTTAATTTGAATGTTAGCTTGATTGTATTATATGTAATAGGGTTCTAATTGCATGCAAATGGACAGATTTAGTTTTCTTTTCACTTTTGTATGCAATGAGGATTACATACTAATGTCATTAATAGGACATGGTAGGAAACAATAGTGGTACACCTTAAAATACTGGTTATTTATAGTACTGTAGTGTGATCAGTATTTCATGCAAATGTTCCACATTTTTGTTGGTACAAAATGTGCATATAATTATGAATATATAGTAATTAGAATTATGACAAATCATGGGAACAATAATGTGCTTGCACGTATCTTTGAGAAACATTACTACATTTGGGATCAAATTTTCATGCAAATCTTTGAGTCTTTTTTTATTTGAGATCATAGTTGGATAGATGTAGATAAATAGATTGAATGAAATTCTAATTGAGGGTTGAAAAGGGTTAAAATAATGGTCATCACAGGATTTGGATTATGATTTCATGCAAATGTACCAAATTTGTGTGTGTGTGTGTGTGTGTGTGTGTGTGTGTGTGTGTGTGTGTATATATATATATATATATATATATATATATATATATATATATTTACTGATTTTACCAATGAGCAAGTGTTAGTGGTTATACTAAAGATATATCACAAAAATATATTTTTCTGTTCAGAATTATACAGCGTAAACATTACTGTTCTGGGATCATAATTCCCTGAAAATATTAGATTTTTTTCAATTGAATTCTCCATGGAATGATGACTGTATGCTAATGTGAATAATAGAAAATGGCAGAAAATAATAGCAATGCATGTAAAAATAATGCTTATTAATAATGCTGCACTGTGATCAGAATTTCATGCAAATCCTTAAAAGTGTTGTCTGGGATAAAATATTAAAACATAATCATGACCGCATAGCAATGCCAATAGTAACAAATCTTGGCTAATGACCATTGTGTGTTTCACCTACATATTTTTAACATCACTATCTTAGGATTACAATGTCATGCAAATGTTAATTTATTTTCTATTTGCATGCAATCACAATACCATGATAACATCAATGTCTACAAATGACAGAAAGCAAGACTACTGCATTCAGATATGATAATGTTTATTGTAGTTGTTATAGTTGCATTGAGATCAACACTTCATGCAAATATACCTTTTTTCTAAGGTGCTCCCCATTTCTACAGCCTGAAGTGGGTGTGTATGTGTTGACGTGTGCATGTGTAGTCATGACTAGAGAAGTGCTGGACCATGTTGGTTGTCTTACCCGATGATGGCTGTCTATAGTTGGTTGTGTTGTCTTGTCCCTTTAGCTGCTTGTGAAGGGGAAATAGGGAGTTAAGGTCGAAAACCCTAACACCATGTTTCCCTGCTTTGGTTGCTTTAAATTGAACTCTAACTGGTGCATTAACTCAGGTTTTTGGAAAGAATGCTCCTTCTTTTTGAGATAGTGTACAGTATACATATGTTTCCTTCTGCTTGTCTTCACACCACAGAAGTAATAGATGCTTCACCAATGCTGTCTGCACCAGCTGTTCAGGTCCACAACTAAGGAAGGCTTAGTGCTCAGTAATTGATTTCAACAGCATAGGGGGTGCTCCCCTAATGGAACTTAGGCTCAAGTTCTTTAATGTATCAGCTGTTCCAGTCTGCACACTTCATCCAGCGTCATCTTCAGGATGGATTCTCCACATCAGTGACATTGTTTCACAGTTTCATGTCTGCAAAATGGAATAAGTCTTTTAACCTGTGAAGTCACCTTGTTTTAAATTTATTTTAAACATGATGATTTTCTACTGCTCAGTTAAGACAATTATTCACTCATTACATTTCTTTTGTAACTATGCGTAGCCCAATTACTAAACATGTTCTTACGCTTCAGAATGAAATAGACACAAAACTGTGAAGAAGTTTTAAAAAATGTATTAAAGAAAAAAAATGGCAATTGAATTTACTGCCAAATTATTGCAGTGTTCCTGGAGAGGGCTAAAAGCCAAGTACTAAAAAAAAATATAAAACAATAATGTAAGTCAGACTAGCAAGTCATCAGAGGATTTCTGGTGCTGAATAGAGAAGAAGCCAGGAGGGTGAATGGCAGGGAAGTGCTGTGGTGTTTTTAATCTACTTTTGTGAGATTGTGCTACATTCTGTTGAGGGGTGGATTGTGATGGACTTGTGCTGATTTTATTGCTGGGCTGAGGGAAAGGGAGGCGGGAGGATGATTGTACTGGGACACTGAGGGAGGGACTACTGATAGCCACGTGTGAAAGAGAGGTCTATCGAAGGCTTAGGGCATGGGGATTTAAAGTTGAGCCATCTCTGTAGTTTATCAGAGGAGTTCTGGCACTGAATGGAGAAGGAGCCAGGAGGGTGAACATTAGGGAAGTGCTGTGTGGTTTTTAATCTACTTTTATGGTATTGTACTGCATTCTGTGGGGGAGGGGGTTGGATTGTAATGGACTGGTGTTAATTTTGTTGCTGGGCTGAGAGAAAGGGAGGCGGAAGGACAACTGTACTGGGAAGCTGGGGGAGAGACTACCGGTGGCCGTATTTATTTTTTTATTTTTATTTAAGTTTTTGTTGACCAGGTAGGTGCACTAGACAAATCCTATTGGAAGCCTACAATCCCTATAAATTACCCAGGGGGCCTAGTGACCCCTCAATGAGTGACCCTGATGCGTGAGTGCCACAATGCAGGAATGTGGCATCTGACTAGGTGGCATCTGCAGGGGGTCTGCAGGGAGGACCACAGGCTGCAGGCCATGCTGAGGCAGGGCAGTAAGTGGGAGTGAATAACAGAAGGGAGGTTAAGGTACCTAGGACAGCACAGATACAGGGGAGGATGTGGCACCCAAAAAGCTGGGGGGGCAGAGAAACAGCATGGAGAAAGGTTGGTGGGATGTGGATAGTAGATGGAGGACATGGGGGGGATGGGAGGATGGTCAGATGTAATGAGTGTGAAGAAGCCATCTTCCTGGGAATAATGTGGAGTGCAAGGGGATGTCTAGTTTGTAGGAATCTTGGGCAACTTAGGGAAGAAATAGAGAGGCTGAGATGGGAACTGGGATGGAGGAGGGGGTGGTTGGTCAGGTGTGCAGTGGAGATGGGGTAGGGGATATCACTGCCAGGCAACACAGTGAGTGGACCAAGGCAAGAATCTAGGAAGACAATGCAGGGACAAAGAACACCATCACCATGGGGATCGGAGGGGAATGAAGGGGGGAAATGGAAGGTGGTGAGAGGTGGATGCAAAGCAGGAAGAAACTGGGCAAAGAGAGAGGATGGGGGAGCAGGAAAGGGTAGCAGAAGGCATTGAAGACAAGGGGAAAAGACCTCAAACAGGTTCACAGTACTGCAGGGTGAGGATGATCAGGAGGAAGAAGGGGAGATCAAAAAGCAGGGAGAGGGAGTAGATGAACCTAGTAAAGGGGGACAGGGGAGAACAGGTGTGACAGAGGCAAAACTAGGAAACAGGGACAGGGGCAGGTGAGCCATGAGGAGGAGAGGACAAGATAAACATGGGCAGGGGGGACAGGAAGGAGGGAAGCATGGGCAAGGTAAGGCATCTCCAGGAGGGGAGTCCAAAGGGGGGGAAAGGCCAGACAATAGGCAAAGGCTAAGCAGGGGGTAAGCATGGGGAAGGGGGAGCTGGGTTTCAAGGAAGAGGTGATTCTCTGGGAGTTAACCCAAACGGAGGGAAATATAAGAAGGAGGGGCAACAGGGTAAGCATTATGACAGAGAGAATCAGGAAAGAAAAGACAATTGTAATAGTGGGGACTCAATTCTGAAGGGAGTATGATGGGGTAACAAGCACACAAGGAAAAGCAACAGGAGGGTGGCATGTATGCCAGGCATGATGGCAGGGAAGGTGGGAGCAATTATACCAAAGTATGGAGGGGGGCAGGAACAAGAGAAGCCTCACATTGTGATCCATTTGGACATCAAAGATCTGGCAGGATGTGAGGTAAAGTTGGTGCAAGAAAGGTTCAAGGAGCTGGGAAAAATCTGCAGTGGGGTGGGGAAATCAGTAGCTTTCTTGGAGGTACTGCCAGTCCTGAGGCCCAGTACTGTTAGAAAACTGAGGATAGAGGAATTCAACTCATGGCTGGGGAGATGGTGTGTGGCAAATGGGTACAGGCTGGTGGGAGGGTGGGGCAGGACATGGGAACACAAGGACCTATATGCACAGGACAGACTGCATCTAAAAGGAGGGAACAAGGGTCCTGAAAGACAACCTGGAAAGGTACTTGATGAGATAAACTAAATTTAAACTGAAGGGGGGCAGCAGAGGGCAAGGCACTGAGCACCAGGTGAGGGGGCCTCCTTCCACAGTAGGACATCAAAAGGAGGGGAGATGACAAGGGAAGGGGATAGTAGGGACAGGGGGAGGAAAGACACAAAAGGATCAGGGACAAAGAGGGACAGGGGTCATTCTGGAAGGTGGTGTCCTTGAATGCAAGAAGTCTGGCAAACAAGGCAGCAGACCTACAAGCACTGATGGCAGAGGGGGAGGTGGACATAGCTGCCATCACAGAGACATGGGCAACCCAGTCTTATGAATGGGACCCCGAGATCCCAGGCACCAACTGCATAGGAAGGATAGAGAAGAGGGGAGGTGGAGTGGCATTGTACATAATGGAAGGGATAAAGTGCATTAGGGAGGAGGGGGAAGACGGTACAGCTAAAGTCCGATGTGTAGTGATCCAGAACACCGCTGAGAGAAGGATTCATGTGGGAGTGGTGTACAGACCACCTTCACAGGACAGAGAGTTGGATAGGAGGAAGTGGGAACACTGTAATTATAGGAGGCTTCAGTCTTCCTGGAGTAGACTGGAGCACCTTAGCTACCTCCTGTTGCAGGGAGCAGATCCTCCTGGATGCTATCCAGAAGTGTTCCCTGACACTGGGAGTCACAGAACCAACAAGGGAAGAGGCCATACCAGACCTAGTGTTATCGGATGGAGAGCATGTCCAAGAAGTTAAAGTGAGGGATCCCCTTGCCGGCAGTGACCACCACATGGTGTGGTTTTATATCAACATGGGGAAGGAAGCAGCCAAGACAAAAACAAGATTGGTGGACTTCAAGAAGGTGAACTTTGACAGAATGGGTAACACACTAAAGGAGCACCTGGCAAAGCTCCAACCGGAGATGGATGCGAATCAGAAATGATCCGTCATTAAGAAGGGGTTAATCGAGGCCACTGACACTTGTGCAAAGGCTCTTAAAAAGAACTTCAGGATCAAGAGACCTAGCTGGTATCACAAGAAGGAGACCGAGAAGGTAAAGGAAAAGCAGGCTGCCTTCCTGAAGTACAGGCATACCTCAAGGGAGAAGGACAGGAAAGTATACACAGATTAATCTCAAGAGACAGGGAGAGAGATCTGGGCAGCCAAGGCTGAGAAAGAACTAAGAAGGGTGCAGGGGATTAAGGAAGGGGAGAAGGACTTCTTCCGGTACATTAAGGAGAGAGGAATCAGAAGGGACAGGATCGTTAGGATAAAGAGGGAGGAAGGATGGGCAGAAAAGGGTGAAAATCAAGTGCAGGCACTAAATGAGTACTTTTGCTCTGTCTTCACTAGGGAGGTGGACAGGCCAATGCCATAGGGGATGATTGGGGGGAGCCTTGGGGGAGGATTATGATGGGGAGATTGGGGTTGACAGGGTCTTAAAGGATCTGCAGGTGGACAAGGCACCTGGCCCAGATGGTGTACACTCAAGTATCCTCAGGGAGCTGGTGGAGGTACTTGCAGCCCCACTGATGGACCTATTTAACACCTCACTGTAGAAGGGCTGTGTGCTGCAGGACTGGAGGATGGCTCATGTGATACCACTTCACAAGAGTGGCCCCAGGGACAAGCTGGGTAACTACAGGCTGGTTAGCCTAACCTCCATAGTGAGAAGGTTAATGGAGACTATTCTAAAGGAAAGGCTGGTGTACCTCCTTCCTTGACGTAAGTGGTCTCCAGGGTGACAGGCAGCATGGATTTGTCAGGGGGAGATCTCGTCAAACCAATATGATAGACTTCTTCGACTGGGCTACAAAGTCATTGGACAGGGGGCAAGCGGTGGATGTCTTGTACCTAGACTTCAGCAAGGCAATCAATTCAGTGCCACATGGCAGGCTGATCAGCAAGCTGAGATGCCTGGGAATAGGAGTTAAACTACTGGGGTGGATCAAGAGCTGGATGCAGAGCAGGAACCAGAGAGTGTCGGTGAGGGGGAGGGGACAATCCAAACCTAGACCTGTAACCAGCGGAGTTCCACAGGGACTTGGACCTGTGCTGTTCAGCATCTTTGTAGTTGACATAGCTGAGGGGGTCAGAAGTAAGAGCTGCCCTTTTGCAGATGATACTAAGCTCTATGGGAGGGTGGACATATTGGAGGGGAAAAGGGATTTAAGGGAGGATCTCGCTAAGCTACAGAAATGGTCGGGCATCTAGCAGTTGGGTTTCAGTGCCAAGAAATGCAAGGTCATGCACCTGAGTGCCAAGAACCCAAGGGACAGATACTGGCTCAGTGGAGTACATGTGACAATAACAGTGGAGCAAAAGGACCTTGAAGTGATGGTCAGGGGTGATATGAAACACTCAGCACAGTACCGTAAGGCAGCAGCCAAAGCAAATAAAATGCTGGGATGCTCACCAGGGTAATCACCTCTAGAATTTATTTATTTATTTATTTAGCTTTTGTTTACTGGGTAAGTACATTAGACAAGCATTATGCCTATTTTCAGGAATGACTCGGGAGAATACAACATGATGGTACTGAGACAAATTTCAAGTTCAAGTAGAATGGAGGAAGTTATTCTACCACTGTACAGGTCACTGGTGAGACCACACCAGGAATACTGCGTAGAGTTCCGGTGCCCTTATCTCAAGAAGAATATTGAACTACTGGAGGGGGTCCAGTGGAGGGCAATCAAAATGATCCAGGGCATGCGGACAGAACATATGAGAAGAGGCTGAGGGAGCTCAACATGTACTCCCTGGAAGACAGAAGAAAGAGGGGGACATGATGGAAACCTTCCTTTGGATCGTAGGGCATCTTTAATTTAAGAAAGGAGGATACAGCATGGGGGCATAGCCTGAAACTGGTTTCAGGTAGATTTAAGAAGGAAATGAGGAAGCACTTTTTCACCTAAAGGGTGGTGATGGGTTGGAACAAGTTGTCAGAGTTGGTAGTTGCAGCAAATACAGTGGTCAGTTTCAAGGGGGGAGCGTGAAGAAGAACATTAGGATGGGAGGAGTCATTAAGGGGAAATGGAAGGGGGAGGGTAATGGGGTGGAGGTGGATGACTGCAAGAGGAGTAGGGGAGGGGGCAGCTCCAGTGAACTAAACAATTAGCTGCACACTCGAGCAGAACTGATAGACCATTATGGCCTGTTTCTGCTGGCAAATTTGAATGTTCATAATACCTGTAAAACATAGATGACTGTTTTGTACATATACAGTATTATAAAGAGTACATAACTGTTTACAGGTATTTACAAGGCATACTTGGAAAATTGCTCACTCAACCCCTTAATTAAGGCAATCCTGTGAAAACACAGGAATAATGCATAGCCAGCATACTAGGTAAAAAGTAAGATGTTAATTTTTTTTTCTTCATATGACATTTGTTTAAAACCTGTAACATTTTTAAATAACAAATCAAGTTTAATGAAATAGACAGTATTAAATTCCTGGCAGCTTTTTGTTTGTCTACATAAACGTGTGTACTCAAAGAATAACTATGTACAGTCACACAGACACAAATTGCATTACATCTAGTCATAAGTACTCTGCTATATAGTAATGCAACATATTTACACACAAGCAGCTTTTCAGCATTAATTTCATAATAATAATAACCGGCTTCCCCTTTTTCCCCATAGGGAAGCCATGGCGTAATTTGTCGTTATAAAGGAGTGTTTATAATGGCAAACACGCTCACAGTTTCCCTTGCTGTGCACATGCTCATGCAACAGCGCCACCACTCAAGACTGCTGACTGCTTCCATCTCTCCCGAAACAGCACCGCGACCGCCAGAAGAACTCGGCGGTAAGTTCTTTCCCCCCCACACAGTGAAAACCTCACAAACCAGGGCAAAAAAAGATTTTAAAATATGCCGATTCAAATCAACACCTGAGAAGCCACACCGTGAATGCATTGGAAGCTTTTTATTTTATATAATTGCTGAGCCAAAAAAGGGAAACCCAGCAATTATATAAAATAAAATATGGGTCGGGGTGTGTAACGAGATTTTACACACACCCGAATTATGGGATGCTACATAAACCCAGAGGGCTTATCATTTATTTACTTATCCATTGTACTTTGATAGGAGATGAACAAGCCATACATGTATGATACAGTTTCAACAATGTTATGTCTTACACTGTGTTACACGACAAACTGATGTATGCATGTATATGGACTGGTGTCTGTTTATTGAGGATGGGGAGAAAAGATCTACCTACATGTGACAGAATTAGTTGTAAGCACTGAGGCCCAGATATTCAAAAGGGTTGCGCCATGTGCAATATGGTTGCGCCAGTGCAAGTCCGAAAATGCGCCATTCTGCGATATTCAGCGGGAAGCAGATGCCCCCCCCAAATCACACTGCACAAGAGCGCAATGATAATGAATGCATGCGTAACTGAAGGAGGAGGAACCATCCATCTCGTCCAACGGTTGACAAAGGGGGGTTCCGACCAGGAGGTCGCGAGGGCAACACACTCTTCCAGCCCTCCCACACCCCCACCTGACCACGCTACCAGGTAAACGCTCTGACTGCATAGATTCCTCGATTCCTAGCAAACAGCGTTAGGGGACTGTGTGGCTTATAATGCGGTGGGGCAGCGCTTCCTTCAAGACCTTGCCCGTATTGTGACAATGCCACTTGACCAAGAGCTCTGAGCAGGACTGGACTGTTTAAAGGTTTTACTAACCCCACACATGTGGAGATAGTTTTTTTTCACTGAAAGTTCTACTAGTTTCTGCCCTCCACCTGAGCTGGACCAGTATGTGCCTTAAGAGCCACTAGTGTGGTTGAATTGAGGGGCCCTCTTCCCACACCGCCTACCGTGGTAACCGCAATAGAATATCTGTAAACTTGAATTTCTAAACCGAACCTGATTGCGGCATGGCAGCTTTTAAAGCACACGGCTAACTGATATAACTTTTGTAATTACTGCTTTGTGTTGAAATTCACTGCCTTCCTGCTTACAAACTGTTTTGTATAGAAATTCACTGCCTCCTTGCTTACAATTGTTATTTGCTCTACTGGGGTTCTGTGTCCTGCTGCAGCTCAGTATCACAGCTGCTCAGGGTGTTTCACTGCGTGTTCCACAGGGCCCCCCAGCGTTAGCTCCCCCTTCCAGCCCCCACCCTCCTGCCTTTCTACAAATTGTCTTACCTGTGCTCTTCTCTTCTCTTCTCTCCCCACAGATCCATCTCGTCCAACGGTTGATGAAGGGGGGTCCCGACCAGGAGGTCACGAGGGCAACACACTTCCAGCCCTCCCCCACTCCCACCCGACCACGCTACCAGATCCATCTCGTCCAACGGTTGACGAAGGGGGGTCCCGACCAGGAGGTCGCGAGGGCAACACACTTCCAGCCCTCCCCACCCCCACCCGACCACGCTACCAGGTAAACGCTCCGACTGCATAGATTCCTCGATTCCTAGCAAACAGCGTTAAGGGACTGTGTGGCTTATAACGCGGCGGGACAGCGCTTCCTTCGAGACCTTGCCCATATTGCAACAACCCCACTCAGCCCGATTTGCTGACCAAGAGCTCTGAGCAGGACTGGCCCAGCCGGCTTCGCCGGCTACCCCACCACCACCCTTGGTCGTCCCTGCCTCTTATAAGTTAGATCACGTGGTCTCGAAAAACCAATCAGTCCACTTTACCATTTGCAGGCTATACATTCTGACCACTAGAGGTCTCTCTGCTTTAATCTGCCTGCTTCATCGATCCTTTAGCCCCAAGAGTGATATTCTGAGCCTGTCTTCCTCATTATGATTTGAAGTCAAGTACCCATTCAATTGCCCTGCCCCCTGGTCTCTGCTAATACCAATAACCTATTAATAACCCTATTCTTCTGGGTACCCTTGGGCCGACTACCCCCTGACCTGGCTCCCAGGCATAACCCCTATCTGTCCCCTAAAGTCATATCTTCCTATTAGCCAGCACCTGGCTAGGACATCCTTTCTGTTGCTGTAGCTGGCTACCTTACCTCGCCACTTGGGAACTCCCCCACTGTGGTCACCTCGAGCGCTCCTACTGCCCAACCAAGCAATGACCATGGCTCATCTGGCGCTGGCAGGTAATATAACCAGTAGTCAAGGTACTCAGCACACCCTATACCACTTCAAGCCCCTCACGGACTGGACATCTGCTAAAGGCCTCCGAATCGCGCACCTCAATATCCGGAGCAGCCTACAAAACCTTGCAGAACTCACAGCCTGGGCAGCCCACTACAAGCCAGACATACTGTGTATTACGGAAACTTGGCTGAAACCTAGCATACCCGACTCCAGGTGTGCCCTCCCAGGTTACAGCTTCTTGTGGCATGACAGGGCGAGCAGTAAACGCGAGGGGTCGTGCTCCTTTACTTTCGAGGGCACCTAAATGTTTCCACTGTACCTCACTCACCTCACGAACCTCCAGTATGTGAGTTCCTCCACTCACTCCTCCTCCTTGGAAACACGAAAAAGGTGCATATTGTTTGTGCCTACAACCCTCCGAAAGGTGGGGTCCAAGGGCTCTCCACCTTACTTGACCTTCTCAAAGTAAAGGTGGGCTCAAGTGAGTTACTTATCCTGGGGGACCTAAACCTCAACTGGCTGGGGCCCAATACCAGTGTATTTGATCCTCTCCTATCGGGCCTTGCGCTTAGCCAGATCATTACAGGGCCCACCAGGACCTCCTCTTGTGGAGACAAAGGTTCACTTATTGACTGGGTCCTCTGCAACCGATTAGACGAATTGTCCACTCGGGAACTCTCCCTGATGCCATCTCGGACCACTCACCTATCTTCTGCATATGGGGCACCACCTGACAAAGTCCCCTGCAGGGTGATTCAGATGAGGGACTTCTCCAAGCTCAATCTAGGGATTTCCTCAATGACCTCCACTGCTTGAACTGGTCTGGGGTCACAGCCACTAACGACCCGTTGCAGCCCTTGACCAGTTCCTAGCCATTTTGCACCACTGCAAAACAGGCATGCTCCCTCACTAAAAGAAGAGTGAGGGGCTTAGGTCTCTAAGTGGCTACATGGGGACTGTTCTCCCTCATGAAACTGAGAGACAAATGGTGGGTGAAATATAAACTCTCACGCAACATTAATGATCTCATCAGTACCGGTGCTCAGAAACTCCTGCAAAAGTGCCATACGCACTGCTAAGAGTGAATTCTGTAAATCCGCCCTCCTTGCCACAGCCTATAACCCCCGGCGATTCTGGCAAAACATCAAAAACCTGGTCGGTGGGTCTGCCAAGGAAATGACCCCCGATGTCAATATTGAGGGGTCTAACTGCAATAATCCCCACTCTATTGCCTCTGCTTTCAACAGCATGTTCACTAGCCTGACAGCCTCGTCGTCGTCCCGACCCGCTGCACCTACTCAGACTGACGGGCCTCCCCCCTTCCGGCCTCCTTTCTACCTCAAAAGAATCTCAGTTGGGGAGACCAAGGCCCTCCTTGCTGGGCTCTCCACCACACAGGTGCTGGTCATGACAGCCTCGAATCTAAACTGCTGAGCTTGGGGGCCCCTCTCCTCGCTAGGCCAGTCGCCCACATATTTAATGCCTCACTCATCTGGGATCTTACCTGACATTTGGAAGGTTGCCAAGATTGTCCCTGTGCACAAACAAGGAGACCCCAAGGATATGAAAAACTACCGCCCCATTGCCATACTCAGCAGTCAGTAAGCTCCTAGAAAAGGCTGTTGCCTCTCAACTCTCCCACTACCTTCAGTTATCTCCCCAGCCCAGCATGCCGGAAGGGTACAGCACATCGACAGGCGCTTGCTGTAGGTTACCTCGGAGATCCGGACAGCCACAGACCAAGGCAAACGGACTGGTGCCATCTTCATGGACCTCTCTAAGGCCTTCGATCGTGTTGACCATCCCATCTTTCAATCCACTCTACAGTCCATTGGATTCTCCAACCGAGCCCTTGCATGGTTCTCAGACTACCTTGGGGGAAGGCAGCAATATTCTTGCTTCAACCGAGCCTTCTCTGCCCTTTCCCCTGTCACCCTCAGGATCCCCCAGGGATCCATCCTCGGACCCATTCTGTTTTCCCTGTACATCAATGGGCTGCCCTCCGTTGCTACCCACGGGCACATAACCCTATACGCGGATGACCTAGTCTTACTGTACAGTTCTCCAGACATGCCTAGCATAAACACATACCTAAACTCTGACTTCTCTAGTATCCAGAACTGGCTGGTGGATCACAAGCTCACCATCAACCTGGCTAAGACCACAGCCATGCTATTCGAGTCTTCAGCCAAAATCAGTGCCTGCCGCACACCCCTAAAGATTCATGGGGCTAATGGTGCCCCCCTACCGGTCCCTGTTGTCGTGAAGTACCTAGGCGTTACCCTCGATCCGCAGCTGGATTTTACAGTGCACCTTAGAAATGTCTGTATGGCCACTAACGGGAAGCTTAGACTTGCATACAGGGCTAAAGATTGCCTCACCCCAGCTGATCGTCTCGCCATAGCCAGGGGGATACTCCTGCCCACACTCTGCTATGGGGTCGTAGCCTTTGCCCCGGTCCCAAACTCCAGCCTAGCCAAGTGGGATACGGCATACAACAACATCTGCCAGTTCGCCCTCTCCGCTCCTCGCCTCACGCATCATTGTGAGCTATACTCCAGGCTGGAATGGCTCCCCCCAGAAAAACACTACGTGTTTGTCCTGGGCAACTTTGTTGACAACATAGTCAGAAATGTCACTCCTTCTGCACTTGCCCTCCCCCTCAAGCATGACACCCTTGTCTACAACCTACGATCTGAGCCTACTCAGATCCACCTGGTTCCTAAGACCCGCACTCTCACTGGTGACCGGGCCTTCTCAGCCTGCACACCTAGGCTGTGGAACTCCCTTCCTGTACTTGTACGTGCATCTCCCTCCCATCACTGCTTCAAAACCTCATTCTGGAACTTCCTCAAATCCACAGCTGCCTGTCTCTGTGCTTCATAGCTCCAGTTACATCCCCTCCTCCTCCGGATTCTCTAGGGTGACTGTGGGTGCTAAATCCATGATCGTCACCTGCACTATTGCACTTAGGCCCTCCCGGGGCATGAGGGGGGCGACTCTGACTAGCACTTCCCTCCTCTAGCTGCTCATGGAGGGTAGTGTTTCTCTCTAAAAGATAGGCACCCATGAAAGATCATATATTGTGTTGTACTCCCTGTCATGGGTGTTTCCTGGAGCTCACCCTCCTCCCCACTGCCGATTTATTACTTGTCTGTTGCATTCCTTACCTGTTACCCTGGTTACCCGATTTTTATCTTGTTTGCTGTATACCTTACCTTGCTATGTTTTCCTGGTGCTTACCCACCTCACTACTGTCGATTTATATCTTGCTTGTTGTTTACCATACCCTACTATTTAATGACAGGGTACCTTACTATTGTTCCACCCACTTGCATGTGGGCCCAATTGTACCCTGCCCCTGTATTTTGTCTCCTATGTACTCTGTAATCCTCCCGGGTCACACCTGAAAATAGGCACATGTTGTCTAGCGTGCTAACCTGGTTAACAAAAGCAAATAAATAAAATAAATAAATAAATGGCGCAGTGCAATATTCAACAACATGCACCATGCGCAATAGGGGAGCAAGCGGAAGTTGCATGATAGCGGAAATTAGCCAAAATAAAAAGGAAGAAGAGAGAGGCGCAAGAACACTACAGGGAAGGCACATGTTGCTGAACCATAGCCAGCCACACAGGCAACACACACACACACACAGGGCAGGACAGAGACAGAGCACCTGGAACCCACAGGAACAGGGAAGGTGTGGGGAGCCACAGCCACAGTGTAGTGCAGAAGGGGGAAGTGCCACACAGCACTGAGGCCACCACAGGAAGATGTTCCCAGTGCAGGGGAAGTAGCAGCCAGGACAGCGGGGGGAACACAGAAACAGCTGGAAAGAGGGGGGGAACACAAGCCAGGGACATGGCCAGTGCCACCATCAGATGGAGGCAGTTATATGAGGGGGTGAGAGGCAGGCAGCAGGGGCATGGCCGTGGAAGGGGCCCATTGACGTATGCCCCCAACAGACAGTACCGAGCCTGCATCAGCTTGAGGCTTCACACATGATACGAGATCGTGGGCTGGTGCCACCTGAACTGGGCAATTCTGAGGCGGCTCTGTGAGCTGTGCAGTGATGTGATGCAGGCACCAATATGGCGAGCCATGCTCTGTCAGTGGAGACAAAAGTGACAGCTTGCATGTGCCTGCTTGCCACGGGTACCTTCCAGAGACCAACAGGGGACACGACAGGCATAACCCAGTCGGCTGCATCACGCCACCTCACCCAATTCCTCAGCGCACTGCTGCCACATGCTGCGGAGTACATCCATTTCCCCAGCACACCGGCGGAGCGCATAGCAAACATACAGGTGTTCCACAGGGTAGCACGTATACCTGGCGTGCTTGGGGCAATAGACTGCACCCATGTGGCCATCCACACACCACCTGGCCCCGAAGGTGCTGCATACATTAATCAGAAGGGGTATGCAAATGTCAATAGCCAGGTGGTGTGCGATGCCAGGGGGTGCATAATCAATGTCTGTGCCACACACCCTGGGGAAGAGCATGATGCCTTCATCTGGCACCAGTCAGCACTGTGCCACAGATTCGAGAGTGGGGACATCCCCACTGGCCACTTAGTGGGTGAGTATGCAAACCACACGGAAAGACATGGAGCTTGGGAGGGACATAGTCAGAGGTGACATGGGTATTGGCCTAGATGGCCCAAGGCAGGGTGATGCTGATGACAAAACTAACTTCCACCCTCTACACTCAGGTGACAGTGAATACTCACTCTGTCCCTGGCTGCTCACACCATACCGGTGGCCCATGACCCCATCGATGCGATGCTACAATGAGGCACATGCCACCACAAGCAATGTCATCGAGTGGGTGTTCGGGATGCTGAAGGCACATTTCCGTTGTCTGGACATGTCTGGCGGTGCCCTACAGTACAGACCCTCAAAGGCCTGTGGGCTATTCCTGGCCTGTTGCATCCTGCACAACATGGCCAACAACTATGGGATAGCTGTACAGGTCGAAGAGGGGGACAGAAATGGGGACGATGAGGACACTGGTGAAGATGGTGATGGGCAGTCCCCCCCTTGGGCGACGGGACCCCCGACTGATCCGGCTGGCACAGCTGCACCGGGACACCATCACAGAGGAGCACTTCAGCCAACCCAGGTAAGTCATGGGGTCATGTGCAACCACCAGTGGCAAAGGCACAACCCACAAGCACACATGGACAAACACCAGGGGTGCATGTTGTCAAGGGAAGTGGCCGAGCATGCAACCGCACACACCACCAGGGATGGGCAAGGTCTAACACGGCATGCAGTCACACACACACACACACACACACACACACACACACACACACACCCCTCACAAGACATGCACAAAGGGTAGGAGACACGCCGACACCGACCGCCACCCCTAGCCACATACACATCCACAGACCACCACGCCCAGTGCCTGTCATTGTGCGTGTGTCAGATGCTGGGCACCATTGCACCGTGGTGAAATGCACAATGCAGGCATCATCATGCACACGCCACAGCAGACAGCAGCGGCGGGAGGTGTGCAGATGGAATTCATGTGTGTGTGCAGGAGCTGGAGTACCACCAGTGCATTGCATGCTGAACAACACAATGCACAGGGCAGCATCAGACGTAGCAGGTGCTGGAGACAGGTCAGTCCACGGCGACAGTGCCACGGCCACCATGGATGCGCGGGCGGCCCGCCGAGACCCCCAGCAGTGACACGCCAATCAATGGCCCATGGGGTAGCACTGATGGTCCCGCAGGGGTTCCACTGCGTGAATGCAACCGTGCTCACGCAGAGGTCTGCAGCACATTGCACATGCCTGCGCCAGGTGTGCTCGGGATGCCCACAGCTGAACCCGGTGTCGACAAGGAGGGTGTCACACGACACCAGGAATGGGGGGTGGACATTGCACTGCACGGTGTCTGCGACGCATGGGCAAATAACTGTGTGCCCATTGTGGCCATGACAGCTGTGATTGCCTGTGTCTGCCTGTCAATGGCAGCGGTCACATCCTCCCACAACCGGTCCATCCCTGCCAGGAGCAGAGCAGTGTCTCTGCTGCGCCGCTCCTCTGCCTGGCGCAGAGCCGCACTGAGTGCATCCACCGCTGTCACAAGCCGCATGTGCTGATTGACTAATGCTTGGAGTATGCAGGTATGCTCATCTAAGAGGTCATCTGCCTGACTGGCATGCTGTCCTTCATGGTGTTCGCAGCCCTGATGGTCAGCACCCCTTGAGGGTGGGCTCTGCACACCAGGACCAGGCCTGGGCATGTCCACAGGTGGTGCACTGATGCCGCCCCTGACACTGTACCCCCATGGCCACTGGCCGACTGCTGATACTGCCCCTCCGGCTGCCGCTCTCCAGGGCTCAATGGTGCCACCACAGTGGCCGCAACAGCCCCACTGTCCTGGACACACACCAGTGCTGCCCCACTGGTGCAGACAGGCACAGGCTGGGACTGTGATGTCACACAGGCCTCCATGGCGGCACCGCCCACAGCCATGACCATGATGTCACCTGCTGTGTGGCCATCCTGTGGCCCACACGTATAACTGCCCATGACGTTAGCTCCATCATCATCGGTGACGGATCCGGCACCAGCCCGAGTCTCAGCATGCTGGCATCCATGGACGCTGGCATGCTGGGACATGGGCAGGGTCTCCTCCGCACCTGCTCCACCAACATCAGTCCGGACATCCAGGTGGGCCCCCTGTCACCCTGACCCTCATATGCCTGTGGAGGTGGATGGGCCCTCCTCCATCTCCATGCTACCACCCTCAGTGGAGAAACCCACCACCGCTGACCCATGTAGATGCTCAGGAGCTGTAAGAGAAAAACAGTAGCATTAATGTATGTGACCTACCCTGTTCCCCCCCATTGACAGATCAGGACCTACCATGCAGTGACGGGCTACCACCCGTCTAGAATCCACCACCCGGAACACCCTCGATGGTGCAATGCTGCATGCTGCCAGCAACCCGCTCTTCTTGTGGGGTCAGGCGTTGCACCTCCAGTTGTCCCCCATAGGTCACAGACCGTGCTGCCCTGATGGCAGCCACCTTCTCCTAATTCTCCGCCTGTCTGTGCCCATCTTCTTTTTGCACTCCTGCATGGACCGTTGGTGGCTGCCGTGCAAGTTGACTGCACGCGCCACCTCTTCCCATGCAGCAGCACAGGCCTGTGGTGTTCCCTGGTGTCCGCTGAGCAGCGGCTCCTGGTCGAGGTAGGCCTCCAACAGGGCATCTGTTTCTGCCTTGGTGAAGTTCGGCCTCCTCTTCCTCCCATGTCTCTGTTCCTTTTCCTCCACCTCACGATCGGTCATTATTCCTCCTGTGAGAATAACAGGTGTTACCTGTGACTGTGCAGTCCCATGCATGTCCCAAACACCACAGTCCACAGTCCTAAACAGCACGCAACTCACCACAATAGACTGCAGTAACCGACTATGGCCAGTGCAGCCCAATGTCGCAGTTTTATAGCGCAACGCATGCAAATGAGGTGAGGCACATTTTTAAGTGGATGCAAATGCAGTGACTGCGCCATTGAATGGCTGATTAGCTGATTTGCAAATGCCGGCTGAATATCGTGCTGTTGCGCTTTGCATTGTGTTGAATGCGTGTTCAGCCAGAGGTGCAGTTCTGTGACATGTGCAGTACACACCAACTGCGCATGCCCAGGGTGATGACACAGGTGCCTGCCGCGCTGCTGACATGTTTGCGCGGGAGGCAATGCAGGGCATGGCCACCATTGTGCCAGTGGCGCTACTGCACTGTTCACATATGGCGCTGTGGCACTGGAGTGCCGCAGGTGCACTGGGGCCACAGCATTGTAGGCCGCTACAGAAGGTGGCACACAGGCACCCAATCGCGCTTACACGTAGATCATTCCAATCGCACTGTGGCTGTCAGTGCGGAGAGACCCTTGACCCTTGTGCCCAACCTTTTCCCCCTAGGCGCCATGCATCAGGCATGGGTGCACCACTATCGCGCTGTTCGGTGACAGCATGATAGGGAATGGCAGCGCTTTACCATGCAGCATCTGCACATGGCAGGACCGCGCTGCCGAGCACCATTTTGAATCCAACTCTTTGCTGAGATGGCACGGAGAAGGGCAGAGATGTGGAGCCAGGTGGAGCTTGCAAACCTGGTGGCCATTATAGAGCCCCATGCTGGGGCTCTATATGGTGATGCACCCCTGGACAGGGCCAGGAGTGCAATTTGGCAGGAGGTGGCTGATGCGCTGGAGGAGGCCATTGGTATCGGGCACACGGCGGAGCAGTCTTGCCACTGGTACAGGGACCTCAGGCACAGGGACCCAGACCTGCTTGCTTGCCTGCCTGTGGGCACGTGCCAGGAGGGGCACGGTGCCACGGCCAGGAAGGTGCCCCATCCATACACTGTTATCATCCATATGGGTATCACGGTTGCATGTGTCCAGCACATGGGGGTGTCCAGTGTTGGCTGTGGTGGTGGTATCGGGGTGTGGGGTGGATGGGTATGGCCGTGTGGGATTGCACACACATGGGGGCGGGGGGACTTTGCTACCGGATTGTACTGATGTTCCTCTCTCCATGTTTGCACCTTAGGCCCAGAAGAGCGCAGGCAGGCAAGGGAGAGCAGGCACTGCCTGGAGGACCAGCAGGATGGGAGGGGTGAAGGTCTGCAGCAGTGCAGGGACCAGTCTGATGATGGTGAGTGCCTTACATCCATGATTACTATTGCATGCTGTATAACTGGGCAAGCAGCGGGGCATGGCCACCATCCATTGACACCATTGTCATGCATGCAGCTTGTTACAGTCAGCAATGTCCAGTGGCACTGCATGTCTGGGAGTACGTCAATGGTGGTCCATGTGTGCACCAGGCACATGGCTGTGCCACTGCCTTCATACCGCATAGTCAAGTCACTGTACAGCCACGGTGGTGCTGTGCAGGACATGGACAGTGGGTGTGTGCAGTGGTCCACATGGCTGTGGCTGCCTGGGTAGGCAGGTCTTGTGGACACGGTCACTGTGAGTGGTCGCACACCATCACAGGGGCGTGGCACATGGCTGTATGCCATGCACAATGGGTGGGCTGCAGGAGGCTGGATAGTCACACTTATTGACTCTGCTCCCTCGTCCTAGGTGGACAGTGACCTCCAGGCACTGGAATGTGGACTGCAGGAGCTGCTACAGGTGGTGAGGGTGACCCTGGAGCTCTCTGCAACGCATGGACTGCCATGGGGTGAGGGAGGCAGAGGAGACATCGGTGCCACATGGAGGAAGACAGGGCAGATGCTAAACCATCCATGCCCCTAATTGCACCTTCCCCCAGATCCACCCTCACCCCTTCTTCCTCTCCCATATGTTCACCCGTCCCTTATCCACCCCCATCTTTATGTGGCCCTTCCCCCCCATTGTACATAGTTGTATATAGTTTTGTATTACCTGTTTAAATACATTTGTTTTGTTATGAAAACTGTGGTGGTTTCTGATTTGCAGCGGGCTGCAGGTGCTCAGCTGCAGTGCTGTGTAATAGCTCAGGGGTGGTGCACATGGGCATGTGTGTGTGTCCAGAAGGGAACCACCTATGGTGTGGGCAGGGGGATCAGTCACTGTCTGTGGTTTGTGTGTTGTTCTCTGTGCACTGGATGCCTGTGTGCAGTGGTCCATGATGCATGCACTGTGTGTATGGCATCCCTGTCAGACCGTCCATGGCCTGTGCAGCTGACATCCTTGCATGTCTGTGATATGCACGGTCTGCTGGCGTGTCAGTGGTGGCTGTCCATGCTGGATAACAACTGTACCCAGCACAATGCCAGGTTGCCTGCCATCACCAGTATGGTGCACGTCTGCCTCCGGTGGCACTGTGGCCTCTGCTGTTGTTGTCCCCCTCCATGCTGTCGCTTGTGTCTGTTGCAGGGGATGTGTTCCAGTGTCTGTCACTTGTGCTCCGACAGCATGCTGGTGGCATACAGCTTCATGGTGCCTGTGCAGGGTGGCTGGCACACCTGTGCAATGTAGAGGTGCTGGCCGTGTGTACACGTCAGCTGTGGCCACACTCCAGTGGCTTGGTTGACCCGCTAGTGTGTCCCTGTGTTGATGTGCCCTTGGGTATGGGTGGGTGCTTGTCCATGCACTGTGTTGCATCCTGTGTGGCACGTGCTTCCATGCAACACTGTGCGTATCTGTGCTGGCTGTTGTGGCCAGTGCTGGGACGGGATGTGTCCTTGGGAGGGTGTGCAGGGTGCTGTACTACTGGTGGTGGGGTCCGGGGCATGCCCGTCGCATGTGGGTACTCTTCGGTGGCGACGCATGGTCGGTCTCTCAGCTGTACCTCGGGGACATGCAGGGTGGCACTGTGTATGCTGTTGTTGCATTGCTGTCTGCTGCCACCCACAGCAGGGTGCAAATGGTGGGCTGCCTTGCATGGCTCCATGGTACAGGATTGCATTGTCACAGTGGGGGTGGTGGCATGCATGGGGGTCCTGCACTGTTGGGCGCTACTCCTGGAAGGTGTGGTAGATCGTGGGAGTGGCGTGTGCTTGCATTGGTGGGGTGGTGGCATGGGTGGTCGGTCCCATTTGTGTGTCAGTCACAGCTTGCTAGGTGCTGGGGCACCATGGCCTCGCTGTGGGTTGTTGCTGGTATCCATGGGCCGTGGTTATTCCAGATCTCCCCAGTTGTGCAGTGCATGGGGTGTGGGGACGATGTCTGTTCTGCTGTGTGCTCCTCTGCCCATCTGTGGCATGGGTGGGTGGGCCCCTGCATCCCTGGTTGTGCTGTTGCATTGCTGCCCTGCTCCACAGGGTGTCCCTGGTTGCTCTATGGCGCATTTGGACTGCTCCGCTGAGCATCCCTTGTTGCACTATGGTGCATCAGATATGCACAACTTCACATCCCTGGTTGCACTATGGCGCAGGTGGTGCGATATTCAGTCATCTGCCATAAGCGCATCTTGGCCTGCGCAGTTTTTGAATATCACACTTCTTGCTCATGGGCGCAGTGGACTTGCGCTTGCTCCTGCTGTTGTGCACTTTTTGGGCACAGTTTGAATAGTTGGGCCTCATTATACCCACAGTCTGGCACCATACTAGGAGCCCACTTGAAGTGATACTACTTTATATCAGTATCATAATTACAACTGTCCAGCCATTACATATAGGCCTCTGTTCACACTGCACAATCTGAAACAGTTCTTGGAGGTTAAACCATTTCAGATCACTGACAGCATCCTTTGCGTTCACACCTATTCCACTTTGGGACACATTTTCAAGAACCTTATTAAAACTCTGATCTGACCTAGGCTATAGCACAGTTCTTGAAATGTTTGTGCACATGACACATTTCTACTCACAGTACAAACAGTCTTAGGTTCTTCATCCATGTTGACACTGCATCCATGTTCCCAGAAGCTCACTAAACATCTGCAGAACTGAGCTACACTTAACATGGATCAAGGGAACAATGAGGACGAAATAAAACGGGTTAATTATATCGAAACATAAAACGGATCATGCAGGTGAGTGCTGCATACCATAAGACATATTCTATTTTTAATACCGTTTCGTCTTACTGTGCTGTAGTGCAAATGGGGCCATGGAAACAAAATTTAACAAAATTATTTATTTACTTTATTTTAGTCTTTGGTAAGTGGGTAAGGCTCACTAGGCACAAGTGTCTGTTTTCAGACACGACCCGGGAGCACTGGGGAGTTTAAGTGACTTGCTCAGAGTCACACAGTATGCAAGTGGAGGTTTTGTGAATCAAACCCAGGTCTGCTGGGTGTACCAAGCTCATTCACAGCTTGTTACTCTATCCTCCAGGCTATACAGCCAGCTCCACAAAATTAAGTATTTGTGACTCAGTGAGTGATGAACCGAACGGGAACAAATGTCACTGATGTATGTATGATGTCTATCTCTTTCTAGCATACTTTATTGAGAGGCATATTACTGGTAATTATTCTTCTGCAGGTCCCACAAACTGCCTATCTTTAAGGATAACAACATATGCATCCTTCATCATACTTGTAAGTCTTTCCTTAAAGGTGCATGTATCATCATTGCACTCTATCCAATCACCATTGTATCTGAGCCAAGTTGCATAATGGCCAGAATGCATGCAGCTCCATGGTGGAAAATTATTGTGAGTGTCAAAAGCATGCGTCAGACATGACTCCACTTGCAATAAAGTCAGTTAATAGTGTCATAACTTTAACTCCCTGCGAGTCAAATCGTTGTAGTATCAGCATGAGGTATAGAATAGGTTACTCTCAGTGATCGGGTACTGTTCCTACCACACCTTATGCACTCCCAGCCAGATTTAGCATTGTTGAACAACTGTCTGAATTTGAAAGATGATTCATGTATGATATACAGAGAAATCCATAGCATGTCATCAGTCACTTCTCTGTCAACATTTCCACAGGAAAGACAAACACATCTGCTAACATATTTTACTGTGATGTACTGCTTTACTGGATTTCACTCTTCTTCCAATGAGCTGATGATCGCCATGATAAACTCTGTTACATCTTGCTGAACATTGTCAGCAAATGTGGTAGGCTGGTCATAAGATGCCCCAGCTCAAAGTAGTGGCATCAATGACTGCAAAGTATTGCTTTGCTGTTGACTGACACTTATAACTTGTTTGAGTGAATGTGACAAAACAGTCGATTTTTAAGCAGTTATTGTGGCAACAGATTCAGGCAAATGTAGGAACACCTGCATCACAGAATTGCCATAGTAATTAACTCCAGTACTATTGTCAAATAAGACCATTGAGATTGACAATTTTTCTTCACTGGAATGGATCTAGTATCACTGGCCAGAGCTGATCATTTATCAACTCTTTAAGTGGAAGAATCATGTACAGTACACTTCTTCCTCTTCAGTTTCGGTGACATCTTGGAAGACGCATCTCACATGACTACATCCCTCATCAGTGGAATCAAAGACAGATTGGATTGATACAAAGTGCACAAATGAATGCACACTATGATGCACTTTTTATCAGCACAAATTTTATTATGTGTGCAACACTGAAAATGTACAATCCTGCTAGAGTTCTGATGCGTTATAGAGCAACATAGCTCATACCATCTTTGAACATACCATTGCCTATTTCGATCATTGCAGCATCTAAACTCAAACCCTGTGACCTGTGAATCAATACTGCATGCACAAAACACAGAACTGTTTTTGTGTTACATAAATGTCTTTCATAGCTTGAATTTTACTTAGCATCTGTCGATGCCTTCTGGGTAATCAAAGTTGTCAAATTTTACCACAGACATATGTCAATGCCTTGTAGGGAATCAAGGTTGTCAAATCTTACTTCAACCATTTCAGCAAATGTTCTCTGAACATTGTATTAAAAGTCAACTATGTGCCCCATTGCACTGTTGACTAGTCCATGATCCACATCGAGATTATGATATAGCATCATGAGTGCATTTTTACAAACTGTAAGACCTATCTCTAGACCACCTGTTCATGACAAATCAACATTCAAATCTTTTAGATGGTCAATCATCTTCGAGATCATTTTGAGCTTGTACAACCTCCATCAATTGAATCATCCATACAGTATCCTGTGACATAGGCGACCATGATTGGGCACATACAGAAATGGCGACTCAATTGCGATGCATGTCTTCAGGGTTACCTACCAGGGAGGGAAACTGGATGGGGGGGTTCATGCATATAACAACAGGATGTCGCTACATGTATGCGCATGGGGGAGGAGCGAGCACCCTGACCAAGGGGTAGAACAGGAGGGAGGGTTTGTGAGGCATAGTGCCGCGGTGGACTGCCGAGCTGGCCACATGGCGTAGTTGGTGGGTGGTGAGCTGGAATTCCGAGGGTGCTGGGTTCAGGTCTGGGTGCACATACATTTTATTGCACCTGGTCTGAATTTTTAGAGTTGCACCCCTGGAGTTGAAGAATCCTTTAGTGGGGTGAGGTGCGGTGGGTGCAGCCCTCACATAAAACACCACAAAACCTAAGTCCCTAGTGCACTTTTGCTGTGCACCGGGGTACATCATCAAAACTGATTTCTGGTGATGCACAGTCACCCTAACACTGACGCTTCTTTGGCAGTCGCCAAGTATGACATAGAACTCATACATACATACATACATACATAGTCACCAGCAAATTAGGCCCAATGGTCTATCATGTCTGCTCAAATGCAGCTTCTGATTAAATTTTAGCAGTTGCCCCCATTCCCTTGTGCTCCCCTTTAACCCGCATCCCCCCAGCATCCTCTTATTGATCTCCCTCTTACTCATACCTTGCCCATGTATACATCCCACCCCACCTTGAATCCCTCCACTGTTTCCTTTGCCAATAACTCCCCTGGCAGTGCATTCCATGGTGTGACCACTCTCTCCATGAAATAATGTCTCCGAACCTCCCCCCCAAACCTCCCTACAACTAGTTTAAGGTTATGTGCCCTCATATTACACTCCCCCTTCAATGTAAAGAGCCCCTCTGTTTCCATCCTATTGATCCCCTTCATATATTTGAAGACCTCCATCATATCCCCCCTCCCCTTCTGTCCTTCAGGGAGTAAATGTTCAGTTCCGCCAGTTTTTTCTCATAGGACATTTCCTCTAGACCATGGATCATCTTAGTGGCTCACCTCTGGGCCCTCTCAATAAAGTGAAACATCCCTCTTTAAATAAGGTCTCCAGAATTATACACCATACTCCAAGTGAGGCCTCACTAAGGAGTTGCACAGAGGCATGATGACGTCCCTTCTCCTAGATGTTATCTCATTAGAGATACACCTCAACAATTTATTTGCCTTAGCTGCCACTCTCTGGCACTGTTCTGGGTTGTTCATTTCGGGATCTATGACCACTCCCAGGTCTTTTTCCCCTGTGGACTTTGACAGTTGCATTCTCCCCCAACTGACAGCTGTGCTCAGGGTTCCTATGCCCCAGGTGCAGTACACTGCACTTTTGAGTGTTAAAACCCAACTGCCAGGAATCAAGTGATGTCAGTGTGACAACTGGTTGTTGCTGTCTCTCCAGCATAATCTGACTGAATTGTGCACACTGTTTAAGCCTCAGCATCAAACACACAATTTGTGTTCCATCACAGAACAGTTTGGTAAACGTATTACATGCTTCAGACATGTAACTCTCACCTTTGCCTATCACACATGTGTTCAGTACAGAGGCACTGAAGGTGGCAGTTTCAATCCAAGCCTCATTAAATTGAGCCTTGTATTGTCGATAAGCACTCTGATGCATATTCTCAAATAGTTCAACATAGGCTAATAATTCCCAGAGTTTATTTCATCAGTTCACCCAATAGTTTTTCTAGCTTCCTCAACAGTAAGTCTAGAAAAGATGTGCTTCCATTCATGGGTGCCAGATTAAATAGTTCACCAAAACAACATTTTTGCCTCCAAAGCAGCGTCATCATCTAAGCTAACCATCTCCTGTATACATAGGTGAATGAAGGCAAGCATAACACTGGAGCCCATACTGATCTCATCAATAATCAAGAGCTCCGTTTTGTCAAACATACTGCATAGGTCACTTGCAACTTCAAACGACATCTTGCTGTATTCATCACTTTTTCTGTGTTTAACAGGCAGCATAAAATTACGGTGTAGAGTCACTCCACCTATGTTATATGCTGCAACTCCAGTTAGAGCTGTCACAACTGTAGACATTGGTACTACAGTATGTTTCCTTATATTAGCACTAATTGCTTCAATAAAAGAACTTTTGCCCGTGCCAGCTGAACCACTGACAAATATAAACAGTGGTTTGTGCTTGTCACAACAGCATTCTTTGTTACTATGCCAAATACAGTGGTCCCTCCTATAGTGAACACCTTGGGAACCAGCAGAGGTGTTCATTATAGCCAGTTATTCACTATAGTGAGGTGTTAATATGCTTTTAATAACTGGCAAGCAATTGTTTCAGTGAGCTCAGCCAGTTGATATTTGCCATAATAACCTGAGGGTCATTACAGTGAAACACACTCTGTCACTCAAACTAGAGCACTCTGCCATTGGCTTTGCTCCAGTGTGGGGCAGGCTGAACACTTCCTAAATCTTGGTGGCTCTGTATCTCCACTAGCGAGGAGCTGCCACACGTCCCACAACTACACAGGTTTTTATCTGGTTGATCCTGCCTTTACATTTTTAAATAAACAAACAAACATAAAAGCTTTATCTAGTTGATCCTGGTGTTAATGCTTTTTGCATGACACTGCGCAGCATGAACGGCATCATCTGGCAGCGCTACTGAACCGGGATCAAAATTGCAATCCCAAATACTAGAAGACACTAAGAAAAACAACAACAACAAAAATCCTCATCCTGAGGAAAAACAGACACAAACTCTGTGTGTGTGTGTGTGTGTGTAATGCTAGAAGACACTAAAAAAAAAAAAATCTCATCCTGAGGAAAAACTGACACAAACTTTGTGTGTGTCTGTCTGTCTGTCTGTGTGTCTGTGTGTGTGTGTGCGTGTGTGCTTGTGTGTAAGTGGGAGAAAGGATCACAGCACTAGGACTAGAAAATAATAATTGCTCACTAGTATGTATATAAAATAAAAGATGAAGTGTGCATATGACAATTTAATGCACACCCTCTGTGTGAATGCTTTGATAAACCCCTCAGGCTCCGCCCTCTGAGTTTATGTGGCATCCCACACCTCAGCAGTGCATTAAATTGTCATATCACACACTTCTCCAGCCTTTATTCTATATATTTTGGGAACAATAGGAACCATCAAAGGCATTCATTATAAGAGGGAGTTTGTTACAGAGAGGTTCTTTATAGAAAGGGAGCACTGTACCATGCTGAACGGCACATGTCACAGCAGTGGAACTGTAGAGACTGGGCACTCACCAACTAATTAAATTGGACACCACAGCTTTGGTTATATAAAAAAAGTTATTTAATCAATAATCCATGGCAGGGTGTGGGTTATGCTGGGATTTACTCACGCCTGGGGTGGTTTGGTAATGAGGCCGCTGGCCAAGTAACCAAATCCACACCAGACGTGAGTAAATCCCTGCATAACCCACACCCTAGAGTGGATTATTGCAATTATACATATGGCAAAAGATATTTCATTGAAAAAGATGCAGAGATTGTAAGTTTCTGTGTTCATTTTTTATTTATTTTATTTTTTGTGAAAATATTCTTCCACCTTGTAAAATAGTTCCTTCTGTAGTGGAACAACAGATAAGATTACATGCATAACACATTACTTAGTTTTCATTTTTATATATCATTTATAGAATTGTAACTTAGTTTTACTTATATTTATAAATCATGAAACTGTTAACATACAGTAACTGTAATAATATAACTGTTTTGGACATTTTTGTTTTTTATTTCTACTACTTTTTCTCAGTACTGCAGAATAATAACTAACTTTAAGATGTTTGCCTTTAAGTTCAGTAAATGTTCATTCCTTGAAGTAAACATTGATGGTCCTGTGGTTTATGAACTTGCTTAGCAGAGGCCCTCTGGGTGGAGTTGTTATTGATTGGTGAGACCTTGCAGGTGGGTGAGATTTCTTCATTTTGCAGCCATTTTTAGCTCATCGGGCGGCATGCAGGATGTTTCTTTAGGCTTTGTTTCTTTACTGTGGATTGTTGCCTGTAAAAATGCTTCTTCTTCTTCTTCTTCTTCAGTTTGCATCTGTTGGGTTGTGGAGATTTCTATGGTCATAAGGTAATTTGGTGGTTTGCACTGTGGTGTTGGAAGGTTTTCACCCTTGGTGTGCTGGAGTTCTTGCTCATGATGGGAGGTTGCCATGAGCTTTTTTGTGTGCTGCAAGGCTTTCCTAACATTCTGAAGAGCTCTGCTGATTGATTACAGTGGTTTCTGTGCTGTGTCTTTTGTTTGCTTGATGGTGTTCAGTAGAGGTGCAAGAGTTCGATTCCGGCTATTGTTGCGTGGAGGAGGTACTGCATGGCTCTGGTTGCTGTGTTGCTTTTGGGGCCAATATTGTGCTCCACTGTTGTTGTTCTTCCAGATTTAGCCACCAGTATACTCTCAGGGATGTTTCATTTTTATGTCCCATCATGGACATAATTTCTCGTGCTTCAAGTCCTGCAGAGCTTAATAAGGTAACTGCAGTGGCTCTGAGCTAGTGACTGGTATAGATTTGCCCCTAAACCTGCTTCTCTGCAGATTCATGGTGCTGATTGACTAATGCTTGGAGTATGCAGGTATGCTCATCTAAGAGGTCATCTGCCTGACTGGCATGCTGTCCTTCATGGTGTTCGCAGCCCTGATGGTCAGCACCCCTTGAGGGTGGGCTCTGCACACCAGGACCAGGCCTGGGCATGTCCACAGGTGGTGCACTGATGCCGCCCCCTGACACTGTACCCCCATGGCCACTGGCCGACTGCTGATACTGCCCCTCCGGCTGCCGCTCTCCAGGGCTCAATGGTGCCACCACAGTGGCCGCAACAGCCCCACTGTCCTGGACACACACCAGTGCTGCCCCACTGGAGACAGGCACAGGCTGGGACTGTGATGTCACCTGAGCCTCCATGGCGGCACCGCCCACAGCCATGACCATGATGTCACCTGCTGTGTGGCCATCCTGTGGCCCACACTATCACTGCCCATGGCGTTAGCTCCATCATCATCGGTGACGGATCGGCACCAGCCCGAGATCTCAGCATGCTGGCATCCATGGGCGCTGGCATGCTGGGACATGGGCAGGGCTCCTCCGCACCTGCTCCACCAACATCAGTCCGGACATCCAGGTGGGCCCCTGTCACCCTGACCCTCATATGCCTGTGGAGGTGGATGGGCCCTCCTCCATCTCCATGCTACCACCCTCAGTGGAGAAAGCCCACCACCGCTGACCCATGTAGATGCTCAGGAGCTGTAAGAGAAAACAGTAGCATTAATGTATGTGACCTACCCTGTCCCCCATTGACAGATCAGGACCTACCATGCAGTGACGGGCTACCACCCGTCTAGAATCCACCACCCGGAACACCCTCGATGGTGCAATGCTGCATGCTGCCAGCAACCCGCTCTTCTTGTGGGGTCAGACGTTGCACCTCCAGTTGTCCCCCATAGGTCACAGACCGTGCTGCCCTGATGGCAGCCACCTTCTCCTTAATTCTCCGCCTGTCTGTGCCCATCTTCTTTTTGCACTCCTGCACGGACCGCTGGTGGCTGCCATGCAGGTTGACTGCACGCGCCACCTCTTCCCATGCAGCAGCACAGGCCTGTGGTGTTCCCTGGTGTCCGCTGAGCAGCGGCTCCTGGTCGAGGTAGGCCTCCAACAGGGCATCTGTTTCTGCCTTGGTGAAGTTCGGCCTCCTCTTCCTCCCATGTCTCTGTTCCTTTTCCTCCACCTCACGATCGGTCATTATTCCTCCTGTGAGAATAACAGGTGTTACCTGTGACTGTGCAGTCCCATGCATGTCCCAAACACCACAGTCCACACTCCTAAACAGCACGCAACTCACCACAATAGACTGCAGTAACCGACTATGGCCAGTGCAGCCCAATGTCGCAGTTTTATAGCGCAACGCATGCAAATGAGGTGAGGCACATTTTTAAGTGGATGCAAATGCAGTGACTGCGCCATTGAATGGCTGATTAGCTGATTTGCAAATGCCGGCTGAATATCGTGCTGTTGCGCTTTGCGCAATTGTGTTGAACGTGCTCAGCCAAGGGTGCAGTTCTGTGACATCTGCAGTACACACCTAACTGCGCATGCCCAGGGTGATGACACAGGTGCCTGCCGCGCTGCTGACATGTTGTGCGTGGGAGGCAATGCAGGGCATGGCCACCATTGTGCCAGTGGCGCTACTGCACTGTTCACATATATGGCGCTGTGGCACTGGAGTGCCGCAGGTGCACTGGGGCCACAGCATTGTAGGCCGCTACAGAAGGTGGCACACAGGCACCCAATCGCGCTACACGCATTGGGTTCCAATCGCACTGTGGCTGTCAGTGCGTGAGAGACCCTTGACCCTGTGCCCAACCTTTTCCCCCTAGGCGCCATGCATCAGGCATGGGTGCACCACTATCGTGCTGTTCGGTGACAGCATGATAGGGAATGGCAGCTCTTTACCATGCAGCATCTGCACATGGCAGGACCGCGCTGCCGAGCACTTCCTTTGAATCCAACTCTTTGCTGAGATGGCACGAGAAGGGCAGAGATGTGGAGCCAGGTGGAGCTTGGTAAACCTGGTGGCTATTATAGAGCCCCATGCTGGGGCTCTGTAGTGATGATGCACCCTGGACAGGCCAGGAGTGCAATTTGGCAGGAGGTGGCTGATGCGCTGGAGGCCATTGGTATCGGGCACGCGGGGAGCAGTCTTGCCACTGGTACAGGGACCTCAGGCACAGGGACCCAGACCTGCTTGCTTGCCTGCCTGTGGGCACGTGCCAGGAGGAACGCAGTGCTTGCGGCCAGGAAGGTGCCCCATCCATACACTGTTATCATCCATATGGGTATCACGGTTGCATGTGTCCAGCACATGGGGGGGTGTCCAGTGTTGGCTGTGGTGGTGGTATCGGGGTGTGGGGTGGATGGGTATGGCCGTGTGGGACTGCACACACATGGGGGCGGGGGGGGACTTTGCTACCGGATTGTACTGATGTTCCTCTTTCCATGTTTGCACCTTAGGCCCAGAAGAGCGCAGGCAGGCAAGGGAGAGCAGGCACTGCCTGGAGGACCAGCAGGATGGGAGGGGTGAAGGTCTGCAGCAGTGCAGGGACCAGTCTGATGATGGTGAGTGCCTACATCCATGATTACTATTGCATGCTGTATAACTGGGCAAGCAGCGGGGCATGGCCACCATCCATCACACCATTGTCATGCATGCAGCTTGTTACAGTCAGCAATGTCCAGTGGCACTGCATGTCTGGGAGCGCGTCAATGGTGGTCCATGTGTGCACCAGGCACATGGCTGTGCCACTGCCTTCATACCGCATAGTCAAGTCACTGTACAGCCACGGTGGTGCTGTGCAGGACATGGACAGTGGGTGTGTGCAGTGGTCCACATGGCTGTGGCTGCCTGGGTAGGCAGGTCTTGTGGACACGGTCACTGTGAGTGGTCGCACACCATCACAGGGGCGTGGCACATGGCTGTATGCCATGCACAATGGGTGGGCTGCAGGAGGCTGGATAGTCACACTTATTGACTCTGCTCCCTCGTCCTAGGTGGACAGTGACTCCAGGCACTGGAATGTGGACTGCAGGAGCTGCTACAGGTGGTGAGGGTGACCCTGGAGCTCCTGCAACGCATGGACTGCCATGGGGTGAGGAGGCAGAGGAGACATCGGTGCCACATGGAGGAAGACAAGGGCAGATGCTAAACCATCCATGCCCCTAATTGCACCTTCCCCCCCAGATCCACCCTCACACCCCTTCTTCCCTCTCCCATATGTTCACCCCGTCCCTTATCCACCCCCATCTTTATGTGGCCCTTCCCCCCCATTGTACATAGTTGTATATAGTTTTTGTATTACCTGTTTTAAATACATTTGTTTTGTTATGAAAACTGTGGTGGTTTCTGATTTGCAGCGGGCTACAGGTGCTCAGCTGCAGTGCTGTGCATGGCGTCAGGGGTGGTGCACGCATGGGCATGTGTGTGTGTCCAGAAGGGAACCACCTATGGTGTGGGCAGGGGGATCAGTCACTGTCTGTGGTTTGTGTGTTGTTCTCTGTGCACTGGATGCCTGTGTGCAGTGGTCCATGATGCATGCACTGTGTGTATGGCATCCCTGTCAGACCGTCCATGGCCTGTGCAGCTGACATCCTTGCATGTCTGTGATATGCACGGTCTGCTGGCGTGTCAGTGGTGGCTGTCCATGCTGGATAACAACTGTACCCAGCACAATGCCAGGTTGCCTGCCATCACCAGTATGGTGCACGTCTGCCTCCGGTGGCACTGTGGCCTCTGCTGTTGTTGTCCCCCTCCATGCTGTCGCTTGTGTCTGTTGCAGGGGATGTGTTCCAGTGTCTGTCACTTGTGCTCCGACAGCATGCTGGTGGCATACAGCTTCATGGTGCCTGTGCAGGGTGGCTGGCACACCTGTGCAATGTAGAGGTGCTGGCCGTGTGTACACGTCAGCTGTGGCCACACTCCAGTGGCTTGGTTGACCCGCTAGTGTGTCCCTGTGTTGATGTGCCCTTGGGTATGGGTGGGTGCTTGTCCATGCACTGTGTTGCATCCTGTGTGGCACGATGGCTCCATGCAACACTATGGTATCTGTGCTGGCTGTTGTGGCCAGTGCTGGGACGGGATGTGTCCTTGGGAGGGTGTGCAGGGTGCTGTACTACTGGTGGTGGGGTCCGGGGCATGCCCTGTCGCATGTGGGGTACCTCGTGTGGCGACGCATGGTCGGTCTCTCAGCTGTACCTCGGGGGACATGCAGGGTGGCACTGTGTATGCTGTTGTTGCATTGCTGTCTGCTGCCACCCACAGCAGGGTGCAAATGGTGGGGCTGCCTTGCATGGCTCCATGGTGCACAGGATTGCATTGTCACAGTGGGGGTGGTGGCATGCATGGGGTGTCCTGCACTGTTGGGCGCTACTCCTGGGAAGGGTGTATGGTGATCGTGGAGCAGGGTGTGCTTTGCATTGGTGGGGTGGTGTGGCATGGGGTGGTCGGTCCTACTTGTGTGTCAGTCACAGCTTGCCAGGGGGTGTGCTGGGGCACCATGGCCCGGCTGTGGGTTGGTTGCTGGTATCCATGGGCCGGTGGTTATTCCAGATCTCCCCCAGTTGTGCAGTGCATGGGGTGTGGGGGACGATGTCTGTTCTGCTGTGTGCTCCTCTGCCCATCTGTGGCATGGGTGGTGGGCCCCTGCATCCCTGGTTGTGCTGTTGCATTGCTGCCCTGCTCCACAGGGTGTCCCTGGTTGCTCTATGGCGCATTTGGACTGCTCAGCTGAGCATCCCTTGTTGCACTATGGTGCATCAGATATGCACAACTTCACATCCCTGGTTGCACTATGGGCGGGTGGTGGATATTCAGTCATCTGCCATAAGCGCATCTTGGCCTGCGCAGTTTTTGAATATCACACTTCTTGCTCATGGGCGCAGTGGACTTGCGCTTGCTCCTGCTGTTGTGCACTTTTTGGGCACAGTTTGAATAGTTGGGCCTCATTATACCCACAGTCTGGCACCATACTAGGAGCCCACTTGAAGTGATACTACTTTATATCAGTATCATAATTACAACTGTCCAGCCATTACATATAGGCCCTGTTCACACTGCACAATCTGAAACAGTTCTTGGAGGTTAAACCATTTCAGATCACTGACAGCATCCTTTGCGTTCACACCTATTCCACTTTGGGACACATTTTCAAGAACCTTATTAAAACTCTGATCTGACCTAGGCTATAGCACAGTTCTTGAAATGTTTGTGCACATGACACATTTCTACTCACAGTACAAACAGTCTTAGGTTCTTCATCCATGTTGACACTGCATCCATGTTCCCAGAAGCTCACTAAACATCTGCAGAACTGAGCTACACTTAACATGGATCAAGGGAACAATGAGGACGAAATAAAACGGGTTAATTATATCGAAACATAAAACGGATCATGCAGGGTGAGTGCTGCATCACGATAAGACATATTCTATTTTTAATACCGTTTCGTCTTACTGTGCTGTAGTGCAAATGGGGTCATGGAAACAAAATTTAACAAAATTATTTATTTACTTTATTTTAGTCTTTGGTAAGTGGGTAAGGCTCACTAGGCACAAGTGTCTGTTTTCAGACACGACCCGGGAGCACTGGGGAGTTTAAGTGACTTGCTCAGAGTCACACAGTATGCAAGTGGAGGTTTTGTGAATCAAACCCAGGTCTGCTGGGTGTACCAAGCTCATTCACAGCTTGTTACTCTATCCTCCAGGCTATACAGCCAGCTCCACAAAATTAAGTATTTGTGACTCAGTGAGTGATGAAATCCGAACGGGAACAATGTCACTGATGTATGTATGATGTCTATCTCTTTCTAGCATACTTTATTGAGAGGCATATTACTGGTAATTATTCTTCTGCAGGTCCCACAAACTGCCTATCTTTAAGGATAACAACATATGCATCCTTCATCATACTTGTAAGTCTTTCCTTAAAGGTGCATGTATCATCATTGCACTCTATCCAATCACCATTGTATCTGAGCCAAGTTGCATAATGGCCAGAATGCACAGCAGCTCCATGGTGGAAAATTATTGTGAGTGTCAAAACGCATACGTCCAGACATGACTCCACTTGCAATAAAGTCAGTTAATAGTGTCATAACTTTAACTCCCTGCGAGTCAAATCGTTGTAGTATCAGCATGAGGTATAGAATAGGTTACTCTCAGTGATCGGGTACTGTTCCTACCACACCTTATGCACTCCCAGCCAGATTTAGCATTGTTGAACAACTGTCTGAATTTGAAAGATGATTCATGTATGATATACAGAGAAATCCATAGCATGTCATCAGTCACTTCTCTGTCAACATTTCCACAGGAAAGACAAACACATCTGCTAACATATTTTACTGTGATGTACTGCTTTACTGGTTCACTCTTCTTCCAATGAGCTGATGATCGCCATGATAAACTTCTGTAACATCTGCTGAACATTGTCAGCAATGTGGTAGGTTGGTCATGTGATGCCCCAGCTCAAAGTAGTGGCATCAATGACTGCAAAGTATTGCTTTGCTGTTGACTGACACTTATAACTTGTTTGAGTGAATGTGACAAAACAGTCGATTTTTAAGCAGTTATTGTGGCAACAGATTCAGGCAAATGTAGGAACACCTGCATCACAGAATTGCCATAGTAATTAACTCCAGTACTATTGTCAAATAAGACCATTGCAGATTGACAATTTTTTTCTTCACTGGAATGGATCTAGTATCACTGGCCAGAGCTGATCATTTATCAACTCTTTAAGTGGAAGAATCATGTACAGTACACTTCTTCCTCTTCAGTTTCGGTGACATCTTGGAAGACGCATCTCACATGACTACATCCCTCATCAGTGGAATCAAAGACAGATTGGATTGATACAAAGTGCACAAATGAATGCACACTATGATGCACTTTTTATCAGCACAAATTTTATTATGTGTGCAACACTGAAAATGTACAATCCTGCTAGAGTTCTGATGCGTTATAGAGCAACATAGCTCATACCATCTTTGAACATACCATTGCCTATTTCGATCATTGCAGCATCTAAACTCAAACCCTGTGACCTGTGAATCAATACTGCATGCACAACACACAGAACTGTTTTTGTGTTACATAAATGTCTTTCACAAGCTTGAATTTTACTAAGCATCTGTCGATGCCTTCTGGGTAATCAAAGTTGTCAAATTTTACCACAGACATATGTCAATGCCTTGTAGGGAATCAAGGTTGTCAAATCTTACTTCAACCATTTCAGCAAATGTTCTCTGAACATTGTATTAAAAGTCAACTATGTGCCCCATTGCACTGTTGACTAGTCCATGATCCACATCGAGATTATGATATAGCATCATGAGTGCATTTTTACAAACTGTAAGACCTATCTCTAGACCACCTGTTCATGACAAATCAACATTCAAATCTTTTAGATGGTCAATCATCTTCGAGATCATTTTTGAGCTTGTACAACCTCCATCAATTGAATCATCCATACAGTATCCTGTGACATAGGCGACCATGATTGGGCACATACAGAAATGGCGACTCAATGCGATGCATGTCTTTCGGTTACCTACCTGTGAGGGAAACTGATGGGGGGTTCATGCATATAATAACAGGATGTCGCTACATGTATGCGCAAGATGGGGAGGAGCTATACTGACCAAGGGGTAGAACAGGAGGGAGGGTTTGTGAGGCATAGTGCAGCGGTGGACTGCCGAGGCTGGCCACATGGCGTAGTTGGTGGGTGGTGAGCTGGAATTCCGAGGGTGCTGGGTTCAGGTCTGGGTGCACATACATTTTATTGCACCTGGTCTGAATTTTTATTGGGGGGGGTTGCACCCCCCTGGAGTTGAGAATCCTTTAGTGGGGGGGTGGGGGTGCGGTGGGTGCAGCCCTCCACATAAAACACAAAAACCTAAGTCCCTAGTGCACTTTTGCTGTGCACCGGGGGTACATCATCAAAACTGATTTCTGGTGATGTACAGTCACCCTAACACTGATCGCCTTTTGGCAGTCGCCGTTATGACATAGAACTCATACATACATACATACATACATAGTCACCAGCAAATTAGGCCCAATGGTCTATCATGTCTGCTCAAATGCAGCTTCTGATTAAATTTTAGCAGTTGCCCCCATTCCCTTGTGCTCCCCTTTAACCCGCATCCCCCCAGCATCCTCTTATTGATCTCCCTCTTACTCATACCTTGCCCATGTATACATCCCACCCCACCTTGAATCCCTCCACTGTTTCCTTTGCCAATAACTCCCCTGGCAGTGCATTCCATGGTGTGACCACTCTCTCCATGAAATAATGTCTCCGAACCTCCCCCCCAAACCTCCCTACAACTAGTTTAAGGTTATGTGCCCTCATATTACACTCCCCCTTCAATGTAAAGAGCCCCTCTGTTTCCATCCTATTGATCCCCTTCATATATTTGAAGACCTCCATCATATCCCCCTTCCCCTTCTGTCCTTCAGGGAGTAAATGTTCAGTTCCGCCAGTTTTTTCTCATAGGACATTTCCTCTAGACCATGGATCATCTTAGTGGCTCACCTCTGGGCCCTCTCAATAAAGTGAAACATCCCTCTTTAAATAAGGTCTCCAGAATTATACACCATACTCCAAGTGAGCCTCACTAAGGAGTTGCACAGAGGCATGATGACGTCCCTTCTCCTAGATGTTATCTCATTAGAGATACACCTCAACAATTTATTTGCCTTAGCTGCCACTCTCTGGCACTGTTCTGGGTTGTTCATTTCGGGATCTATGACCACTCCCAGGTCTTTTTCCCCTGTGGACTTTGACAGTTGCATTCTCCCCCAACTGACAGCTGTGCTCAGGGTTCCTATGCCCCAGGTGCAGTACACTGCACTTTTGAGTGTTAAAACCCAACTGCCAGGAATCAAGTGATGTCAGTGTGACAACTGGTTGTTGCTGTCTCTCCAGCATAATCTGACTGAATTGTGCACACTGTTTAAGCCTCAGCATCAAACACACAATTTGTGTTCCATCACAGAACAGTTTGGTAAACGTATTACATGCTTCAGACATGTAACTCTCACCTTTGCCTATCACACATGTGTTCAGTACAGAGGCACTGGAAGGTGGCAAGTTTCCAATCCAAGCCTCATTAAATTGAGCCTTGTATTGTCGATAAGCACTCTGATGCATATTCTCAAATAGTTCAACATAGGCGAATAATTCCCAGAGTTTATTTCATCAGTTCACCCAATAGTTTTTCTAGCTTCCTCAACAGTAAGTCTAGAAAAGATGTGCTTCCCATTCATGGGTGCCAGATTAAATAGTTCACCAAAAACAACATTTTTGCCTCCAAAGGCAGCGTCATCATCTAAGCTAACCATCTCCTGTATACATAGGTGAATGAAGGCAAGCATAACACTGGAGCCCATACTGATCTCATCAATAATCAAGAGCTCCGTTTTGTCAAACATACTGCATAGGTCACTTGCAACTTCAAACGACATCTTGCTGTATTCATCACTTTTTCTGTGTTTAACAGGCAGCATAAAATTACGGTGTAGAGTCACTCCACCTATGTTATATGCTGCAACTCCAGTTAGAGCTGTCACAACTGTAGACATTGGTACTACAGTATGTTTCCTTATATTAGCACTAATTGCTTCAATAAAAGAACTTTTGCCCGTGCCAGCTGAACCACTGACAAATATAAACAGTGGTTTGTGCTTGTCACAACAGCATTCTTTGTTACTATGCCAAATACAGTGGTCCCTCTCTATAGTGAACACCTTGGGAACCAGCAGAGGTGTTCATTATAGCCAGTTGTTCACTATAGTGAGGTGTTAATATGCTTTTAATAACTGGCAAGCAATTGTTTCAGTGAGCTCAGCCAGTTGATATTTGCCATAATAACCCAAGGGTCATTACAGTGAACACACACTCTGTCACTCAAACTAGAGCACTCTGCCATTGGCTTTGCTCCTAGTGTGTGGGCAGGCTGAACACTTCCTAAATCTTGGTGGCTCTGTATCTCCACTAGCGAGGAGCTGCCACACCGTCCCACAACTACACAGGTTTTTATCTGGTTGATCCTGCCTTTACATTTTTAAATAAACAAACAAACATAAAAAGCTTTATCTGGTTGATCCTGGTGTTAATCGCCTTTGGCGACACTGCGAGCATGATCGGCATCATCTGGCAGCGCTACTGAACCGGGATCAAAATTGCAATCCCAAATACTAGAAGACACTAAGAAAAACAACAACAACAAAAATCCTCATCCTGAGGAAAAACAGACACAAACTCTGTGTGTGTGTGTGTGTGTAATGCTAGAAGACACTAAAAAAAAAAACTCATCCTGAGGAAAAACTGACACAAACTTTGTGTGTGTCTGTCTGTCTGTCTGTGTGTCTGTGTGTGTGTGTGCGTGTGTGCTTGTGTGTAAGTGGGAGAAAGGATCACAGCACTAGGACTAGAAAATAATTGCTCACTAGTATGTCATATAAAATAAAAGATGAGGAAGTGTGCATATGACAATTTAATGCACACCCTCTGTGTGAGATGCTTTGATAAACCCCTCAGGCTACGCCCTCTGAGTTTATGTGGCATCCCACACCTCAGCAGTGCATTAAATTGTCATATCACACACTTCTCCAGCCTTTATTCTATATATTTTGGGAACAATAGGAACCATCAAAGGCATTCATTATAAGAGGGAGTTTGTTACAGAGAGGTTCTTTATAGAAAGGGAGCACTGTACCATGCTGAGCGGCACATGTCACAGCAGTGGAACTGTAGAGACTGGGCACTCACCAACTAATTAAATTGGACACCACAGCTTTGGTTATATAAAAAGTTATTTAATCAATAATCCATGGCAGGTGTGGGTTATGCTGGGATTTACTCACGCCTGGGGTGGTTTGGTAATGAGGCGCTGGCCAAGTAACTAAATCCACACCAGACGTGAGTAAATCCCTGCATAACCCACACCCTAGAGTGGATTATTGCAATTATACATATGGCAAAAAGATATTTCATTGAAAAGATGCAGAGATTGTAAGTTTCTGTGTTCATTTTTATTTATTTTATTTTTGTGAAAATATTCTTCCACCTTGTAAAATAGTTCCTTCTGTGGTGGAACAACAGATAAGATTACATGCATAACACATTACTTAGTTTTCATTTTATATATCATTTATAGAATTGTAACTTAGTTTACTTATATTTATAAATCATGAAACTGTTAACATACAGTAACTGTAATAATATAACTGTTTTGCACATTTTGTTTTTATTTCTACTACTTTTCTCAGTACTGCAGAATAATAACTAACTTTAAGATGTTTGCCTTTAAGTTCAGTAAATGTTCATTCCTTGAAGTAAACATTGATGGTCCTGTGGTTTATGAACTTGCTTGTGAGGCCCTCTGGGTGGGTTGTTATTGATTGTGAGACCTTGCAGGTGGGTGAGAATTTCTTCATTTTGCAGCCATTTTTAGCTCATCGGGCGGCATGCAGGATGTTTCTTTAGGCTTTGTTTCTTTACTGTGGATTGTTGCCTGTAAAATGCTTCTTCTTCTTCTTCTTCAGTTTGCATCTGTTGGGTTGTGGAGATTTCTATGGTCATAAGGTAATTTGGTGGTTTGCACTGTGGTGTTGGAAGTTTTCACCCTTGGTGTGCTGGAGTTCTTGCTCATGATGGGAGGTTGCCATGAGCTTTTGTGTGCTGCAAGGCTTTCCTAACATTCTGAAGAGCTCTGCTGATTGATTACAGTGGTTTCTGTGCTGTGTCTTTGTTTGTGATGGTGTTCAGTAGAGGTGCAAGAGTTCGATTCCGGCTATTGTTGCGTGGAGGAGGTACTGCATAGCTCTGGTTGCTGTGTTGCTTTTGGGGCCAATATTGTGCTCCACTGTTGTTGTTCTTCCAGATTTAGCCACCAGTATACTCTCAGGGATGTTTCATTTTTATGTCCCATCATGGACATAATTTCTCGTGCTTCAAGTCCTGCAGAGCTTAATAAGGTAACTGCAGTGGCTCTGAGCTAGTGACTGGTATAGATTTGCCCTAAACCTGCTTCTCTGCAGATTCATGGTAACATGGAGCTCAGATAGTTTAGCCCCATGGGCTCACAGGAGTACCAGTGCTGCATGTTTTCCAATGTTTCTTGAGACTGGCATTTTGGGTGGCAAAATAGTGCTGGTGCTTTTGGTGGCAGTTTACTGACATATTTCACATAAGTTCTTATGGGGCACAATGGATTATTAGGCTGCTCGAATCGGAAATCTCTTGTGTTCTCTCTGTTTGGATCAGCTATTCTTTTATGGCTTTAGTTTCCTCATTGAAGGTTGTAGTCAGGTATTTGAGTCCACTTGGTGTGGTTTTTATTTTGAAAGATTCTTTTGTGAAGGAATGTACTCCTTCATTGCCTTCTTCTCACCTTTTGTAGCTGGAGGTCTAGCCATAACTTCTTTACTAGACCAGCTGCTGTATCAGGTGAGAGGCATGGTGAGGTTCTGAGAAACTGCAGTTCTTCACTGGTCAGTGGGGGGGGGGTGGATAGCTTTGTATTTCCCTTCTCTATGTTGTTGCATTACTATGCCTTTGAAAACGTTAGCAGTCATTAATTCAGGGTTGTTCATCAGACTGATAGATCTGCTAATACGGGGATCATTTAAGTTGCAGTTCAATCCCAACCACAGGCTAATGTAACTGCTAAGTCCGTATTCTTTTCCATCATGATTTCTGACTGTACTGTGATATTTTCATAGTATTTCATTTAGGTCTTGCAGTGCTATTTGTTTTACATCTACTGTTGTTATTCATTGCACCAGTTTAAAAACACATTTACTGCCCGCTTTGTTTGTTTTAAAGTAGGGGTCTCTTTCCGTTCCAGCTCAAGCTTTAACATTTCAGTATCTGACAGATCTGTATGTCTTATTGTGCTTTTAGTGGTGGCTATATCTTTCTCTTTTACAGGTTCTTGTGGTGTCTCTTCAGGAAACATCTGGTAGGCCCTGTCTTCATCTTTGGTCTCTGCTGTGGAGGCTTCAGCTTCATGGGATTCCATCTCAGCCACTTGAAAGTTTGGAGACAGCTGTGAAAGCTCCGTCAGCTCAGCGTCACTGATCGGCAAGATAGGTGAATCGGTTCACTGAAGCAGTTGAATAATGCTTCCACCATTTCTGGGCTATCCAGCTCAAAGCAGGTTGTCAAGTCGCTCATTTTTTTTCAGTGATTGTCTGACAGGATTTTACAGTGACAGATTTTGGTGTCTCTGTATGTGGTGAAGTGCTGGTAATGATTTCAAATATGGCCACTGTTTGTTTACTGTTTTCTATATGGTGGATTGGTTGGAGCTGTCAAAACCTGACTGGATCTTCTGTCATGAGTTACTGTGGGATTTACTCATGGTTCAAAGATCCAGTCAGTCAATCACATCAGGGAATTTTAGATGGCCACTGTATGATTATTACTGTCCCATGATGGGAAACAGAACAAAGTCTGTACACGCCTGACAGGTTTCAGAATCTGGCCAGGTCCTTTATGATAAAGGACCTAGACAGGTCCAAAATGCTTCAGGCATGTACAGACTTTGTTCTGTTTCCAATCATGGGATATTAATAAATAACATTTTTATATAACCAAAGCTGTGGTGTCCAATTTGATTGGTTGATGAGTGCCCAGTCTCTACAGTTCCAGTATTTAACTTATACCGAGAGCACCACCATCCCTGTGTGCACTCCTTTGCTTGTGATGTCATAGCAGTATATACAACTTGCTGATGTTGCTTCAACTGCTGTTTAATGACAAATATGTCAACATCAGAGTGGCACGCCTGTTTCATGGCTGTTTCAACATCTGACATCAGTACAGTGGGATCATTCATGTAAAGAGGCGCTCTCAGTACACCTTCTCCTCTGGATCACAGTTGTCCTGAGAATTCACTGGAGTGTCTTCTTCCAGTTGTTCTCTAGCTTTTTCTAGCTGTTTTTTCTCTAATTCTACTCTTTTATGTACACAGCTGACCTGTCAGATTTGAAGGTCTTGTAGCTCAAATTGAATTGCTCCTCATATGTATCAGATCCGTCTTTCACTGAGCCTCCATGCCTCCATGGCTTAAACAGAAAAAGCAGAGTAAAATAGTAATGCTGTATTTTCTCTGGAGATTTCAGAGTCAGTTTTGTATCTTTTAACAAGACTTCTTTGCACACCCATAACTTGGTAGATATCCTTTGCTGGGGTAGACTCCAGGTTTATAGTCATACCATTGGGCGACTTCAAAGAGACACATGTTCTCCATGGCATTGTATCACTGTGGGTAGTATGTGTCAATCAAATTGTTTTTGAGAATGTTGGCTGAAGATGGCTGGTTTGTGGTAAGATATTCAATCAGAGTGAGACTTTAAGATATGCCATCTGCTTTCTTTGTAGCTGACATTCAAGTACCATATTGCTTCTTATTTGCTATACAGACATGTTCTGATCAAACGGTTACTTGCATCATAGGCTCTCCATTCACAGTGTGACAGAGTTTTCAACCCTAGAAACCACAACGATAAACTGATAGATCTTCTGCTGTTGAAAAGATCCTCCTATAGCTCCTTCAAGTATATGTGCTCATGTTTGGCAATGTATGATGTGACATACCGAACCAGGGCCATGGAATTGTCAGCAACTAACTGAACATTTATGTTCACCTGTTACATCAACAACAGAACAGGACTGTAGTCATTTAAGAATGCTTTATTTTCTTTATGAGGCAAGTCATATACTCCCTTTGTAGATTTTGCTTTCAGACAGTGTCATATGAAGGAGAACAATGCATTCATATGGCCATTTTCAGAGATACAGCTCAGAAATCCAAACTGACACCCTGTGCACCAGTCATCACAATTTGTTACTTCTAGTTCTCACTGACAGAATTTGCTACTGATGTGTCACTGAAATTTTCAAACACTTCCCATAAGGCTGTCGTACTTGTCAGAAATTGACACATAACATACTGCATGATAAACTTGAGGATCTAACAGTCTTCACAATCACCTGTGTGGGGTGCATCTTTTCTCCATGACAAGTTTTAGACACCTGGACCTGCTGAACAGACCCCCACAATGTGCACGTAGCCAGAATTGAATCATCCTCCACTAACGTCAGGGAGAGCAGAGCGATCTTGAACTGAACAGCTGTAAAAAGTAGATATAATTTGGGCAACTGCCTGGGCTGCTGTACGATATCTGCAAATTGACTTAACACTTACTGGCAGATACCGGGTCAATACAGCACTGTTGAAACAGTGCAGAAACAACCACACAGTGTAAAGCACAGAAACATTTAGAGCAGCCGGGGTATAATAGCGTTAGAGAACTACCACTACCCCTGTCGCTGACTGATGACTGGAGGAGGGGTTGAAGAAGCCTCAGGTGCTGTGCCTGGTCAAACCACTCCTGTGGTGGAGTGGCTAAGGCATGTGCACCTGAGGCAGTGTAGACCTGGGGATCAGAGTCTGATTCCCTGTCCCCTGATAATTTTATTTTTGCTTGTTGGCTGCCAAAAACTAAGTTTCCCCCTCCTGAATTTCCCCTTATCCTCTCAGTCCACACCCCCTCAGAGTTAGTTATTTTATTTCCTGGGGGGTGTGGGGTGAAGCAACAAAACAACTAAATTTCTGCCATTTATTTTTATAGTGTACGCTCTTGTTGGTGTGATCAGTGTTTTCACCAACTCTGCTTGTGGCATACATCGTTTTGTCTGCAGCACTGTTTGCCACACTATTTTTGCCATGACATTTTGACCCCGTGCCTTGCTGGAAATATTCATCAGGCAGAGGGCTTGGGGGCAAGCTGGCGGCCAGTGAGCACCAGAGGGGTGGGGCTACCTGACAACAAAAGCCCATGCTGACCATATGTTACAGACATCTGGACTTGCTGAACAGACCCCCCATGATGTGCACCTAGCAAGGTGTTGAAGCAGCTTCCATTAAATGAGTAGTCCACCCAGACTTTGCAAAAAACATACATTATGCAGAGTGTTTTGATTTGTGTGTTAAGTCCTAGTGTGTCCTTCCCTCTGTCTGCTATTAGGAGTTTTGCATAAATTAGCCTGCTAGCTGTATGGTAGTTTTACGACCCTTGGGAATCTCCATCACAAATAGGTTTATTGGCTTTCTTTCTCCTACAATGCACCCTGTCTCATGTGACAGTGATGTAGCCAGGCCCTTAGATTTAGTATATGCACTGCTTTAAAATCAGTTCACAACAGCAGAGCTTTATAACTGTTCTTATCCAGGGAGCACACATGGCAAAAGTTACAGTTTAGCAGATACCTGAGATCTAGCTAACTGGGTTTCTGTAAGAAAACAGCTGCTAAATAATTCTAATTCATTATTTGTGTTTTTGGTGTGTGTCAGGTCTAGCTATCAGCAAGTGTTTTCATTTTAAAATGTTATTTCATCAAACTACACACAACAATAAAAAGCACAGAAATTGCCCCAGATCATCAATGCTATAATTAGTAAAGACTGTACCTGTTTTCTTACTGAACACCTACTCAGCTCTCAAGTATTTGCTAAACTGTAAATGTAGGTACCATCATTCTACTAGAAGGAACTGGGAGTTAGGGCAAATTTTGCTCTGTGACATGACTTTCATTTATTTATTTTTTTGTTTGTTTTTTGTTACAAATGTGAAGTGTCTTTTTAATATAAAGTATAAAATAGGTATGTGTGAGTTATTTAGTTTGGAGAATATTTGTTTTATTATTTGAAAAAGTGTGATATACTAAACATGTAGTGCCGTGAACCATTGTAAAATGGAATCAAATGTATATCTAGAATAGTCACTGTCATTCTATTGCTTTCATGCCATACCACAGGCAGGAGAAAAGCTGACTTCAAAGTATTTTGCAGTTTCTAGGCTGCAGCTTCATACTATACACTTTATTTGTAAAAAAAAAAAATGAAAATCTTGTCACAGAACAAAATCAGCACTAACTGCTAATAGAAGGCTGATACCTACATTTTCAGTTTAGCAAATACTTGACATCTAACTGAGTGGGGTTTCTGTAAGGAAACAGCAAGAGTCTTTATTAATTATAGCGTTGATGATCTGGGCAGTTTCTGTGCTTTTATGGTTGTGTATAGTTTGATAAAATTAAAAGTTTTAAAATTAAAACACTCCTGCTAGCTAGACCTGATGAACATAGAAAACAAAAATAGTGAATTAGCGCTATTAGTAGCTGTTTTCTTACAGAAACCCCAGTTAGCTTGCTCTCAGGTATCTGCTAAACTGTAACTTTTGCCATTTGTGCTCCTGGATAAGAACAGTTACAAAGCTCTGCTGTTGTGAACTGATTGTAAACTGATTTTAAAGCAGTGCATATGCTAAATCTAAGGGCCTGGCTACATCACTGTCACATGAGACAGGGTGCATCGTAGGAGAAACAAAGCCAATAAACCTACAGTATTTGTGATGGAGATTCCCAGGGATCATAAAACTACCACACAGCTAGCAGGCTAATTTAGGAAAAACTCCTAATAGCAGACAGAGGGAAGGACACACTAGGACTTAACATACACATCAAAACACTCTGCATGACATATGCTTTTTGAAAATTCTGGGTGGACTACTCCTTTAACATCAGGGAGAGCCGAGATGGCTTAAACTGAGCAGTGGTATGAAAATGTGACCAACTGTCTGTGCTGCTGTACAATACCTGCAAATTTTCTTAACACTTGCTGGCAATATCTGAAGGGCAGAGGGCTTGGGGGTGAGCCAGCAGTCACTGAGCACCAGAAGCATGGGACTTCTAGACTGCAAAAACCCATGCTGACCACATGGTGCCCCTGTGTGTGGTACTCTGTCAAGTGATGCACATGCCACTCTGGCAAGAAAAACATGTTTTTTACTTTTGTACAGTCGGATTTAGAAGTTTTTCATGAATTTACTTGAACTGCATATGAGGGTATGTTCCAATTTCCAGGAGGAAAATATTTTAATTTATTTATTTATTGAATTTTGTTGACTGGGTAAGCCCACTGAGACTAGAGGTCCCTTTTATAGGGGCAACCCAAGGGTGGGGATACAGATGGTAACCAACTGAAACTCAACCAGACTAAGCTGTTGGTGGTATTTCTAGTGAATGGAGGAAATGTGGCCAGGACACTGGGGAAATTTCCCCTACTCTTTTTGAGAAGTGCCATGGGATCTTTAACGTCCACCTGAACAACCTCCAGAACAGGCAGACTGGACCTCGGTTTAACTTCTCATCTGAAAGATTAATAATCGATGTGCTGTTGTCTTAACTACACAATACTGAAATTTATTAGTGAGATGCTTAACTCTGCCTTCTTTTCTATAAAACAATAACACTGAATGTTTTGATGATATAGTGATTAGACATATGAATTTTAAATATTTGATTGTATACATACTTAAAATACTCATAAATAGAAACTAGCTAGAGCATTCTCAGCAAACCTTGTGTTAAGATAACATCTGTGGATTGGGATCAGTCTGGTACTCACTGATTAGATCTGACATAAGTGGCAAGATGAATTATTTTAGTTATTTGTTATGCATTTGGGAATTTCTTCTTGCCCTGCACTTTCAAACAGAGACAAACGGAGTTACTATTATTGATTACGGCAGTCTCTATGACACAAGCATAAAAGTCAAATTTACAACAAGATGGAAAGAGCCTTTAAAAAAATAATTACAATGATCAGATGTACTATTCAGTACATAACTGATATCAATATCATTTGGTATAATATACTTATATAATTTTGTAAGAACTAAATTGCAAACAATGTTTAAAACTTGTAATAAAGCTGTAGTATCACAAGGGGACTGCTTCAATTAATGTTGTTACTAGTTAGGGGTGATGTTGGAAAAAAAACAGTGCCAGTTGTGAAGGGGTTGGATTATATTTCTGAAATGACAAACTAAAAGGATCTTAAACTTATACACTTAAATGATAATACTCTTTTGGAACACTTGCTGTAGATGAATTAAAAATATGGAATGAGCTTAAAAAAATGTACATTCTCGCACTAAGAGGCACACAGCTAAAATAGTCAGTCCGAAACAGGGTTTTCAGCCTAAAGGGGTATAAAGAAAGCATAAATGTCAGATAAGTAGACATTGGAATTTGAAGTAACTCAGCTGAACATCTGACTGTTAAGCTTTCTTTGGGGGTGAAATAGGCACTGATGTATATTTTAGATGTGTTTATTTACCACCTAAAACAGCTAGAGCAGATATAATATAGCAATATTACAAAACCTGGCACGCTTCAACAAGGGAAATAAAGAACATCTCATAATGAAAGATTATAATATAGACTGGACAAGCTTAAATAAAAATGACAGGGTTAAAATGCTGTAAAGGTTAATGATTTTAACCAAGTGATTAGAGAACAAACCAGGGAAAATTATAAAACAGGAGGAGATATGACAATAGACTGGGTGTTAACAATTAGACTACATTTTCTTACAAGTTCACATGTTCTGTTTATATGGTAAGACAAAAGATAAAAAAGAAAGAACAAATGAAATTCTAATTAAGGAAAGTAGATCCTTTAAAAATTTAAATAACTTTTAAAAAAGAAACCAAATATGCATTAATAAAAAAACAAGGATACAAACAAAACAGTCACTGTGGTTAAATACTACATTAATTGATTTGTTTAAAATAAGAGATGCACTGTGGAAACAATTTAAAAAGTCCAACTCAAAACAAGATTTAAATGTTTATCGAAAATTTCAAAATTCCTGTACAACTGAAATAAAGCAATCAAAACAGGCATACTACAAAGAAAAACAGTTAAATGATTTAACCAAACAGAGAAATGTTTGGGATTCCTTCAGAGAATTTTATCAGCCCTCCAAACAAGTGAACATTGATAACATAAAAGCTCTAGAAAAGTTAATGAGCAATAATTTAGAAATAGCAGATATCTTTAATATTTTTTTTTCGAATAGGACAGCTTATAAAACTCAGACAAAACAGTTTCCTGAGAGGTCAAAAATTATGAGTTACAGAAAACCTTGTTCAAAAAATCTTTAATTTCTTCAGAGTAAAGGAAAAAGTTCACATTTTATTACTGGAATCATATAGCAACAAAGGGGAAGGTATAGATTGTGCCTGAAAATAGTCATCTCTATGGCTAGCGCACTTACCCGGTAAACAAAAACTAAATAAATAAATAGATGATCTCTTACCATGGCTATCAAATTTAGCGGCTTAACAAGTGACATATTTTTCAGTCTATCCCTATGTACAAATCAGCTCCCAGCTGCTGGAAAACAGCAGTTGTAACACCAGTATAGAAGGCAGGGGATAAACAAAGCATAATGAATTATAGGCCTATTTCTATCTTGCTTGCCGTAGCTAAACTGTTTGAAAAAGTGGTCTTCAACCAACTGACCAAACATCTAAAAGAGAACCATCTTTTTTATACCTGATCAGAATGGATTTCAAGGGGGTACAGCATGTTGACAGCCTTGGTCAGGTTAACCAGTAACTTATATGATATAACTGGGAGTATTTTTATTCACCTGACCAAGACCTTTGACCAGGTAGACCACCCTATATTGATTAATAACTTAGAAAATATGAGTGTAGGGAGTTATACACTTGAATGGTTTAAACAATATTTGTCAGATAGAAAACAAACGGTAAAAGTTGGATCTGTAAGATCATCAGTGAGGATAATAAATACTGTGGTACAACAGTAACTGGTTCTTGGTCTGCTCCTGTTTTCATTATTTGCAAAAGATCTACCAGTGATCAGTAAAGAAGTTTCAACTATAATGTATGCAGATGATACAGTACTTTATTGTGTTAGGAAAACCGGAGCGGACCTTTAAGTGAAAATGCAACTAATATCATGCATCACAAAATTGGTTTACTGAAAATAAAATTCTGCTAAATGAAAGGAAAAAACAATAATTTTTAGAACTAAACAAAGGACAGCGGCTAATGGCAACAATATTGAAATATTAGGGGTGAATTGACATGGCTTGGAGGAGATATCCTATTTTTAATTATGTGGGAGTTATGTTAGATGAAATATTGTCTTTTCTTAAAAACATAACAAAAGTCACCAAAAATGTAATATTAAGCTGGGCTATTTATACAGAGGCCCAGATATTCAAATGGGTTGTGCATGGCACAACGGTGTTGCGCCATGCACAACCCACTGATGCACCCCGGTGCAATATTTAAAAGGGAAAAGTGCACCGCACAAATCCCAATGCGCCGGGGCGCATCAGTGATGTATGCAGGCACAGGTGGGGGGGGCATGCCCATGCATAAACTGCACAGCCCGATATTCAGCCCGGGCCGTGCAGAGTTATGCAGGTGCAACCCCTGCCTGCGCCTGCACAAAGTTACACCTAAAAAAAAGGAATAAGTCGAGGGCCACTCACAGGTGAGCTGCCACATTGCAGGGTGCAACACAGCAGCTGTCACCTGTGGGTGGCCATCACCTGTTCGCCACACCTGGCGGCACCCCCATGTCCTGATCACAGGCATGCTGTATCCCCCTGATTGGCCAATCGTGGGCATAACTGTATCCCCGGCCCCGATTAGCCCGCTCGCGGGCATAACTGTATCCTCCCCAAAGTCCAATATGGTTACCGAGCTAGCGAGTGCTCAAACAACAAAACAGAAGTGGAAATCATTTTTTAATGCTTGTGCAACAAACTTTTTATTATATAATGTGTTTCAAGTTAATACAGTATAACTGTAACTGTTAGTGTAAATTAATCAGCTTCGTCAGCTTGGTCATGTACAACACGGCTTCTTAGGACTCTTAGGTGAGTTACTGGTATTTTTCGTTGCGAGCGTCTGTTTATGAATGAGCAACCAGCTTCTGGCTCAGGCTCTAGCACAGGCAATTCTCTCTCTTGTGTGTGTATTGGATCTGCCAGTATAGCTAATGGGTCATGTTTGCTCACTTGTTCAGGCTCGGTCTCTTGAGTAGAGGGGATGCAATTCTCAGCTGTTCACTTACATTTTCAGCCATAAGCCATGAGACACCGGCAGTGATGGAAAGAATTTTGGCATCTAGCTCGGCTGTTTCCAAAGCTGAGAAGTCCGCTTTAAAGGCTTTTTCGGCGGTGTATTGAGCCATCTCAACAAAGACATCATGCACTGATACAAACTCACTCGTTAAGACACAGTAAGAAACTGACATACAACGCAGCACTCTGCCACTGTATTTAAATACTGTATGACAGCTGACAAATGTAAGCCAGTGTCAGTGCGCGGTGTTTAATTGGTGCGTTAATGAAAGTAAAAGCGAACCCGCGATATAAAGTTTACGCAAAATTATATAGTTCCACAGTACTTCACTCACTCTCCCATAGGAGGTGAAACAAATACTGAATATTTCTTCTGAACATCTGATCAGAATGCAGTACTCTAGATGCTTGGTACTCAGCTTCAGGAACACGTTCCTTACACTAATCCAAGTGACTGCCAGTACCATATAGGAAAAGATCAGGAAAGCATTGTGCTTCTATTGCGTTCTCCCAGATACTGACAAGACTGCCTTCAACCTGTTTCATCTGATACAAGTCGATGTTATCAGTCACTGGATCCTTGCCATGGAGAGGATGGACTGAGTACTGCTTGTACACATTTTCATTTTGTAAATATGTGTTTTTATTAATACAGTTGCACATCCAAATCAACAAATACATTGGCACAGGCATGGGAATTAAGTATAAAATGCAGTAGAATGCACACCACAGCAAATAAAAGAATCTAATCTAGGGCTTCCCCAAGCCTCTGACACAGCTTTGGGGCGAGGTTACCCTATCTTGCATTTATAACACTATCTAGGAGCCAGTGCATGCACGTAGGGGAGATGCAAGTATAGGAAGAGGGAGCTACCCATTCACCCACACCTTACCCCTTCATCCTGTACTGACACTCTACATCCATGTCCTTTATTAATTTCTCACCCCATCTGTGGACCACCACCTATTAAACCAGTTGGTCATGGGACAAAAGTTGGGTCATGCTGCATAACACAGAGTGCCCATGAATTCCATTGAGATGTAGAGCTTAGTTCTCTCTCTGAGGACAAAAGTGATTCTTTCCATATAGTACATGGAATGCTCATACATGTTGTCATCCATTGGCATAGAACCCATCTCAGTCATTTCTTTCTTGGTGTCTAGTATTCCCAATTCAGTGCCAGTGTCACTCATGAGACCAACATTTAAATCCACCCCACACTGAATGGAGTTTGAGCTTTTAGGAAATGTAGAGCCTTGTTAACTCTCTCCACACTCACAACCTGCAGCTAAATTGTTTTTGCCTTAGTTGGAACATCATTCACCAAAATGATAATGCTGTTGTCCAGAGTTATGGCCTCAATGTTTTTCTGGAGTGGGAGTGGCAGGTACATGATAGATCTCTTCAGTGACTTTATGAGTTCTTTCTTCGGCATGTTTTTAAGCTTTGTGTTCAATCTTAATACAGTTTGGAACAGTTTCATTGTTCAGATCAGAATCTGCTCAAACAAGTTCAAGTAAGCAATCTGTGTGGGTTTCACATCTGCCTCCATGTTGTTTAAAACATATCTGGGAGGCAGCACATCTGCTTTTATCTTTCTGATGTGCACTATTTAATTTAATTTATTTTATTTTTATTTATTTCATTTTTGTTAACCAGGTAGGTGCCGTAGCCACAAAGCGACTATTTTCAGGTGCAACCCGGGAGGTTACAAACAAATAAGACATTTGTCATATGGATCAGGGAAATAAAAATGTGACAAAGTAGCATAAAGGAGAAAACATATATACAGGTGATAAGAGAAAAAGAATGTACAAAAAATAATAATGAGCAAAAAGTACAGTCATGTAATGAGCACATACAACTTAGATACATGTAGGCATGATATGCAAATTCATATGGTGGTAGTGGTTTTCAAACATTACAATCAAACAGTAAGTGCCGTGGAGGATAAATAGTTTCTGAAATTAATAGAGAGCGAGTGGCAAGCAGGGGAGGGTAATCTGAGGGGAGTTAAAGCAAGTACATTGGGTACGATTTATGAGACAGTTATAGTGCAATCTTTTGAAGGCAGCATGAGTGGGTGCAGAGCGAACTTCACCTGGTAGGGAGTTCCAATGTCTAGGTGCCATGCTAGAGAAAACAAGGGTTCCTTTCTGTGTTCTACACCTTGGGGTGCAGAAAAAAGAGAGTTCATTAGAATGAAGGCCATAGGAGGAGGACTGCGGCACCAACACGGAGGCCAGTGAGGAGGAGAGGTTGGATCTAATAATGTTGTCGAGCAGAGACCAAAGGCCAGATGTCTGTGAACAGATGGGAAGGGCCAGTTTAGGTCTGCATATAGCAAGCAGTGGTGCTTTAATTGAGGGGAGGCCGAGGTGTAGCGGCCAATGTCATTGTATGTGGTGTCCCATTTTCCCAGGGTGCTTTTTGAGGCATTTATATAGGTCACTGTGCCATACACCAGAGATGGAAGGAGGATGCCCCTAGCTATGGCAACCCTGGCTGAGGGAGTGATCACTCGACAGGTCCTGTTGGCAACCCCAAGTTTCATGTTTACTGCCTTGCACGTGACCACAATGTGCTCATCAAAGTTAAGAGCTTTGTCAAGCAGGACCCCTAGATACCTAAAAGAGGTTACTATCATGAGGGATGAGCTATCAGCACAGAGAACATCATAGAGGCTACCGTTTAAGCTGAGTTTGGTGAAGGACGCAAAGAACATACCCTGCGTCTTGTTTATTTAGAACAAGACTGTGTTTATGGATCCAGTTGTGAATGGAGATGAGCACAGAGGTCAGGCAACTATTTATAGCTAGTATATCTGCTGATGAGGTATATAGCGCAAGATTGTAAGCATATAGAACTGTCTGGCATGATGGTGAGTTGTGGGATATGCTGTTTATGAAGACTGAGAAGAGAAGAGGGCCCAAGATGGACCCCTGAGGAATGCAAACATTTACGGGAGCTGGGTCAGATACTGCAGAGTTAAATTTCACCTGTTGGCATCTGTTAGTTAGGTAGCTGTGGAACCATTTGACAGACTGTGAGGGGAAACCAAGGGCTGAAGGGCAGGTGAACAGGAGAGGGTGAGCCACCAGATCAAATGCCTTGGCGAGGTCTATGAACACTGCCCCAGTCATACGTCCTTGATCCATAGCAGTCAGGATATCATTTGTTAGTTTTAGCAGTGCAGTGGAGGTGCCATGACCTTTCCGGAAAACATGCTTAACAGATTGTGTTTATAGAGATACTCCATGACCTGGGTGGCCACTATTTTCTCCAAGATCTTATTTAGCATTGTTAGAATGGCTATAGGTCTATAATTGGCAATGTCCTTTTTGTCCCCCTTCTTGAGAATAGGGTAACTTTGGTAATTTTCCAGACATCTGGGACATGTCCATGACAGAGTGACATGGCAAAGATTTTGGCTAGGGGAGCAGCAACAAAAGGAGCATCTAGCTTCAGTAGTTTGGGTTCAAGGCAATCAGAGCCAACACTGGTGTTGTCTGAGATTGATCTGAGATGTTTTAGGACTAGAGCCTTAGATATACCCTTAAAATAGAAAGGTGGGTGTTTTGACATATGTGTTCCAGCAGAAGGTGGAGAGCTTTGATGTGATGGAAAAGAAGCCATGTATTTTGATAATTCAACAAAGAAGTTATTAAAAGAGTGCAATAGTTTGAGGGTTATTGAGATGGACTCCATCAAGGACCATGTCATTATTATGGTGAGATTTGTTGGTCCCTAGGAAGGATTTGACATGATCGCAGAATTTCTTGAGGTCACCGGCAGCTTCACTGTTAAATAATAAATATGCCACCAAACATCCCCACATCATTCTAGTTTGCAATTTTTGACAGATCTACTTTAACTGTTTGCAAGCTATAAAATATGCAGTTGCATAATACACATTCAAATGTTTCTCTTTGCCAGATCAAAGGTGGCTATCTCATTCTCAAATCTGTCAATTAACTATGTTTCTGTTACTGTTTTACAGCCAGACATTTGCTCTGCATCCCCAACTGAGAATTCATCAGAAGATGCATTATTTCTTTGCAGTAGATGAATAAAAGCTATGGCACTGTCCATGTCACCTTTGGTGAATAACAAGTCTAGGCATGTAAAATTTAGTAACATCACTCCTGACTCAGTACATTTTAGACCCAAACTTGTGCACTCCTGTATTATGCAGAGCAAATCAGGCACATGTGGTAAAATACACTGTCACAAGCTCCTGTGTGTGAATATGCCAGTGAGTGACCCATCAAACCACTGAGACATCTAATTGGTTATCTGTCTATGTTTTATATCAGTTTTCATTTCTGGTTAGTCTTTGTGATGATGAAAAGATTGATGAAGTCCGTTACCTCATCAAAAGACTTTTGTCTAACATTACACGTATCATCACATGTTCATGTCAGACACTGTGTCTTGTTTTGTTCTGCTGAAGAGTCATTCTCTTCCTCTTTCTCATGGAAATTATGCTGATCAACCAATAGCAAAACAATTTGTGTTTTCCCAGCTTCATCAATACAGACAGCTACTTGCTTAATGGATGGTACATTTCCAACCAAAAACATGCCTTCCTTTGCTCACTGTGAAGACAAGGCCCATCAAAGATGAGGCAGAAGTCCTCTCTCTTGAGAGTTGGGAACTCTTGCAACTTCATTTTACTCTTGAACATCTTTTTCTTTAGTTCATCTATTTGAGCCATCATCTGTGACCACAAATGTGACTGGAAGTTTGCAGCCATATGTACAAATTGTTTCACTCTGAGATGTAATTTCATGATCTTTATTTTCTTACCCTTACATCTCATTATTGCAGATATGATCCACTCTACTTTTGCTTTGCAGACAACATCTTAAAATAGTTAGTGCTACTGTGGTGGATGCTAGCTGCACACAAATTTGTGTTTCTTTTTTCTGTTTCATTTGTTGCCTGCTGGTTCATATGTGTTCCTTGTGTTTTCCTTTGTTTTCTTATTATGCTGTGTTTTTTGTGTGACAAAGTACGGACATTGTAGACATATCTGCCATGTTTCTTTGTTTTCTTTACTCATGGTAATTCACAGGCATCACTTGTTGCCTGTGACATAGTATGTGTTACTGCACCATCAGCTTTGTGAGGCATGCCATGCCTAGCAAAGTACCTTTTGCATCTTTTCAAACTGCATGCAGTCTCTTGTAGGCATTTTCTTTTTTGATTGAAATTACAGTAATACTATTGTGATCAAGTTCATTATCTACAAATAGAAAGCAAAAATCATTACAGTATTGTCCTTTTTTTAGTCAATTAGTCAGCAGATATTGTACATTTAAAAACATGAAAGTGTTTGCTTACAGGTAAACAAAAAAGACAAACATTTAAAGATTTTAAATACAATGAATACACAGAATGAAACATTTCCCATCATAAATATTACTAAAATATACATGGAATATTTTTTTTTTGTTGGCTTTAGTACCATTTCCCATCATTTTCATAGGGGAAAATTCTTTTTTTTTTTTTTAGCTGATTTCTTCTTTTGTCAGCCGAGGTATCTTCTTTCATGAGCCACTCACAAAAGAAGAATTTTGCCTCATGAAACAAGATAATCTCAGAGCCATAAATAAAATGTCTAGGCCAATAGGAATGCAGTTCTGACATCAGAGCACAGGAAGTAGGCCATCTTGCTCAGACACCAACTGAAGACCACTTGTTAATAGCAAGTGCTGTTCTTATATTTTATACTTTTTTAACACTTTCAAGTTATAAATCACAGGACAGGAAATAAAATGCAACCATAGTACAACATGTACTAGTGACCTAAAACATGTAACTTTCAGCACTGCAGGTCATACTTTTTGCTTGCAGTTTGGTTAATTGTTAATATAAAGCCTATCAATGTATGCATTTTTTTTTTCTTTCATGACTTGGTCTTCATTTTTTGCAAGCAGCTCACGAAAGAAGTTTGGCTCATGAGACAAGAATACTGAGTCACGAATTCATGAATGAAGATTTTAAAAACAAATCTGTAAATCTGTCAGAAATGCTTACTGTACTTAAAAAATCACAGAAGTGAAGTTGTTAAAGGTTTCACCAGGAAGGCCTGCTGAGCTGCTTGATTCCAGATGCTTCCTGGGAGCAGGGGGGGGAAGGAGTACATACATATAATACAATGATCAGAAGACATCACAACACATCTTACAAGGTGAGGTGTGGTACAGCAGGCAGTTGAAACAAGGCATGTGACAAAGAAATAGTAACAGTAACAGTTTGAGGCTTATGACAATCAAGTAAGGTAACAGTTACATTGTATATGTACACCATTTTCATAGATTGTTTGCTTTCAGAGGCTAGAGCTAACATTGGGTGCATGTGCAGATGGAGGAGAAATGTGCTTCAAGAAGGGAGTTAAGATATTGACTTGGGTAGGCATGCAGAATATCAGGGGGGGAGAGTTCCATCTTTTAGGCATGCAATATGTGAATGCTGACTGGCCCGCCGAGGTGGACCTGATTGGAACAGTCAGGAGATGTGAGTCATTTTTCCTAAGTGCATAACCCGCGAGGGTGGAGGCTGAGAGGATGGTGGCAAGATAAGAGGGGAGGGACTGAGCCCACTATTTGGCTATTATTCTGGCACAGTGGGACTATCACCGGTTCTGAAGAGAGGGAAGGTCAAGGGTCTGGTATAAGACACAGTGACGAGTTGTAGCAGGACAGTCAAGAACAAAATGGCAGAAGGAGTAGAAGAGGTGGTGCAGTCTGGCTAGGGCGGACTTTGGGATGGCACTGTATACTACATCACTGTAGTCAAAAATAGGGAGAATCATCTTCTGCACAATTTCACAGCGAGCCAGCAGTGGGATGCATCCACAGTTGCAGTACAAAGCACCCAACTTGGGGTGAAGCTTTCTGCAGATGGTATCAATATGTACAGAGAAGTCCAGGTGCTGGTCAAGCCAGATCCCGTGATATCTGCAAGAGGAGCAAGTCACAAGAAAAGTCCCATCCAGGGTGTTGAATGAGGGGGGGAAGGAGGTGAGCCTTGAAAGTCTCTGCCTAGTGTCAAAGATCATGGAGACGGTTTTATTGGCATTGAGAAATTGCTGATTTGAGTGAAACCAGCGCTGAACTTCATTGAAGTCCAGCTGGAGTCTGGTCGCCACATCAGAAGATGTGGAGCTGGATGTGTACAGCACTGTGTCATCTGCACACATGTGAATGGATGTGTGGGGCAGACAGAGGGCAGGTCATTGAGTAAGATGGAGAACAAAAGTGGGCCAAGAACTGAGCCTTGAGGTACACCTGAGGTAACAGGGAGGGAAGCAGAGATGGAGCTGCCAGTTCTGATGGATTGGGATCTGTCTGTCAGGTAGGAGTGAAACCAGGTGATGGCCGTGCTTGAGAGCCCTGCAAAGAGAGCTTAGATAGGAGAAGGGAGTGAAGACAGTGTCAAAGGCTTTAGCCAGATTGACAAAATGGCTGAGGTGATGTGGCCTCTATCCATACCAGTGAGTATAGAATCAGTGAGTCTTAGGAGGGAGGTGGTGGTGGAGTGGGACTTCCTGAAACTAGACTGGTAGAGTATGAAAAAGTAAGAGGAATCAAGATAGGAGGAGAGTTGTGAGAGGGCTAGATGTTCCTGGATTTTTAGCCAGGATAGGTAGGAGGGAAATCGGGTAGTGACTCCCAGGAGCAGAGGGATCACCACCTTTAGGGAGGGGGATGACAGTAGCATGCTTCCACTCAGTTGGGATAGCTGCTAGCGAAAACAAGAGGTTATAGAGTGAAGCCAGTGGGATGGCGATGTCTGGCACCGACAAGTAAAGCAATTTGTCATCCAGGCCGGTGGGGCATTTGCCTTTGGAGGAATTGAGGGGTGAGCAGGGCTTTGTAAACTTCAGCTGGGGTGGCCGGGTGGAAGGTGAAAGATGGGCCCGCTGGAGGAGCTTGGTTGGGAGGGGAGGGGGTTTGTGGGTCAGGCGTGAGAGTGGCCAAGAGTGACAGGTGCATTCTGTAAAGAAGGATTTGAATTGAGAAGCCACATCAAGAGGGTATGTGATCATCGATCCGACTACGTTTAGAGCAAGGATGGGGGGGCTGCACAGGAGGAGAGAATAAAGATTTAACCACCTTCCAGAATTTAGATGGCTGGCATATGTTGGTGTGGAGGGTGTCTTTGAAGTATTTGGCTTTTTCCCTACAGATTTGCCTTGTACAGGCATTTCATAAGGCCCTATACTTTTGTTGGTTTGTGAGTGAGCTGGACACCTTGGATACCTTCCAAGCCCAATCCTTGGCCCTGAGAAAGGCCATGATGTCCACAGAAACCCGTGGCAGGGGGGCGCCCCTCACCCATGTGCATTTGAGAGGGACATGAAAGTTCCAGACTGTGATGAATATGGACTTGAAGTACTCCCAGGGCAGAGTCAATAGAAGTGGCCTGGGAGATGTAGGACTAATCTATGTTTGCCAGGTCATATAGGAGAGATGCAAGGTCCAGGGACCTAAAGGATCTAGACAGGATGGTTTGGGGAGGTCTGATTTGGGCCTCTGTATTTTCCTAACTCAATAGATCATGTGATGGTCACTTAAGGAGTCTGGTAACTGTCCTGTGGCAAGTATCCGGTGTGGGTGGGTGGTAAGGGACCAGTCCAGGAGACAGTGGTTCAGTGACTTGGGATTATAATGTGTGGGCTCAGTGATATGTTGAGATAAATTTAGTGCTGCCACCTGGTTACGCAGCTTAGAGCTACTGCCTGAGAACCAGTTCTGGTTCAAATCATTGAGGATATGTAACTCACCCCCAGAGGCCAGTGACGTGAGGATGTTCAGGTGCTCCGAGATGGAGGGCATAGTGGAGGCAGGAGAGCAATAGGATCCAGTAATAAAAATGGGGCAAATGTAAGAGAGATAGAGTTTGATTAATAAAGAGTCGATGGTGTGCATGGGCATTTGCAGCAGAACTGGGGTAAACTGCCTCTTTTGTTGTCAGGTCAGTCATAAAGAATTAGGGTGTAGCAAGGAATAGCAAATTCAGCATCCTGATTGTAAGGTTTCAGCCAGGTTTCAGAAATTATCACTATGTCAGGTCGTAAGGAGAGAACAATAGGTTGCAGCAGGGTAAGTTTGTTTAGAAGGCTGCAGATATTTAGGTGAGTGAGTTTTAGGCTGCAGGGGAGTCGGAGCAGGGATACGTGGATTGGACCGGGGGGGGGTTGGCCCAGGGTTAGGTTCAACATCCCCAGATAGAAGTAGTAGAAGGGTTATCAGTAATGTGGATTTGGGCACAGCCCAAAGAAGTTTCTGAAAGAATTTGCTGGCTGGGCGAGAGCCACTAAGCAGATCAGGACATGGAATTTCAGGGCAACTAACCTGGTGCGAAAGGTGGGTGGGAGGACAGAAGGACCAACCTACATATTAGTAGAAGAGCATCAGGGGATTGCACGGCAGTTGAGGTTGGATAGGAGGAGCTGGGGTGACTAAAGTGTATAGTGCTGCCTGGTCAGGCTGCACCCCAGGGTAGGAGGAAGGAGGGAGGTAGTGAGGCGAGAGGAGCTAGCAGGAAAATAACTACTAGGCATAGGAACAACATTTTGGGCCTCTAGGAGGCATAGAGAGGTTTTATGGTTCGTAGAGGCCACTAGTGGTGGGTACTGACAATCAGCAAGTGGGAAAGTTGGCTGATTGGTTTATCACCACATGACCTCAGCTATAAATGAAATAGATGACCAATGGTGGTGATGGGGGCAGTGGGGTAGCCGACATGTAGTACTAGTGAGGAACAATGCCACACAGCATTTTCAGATTTGTCCGTTGAGTTCCACAGACCTCATCACGTACCTTATGTGGAATCCAGTCGGGGAGATGGCTCGGGACACGGCCGTCAGCTTCGGTGGAGGACGGCATCACCTGGCCCTCATGACTGCTCTGAAAGAAAGCAGACAGACAGGGGGTTTTAGGCAGGCATAATGAAGGAGGGGCTTTTCAGAAAAGAGGGAGAGAAGGGCTGATTATATGAACTTCATGAGTACAGCAGAGTCAGGACCTGGGCGGGTTAAATCCCAGTAAGGAGTATCAGTCAGAAAAAGCACAGCTATCGTGGAGAGCTACTAACAGAGGAAAAGTGCCACAAAATCAGGTTTAAAATGTAGCACAGTGGCAGAGCAAATTAAATGTTTTCAATCAGTACTGCTCTGTTACCGTGAGATACCCTGAGGCTAACAGAGGAAAAGTGCCACAAAATCAGGTTTAAAATGTAGCACAGTGGCAGAGCAAATTAAATGTTTTCAATCAGTACTGCTCTGTTACCGTGAGATACCCTGAGGCTAACAGAGGAAACGTGCCACAAAATCAGGTTTAAAATGTAGCACAGTGGCAGAGCAAATTAAATGTTTTCAATCAGTACTGCTCTGTTACCGTGAGATACCCTGAGGCTAACAGAGGGATGTTAAACAGCGATAAATCATGTGCTTAACAGTGCAATTTGGCTGTTTGTATAGTAAATCTTTAAATCTTGTGCTTAACATTTCAATTCAGGCTGGATATTTGGTAAAACTTTAAATCCAGTGCTCAACATTTCAATTCAGACTAGCTGTTTAGTAAAACTTTAAATCTTGTGCTTGACATTTCAATTCAGACTAGCTATTTAGTACAACTTTAAATCCAGTGCTCAACATTTCAATTCAGACTAGCTATTTAGTGAAACTTTAAATCCAGTGCTCAACATTTCAATTCAGACTAGCTATTTAGTAAAACTTTAAATCCAGTGCTCAACATTTCAATTCAGACTAGATATTTAGTAAAACTTTAAATCCTGTGCTGAACTGTGCTAATCTGGCTAGATATTTACTAAAACTTTTAAATCCTGTGCTGAATTGTGCTAATCAGGCTGGATATTTAGTAAAACTTTAAATCTTGTGCTGTATCATTGCAGTTCATAGTAATTAACAGCAGACCAGCAGTATGAGGACTGGCTGCTACTGCCTAAGCTAGTAAAACAGTCCTAACAAATAATTAGCAGTGGAGCATTAAAGTACCCAGCACATTTCCGCAAAATATCTGTATTGGTCTGCCGAAATAAATTAAAAGAATGGCGGAGACCAGCAGAAAACAGTCCTTTTTTAAAATATTTGGTGATAAAACGTCCACACAACACCACACAGCATTTTCAAATTTGTCCGTTGAGCACTACAGACCATGCCACATACCTTATGCAGAGTCCAGTCAGGGAGATGGCTTGGGGACTCAGTTGTCAGCTTTAGGGGAGGACCACAGCACCTAGCCCTCATGACTGCTCTTATGCGGAATCCAGTCGGGGAGATGGCTCAGAGACACAGCCGTCAGCTTCAGGGGAGGACCGCAGCACCTAGCCCTCATGACTGCTCTTATGCGGAATCCAGTCGGGGAGATGGCTCAGAGACACAGCCGTCAGCTTCAGAGGAGGACCGCAGCACCTAGCCCTCATGACTGCCCTTATGCGGAATCCAGTCAGGAGACAGCTCGGGGACACGGCCATCGGCTTCAGGGGAGGACCGCAGCATCTGGCCCTCACAACCGAATGATACAAAACCCATTCAAGTATCCAAATAGGCTCATTTTAACTACAAACAAATACAGCTTCAGTTTAGACCATACACCTCACTGCTTTTGCTGCGCTCTGGTTATAGTATCATAGTCTTAAGTCAACATAATCATTATGCCACCAATAATTAGTACCGGTGGACAATCTTAAGACATTGCATCAAATACCACATGAAAATGCCTAAGTTTAGAGCACTGTCTTACCACTTAGGATGCCAAGCAAAAAGGGAGGGAAACAATTTGGGTGACCCAATATATAGGACTTGCTCTGGCCAATCAGACACAATAACAATCTTCCAAGTAAAACAGTGACTAATCATTTATAAATGTTTTCTCTCTCAAAAATATCTCAGTGTTTTTGCCATTTAACCAATGACAGATAAGTACAGGTAAGGCTGTACAAATTGTAAACAAAATCAAGATCTTACATAAGCCTGTCTGTTAAACTTGTAAGGTGGTTGGTAAACAATTTATCAATGGCAAAAAATGGGTAAATATAATTTTTTTAGTCTGCTTGTCAAGCCAGAAGTGCTAAACTTAAAGTAAACTGTGAATTGGAAGAGACTGTTGTGAGAGAGACACACACATTTAGGATTTCTATTATTTGCAGTGGCCCCCATATTCAAAAGTCCCCCTGCAAAATCACGCAAGTGCCTGTGCTGCACATCTGAGATGTGCCGTCCCAAAATGAGATATTCAGAAGATGCACAGGGAGATATGATCGCGCATGTCCGACTGAATATCCCAAACATGCGTGATTGTGCAGTGGGAGACGCATGGCAAAGCAGGTGACCTGAGCCCTATGCAGAGCATGGGGAAATATGTGATGCAAAGCCACTTGCGCAGTGCGCAAAATTGCAATATTCAGCCAGAATATGCAAATGATCTCATTGCACAGTCCAAGCCCATCGCCCATATGTGCAGCTCATTACTGGAATGTATTCAGGCCATTTGCAAACCCGGGCATGCTCAGTTCCACCTTTATAGGGCTGCCCCACCACCCCACAAAGGTGAACAGGAAGAACTGCAGCCTAGCAGGCAGGTGTTCAGGGATGTTAGTGTGTGTGTGTGGGTGGACTGTATTGGCTGTATAGTGTTACACCCCACAGCTATGTACAGGGTTGGACAGAGGTACAGGGAGCCCAACTGGACTGTGGCCACAGGGGCCACCTGGACATGCAACAGGGGTGGGCGAAGGGTGATGCAGGCTGCTCGGGCTACCACATGCATGTGATACACTAGCTTCCTATGCTGCATACAATCACCTGCAGTGCCCCACACACCCCAGTATGGGACATACCTGGTGGGCACTGCAAGGGATGGCAGTGTGCAGACAGTGACCAGGTGCCCAGGTGGGTGGGTCCCACCTGTGTGCACACAAGGTGTGTACCATCATTGGTGTGTGCCACTGGTCAGTCCCTGGCCCTTGTCTTGTGGCCTCTAGTACCTCCAGGCAACATGGGCACCATTGCCACAGATGCCACCCTTGGTGCATGCCACCACCAGGTGGCACCCTGCAGGCTACATAGGCGCTGGCCATGGCCCCTGGTACATGTGCTGCAGTTTGGCTATCCACCCTATGGGTGCACCCACAGTGCACATGATAGCACTGGTATGTGGCTGCTGGGTGTCTACATCCAGGGTGTGGTAAGGGGTGTTGCTCCTTGGACAGTGCCAGTTGTGACATGGCACCTGTGGCTCAGGATTCCTCCATCCTGGCATGGCTGCTGTGCGAGAGTGCCTGGGTCATGTTCTTGTGCACCTCTCCGAGGGCTGTCTCTGGATGGCCTGCCTATGGGTGGGTGGTTGGCCAATTTAGGCATGCCTTTTCCATGCCTAATTTTGGGCATCACATTTCCAAGATGCACGGCAGATGCACTGCACATTTTGGCTGAATATAGGGATGCATGGCATATTCATGGGAACACCCCCTTTATTTGCACCACATACATTATCTCTGCATGATGGTGCATCTGGAGATGTGTGACGCATCTCCCCTTTTTGAATATCACACTTCAGCACATTATTTGAGATGGGCAGTGCATCTCTGCTTTGCGCCGCGCATCTCCTTTGAAAATGTGGGCCAGTGTCTTTAAAGAGATTCAGCATGGCAAAAAGCTTCACTATTTAAGTTTGGATTATGAACAGTTCGCTCCTGCAAAGACATGAGATGGCAGCAGCTCATGCTAACCATATATAGACTTTTGAACAGTCATCCCAAGCTCATCCATGTTGGAGGTAATTATTTAGGCTACAAAAGGTGTATTGATTTATACCATCAGCTGTATTAGATTCAGCTGAGCTATGTGAAGGTTGCCTAACTGTAAGATTCTGTATTCTAATATTATAGAACATGTGGGGCCCAATTCTAGATGGGTTACACCTGGCGTAACAGCAATTGCGCCAAACAGAATGGTGCATGTAGCAACTTATACCAGCAGTTGCGACATGCACGATTCTATAAAGTGGCCTCATTATGTCACAGGCCACTTGGCACAATAGTTAAAGTTATGCTGCATAAAACCCCTGTGACATGGCGCTAGGGGTTTATAAGGCAGTTGCTCCCCATTCTAGAAGGGCAGCCACAAAGTGCCCACATCGGGATTCTACAAGAACCTCCGGAGGAGATCCAGCAATGTAAGTTATACCAGCATTTAGCTGGTATAACTTACAGATGCCCCTGGGGGTCCTGTAAACTCATTGGCTGTCCAGTGGACAGTGCATGGTCACCCTCCCTCCCATGCCCAGCACACCCCAGTGGGGCCCCACAGGGCTACCCATACCCCCAGCCCCCCAAAACACCCATTGGCAGAAGCCCCGCAGGGCAGCACTGCCATCCCCACACCCGTGCCCCGAACCACAAGTTGCCGGCCACATATGCGGCAGTAAGCCAGCTCTGGTAGTCTAGTGCCCCCCCCAAACTGTATAATAATTAATAATAAGTTCCCTGTTTCCCTGGTAGTCTAGCAGCCCCCCGATCTGTATAATAAATGAATAGATCCAGTAACCCTGGTAGTCCAGTGCCCAAACTGTACAATAATTAATAGAGAGCTACCGCTTCCCTGGTAGTCTAGTGCCCCAGAACTGTACAATAATTAATAAAGAGATCCCCACATCCCTGGTAGTCTAGTGGCCCCCACCCCCCACCCAGCTGTGCCAGCCCACCCAGCCCCCACCTGCCCCCAGGAGTGTAGCCAGAAATTTCCATTTGTACACAGTCTCCAACAGTTACACCCCCAATTAAAAATATACACATCCTTTCCAAATGGCACCCCTTCCAAACAAGTCAGATTATTGTCAGATGACTCTCTCTCTAAAGAGGTTATATATGTGGACACTCCTCAGTGGCCTACACCAACCAAATACTATAGATTAGAATGATATTAACAGAGTGGCTTATGGTTTGTGACAGGCATCAACAAAACTGTACACAAATGTGTACAGTGAGTATGCCTCTCTACCCTTGCCATCCCAGCTGGCGACTGGCACGATCACCCTCACCTCCACACCAGCTGCGGCTGAGTGCAGTAGGCACTGCACAGATGCACCTGAAATTAACTTCTGAGTGCATCTGTGCAGTAGCGCTAATACTGCACTCAGTCGGTGGCAGGCCATGGAGGTGAGAGGCGAGCTGTGCCAGTCGCCGGCTGGGGATGGGTGGGGGATGCTGGGTGGACTGGCATGGCTGGATGGGGGGCCACTAGACTACCAGAGAAGCAGGGAACTCATTATTAAATTATTGTACAGTTCGGTGGGGTGCTAGACTACCAGGGATACGGGGATCTATTTATTTATTATACAGATCGGGGGGGCCACTAGACTACCAGGGTTATGATGGAGATATTCATTTATTTAACTCTGTTGGGGGGGCACTAGACTACCAGGGCGTATAATGTGCCGCCTTTGTGGTGGAGGACCCAGGGTCAGGGCATGGGTGGGGAGGTGCAATTGTGACCTGCTGACGGCGGGTTTGAACATGCTGGCCAGGTACGCCCTCTGTGTGGCGTACCTAGCCACATGTCGCAAGTTGCGGGTCTTTGTTGCAGAGCCCCTGCCCCTTCTAGAACAGGGCACAGGGTCATTGTCGCAGTTACAGGTGGCGCAAGTTGCATTCAGTGGCAACTTGTGCCACCCTTCTAGAATCGGGCCCGTGATCTGTAAAGGCCAGCAGTATGTACCTGGAATTGAAAGATCGCACAGAAAGGTTAGCATTCAAATGTTTGGGGGTTTTTGATTGCTTGTTTGTTTGTTTGTTTGTTTGTTTGTTTGTTTGTTTGTTTGTCTTGTGAGGGATCTGGATATGCACGCCATTACTCAAGCCAAAATGAATGATTTGTTGTTTCTAAAAGATGGTGTGCAGTTCTCAGACATTAGAAATATTATTTTCTTGGGAGACCTACAACATGGAACCCAAGGTGTGCTGTGATGTGTGTTAACAATCTGCACATACTGTACACATTAGCAGTACCCTGTTGCTGCCCCAAAAAAAAAAAACAGTTCTTTTTAGAGCCACATCTACTTTGGTCAAAAATTAGATAAAAAACAAAAGTATGAAACACACATAAATGAGCCTCACAAAAGGTTTGTCAAGTAAATGAGAAATAAGCCATAACATGCTGGCCATGATAGGATTCTTGTGTACATGCCACAGCTGTAGTAAAGGTTGTGGTGAAAGGCATGGCATCCAAACACCCCTGGGAAGTGCCTTAAGATCCCACAATGCACACCCCTCATGGGCTCATTACAGTTATACAATGCCAGTAAGTAAGTTTTGGTTTGGGAAGTAAAATCTGATTTGATACCTGATTCTGCATTTATAGAGATTTCATGTACAGTGAGGTGACATCTCCTGACATTTCTAGACTGTTTCTTGCCATTTTATAAGCACAGTTTCTTCATAATGCTGTATGAGGACAGGTCATGAATATAGAAATGTATTATAAACTTAGTTTTTCCTTTTGTTTTTTTTTCTTTTCCACAGGCAATGCCAAAACTGTGGAAAGATGAGGAGGTGCTCGCCCTGGTCAAAGGGCTGAAAAAACATGGAAGAGCCCAGACCACAATGAGGGGGACTAACTTCCCACTCAAAACAATGTGGCAAAAAGTGAGTAGTTCCTGCGGGGGGGGGGGCGGAGCAGCAAGATGGCCACGCTGCTGCTCTGCTCCGCACCAGAACTCCGTGAGGAGCTCCTTTTCTGAAAGCCATTTTTACTTTGGCAAGTTTTTTTTTATAGCCTGAACGTTGGTGGTTTACTTTAAATAGTTATCAGCTTTAGTCCTTTGCCTTGATTTGAGTGTTTTTCATATAAAGTACTGACGCCCAGAGTCCTCTGTGTCCCTGAATTTTAGAGGGGAGTAAGAAGCAAGGAGCCGTTCTATAAAGGCTGATGTGTGTTTGGAAACTGGAGTGCTCCTGACCCAAACAAGCTAGCGACAAGTGTTTGGCCTGAAGATACTGCATGAGAGGTTTGCACCATGAGGTGCTATATGCGAGCAAAGATTTTCTTACAGGTATGCTAACCTTGCCGAGGGGAGTTGGGAACAGAATACAATTTATTGAAATCATTTATTACACTTACAGAGCGATTGTCCTGTTTATTTCCAGGTAGATGTACAGTCTTGTACCCTGAGAAAAGGAAAAGAGAATAAAAGAATTACAAAGAAAATTGGAAAGCTCCTAAAAAGAAGCAGAAGCCGGACTGGCTAGACCACACATGGAAGAACGGGATCTTTGACCATTTGCAAAAAGAGAGATACGTTTGTTTAAAAACTGTGCCCGTAGTGGTTTTCCTTTGCCGGCCTATTCAGAGACATTGTTCTTTCTGCTGTCCCATTGGGGCATTCCATGGAAAGATGTTCTACTTCAGGCAGCGACTCTCACTGCGAGCCTTAAATTGATGCTATTTTAGCAACTTTCATGATTTATGGATTCTCATGTATTTTATTCTACCAAAACTGTACAGTTGGACCTCTCTATGTATTTATGGGTCTATATTTTTCTTCTAGAAGATTTAATGTGATGCAGTGTGATGCTGAGGAATGTAATATTCTAGATAAAGCTATTAAACCATGGTTAACTCAGATATATAAATCAATCAGATGCCTTAATAATCTAGATGTCTCAGTTTAATCAAGCCATTTAATCAATCATAGCACCTTAGTGATGTCAGGCTATGAGAGATGGGCTTAGCTTGGGAGCACTTTTTAAACTTCACTGAAGACCAGGTGTGCATTTCTATATGACATCTTGTGCTCCAACTGTGCTTACTGGAGTAGAATGTATGTGATAAAGAAATGTTTAATAATCAATATGCACAGTAGGGGACATGACCTTTTAGTCAGTCCTCAGGAATATGTCAGTATTGAGTGTTCACAAGGTTTTTTACTTCTGAAAACTGGTACTGTAGCTATAAATGAAATAGATAAAAAGGTAGGCAATCGTAGAGGGAACTTATAGAGTAACAACTCAGAGACATATAGTAGGATCTGGGACCAGGTGGATTCTCTGGAAACATAAAGGCTTGTTTGGCAGAGTATTTATTACAAAAATCTGGGTAGTGGCATATGTATGGTAACACAGGGTGGATTTGTTGGAAGGACGTAGACCTGGAAATTCGGGGAAGCTTTCTGAGGTTGCCTTATGGATAGCTATTCTGATTTGGCTTGGCAGTGCAGCAGGATAGCAATGATTGAAAAAAGGTTTGAGTTATACTGGGACACAGGTTGCTAACCTTTATGTGCTTGGCCAGAATGATTTAATGGTTTATACATAATCATTCTCAGGAGTACTAAAGTAAGCAGTATGCATATATTGGGATGTAAATTGAGCAGTAATATATTTTACATTATACAATGGCAAGAAAGAATCCTGGCTTCTGATTGGTCAGTTGGCCATCACAGCAGGGATGTTATCCTGGCATAACATCCCTGCTGATTGTTAGCCACATCTATTTCTCTATCATCATTTGCATCTTCTCTTAAGAAACAAAACTATTTTTACACACTAACAAAAACATTCTTTAAAATGTTTCTTTTTTTATTATAACACAATAAGCCATTGTATAATAGGAATAATGCTCTCCAGGGTGGGTGTTATGCTGGGATAACATCCCTTCTCAGGTGTTGATGCCCTCAGCTGGTGGCTTCGGGCCCAACTGCCCGAGGTGGGATGTTATCCCAGCATAACACCCACCCTGTCAGCCATTATTCCTTTAGTAAATCTGATATTTATTTATTAATGCATCTAAGGGATTAAATGTTATGCAATATATAATTAAGCTTATTAGAATACAAATCATGCTGATTTTATTTTTAGGGTATTTTAATATGTATGAGACTTTTCATTTTTACTATATAATCAGGTTCATTCTATTGTGGTACCTAGGAGTACAGAAGGGGTATACCCTTTGCTTTTTGTATTTTAAAGATATTAAGAATTTGTACAGGATGCCTATTCATATATGATTTGGGAGAAGTAAATTGTTGATGTATTTTAACCTCTATAAATATTGTAATGACATGACCTGTTGAACAATAAAAAGTGAATAAAAACTAAGAGTCTGCAGGAGAGGGGTTACAGCAAAGATCAAGACTCCTGCTGTCACATGTGGAAACTGCTGTATCGGCATTTCTTTAAAAAAAACTGGCAATGTCCAGGAGATGGAGAAGGACTGGTATAAGTGTTCCCCAACAACGTGGGAACTGGCTAGAACTGGGTGATAGACACCACTGAAGTAAGTAACATAACAGAATAGTTACAATGTGTACCCATTGTGATTGACAGTCTCTTTATTTTCAGTGAAGTACATCCGGTGGGGGTGGGATATAGGATATGGGTGGGGGGGGCCAGGAATGGCATACAATTCAGATTTGGTGGTGGTCTCAAATGAAAGATTTAATGTGTTCCACTGGTTCTTGTACACATTGCAGTTTTCAGTTGAAAACATAGAAACATAGAAGTTGTCAGCAGATTAGGACCACTTGGTCCACATTGTCGGCCCAAAATTCCCAACCTATAGTGCCACCAGAGACCCTACTTGGACTCTGGCTTACACACCCCTCTTGGTTCTAAGATTCCCTTGTGCCTAGCCCATGCATTTTTAAATCCTGTGACTGTTTTAGTCCCCACCACTTCCTCTGGGAGGCCGTTCCAAGTGTCCACCACCCTCTCTGTCAAGAAGTACTTCCTCACATTTCCCCTGAGCCCCCCCCCCCAGCTTCATATTGTCTCCAACTGTCCATCAGCAAATTTTCATTTGGAAAATGCCCCCTTCCTGTAACTGTTTATTACTGTGAGCTAGTGAATGTCTCTATCATATCCCTCCGTTCTTCCTGTCTTATAGGGATTACTTATTTAAATCCCTGATCCTCTCTTCATAGGGCTTCTCATGTAGGCCCTGCACAATTTTGATGCTACATATTCATATACATATGAAAACATGCTTTATCGTGATACTATGGTGAAAAAGGTGTGTACCATATGTCACACAATAGTAATATATGTTAATATTAGCCTATCCTACATTGTTATAATGTGAAATAAATTACACAGGGCAAAAAATGAATACAAACTACAAGACCGAATATTTTCTGTAAAAGGAAAAGGAACACACACAGATGCATCTGTATTGATCTCCATACATCATTTTGTATTGTGAATATCAATGCATGTCCAATATAGACAAGGTATTTGCTTTCACTCAATGGGTCACTTGTTAAGAGCGGGTAGGCAGCACTTGAGTATTATTTCCATAACCTACAGACGGATTGGGATTAATGGTCTTCCATAATGAAATTAATGTCCTAGAAACAGATTTAAGTTTTTTTGCATACAGGAAGGCACATCTGTGCCATCTGTGACAATATATAGTAATACATATGACAAGTAGCTAAGGCAGATTGTCCTACTGTCTCAAGAATTAGAAATGGCCACGGTTTACAGCATTGATGGTCTTACCTAAACGTTATCTTTCATAGTGATAATAAAAGGATGTGACTGCATGAATTATAACAATGTGTATAGTAACATTATATCATACATATAGTAAATGCACAATATAACAGTACATAGAAAATAAAAAAGTTGTCACATATAACTTAAAAAACAAATAATAGTATAATTATCATGCTGCTTGTTACCAGCAGAAGAAAAATGAATATGTAGTATAATATAACACTTGCCTTATAGTTTTTATTTATTTCTTCTTTCTCATTACAGTCCATCCTGGCTTTCCTGCCACACCAAAAGGATGGGCATGGTTGGAGCCAGTCCCAGAGTAACTGGTGGAGGAGGATCCAGTCACTGAGGATGTTGACATTATCATCATGGAAAAACAAAGTATTGTACAATTACGCAATCAGATTTAATAACATAAATTGCAGCTGTTACAGATTATTCTTTACAATTGATAGTAAATAGACTTACATTTATTGAAATGCTCTTGTTTTTTCACTCCCCACAAAACTATCTGTAAACGGCATTAGAAAATAATGTTATTTGCCTTAAACAACGTCACAGCAACATCTGATAGTACTGTAATATTGCTACGTTGACTCAACATGTAATACCTACTATTATACAATCTGTTTAGTAAGTATTAATTTAAAGGAATATATGCAATACATCATCTCTAAGGTACTGTACTAGTGCTGAGTGGGTAAATATATTATAGGATGTAATATTATGAGCAAGTAAGTGAATTGCCAGTAATATAATAATGACATCTGATCATATTACTAAAGTCTATTTTCATGTATTTATGTATTGCAGATGTTAATGCAGATGTTGAGAGCACCGGTAGTGCCACAGAGCAGACCACAGAGGAAGGCAAGCAACCACGAACTGCTTCCTCCGGTGGTCAGGGTAGTGGACCATTGGGTGCCAGAGCCTCATCTGAAGATGAACCACAGCCTGGTATATCTGGTAAATCTAGCCCTGCTGCAGGATGCTTGGCTTGTGCTCACAAATGTAAGTTCAGCAATACTTTTTGCACAGCATTATATATTGTATAGCAGGTACATTTTGTGTCCCAATATATTTCACTATATTCACTATCTGGAGAGTGAACGTAAAATCTATAGGGATGCGCTAATAACCTGAACGCAAACCTACAAAACTTACACATTAATAACATCGGTAATGCTGCTGTGCTGAGCTGGTTGGTGAGTTGGGGGGGAGGATGGCATTCACACATTGCAGGACACATTACAGGACTTTGTCGCACCTCCGAGGGCACCATTGTTATAGCCATTCACAGATTTGCCACATCTAATTGCTGTGCCATTCACAGCCCATTCTCAGCCTACGAGGACACTACCACATGATTATTAGCTCATTCACAGCCACCACAGTTTCTGTGCAAGCAAGCAGCAGTCATGAAGTAATGTAAACCAAACTTTATTCAAGCCATACAAAACTAAAAATTCCAAAACAAACAAACAAAAAAAGAATTTCTCCTTGCTTCTTCCTGTTCTCCCGGTTCAGTCACCACAGTTTAAATGTCCTGCTGTGGCTGCTCTTTCTAAAAGAAAAAGAAATGCTTAGTCTTAGCTACAACAAAGTTGTTAAACCAAACCAAAATGCAGTACAGTGCTGCAATAAAATGAAGCTGGTGCTTACATTATTTAGGCAATTACTGTGCACCTGTAATATGCCTGCCTGCTGAAATCCCCTCATAATATCCTCATGCCATGTCTGTAGAGCAGTAAAACTTGCCTCCAACCATCTGGCATGCTGTTCTTTTAGAGTGAGCTGCTTTAGATCCACATTCCGCTCGGCACTACCAGAAGCAATCTTGTCTGAAATTAGACTGGCATACCATTCCATGAAACAGTTTTTTAAGAGCTCCTTAAATACCTTGTTCACAGATACATTGAAGGGCTGCAGTGCATCAATGCAAGAAGTCGGTACATACACCGGTATTATGCTCACGTCCTCCAATTTTTTGAGCACCATTTCTGTGCTGTAAGCCTCGTACAAGTCCATGATAAGGAGGCATTTTTGTTCATCTGGCAGTCCCAACGTGGTCTTTGTTGTTTGGAAATAGGGTTCCACCACATGTTCAATGAATTCAACTGTGGTATGTTCATTGGCCCACTGATTGATTGATTGTGTGATGTGCCATGAAGGAGGGAATCTCTATGAAGGGGTACATACAGAGGTCTTCCCCTTGTAAATGACCTGTGGGGCTAGCATCTCACCAGCTAAAGTGCATGCAAGGACAATGTAGATCTGGCGCTTTGCATGCAACTTTTGTCCCCTTCCTCCAACTAAACCCCATTTGCTTGAGGAATTCCCAAGTCCATTTGATGGAAAGAACAAGGTGGCCACAATTCTTAAACAAAAGCTGCGGTGCGTTAGCCTTCACAGTGCCAATGACCACCACATGGATAACTCGAGCATCAGCAACTGCTCCCTCAGCACGCATGGAGCGGACAACTTTCTTAAGCTGCTCCTCAAAATTGTCCACAAGTGTGTTAGTCTTCCACAAGGCTTGCAAGGTAGGAATGGGGAAAGTGTTGTGGGGTACCCAGCTTTGTTTACAGAGGCCAGGTAATCTGCTTTAAATTTGCAGACCGTGCTTTCATTGATTATCCAACTGTTCTGGGATTGATGAAAGCACTCGGCCGCCATGTCCCCATTTTCAGTCACACACTTCCCAAGTTGGTATCGTAGGCTAGGGGTGTATGTGGCACATGTGGAGGGCCTGCTTTTCTTGGCTGGAGGGGGTGATAGTTTTCTTGCCACTGATGCCTCAACATGAAGCTCCACGTCACACACTTCCCAAGCTGGTATCGTAGGCTAGGGGTGTATGTGGCACACGTGGAGGGCCTGCTTTTCTTGGCTAGAGGGGTGATAGTTTTCTGCCACTGATGCCTCAACATGAAGCTCCATGTCACACTTCCTAAGTTGGTATCGTGAGGCTTGGGTGTATGTGGTACACGTGGAGGGCCTGCTTTTCTTGGCTGGAAGGGTTGATAGTTTTCTTGCCACTGATGCCTCAACATGAAGCTCCACGTCACACACTTCCCAAGTTGGTATCGTAGGCTAGGGGTGTATGTGGCACACGTGGAGGGCCTGCTTTTCTTGGCTGGAAGGGGTGATAGTTTTCTTGCCACTGATGCCTCAACATGAAGCTCCACGTCACACACTTCCCAAGCTGGTATCGTAGGCTAGGGGTGTATGTGGCACACGTGGAGGGCCTGCTTTTCTTGGCTGGAGGGGGTGATAGTTTTCTTGCCACTGATGCCTCAACATGAAGCTCCACGTCACACACTTCCCAAGCTGGTATCGTAGGCTAGGGGTGTATGTGGCACATGTGGAGGGCCTGCTTTTCTTGGCTGGAGGGGGGGATAGTTTTCTTGCCACTGATGCCTCAACATGAAGCTCCACTCCAGAGCTCTCTGAAAGTTCCTCAGCATTCAAGGCGCTCGTCTCCATAGGATATTTACACTTACACTGGGACAACTTGATGCATTTCATCAATGACATGCTGGCACAAGATACAGTACAGAACTGAGCACATCAGAGGTTCGTGCAGTACAGGTGCGGCACTGATAAGTGCAGTCAGGGTGATTGAAACTAGTTAAATACTGTTGTCAATTACAGTCAGCACTCAGCCGTTTCAGCTTCAGTCAAACACTGTAGTTGCCAATACTGCTGCAGCGCGATTCCTACCTGACGCTAATATGTATAGCAGGTTGGGTTCTGCTAAAATTGTGAGATGTGAATTCAACCTGCTATACAGTAACTAATTCTTTTTTTTTTCAGTTTTTCTTTTAGCTGGGGGGCTTCTATGTCAGCCAGCAATTCTGGTAAGATATTATATTAAGTGACAGTGCATGGCAAGCCTACAATGATATTGATATCTGTCTCTTGCAGCTAGTGCAGAATGCGGCAGCAAGACTTTTGACTGGTACATCCAGGTCCAGTCATACTACGCCTGTGCTGTGCAAACTGCACTGGTTGCTGGTACAATGGCGGATCACCTTCAAGGTCGGTCTGCTGGCCTATAAAGCCCTACTTGATCAGGGAACCCTGATATCTGCAAGAGCTTCTTGCTCCCTACTGCCCCTCCCACTCACTCGGATCCACCAGCGAGGGATTGCTAGAGATTCCCAGGGTTTGGCTAAAAACATCTGGGGCATGTGCTTTTTCTCATGCAGCCCCTAACCTGTGGAATTCTCTACCTCATCAGTTAAGGGAATCCCTGACCGTCTCAAGTTTTAAAACAGAGTTTAAAACCTATTTATTTAATCAGGCCTTTTTCTGAATGTTTTTAAATAATTTCACTATTATTATTATTTGTTTATAATTTATGTGCATTTTATTGTACAGCGCTTTGATATATGAAAGGTGCTTAAGAAATAAATGTTACTTACTTACTAAAAATGTGGTTGTGCTGCAGTACTGATGTAAGTACTGCATCACAATAACTTTTCGTTATGCTGCAGTAATTATGTTGCAATGCAAACAAACAATCACATGTTTGCTTAATTCATTCTGTCGCTTGTATCAAGTGTTCAATACACTCGAGTGAAACCCTTCAAGGTACTGTACCAGCACTTTTTTAAAACATAAAATGGTGAAAGTAATCATTTATCAATTTGCTCTGTTCATACCTCTCAACCTATAAACCTACTAATGTGGAACAGAGACCATAGCAATGTGTGACAAATGACCCAAATGTGGAACACCCTATTTTTTGTAGCGCGCGAGTAGCTCAGCCATCTTATGGTGCATCAATAAAGTTATTTTAACCATTTGTGGTTTTGTGTGTTTTTGTAATAAAATCTTATTATACCAATGTGTTGCAACTTTTTCCAGCGGTGGTAGAGATGCTGCTGCTGCTCTTCTACTACTCTACCATCTGTGGCATGTCTGTTGGCCCACCAGGGAGGGACTGAACCTAAAACCACACAGGAGGACCCACCCAGTCTGCTCTGCACCATATAAACACACACACACACACACACACACACACTATCCAGCACTAAAAAATAAAAAATACAGCTAAAGGAGGCACACAGACATTTTCAGCTGCAATCTCCATCATCAAAACCCAACTCTAGGGTATGTTAAAAAAATCAAAACCTTGATAAAGCATCTGTGATATGAAATGTACTACAAGGGGATGCTATACTTTATTTATAATAAATTTGTATTTTTGACGTGACTCAGAGTTGGTTTTGATGGTGCAGATTGCAGCCGAAGTGTTTGCACAGCCAAGCAAATAGTCAACTTCCAAAATGAATTTAAATTACACAAATTAAGTTGGCAGGCTGGCTGAATGATGAACAATTAATGCTGGTGGTGGCTTTTCTCCTGGCTGGTCTGATCATTAGACCCGCAGACAGAGCAGAGGGGACAGCACCAGTGACCACCAGCCAACACAGATTTGTCAGACCAATCACAGCAGTAGAACTGCAGCCAAGCCAACTTCCATTATTATACTGCTGGTCTGTTAGAAGGAAGTGGAAGGAACTTGGCAGCAGAGTACTGTGAGTGCTGCTGCTCCCAACTTCTCCAAGGAGGAACTGTTCGTTCTTTAGGTCCACATCTCCCTTTATTACTCCTCCAGCTCACCCTCTGCTCTGGCGACTGGCAGGCATCTTCTTGATTACAGGGCCCAGGCACTGTCCAGCCCAGCCCAGCCAGGTCGGTTCGCCTCGTCCCCATGATCTACCTCCGAGAGTCGAGCCCTCTCTTGGTCCTGAATGATGCACTGCAGAGTAAGTCTGTGTAAGAGAACCCCCGCCCGCTCTATTCCCCAACAAAGCACATATTTTCGAAAAGGATTTTTTGCAGTACTGAATACTAACCCTTCAGTCAGTCAGGTGAAGTGGTGGTTGGTTGGTCGGCCTTCCCCTCCGGGACTCAGATGTTGGCTGGCAGTGTTCTTCTGCTGTGGCTCATTCTCTGGGGGCTGTTGTTTCAGTGCCTCGTTCCTCTGGTGGGCTTCCTTCCGGGTAGTGCAGCACAGCAATTGGGACTTGCTGGTCCTTCACTGTAGCGGTCCTAGCCTCAAAACAATCCCGATGCTATGGTTCCCCCTCTGGGCAGCAGGCTGCTTTAATAGCCTGATAGCAGACGTGAGGGGGGACCTGACAATCAGCACAGCAGCACTAATCAGTTTGTGGGGTGGGTCGGGCTGTGCTCTTCACTCTCTTCTCGTTGGTTCAGTGGCTGATGACACCTCCCCAAGAACCCCACCCCCCGACGTCATTACGGAAATGCTAGTGCTGGAAGATTTAATTGGAGGTGAAGAGCCAGCCCAGGAGAATTTTAAAAAAAAGGAACAGTGGCAAACAAAGGAACAAGGTAACAGTGCTGAGCGCGGTGTGGCCACGTGGTTTTAGCGTTCACGCGGAACAAAGGTGCCAAATGCGGGGCGGCGGTACAGGTGGACCAATGGGCTCTGAATTCGGAACATCACGCAAAATCCGGTACACTTGAGAGGTATGGCTCTGTTGACTGTGTGGAGGGAGGAGCATCCATTTCCACCAATTAATGACCATCACTTCAGCAAACAGGTTGCCAAACAAATGAGACCTCAGCCAAGAAGCTGGATGGACGAATGGCTATGGACAAGGGGGTTGAGTACCATCAAGACAGTATCAAAGTGACCCTGATAAGTACAGAACTGTAATCAGGGATGGTGGCTAGTGTAACCCCCTGCAAATGGGGGTTCCCAAAAGTCTTCCAGGAGCTTGCCTGAATGCTCCAAGCCTGGGTGGTGTTCGGTGTCTGAGCTGCTTAACTGTGGTTGCAAGTGAGTGCTGTCTCTTTAAGAGCTGTCTGCTTGCAGACTTAATTAGTTTGTATGGGGGGACTGTGTATTTAATGCTCGAAACCCACCCGAGCTGTGGAGTAATCGCTCCATTTTGCGGTCGCTGAAGGTGCAAAGGGAGCTCATCTGAAAGCTGTAACTGTTTGCCTGTAATCATTTAAAGCATTAGTACAATTGTAGTTTGTCTAACCTGCCTTTATTGCAGCTGGGACTCTGTGTGTGTTATCTCTGCATTTTGGACCTAAACTGCTGTGCTGGGCCAGTTGGGTTAAGGGAGCCCTAAAATGGAGCCTGTGGATGAATCAGAACTTGGACTCTTAATTTTGAGCCAGCCACAAGGGGATTGTATGGGCAGTGACTCTGGGAAATGTAGTTTTGACCTTGGCACCTTTTTCTACCAACAGAGGGAGTCTTATTGTGAGTGACAGCCAAACCAGCCAACAGAATGGTGTGGAGCTCAAGGAAATGCCCTGCTTTGTGACTGGAAATATTAGATCAGTTGTGACTGTGAAGAGAGAAGGAGCTTTGTGCTTCTGCAGTGTATAGTTTCGCATGGGAAGCGCGTGTGAGGCCCTGAGTTTCGGTCTGCAGCCTCTGTGAGTGCCAACTGAATCTGATTTGTGAGGAGAAAGAAGCACTAGAAGTGTGGAAACCAAGCTCACCCTGTAGAAGACTGGAGAAATTTCTGAATTGCGCTCAGTCTGTCAGGAACTGAAGCTGCTGTGTGTGCTCCTCGGGTATTTTGCAGTAATTGCAATCGGGATCGAGGAGCAGCCTGCCTGGTATAGTACTTTCCTTTTACATATGAACGTGTGTAGTGCTTGTGGGGAATCGCTATTTCCAATCCCCAGTGCTGTGTGCTGTGTGTTGAAGCTGGAAGCAAACCCCAGCTTGTCTCGGACTAAATCCGTTTGCTATCAACTGCAGTGGGGTCCAGTCACAAGGACTTTGTCTCCATGCCTTATTGTTCTGGCAATCCAGAAGAACATCCACCATCCAGTTCTCAGCTTAGGTATTGTGAGTACAAGTCAGGATATTCCCCTGCAGCCTGTTTTCAATCACAAATGTGTCATCTAATTCATGTTGTTTCACTGCTTCATGGACTGAGCCATCCGACTCCGGATTACAATTGGGTGTTGTGCATATATTTTCTTCTACAGGGCCCTATCCATCTGCACCTGCCAGCCAACCCTGGGCAACAGACATGGCTAGCCTCCCCCCCAACCTGGGTACCCAGAGTGTGACTTTTCAGACCCCGTATGTGTGCACAGTAATGTGATTTAATGCCACCAATTAACCTGATTCCCCCCTCCCGTGTTACTGCCCCCTAAATAAATCAGATTTGTTGTTGTTATACTATATACTGTCTGTGGTGTTGGTGCTTATGGAAACAGTATTGTATTTTGCTGTGCATGTTGTTTAACCTTATTTTACAGGGGGTCCTCAGAGACGTGCTGCATAATCGAGGGTAAGTGGTACTTTATGAATGAACAGTGTGTATACATGGGGTATTGGAGCTGTAACTCCTGTGTACTGAATGAGCCACTAGAGGGAACTAAAGGGGGTCACAGTGTCCCAGAGGGCTGTGACCAAGCTAGTCTAACGACTACAAACCCTGACCTCTGGGTGGAGGCACCCATCATAGAACCTAGGCCCCTCAACCTGTCCATAGTCAAGCAGGCAGGGGTAGTAGCCCTTGGGATAGCTCCACCTGGGGGTTACACTAGCACAATAAGCCAAGGTGGAGGAAGGTGTGTGAATCAGTCTCACTGTTGTGGTGATTGGGGGTGACCAGCAGTTGCAAAAAAAATTTTTTTTACTGAAATGGAGAAAAACCAACAACATAGAAGAAAATGCATTTTTTGTTCTGTAGAATCTGAGTGAAATGAAACTGTGGTGGTTTTCTATGTTGTAGTTTCCATTACACTATACAGAACAAAGTATGGGCAACCATACTCTACAAGGCTGTGTTACCAGCGTGAGTTGTTATGACAACACAGAAGTCTTGAGCTTCAGTGTTAAGGTCTCTCTCTCTCTCATCCTGACAACCCCTCATTGGAAGTACAATGTGGTTCTGTATGGTTGCCCATACATGATTCGCAATCTACTCTATAGAGATGTCTGCTTGTCTATGCATTTTAAATGCATTATTCACTTACAAAGAAGTCATAATGTGCTTTACAAATAATGTTCTTAATCTGCACATATTCTTAAGTATTTTTCTTTTGTTATTTTTCCTTCAGCAGCTCTACCTGCTCACCGATATTGTCTGATTGGTGTTAAGTGAGTTAAGTTATACATTTATTGAATGTCACATTACTTACATTGCATTACAAAATGGGTAAGATAAAATCCTGTTATGTGATTGGTAATAGCTGTGAGCAATAACCACAATGATTTTTCTGTCATTTAATAAACAATATAACAGCTGGCCCGGTGGCACTAAGGGCTGAGGTGCTGAATGCCTTACCTCATGCCATGCCAGCAACCTGTGTTCGGGACTGAGCATGGGTTGCTGAGGGATGGCTGGGGAGGAGAAGGATCGAGTGTCCAAGGGACTGCTCTCCTCTCCAGGAAGGGGGGGCTGGCAGTGTTCAGCATAGACTGGCCCCCAGCAGCAGCTGGGGGGGCGGTGCACCAAAACTGATAGAAGAGGTGCGGAGAGGGGGCAGACGCCTGGAGGAGCATGTGCGTATGCATGCATGCTTCCTCCACCGGAGTCCTGCATGCCCCCTCTCAGCAAAAAAGGGGAGAAAAAAGCAGGAAAAAGGCCCTGGTTGCTCGGCTTGATGGCCATTTGTCCGATTGTGCACCTCCAGTGGGCATCGCTGCACATACTGGATCCAGTCCTGGCAGGGAAGATGAGGGTCTACCCCACCACCCTGCCATAGGGGGGCAAGCCGTGAGGGTAAAACGGTGATGGCCCACAATGTGGAGGTGTGGGGGAGGGACAGCAGCTGGAGGACAAGGTTGCCAGGTAGATTCGGCCAACCAGGGGCCAAAGGAGAGAAACATTACCAATTAAAAAAAAAATAAACAATATATTACAAAGCAGGTTTTTAGCTATTACGTAATCAACACGCTTTCTCCATCCAACTCCATGATTCAAAAGCACTCAGCTAACCTCTTTTTTTTTCCAGCCCAAAGAATTTACATAGAGGGTGCCGAGGGTGGGCTTTTGGTAATTACCTAAGAATCACAGCCCTTGTCATGTGTTAGTGGTTGCTTATTTATGTTCTACAACTGTAACATACCAGCTGCTATTTAAAATAGATATACTCTGTTGAGACACTATGTACAGCAATAAAGGTTACATTACTCAGCTCACAACAGTACCAATAGGTACAATCAAAGTTGTCTGTTAAACTGAACATAGTTAAAAATGAGGTAATTTCACATACAGTACTGAAAAACAGCACTGATTACTACTTAGTTACCCCAACTTTGCTAGAGAAATCCTGTTCTATGCAGTCACAGTATCTTTCACAGTTAACAGTCTCTCATGTACAGCCCTACATATTGCATGTCTTTCGTTGTTTTTATTTCAGTATTTCTTATGGTGAACAGGTGTTCCATTGCAAAAAATAAGATTCTTTGGATGTTGAAGTTTAGTACAACAAAACAGTATTTATGTGCTTATGTCTGTCACATTTCGACAGAAGCAGCACTGGTAACTGGTGATGGTATACTCTCACAACCTTGCAAACAGTACAGTCCCCCCCATTGCATCCTCGGTTTATTAGGATAAAACAACCTGTGGTCATTTGGTAATTTCATTAATAACTACTGCATCTCTCCTCTATCATGCATCTATCATACCTATTGTATTGATATGCTAATTGATTTCAGTGTGCAGAATCACATGTTACTTGCATAGCATGAAACAGTGTGAAATCATTTGCATTCAAGATTTATAGCATCTAGACATTTGCTACCACAGTACAGTAATTATATATGCTTGTAGCATATGTCACAAACAGCTCTGGTAATGGTATTCTCCCCCATAACCTTAAAACCTTTACACACTGCATTCTTCATTTGGTTCAAATACACACCATACACTAATGAATTCATTTCTAGCCCTCTGATACCCAACAAATGTCCTGCTGTTTCATGTAACTGGCTGTAGATGTAGTTGAAATGTGCTTACTGCTTTCAGTGTGTAGAATAGTATGTGACTTGAATAATACTGCTTGCTATTCACAGCTCAAGCTATCTATCCAGAGGAAGAAAAGTCAATTACAGATATGCAGAAACTAACACTGTATTTGTTGTAATTACTGTTTTAGTTCTTTTCTTTTAAAGAACATCCAACACCAGCCTTTAGCAGTGAGCAGGAACTCTGGCGTGTGACACAGCAAGTCAGCCCTCTGGCTGAGTCCTTCTTGGTGGTGCACGGCACCCAGCACTAAAGAGCTGCCAGCATGTGCCACCATGAGTGACTCAGCCAAAGGACTTGTGAAGCAGCGTGTATTCTCAAAAGTAGCAATGTGGTCCTAAATACAAGTATAAAATAACTTAACGAAAACTTCCAGGAGCACCTTGCTGCTGCTGAGACCACACAGGACTTGTTGTGGCAGATGCAGGAGGAAATGCGTGATACGAGGAATTGTCAGATAAGCAGCAAACAGCAGGAGCAAGGCTATACTGCTTTTTATGTGTTTTGTACTCTCAAAGTTCAAATATTGCACGTTGTGGCCTTGAGGGTGCAAGGTAGGCTGAGGAGGGGAGCCCACTCTAGCCACTTTTTGGTATACCAGGGGTCTAGAGGAGTATTCTGGGACTGAGGTGGATTATCCAGACCTCCCAATAAAACAAACCCCTTAACCCCTGTAATGCTGTGCATTGGGGAGCAATCGCTTTAATAGCGGCTATAAGAGGGTTCAAATCCACTTCCAGTTCTCCACTATTAAGCCTCTGCCTCTAGTGAGCATCAGCAAGTGCTGAGCAGAGGCAACACTGGCAGAGGCAAGTTGCACCTGCCTGCATCAGCCGAGGAAGGTGAGGGAGGTGGCCCACCCATTTGGTAGTAGTAAGTCTCTAGAAAGGCTAGTAAAAATTTAAATAATAGGCATGGAGCATATAAATCCTACAGAGGATTTTTAGGTATCCTCTTTGACTTAGGCACAGTTTCTAGATGCATTAATTGCTTAATGTACATAACAAATGTTTTGGACAAAGAGTAGGAAATATATATATATATATCTTATATGTAAGGAGCAGGCTAAACTACTATTAGAGATAAAAGATTTGAAAGAAAAATTAATTAAGCTAGAAGGTAATAACACCATATCTGGGGAGGAAAATAATACATACACCACCAGCACTATATGTGCAGAGAAGACTAAAACCAAAAGTCTCTGGGAGGATAGCGAAGAAAGCAATGGGAGACATGCAAATGGAGAACATGGGGAAATGGTGAATGATATCAGGTAACTAAGAAACAGTGTAAAAGGGGGGAGGAATGCTATAAGCAGGGAGGATGTAAAGCTTGTTTAAGCACAGACCCCTAGAAATGGAAGCAGAGGTAGTAGATTCTGAAAAAGCAATGAAGGGGAGAGCACAATAAATCCAAGATACCCAAGAAGTTGTTTGTAATGTGACTCACTGCTGAGAAAATGTGATACAATAACATGTGGGAAGGACAAAGAAAATAAGATAGTTACATGCCTACCTGCACGAATAAATGATATTAAGATTAGTATCCCTAAACTACTACATAAAAGTGGAACTAATCCAACTGTGGTGATTCACATAGGTATAAACAGCACTGGTAGAGATCACAAGGAAGAGATTCTAGAAATTGGAAGACACATAAAGCAAGAGGGAGGAAACACGATCATATCAGGCATACTACCAGTAGCTAAGGGACACCCTGAGAAAAATAAAACTATAGAAAGAATAAATGTATGCCTACAAACAGGTGCAATATGTTGGGAATAAGATGTATTAACTCTTGGGATGCATTCTTTGGAAAGAAACACCTGTATACTAATGACGGGTTATATCTCAACAAGGCAGGAACTAATATTCTGGGAAGGCTTATTACAGAGAACATGCCAAGAGAAAGTTTAAACTGATACCTAAGAAGGTTGGGACAATTCAAGATAGCACAGATATAAAGGCTATATTATTAAATGACAGAAGTTTAGGAAACAAAAAAGAAGAATTCGAAATCCTATTATATTTGGATAACATCGATGTTCATGCAATAATGGAGACATGGTGAAGGGAAGAAGAGTGGGGTAGGGAGATTGAAGGTTACAATATCTTCTACAGAAACCAGAGAAGTAAAGTGGGAGGTTGGGTGGCTCTGTATCAGTCAATCAAATCTTTATTTATTCAGGCGAACATCATTGAGCAGAGCTCATTTGCAAGATGGACCTGATAAGGTCAAGGTTCAATAGTTGGTACATAAACAGATACATTTAAAACACTTATATATGCATAAACAGATACATTCAAAGCACTTATATATACAATAATCAAGAGACAGAAGTTGATTAAAACATAACAGGACAAGGTAGGATATATGAAAATTACAATAGAAAATACAGTATATACATATCCCAATGGAGGAGTCAAGGCATGCATGCAACATAAGGTACCCAAAATTTCCAGGTTCCACGGCAAGCTAAAGCAGACAAGGAGACACAGTGTTTGAGTAACTGAGAAAATGGTGATCACAGCCTTTGGTAAATGACATGGAAGGGAGGGTATAGGGGAATCCGACAGGGGCTGGGGCTAATACTAGGAGGTATGAGGGAGTAATTAGGGTTGGGGTAAGGGCCAGGAGTTAGTGGGAGAAGGTTATAGTCAGGGGTAGCAAGATCTATGTAGGTAGAGTTATAGGGAACTGAGGTACCATAATATGAGGGCTGCCTGGGAGGGAGAACTGAGGAGATAATTAATGGGAACTGAATTGCCAATTATGATATTTGTCTGGAAGGGGGAGGGTTAGGAATGTGAATAGACTAGATCTTGTGGTAGCAGTTGCATTTCTCTGAGAAGAGACTTATGCAAAGCTGTTTAAAGGATGCTAGATGTATAAGATTGGTCAGCTTCAGGGTCTTCTGTAGAGTATTCCATGCCATAGCTAGAGAATAGCTGATTGCAGACCTCCCTTGCCGGATGTTGACTTTAGGTACCTTTAGCATGATGAAGTTGTTGCTTCTTAGGGCATAGGAGCTAGCTGTGGCCTGTATGAAGCAGTCTAAAATATAGTTTGGAAGTTTCTTAGACAACACTCTGTAAATCCATATAGTGCAGCATTTCTGTTCCTTCTGAGGTGTAGGGATGCCCATCCGACTGCAGCATAGAGAGAGCAATGATGGAGTGTTAAAATGGAAGATCTGTTATGAACCTTAGTGCTCTGTGGTACAGTGTATCCAATTTGCTTAGATAGGAGATGGGGCAGTGACTGTAGAGGAAGTCTGCATAGTCAATAACTGAAAGAAATGTGGCCTGGACCAACCTCATCTTAGAGTCTCTGGTTAGGAAGTGTTTTATTCTGAAGAATAGGCCAAGCCTTTGGCGAAGTTTTTTCGGAAGCTCTTCAATGTGATGTGTGTAATCAAGCCTGCTATCTATCCACACACCCAAATATTCGAATTTTTCTACATAGTCCAGGCTTTCTCCAAGGATAGTGGATAGCTGGGGGAGATTGCTTAGTGAGGAGGTATTAGTATAGCTTTGATTGGAGAAGAACATTGCTTTTGTTTTCTTTGCATTTAAAAGAAGCTTTTTCTCAAGTAGTTGATGTTGCAATAAGGAGAATTCTGCTTGTAAAATTTCACAAGCTATTGCAGGTGATGGGTTGCTGACATACAATACAGTGTCATCTGCAAAGAGGTGAACAGTGGCTTTGGTGAGGTTTGAGTCAATATTATTAATGTAAATGGCAAAAAGGATAGGGCCCAGGATAGATCCTTGCGGAACTCCTCTTAGAAGTGGTTTTAGTGGGGATAGATCACCTTCAGTTTTCACTTGCTGTGACCTATCCATAAGGTAACACCTGAACCATTTAAGGGAGGGTGGGCTAAGCCTAAGGAATGCAAGGAAGAGAGTAGCAGCTCATGGTCCACTGTGTCGAATGCCTTGCTTAGATCAAGAAATACAGCACAGACACTATTCTTTTTGTCCAATTCGGTTTGCCAGTCATTTGTAACTTTGGCCAGTGCAGAGCTAGTGCTGTGCCTAGCCCTAAACCCATACTGAGCTGGATTTAAGAGATTAGCATCTTCAAGGTATTCTCTTAGCTGGATGCACACTAATTCTCTAGCATCTTGAATAGCACTGGAAGAATGGATATGGGCCTGTAGTTGTTGAGGTCCATGGGGTCCCCTGATTTTAGTAGGGAAACACTTGGGCTGTTTTCCATTGTAGGAATAGAACCAGAGGTTAATGATAGATTAAAGAGATGTGTTAAGGGAACTGCAAGTGCATGTATTGCAATCTTTAGAAAGTAGGGGTCAAGAGAGTCTGCCCCTGTGCTTTTTTTGATATCCATTTGCAACATTAGCTCCTCTACTTGCTTCAACAGAACCGGTTTGAAGAAGGAAGAATCAGTTCTCTGAGCTCCAGTGTACTGGGAGCTTAGTTGTGTATGCAGCAGATTAGCTGGAGAGGTGTCAAAAGCAAGGCCAGCAGTTGTGAAGTGATTATTGAAGGCATCCAGTACTTCCATTCTGTCTGAGATAGTACCCTTATTGTGGTGCAATTGAGTTGGTAGTGAGGTGCTAGAGACCTGCCCTAAAATACCCTTAATGGTGCTCCAGAACCTAGCAGGACTGTGGTAGGAGGAGTCAAGTTCAGCCATATAAAAGGCAGCCTTTGCATCCCTTACTTTCCTGGTGCAGCTGTTTCTGGCTTTCTTAAACATCACCCAGTAATTTGGGTTCTTGGTCTTCCTTGCCAGTTTCCATAGCTTGTCTCTCTCCAGCAGTGCAGATTTAAGGTCAGCTGAAAACCAGCGGCAAGATTTGTTTTTTATTCGAACACTAGTGATTGGTGCACGAGTGTTAAGGGCATCTAGTATTATGCTGTTTAACACCTGATGTGCTTTTTCCACAGAATGTGCAAGATAAAACTCTTGCCAGCTTGTAGAGTGAGTTAGGTCATGGAGATATCCCTCAATATTGATGTTTTTCTTGGATCTCCTCAGTAGGAATTTTGCTGGGGTTGTTGATTTGCCTGATGATCTTACTCCTGCAATGAGGCAGTGGTCACTTATGTCACTGAAAAGCACTCCAGTGTGCGTGAATAGGTGGGGTTTATTCACCAGAATGATAAGTAATGTGCTGTTGTTTCTATTCTTTAAGTTGATTCTTGTTGGCTCATTTATCAGTTGTGAGAACCCATGTGTATCACAGAATGATACTAATGGTGTGGCTGCCTTGGAAAGCCAATTTAGATTTAGATCACCTAGGATTATGATTTCTTCAGAGCCCGGTTTGATTAGATTCCCCTGTATATTAGAGAAAGCATTGAAGCTAGTATTTTAGACAAAATGGATGCATATGTAAGAAGTACAGAGCAACTCTGGGTAGAGATAAAACTAAAAAACTATAGAAAAATAATTACAGGGGTTTGTTACAGAGCCCCTAACCTAATAGCTGAGAAAAATAATAATTTCATTAAAGTATTAGAGAGCATTGATCCAGAACAAGATACACTGATAATGGATGATTTCAACCTCCCACATGTAAACTGGGGGACAAAGACAGCAACCTTAACACTGGGAAAGAAACTGATTAAAATTATCATGTCACTTAACTTATATCAATATGTAACTCAGAATACCAGAGGTGAAAATATACTGGATTTAGTCCTAAGCAACTTGGAAGAGGATTTATTTGATTGTACTGTGTGTGAACCACTGGGAACAGTGACCACAATACGGTATATTTTAAGTTAAAAGTTTGTTGAAGACCTCTTAAGTACAAGACCTGGATTAAATGTTATACCAGGGCTAACTTCATAGAAATGAAAAAAATATTTCAAGGATTGGGATTGGAAGAAAGACTTTGAGGGAAGAACCCTGGAACACAAATCAAATATACTTAACAGCAAACTCTAGTATTATATAACCAAGTATGTACTGGTAAAGGAAAAGTATAGCAATACAGGTAGAATCCCAATATGGTATAATGGCACTATAAAGAAATTGATTAGATACAGTATAAAAAAGGTCTATACCAATTATAAGAAAGCACCAACAACAGAAATGTGGAAGCTTTATAAAAATAGGGCTAAACAACGTTCATCCACAATTAAGAAATCAAAAAGGGAATATGAAAGAAGACTTGCTAACAGAACAGCGGATAATAAAAAAACATTTCTTCAGCTGCATGAACAATGTCAAGACGGAAGCCAAAAATCAGACCTATTAAAAGTGGGAATTAAGTAATCCATGAAGGCACAAAAACAGCTGTATTATTCAATAAACATTTCTTGCATATATTCCAGCAGAAAGATAGTAAAATAACAGATGACATAGTGGATGAAGACAGAACAGAAACATTTAGTTTAACAGATGTTAAAAATAAACTCATTCATTTAGATCCAAATAAATCACCAGGACCTGATGGCCTGCGCCCTAGGTTGATAAAGGAACTAGCGAAGGATTTGGCAAGCCTATTAACAGACATTTTCTCAGGCTCTGTACGGAAAGGCAGAGTTATAGCTGAATAGAAGGTGGCTAATGTTATACCTATTCATCAAAAGGGACCAAGGGAAGTTGTTGGTAATTATATAGACCTATAAGTCTTACATCTATTATATGTAACATCATAGAAGACTTTATAAAGCAACAAATAGACAATCATGTGTAGACCAAAGGACTAGTGGACATCTCCCAGCATGGTATGACACCTAAAAGATCATGTCTTACAAACCTTTTTCACTTCTTTGACCCTATCAGCAGAGCACTGGATAAAGGACTCCCAGTAGATGTCTTGTTTTTAGACTTCTCAAAAGCATTTGATATAGTGTTCCATTCAAATCTAATTGACAAACTTAACGAAGTGGTACTTGATGCTAGCATTGATAATTGAGTGCATTCATGGCTAGACAGGAGGAGGCAAAGAACAAGTGTCACAGGTCACTACTCAGAGTGGGGTGAGGTCACTAGTGGGGTCCCGCAAGGATCGGTGTTGGGACCTACACTCTTTAATCTTTATGAGCAGCAACTTCAAAGTGACTTTGCTAATCTTGAGAAGTGGTTCCTAGATCATAAACTAATCCTGAACTATAAAAAACTAAATCTATCTTTTTCTCTAGCTACCTTAACAAGCATTGTTGCTACCCCCTATCCCTATGCAGTCTTGCAGGGGCCCCCCCTTGATCTGTTCCAACATTTTGAATACCTCGGGATCACTATTGACAACTTGTTGTCCTACACTCTCCATATTGATGACACGGCCAAAGCTATCAATAAACGTATTGGGCTGCTTTATCATCATAGGCACAGTTTGACTCCTGAAGCCCTTAAAGTAGCTGTCCACAGCACTGTGGGCTCCTTTGTTGACTACGGCCTACCTATATATGGCTCTGCCTCTGACACTGCCCTCCGGCGCTTAAAAACTGCCTTAAATGAAGTTTGCTGGCTAACCATTGGGGCATCTAGGCTGACTCACACCTGTGACCTGTATACCACTGCACAATGGCTCCCACTTAATGGTTGACTTAAATTTCAAACCTGCCTTCTGGCAAAAAAAGCCAGCCTTGGAACACTCCCACCCGGGGTTACTCAACTCCTGATGCCTTGAACTAACCAGCAGCACACACGTAACTCTGAATGTCAGACCTTCATTACACCCAGATGTCGCGCTTCCCAAGGCCAAAGGTCTTTTGCGCACCATGCCCTACTTTGGTTCAACTCCATTCAGGAAGACCTGGTGCATATACCTACAATGGGTGGTTTCAAATTCTGACTCAACAACGGCTGCTAAATGACGCCCATTGTGACTGTCATCCTTAGCGTCACCAGCCCTCTCTTTCACCCCTTACTATCTTGCTCTTCCCCTAACCCTTCCCCCTAGCTCCCCTGGCCTTCCCTCCCTCCCTCTCTCCCCCCCACCTGCTGCCCTCATACGTCCCCTCTTCCCTCCTCCCAGCTTAATTTGTCACAATATTGCTCGCTCATTATTTGACATTTGGGGCTTCTCCCCCTCAACATCTTGTTTCCATTCCACCCCTAGAACCATATTTTCTGCAGACAAATGACTGGTTTCACTGTCAGGCATCTCATACCCCTAAGTGTGTTAGTTAGTCCTTGTTCCCTTATCCTAACCTCCTGTGTAAGATGTACTACTCTGGTAAATCTGTTGTATCTACTTCCACTGTAACTGTACTATTCTGTTTGTATTGTGATCATGATGTGGAATCTATGTAAAGAGCGCTGAGCTCAAGTGGTGTTATCTGAGACATTAATAAAGTAAATAAATAAAATAATATCTCATCCATGCAAACATCAAATAACACCTGGATATGCAAGTTTGCAGATGATGCAAAGCTGGGAGCTATTGTTGGCAACACCAAGGCCATTACACACTTTTAAAGAAAAATACATAAGCTACAAAACTGGACAGAACAACACAAGCTAACTTTTAATTTGGACAAATGCAAAGTAATGCATTTGCATGTGTGAAACAAGATGGCTATATATATATATATATATATATATATATATATATATATATATATATACATATAAAGACAAAGAACCTCTGTGCACAAACACTGAGGAGAGTTACCCAAAGGGCATTTGGCTGGGAAGCCAAGTTTCAAGAAAATACAAAATCACACATGCCCACACAATGCAAAGCATCATGGGCTGCATATGCAAATCACCATGGAATGTTATGCTGGTTCAACTTTAAGCAGAATTGCATGGTGCCGAAAGGCCTCTCACACAGTTTGCAAAGGGTGCTAACAGATGACATAGACACGTGTTTCGTCCTACCAGGACTCATCAGTATGCCTCCTCTGTTTGACACCCCAGTGGAATGAACCAGCTACCCTAAGAGCTTAAAGCTGAACCAGCATAACATTCTGTGGTGATTTGCATATGCAGCCCATGATGCTTGCATTGTGTGGGCATGTGTGATTTTGTATTTTCTTGAAACTTGGCTTCAGCCAAATGCCCCCTTTGGGTAACCCTGCCTCAGTGTAAAAGACAGAGGTTCTTGTCTTTAAATAGTTTTTTTATTTTAATGGGTTCACCACAACATAACCAAGACACACTGTCTTAGGGTAGCTGGCTCATTCCACTGGGGTGTCAAACAGAGGAGGCATACTGATGAGTCCTGGTAGGACGAAACACGTGTCTATGTCATCTGTTAGCACCCTTTGCAAACTGTGTGAGAGGCCTTTCGGCACCATGCAATTCTGCTTAAAGTTGAACCAGCATAACATTCTGTGGTGATTTGCATGTGTAGCCCATGATGCTTTGCATTGTGTGGGCGTGTGTGATTTTGTATATATATATATATATATACCTAAATGGTAAAAAGATATCAGACACTATCATGGAGAAGGACCTGGGGGTGACTGTTAACAACAAATTAATGTTTGACAACCAGTGCAGAGAAGCAGTGGCAAGGGATAACAGGATACTGGGGTGTACTCACAGAAATATAAAGAGTAGGGACAGGGAGGTGATCTTGCTGCTGTACAGGTCCTAGGCACAGCCCCACCTGGAATACTGTGTGCAGCTATGGCCACCTTGCACGAAAAACAATATCAGACTAGTTGAGAGAGTACGGAGAACTGCAGCACATAGTATAAGGACACTCTCAAGCAAGTCTTTTTTTTTTTCCATTTCTTTTTATCATCCTACCTCACTGGTCCCTTAGGTCTCTCTCTCAGGTGTGGTCACTCGGCCTGGTCTTTTTCCCACTCTGCCTGAGGTTCTCTCCATGCCAGTTTCTCCAGAGGACCACCTCTGCCTCCACATCCACTGACCCCCCCAAGCCCCCCCCCGGTTCTGAGCCCCCGAGGTGGGAAAACCTACTCCTCTGGTGCTCTATCTATAATCTGAATGGGGCCAGAGACTGGCTGGGAGTAACCCTGCAATGAGCATGGGGACCACCCACTGGACCCACCATTGCCTGCCTGGGTGCCAGGGCCTTTCTTCTGTGTTCTGTTACCCTGGGAGCATGGACATGCAATGACATCCAGTGCAACGTGGGCACACTCCCGCACCCACTTGCAGGACATCAGCCATCTCTCCCTTACCCCAGTGTGTGCTCCACATCTTGCTGCAGTCTTCCAGCCTCTGCCGGGAGCCACTGGAGCCGCGAGGAGCACTGATCACCAACCCCTGGAGAGGAGAACAGTCCTCTGGATGCTCAGTCCTCTCCTTCTGCTGCTGATCCCCCCCCCGGGGAACCTGTGTCCATTCCCCAACCCAGGTCACTGGCATGGCACGAGGTGTGGCGTCCAGCACTTCAACCCTCAGTGCCACTGGGTTGGCCATTCTCAAGCAAGTCTTCTCAGGAGAGACTTAGGGACTTGAATTTATACTCTTTAGTGGATAGAAGATTAAGAGGAGACATGTTTAGTCCACAAAACATTTCAGACTGAAGATCTATTTGAATGTCTCAGGCTGGAGAAGAAAACAACAGACAGGGAAACTAGATTACATAACCTCTTATTAAAAGGTGACCTATGTAAAACAGATAAAAGAGAATCGTGGTTCAACTGGAGGGTAGCGAACACCTGGAATAGTTTGCCAACAGAAGTAGTAGAAAATAGTTCACTGAATACATTCAAAGCAGGTCTTGATAAATAGGTGGTGATAAAATCATTTCCTTTTCTGGCTAATGTAAGGTGAGTCATATTGGCTTATGGCTTTCAGATTCATATCATCCTATGATCCTATGAATCAAAAGGTTACTGAAGCAGCAGGAAAAAACAGGCCTTCAACATTTGTGTAAACGTTTGTCTTCTGCAGCAAAAGGATCCCCCAGCAGAGCTCCCACCTGTCTTCAGTGAAGATGAGGAACTCTGAACCATTAGTTCCTCACCCACCCTCCCGGACATTGCCAGTGCAGCAGTTTCCACTTGAGATGGACCTGCAGGAAACTAATCACATAGTCCCATTCAATATGATAGAGCAGGGTGAGTGCCTCCTTGTCAAAAACCAACATGCAGCAGAAGAGAAAAACTGAACATTTCTTTATTTTTTCACTTTTCTGTGAGATACAGCTTTTTTCTTTTGCTTATTTCTCACCTAAAACAAAAATGGACATTTAAAAATTGCCGAAAGATAAGGACTTTTTTGTGTGTGTTTTTTTTCCATTCATTTCACAAACATTTTTTTTTCTTGTTTTGTTAATAAAAGTATTTTAAATTTATTTCCAATATTTTGATGTATCTTATTATAATATATATGGGCAACTTTAATTTATAAAATTGTATTTTTGTACTTTACTGTTGGCATGCTTTTATTTCTAAAACATATTACATGGTAAGTGAATGTTTTATAAGGCTGCAGAAGTGGAAGGTCCTCCAGGCCCTGCCCTCCTGTCTATATACATACTCTACATGCATTGCTCTACAGGCCACTCATGAAGTCAGTGGATAACTGTAGGTAGAGAGGCAGACATACAAGAATGTCCATGTCCTGCATCACATCAGTGGAACCATGTAGCTTCAGAAGCGCACCACCCTGCAAGTGCTGTGATTCTGTACAGCTACAGATGGAGACACACAATGCTCTCTGGGCCATGTGACATGTGAGAGTGCCATCTGCTTCTCTAGCTTTACATGAAGATGTACATCACCCTCCGTGCACTGCACCAAGTGAGTGGGTTATTACAGATGCACACCTGTCAGTGGGTCAGTGTACCTACAGATGCAAACAGGAACAGCTCTCTGATCCCTGTGCCATGACAGGGGTACATCTGGCTATAGAATCACAAGCCCATTTGGGCCCTGAACTCAGCTCTGCGCCATGTCACAGGTCCATCTACATGTGAACATGCAGGGTCCTCTGGGCCCATGCAACCATGTACCTACACTTTTTTAATGAGGCAAATGTATTGTTTCATCAGTATTATGAAAGAAGATTGACAGCTCACAAAACAAGGTCAGTTCACAAAACAAGATGGTGGGACTTAGTTCTTTTTCACAGTTGTTTCGTGTGCCCAACTTCTTCTTTCGTGAGTCACAAAAGAACTCATGAAACAATATGATGGAACTTATTTTTTTTTTCACAGCTGTTTTGTGAGTCAGACCTCTTCATTCATAAATCAGGAAACAACTTACAAAACAAGAAGGTTGGCTCATGAAACAAGATGGTGGAACTTAGTGTTTTTTCCCTTTCCTGTTTTGAAAGCCATCCTTCTTCTTTCATGAGTCATGAAAGAACTCACAAAATAACAAGGTTGGCTCACAAAACAAGGTGGTGAGACTTCTCTTTTTTTTTTTTCATTGTTGTTTCTCGAGCCAGACTTCTTGTTTCGAGAGTCACAAAAGAAGATGGTCAGCTCACAAAACAACAATAACAACAAAAAATGAAGTCTGACCTTCTTTTTCATGAGCCAACATTATTCTTTTGGGCTATATGATGCCGGTTCAACAACTATTTCATCAACCAGCATCACAACAATGGGTTTATGTTGACTGCAAGTTGCAGTAGACATAAATCTGTAAGGAAACCCAGTCTGTTTTTCTATTGGGGGCTCTGCCCCCCACACACCCTGTACTAAATATAATCAACTCTGAGTCAGAGTTGATTTGGGGAGGAGGAGCAGGACCAGGAGACAGAGTGCTAGGGTCTTGGGCGCACCATTACAGTGAACTGTTGATGTTGTCAGCATCGACGTTATTCGCTGAAATAGTGTCGCTGTCATGGGGCATACCATTCTTTTGTGAATTGCCAGCCTTCTTTCATGAGACTCACGAAACAAGAAATTTGCCTCATGAAATAAGCTTCACTAAGGATATTTGGGATGTCCCAAAACCATATTTTGGGAATAGTTTTTTGAGAAAGTAAGTCCAGAATTGAGCTAAATAGGTCCCATTTAGCAAGATTCATGTGTTTGTTTTTCTCCAGCACATCATTTTTATGTTTTTCCAAAAAAAAAATGGAAATGGAAACAAAAAGGCAGACATACAAAGGAAGAATTTTTACTCATGATAGAAGAATTTTGGCTCACAACAGAAGATCCTTCTTTCATGAGTGAGAAATTCTTCTTTTGTATCATACATATAAATGAAAGGCCCTGCTAAGCATGCTCAGAACTGAAATTTCAAGCCTTGTAACTTGGGAATGGATTAATATTTTTTCACCAAACCAATAAAAAGCATTATTCTAGGGCAAGCCCCTTCTACCCTAAAACTTTCAGAGCAAAATTCTAAACCATTTGGGCTGTAGGTGAGATAAAAAAAAAACAGCAAAAAAACAACATATTTTCTACTTTTTTTGCCATATCCGGATCTCGGAATCTGGACATCCAACTGTCACAAAACTTGCCAAATCAAGAGACCTAGCAACCCAGACCATGCACATTTTGTTCAGTTCCACTGCATGGGGTGTAGCTATTAAGGTGCAAAGTTAGGGGTTTAATATTAAACATCCTACACAACCCTAACTATAGGGGTACTACCACACCCCTAAAATATATATTCCTTGTAAAAGCAAAAACGCACTAAGACACCAATTAGGGTTCAGCTTCACATCACAGGAGTAAGGAAATGTGACATTAAGGTTTCCAACCCTAAGACTCACCCCCCCAAAGCAGCAAAAGGACAAGACCACACAAGCAACCACAGACAGCCATTCATCAGGTAAGAAAAACAACATATAACTGTTTCCAGATGACACAAATGCAGTTACACTTATGTGCTACCTTCGTGGATTTGTATCTGCAGCATGCACACTGCAAGATATACACACTGACTTGTCACTGCAGATAGAAGTCCACAATACTCAAATCACAACACTGCTTCTGTGTGCAGAAGCACAGGACCCTGCCACCACAGATATACATCCATGATACCCAAATTATAGCACTTTGGTTGCCTCAGGTACTCATTTATTTTTTTTGTTAACCAGGTAAGCACAATAGGCAATCAGTGCCTATTTTTAGGTATGACCCAGGAGATTAACTCTAAAATTACATACAAGGTGATACATACAGTAGAATACTTTGTAATACAATATACAGTAAAAGGAAAAGACATGAAACAAGGCATCGCATAATGGAAGGGAAATACATATCAGGTGATGCATTCAGTTTGATACACTGTAATACAATAAACAATGAGAGGAAGAAGCATATTAACTTAGCAAACATATCATAGAAAGGGAAATATTTAGGAGGAGTATCCGTCCACATAGTTACATAAAGGACATATGAGAACCATGGTAACAGATCAACACTGATTATACAAATGAGTGCCATACAGAGATTGTGCAGGTTCCACGGCAAGAGCATCATGCCAAACTAAGGAGATATTTACAGTTCCTAAGATGGAAACTAGGCACAAAGGGGCAGAAACAAATTTCAGGTGGTACGGAGTTCTGTAGATTTGGGGCTGCATAAGTGTAGGACAATCCACCAGTGCAAGTTCTGATGTTAGGGACAGCCAGTAGGGTACTATCACCTGACCTCAAGGGGAAGTCACTGTTCACCGGTTTGAGAAGTGTGGCAAGGGATGGGGCTGCCTGTTATGCATAATGTTAAGGATGATACCCCCAAAACTATGACCTCTTAGGGTGGATGGAGGAGCCAGCCCAGCCTGTCATAAAGAGAGCAGTGGTAAAGGAGTTGGACACTGTAATATATACACACACTTGATGGGCCTGCACTTCTGTAGCCACATTTGTAAGACATACACATCGATATCTGGCTGCAGAGGTGCTAGTGCCACAAAATCCATGATACCAAAATTGTAACAGTACTTCTGTCTGCAGAGGCAGAGACACCCCCCCCCCCCAACCACAGGTGTACGAAATACACACCAACTTCCAGCTTCAGAATGTCAGGCCTCTGTGGGGTCTAAAGTTATGCAGACAGAAGTACTGTTGTAATATGGGTATAATGGTTTCAGCAGTGGATCTAGAAACTGTTCAAGGGGGGTAGCAGTTTTTCAGATAAGCAGATGCATATAGAAAAGCATGCAGTAACAGATCATATTATCTAGCGAGGTACTTCATACAGCATGCATGAGCACTTCTGTCCACAGGAGTGTCGGTAGCCACACATACTCATGCACTCAGTATGACATACACACACATATGGAGCCTGTGTTTATGCAGCCCCATATACAAATCCATAAAGGTAGCACACTAGTGCTGCTGCATTTGTGTCATCTGGAAACAGTTGCATGTTATCTGTCTTACTTGGTGATGGCTGTCTGTGGTTGCTTGTGTGATCTTGTCCTCCTGCTGCTTTGGGTGGGTGGGGAGTTAGGGCTGGAAACCCTAATGTCACATCTCCCTACTTTTGTGGTGTTGAGCTGAACTCTAACTGGTGCACTAACACAGTTGTTTGCAAAGAATTGCCTTTCTTTTTGAAATAGTGGAATCATATGTGTGAACAAATACAATCATGCAGGGCCCCGGAAATGCAAGGCCCAGAGGACTCTATGTCAAGAGAAGAGTTCTCTTCACTGTATGATACCTGGGCCTGTGCGTGCAACCCTGCACCTTTTCTTACCTGGCTGGAGGGTGGTGTTGCATAACAGTGACAGCTTCCCAGCCTCACCCAATCAAGCTGGCTCACTTAGCTCACCCTCCAGCTCAGCTCACCAGAACAGGATCACAAATCACTACCAGCTAGGGTAAAGGCTGGCACTACACACAACATTTCTTAATAATAATTTTTTTCTTTTATTTTGATCCCATATTTTCAAGATAGTTGTTTTATAACTCCCCTTATAAACATGATGTGTCATTTATATATGTTTCATTTATAGTATATTAGCCGAAACCTCATTTCGCACCACAAGTGTGAAAACACGTTTCATCCAGGATTTAATAAAAAACACGTCACATTTATAAGAAGGTATGAAAAAATGGCTATATTGAAAATTTACAGTCAAAATATTGAAAATTAGCAATGTTACGAATGAACATTGAAATATTTCAATGTTCACTCATAACTTGGTCATTTAACCATATTTTTACAGCTAATGTTCAACATAGCCTTCCTATGACCCCACCTCATGAACCTGGTAAGTGATCATTTTTAAATCCCACCCAAAACATGATTTCATGCAGCAACTACAAAATCACCTTTCAGCATATATTTGAAAAATGTCAGCTACTTTGTTTATTAGGTGGGGGTTATAAAAAGGCTATGTTGAAACTTTGACAGGAAAATATTGAAAATTAGTGAAGTTATGAGTGAACATTGAAATATTTCAGTATTCATTCATAACTTGGTAATTTTACCATATATTTATACCAAATTCTCAACATAGGCCCAGATATTCAAAAGGGTTGTGCATGGCGCAACAGTGTTGCACCATGTGTAACCCACTGATGTGCACCGGCGCGATATTCAAACAAGAATTGTGCCTGGCACAAATCCCGATGCGGCGGAGCGCATCAGTAATGTATGCAGGTGCAGGTAGGGGGGCGTGCCCATGCATACTCTGTACAGCCTGATATTCAGCCCAGGATGTGCGCAGCCATGCATTTGCAACCCCTACCTGCGCCAGCACAAAGTTAAGCAAAAAAAAAGGAGCAATGGCCGGCCACCCACAGGTGAGTTGTCGCATTGCAGGGCGCAACACGGCAGCTGCCACCTGTGGGTGGCCACCCAAGCTCTGGCTGCACCTCCGTGGTGGCGCCCCCCATGCCTGATCACAGGAATTAGTAAAATAAAGAAAACGTCCTATATTCCTGGTGGTCCAGTGGGCCGCTGCCCACCCGATCACGGGCTTCAGTAGAAAAAGGATTGAATCCTATATCCTTGGTGGTCCAGTGGACCTGTCTGCCTGATTGTGGGCTGAAGTAAAATAAAATAAACCACTATCCCTGGTGGTCCAGTAGACTGCTGTCTGCCCAATCACAGGCTGCAGTAAAACAAACAGAAACCACTATCCCTGGTGGTCCAGTGGACCTGTCTGCTCGATCGCGGGCTGAAGTAAAATAAAAGATACCTCTATCCCTGGTGGTCCAGTGGACCTGTCTGCCTGATCGTGGGCTTCAGTAAAAAAACAGAGACCTATATCCCTGGTGGTCCAGTGGACCTGTTTGCCCGATCGCGGGCGAAGTAAAATAAAATAAACCACTATCCCTGGTGGTCCAGTGGACCGCTGTCTGCCCGATCGTGGACTGCAGTAAAAACAAACAGAAACTGTTATCCCTGGTGGTCCAGTGGACTGTCTCACCGTCGACTGTCGGCTGAAGTAAAAACAGAAACCTATATCCTGGTGGTCCAGTGGACCCCTCTCCCCACCTTCCCACTGATCCCCACCACCCCGCCTCCTCTGGGTCAGCAGCGGCAAGGCACCACCCGCTTCGGGTTATCCCACCACCGACCGACACTGTCGGTAGGGCTGTATGCCCATTGGTTCGCTGAAGATGTTAGGCTTGACATTCCAGATATGTGAATGGATCCAGTCACATATCTGGAATGTGTAGTACGGGTATGGGCTGCACGCCCATTGGCTCACGCCAGGACCAATGGGCATACAGCTCTACCGATGGTGCTCGGCCAGTGGGCGGCAGGGCAGCAGGTGGGTGGGTGTTGGCGCCCGCCACTGACCCGGGGGGGGCAGTGGGGACTCAGTGGAGGGTGGGGAGGGGGGTCCACTGACCACCAGGGATATAGGTTTCAGTTTTTTTACTTCAGCCCACGATTGGGGAGACAGGTCCACTGGACCACCAGGAATAGAGGTATCTTTTATTTTACTTCAGCCCGTGATCAGGCAGACAGGTCCACTGGACCACCAGGGATAACAGTTACTGTTTGTTTTTACACTCTGGTTCACCAAGGAAGTGAGGGGGCAATTGGGGAAAGAAAAAGGGCATGCAGAATGAACATATAAGAGGACTCAGAGGAAAAAGGACAGGGAGATTTACAGAGAGAAGCTGAGAGTGGCAGGGCAGAAGATTAGGAGGGCAAAAGCAGATACAGATAAGAGAATTGCTGGGCAGGCCAAATGGGGAGATAAAACTTTTTTTAGGTATGTGGGAGAGAAGAGGAGGGTAAGGCAGGGGATAGTAAGAATGAGGGGGGAGTACAAGTGGAGGAGGAGGACATCAAGAAGGCAGAGGTGCTTAATAGGTACTTCTGCTTGGGCTTCGCAGTAGAGGGGGGAAGAAATGGGACTGAAGTTAAGGGGAAGGGATGAAAAAAGGGTAGATCTTTGCCTGTTCAGTGAGGATGGGGTAAGAGAGGAACTAGGAAGGTTGAGGGCCTGGATGCCCTACATCCTAGGGTACTCTAGGAACTAAGGGAAGAGATGGCAGCATCTCTGGCAAGGCTGTTTAACTTGTCCCTGGGTACAGGATGGGTGCCTATAGACTAGGGCAGAGTGGTGCCACTTCATAATGGTGGCAGCAGAGAGGAGGTGGAAATTTATTGCCCATTCAGACTCACCTCGGTGGTGGGTAAGGTGATGGAGGTGCTACTAAAGGAAAGGGTGGTCAGTTACCTTGTAGACAGTGGACTATAGGATGACAGACAGCACAGCTTCACACAAGAAAGGTCATGCCAGATGAACCTAATGAAGTTTTTTTTGATTGGGTGACGAGGGTGGCCGATCAGGGAGGGGCAGTGGACATGGCCTATCTGGACTTCAGAAAGGCCTTCAACACTGTCCCTCACAGAAAGCTGGTAAATAAGCTGGCAAGCTTAAGGGTGGGGCAGAAAATAACAAGGTGGGTGGAGAACTAGCTGAAGGACAGAAGCCAGAGGGTGGTGGTAAGTGGGGTACATTCCAGGGAGGAAGGGGTGACAAGTGGGATCAGTACTGGGACCCATCCTTTTTAATATCTATATCAGTGATCTATCAGAGGGATTGGAGGGGAAAGTGCGCCTATTTGCAGATGATACAAAGATCTGCAATACAGTGGACACCCCGGAGGGGGTGGAGATAATGAGAAAGGTCCTAAGGGTGGTCAGAAATCTGGCAGCTGAAATTCAATGCCAAAAAGTGTTCATTAATGCACATGGGGTGTAATAACCTGCAAGCCATTTATACACTGGGGGGGATGAAATTAAGGCAACTGAGCAGGAGAGGGATCAGAGGATTATAATTTCAGACAACCTTAAGGTGGGGAACCAATGCAGCAAGGGGGTGGGCAAAGCGAATAGAATGCTGGCATGCATAGGAAGGGATATAACACGCAGAAAGAGGGAGGAGCTGGTGCCCCTTTATAAATCCATAGTGAGGCTTTACCTGGAGTATGGGGTCCTGTTCTGGAGACCTCACCTATGCAAGAACATGGATGGAACTGAAAGGGTTCAGAGAAGAGCAACAAAGATGCTGTACAGTATGCATAGGAAGCCCTATGAGGTGAGGTGGAAGGAATTGGATCTGTACTTACTGGAGACTAGGAGGGAGTGGGGGAACATGATAGAAACATTTAAGTATGTGAAGGGGATTAATAAGGTGAGGGAGGGGAGCTTATTTACAAGGAAAGTAAGTGCTAAAACTAGGAGTCATAGTCTAAGATTGGAGGGAGGAAGGTTTAGGGGCAATGTGAAGAAGCGTTACTGCACAGAGAGGGTGGTGGTGTCCTGGAGCAGACTGCCAGAGGAGGTGATGGGAGCCAAAATGGTAGAAGAATTCAAGAGGACATGGGACAGACATAAAAGGTTGATCAGTGGGCGGAGTGGGATGTCTCTAGACAAGGGAGACGCGTTGGGGTGGCAAGGGGCAGACTCCATGGGACAGACGGGTCCTTTTCTGCTGCCAGATTTCTATGATTCTATGACTGGGGTAGAATGAGGGAGGGCTGATTGAGCTGGGAGGGAAAGGGGAAAAAAGCATGACTCCAGCTGTGGCTTCACAAATCAAGAAAGTCCCATTGTTCTCATATAGAGACTGCAGGTGAATGACTCCTCTTGCTAAGCTGGGCACCCTGGATTTTGGGGTGCCCAGAAAAGGTATATCTGGAGGTTATTTTTAAAAACAAACACCAGAATATAGCTAAACAGGCCCATTTAGCTAGGTTCCAGATGTTTGTTTTTCTCCAGGACATATTTATGGGTTTTTAAAATGAAAAAAAAAAAAACAAGATGGTGGCCATATGAAAGAAGAATTTTGGCTCATCAAAGAAGAATTTAGACTCATAAAAGAACATCTTTCATGAGCTATAAGTTCTTCTTTCACATCAGAACTGAAATTTCAAATCCTTATAGCTTGGAAACCAAATAATCTTTTTTTTACCAAACCCCAAAAAAGGACTCTTTTTAGGGCAAGCTCTTTCTACTCTGAAAATTTCAGAAAAAAATTCCAAACCATCTGAGCTGTAGGTGAGAGCAAACAACCACCCAAAACTCACACATTTTCCACATTTTGCACTATCCTGATCTCAGAATCTGGAAAACAGGCTGTCACAAAACTTGCCAGATCAAGAGACCTTGCCACACAGACTGAGCATGCAAAACTGCATGCAGTTCCACTGAATGGGGCAAAGCTATTAAGGTGCAAAGTTTGGGGTTTAACATTAAATACCTTACTCAACATTAACTAAACTGGCAGTACTGCACCAGAATAATACATAGAGAATAATGCCTTTACAGGTGAAATCCTCATAAAACAAACATTGCACAGGCATTGTTTTTATAATAACTGCTGCAAGGTTTCAAAAGATAGAAAAATTGTAACCTGTATCTGTGTGAGCAAGCATGTCCCTGAGCAGCCGCCATACTCACACAAAGACAGTGTGTTGTCTTGTGTGCTCCAGGGACAGGACAGCGCAAAGAGGGAAACGCTGTAATAATCTTCTATCAAGTTATTCTAGAATTTAGTGAGTTACTATGGCATTTTATCAGGAGTGCATATCCAGCCATTATAGTGGGTCATCAGTTGTATATATATACAGTACATACATTATACTAGCCAGTAGAACTGATGTAGATTAAGGGTTGCACACTACTTCTATGTTAAACCCAAAATGTTGCACTTCAATAACATTGCAACCATTCATCTGATTTGCCGGAAAAATTGCATGTGTGGTATGGTACCATAGATCTCCGGATCTGGAAAGTTTTGTTCCAGTTGAATTTGCAGTAGCAGAGCTGTGGAGTGTGAAAAAGTGTGAAAATCCTCAATTTTGTGGAATTCTTTGCTCATCTCCACAGCCCAAATGATTTGTCCATCTGGCCTGAAATTTTTAGGGTATATGGGGACTGGGTCAGGAAAGTGCCTTTTGAAGGTTTGGTGAAAAAATACTAATCCGTTCAAAACTTATTAAATGTTTTTGTTTCCCATTATAGCCTATAGGACAAATATATGTGCACCACGAAAACGTTCACGAAAGAACAACATACTTTCGCGAAAGCACCATTGGTTTACATGGGGGACTTTCATGAAAGTACACAAAACTTTTCTGAACGTCCCCCATGTAAACCAATGGTACTTTTGCGAACGTTCACAGTACTTTCGCAAATGTCCCACGGGTAAACAGCCCCAAAAACACAAATTCTTTGTCACTTCATAGCAACAAAATGGTTAGGATGTTTGTGCTGAAATTTGCAGGGTTCCAAAGGCTTGCACCACAGATGTGCCTTTTGCTGGTTTGGTGAAAAAAATTACACTGGTTCCATAGTTAAAGCACTCCGAAGTTGTGAATTTTCCCATAGGATAGCACTGCGGTGGCTGTGGCGCCTTTTGGCACCTATATCTCAAAACCAGTTCAAGATACAGATTTTTTGCTAAGCACAGCTTTAGGGGTACTAAGCATGCATGGAGATGGCCAGGTCATGAATATAACAGCAGTGGAATTTTTTCCAAAGTTCCTATGGTTACTGAAATATTGCCACATTTGTAGCACAAGGGTTACCTGGAATGACTCTAGGCCTGCGCTATATCTCTATACTAATTGGTAGATGAAAGTGCAGGGACCAGAGGGCCCTGAGCTCCCACATATGAATTCCACTATGCAATAATGAGAGTTCAGGGCCCTACATTATGAAGTAGTGGGCCCTGTGCTCCCACAGGGAAATGTGAGATCATTAAAATATCTCTACACTTATGAATAAATGGGAGCACAGGGCCAGGAGAGCCCTGTGCTCCCACATGAAAATCAGGGACATACCAGTAACAATATACTTTCTCAAAAAGAAGGAAAATTCATTGCAAAAATAGCCATTAATGCATCAGTTAGGTTAAAGCAAAACTGGGAGCACAGGGCCCTCCTGCGCTGTGTCTGTATACTTATGGGTGGGTGGGAGCACAGGGCTGAGGTGGACCGTGCTCCCACCTATGGATCCCATTATCCAAAACTGGGAGCACAGGGCCCTCTTGCGCTATGCTTCTATACTTATGGGAGGGTGGGTGTGCAGGGCCCAGAGAGTGTATGCTCCCATCTATGAATACCGTTTCACAAACCTGGGAGCATAGGACCCTCCTGCATTATGTCTCTATATTCATGAGTGGGTGCTGTATATCATTATGCAAAACTGGGAGCACAAGGCCTTACTGCACTATGTTGCTATACTTGTGGGTGGGTGGGAGTGCAAGGCCCAGAAAGCCCATGCTCCCACATATGGATACCATTATGCAAAACTGGGAGTACAGGGCCCTACTGCACTATGTCTCTAGGCTTATGGGTAGGTGGGAGTGCAGGGCCCAGAGGGCCCATGCTGCCACCTATGGGTACTATTTTGCAAAACTGACAGCACAAGGCCCTCTTGTGCTATGTCTCTATGCTTATGGGTAGGTGGGAGCCCACATACATAGATACATAGATACATAGACAGTGTCAGCAGATAAGGGCCTATGGCCCACCCAGTCTGCCCATTTAAGTTTGTAAGTTCAGTTTATGTTTTCCAGGAAGTCTGTTGCCCCTTACCCCTGACCTCCAGAATTCCTTTATGTCTATCCCATGCATTCTTAAATCCCGTGATTGTTTCAGCCCCCACCACTTCCAACATACATACAGTATAGATATGAGCAACATTACACTTTCTCAAAAAGAAGGGAAATTCATTGCAAAAAACTCTGTTAATGCATCGGTTAGGGTTGATTTCAGACCGACAAAAGTCTGGAAATTCAGTGTTAGGGTTGCCGACCCTACCACCCCACTCCCACCCTCTACACACCAACAGGCATCAGTGTGTGTCTTGAAGTCGTCGGGCCTAACTCTCACCCCATTCTCCTATACTGTATCATCTCAGCTTCTTTACACATGGAATGGGGTAAGAGTTAGGCCCGAGGAACCCAAGGCACACCCTGATGCCTGTTGGCATGTGGAGGGTGGGGATTGGGGTGGGATGGTAGGGTTAGTAACCCTAACATTGAATTTCCAGACTTTTGTTGGTGTGAAATCAACCCTCACTGATGCATTAACAAAGTTTTTTGCAATGAATATATATATATATACTTTTTACAGTATGCACTCCTAGCAGTGTTGTTCTATGCTCCTCAGTTTTCTTTCCAAACCCATTTATAGGATGTCACATTTCATTTTGTGCTAGTCATGTTAAAGCTTAGGTTCTGGGTCCTGCAGTTAGCCTTAAAGTGGGACTATGGTCAAAATTTCTGGCATCAGTAAATTCAGAATTTGGATCAGCATGGACCCAATCAGCTTCTTGGCAAAAATGAGATCTCTAAGTTACGTTGTTTAGAAGTTACAAGTCATTTTACAACCCTAAATTCACTGCCTGTTCAAAAAAGTTAGTATCAGTGAAGAGTTGGTGCTGATGTCATCTCCTGAACTCACAGTCTAGTCCTCCCTGTCGGCAAGCTTACAGGACCAGTTTCTCCAAAGTTTAAAGAGATTTATGGAAGTTCCCCAAATGCCTTTTTCACATAGTATGTAACTGCCACCCATGTTTCAGATGTTGAAGCTGCAATTTGTTTTGTAAAAAAATCTGTCATAGACAGTTTTGTTGATGTTTCACCAGTACTTTATTTCTGCAGATGTACATAACAAGGCATTGTAGGTACAATAAGAAGATGTTTTCCAATTCCCTTACTTTTTTTGCAGTTAATCTTTTTATTGTAATTACTGCGATTATACATACAAATACAATACATTCTCCAATATTCACTTACATAAACCAACTCCCTTACTGTGATGTGCAGTCTCACATATATGTAGAGGCTTCAACAATAAAAGCTCTCATATGTTTATTTTCCAAAAAAGGCACTGTGCATATAATATCTACCTGACAAGAGTTCTTTACTGAGATATGTAATCTCCTAAAGTATGTCAGGCACATAGATGTCTGCAATACAAAGACTGACCAACAGAGGTCTCTGTTTCAAAACAGTGCTTATAAACTTTGTTTCTCTTGAATGTTGTCATGCTTGGGGGTTGCAGCACTGAGAATAAAAAGGGGTGGTTTATGCAAATGAAGCAGAGAACAGAAATAAAAGCGTTTATTTCATGGGGAAAAAAGCACTTTTTGGCAATTTGAATGGTAGGAGACTGAATCACAACTCCTACAGGTTAGTCAGTTTACCACTCCAATTTACTATGGCAAAGCTTGCTAAATCACTTTAAAAAACTTTGTTTCCCTTGCAAGATGTAAAGGTTGGGGACTGTAGCACTGAGAGAAAAAGGGGCAGGGCTATGCAAATGAAAGGGAGCACTGCAACAAAAGGATTTGTTTTCATGGAAAACAGTACTTTTTGACAGTTTGAATGGTACTGTAGGAGATTGATTCACAACTCATACAGGTTACTATGCCCATTTGCAATAGCAACCTTCCATAAATCACTTTAAACTTTGGAGAAACGGGTCCTACTGTATAAGCTTACTGACAGGGAGGACTAGACTGTGAGTTCAGGAGATGACATCATCAGCAGCTCTTCACTGAAACTGGCTGTTTTGAACAGGTAGTGAAATCAGGGTTACCAAACAGCTCATAACTTTAAAATGAAGTAATGTAGAAACCTAATTTGTGGTAAGGGATTTATTGGGGGTATACTTATTCTAATTCTGCAATGAAGCACTTTTGGCCAGAGTCCCTCTTAAAAGCTCCCAGTGTCTCATAAGATCAAGGAATAGTGTCTGTAGTATGTTAGTTCATCTTAGTGAATAGAAAAGTGATATTAAACTATGGGTATCCTAATACAACTGAGAATCTTTGATTTCTGGAGGGCATATTTCAAAAAAATGAGTGAATGCCTCAGGGATGACCTAGCAGGGGTGGGGGGTGATGACCTGGGTGTGACAGTGGAACAGTGAGCAAGGATAAGGGAGGGCACAGTGAAGGCAACAAACCTCTGCACAAAGGAAGTGCACAAAAGTAAGAGGAAAAGGAGACCGCTATGGTTCTCGAAAGAAGTATCTCAAAAGTAAATGCTAAAGGGTAGCATTCAGGTGGTATAAAGAAATGCAGTGGGAGGGAGAAAGAAAGGTGTATCGGGAGAAGCAGAGGGAGGCATGGAAAGTGTTACGGTGCACAAAGGTGCAAACAGAGGAAAGAATATCCCAGGGGGTAAAGAAAGGGGACAAGACATTTTTAGGTTTATGAAAAGAGAAAGACCAGGGGAGGGACTGTAAGGTTAAGAATGAAGGGGACAGTGCAGAGGAGGACCAGGAAAAGGCACATATCCTGAGCAAATACTTTTGTTCAGTGTTCACAGAGGAAGGAGAAGGACAAGGTCCACATAAAAGCTTCAGGGACACTGGGGGGGGGTAGACACTAGTTCTTTTTTCAGAGGAGAGAGTTCTGAGGGTATTTGCAAATCTGAAAGTGGACAAAGTGATGAGTCCAAATGGGGTTATATCCAAGGGTTTAGAGGGAGCTCAGGGACATGCTGACTGCACCTCTGACAATCCTGCTTAACAGCTCATTAGAAATGGAAGTGGTTCTGGAGGGATTGGAGGAGGGTAGATGTAGTCCTGCTTCACAAAAGAGATTGGAGGGAGGAGGCTGGCAACTTTAGGCCAGTCAGCCTGATATCAGTGTTGGGGAAGGGCACTGGGTCCAAAGAGTGTGGACAAAAATAGCGTCAGCATGGTGCACACCTCAATAACAGTGCAGATTTTTCTGTTGTGCAGATCACGGGGCAAGTTAAATTTCTGGGGCCACGGACTACCATTTCCACGGTCCCTTGTAAAGAAAAAACAAAGTCCTGATGTGTGTAAACTGGCTGGAGACCAGGATTACAACCCTAGTCTCCAATGCCTCTGGCCAAGCTGTTCTATACCCCAGCCCTCCACACCACAGGAGCAGCTCGGCCAGCCTCCCAAATTATGGTGTCCTTTTGGTGTACCAGCACCATGGACAGTGAGCAGGTGAGTACTTACAGCAAGCACTGTAAATCTCCATTAACTGTCCATGTGAGTGCTTACCAGACTAGCGCTGTATAGTGCAACGCTATTCTGGTAGTGCTCACTTGATGGGATGGGGTACCATGGGGAAGTTAATGGAGACACTGCTGAAGGAAAGGATTGTGTGGTACCTTGTATCCAGTGGTTACAAGACCCAAGGCAACATGGATTTATTGGTGGGGGGGAGTCATTTCAAACAAATCTGATATATTTCTTTAACTAGCTGCCCAGGGAAATCAATCTGGGTGGGGCAGTGGACGAGTCCAGCCTAGATTTCAGTAAGACTTTTGACACTGATCCACGTAGGAGACTCATAAGGAAGATGGACAGCTTAGGGGTGGGTTCAAATGTGATAAACTGGGTAAAGAAACTGGTTATGGAATAGACAACAGAGTGTGGTGGTAAATGGAGTTCACTCTGGAGAAGGGTGAGTGACCAGCAGGGTGCCCCAGAACTCAGTACTGAGACTGGTCCTCTTTAACATCTTTATAAGTGACATTGCAGATGGACTGGCAGGGAAGGTCTGCCTGTTTGAGGATGACACCAAAATCTGAAAAAGGGTGGACACTTTGGGGGTGGAAGGAATGTACAGAGACCTGAGAAAAAGTTGAAGAGTGGTCAAGGGTATGGCATCTGAGTTTCAATGCAAACAAGTGCAAAAATCATGCACTTAGGGTACAGAAACCCAGAGGCAGAGTACGGAATGGGAGAAGAGGTATTGACAGTCACCAAGCAGGAAAGGGACCTGGGATAATCACATCTGATAACCTAAACATGGCGAGGCAGTGCAACAAGGAAGTTGGTATGGCCAGTGGGATGCTGGGGTGCATACAGAAGGGTAACACTGGCAGAATGAGGGAGGCGGTATATAGATTGTGCTTGAGGCCCCATCTGGAGTACTGTGTCTAGTTCTGGAGACCACATCTCTGAAAGAACATAGACAGAGTGGAGGTTGTCCACAGGAGGGCAACTAAAATGGTGCAGGGTCTACATCACAAGCCCCAAGAGGAGAGACTAAGGGATCTCAATATGTACACCCTGGAAGAGAGGAGGGAGAGAGGGGATATGATAGAGACCCATAAAACTTCACGGGAGTAAATAAGGTACAAGAGGGGAGGATTCTGCAGAAAAAAGATGCATGAGAACAAAGGGACATGCAATGAAGCTGGAAAGGTTAATTTCAGGAGAGATGTGAGGAAGTACATCTTCACGGAGAGAGTGGTGGATGCCTGGAACAGTCTTCCAGTGGAAGTAGTGGGGGCAAAACCAATGGTGGGATTCAAGAAAATATGGGTGGGTGGTGCTGTGGAGCAGCATCATGGTGGCAGCTACTTAAACCAGCTCCAATAATCTACTGGCTAAAACGTTCTAAAAATTCTTATTAACTTAAACAAATCCTAAAACAAACAAGCTGAAACATTTGGGAGCAAAATGAGACCAAAAAAAGACAGCAAGCACCCGTCCCAAAGCCTGACTGTCTTTCTATCTTCAGCAGGGATTCTCTAAAGTATCGGGGCCAACCCTACATGGTGGCACAGTGATGCCGGAACCCCCATCATCGCAGATCCTGGGAATGCTTAAAAAAAATCTGACCTCCACAACCCAGTGTCCAGATTGATATTTCAGGACCTACAACTCTTGTCACAGGACTCGGAGATCAAAATTCTAAATGTTTTTGCTATACTGCAGAGGCCTCAACCATGAGGTGACATGACTCAAAGGCCCCTCACAGCAATTGCTACCCTGTCATCGCTTGAAGCTTGGATACCACTGTTGCAAGCAGCGCATTCAAGAGGAGACATCGTTTGGGAAGGCAGCCGGCTGGCATTTTTTCCTGACCTTTCAGCACAGACACAAAGCCGGAAGAAGGAGCTGCAAAAGATTAAAAAGAAACTCCTTCAAAATGGTGTCCAAGCACAACTCAACTACCCAGCGCAGCTGTGGATCCGGCACAACATAAAGGTACATATTTTTGTGGAGCCTAAATCAGCAACTGATTTTGCAGAGGAACTCCTGGCCCAGAAGAGTCCACCAGAGGTTACATCCGATGAGGAAGGGTGAAGTTCTAAACAGTGGAATTTATAGCTCCTTTTTGTGACTGCCATGTGAAGTAATGTTGCCATGGTTGAAGGTTAACATTGATCAAGACTAACATGGGCCAAGTGCTTTGTTCCTAGAAGTTATGGAAATGGCCCATCATAGTTCTGTTAAGCTATTAATGAAAAAGTGAACCAGGTTGCATGTTCCTAGTTACATACCTCTGTTGAGTGCTGAACAGGATTTAATTTCTTATTACTATGTTAAAACTGTCCATGATGCTGCTTCAATAAATAAATAGATCTATTAAATGTTATAATATTGGGCTGGATGATTTGGAGGATTAAGTGTTAGTGCATACATTAAATGCACTACTTGGTTTGTGAACATTAACGGATGCCTGCAAATAATCCCTGATAACCCGCAGAGTGGGTGGATTAGTCCTACTTTGATCTGTGAGTTTTGAAATGCAGGTTGACTAAGGCCAGGACCTCTTCAAAATGTACTGTCCATACTCCTCATGCCTGTCAGTTCCTCCGTCTGTCAATCAGTTCTGCAGGGGGCTGGATAGGCTGGCATTTTATTTCTGTTTAGAACTGTTATGGGTGAGAGTGTCAATGACCTACAGTCTAATCTAACCATACTTTACTCCTGTTTTTACTTTTTGGGCAGATCCTTCCTACTGCATGGACTAAATGAACTCTGTGATGGACACTAAAGCTGTTATTTCAAATGTTCTGTACATACAATTTGGAGGTCTGCATACCTCACTTCTATTCATTTATGTATTAAAGTGTTTGATGTGCAAGCAATAATACCCAACAGGGTGGGCGGTATTGGGCAATACCAGACCACCCAGGGGCGTAATGAGGCCCGACACCACAGGCGGAGGGCCTTATAGCCCCTGGAAGGTCTGGTATTGCCCATACCGCCCATCCTGGAGGGTATTATTGTGCTTAGAAAATGGGCAATGTGTAAATCTTAGTTATGTTGCAAAATGAAAAATGAAATTACTTTGAACATGAACAGAAATATCAGAAAATAAGCTTTTGGACAAAGTAGTCCCTGATTTTCTGTGCTGTTCCATCCACTGCCCCAGGTGACAGAGCCATTCTGTTCTCCTGACCCCCCACCACTGAAAACAAGACATCAAGCTTCTTTTTAACTGTCGAAGCAAGACAAGAAGAAACTTGTTTTACTGCAGCTTCAAAGTGGTGGCAGTAATAGGTGTGTAGAAACAATTTAATACAGTTGCCAGGGGATAGCTAATCAGGAAGTATTAGGGCAGAGGAGCTGTGTGCTTACTTAGTAATAATCTGTTGTCTCCCCCCTCCCAGTTGTAGGGCAGTATTATTTTTGTTTGATTTTTTGTTTAACGTGACGGTGTGGAGACAAAGTTGTGATTGTTAGATGTACAAGACCCAGCTACAGATCAAATGAGATGGCATCACCAAAAGTAAGCCTGAAAAAAAAAATTTTCTTTTTGTCTGTGGGGCAAAGGAGGAGAGCCAATCTCAGTGAGTTACAGATTGTGGCACTTTTTTGTAGAGTACAGGGAGCTGGCTATGTCTCTGCTGTAGAGAGGAGTGCAAACGACAGCAGTGAGCAGAGATGGTAGGAAAGAAAGTTGTTTTTTTTCCCTTTGGAAAGGCACGTGCTGCACATTTCAAAACCATGCGGATGGCAGGCAGTTTGGTGAAGCTCATCAGTCTGAAAGCTTTGCTTTTACTATTTTCTTTTTTGTATCTGTGCCTAATGTCTTGACAAAAGTAACGGACACTAGGACACTGCTTCTCTCATGGGGAAGGGCTGCTTTGCTCAGCATCCTAGTACAAATGGTTTTCTGGAGTGAGCAAGCGATACGCTGGAAGGAGACCTCTGGAATTGACAGTCATGGAGAATTGCTCAAGAGGGCACAGTAATTACATAAAAAAAATGTAAATACAAAAGAGCCCAGCTGAGGTTGTGTGAGAGAATTGAGAGGCAGCTGGTATATGAACTGCATGGCATTGGGGGCCAGTATCTCTCGCCAAGTGAGAGAAAAAAATGGCAGTAATTTTAAATTAAATTGTTTGTTTTCAGCCAGTCAGGAAGCAGGATGGGCACAGGGATACATGAGTGGGTGAGAGGACGCTGGGGCTGGTACTTTTTATTTTCTGGGCATCTAGTGAAAGTTAATGTACCCCCTAGGCAAGGGTACCAGCCAATCAGATGCCAGGAAATAAAATGCCAATTTTCTAAAAATGTATATAATCCATAAATACAAAGTTTTAAAAACAACTTACGAGATGAGTATAATGGAATCTGTAGTGGGAAGTAAAGGCGAAGGGGGGAGAGCCAGAGATCAAGTAGCATCTGTGGTGACAACATAGGCAGGGGAAAAAAATACTGTAGGTAGACTGGGTGGGCCAAAGGGTACTTATCCACCTTCAGATTCTATTTTTCTATGTATTGATTTCAAACCTTAACAAGCATTTGCCAATACCGAATGTTGTCTCACTGGCATTGGCATTGGTAGTGCACGAGTTAGAAATGCATAATAGGAATGACAGTGAAGTATTGAAGTGATACCAGCCTCACCCCCACCCTGCAGAGACACATTTTCAACACAGGCATTTTGGGACCTCCTCTCACGAATAGTGGCACTGTGATTTTGTTAATTTGTCCCAAACGTTGATTTCCCGCAGTGACCACAGCATTGTGCACCACAGGTGTGAAACCACATTTTGGGCAGGATGTGAAAAATGACAGCTGTAGTACTGTTCATAAGGAGGTGTGAAAAAATGCCAGTGTTGAAATCTGGCATGAAAATATTGCAAAGTTGCGAAATTACAAGGGTGCATGGAAACTGCGCAAAGCACGCTTGTAAGACAGTCATTTTATGGGCATTCATCACCAAATTTTCAACATAGGCATTTTAGGATCTCTGCTCATGAGCAGTATCACCGTCATTTCCTGAAACTGTCCTGAAAACTGATTAAACACAGCGACCGCACTATGTTGTGCCAGACATGTGAAAACACATTTTGGCCAGGATATGTAAAATGACAGCTGTACTGTTCATATGGAGGTATGGGAAATTGCCAATTTTGAAAATCTGGAGTGAAAATATTACAAATTCACAAAGTTACAAACATGCATGAAACCTGCTCAACGCACACTCGTAAAACAGCCATTTTTTGCATTTTCCAACCAAATTTGCAACATAGGCTTTTTGACAGCCCACCTCATGAACAGTGGCACTGTTGTTTTTGGTAATCAGTCCCAAAAGGTGATTCCGTGCAGTGACCGTAAAATCACCTTCTTCGACTGAATAACGCCATGACAGTGACTGAATTCATGAGGAGGGGCCCCAATAACCCCATGTTAAAAATTTGGTGCCAAAATTCCCAAAAATGGCTGAGATATGCACCAAAGTTGAAAAAAAATTATTTATGCCATTATACAGCTTACCGGCATTTCTTCAGTTCACGGTCGGCTTTGAAGAGTGCAAACGTGTTCCCAGTCCACCACAAAGATCATCGCACCAGGCCCGGAGGTAAGTATGGGGTGAGGGGTGGGGGAGGGGGGTGAGCAGAGGGAGGGAGCATGTTGGGGAGGGGCCACCGGACTGGATGAGGGACTGCTTCTGTTTTACAGAGGTAAGGAAAAAAAACATTGCAGGACTTTTATTTTTAGGGACAGCCTGGGGGCTCCCAGCGTGGCACCTGAGGTTTTTGAGGGGCTGTAGCTGACAGATTGGCCACCCCATCGTCAAATACCAGTGGGGGCGGGAGAGCTGAGGGGGATTGGGCACCCCTCTCTCGGCACACAACAAACGGGGGGCATTATGCAGACAGGGAGTGGGCTTCCCCCATCAGCAGATTGAACTGAGAATGGGGACTGAAGCCAATGGAGATTGGGGCCCCCCGTCAGCAAAGAAAGATTGTTTGGGGGCAGCGCATGACGCTGAAGGGGATTGGGCACCCCCTCAGCACACAGTTGCAATGGGAGTGACATTATGCGGATGACATTGTGACAGGCAGTGGCGGCAGTCACTGCCGCCATGTTTTTTGGAATGCTTCACCAGGAAGGGCACATCCGCTGCGGGTCGGGCTTGGCTCTCATTGCAGTGGACCTTTTCCTAGATCTGGATGCCACATTAGGTATGCCTGCTGTCAACGCCTGCAGCTAGTTCATTCGGGAATGAGGATGCACCTACTAATGCATGCCCTGTATTCCCCCACGCAGATCAAGACCTCAAATCTACTACACTATGTCGGCTGGCTAGCAAGCCAACATAAAAATGACAAACAGACTCAAAACTGGGGAAAATAAATCTTAGAAGACTGAAGAAAATGGGTGATTTAAAATAGAATAAATGATAGATACCAGTTTGAAACAGAAACATGTTTAGTATGAAGATAACTTCTGTCAGATACTCACGTGACAAATCAGGCATGTCTATGCGCAGTGCAGCAAGGGGAATATTCTATAATTTGTGCTGTGCTGTGTATAGAACTGCTGAGAAAATAGGGCTCTTTGAACCCTTGTGCTGTAGGCATGAAAACTAAAATTGTGGTCAGACATATCAGCAAGGGTAAAAAATCATTCACTTAGGCATCAAAAAGGTATCTGGAAAATGGGTTTTATGCACAAAGTATGATTACAAACTTAAATGTGCAATTACTAGTATAACATAGTAGGTGCAGTAGTTCACTATCAAATGGATACATCCTATTCATCCAAAATGCTGCCATCCTGTTTTTGAGCACTGCAGGGGTTGCCATTAATTCCTGTTGCCCACTGGCCTGCTTCAGAGAGGGGGAGCTGAGCTACTGCAGGAGTTGCCAACTTGTCACCCACATTAACAGAGAGGCTGACTTGATTCTTTGCCACTGTGAGATACAGGAATTCTGTAGTTCACATTTCATTGTTTACCGTATCTGCTGAACTGTACACTGCACCTTGTTAATCATTGTAAGTAAAAGAAAAGAAAGGTAGTATCATACAACTTCATCCTTGAATGAAATGTAACTAAGTGGATTCTGCATGCAATTATGGTGGCCTGCCCATGCCTGTTGGTCCTGTTTTTAGATCAAAGGTGCCAATAATACCAACACCTCAAATCACTTCTATGACTTTCTCACAAAAATGACACACCAGACAATGATAGTCCCTCAGCCTTTAGCCAATCATATTAATTTCATCACAAACAGCTTTTTATTTAATTTCTTAAATACTTTACTTTTTAGTATATCACGTTTTGAAAAGGTCTCTGGCTGTTTTACAGATAATGCTCGCTTATCAATGAATTTGGTTGCATTGCATATAGATCAATAATAGTTTCTTACAAGTATACATAAAACAAAATAGTTTTCTAACTGTACTTGCAAGCATTTAATATCTACCACTGCATCACTGTCCTCTGTGCTGTTGGTGCAGATGTCATTTTCAGCCTCAGGCGCCAGTTCTTCTGACTGATCATCTCTCCCGCTTGTCCCCAGTTCAAGACCCAGTGGCTGTAACTGACCAAGAGATGCCTAGGCCGACCCTCTGCAAGTACTCTTCTTAGGTGGGCAGATATTTCTCCTTTTCTTACTAGAGTAGCTGCAGGTTGGCAGGACCCAGGATCTCCACTACTTCCAACTGGGCCATCATCCTCATGTCCAAGAGAGAGTCCTGCAAGGTGCCAATGGTGTTGTCGAGCAGCGCCAGACTTGACATCAGGTAAATCTCATACCCCCTCAACCATGCTTTACTCTCCCAACCAGTTCTGCTTTCATCAAGAGGTTCATTGGGAGCAATACAAGGCAGGAAGCCTTTTTTAGTATGTGGGAGGTCTGGCTCAGCTGAGAGTGAGAAGTGAGAGAGAACTAAAAAATATCTAAGCTAGATGGATAGACAGAGACAGAGAGAAGAGACAGAGAGACAATAGGAGATTGCTGGCTCACTGCTTCAGCACAAGCCAGCGGCATGACTCCAGCTGTGGCTTCACATTTCAAGAAAGACCCATTGTTTTCATGCTGAGAATGTGGGTGAATGGCTCCTTTCACTAAGCTTGTCACCCAGGATTTTCAAGTGTCCAGAAACATTATCTCTAGGGCAATTCACAAAAAACAAACACCAGAAAGTAGCTAAACGGGTTCTGTTTATCTAGATCCAGGTGTTTATTTTTTGAATATATATCATTTTTATGTATTTTCAATGTTTATGAGCTAAAAAAACAAGATGGCAGCCACCACAATCTTCTTTTTTTCTCACGACAAGTAAACCATGAAAACAAGCACTCACAATCAGTTTTTTTTACCAGTCAAGCTTGATAGTTATCAAAAGAAACCTTATAATTCTGGAACTCTATAATATTTTTCATGAAACCATCAAAAGGCACTACCTTGGTACAGGTCGCTTCTATGCTGAAAGTTTCATGAAAAAATGATGCACCATCAACACTGTGCATGAGAGAAAAAAATATGTTAAGTATAGGAAAATCAAACCATTTTTTGCACTTTTTGGCATTACGTATCTCAAAAACTGAACTAGATGCCATCAAGAAATTTTTCACATCTTAAGCCTCTGCCAGTCTGACCATGTGTGACACATTCTGGGCTATTCCATCAAATGCCACCAAAGTTATTAAGGTGCAAAAATTGGGATTTGACATTGAACAGCCTACTCATCCCTAACTACAGGGGCTGTACCGTGCCCCTTTGATATATCTATAGATATAGACAGACAGACAGACAGACAGACAGACAGATAGATAGACAGAGATAGATAGATAGATAGATAGATAGATAGATAGATAGACAGACAGACAGACAGACAGAGATAGATAGATAGATAGATAGACAGAGAGAGAGATAGATAGAGAGAGAGATAGATAGACAGAGAGAGAGATAGATAGACAGACAGAGAGATAGACAGACAGACAGACAGACAGATAGATAGATTATAGATAGAGATGGATAGATAGATAGATAGACAGACAGACAGACAGATAGATAGATAGATAGATGATAGATAGACAGACAGACAGAGATAGATAGATAGATAGATAGATAGATAGATAGATAGATAGATAGATAGATAGATAGATAGATAGACAGACAGACAGGCAGACATGCAGATAGATAGATAGATAGATAGATAGATAGATAGATAGATAGATAGATAGATAGATAGATAGATAGATAGATACATTGATTACACGTGCATGGTAGTGCCTGTATTTTAGGGTTGCACTGGAGTTACTTTAAAAGAGATCATTTTCAAACTGAGCTGTCTTAAACCTTAGGTCTGTAAGATTCCCATGCACCATCTCAGTCCTAGTGTCTCCTAATGTGGCAAGTTTTATAGACATCTGTTTGTCTGCTTTGGATTTATAAAGTGTTGAATTTATGTATTTTTGCCATTTTTGAACCAAACTTTTTGCTCAAGGATAGAGGAAAAAAACACAAGTAGTTTAAGTCATAAAACGTAGAGGTTCATTAGATAGTATGAATGAACTGATCCTCTCTGTGGTTTGGTGAAAACATTTTAATTTGTTTTGTAGTTATTAACAATATGTGTTCACATGTACTGAGTTAAAAAAACTAGTTTAAAATTATACAAAGAAATACATTTTGAAACTTACAAGTTTGTTAGATGTTATGGAGCAATACAGTAGGTCCTTTTGGTGGAGTGGTGAAAAATGTTACTTCACTTTGAAGTTCTTAATGATTTATTGTTTGCACATGCTCAGTTCACTAAAAAGCTAAATAACAAATTTCATCAAATAGAAGCTGCCTTGAAATAAAAGCCACCCTCAAAAACAAGCTGCAGGTCAGGGTTGAAGTCATGTCAGATTAAACACTAAAAAGAACAAACAGAGCTGCCACCTCAAAATATCTGGTGCCACTGGTAAATTCGAATTGAATGACATATGACTAAGTACTTAGGTGTGAAATATTAGTGTGTTTTTCACCCATGATTGAAAAATAAACATATTGTAAGCAGAAAAAACTTTGGATGTGTGTCTACTGTGTGTGCTTTTTTTTGTTTTTTTACAATTCAATATTATGGATTGGACACTGTGATTTTTATCCCTGTACATAAGGTCATTATGTAGTTTTTTTTTAAAGTGATAATCTTAGTTGATGTTTCTTTTACTTATTTTAATGTGAAGTAGACTAATAACAGTAGACTTTGTAAAATCCAGGATGTGTAATATTTTATTTTTAGCATTAAAAAAATTGATTTTGCAAAGCAAGCTACCCTCAAATACAAGCACCCTTGGAATACAAGCCTCAGGTAAAAATTATACATTTTTATAAATGCTGCACAAAATAGTATTTAGAGATCTTTTTTCTATAAAGATGTTTATTCTCCTTGGTTGGGACAGGCTGGCTCCATTTGGATCTGTCCCCGCCACTCTCCCCCCATCAGCAACCACCTCCCCAGGACTTCCCTGTCATCCACATTCCCCCATGGATTGTCTCCCATGGTGGGGCCAGAAGTGGAAGGGCTGTTATCCAGTTGCTGCCAACAGGGGTCCCAAGGTGGCACATGTGGGGCATGGTGCACTGAGAGTGTCATGTGTACCTGCCCCACTGTCCATTTTCCTCCACTTATTTCTTTCTTCCCCCATAACTGGGGCATGCATGTTGGCATATGTGTGTGTGTGTGTGTGTGTGTGTGTGTGTGTGTGTGTGTCTAGCTCCTTCCCTTCATGCAAATGTGTACCTGCCCCACTGTCCATTTTCCTCCGCTTATTTCTCCCTTCCCCATAACTGGGGCATGCATATTGGCGTGTGTGTGTGTGTGTGTGTGTGTGTGTGTGTGTGTGTGTGTGTGTAGCTCCTTCCCTTTATGCAACTGTAGACCCACACTACTACCAGGCCTCCATCTGGTGGCAGTCTTGTAACAGAGCCAACAAACCCTCCCTTCCAAGGAGAGGGGAGCAGTGCATCGGATGCTTGATCCTCCCTTCCCCCAGCCAACCCCCAGCAATCTAAGACAGCCTCTAATCTAGGGTTACTGGCATGGGGGGAGGTGGTAGCTCTACTGCAGCACCACTGGGATGGCCTGTATTTAGATAGCTTGAATTGCTAAACAAAATGTGTGCACCGCAATCCCTTACAGCTGTTTTTGAAAATATAGTTGCTGCACAAATAGTTTGAACATCTATCTACATAATGTTTTTTTTTTTTAAATCTACGTGAAGCATGAGGGTTTTTAAAGGGTTTTAAAACTTAAAACCGAGCCCTGTGTGGCTCACAATTCACTTTTTAAAAACTGATGCTGTAATCCTGCACATGCGCAATGGCGGCATGCTCTTGCACATGCGCGGGATCTCCATACATCTTTACTCCTCGCATGCTCGGGATTACAGCACCTGTTTTTAAAAAGTGGATTGCAAGCCACACAGGGCTCGGTTTTAAGTTTAAAGTACCAGGAGCCATTCGCGATTTTGTAGTTTATAAGGGCAGCATGTAACTAAAGTAGGCTTGGCATAAAATGCCACTTCGCGACTGCACTCGGTCCTGGCGCGCATCCTCGATGGGGGTTATGCTTCCGGTGTCGGTCGATTTATGGATGGCCCGACTAAAAGACCACTATGCTAAATATTTATAAAACAGGTACTTTCTTTGTACTTTTATGTCTATGGGGTTATTCTGCTTTACAACTAACTTCGGTGTGTGCCAGAAGGCACACTGCATGGCTATTAACAAAAACGAGGGGGTAAAGCTGACAGTGCCGCTTTAAATCTGTGTGGCAGCAACAGTTTCCATGGTCTTTTGTGTCAACCTGTTACTTGCTTTTTTGAGGCAGGTATCCAACATGCTCGCAGTGTGGAGCAGTCCCTCTTGCGAATATAGTATAGTTCCAGTAACATTGTCATTTTCGTGAATTTTACTAAAGAATTCCTGTCAGTCTGTCTTATTATTCTGACTAGCACAGTCACATTTTACAATGATGCGAAAGCGTCCGAAAGACTCATGAACTGACTATTCTACCAGAGTTCAGCTAACACAGTTTCTAATAGGAGAAAGAAAGCTGAACTGGGGAAAGTGTTTCTTTTTTTGAAATGGACACTCAGACTTAGATAAATCACTGTTTGAAAGACTAGCCGTGATACTGGGCATGCCTGTATGCATATGCATATTATATATGTACAGCATATGCATGTGCATATGCATACATGCAGGCCCAGTATCACATCTCAACTTTCAGACTGTGATTAATCTAAGTTTGAATACCCATTTTAAAAAAAAAAGAAACACTTTCCCAAGTTCTGCTTTCTTTCTCCTATTTGAAACTGTGTTTAGCTGAACTCAGGCGGCATAGTCAGTTCACTAGCCTTTTGACACTTTAACTCCATGTACAAATGTGACTGTGCTTTTGCATCGGGCGAGGAAACTAGAAGCAGACTGACAGGGTTTCGCTTTGTAGGAAAATTCATGAAAGTAAATATTTTTTTGGTGAGGGAAGTACACTGCTGCTATCTATATTGCATCACAAGAGGGACTGTTGCAGGTACTGCAGAAACGTTTAGGATACCTGCAAAAAAAAGTAAGTAATGGGTTGACAGTGTCCATTTAAATCTACTTGTTACACAATGGTATTCAGAAAACAGAACTCCTAAATGAAGGTTTTGAAACTCTACCAGATGTGTGATTTTTTTTTAAATCTACATGCTGCACAATAGTTTTCAGACTCTACCTGCTGAGTAAAGTTTTTAGTTAGTGTTTAAGCTCAAGGTGACAAAAACTTTAAGGTAAGATAACTTAATAAATACTTACAGTAAATGCTAAAAGTGATACTTTGGTGTTTGTGAGGGAGAAGTAGAACAGGACACAGAATGACCCCCATATTATGAAGGTTAGCACAGTGTTAACAAGCATACCATCAAGCTAACCAGACTCAGTGCATCTAGATGGGGGGGCATATCCAAAGGGTACCTGGCACTGCGTACAGTGGATGGCACTGATACACAGACTACACTGTGACCTTGCAAATGAGGGTGCCATCTTGCATACAGGATGCAGTGGTATATTCAAAGACTTTTGTAAGTGGCAACAGGCAGCTGGGGCAACCCTAATTAATGCTAATGAAACCCTAATCTGTTAATGCTCACAGTGATGTGTAACTTCTGCCACCCAACAACACTGGTGCTGGTGACCCCTGCTTCCACCTGCCACATCCATAGAAACATAGACAGTGGTGCCAGAAAAAGACTAAAGGCCCATCCCGTCTGCCTGAGAAATGATGTTTACGTCACTGCTCATATATGAACCACTGACTCTTTTCCTGCTAAGCAGTATGTTAGTGTAGAGCTATACTGCAGATCCCAATGCTGGCAGTCTAGTGGTTCTCACACCCCAGTTCCTATTAGTGCTGTGCAGTATTAAAGCTCCGAACACTGACAGTTTAATGAACAGCCCTCCCTCACCCAATCCCTGAATGTATTGTGGAACTGTACTAAAGCCCTTGCCTAGCAGTCTAGTGAACCCCCTTCCCTTAATTGAACCCTGTGCTGTTGGACAAAACAAGTACTTTAGGCAGAATTAATATTAACATTGTTGAAACAGATAGGGTTAATGTAACCACTCCCCCTGAAACTCATTGCAGTATGACAGCTCAACTGATTCCACAGCGTTGTAGTCTTGCTGAAACATCCACCAGCGTGCAGCAGGATTCGTGTTTGCAGCAGATATATAATGCATCTGTTAGTAACAGATATGCTGATCTGTCTGTTATGCAATCAATAACACATGAGGAGGTGTGGGTTATCTCCTGATAAGAGCACGCCCAGGTGTGTTATGAGGCATGAGGTGCTTGCACCAAGTGCCTTATGCACCTGGGCGTGCTCTTATCAGAAGATAACCCACACCTTGGAGTGTGTTACTGAGCTTATAAAATGGGTCTGCAAAAAATTTATGGGTGCAAAAGTAATTATTTAAGAAAAAAAAGAATAAAAAGTCAAAAATATAAAGAAAATAGTTGACAGCAGAAATAAATAAAAAAATAGTCCCACTGTTGAAAGAAGTGGGCTTCCTATGTACCTCTGAGGTAATCTGGTTGTCACTGCTGCTTAAACTTTTAGAAGCATTAGACACCCCACACTTATTTTCCTTTGTGCTGTGTTTCTTATGTGCCAATGATAAGACCGGCCGTTTGCGTGACACCGACCATCGGGTTCTGCTGAGAGCGAGAATGTCCCTGCTTGTGAGATACCGCTTTCTATATGTAATTTGAGTTTGCCCTGGTTAGTGATGAGTCATAATACAGCTTATTTTATTTATTTACTTTATTTGTTTCATTTTTTGAAGTGTTGCACATAAAAGAAGCAGTCGTGAGAACAAGCGTGTCTCACTGAAGTCACGGTAGTTAGCGCTTCTTAGCGGTTTCAGATTTTTCATAATACTGCACATAAAAGTAGTATGAGAGGCTCCTGAGGGCCGGGCTAGGGTTTTACTTGAATAATGCTGTCTTGTTTGCTAGATCCATATCAGAGGGCACTTGTTGATCTGTGCGGTGATTTGAAAACCATGGCTCGCGCCCGGGCTCGCACTTGAAGCTCTTCATTGCCGCTGGCCTTAAATACTTCAGAGGCCAGAATTTACTTTAAAAAAATATATGCAGCTGCCGTTCACTAAGAGATTGTGTGTGTGGGTGTGTGTGTGTGCATAGAGATTGTGTGTGTGTGTGTGTGTGTGTGTGTGCATGGGGGAGTGCAGCTCATAGGTTTGTTGTTCGGATGATGGCTCTGTATAAGGAAGTCACTTTTCAGTTGAAGTGGTGCGGCATCTGACAGGCAGCATTTTCCCCCTGGTTTTAAATGCTTTGTGACAGATACTATGGCATGGAATGTGGAGTTCTTTTATCGTTTTTGAAGTTAGGCTTTCATTTTACTGTCAGTGCGATTGCCGAGTGACAAGTTGACAGCTGCCCTGAAGTGAATGCTGGTTGCTGCTATTGCGTGTGAGCTGTGCTAGTGAGTGCTTTTGTTTAGGGTTGGCACAGCTCACTGATTTGATGTTGTTATGGGGCCAGGCAGAAGAGGTTAGTGCCGGTTGGCTAGTATATCTTCTGATAAGGACACGGCTCAGAAGATGTATTAGTCAATTGGATTGCTTGATTTCTGAAGCCCATTTTATAAAGAGGGTTGACTGGATAAACACCAGTCATTAGACAACAGTTACAAATATAGAGACCAAGTTCAAACTCTTTCTGCTCTCTTGGAATACAGCTGGCCTGGTAACAAAGTATGCTGACTCGTTGACTCTGATTGGTGTACATTTATAAAGCAACATCATGTTATATGTATGCAAGAAACTTGGCACACTAAGGATTTTGATGTCTCCTTAAATGGTTACTGTAGTTTTCTTGTACCAGGTAGGCAAAATTTGAAATTAGGCAGACCCTCTGTAAGTCTTGTTACTTGGTTCAAAATTGATAATGTTATAGCAACAGACCGTGTTTATTGTACACCGTTTGCCCAGGCATTTGAAGTACAGGTAGAACAGTTTAAATATTGTCTTGTAAATGCCTACATATCTTCTTCCACTTCAAACTATTACAATAATGCAATCTGGACTGACTTAGAGGCATTAATTCATAAAACTCTGACTCAGTTAAGTACTGAAAATATTATGCTCTGTGGAGATTTCAATGCTAGAACTGGTAACTTTGATGGGTATGTAGATAATGATATACATAATTGGTTAAATGATGAAGTCTGCACATTTCCTAGACACTCTCTAGATCCAAAACACAATAAGTCTGAGTGTAAACTAATAGAAATATTATATTTATACAACCTAGCCCCTATAAATGGTAGAATGTATGGGGATGCTATTAGTAATTACACACACTACAATTCTAGAGGTCCTTCTGTACTTGATTTTTTACTTTGGAATGGTACCATGACCAGCTGAGACTCCTGTATACTTGCAAATAAAGGAAAAAGTGACCACTTACCTCTTATATTAACTTGGGGTGACACTAGTAAGGAGTTTAAAAATTAAAAATTAATTGTGACCTTAAATGGCTTTGAAATAAGAAATCAGATAAAAATTCAGTGGGACACTGCTTGTGAAGAAAATTTTTTGCAGGAGATATTTTCTCCTGTCATAAAACAGACTATATCTTTGGATAATGTCATACTCTTAGAAATGTGTCTTGCTGAGACATCTGACAAAATTAGACATTTTCTTTACAAACCAGTTTCGAGTAAGTTTCAATCTAAAACCATCAGTACCTGGATTGACCAGGATTGTTGCAAGGCCAAAAAGCCCTTACTAGATGGATCAGATATACTAAAGGCTCCAAGGATAAAAATAAATACTGAGATTTAAATAGGGCAAGAGAAAACTATAAATTACCCTTTAAAAGAAAAAGCAAAAGGCATATCGACTAAAACAATGGTCCCTGATGCTCAATATTATAAATGGCAGGGACCACCATTCCTATTGGCTTCTGGCAGCAAAAGGTACAAATAATAGTAAATTTGATATAGACACATACATCTCTATGGATCAATGGCTTAAACATTACACAGACGTGTTCTATGACTCTAAACCTTTGGAAGTTGCTCCTTGGTGGGACGTCATAGTGGACAGAATCCAATTCAAAATCATTACAGTAAGTGAATTATACCTAGCAATTACTTCTCTTAAGAAAGGTAAAGCTTCTGGACCAGATTTGATCCCTCCAGCTGTACTTGTAGTAGCTCCATCCCTTTGGGCAAAGATCCTTATGCCCTATTTTAATCCTTGTATATCAAACAGAGCAATTCTCAATGTTTGGAAAGGAGCCACTATCATTTCAATATACAAAAAGGGTGTGGTCTTTATTGACTTTAGTTCAGCATTTGATAATATTTCTAGAACAGCCCTAGGGCAAATTATGTGTCAAATAAAAACAGCACTAATCTGTGTGAAACCGGTAGAGGGATAGTGTCGGTTGTTGCTGTTTGGGGTCCATTGTAATAAATTTTCTAAGTGTCATTTGCAGAGCCTGGAGTAGTGCTGTTGTTTTTCTTTGTTCCCTTATATTTACTTCGTGCACATTCCGAATAGCTTGCAGCTGTTGTTTGCTTTTTTTGTTTCAAATTATGTATCGATAGGGCATAAATCCAAACTGAAGAAGTATAATAAGACAGTTTTATATGAATACCTGGGCGCAGATTAGATTTGGCAAATTTGGTCAATTATCAACAACAATCTCTATAAATAAAGGAGTCAGGCAGGGCTGTGTTTTTTCGCCCGTACGCTTCTGTATTTATATAAATAACTTATTAATACAGTTGTTAGAATCCATATCAGATTCTCCGCTTATTGGTTAACATTAACTGTCTGGCATTAGGTTATGCCGATGATCTTGCCCTGTTTGCTCTGTCTGTTTCTGGATTACAGTGTAAACTAGATCTATTAATGACTTTCACAGAAAAGTACAACCTAAAGCTAAATGAGACCAAAAGCCAAGTTTTGGCCTTTGGTTCCAAAAACACAGAAATTACATGGAAAACTGGCAGTAAGAAACTTAATACTGTTAGTACATATGTATATCTTGGGTTAAATATGTCTAGTAATGGGATTTGGTACAATCATATTAAAGGCTGAACACTGAAATTAAAACAAACAGCAACTTCACTATCTAGATTTAACAGCAGGTATGGAGGTAATTCAATCAGATCACTTTTAGAAGCCACAAAAGCCAAGTACTATACACAAGCACTATATCAAGCAGAGGTATGGGCATTAGGCAAAATCAGATCTCTAGAATCCCCTCTTAATAAACTTTATAAATCAGTCTTGGGTGTATATAGTTCGGTACCGGCCTCTTTAATTAGAGTTAGCTATGACCAGCCTTAAAGCCTTAGTAGATGCCAGGAAAATTAACTATTGGATCAGAGTGACGTGACAAGTTTAGGGACCCACAGACTGTCCCGTAAATGCTTAGAGGAAAAAAGCAGATGGCAAACCCTGGGCTGTAAGAAATCCAAATGGCTGGATAAGATTCTGATGCACCTTAGTGACTATGGTTTAGATTTTTTAATGGAATATGTAAAGAAGGGAATCTTTATTAGTCCTCAATACAAATCATACATTACCAGGAAGATTATTAACATGAATAAAACAAGAGATTTTGAAGCAATATCATCCATTAAAATTGCTACATGGCTTGTTTTTTATGGCAATAGACACTTTTATAGATATTATTTGGATGTGCTATCAAATCATCTTCTCAGGAAATTATACACTAAATATCATATGGATCTTTTTCAAAGTAATATATTGAAAGCTAGATATCTTAAATTAACTGATCCAACAAAAAAAACTATGCTCACACACCTTACAGGAGCCAGAAGAGTTACATCATGTTATGTTCAGCTGCTCTTGGTACAACAAGTCAAGGGCATACTGGTTGCATCCAATATGGAAAATAATTCAAACTTCAGATAGAAATGCTCTTTTTTTTATCACATCTATGTTTTTCCTCCTTACAGCCACTGACCTGCTATGAATCCAGCCACCGCTCCTCTTCCCCCAAATGATTCCAGAGTTACATCCACACACCAGCTAGCATATGCAGCTGTACCCCCCCTGGTCCCCGCACTAGGCCAGGAACTAATACCGGCATGTGACTTGCACCAACGAGCCCCTCCGGGCTCAGGAAGCTGTGGCTATCAAGCTGCCATGGTCAATGCTGCCATTTTCTGCCCTGTAGCTCTTTCCCCCAGAGTGCAGGCGTACAATGATGTTGCAGCACTGATGTACAGATGTCCATTGCACTCCCCCCCTTGCTGCACCGACTCTAGCAGTGCCACCGGTTGTCACCAGGGGCCGCTGCAGAGTGGTGGGAACCCACATCCATCAATCCTATCCCTTCCCTGCTGACCCTGACAACCCGGGCTTGCATCCGAACCCGGGTCGCCAGCATGGCACAAGGTGTGGTGTCCTGTGCCTCAACCCTCAGCGCCACCGGACCGGCCTAGAAATGCACTTTTGAGCTTAATATTTACTGTAGAAGGTGATGTAATAATAAGCAAAGTTGCAGGCTATCTTAGATCCATTTCTGTAATATGAATGAAATACAGTAAGGAAAAGTTATAAATCTCTGCTCAAATACATTTTATTGCACTAATCTTAAATACTGACTTTATAACACCAGTAAATATGTTCCTTATATCTTTATGTGTACGGCTATAAAAGTGATGATATAATTTAAATCTAGGTCATAGTATACTGAAAATGTATTTCTCTACCATATGTTTTGAGTATTTCAAGATGATTATAAATTATAAGATGCTGAACTGTGTATACTTACTTATGTTTGCTGTTTTACCTGATGTAATGGTCAATGACAGAACTATTAACTTTCAAAGTATAATTGAACCCTGTCAGTATTGTGGAACTGTATTAAAGACCTTCCCTTGCAGATTGGTGAACCCCTTTTCCTCACCTGATCACTAGTGTTATTTTGGAACTGTACAAAAGACTTTCCTTGGCAGTCTAGTGGAAACCTCTCCCTCACCCCATCCGATACTGTGGAATTGTACTGAACCCCATCCCTGGCAGTCTAGTGTTATCACCTGATGGATCACTGTCAAAGGTCCCACCAGCTCAACCACTGAGCATCCACCACCCACACCCACATCCTCACTTGGCTGTCTACTCAATCACCTGTCCATAGATAAGTCGCCTTCTGGCCCTCAGATGACAACTGGCACAGACCCGCCAGTCACCACCTCCGAAAACTGCTGTCTGACTGATAAGTAGTGAATGCATGCATTCTGAAGAAATAACTGTTTCTACTGTATGTGTACACTCACTACCTATCAATTAGATAGCAGATGGCTGAGGTGTTGAACAAGGGGTCATAATCGTTAAATGTTTGAGAACTTGCTGGCAACTTACCTATGAATAGATGAGTGAGTTAGGGACAGACAGCGGTTGGAGCCGGTAGTTTCTCAGGGAGTTGGCTGGGGAGGGATGCTTTGACAGTGATTGGTTGGGGGAAGTAACACTAATGTGCCTGGGAGGGGCATCAATACATTTCCACAACAGATTGGGTGAAAAAGGGAGGCCCACTAGACTGCCAGGGAAGGGATTTATTACAGTTCCACAATAGCAACAGGGATTAGGTGATGTAGGGGGGTTCACTAGATGGCCAGAGAAGGGCTTTAGTGCAGTTTCACAATGCCAACAGGAATCGGTTGAGGGATGGGTTCTGCTAGACTGCCAGGGATGGCATAGGTACGTAGGACTCTCATTTGGGGGGCAGCCCAGGCTCCTTACAACATCTCCTGCATTTGTGCACAAATGCATTGTGCCAAGCTGAAAATGGCAACAAAATGACATGCAAATGGCCCCTTAGTATCGTGCATGCCATAGGTATGTGGTCTTTAGTATGCTAGTCACAGAATATGACTCTCAGAAGTAATGGCAGTATTCCATTTCAGAAAGGCTATCACCTTTTACATCTGGCAGCTTTTTGCCAACTGGGACTGTGGTAATGATGAACATATGCATCATGCATGACTCCTGTAACAGGTGGGTCCTGCCTACATAAAGAAACTCCTGCGTCCATATACTCCAGTTTGGATGCTCCACTAAACAGGTGAGAATCTGCATGTGATTTCTGTGTCCTTTGGAAATTCTCAGTGAAAGGGCCTTTTCTGTAGCCACCCTGCTCATGTGGAATGCCCTACCTAATCAGCTTTGTCAGATCACCTATGTTGAGGTTTTTAAAAGGGCTCTTAATGCCTACCGTTTCCCTTGCATTTAAGGACTCATTTTAAATATGTTACACAATCAATCTCTATTTACAGTTCCTTTCCTTTCCATTCACTCCTCAATGAGCTTTGCACGGTGCCTCTTTGGCCTTGTCAGAAATAAATCATTCTGCTACATGATGGGTTTTTGTCATGTTTACTAACATATTTACAGTTACGTACAAGGGAACACAGCCCCAGAAATTACTGTCCTTCTGAACACTGCAAGACAGGCTCTATTTGGACCCTACACATAAGTCAAAACTTTAGGGTACCTTAAAAAAGGTTTACACATCTCTTACAGGAGCCCCACATCTCCTCTTATTTCTTGCAACGTATCAGTGGGTGAGGTTTCACCTCAGGACAGAGCCTTTCCTATGCTGCCATTTGAATTTACCAGAACTCCCACCTTGCTATATACAGTACTTTGGGCTCACTTATTTTTCATCTACTACCATGATGCTATAGTGTTAATTTAGTTGGTATGCAGGAGGCAGCATTGCAGTCAGGACATTCACTCTGGCACTCCTGGAGAATGCCCACTGTGGCTCTGGGCACCTCACATTAACCAGGCCATTGCTATAGAAATATAGAAACATAGAATTTGATGGCAGATAAGGACCACTTGGCCCACCTAATCTGCCCATTTCCCTACCTAACGGATAAGTTGACGATCCTACTTAACCAACAACCTACTTCCTCCTACCCCCCACAAGAATTACCTTATGTCTGTCCCATGCATTCTTGAATTCCCCCACTGTTTTTGACTCTACAACCTCCTCAGGAAGGCCATTCCATGCATCTACAATGCTCTCTGTGAAGAAATACTTCCTCACATTACCTCTGAGCCGTCCCCCCTCTATCTTCAAATTGTGCCCCCTTGTTCTTGCACATTTCTTTTTCTGAAAGATGCTACCCTCTTGGACTTTGTTGATTCCCTTGAGGTATTTGAAAGTTTCTATCATGTCCCCCCCCCCATCCTTGCCTCGAAGCTATACATCTTAAGCTCCTTTAGTCTTTCTTCATATGTCTTCTGGTGCAGACCCTGCACCATTTTGGTTGCCTCCTCTGGACAGCCTCCACCCTGTCTATGTCTTTGCGGAGATGGGTCTCCAGAACCATACACAGTACTCCAGATGTGGTCTTACCAACTGTCTCTACAGAGGGCCAACAACTTCCTGTTTTCTACTGATGATGCCTCTCCCTATGCATCCCAGTATACCCCAGCTCTCCTTACTGCCTTCTCACATTGCTGGCCCACCTTTAGGTCATGTGATATGACTACCCCAGGTCCCTTTCCATTTCTGTTGTCAGGATCTCGCCCCACATTGTGTACTCTTCCCAGGGTTTTCGTTTCCCTGGCGCATTACTTTACATTTCTTTGGGTTGAATCTAAGCTGCCATACATTTTACCATTCCTCTAACCTTGCCAAGTCCCTTTTCATCTTTTCCAACCCGCCTTGCATATCAACCCTGTTGTAGATCTTTGTGTCATCTGCAAAGAGACATACTTTCCCTTCCAGTCCCTCTGCAATGTCACTTATAAAGACGTTAAAAAGGACCGGCCCCAGTACTGAACCCTGCGGTACCCCACCAGTAACCCCCCTTTCTTCACTGTGGACTCCATTTACTATTACCCGCTGTGTCCTGTCGTCCAGCCAGTGTTTTACCCAGGCTACCACCCAGGGACCCACTCCCAGGCTGGCTAATTTGTTTATTAATCTTTTGTGCAGAACTGTGTCAAATGCCTTGCTAAAGTCTAGGTAGGCCATGTCCACTGCCCTTCCCTGGCCTACTACTTTGGTCATCCAGTCAAAGCAATTAACTAGATTTGTCTGACATTACCTTCCTGTTGTGAATCCATGCTGTCCTGGGTCCTGTGCCACACTGGCCTCTGGGAACTCAACAATTCTTTCCTTCAGAAGTGATTCCATCATTTTCCCCACCACTGAGGTCAAACTGACAAGTCTGTAGTTTCCTGCCTCAGTCTTGCTCCCTCTTTTGTGAAGGGGAATCACATCCGCCCTCCTCCAGTCCTCAGGTACCACACCATCCTCCCATGATTTATTAAAAAAGGTAGTTAGTGGTGTTACTAGTTCTTCCCTTAGTTCTTTTAGAATTCTGGGGCAAATCCCATCAGGCCCCATTGCTTTATCCACCTTCAGTTTTAAGAGTTCTTTCAGAACCCTTTCTTCTGTGAAAGGACTAATATCAACCCCCCTATCCAGAGTGCTTCTATTGGCTGGATTACGTATCTCCCCTTGCTTTTCCATTGTGAATACTGAGCAGACATATCCCTGCTTTTTCACTGTTGCCCTCTGCCCAACCACTTTCCTCTTTATTCAGCTTCAGTATCCCTGCCTTAGTCTTTCTTTGTTCCCTAATGTACCTATAACAGATTTTATCCCCCTTCTTAATTGAGTTGGCTATCTTTTCCTTGGTTTGGGCCTTTGCTATTCTGACTGCCTTCGCCATTTCCTTCTGCTTTAACTGGTACATTTCTCTGTCCTGCTCCTTCTGTGTTTCTTTATACTTCCTGAATGCTGTCTTTTTCTCCCTAACCTTCTCTGCCACTAATTTTGAGAACCATAGTGTTTTTTTCTTTCATTTTGATTTGTTTATTTGCTTCACACAAAGGCTTGTTGCCTCTGTGATGGCGGTTTTGATGTTTCCCCATTGTTGCTCCACCCCACCTTCTTGCTTATTTGCTAGTGCTTTTCTGAGGCACTCTCCCATTTTGACAAAATCAGCCCTCCTGAAGTCCAGTACCTTCACTTTTTGTATGGCTTGACTCTACAACTAAGTTTATCGTGAACCACACTGTTTGGTGGTCGCTTGTTCCCAGATGGCTACCCACTTCAAGATCAGAGATCCTCTCTCCGTCCCCATCTGAGAGTACCAGGTCTAAGATTGCTCCCTCCCAAGTGGGTTCCAAAACTAGCTGTCTGAGGCATGCCCCCTGTAGGGCATCGAGAATGGCCCTGCTCTTGGATGTGGCTGCAGCAAAGGTGCTCCAGTTAACATCTGGCATATTCAGGTCCCCCATCAGCAATATCTCCCATTTCTCTGCTATCCTAAGGATGCCTTCTACCATATCCTTGTCCATTTCCTCCCCTGAGATGGGGGTCTGTATACAACCCCTGTGTAGATTGTGGTGCCATTTCTAGTCTCCAGGTTGACCCACAGTGCCTCCTCTCCTCCCTGTTTACCCTCTAGTTCCCTTACATAGAGAGCTACTCCTCCTCCTCCTCTTCTTCCCTCCTTGTCCCTCCTGTAGATTGTGTACCCTGGTATGTTGACATCCCAGTCATGGTTCTCTGTGTACCATGTTTCTGTGACTGCCACAATATCTAGGCATCCCTCTTCCATCAAGGTCACCATTTCGGGGTGCTTTTTACCTAGACTATGGGCATTGGTACTCATTACCCTCCATTCTTTTATGACTTTATTTATTTTTGCCCTACCCCTGTCCTTACTGCCTTTGTCTTTTTCTCCATTTACCCCTACCCTTCTCCCTATCGACTGCTTTATCTTGGTGTTTACCTCACTAACTACCCTGATACCAGACAGTGTGGTGGGTACAAGTGCACCAGTGTCTACCTCAGTCTGCCCTCTGCCCTTGAAATAACCTATCATGGCCGGCCCAGTGGCGTTGAGGGTTGAGGCGCTGGACGCCACACCTTAGCATGTGCCAGCAGCATGGGTTCGAAGAGCAGACCAGGGTTGCTGGGGGTCATCAGGGAGGGGAGAGATTGAGCATCTGGAGGACAGCTTTCCTCTCCCAGGGAGGGACAGGGGTCACTAGTCGGTGCTCTGCTGATCTCTGGTAGAGGCTGAAGATACAGCAGGCACTGAGGAGTAGAGAGAAGGAGTGGGGGAGTGCCAGACATCGGTTATGCCCCGTTAATTTCAGGACACCAGCCACTCCCCAGGGGATAACAGAGAAAATGCCTCTCGGCTCTGGCGGAGACGGAGCACCGGAGCTGGCCCCTGATTTACGGCTGCCCACCTGGCATCCTCCCGACTGACATTACTGCAGTATCGGGGCATTGGGGCCCAACCCATCCCCACCTGGGGGCTACAACCTAGGTTACATGGGCAACGGAGAATGGCCAGGTAGGGTGTGTGCTGTAGGGGGGATGACTCCATGTGCACCCCGAGGAAGATCAGAGCTGAGGGGGTGAGAAGGAGGCATAAATAGTAAAATAACAAAAAAAAAAAAAAAAAAAGAAATAACCTATCAGCCCACTTCTCCACTAGCAGCTTATATTACACCACCACTAGTTGCCACTAATCACAGCCAACTCACACAGTACAATGGGAGCTATCATGGACTCTCTTCTAGTAAGCCTAGTCTTTCTCACCTCCCTGATCTTACTAGCAGCCTTACCTATCTCCAACTGCACTGCGAAGTTTCTACTAAGCAGATCTACCAGTGGTTACTTTCCTCCCTGCCCCCACAAATGCACCACTGGGGCCCCCAATTCACTGCTGGATCTTCTCCACCCCCGGTGCACCAAAATGCCCACACTCATTTCTGCCCTGAATTACTAAACAACCTATATGCGTACATACATCACTGCACTACCACTCTAACTCACAAAGGGTTGCACCCCCTAACTCCTGTCCACAATAACCCACCTGGACACCAACCACCTGTGTCCCAGATAATCTTAGCCCCCTTGTACGCACCCTCCCAATACCAGTCGTACCTACAAATGTTACCTCTAAAACTGTCCGTGCCTCACCAAACTGCTCAGGGTAGCACTGCTCTGCCATACCCTCCTCCTTCTCCTCCTCCTCCTCCTAACAGGGAATGTGCACCCAAACCTGGGACCACTAATCTCTGGTGTCACTCAGAAGGGCAAACAAGGAAACCTCCTACTGGCATCCCTAAATATCTGCAGCCTTCAAAAACAGTTCACCTCCCTCCAGGGCTGGATTGCTCTGTACTCCCCTGATGTCCTTGACTTATCTTAGACCTGGCTCTCAATTAAAGTCCCAAATGGATCTGTTGCCCTCAGTGACTGCACCTTATACCGTGCTGATAGAATAAGCAAGAGGGGAGGTGGATGCACCATCTACGTCAATCCTCCCTGCACGCCCTCCTAGTCTCCATCCCACCTCCGCCCATGAAACCCAAACCCTCACTGTCAAGCTAAGCTTTGGCAACCCAGGTAAAACAATATACATCATGGCTGTCTACATTCCCCCAAGAAACTAAAAGATGACCTTTGACTCTGTACTGACAAGTATTTCACACCTCCCCCCCAAGAGTGAAATCATTTTACTGGGAGACTTCAGTGTAAACTGGATGTCCCTTGCACCTTTCCACTACAAAGACACTGTCCTTGCGTATGACCTTGCCCAAGTTGTTCAGTCCCCTACTAGGCTGGACCCAAAAATTGGGACAGCCACACTTATCGACCTTATCCTCACCAACCACCCCAAAAACCTCTCCCATATCAAAGTGCTCTCCGACTCAATAAGTGACCACTCCCCTGTAATCTTCTTGTGGTCTAATAAATTCCCCCCTACTCCCACTAAGGTCACCATCCAAAGACTCCTTAAGGAAGGTGCCCTCCCCTGCCTCAAATCCTACCTGCCGGCCTGCGATTGGTCTCCTAGTCACTCTGCCTAGTCCGTAGATACCACCCTTACCTACTTTATTGCCACTTTTAACCATGCATGTGACATCTTCGCCCCTTTCTCCAAGCGTGCAGTAAAGCAGCGGAACACCCCATGGATTTCCCCTGCTACACTTGACCAAATGCATCAAAGAGATGCCCTCAGGCAAAAGGCCCTTGACTCACAACTCCCCCAAGACAGACAGCGTTACAGGGAGGCTCAAAATAGCTGCACATGGGCCATCAGGCAAGCCAAAGCAGCTTACTACAAACAAGCCCTCACCTCTTCCTGGGGATCTAGTAGAAATTTCTGGAGCAACATTAAGGAACTATCAGGGAGAAATGTATCCCCTTCCCCACTACTGCTTTTAGTAGATGGGGTTATCTCACAAGACCCTGAAACTATCTCCAGTGCCCTTAATATTTATTTCTCTGACCTCAGCCATATCCTTCCCCCTAACTACTATGACCTAATCAGTACCAACCCCATTCACAATTATGCCACCCTTGACCAAACCCCTTTTCGACTACGTATCATCTCCTGCAAAGAGGCTAAACGCTATCTCAACAAAGCCCTGGTGAACTCACGCTATAGTAGTGACTCCCTGGACCTCAAACTCATCTGTCTCACACTGGATGTGACCATCCCCCATCTCACCAAAATCCTTAAACTGTCCTTATGCCTCAGCCAATTCCCCACAACTTGGAAAAGAGCAGTTATCACCCCCATCCTGAAGGGTGGTCACCCCACGTCCACTAGCAACTACAGGCCAATATCTATCCTGCCCCCCCCAAGGCCCTTGAAAAAATTGTGGCTGACCAGCTCACAGACTACCTGACCAAACACAATCTGCTCTGTCAGGAACAACATGGTTTCCGGAGGGGTCACAGCACCTCCACCGCACTCATCAAATTCACGTCATACATACACGAGGCCCTTGAACAAGGCTCAGTGATAGGGGCTCTATATGTGGACCTGACCAAAGCATTTGATACAGTTAGTCATGTGCTTCTTCTCCACACCCTACCATCCCTAAACATCTTCCCAGAGGTCACCTCATTGCTCAAAGACTACCTCTCTCGCCGAACCCTGCAAGTAAGAATTAAAACAACACTATCCCCCAGTAGGCCCATCCTAACAGGTGTCCCACATGGGTCCATTCTTGGTCCACTACTTTTCACCCTCTTCCTGAACTCCCTTCCCCAATCCTGCAGTGGGAAGCTAATGCTTTATGCAGATGATGCTGTAGTTTTTTGGAAACATCCTTATCTCAATGTGCTCCAATCCACCTTGCAGGGTTTCTTTGGAGAACTTGAAACATGGTTCTCTGAACACCGCCTTATACTAAACTACAAGAAGATCAAATCTATGATTTTTGCCCATCGCCAAAACCCAATTAGTAACATTCCACTAATGGTGACAAACTCCCTGGGCATGGCCCTAGAGTAGGTGCACTGCTTCAAATACCAGGGAGTCATGTTGGACACCTCCCTCACCTACCACACACACATACAAGTCTCCTCCTCTGTTAACTCCAGGCTTGGGATCCTGCATAGACATAGACACTGCGTTCCCCTGCAAGCAATGGACCTAGCAGTGTCTGTCTCCATACTACCCTTGATGGACTACGGCATAGAAATCTATGGGTCTGCTGACCTTACTGCCCTCTGCAGCATCAACCTCACCATAAATAAAGCCTGCTGTCTGGCATCAAAGTGTGACAGGCTAACACATACCTGTGAGCTTTACAAATCTACTGGTTGGCTAAACTTCCAAGATAGGCTAAAATATCACACCTGCCTCCTTGCAAAAAAGATACTACACAAACAGGCACCTATTGGCCTCCACCCCCTCATCCAAACAGTTACTCACAGGAGGGCACCAAGGCACCCTGCAATCACCCCCTTCCAAGTACCTCACTGTAGAACCTCCCTTGGCCAGCGGTCCCTCTGATATCGGGCCCCCTCGTGGCTAAACAACCTAGCATCCAGTATCTCCCTTGCATCCAGTCTGGGCCAATGTAAAGCTGATCTCAAATCCTTTCTCAATAACTATGCAATCTGTGAATGTTCATAATGTACTAATGTACTTAACTCCCCCCCCCCCAGGTTTCTTCCTCCATTGCAATGGGACAGCCCTCAGCATAGGGATTTCTTCTTTCTTTTCCTATGCTAGAGCTCATTCAAACTCACTGTAAATATTTTATGACTCTGGGCCTAGTATTATGACCCTCTGAAGCTTATACTGTCTTATTAACATATTATTAACCTAGACCTCTTTAAGATCACTGCTGAAGTAACTATGCTATGTTAACTGTGCTGAATATTTTGACGTGTATATTTAAGTGATGCTTGTATATTTTCTTTTTACTGATGTGGAGCCTTTGCAAAGGAGTCTATGACTCAAAGGTTGTAATTCTGATTCTTTCAATAAAAACAGATAATAAAATAAAACTGAAAATGTTGAATTTTAATAACATCGTAACCATTCAATTGATTCCCATGAATGTTTGCATGCACCATCAGGGACCAAAGATATTTTGATCTGGCAAGTTTCATTCTGGTCGGATGTGTGGTTGCAGAGATATGGATTGTCAAAAAATTTGAAAATTACCATTTTTGGTGAATTCTTTTGTCATGCTGCTGTGCAAAAACAGTGTGGAATTTTGGTCTGACATTTTTAGGGTACATAGGTCTTGTATTACAGATGCGCCCTTTGAATGTTTGGTGAAAAAATATTAATCCGTTACAAAGTTATTAAATTTTAAATTTTCCCACTATTTCCTATGAGACCAGTTAGATGTCCTGCTTGAGAAAGGATTCTTTATTGCAAATGTGGAATCCTTTTTTCACAAACATGGGATCTTTTGCCGCAAATGCGGAATCTTTTTTCATGCTGCCATCATTTTGTTTTCAGTTAGCGAGGGTAACAAAGTTAAATTGCAAAAAAATACAGGGTTTTGGTAAACACCAGCAGTTTTGTTTACCTAATCGGGGCCATAGAATCAGATTCTGGGGTCAGTTGTTCAGAAATGTGTTGGTTTTTTTTATCCTTGAAAAGGAACTGCAGCAAAGGATTCTTTTTAGCAATTTGTGAAAAAGGATTTTTAAGAGAGCTGTTTCTTTGTCACTGCACAGTTAGAAAACAATTTGTTCTTTTTGGCTGACATTTTCAGGGTATAAAGGGAATGCCCCACAGATGTGCCTTTTGCCAGTTTGGTGAAAATATATTACTTTGCTGTGGAGTTCTGCGGGGTTAAATTTTGCTTCATTTCCCTTAGGATAACATTGTAATGGGAGATATACAGAGTCGTTTCTTTGTCACTCCGCTGTGAAGAAACAGTTTCCAATTTTCTTCTGAAATTTCTAGGGTACAGATGGCTTGCCCATCTATGTCCCTTTTGTTGGTTTCATGTAAATATATTAATTTGGTATCGAGTTACACAGGTTTCACATTTTCCTGGGCATTCTACAGGAGAACACTGCAATGTCAGGTGTTTCTTTGGGTCTGCACACAACAGCATTAAAGCGGGTATCCTTATGGGATAAAGAAGCAGAGGTTCCTGACATGTAGGAGCCCGGCATTGGTATCCCATGATTAGGGATGCCCGACATTTCTGCCCAACAATGAAAAACATTTTGCTGGGTGAAATACTGGGTGAAAATGGGTTACACATGCAAAACATAGTTTTGCTGGTGTAACCATTTGTGGAGAGCACGGAGAGGTGTTGGCTGAGCTGCCCTTTAGTGTGGAGCACTAATGCTCCAACAGCTTGTCCAGCAAGGCATCAGGGGTAGGGGTTCTGTTCCCGCAACAGGAACTTTTTTAAAAACATTCCCCCCCCCCGAGTCTAACACCCAACTCTCTGAGGTCTGCTCCCCCTCAGAGTTGGATATTTCAGTAAGGAGGGTGCAGAGGGCATGGGGGCAAAGCCCCCCACATAAAGCAAATCCCCATTGGGATTGTGAACTGTGGTCTCCCGACTTCAGTATAATGTAGGTTGGTAGACCACATTTCGGGATTACATAGGTAATCCTTGGAGTGCAGGGCCCTACACTATCTTAAAAATGATGGATGGATGGGGCTCTGCACTCTCACATGCAAATACAGATACTATTAAGGACTGATGGGAGCACAGGGCCTGGAGGGTCCCTGTGCTCCCACACAGAAATAGGGATACGATTACAATATCTCAAACATTATGGATGGATGGCATTGTGCACTACCAGATATAAATATGAATACCCTTATGGAGTGCTGAGTGCAGGACTTATCCATACATGTCAGCACAGGGCCCGCAGAGGAGCATGGAGTGATGGGACCCTGCACTCCAACAGGGAAATAAGGATACAATTACAATCTCCCAAAAATTATGGATCATTGGGAACACAGGGCCCTGAGGGCCTTGTGCTCCTACAAGCAAAAAAGCCTTTGATTATACTTTCTCAAACAGCAAGGAGATTCTCTGCAAAAACAAACGTTGTTAATGCACCACTAGGGTTCCCTATGATTATACTTTCTCAGAAAGTAAGGAAATTCTGTGCAAAAAACTTTATCGATGCATCATTTGGACTCCAGCAACAAAAGTGTTAGGGTTGAAAACTGAGGGTGGGGGTGGGGTCTTAGGGTTGGAAACCCTAAGACTGCATTTCCCAACTTTTGTCAGTGTAACCCTAATGGTGCATTAACTAAGTTATTTGCAGAGAACATATATATATATATATATATATATATATATATATATATATATATATATATATATATAGATCTATAGATATATATATATATATATATACACATTGTGTGTATATATATATATATATATATATATATATATATATATATATATTCATTACAAAAAACTCAGTTAATGCATCAGTTAGGGTTTCTATTACAGCGACAAAAAGTCTGGAAATTCGGTGTTAGGGTTACCAATCCTACCACCACCCCACCCTCACACCCAACAGGCATCAGGGTGTGCCTTGGGTCATCGGCCTAACTCTCACCCAACTCCAATGTGTAAACAAGCTGAGATGGTACAGTATGGGAGAATGAGGTGAGGATTGGAAACAACCCCAAGGCACACCCTGATGCCTGTTGGTGTGTGGAGGGTGGGGGTGGAGGGTGGTAGGGTTGGTAACCCTAACACTGAATTTCTAGACTTTTGTCACTGTAATAGAAACCCTAACTGATGCATTAATGGAGTTTTTTTTTTACAATTAATTTCCTTTCTTTTTGAGATAGTATAATAGTATCCTTATTTTACTTTGGATGCACGCAGGGTCCTTCAAACCATGCGCTTCAATCTCACTGTAGAGGCACATATGTATGCAGGTGTGGAAGCGCAGTGTCAAACAACAGTGACCAAATTGTCAAAATTAGCATCTTATTACCCCACCTCATGTACAGAGTACAGAGTAATTGTGAAAGTACAGAGTAATTGTGAAATACAAGGCAAAACGTAATTATGAGCAACTGCAATGCCATTCTGCGTCACACTTGTGAAAACACATTTCAGGTAGTATGTGAGAAATGACAGCTGTACTACTCATGAGGTGGTGTCAAAAAATGGCTATGTTGAAAATCTGGTGGCAAAATATGGAACAGCACTAAAGTTATGCGTGTGTGTGAAATTAATTCAACAGACACACTTAACTCGGGCATTTTGAGGAATGTTTGCACACAGTTTTCAGCATGGCCTTTTGGGGACCTTACCTCATGAACAATGGCACAGTCATTTCGTTAATTGGCCCTGAAAGGTGATTTTGCACAGCGTAAGCGCTGTTCTATGCTACAGTAGTGAAAACACATTTTGGGCACGATGTGAAAATGACAGCTCTACTGTTCATGAGGTGGTGTGAAAAAATGGCAGTGTTGAAAATTTGGAGTGAAAATATTACAAATTGCCAAATTTACAAGCATGCATATAAAAATTTCAATGACCAGGTGTAACTCATGCATTTTTTGATATTTTTGCACCAAATTTTCAACATGGGCTTTCTGGGACCCCACCGCTTGAACACTGGCACTGTCATTTCATTAATCAGTCCCAAAAGGTGATTTTTCACAATGACCATAACATCACCTTTCAGAACCAAGTAACAAAATGACAGTGTCAGTGTTCATGAGGTGGGGTCCCAAAAAGCCTTTGTTGAAAATTTGGTGCAAAAATGTAGAAAAATGGCCGAGATATCAAAATAAGTTCAAAACATCATTGACAGCCATTATACAGAACTTACCTTGGTTTTTCAAGTTCGCAGTTCAGCTTTGAAGAATGCAGACGTGTCCTGGTCAACAGCAGATGGCAGCCAATGGCCTTTGGTGGTAAGTATAGGACAAGTATATCTGATGTGGAGCCTTTGCAAAATAGTTTTTTGACTCAAAGGGTTGTAATTCCTAGACTTCAATAAATAAATAAATAAAATAAGGCGGGGATGTGGAGAGGTGGGTTGCTCAGTGGGAGGGTCGGGATGGGGGGATGGGGAGACAATTTATTTACTTATTTATTTATTTATGAGATTTACCAGGAAAGCATACTTGAGGGACTATTTCCTTCTTTCCAAGTTTAACAAAAAAAAGACATTGGGGGACTATTTTCTGTTTTTTTAAAGCTACAAATTTACATTGGGACACTGGGGGTGGGCTCTCCAGTGTCCCACAGTACTGGGGACTGTAGCACATAACTAGGGGCACTGGGAGTGGGCTACTTGCCAGATCCAGAGATCTATGGTACCAGACAGTGCATGCAAAATTTCAGGCAAATTGGATGAATGTTTGCAAAGTTATTAAAGTGCACTTTTTTGGGTTTAACATAGAAGTGGTCATGCAACCCTAACTATACCTGCACAGTAATAATATAATATAATATATATATTGTATATACATATTCTGATTTTTAGTTCAGTCCACTTTTGCAAACATGTTCTATGTCAATTTGAAACAAATCCAGCAATGTTCATGATAGCATTACATACATCTGAGTTGCCCCAATACAGTATAATTCCATCTGTCCCTTGCTTTCACAAGCTTTACAACACAAAAAAATTCTGGCACACTCAGGTAGAAAGTGCAATTAGATTTATTCAATCAAAATCAGCTCCCATATTCACAAGTGCAGATATGGCACGTCAACATCTTGCCAACAAACTAAGCTTACACAGGGGTTGACCTTGATTTTGATTGATTAAATACTAACACTTTCTACCTGAGTAAATTGTGTTTTTTTTGGGGGTTTGTTGTGTGTGTGAGTTGTGTGGTTGTTTTACAGTAGTTGGTCCTTCCAGAGGTACCTCTGAGGTCTTGAGTGCTTGCCTTTTTTTTTTTTTGGTTACACGCTTACACAAGGCTTGCCTGTAAATGTGTCAGGACATAATGACTTGGAACACAGCACACATTTAAGGAGATAATACACAGAGCTGGATGAGACACTGGTATAATAATCCAGGAGGGGAAGGGAATTTTGTTCTGAAATGGATAAGTAGGAAATGGAAACCAAGTTGTAACAACTGTGTAGCTGTAAATATTGTCCCATAAATATATTAGTGAAAAAAGATTATAAACATTTAAGTTTTATTGTTTTTACAGCGTATTAGTGACTACTGGAAAAATAATATTGTTTGGTTTCCTGAGTTCTATATGCCCATGTCACATATAAAGATTTATTCTGTGACTACAGACTGACATAATCTTATACAACTCTAAAATATAACACATATGGTGGGGTCTCAAATGTTTGTTATTCTTCTCAGGGAGAACCATGGAAATCCAGTCATGATGAGGCCTTGATTAACCACAGCCACATTTTCAAAATTTCATGTGTCACTGTCCATTTCCCAACTGACCTTCATTTTGAAATATTTATATAAACCATGTTGTTATTAACTTACTCTTTTTCTGTATGGTTATCATTAAGGTCAATAAGATATTGGATAGCTTTGGGGATATTTGTTGGAGAGAAGACAAGCACTGCCATCTAGATGGGAGGTTGCAATGCAGAGAATAATGCATGTGCAACCATACACAACAAGGCTGTGTTTCCATCAAGGGGTTCTGATGACATCATAAGGGCCTCACAAGCAAAGCTCAAGAGGTCCCAGATGTCATCAGAATCCCGAGATGGAAATGCAGCCAAGTTGTGCATTATTGTCCATGTGTTATTTTGTATTATATATAGTCTGAAACATAAAATAAAAATGCTGCTTTTTTTCTTTCCAATAAATTATAATTTTATTATTTTTAGAAAAACAGAAACCTGCCCCCACCCAGCTGTTGAAAACCCACTCAAGTGTGGAGTGGATTTCCGTTTTTTAAAATGATGAAGCAACAAAAGATTTTGTATGGGGGGGTCCTGGGTTCTGTGTGGGTGGGATAAATGGAAGGAAAATGGCAGGTGGCACGAGTTTCCATTCTAACTAAAAAAGCAATTGTGCCACAGTACTACAGAAGGGTGCAGCTGCACTTTATGATCCTTGAACTGTGGTGCAACAGCTTTTAAGTTAGGATGTAAAACCATGCACAACAAGAATTTTGAGCAGGCTGTTTTTATACAGGATAAAGATTAACCATTTATATATTTATTTCAGATTCAGATTAATACCTTTTAGCTGCAAGGCTATTTTACAACGGTTCCAAGTCAGTAATAACGGGATACACATCACTAGGGACATAATACATAACAATTAGTAACACAGCAATAATAATGAGTAGGTACAGAGTATGTGACACATGGGGTAACAGGCTTACAATACATTACACAATTGGTGGTCTGAAATGGACCAGTGTTACTAAGTGCACATGGGCTAACCAACTTACATTACACAATTGGTGGTCTCAAATGGACCAGTGTTACTAAGTGCAGTGTCGTAAGAGAGAACTGGAGAAATATATCATTCCAAGTTGACATTGTCAGAGGAGGGGGGAGTTGGGAGAAATGGTGGGGGAGGCTTGTAGGGTGGGTTGTAAGGTGAAGCGGGAAGGGATGGGTAGGGGTAAATGAGGTATGGGGAGGAGTGGTGGAGGCTTGTAGGGGTGGTGGTGGTAAGGCGAAGGGGTAGGTACGGGCACCTTGTCCAGTCTAATATAGGCAGTCACAGTGGTTAGCTTGGGTGAATACAAAGCTCCTTTTTGAAGAGGCCTATCTCATCACACTCAGTGAGAGAGGCTGGGAGTTAATTCAACCACTGAGGTCCCTGATAGAATAGGGCTCCCTGTCACATGAAGGAACTGACTTGTTCAAGAGTATCACCTTGCTTGGTAAGGATGGTCAGAGGGTCATACTTTTTCTTGTTAATTGTGAGTGAGAAGTTCATGGGTTTTTTTTGTTTTTTTTTTGTAGTTGAGGAGAAGTTTGTTTTGGGAGAACCAAGTTTAAGACTTTTTAAACTATCTTGAAGGCCCTTTATAACCTCAGCCTGATGGCTACCTGACACAGTGGTGATTGCGTCGTCAGCATACAGCAGCATTTTAGCTGGGCAAGCTGAGGGTAGTGAGTTTATGGCTAAACTGAGCAACAGGGGGCTGCGTATCAACCCTTGGGGGACCGCCAAAGTTACATCCCTAAAGTCGAATGCGACTCCACTTATTCTCATGCACTGTGATCTGGAAGATAAGTAGCTCCGGAACCAGTTTACTGTGTCAGGAGATAAACCAGTAGCCAGTAGGTTGCCAAGCAGGATGTGGTGCTTCACGGTGTCAAATGCCTTGGTGAGATCTGTAAAGATAGACCACACCGCCTTGCTGCTGTTGAGTGCATCATACAGGTTGGCGGTATATTCTATGAGCACAGTAATGGTACTGTGTTTTTTTTCAAAAGCCATCTTGCTGTGGGCACAGCAGGTTTTACTTATCTAGATGGTCTATGGACCTGGCAAGGAGCTCCAGCCGCCGGTGTTGCCTTCAGAAACAGGCAGCCCCCATTTTGGGCACAACTCACCCAGATGGACTGATGCGTCTCGCGATTCAAGCCGCCGACCCTGCAAGGAGCTCCAGCCACCGATTTTGCCTCCAGAAACAGGGGAGCAGCCAGACTGCAGCCCGGGACCTGCTCATGAGCTGATTGGAGCATTCAGTAGTACTGCAACCCCCCATTGGATGCCACTTGCAGCTCCTTCAACACCATTGGCTCTGGGCAATATTCCCTGGACAGACTGACTCTGCTAGCACCAGGAGTTCCTTCGGAACCCGTTTTTTTCCTAAATTCAGTGAAACATCTGCACTGTTGCCTATTTTAGTCAGTTCATTATGTTTTTACCCAGAATAGCTTGCTTTAGGTAGTCTGATGTGCAAATTACGTGGAGCCGAGTCAGGGGACCTAAAAGTGTTGTAGTGTTTCAATTGCTCCTGCCTCCATTGACTCATCTCTGTAAATTAAGCTCCCAATTTTAAAGTGCTGCATGAAGTTTAAATTGTGTTGTGTACTTTCTCCCTCCTGTTCCCTTGTCTGTCCCAAATGGATCAGCATCTGGCAGAACTCTCTAAACTTGTCTGCCACCCCCTCCCCATCCCGTCTTGTTAAATTTAAACTGCAGGGAACTCAGCCAGTTTTGGTGCGCTTTCTCCTGACCCTTTGCGCTAAATCGTGAGCCTATTCTGACTGCCCCCCCAGTCAGAAAGCTCTGCTCTGAAGCCTACCTATTTTGTCTTTTGTGTTGTGGCCCCTTCCCTAAATTTGTAAATAGCTGCTGTTCTCAAATCGCTTACATTGTTGTCCTCCCTTCCTTCTTGCAGGCAGCCCCAATTTTGGGCACAACTCACCCAGACGGACTGACGTGGCTCGCAATTCGAGCCCCCGACCCTGCAAGGAGCTTCAGCCACTGGTATTGCCTCCAGAAACAGATGAGCAGCCAGACTGCAGCCCAAGACCCGCTCGTGAGCTGATTGGAGCATTCAGTAGTACTGCAGCCCCCCATTGGATGATGCTTGCTGCTCCTTCAACACCATCGACTCTGGGCAATATTCCATGAACAGACTGACTCTGCTAGCACCGGGAGTTCATTCAGAACCTGTTTTTTTGTGCCCTCCTGCCCTCCCCCACCCCATCCACTGATTAAATACGCTTTTCTCCCCACCCCATACCCTGGCGCCTCCCTCATTGGCCATCTGAGCACCTCTGTTCATTGGACTGTTGAAGCTCAGCCTTCAGCCAATCATTTTACTGGCTGGCAATCCCCTAGATCTCTCGCTAACACTACAGTGCTCCCAGAGCTGTGACTCCACTGTCACACCCAGTGATCAGGAATCATGTTTCCCCTGTCCGGACTTATGCTCCTTCTTACTATCCTATGTACCTGCCTCCCACCACTCCTGTCCAACATGCCACCAACTCTGCCTAACCTGCCACCCCCCATACTACTGCACATTGGCAGTCCCCATTTTCCCTCTAACTCGGTGATCTTCCCATCACCCAGCCATATCTGGTCCCACTTTACCTTGCATCCCTGCCCCTTCCTCCTCGCCCCCTCACACTCTTGGGTAATTCTGCATCTAATTACCTCCTGGCATGCCACCCCGAGTCGCTCAAGCCCACTACCAAGACGTTGCTCGACAGCATTACGGTACGTACACGTGTTTACACACTATCTCACTATTGGCCTCCTGCTCCTTGCAGCAGAGGGCATACACCCAAACTCAGGACCCCTAATCACCCCCATCTTACCAAATGCAGTGGACTCCTCCCATAACACAACCACAACCCCCACTGAAGTCCAACTCCCTCGTGGCCTGCATCTCTTGCACCTAAATATAAGAAGTCTACCCCTCAAACTTGATTCCCTCCAGCTACTTGCAGCTCACTATGCCCCCGATGTCCTCACCCTCTCTGAAACGTGGCTAAATAGGAATATCTCTGATCCCTCGCTTACTATCCCAGGCTACACACTGGCCCGCCAGGACAGGTCATCTGGAGGAGGCAGCGTGGCCATCTATGTAAACTCTAAATTGTGCTTCTTAGTAGTCCTAGCCAAGACAGAACCTCTCGCCTATGAACTGCTACTGCTGCGACTGTCACTCCCCTTCTGTCTCCCGATCCACATAGCTGGCGTTTACTGCTGGCCTGGCATACCAACAACAGGTGTCACTGACCTCCTAGCACAAATCTCCTTTTCAACCCCAACTGGAGAACTATACATTTTGGGAGATTTCAACCACAATTGGCTAGCGCCATCCTTCAATAAAACCCAGACAGCTATATCCGCACTAAACCTATCACAGGCCATCACCGAGCCCACATGTCTAAACCTCAAAACGGGCAACCACTCACTAATTGACTGGGTTCTCACCAACTACCTCCACCGGGTCATAAACACAGGACTATTGCCAGATTCCCTAAGTGATCACCCTAGTATTTACCTAGTCCGGAAAATTCACCGCCCCAAAGTACCTAGTCCAAAGCTCCTTCAAATCCATAAATCTCACTCCTGTACTTGATGACCTTGTGCTTGCAAACTGGGATCCTCCCATTATACCCTGCTCCATAGACAAGGCCTTCACTCACTTCCAAAGCACGTTCCTCAAAGTCTGGGACATGCATGCCCCTCTGCGTCGTACTAGAGTATGTGGCAACCACCTGCTCTGGATCACCCAAGAACTTTTAGCATGCCATAATGCACGGGACAAAGCATGGAGGAAACACAAAGTCTCACACCTCCCACACGATTTCACCATCTATTGGACTCTTCACAATAAGTGCACCAGAGCAACCCACCTAGCTAAAGCAGATTACTTCACCTCCTCCCTCCACTAGAACTTAAATAGTCCATCAAAATTCTGGAAGGTCATTCATTCCCTCGTCACCCCACTAGCTGCTTACGCCTCCTCGCTCCTAATCGTGAATAACACCCTCCTCTTGGAACCTCGTCCTGTTGTCACAGAATTCAACACATATTTCTCCTCCTGTGCCTCTGCTCTTCTCTCCTCCTCCTCCTTGCCCACTCCTGTGCCGCACATTCCTCCCGCTGGTTTAAAGAACACACACACAAGCCACTTACCTTCTTCTTCCATGATATCTCGCCTACTGATACCCTCGAGGCCCTATGGGCTATCAACCCATCAAAAGGTAAATCCCCTGATGGCTTAGACAACAAACTCCTCCACCTCTCCACTCCTGCCATTGCAACCCCCCTTGCCAACCTCCTAAACCTCTCCTTTTCCACTGCATCCGTCCCCCAGATTTGGAAGTATGCTGTTGTTATCCCCCTCCCTAAAGGGAGTGCCCCACCTCCCCCTCAAATTACCGCCCTGTCTCTCTTCTCCCAGCTCTTGCTAAATTACAAGAACACCTAGTGCTCAACCAACTCACCTCATTTCTCTCTGAATCAAATTTCTTCATGCCGTTCCAGTCCAGATTCAGGAAAGGACACTCCACCGCCTCCTCCCTGATCAGGCTCACAGACACCATTCTCACTGGTATGGATGAAAGACTGATTACCTCAGCTATCTTCGTCAACCTTGCCAAAGCTTTCGACACTGTCTCTCACCCCTTGCTGTTATCGTGCCTCTCGGAAGCTGGCCTCTCTGACTCAGCCACACAATGGTTCACTGCCTACCTCTCTGGCAGGACACAATCAGTTAGAATTACTGACACCACCTCCTCTCTCCTCCCCATGCATACCGGTGTTTCCCAAGGGTCAGTACTCGGTCCCCTTCTGTACTTCATCTTTCTCAAAAACCTCCCTCTAGAGTGCTCAAAAGCATCTATTCATATGTATGCAGACGATACTGTTCTATTCACCTCTGGCTCCTCCCCAGACAAGGTAACAGCCAACCTCCAGTCTGATTTCAACAAAGTTCAGCTTTGGTTCAACTCTCACCAGCTCTCACTTAACACTAAAAAAATGGTCACCATGACCTTTGGCACTCGTCATTGTCTATTGAGGCTCCCCTCTCTCCCCACCTTCCACACCCTTGATGGGACAATACCAGAGGATGCCACTTCCTTCCGGTACCTTGGGGTATGGCTCAACCATCATCTTTCCTTCTCTGACCACATCGATGCAATCATGAAAAAACTTCGCCCTAAGCTCGGTGCCCTCTACAGGAATCGCCATAGCCTCCCCCTTACTGCTAGGCATGAACTAGTGCAGAAGATGATCCTTCCCTCCTTCGATTATTGTAACACAGTCTTCAGTGCTGCTCCCAAATCCACCCTAGCCAGACTGGACCCCCTTTTCCATGCCTTCTGTCACTTCGCTCTTGATGTCACCCCCCCCCGCACCCACCACTGCGACCTCTACCATTCCCTTGCATTCCCATCCCTCAATAACCGCTGACTGCAGCACTGCACCAAATTCATCTCAAAATTTTAGCTTGACACCTCCCTTCCTATCTCTCCTCACTACTTTCCCCTACTCCCACCCCTACTCATGCCCTTAGATCCCTAGATTACCGTCACCTACTAATCCCAAGGTGGAGGACCACTATCGGGCAAGCTGCCATCTCACACTGTTTCCCTAAACTCTGGAACGAGCTCCCTCCTCAAATTCGCCACTCCTCCTCTAACCACTCCCTATCTACAGCACTGGCAAACTACCTCATGGTAAATTGCACCTGCACTTGATTCCTTCTATTGCCTCCCACCAGTCTGTCCCCCCCGCCTTGCCTGACCAGCTGCACCTAGCACACGCTATGAGAGCTGGCTTATTCAAAACCAACTATAGCACTACTTGGCTGTGTTTTTCTTGTGCTGTCCTATAGTGCACTTATCACTCTGTCTGCTCATCTCAGTGGTATCAAATTCTATTGGGTTCTGGCTAAACCATAACCAACGTATTCTTTGTTACTCCAAGCCAAACTGCAGCCAGTGTTTATTGTCAATCATTATACTATAAGCTATGTGCCTCATAATATTAGTTAGTCTACAACAATTCCTGTTTTGTCTTATAATGTGTATAATTATAATCTCACCTGTATAACTGCCTAAATGTACGTCTCTTGATAACCTGCGTGTCATCTCCCTCTGTACCCCCTCCCACCAGGTCGCACCAGGAGACGAGCATCTTCTTGCTCAGTGTGCCTTTCCTGGTGAAACAATTTCAATAAATAAACTATTAACTGATCAGACACTATCAGTTCAAGGGCTTTCGATAGGGGCAGATGTATAGAGATGGGTCTCTAGTTGCTCAGACAGGTTCTATCACCACTTTTGAAGACTGGGGTGACAAGGGCAGTCTTCCACTTGTCAGGGAATACTCCAGTTCTAAGGGAAAGATTGAACATTTTTGTGAGCAGTATTGTTAATTCATCTAGTGAGAGGGCAACTGGTTTCATGTTGATTTTATCACTCCCAACCCTAGTTTTTCCCAGGACCTTCTTGATATATTCTATAGCTTGGGTCATAGTGATTTGTTTGAAATAGAATGGGGGACTCCAACCCTGGCTTGAGGAGGAGGGGAGGTGGTCTTGGGAGGTGCTGAAGGGATCGGTTGTTAATTACTCCAGAGGAAGTACCTTGCTGAAGTCTGTAAAAGCGTTGTTAAAGGCATTTGCTATGTCCCTCAGTTCCTGCAGTGTACCGTTTTCTGTTACTATTAAGTCCAGGGGTGCTTTGGATTCCCTACCATTTAATGTTTTTATGGTGTTCCAGAAATCCTGCCCCTTACCCCAGTTAATTTGCAGTTGCTCTTTGTAGTAAGTGGCTTTTGCTTCCCTTACCAGTGTAGTACACCTGTTTCTAGCTGCTCTGTACGCTGCAAAGTCAGCCTGTTTGCCTGTGGCCTTTGTCTTGTGCCATAGGTTGTCTGGGTTGTTCATTTGCTCGAGGAGGGCACCCGAGAGCCAGGGGTTGATGGCCCCTTTGATTTATAAGGCGCAAATATATTAAATGCAGTTTCAAAATCTGAGGTAAAGTAATCAAGGGCTAGATTAACGTCATTGATGTATTCTAGTGGAGACCAGTCTGCCCATCTTAAGTATTGCCTGAATTGTGGTAGCATCCCTTTTCTTAGTGCCCTGTTTGTGGAATACTGAGGTGGGCTCTTGTGTCCCTTGTTTGTCCATGAGCGCATAATGGGAGAGTTATCACACAGAGAGTCGGGGAGTACTGTGATGTCTGTAATATGCTCTGGGCAAGTCGTGAGCAGCCAGTCTATGAGGGAGCTTGTGCTAGTTCTGTAATTCCTTCTGGTAGCTTGTGTGACCATTTGTGTTAAGTAGAGGCTATTTACTTGGTCTTTTATGTGTACAGTATCTTGTGCAAGCCAATTTGAGTTAAAATCACCCACTGTAACCTGTTCCCAGTTCTGATTTTCATATTTGATTTGGTCTATAAACTGCACGATACCAGCCCCTTGCCTGGCAGGGGGTAGATAGACCATGGTAAGCACCATAGTTTTGCTCATGTGGCCTATTGTAAGCTTGATAGGTAACATTTGTAAATCTTTTGAGTTGATACTGTGAGGCAACTCTTGGTCCTTAATATTGTTTCGTAGGTACACCAGGCATCCACCCCCACGTTTGGTCAGCCCAGCCTGTCCTGATGGAAGGTGGTAAATCCATTCAGAGATATAGTAGCATCTGGTATTTTGGGGGACAGCCATGTTTCAGCAAGAGAGATTATATCTGGAATTTGTTGCTCTACCCTGGCTGGAACTGAGGGAATTTGGGAAGTAGGCTATCTATGTTTATAAAAGCTATTTTGAGGTGGCTGGTCATGTTTTTCGGTCCTCCAGTTGGACCAAGATTGGGGTGAATGTTCCCAGACAGGAAAAGCAGAATCATTATCTGCTGTTTAAGGAAATGTTTCCAGTGGGCCCTAAGTCTATGGATTCTATTGCATTTCTTGAGCCTACAAACAGGTTTATCTGTCTGTCGGTGTGCCCATTTCAGGATGGCGAGGGTTGCAGCCATGGTGCTTGTTGTCCCTGCGGGACGTGGGGAAGGTATATCAGTGTCAGTGGCTCAGTAGGTAGCACACTCACCTCTGAGGCTGGGAGAACAGAGGGATGTGGGTTCAGTTCCCACATCTGGCACTTGGGTTAATATCCCAGTACTGACACTGTAGTGCAGCATGAGAGGGGTGCTGCACTTCTGAGGTGCCGTCTGTCGGATGAGATGTTAAAACTGAGGTCCCATCTGCCTGGATTGGTGGTAGTTCAGGTGGATGTTAAAGATCCCATGGCACTTGTCGAAAAGAGTAGGGGAATGTCCCGGTGTCCTGGCCAAATTTCCCTCATTCACTAAAAATACTACCAACAGCTTAATCTGGTTCAAGGTCAGTTGGCATTCATCTGTATCCCTCTCCCCCCGGGTCGTGCCTGAAAATAGGCAGGATTTGTCTAGTGCACTTACCCGGTCAACAAAAACTAAATAAAAAAAAATATATATATACAGTATATATATATATATATATATATATATACATATACTCTGGTGGGATATTAAGGTTGGATATGGTCACCATCATTGAGCTTGTTGACTGTGAGATTGGGGTGAGTGGCTAGTCAGTTATTACTGATGTCTCTTTTTTTCCCTATATCCAATCTAATTTGTGTGGGCAGGGTCATTAAAATTAGAAGCCCTGTAAGAAGGCGCAAACCCTGGGTTGTTTGTTTAGTGTCAACCCTCATGTTTTGCTAATTTATGTGTGTTGGTCCCTTTAAGAATGGGAGTGTTGCTGCGCCTTTCAGAAGTGGGGCAGACTTAATTGAGCAGAAAGTGGATTTAATAGAGGCCAGGGGCAGGGGTGGGTGAGCAGGAGAAAAATCTAACTCAGGACAAGCTGCAACAGGCTGCAGTGTCACTAAAATCCATGGCATCTTATGTAGGTACCTGCCTTGCTTGGTCCAGGGGTGGGCTTCAGCAGCTGGCCAAAAACCCGCCGATAGGGTGGTTCGGCCCCTCAATTCCTGAGCAGCAAGGGCTCTTTCAGAGGGGTCCAGCCTGGTCAGGTTTTCAGCGCAGAAGACAGCCTTGCCTGGTCTGGGGGGCTCCAGTGGCTGGCCTAAACCACAAGTAGGGCGGTTCGGCTCTCAATTCCCGAGCCGCAGGGGCTCTTCCAAAGGAGTCCAGCCTGATCAGGGCTTCAGTGCAGGAGAGAGCCTTGCTTGGTCCGGGGGCCGGGCTCCAGCATCTGGCTGAAAACCATAGGTAGGGCAGCTTGGCTCCTCAATTCCTGAGCCACAGGGGCTCTTCCAGAGGAGTCCAGCCCAGAAGCCATATACTATAAGGGCTAACTATATACTATAGCAGTGTTCTTTATCATTGAGGAATGGTAACAATGGTACCCTGTAGTTGTGAGAGGCAGATAGTGATTGGAAGTTCAAAGTAAAGTGTAATTTCCCATCAAAAAGACATTTGAATTGTTCTTGAACAGAGAGGTTTGCACGTACTTGTCTCTGGTTAGACATGACCTTGCCACAGAATGAGGACACAGGCAGACAATAGCAGACAAACTCTCAAATTAAGTATAAAGCCAATGTCCCTGAGAGTCTGTTCCAAGACAATCTCGCTTATTTTATATTTACCAGGGAGGGGAACGTGGACATAGAAATGCAGAAATTTGCCAGCAGAAGGCCATGAGGTCTACCTAGTCTGCCTGATGTGGAATCCATGCATCTTAAAGAGCTAGTGGAACCAAAACAGACAGACAGGCAGTCAGTTTTATCTTTTTATTTCTGAATTATTTTCCTTTTTCCTTTTGCTGATTAGAAAAATTTTCAATGTGATACTATTGCGCTGTATGTGTGGAACAGCTCTCAGCCTGAGAGCTGACATGTCTATATCCATTCCCCCACTGCATCATCAGCATTGTGAACTCACTGACTGTGACATTATAGGTGACTGACCTGGCAGCTACTGAGTGGTTGTTCCTAAGCAGCGGTGATGTCACAGTCACTGAGGTCATAATGCTGAATATGTAATGGGGGGAGCAAAGCTAGACATGTCAGCTGCCAGGCAGAGTGCTGTTCCATACATCACACCCACTAACATCAGGTAAACAATCTTCCAATTAACCAAATGGAGAAGAAAAAATACCTCAGATATAAAAGGTAATGGCTGACTAGTTTAAAAAAAATATTTTTAGGCAGTACACTAGCTCTTTCAGGTACATTCTGTTTCGCTCTCCTCCCCGGATGCCAACACCCACCCCTTTACTTAGTCCCACCCCCTCTTGAAACTGTCCACAGATTTCACACTTACCAACTACTCCAGTAGCTTACTCCACCCTTCACCACTCTCTCTGTGAAGTAGTATCTCCTAGCATCCCTCCTGAACCTGCCCCCAGCCAATTTGCAGCTGTTCCCCATCATATTTTTGTTGTCACTGGTCCTGAATAATTCACTGGGGCCTACCTGGCAGATGTTTTTCAGGTATTTAAAGGTTTCTATCATGTCTCCCACTCTCTTCTATCCTCCATTGAGAAGATACTCAGGTTCTCCAGCCTTCATTCATACCAGAGCCCCTGCTGCCCCTGAATCCTTTTGTTGGCCCTTCTTTGTACTACCACAAGCTGAGTTATGTCCTTTTTATGACTGTGGGTGTAGCCCAGCAGGCGTTTTGCATTCAGAAAAGGGTTGATGTCATTTTTACTACCAAACAACATGATGGAGTTTTAAAAATAGATTCCTCTGCTGAAGCCTCATTACTATGCTGCCTATGTGTGTATAGGAAGCTGTAGAGCAGTATTTTTTCCTCTGGCTTGAGGAGTTAACTGAGCCCACAGAAAGTTAACTCATTATCTTCTGTCAGTCATTCTGTGTCAGATTACCAATGGATAGTACAGACATCTTACAGAGCTATTGGAAGTATAATTGGTTAAACACTTCCTGGAGCATTCTGCATAACAAATAAGCTCTGTTGTTCCCTTAAGCCTCTATGAACACCCTCATTAAGCCATTTGACACCAGCATCCTCGGAGCAGTCATTCTGCTACTTTGCAGGACATTCCATAGCAAGAGTCCCAGACTGTTGCCTGTTTCCAAATAATACACCACCTTAATTTTCTTAGGCAGGCAGTTCTGGGCTACTGTTTATATTCTAATGAATGTTCTTAACCTGCAGTTTGTGACTATAGGTATTACAACTGAATGATAATAACCAAATTTGCTTCACATGCAAACAGGTGGCCATGTGTGTGTCTAATTTCTGTTTGACTTAGGTTACACAAAGAATCTGATCAGTTCATAACATGCTGTATTGTGATTAAATGAACTGATAAATGGGGGCTTTGGTTTCTTTTACAAATTCATTTTTCCTGATCATGGATAACATTTCTCAACAAAATATTTAAAAATAAGAAGTTTAGCAGCAATTTAGTTGATGTGGTATAAAGAGCTTCTCCCTGGAAAATTACCTGGCTTTGGGGAGGGGTGACTGCCACAAGCAGAACAGGACTTCATGGATGGGAGAGTTCATGGCAGCAGAAGAGGCATGATGGCATTAAAAGCTTAATGGTGTGGATGTAGCAACACCAATATTTAAGCATGACTTTGGTAGAGGACTAAGTGTGACTTGGGGATGGGGGGTGAGTCTTGGTATTTTTAGCATAATGGTTTTCTGATACTTTAGCCTTCAATAGATTAGACTCTGCATCCATCTGTACAGTATGTCACTAAGCCACATGCAGTGAGTTATGGATAAAAACCAGATCACCAGAACTGGACTAGAGCTGTAAAATCTGGACTGGGCACAGCTTGTGCAAATATTGCTGATCCACTCCCTCCAGATGATCTGGTCTGGCTTTTACCTATCTGGTCTGGTCCTGACAGTTCCATTTTCAATCATGTCAAAGAAAGGTTGAAAAACAGACTTCCAGGAGTGGGCCAGATATGTAAAAGTCAGACTGAATGGTGCAACCAGAGTGACTAGACCAGCAGTATTTGTGCAAGTTGCACCCAGTATGGCCAGTTTGAATTTTTACAGAACTGCTGTGGTTCAGGTCTGTCAGTCCAGTTTTTAATCAATCAATCTTTATTTTATACTGAAATGTATGTGAGCAAAAATGCCCATTTACAAAAATGTCCAGTTTAGCATAAAAAGAGAACAGAATACCAGGTCAAACAATTAAATAGTAAAACACATTATAAACAGGTCTAATACAGAGGTCTTGAGGAATATACAGAAGAAAGTGGAAACAAATAAATAACAGGGACAAATTTATAGCATGGGATATAGTTGGAGGTACTATTCAGGAACATGAACAGTTGGGCAATGCATCCAAAAGAAGTTCAAGTCCTGCGGCACCCAGATCCTGTTTGCTGACAAGCATTCCTGCTGCGTGATCTGCCATGGCCTCAAACACCAGGTCAAGGACTGTGCGCCCTGCCAATCCTTCAACCAGGCCACATGGATTAGGCACCAGAAAAAGCTCGAAGCCCACTTGCTGGAGAAGTGCCTAGCTTTGATGGAAAAGGAGCTGCAGAATCTGTGGGAAAAATCTTCTTCTCCAATCCCAGAACCCAAAAAGAAGAAAAAAGACAAGGAGAGGCACCGAGACCGGGATAGGTCTCCATCCAATTGGTGGTGACCTTCAGGCACCACTGGCATGGGAGGGGTCTCAACTTCGATAAGGACCTCTACTGACAGGTCTCCTATGGCTCCAGCAGATCAGACCATAGCCTCCCTGACTACTTTACTCTTGGTACAGTCGGGGCTCTTCTTGGATGATGGAACCCCTATTGTGCTCCTTAGGCCCATGTCTTCTTCAGGGTCTGTCACAAGCAGCCAGGTCAATAAGTCACTCCTCAGCCCCATCAAGAAGCGCATGGTCACAACTGGTAAACTGGACTCCAGCTCCGCTGTTGTCTGCATGGCCCAGGCTGATACACTGGACATTAGCTCTTCTATCATCTGCAGTACTGTGGCTGATAAGTCGTTCCCCAGTTCCTCTGGGGACCACACAGCTGGGCTCTCCCGTCATGGTCACAGTACACCCCTGACATTGAGTTGAGCCATCTGGTGGACATGCAAGTCTTTTGAGGGTTCCTCGCTCCCACCAACATAACCAGACCCTCCAGACTTGCCTGAAGATCAAGAGCCGTAGGTGGACACTAATCTGGAGGGTCCCCCTCCTTTGCCGGATCAGTCTCTTCCTTATTTGCCCATGGGGCCTATTGTTAATCCCTCTCAGGACCTTCTGTTGGGACCTCTTCAACCCAAGCCCCCTTGGACCACCATGTTCCATCATCTTGGACTCCAGCTCCCCAGATAATGCCGGGTCTTCCGTCGAGTTCTACTCACACCCCGACACCAAGTAACCCTTTGCCATGTGACCCTTCATCTGGTCAGGGTATATTTGGCACTCCAGACATTCCTCAAATGCTGGATGGCCTTTCTTCAGGCCTCAGGCACAGAATTTTCCAGTGTTGGACATTCCTGTGCCTGATCCAGTACCAGCCCCTTCGAATATCCCTATGGGGCCAATGCCTGGTCCTTCTGGACCTATTGCTGGGCCTTCAGCTTCACCACCAGTTGGACCTATGGGCAATGTTCCAGGCTATCCACCCTTACAATACCCAATGTACCCTTCCCCTAGGTATCCAATGCCTGGTCATTAACACCATTATGTACAGGGGTACCAGTTGCCAGGCTATATCTAATCAAGGGTATGCTCCTTCTGGCTTTCCCTACTCCTATCAGACTCATGGATACCCTCAATATCATTATACCATCCTCCTTCTCCACTACCTCCTCCTCAACCTCAGCCTCTGCCTCCACAGCAGCCTCAGGCTGGTACCTAGGCAGTGTTGCAGACACTGATTTAGAAGGACTGGACTCAACTAGCCTCAGATCTTGACTATCAAAAACCAGTGCTGGCCTCTACTCCTGCCTCCTTTCTGACCCCTAGATAAGCCTCTCCTGTGGATTCCCACCTTTCCAGAGAAGGCTCCTCTAGACACCAGGTCAGTGACAAAACCCAGGGCACTCCTCTAAAAAGGGTTCAGACCCCCAGCAGGCACTCTTTGGACTCTGACTCCACCTTGTCCTCCAGCTGTGGTACGCATACACCTATAGATCCTCAACCTAAGTAGTCCCCGAAGTCCCCTCCAGAAGACCCTTCCTTTGCAGAACTCCTCATAAGTATATAAAATGCCTGTGGCTGGGCTATCCAGGAATAGGATCCAAAGTGGAAAAGGCTTGTGGAGCTTTTAGACATGACTGACACAGCTCCTATGCCCATACTGCCTTGGACTGAGCCCACGAAGATGTGACATCCACTATCTGGGAACAGACTTCCTCCATTCTGGCTGTTTCAAAAAAGGCAAACAGGGTGTACCACCCCCCAGATGGGCTCACACACCTTACTGGCCATCCTAAAGCAGACTCGGTTGTTATCAAAGCTGCCTACGACCAGTCCTCTAAGCCTAACATTTGAGCATGTCTCCTCCTGATAAGGAATCTAAGCAGTAGGACAATTTTAGTCACAAGATCCATTCCTCCTACACTTGCACCCTCAGGTCCTTTAATTATGTGGCTCATACGGTTTCCTATCAGAAATCTTCCCTGGCCTCACTTGAGTCAAAGATGGAAGCTATCCAGGACCAGGAGCTTAAGACCGAGATTGCTGAGACAGTGAGAATGGCTAAAATCTTCTGTCATCATGTTCTCTGGGTCACTTATGACACAGTAGACTCAGTTGCTCACACCACAGCCACTGCTGTCTACATTAGCTGACATTTGTGGCTCAGGATTGCTGGCCTGGCACAAGACATCCAGACCTCTATCCTGGATGTCCCTTTCAGGGGATCCGTGTTATTTGGAGTGACACTAAGGAAGGATATCATCACTGAATTGCAGGACCAAGGTAAATCCATCCGCGATGTCCACTTCATGTACCGATGGGGTCACAAAGGTAAACGGCCTTTTCTTCAGACCAAAGAGGCCCCTGCCAAACACCAGGCCAAATGCTGGTATCCAGCATCAGGAACCCCTACTTCCCCTACCAAGTCCCAGAAGCCCCCCAGAGGAGCTGCTGACTCCCTCTCCTCAACCTCCTGACTTGTGGGGAACCCCCTTCCTCCTCCAGATCCTCTAGGGGAACCAGTTGGGGGGAAGATTTGCCTTCCACCTTCTGGTGTCACAGGACATAACTATGGACTCTTGGGTCCTTCAGTTAATAGCAAGAGGTCACACAATAGAGTTCCTAGACAGGTCTCTGGACAAACCCCCAGGCCTCTCCCATTATCCTCCAAGGCACCTGTCTCTGATAGGAGATAAGATCCAGGCTCTTCTGCAAAAGTCAGCCATAGAGCCCATGGCTGCGGCACAGATAGGAAGAGGGTACTACTTCCATTTCTTCCTAGTTCCCAAAACGATGGGCAACCTAAGACCCATCTTGGACCTCAGCATGCTCAACCTGTACATTGAGTACAAGAGGTTCCACATGCTCACCATCCAGGGACATCTACCCTTGCTCCACAAGAGCCATTGGCTTTGTGAGCTGGACGTACAGGATGCTTACCTGCACATCCCTGTCTTCCAGGCCCACCACCACTTTCTTTGGTTTGCCTTCCAGGGGGAACATTACCAGTTCAAGGCTCTCCCTTTTGGCCTATCCTCAGCACTTTGTTTTTTTACCAAGTGTCTAGCAGTGGTGGCTGAGGCCCTATTCTGCAGAGGGATCTAACTGCACCTGTATTTGGATGATTGGCTTCTATCAACGCCATCACAGAGCAGTCTGAAGGAGTCACTCTCCTTCATCCTGGATCTCTTTTCCAGACTTAGAATAACAGCCAAATATCCCAAGTCCCACCTCTTCCCTCCCAGTGCCTTTAATTCATTTGGGTGGTGCTGGATATGGCCAAGGGCAGGGCCTTCCTCCCATCGGACAGAGTGGAGACCCTGCAGAAACAGGTCAGATTAGAGGCCAACTCATGCTGGATCACAGCCCAGTCAATTCTCCATCTTCACAGGCTGATGGCAGCTGCGATCCCTACAGTTCCTCTAGCGGCTCTAGCCAGACTGCATATGAGGGTGACATAATGGAGTCTTCGTGTCCAATGAGATCAGCGGCTGAACAACCTGGGCCACAGGGTCCTAGTGTCTGGGTACATGAAGAAGGATCTTCTTTGGTGGCAGAAGTTGTCCAATCTCTCCACGGGGGTTCCCCTTTCAACCCCCTGTTCCTACCATGACCCTTAGAATGGATGCTTTGTGTCAAGGTTGGGGAGCCCACCTAGGAGACCATCAGACCCAGGGGACATGGTTTCAGCTGGAAGCATCTCTACACATCAAATGTGTTAGAAATGAGGGAAGTACTGTATGCCCTCCAGGCCTTCCAGCCTCTTCTATGTCCGGGGCTCTCCTGATTCAGACCGACAATATGTCTGTCATCTGGTACCTGAAGAAACAGGTAGGCACTCACTCACTCATACCCTCTATGCCTGGAGGCGATGTGAGTGTGGTACTGGGCAGTCCAGCACAACCTCTGCCTGACTGCTGTCCATGTGCTAGGTGTCAGCAACATCCTGGCAGACAGTCTCAGCCACACCACTGTCAGGGTTCATGAGTGGGAGCTAAATCAAGAGGTGGTTGAAAGCTTATTCGACCTGTGGGGTCAGACGGAGATAGACCTCTTTGTCTCCCCATCCAATGCAAAACTACCCAATTTTTGCTCACTCATTCCCAGGCTTGGTGTTTTCTGGTGAAATGCGCTGTCTCTTTGCTGGACAGGGAGGTTCTTGCATGCCTTTCCTCCCTTCTCAGTGCTTCAGAGAGTTCTCCTGAAGCTACAGGCAGAAGGGGCTCACATGATTCTAATAGCCCCTCTTTGGCCTCATCAGATTTGGTTCCTTCTGCTTCAATAGCTATCGATGGAACCCCCCAGTACCTCTGCCTCTCCACCATGATCTTCTGACTCAGGAGCAGGGCAGACTGGTGCATCCGGGCCTCAGATCCCTCCACCTGCATGCGTGACACCTGTGGACATATGTGGAATAACTCCCATTGTTATTATTTTTTTACAAAAATAGTCAACTGTGCAGATGCATTTGTAAAAAATGAATTACAATAGTGAGACTATTTGAAAAGTTATTTGACTTACCATACTCATGCTTGTCTACCAACTTACTCAGTGTCCTACTTGTTTCTGTCATTGTACGAATTTCTGTTGCTTCATATCAAGGGGTTATTGATTTTCAGATTGTGTGTGCCTGGGGTGGAGCAGCAATAAAAAGTAATCTATGCAGTACCTTCAATAACACACCTACCACGGTTTACTTTTACTGAACATCCATTTTTAGGCATTGTACAGTAAGATCTTCCTTCAAGAGAACAACTTGTAATGAAATGTGTAGGATTTACATTGACATCTGGGTATATGCACTTTTATATAATAGTAATTATGTGTGTGAACTGTATAGCAATCTCTAAAAAAATCAATTAAACACATCAAATGTCTTCCTAAACATGTCTCAACATTGTATTTCTCTTCCACCTTGTCACAACATACAGTTGTCTCAGCAGTGTTTGCAATTAAGGTACAGCACCTTCATGTATAGTTGAGTTGATTGCTATAACAGTGCATAGAATAAAATGTGAAACATATAGGTAACTGTAATACAGATGGTGGCATTATGTTTATATCTGCCCTTTCTCAATGTACCATACTTTGATTCAGTTAGCGTACACAATGGCAATTCATACATACATTTAAGCCCATAAAACACCCCTATCTAATTAATGCATTTACAGTCATAGTGGCTGTGCTAGATCTTGTAGTGGTAGGGGCTCCAGAATTGTACACAGTGTTCCAGGCGTGGCTGCAGCTGGGTCTGTACAGACTAGGCAGTATGATTACCTTCCTTCTGCTAGTGAACCCCCTCCTTATGCAATTCAGAACACGTAAATGGAGCTCAGAAATTGTAAAAAAAGAATATTGGATCTCAGGAAGTGTAAAAAACATATTGGATCCCAGGATTTGTGAAAAGAGCATTAGATCCCAGGAATTGTAAAAAGAGTATCAGATTCGAGGAGCTGTAAAAAGAGTATTGGATCCCAGAAACTGTAAAAAGAGCATAGGATCTCAGGAACTGTAAAGCAAGCATTGGGTCCTGTGACATACTTGGCTAAATTTCAATGTCAATAGGGGAAACCCCATGTAATGAAATGTGCAAGGAGGATGGCCTAGCCGGCAAGGTAGATGGCTGTGTGAGCTCTTAGATTATGACTACAACAATCCGAATCTGAATCCATCCTGGCTTGTTTGTTCATATTCAGACAATATTTCACCAGCACCTAATGTCCACCAATGCTGAATTGGTCAGCAAGCAGACATAAGTTAAATTTAAGGCCGACAAAACAACAGCAGCAGGAGACAGGCCTCGGGAGTCAAGAGGCCATGGAAAGGAATGGCAACTGAGAAGAGCATACCAAACTACCTCATATCAACAGAGCAAGAGCCAACTTCCCAAAGTCTAGCAACACTATTTTTTGAACTTAACACAGAAAAGAAAGCTGAATTCGAAAACTTGGTGGCCCAGTTTTCACATATCCAAAAGACAGGTAACAAGAAGGGGGATTCCATCAATATCAAAATGAAAAAAAAGACAGCAAGATCCATCAACATTCATAGCAAAAAAGTAATTTATTGCTGACAATAGTGCATAATAGCAAAATGTACTCAGAGTAAGAGTAATGTGCCACATATAGAGAATGCCAGCCAGCTCAAAGACAGCTGGTTTTGGCTATGCACGCTTTGTCAGGGAGGCCAGCCTTTTAACTTCACAGTGCTTAAACAGTGAAAGAATTCAAGTGCCAGTACTTAATAAATTAGTGATAACAGGTGATCATATATAAAAAGCTAAAATCTAATCAAAGCTGCTATCATTATTCATTACAAAAGTACTTAACAGCATATTCTAATATCAGAATATTTCTGAATAATCTTTAAACTCCATAGTTGGAAGAAAATCATATTTGAAGTTTAGATGATTTGAAAGTGCTATGAAAGCAGCCAAACAGCGTAATGGAAAGGGAGAGTATTGTTTGCGCTCCCATGCAGATCACTCAGTCCATCGTGTGATGAGAAACACTCTCTAATTCATATCATAGACCATGCTGAGCAGATTGTACATCAGGCACTGTAAGGACCAAAATCAGAGAGAAATACTAGCTAAAGACCGGAATACATACAGTAATTGTAGTTTCAGATTAGCAGCAGGAATAAGAAGACAATAAATGGAAGTGGGATGTGAAAGGGGGACGAAGAACCAGGAAAAGGAATGAGGATACACCATGTTAAACATAAATAAAAATGGGGCAGAGAAAGGCAAGGAATTGGGGGGGGGGGGCAGAAAAGGTGTGAGAGGAAATGTGAAATTATGTAACGAAAAATAAAATGCATACACAAAATCATCCTAATGCATTATGTTCTAATAAAGGGACAGCAAAGTATCAACACTATAACATCACTAAGACATGGCAATTGTCTACTAAATATAGTACGCTCAAACATGGTGCTAGCTATGTCAAGAGGGGTACTATGACAAAACAGTCATTGAAGTTTAGTGGTGACAGTGCTCCTAGTTGATCCAAAAAGCCTCCTTTCTTAGAATCCTGACATCTAGTTCTCCACCCCTAGTGCCCACTGCTACCCTCTTGATTCCTGTGAAGGGAAAACGGTGGCCAATACCATCATTCTCCTGAATGTGTTTTGTCAAGGCATTGTCGATGTCTCGTCATCTCATCTCACTCAGCTGTTCCCCCATCCTCTGTTTAATGCCTTTTGGGTTTTTTTCAATGTAAAACACTCTACAAAATCAGGTGGCTAGGTATAAATCTGCCACACTAAAGCAATAACCAAACTGTTTAATGTTGTAGATTTTATGGGTATTAATAGTGGTGAAAATGGTGGTTTTCTTAATCACTTCACAATATCTCCAGTGCCCACACTGAAAACAACCCTTCAGTTGTTCTGGTAGCCACTGGCTAGAAGTTCTGCATAGGGACTGGAAAGAGTGGACGAGGAAGTCTGAGAGATTTTAGCTACTTTTATAGACCATCCTGGGTAAGTTACTGACCTCCCCCTCAAGTAGGGACTCAGTTGAGAGACTGTGCCAATTTCTGGCCAGTATTTCCTGTACAGCTTTGGACTGAGTGCTGTAAGTTGTAATAAAGTTAAGAACGTCATCCCTCTCTGAGTTTCTTTCCATATCCCTGAGTTGATCCTCCCTGTTCATGTTGGTCACCTGTTCTTTAGCCTCCATCAAAATTGACTGACTATATCCACATTAGCTTACCTGAACATAATTTCATCAGTACGCTGCACAAACTCTTGTTCTTGACAGCAGTTACACTCGTCTCATAAACTGTGACTTGGCAATGTTCCTGATGGTGTGTCATTCGTGACATCTAAGAAGCATGCAAGATGGTGTTTTTATCTGTTGCTTCTGAAACACTTCCAACCTAACTGTATCATCACGGTTTTTGCATGTTTTAAGATCTATGAAATTTATCTCATTCATTCACTCAACCACAAATTCAGATTGGAATCATGCAAGTATTGTATGAACAGATCCATGCAATGCCATCATGATAGTGTCACTATATTTCTTCCACAGGTCTATAAGACCACAGAACGGATTGTTCTGCTGGTCATAGTTGACTTTTTTTCTCACTGTCCCAGGTAAAGGTTCGCATAGTTGGTGACAAGGGTTAACCCCTTAGCAATTCCTTTTACCTGGTGAAAATGTTTCCCTTGAAATATAAAAGAATGATCTTCTTTTAGAACTTGCTAGATACTTGCACAAATACAGGAGCATGCCACATGCCACCTTAGGCTGAACACTGGCAGAACTACTTAAGGGAAAACATTGAAGTAAAGACTGGACTTGATTTAGCCTGGAACATGGGATGAGGGAAAATACCAGCAAAAACAACAGGAACAGTATCACAATCAGCATACCAAGGGTTGCATCTTTCAGGTGGGAAAGCTGCTGTATGTAAAAAATGTCAGAGCTCTGGGCTGCAAGGAACTATAGTAGAGGCTCCAGGTCCAGTTTCATTAAAAATTCAAATGGGAAGTAATATAGTAGAATGACATCAGGACCACATTTTCAGTTGTTGTGAAAGAAGGGATGATGTTAATGACTGTTCAGATGAGTAGATGAATCAATAGGGTTGCCACCTTTTAAGAAGCCCAAAGTAGGACATTTTTTACTGAAACATGATTTTTCGCAGGACAGTACGCAACCTCGAGCAATGCAACAGACTTGTTTTCTCTATATGTAACCCCCTACAAATGGGGGTTCCCAAAAAGTCTTCTTTGAGTTTGCTTAAATCCTCACTGCAAGGCTGGTGTCCTGCATTTTAGCAGTTTAAATGTGATTACCAGAGCCTGTATAGCCTCTGTGTACTGTCTCTTTCAGAGCTGCCTAATTGCAGCTTAAGTAATCTGAGAGGAAGCTCTGTTGAAAGATGTAACTATTTACTGAAAATCATTTAGAGTGATAATGATAATGTAGTTTGTCTAACATGCTTTCTTTGTAGCAAGGACTGTTTTGCTTGTCTCCACTATCTTGGTCCCAGACTGCAAATTGGACCAAACAGTACTGGTGGGACCTAAAATGTAGCCGGACTACAGGAGCTGTCTGAATTCAAAATCTGTAAGAACTGTGGTTTGAGCTTTTTGCACCTTTTTTGCAACTGAAGGGGATCTATTGTTCTGACTGACAGCCAAATCAGCCAACCAAATCTTTTGGATCTTGGGTAAGTCTCGGGCTGCTTGCAGTTTTCAGTTAGTTCTGAGCTGGAAGCTGAACAAGAAGGAGCTGAAATAATTCTGAGCAGCAATCTTAAGTGGATTCGCATGGGAGAACTCTGAAAAGGCTAAGTTTTTGGCATGTCTGTGTGCTGCTCCTGAGAGGGAGAGAAGATAATTATTTTGGACTAAATCCAAGTTTGTGTGACTAAAGTGAGCTACTGAAGTGGGCCAGGCTCAACTTGAAGAAGACCGAAGATTTTGCTGAATGCGATCAGCCTGTCAGGAGTTCCTGCTACCCCTAAGCTCCCAGTGTGTGCAGGGGCTTTGTGATTATAACCGGGGAGTGCTTTGCCTGGTACAGTAGAATTCCACTGTGTGAACTGCATTCTGCTTGCTGGAAGCCTTATCCAGCCCAAAACGGACTGCATCCGAATTTGTCTCCATGCGGTCTGGGCCTTGCCAGACTGGCCCAGCCAGACTACCCACTGCACAGAGAAGCCATCGACGAGAGACCTGCCTGGGGATTAGCTCCCTGCTCCATGCTTGAACAGGAACGACGCCTCTGTGATTTGTGTGGGTCCTGCTTCTCCTGGCATTTCAGATCAACCACCTGCAGTCTCGATTTTCATCCAGCCTATGTCCAGTCTTGGGTATCATGAGTAAATACCAGGGTAGCGCCCTGCAACAACAGCTTAATCTGAGTGTGTCATCTGATTGTCTTGTTGTTTTGTTTCCTTTATGAACTGAGCCCTCTGGCTCCGAATTACAAATATTGTGTACTGTGCATGTTGTGTTTTCCATCACAGGGCCCCAACCAGCCGCAACCTCGGGCAACGATCCTGGCTAGCCCATCTCTTCTCCACCTGGGTACCCAGAGGTGGACTGTGTAGGGGGACTCAAAGCGCATCCATAACTGCTTGATGGATATAACCTTTAAGCTAATTAACCTGATTTTGCCCCTCCCTTGTTCAAGTCCCCTGAATAAATCAGATCTAACGTTTTCTGCATGTAATCTGACTGTGGTTCCAGTTTGTGCTCAAAGTACTGTACTGTTGCTATTTGCTGTGCATAACCTTGTTTTACAGGGGGTCCCCAGGGTCGAGCCAGAGGAACCAGCCCTGGTGGTGAGTGCAAACAGTGTGGGTACCTGTGTGGTGTACCAGGGGTATTTTGAAAGTGATTATTGTACAGTGTTCAGGCCACTAGAGGGGAAAGAGAGGGGTTAAAGTGTCCCGGAGGGCTGTGGGCAGGTTAGCTTGACCACTACCAACCCTGGCCTCTGGGTGGAGGCACCTGTTTTGGAACTCAGGCCCCTTAACCTGCTATTAGCCAAGCAGGCAGGGGTAGTAGCCCTTGCGATAGCGCCACTTAGGGGTTACATATATAATCAGAATTAAGGCTAAGTACTGTAGTTTCTTAGTTGCTTCTATTGTGTCTTATCATTTTAAGGTATTTTAGTTAAGATATTGTAGTTTTCTGCAACATTTAGTGAAAAGTCAGAAAATATTTTTTCCACTATGAAATCAGGATGTAGTATTTTTCATGGTTTTTGCTGGACACAGCTGCACAAATCAGGACTGTCCAGCAAAAATCAGGACAGGTGGTAACCCTATGAATCAGAGGACACAGAAGTGGGAGTCATACCAGAAGAAAATTCATCTGGTGACCACTCTGCAGTAGGGAACTTGGCCGTACATACATCCGCAGGGTTAGCCACACCAAGGTTACTGCCGGCACTGAGGCATTCATCCAGAGTGAGCAACCCCCTCTCCCCCCAGAGGCTATACCTCTAATCCAGTAAAGGCCTATCTGCAGGTAGAGTGTGGCCACATTAAGAGGTAGAATAATCCTCTGTGCACCCACTATTACCTTTCAGGGCAGTCTACACTTGACTGGGTAATAAGCCGGTTAGTTATGGTTTATTTATTATTAAAGCCATTTTCAGCTTAATGGGAAGGAGCGTTACATGTTAACTAAGTACTGTTGCTGAATCAATGTTTTTTATCCCAACTGTATCAAAAGTTGTCAGTAAGTATTTTGGTCACTAAAGGGAGTGCTCTTTCTGGGTTCTATGTGGCAGCTGCTTCATGCTGCAGCAGCAAGATGTTTTGATATCCTGTTATATATGCTTCAACCCATGATACAGAATGGTGTATTAGGCATTAATGCACATCCCAGGTGGTTGTGAAGTATGAGGCCAAAGGCCAAGTGCTCTTACAATCACACGGAGTGTGCATTAATGCCTGATATACCCATGCCCTGTTGTGGGTTAATGCAATTATAAAATGGATAAATGTTGAAAAAATGAAAGTCTTATGAGTCTTTTTATGCTAAAGAAAAGAAAAATATTCATGGTGTCCTTCCACTTTAACAGTTCATTGTGTTAGTCGTGTATCCATGGCACTCCAGACATTACATCATGGGTTTTAGCCTACCTAATAGGCTATAGATGCACATGTGACCTAGTATCAACTTTCGCAGTATACCATGGTCCTAGGAGTCCCTGCTCTCCAGTTCTCTTGTGCATCTGAAAGGTAAGATACAAAGAAATTTAACACTGTTTTTTTAATACTGTATCAGACTGCTAAACTATCCCAGGGGAGTGCCTGGATAATTAGATATGCTGGCTCTAAGATCTATTTGCCTGAATGCAGTGGAACTGCTAATTAAAAGAGGCAACTAGATGCAGCTTTAATTGGGTCCAGCAGCATAATCAGTTTACTGAGTTTGCTCAGATTCCTGGTACAAGAGAAATGGAATTAGAGATCTGGATAACACACCTTGTTTAAAAAGCTGATGTTGGCATTTGTTTCTCCTAATTTTTTGAGTACTTGGAGGAAATTAGTTATTCTACTGGAGTTGCTTGGAGAAGTGTTTGAGCTACAGAAAGAAATTAGTTGTGGAGAAAGAAATTAGTCTGTGAAATGCTTGAGCTTCAGAAAGAAATTAGTTGTGGAGAAAGAAATTAGTTTGGTGGTTGGTTAAATGGTGACCAGGCAGAGAGACTGGACCAGGTGTTTTTGGCTTACAGTCAATCGGAACACTCGGTTTATTCAAGCGAGTTAGGCTTCAGCTACTTGTTAGTGTTAAAGGAATGTAGGGAGAGCATGTACTACACACTGCAGAAAGAGGAGACAAGACCTGTGTTGCGCTGTGGCATTTTGTAAGGATAGTAATGTCTGCCGGTAGACGCAAGCACCTGCCTTTGTTTCAAATCTTGCGCCTCCGGCAGCATTCAGCAGCACTAGTCGGGCAGCTCACAATGCACCACACCGCACCACGCTCTCGTCTCCCTTGGACAGCCAGAAACAGGTCGCGGGCGCCCTTCGCAATGGCAGGCAGCATTTCAATCAGGGCAGAATCTGTCCATATTTAGTGGTCACCTGCAAGATTCTCCACTGGGATCTGCCCTTAATTCAACGGGGATGTTCCTGGGCTGGCCTGCTTCTCTCACAAGCAGAGCAGTTCAGGGGCCCCTCTTCCCTCGCTCTCATTGATAAACGGGCTAATGGATGCTATCCCCCCCCCCCGAGTCTCCCGCAAGTGATTAAAAGAGGGATTTGGTTGCAGACCCCACGGCCCTCTCTCTCTCCCCCTCATGCCAGACCACGTGGCAGAGAGACCCATGGCAGCCATTTGGTGTATAGAAACAGAGCTGCCATTTTGCAACCTCCTGACACACAACTGGCCTGGCCATGTGGCCATGAGAACACTGGGAGCTGCGGCAGCTATTTTAAGCAGAGGTGCAGAGCCACCATTTTGTAACTCCCTGGCTTGCTAGCTGGCCTGGTCTTTCGATCACCTCCCACAGCAGATGGAAAGAAGGCACAGCTACTCACCTTTTTTCACCCAGATCTCTGGAACTCCCTACCCAGCAAGTTCATACAGATATAATAACAATAATAATAATAATTAACTTGAGATTATAAGGTCAGCTTCGATCACCGATCCCAGCAGATCGAAGCCCACTCATTTAGACCCATCTGGATTGCCCCTTAACAGCAGCAGCTTAGAGATGTAAGGGGGAGACAAGATAATGGGAGCGACTCAACCCGTCCAGACCACCTAACAAGTGGGTCGGGACAGAGGTTACACTGCTTCCCCTAGGCCACAGAGTGATGTATACCTTTCAAATGTTTGATTGCTTGCCATCTAGGATAATAAGGCATGAGTTTCCAGGAGGTGCTGCCACTGGTTCACCCATCTGGTCACTCATCTAGTACAACCCCTAACCGGCCCTGTTTTGTCCACTTATGTTTTTCAGATGGCAAAAACTAAAAAGTGCACCTCATGCAGCGCCACCCTCCTGCCTCACAACCCGGGGCCGCAGTGCCCAGCCTGCCTCCATGATGATGACGATTTGTCCCTGGAGCAATCTCTTTCACTGGATCCAAGCATCCAAGAAACCAGCGGAAATATGTGGGTCAATCTGGGGGCCCTCCTCATCCAAAATCAAAAGGCCACATCAGCCATGATGGAAAGTCAGTAGAACTTTATGTTGTGGGTCATGCACAAACTGGAGGCTCTCGCCCAGAGCATACCTCTATCACCAAACCCAAGATCGGAACCCATCCCCCCCACCAGTGACCACGACGATAAGAATACTCTACCCTCTGAACCCGCCACACCTCAGCCAGACAATGGGCAAGGAGATGAGGAACCTCAGGATAAAGAGGACGAGGACTCGGACGAGGAAGAGATGGACGTCTCCCAGTCCATTCCTTCTCTCACTTCTAAACTATGTTCCTTTGACCTCATTCCAGGGATCATGAAAACCACAAAAATCATGAGGGGTTTGAGGAGGAAGCCTCTAAACCAGAATCCAAACTCGATCCAATGATTCAACAGAGACCCAGGTGTAAAGAGACCTTCCCAGTGTGCCCATCAATCAATGACATATTCACCAAAGAATGGGAATCAGATGAACCTGGGCGCATGTCCGAGAAAAGGAACCTGGACAGGGTGTACCCTACCCAGGAAGACAGAGTGCATGTCTGGTGTGTGGCCCCTACAATTGACCCACAGATTGCTGCCCTCAGCAAGAAAACCTTATTGTCATGTGGAACAATATCCTTGAAGAACCCAACAGACAAGAAGGTAGAGGATATGTTAAAGAAGATGTTTGAAATCACTGGTATGGCAGCACGGGTGGCCACCACAGCAGGCTATGTGGCTCAGGCACAAATCAGATGGCTGGAGGAACTCTTAGATACAGCAGAGCCCAAGTCAAGGGATGCAGAATTGTTGGAATGTTCTTTAGATACTGCAAAATATTTGGGAGATATGGCCATGGATATGCTCAAATTAGAGGCCAGAGCATCAGCACTAACTAATAGAGCTAGGAGAACACTATGGTTGAAATTGTGGGAGGCAGATAGTGAATCCAAGAGTCTTTTACAAAACCTTCCTCTAAAAGGGAAACACATTTTTGGGGAAGGCCTTCAGGAGTACCTGAAGCAAAAAGAGGAAGGCAAGGATTTGGGGAAGAACAACAACAGGTCTGATGTACTCACCATCGGGTAAACGATGGTTTTGGGGAAACAACAGGTTTCACCAAGGAAGGCGGCAGAACCAATATAGTCAGTCCACTTCCTTTCAAGGCAGAGGATACCACAACAGCAGTGCCAACCATGGTACCTTCAACTCCAACTATACCTCATCCTCGTTCTCCTCATTCAGAGGAAGAAACAACAAGTTCAGAGGCAGAGGATGCAGAGGAAAGGCACAATGACTACCATCACAGAGAGCCATCAACACCCACTTGGAGGGAAAGAGAGTACCCCCCCCTCCTGCGGGAAGGAGACTCTCGCTGTTCCTGGAACAGTGGGTGGACTGTACCACAGACAAATGGGTCCTGGAGGTAGTATCCAGAGGATATGCAATAGAATTCACACAGCAACCACATCAAGACAGATTAGTACAATCCCCAATCTCCAGGAGAAGGGCATCTGCTCAACAAGTGCAGCAGATTCTACTGGAGCTAGTTCCAAACTAGGCCATTCAAACTGTCCCCATTAAAGAACAGGGGGAAGGAGTTTACTCCATCTTCTTTCTGGTTCCCAAAAAGACGGGCGAGCTCTGCCCTATCCTGGATCTGAAGTACCTGAACAAGTTCATTCATACTCAGAAGTTCAAGATGGAGACCCTCTGCTCCACCCTCAGAAGTGTCAGAGTCAGGGATTTCCTAACCTCAACTGACCTGAAGGACGCCTACCTTCATATTCCCATTTCACCAAGCCACCAGTGGTATCTGCATTTCCACATGCTAGGCCAACACTTCCAGTACCAGGCAGTACCCTTCAGCCTAGCCTCCGCTTCGTGAACCTTCACAAAGGTGTCAATTGTCCTGGCAGCTCACCTAAGGGAAAGAGGGGTGAATATCATCCCTTATCTGGATGACTGGCTGATACGAGCCAGGTCCAGGATTCAGGCACAGAGGAACACCCAACTAGTACTACAAACCCTGGAAGAGCATGGCGGGGTAACCAATTATAGCAAGAGCTTTCTGGTACCAGCCCAACAGCTGGAGCACCTAGGGGTGGAGATAAACACAGTCATAGGTATAGCACGACCATCACGGAAACGTATAGACAACATGATGGGTCTGGTAAGGGCCTTAAAAGCATGCCAATGACCCACCATCGGGCAGTTAGCACAGGTGCTAGGATGCATGGCCTCCTGAATAGACCTGGTCCCATGGGCCAAGTGGAACACGTGACCACTGCAAACTTACCTACTGACTCAGGGCTCCCCATCGAAGAGAATCTAGGAGTCCAGGTCACTCTGCCGCAAGAGACAAGACATTCCCTCACCTGGTGGTTGAACTGGCACAATCTCCGCCGGGAGACTCCTCTAGATCTGACATATGAGATCACTGTAGAGACAGATGCCAGCCTCACGGGGTAGGGGGCATGTCTAGGCTCCCAATCAGCACAAGGCCTATGGACACCTGTGGAAGCCAGATGCTGTATCAATGTCCTGGAGATGAGAGCTGTGTTCCTCATACTAAAAGCCTTCAAGGATACCGTGCAGGGATGCAACATCCTGATATGCTCAGACAATCAGGTCACAGTGGCCTATCTGTCAAAACAAGGGGGCACAAGAAGTCGGGCCATGCTGGCCGAGGTAATGAGGGTGGAGACCTGGACACAAATCCACCTCATTCACATCAGAGCCATCTACCTGGCAGGCAAACTAAACATCAGGGTGGACTGGCTAAGTCAATAATGGGTTCACCCTGGGGAGTGGCAACTCCACTCGGAGGTATTCCAATCAATTCAGAGCAGGTGGGGACCCATCACGATGGACCTCATGGCCACAGAGGCAAATCACCAAGTGAAAGACTTATTTTCAAGGTACAGGGAAAGAAAGACCAAGGGAGTCGACACCTTGTCACAGAACTGGACCAGGGACAAAGCATATGTATTTCCTCCGATCCCACTGATCCCCCAGGTACTAGCCAAGATCAGAGAGTCTCGGAGGATCATCATTCTGGTGGCATCTTTCTAGCCATGGTGGGCATGGTTCTCCATGACAGTGGACAGGTGGAAGCTCCCTTACAGACTGGACCTACTGATTCAGGGCATGATGACCCACCCAACGCCAGAGTCCTTCCAGTTGTCGGCCTGGTTCCTGAGAGGCAGAGACTGCTAAAAGCAGGATATCACAGCACAGTCATCTCCACCATGCTGCAGTTCAGAAGGTCCTCCACCACGTCCACATACTGCCGTCGGGGAACATTTTTTCCATTTGGTGCTGCGGTAGGAACAAAGACCCCAATTCAGCAGACATGTCAACTATCTTGCTGTTTCTACAGCAGGGTATGGAAAAAGGACACTCCCATTCATCCCTCAGAGTACAACTCTCGGCTATAGGGGCAGCCTTAGGACCAGTGGGCCTACATAGTCCAGGGTCCCACCCAGATGCTGTCAAGTTCATGAGAGCTATAGAAGTGATGAGGCCTCGAACCAGACCATCCGTGTCACCTTGGGACCTCACACTGGTACTGGACGCCCTGGCATTGCCACCATTCGAACCAATACAGGACAATCGGTTGTACCGGATGGGGCTGAAGACCTGCTTCCTCGTAGCCATATGTTCAGCCAGCAGGGTGGGGGAAATCGGGGCATTATCATGTAAAGAACCCTATATCATCTTTAATCCCAAGGGAGTACTCTTGAAAACAGTACCCGCCTTCATCCAGAAGGTGGCTTCCCAGTTTCACACGGAACAGACATTAGAGTTCCCAACCTCGTATGACCAAGGAGAGCCGGGGATCAACCCTGTCCCACATCACCTCGACATGAGAGCCACTCTAGCAACATACATCACCAGAATTCAGAACCTGAGAAAAACTGAAAGGCTCTTCGCCATTGCGAAGGGACATAGACAGGGCATGGCTGCCTCAAGGATGACAATTTCTAGTTGGCTAAAGAGGACAATTCGAGAGACATATAGACTCAAGGATGTCACTCCACCGGAGGGCATCAAGGCTCATTCAACCAGGGCAGTAGCCGCATCCTGGACAAAAAGAGCCAAAGCATCATCTGAGGATATCTGTCGAGCAGCAACCTAGACATCCATTCACATATTTGTGAGACATTACAGACTGCAGACCTTCTGTAAACAGAGGGCTTCTTTTACCATGAAAGTCCTTTCGGCAGCCACCCTACATGCCCACTCTTAGTCACTCTGTCCCACCCTGATGGGAGGAGTACTGCTGCTTAAGTACCCATGATGTAATGCCTGAAATGCCATGGATACACAACTAACACAATGGGTTTTTACTCACCTGGTAAAGGTGATTGTGTTGGTCGGTATCCATGGCACTCCAGGGCCCTCCCATCAGAGCACATGGAGAGATTCAATTGGGTATGGATCCTGAGCCAAAATATGTTGGGGTTGGGGACACCATGATGAAGAGACATATCCATGACCTCATCAGGTGTACTAGATGCCTGAGCATTAGCACTGTAGCAATAGGAAAATAAACCATTATGGTACATGGAATGGTCTCATCCATCTTTTCCTTTGAATATGGTACATAGAGGATAGTGTATGTTGTTATTGACTAACCTTGTTTCAGCTTGAGAAAACAATCAAACTGGAGAGTAGGGACTCCTGGGACCAAGGTATACTGTGAAATTTGATACTAGGTCACATGTGCATCTATAGCTTATCAGGTGGGCTAAAACCCATGATGTAATGTCTGGAGTGCCATGGTTACCGACCAAGACAATCACCTTTATCAGGTGAGTTGTTACACCCAGTAAGGTAGTTCATTATAGTACAGCAACTACTTTATTTTTTTTTAAATACATAAACTTTTCACTCCTACCACTACCTCCTAGTTCACTCGTTTCCACCATTGTCCAGTTTGTCTCCCCACCAGTCTTTTATGGATATTCACCTAACCATGGCTGTTACAGTGATGTACCCCATTTGAGTACTTGACTTTTTGCTACTTCCTCAGAGTTGTACAGTATCAACTCCCCTGTGTTAAACCTGCTGAATTTTGACCTGTATTCTTTGTATTTTGAACTGCACTTATAACGTGTTTTTCCTACTACCCCTCCCCCCAGGTTACACCTGGAAACTAGATCAGGCTGAGTGTGCCTTTTCCAGTTAACAACTTTTAAACAAATAAGCAAGTAAGTAAATAAATAATTTTTCTTGCTGTTGCTTTAAATAAACTCCAGTTTAATTTTCACATTGATTTTTTTTATCAGTTTCAAGATATTTTAGTTTTCTTTTCACTAGGAATGTCAAAGCAGTCATCAAGATAATAATCAACCCACTCACTTACTGTGAGATTTCCAAACATTGTGAAAAGGGGTTTCATTATATCACTTGGTTTGATGACTTGCTGAAACAGTTTCTGTTGTGCTTCTTTGAATGGCAAACGGTGACAGTCTATTGTTTTGGTTAGGGTGACTTGATTGCTCTACTGTAAGTAGAGAGCCTTTTTTTAAGGTTGGCTATAGTTCACCAGGGTAGTGTGAAGGGGTGTTCCATTAATCAATTGTCAGGTGATGCATTTCAGCCAATGAAGTTTCTGTATTTTTGTGGCTTTTACCTATCCATTTTATATGTGTTGCTAATAAATGATTATAAACTATAATCCAGTGTCATCCATCTTAGATATTATAGACATATTCAGGTCACTCATTTTGCCTTCCCATGCTTTAGCTGAATGATTTATTGTTCACGTTTATGTAGAACTGTCCAGTAGCTGGTTTAATACCGTGTTTAGGTCTCCACCTAGAATTAGTAGTGTTCACAGTACTCCACTTACTGTGAATTTACAAATTCAGGGTTATCACAGTCTGGTGCCTACATGTTTGGCTAAAACACCTGGCTGCTGTTAATCTCCCTGTTTACAATCACAGCTCTCCCTTCTAGATGTCGCCAGTTCACCTCCACTTTAAACTGTAATTTCCTGTGTAACAGAATGACAACTCCACCACACCACACCGCCACTTTGTCTGGCCTCCATTGAGTGGACCACTTAATTCCATCCGATCTGGGTGGCATTGGTTGCTAACAAATGCGAAAGCAATGTGTAATCATCACGCTTCAGATGTAAGATTTGTTGTTTTTTCGGGGTCTTGCAACCCCTTAACATTCAGATTTAAAAAGGTCACAGTATTCTGTCATCCTTCATCATGTGATGCCACAAAACAGGTATTTTCTAGGAACATTAAGGTTACAAAATAGATGTTACAAAATACACTTTTCCCATTCTGTATCCAGCAAATGTGAAATCTAGAGTGAGTGCAGGGTGCCCGTGAAAGTGGGACCCACCATAGGAAAAGAAAATCACTACAAAAAAAACACCCCATCCAGTTGGGACAAGGCAGAATCACAACTTGGGGAGCTCTGCAGCCAGGTCCCATTTCACTAATGGCCAGCAAGGAGGCTATTACCTCCTCCCTCGAATATATTTTAGTCAAACTCTCCTTCCCCATCTCAGAACCCATTTTCATTGCTGTTCTTTAAGCATCTCCTAAGATTTCTCACTCTTCCCTGGTAGACTCTCTTTCTACCATTGCTTCTTTTTCCTCCACAGGTGAACTCATCCTTCTAGAGGACTTCAAATATCAATTGGATTTGCCCATCCTCCAGATCTACCATTCACAAGATTGAGTCACTTAATTTTACACAGATTATTTTGGAACCCACCTGGTTCAATCCCCACTCTGCCATTCCCTGTTGGACTGGGTTCTAACCTCTCACCACCACCACAACGTGGCTGCTGGTATTTTGGCAGATACCTTTAAGGACTATATTGTATGACCTTCTGCATCAGAAAAATCCGATGCCCCCCACCCCCATCTAAATATATCTGTGCTATCTACTGAGTGACCTTACTGCTACCGACTGGTCTGACATCCTCACCGCGTCAGATATTATTGTTGCCCTTGTTATTTTTCATTACAAATTTTCTGCTACCTTGGACAGACATGACTCCTCAGGAAACTCAGAGTAAAAACATCCCTCCATCCCTGGATTACTTCTGATATCACAGACTTGTGTAATTCATGGGACCATGATTGGGACTGTTACAAATTGTCCTGCTCCTCCTCTGACCACATCTTCTACAGGGATCTGAGGAACAATTGCATTAAGGCTGTCCAATCAGATAAATTACAGTATTTCAAAACCAACCTCCAGTCAAACCTAAATTCCCCATCTAAATTTTGGAAGGTCGTACACTCCATTTTTGACCTCCCTGCCCAGTCAGCTCACCCTCCGCCACCCACCCATTGTAATGGAAAATGATTCACCTATGTCTAACCATGCCTGTGTTGTGGCTCTCTTTATCAAGTCTTCATGACCTGTGCCCTTCAGTCATCCTCCACTACTTACTCCCCCCTCCCTCTACTCCTCCCCATACCCCTCCAGGTTACCACTTCCCCATCACTGACCATGAAACCGTACTTTTCCTTTCCTCTCTCAACCCACCAAAGTCCAGTCCTGATGGTCTCGACACCTTTCAGCTCCTGCTATTGCAGCTCCCCTTACTAACCTGCTTAACCTTTCCTTCACTCTCTGCACTGTTCCCCAGTCTTGAAAGAAGGCCAAAGTAATTTTTCTTCACAAATGGGTGACCATCTTCTCCTAGTAACTACTGTCCCATCTCTCCCTATTTCCCTCCCTATCTAAATTGAAAAAGAAACTGGTCCACGCCAGACTCTTTGATTTCTTCTCGTCTACTAACTTCCTATCACCTTTCCAGTCTGGTTTCTAGAAGTACCATTCCACAGTTCCCTCCCTGCTGTGTGTCACTAATGCAATCTTCTCTGAGATGAACCAGGGGTGCATTACAACAGCAATTTGTGGCAATCTGGACATAGCCTTCAACTCTGTGTCCCACTGGCTTCTCCTGGACGAGCTTAGAAATGATGGCCTATCTGTCCCCACTGTTGCTTGGTTCAACTCTTACCTAATTGTCCATCTACAATTGGTACAGGTTGGTGGTTTCCTGTCACCTCCCCCTCCTGTCCAATATGGCATTCCATGAGGCTCCATCCTTGGATCCCTCCTTTATTCAGTCTTCCTCAATGACCTCCCCTCTGCCTGTGCCAAATCACATAAACTCATGTACGCAGATGACACAGTCATCTTCACCTCTGATCCTCCCTCTGCAGCTGTAGAAAACCTGCTCCAGTGGGACTTCAACAGTGTCCTCTACTGGTTCCATTCTAACCAATTTAGAGTTAACACTAAAAAGACAGGCTCCATGACTTTAGATACCAGTTAGAAACAAGTCAGTCTCACTCTCCCCCTGTCTTCGCCCCTCTGAATGGCACCCTACTTGAACTAGTTCAGTCCTTAAAGTGCCTGGGGGTGTGGCTTCAGAGTAAGCTTGACTTCTCAGCCCACACAGATGCCATCCATGCCAACTTCTGTCCAAAGCTTGGTGCCCTCTATCATTACAAAGACTGCCTATCTCCACATGTCCTTAGGGAGTTGCTTACTAAAATGGTGCTCCCTGTCTTTGACGATGCAGATGTAGTATTTGGCTCTACACCCTCCACTCCCCTTGCCAGACTGGATACGCTCCTCAACTCCTTCTGCCATTTTGCACCTAACTCTCCCCACACACACTCATCATTGCTCTCTTTGCTCATCCCTTTCCATCCTCCCTCTGCCATCTTGCCAACAGGCCCATTGTGATACATTCATCTCCAAATATTGGTTCAACACCCTTCCCTCCTATCTCTCCTCGTTCCCTATCCTGAATCCCCCCACCTCCTGCTCCATCCACTCTAGGGACCATCGCATTTTTGCCATTCCTCACTCATGTTCCTCTGCTGTACAATCTGCATTCATCTATAGGCTTCCCCCTCTCTGGAACAAACTCCCCTCCTCCCTTCGTCTCTCCCCATCCATTAACTCCTTCAAACACCGGCTGAAACTTCAAACCCTCCACTTGCTCCTGCTACCCTTCTTCCAGTTACCCTCAAAGTCTTGTGTTTATTTCATAAAAGTTTTTGGCCATGATTCTAAGCACGCTAAAGTTCACTGCACTTTGTTTAACTGTGGTACATGCAAATTCTCTTTATTTATTCTGTTATTGTAACACATTGATTGTCTGTCTGTTCAGATGTTGTTTTGCTATTGTCTATTGCTGTTTTGCTTCAGCTCCCCCTTCCCTGGGTCACAACTGGAAAAGAGCCATGACTCAGTGTGCCTTTCCCAGTTATCAAAATTATTAAATAAAAAAATAAAATGCCGAGGATGCATATGGCCTGCTGTTGAATAACACTCTGATTGTATCAACATAACTGTTTATACTTGTGTTTAAGTCAGAAGTAGACCATGAGGTCCTTCGAGAATGCATATTCTAGTTATTAATAAAATATTCTGAGTTCCATCTAATATTTGGTTCCCCCATCCTTGACCCTAAATCTATTACCAACACCTTTAACAATGCCTTCACCGACTTGCAGCATGTTCTCCCTGCCGAGTTCTTCTCCCCCACCATCTCTGTTGCAACCACGCAATCCCCATTGCATCCCCCCTTTCACTTCAAGACTATTACCTTTGGAGAAACCAAGAAATATCTGTGCAAAGTACTTGAGAAGGGGAGATTCAGTGGGGATAACCTTGACCTGAAACTAATCTCGCTCTCACTTGAAGAAATCTTGTCCCTTCTCACCCATATCCTTAACCTCTCGCTCCGTCTCACAGTATTCCCCCAAAAATGGAAGCCTGCAGTGATCACCCCTGTGTACAAGAGTGGGGATCATGCCCTTCCCAGGAATTATAGACCCATCTCTATACTACCACCTCTCTCGAAGGCCCTTGAATGAATCATTGCCGACCAACTTGTCGATTATCTGGACAAGCACATGCTCCGATGTGCAGAGCAATAAAGCTTTAGGGCTGGACATAGCACCACTACAGCCCTCCTGGAATTCACAGGCTTCATCCACAAATCCCTCGATCTTGGCCAGCTAGTTGGGGCTATCTATATTGACCTAACAAAGGCCTTTGACATGGTCAACCATGACCTCCTAGTTGACCAACTCACTGCCATAGGCCTTGCCCCTGAGGTGGCTGCATGGTTCCACAGCTACCTATACTGCCGAACACAGCAAGTCAAGATAGATACCTTTCTCTCTGACACCAAGCCTGTGTGCTCAGGTGTTCCACAGGGGTCAATACTGGGCCCCCTCCTCTTTAGCCTATTCCTGAATTGCCTCCCCCAGCCAGTCAGTGCCATATCCTCCTCTATGTGGATGATGTTGTTATCTTTTCTAATGGCTCTGACCCCACTGCTCTTGAGCAACAGCTACAATGTGACTTCACCAGCGTTGAGTCATAGTTGAAAAATCATAAATTGATAATGAACTACAAAAAAACAAAAACCATGTTGTTCACCAGCCTTAAGAACAAGCACAAAAACTACCCACTATCAATATGTGATAGGGGTGGTGTTCCTCTTGAACGTGTTCATCACTTCAGATACCTTGCAATTACTCTTGACAGCTCACTTTCCTACGCTCTCCACATAGACATCACAGCTAAAGCAATCAACAAACGCTTAGGGCTACTTTATTGCCATAGGCACAGCCTGACCCCTGAAGCCCTCAGCATAGCGGTCCACAGTTCAGTGGGTTCCCTAATGGACTACGGACTGCCAAGATATGGTTCTGCCACAGAAAGAGCCCTCTGATGTATAAAAAATGCCCTTAACAATGCCTGCAGGCTCACCTTAGGGCACACCGACTAACCCACACCTGCGGTCTCTATGCAAAGGCTCACTGGCTAATGCTCTTTGGTCACTTAAAATATCAATCCTGCCTCCTGGCCAAAAAGATCTGTCTTGGTCAGCTCCTGACTGGGGTCCAACAACTCCTAGTTCCCAGCACTAATCCCAGGCCCACTTGAAATTCAGGACTGCAGTCCTTCCTGACTCCAAAATGTCGGATATCTCAAGGACAAAGTTCCTTTGCCTATCAGGCACCATTGTGGTTCAGCTCCCTCCATGAGAACATTATTAGCCTGCCCACTCTGTGAACCTTTAAAAAGAACTTAACGAACAATTTAATACAGGAATCTCAATGTGTCTGCTATCACTAGCACCTAGCAAAGGCATCTCCTACCATCAGCCCTTTTGCCAAACAGATCTCTCTCTCTCTCTCTCTCTCTCTCTCTTGGACACCCTGCACTTGGGGCTCAACCCTCCACCCCGTGTCTCCAGCACTTCTAAGCTCTAACCCCCTCGTGTTGCTGACAACTAACAGGCTCCCCATTGGGCACAGTTATTTAGTCTGTTCCTGTATGTATCTGACTGTGTTTACCTATTCCAGTTTTAGTTTTCACTGTATTTTTTTGCATTCCTTTGTTTAAAGATCAAATGTACCTAAATGTTTTCATTCTAATTCTTTTGTTGTTTGTCTCAGTCCTCTGCATACTCACCTACTTGTTTTAAATGTACTAACGTAGAACCTATGTAAAGAGCTCTGAGCTCAAATGGTTAATCTGAGATCAGAAATAAAAATAAAAATAAAACAAGTTGTTTATTTTACTCTTAAAGAACCCTATTATAGGACAGTTGATGAAGCCCCGAGGGAGTATTCCATAGTCCTGTGATCCTATACGTGAAAAAATACTGTCTTACTGTTGTTTTACATTTTTCATTAATCCTGAGCTGCATGTTATGTTTCTACCACCTCTTAGGTCATTTCTAACTTTAATTCCAAGACTGTTTATTAGGATTTTATTATGATGACCCTGAAGTGCAAAACACACACCATAAAAGTGAAATGTGATTTATTAAGTAGAGCAACAACCAAAAGAATGACGTGCAAACAAAAAATAAAGCAACAAAACCAAATGTGAAGTGTCACACCACAAAAAAATGAAGTAACAAAACAATAAGAAATGTAAAGAATTTAAGAGTGAATGCAAACAAAAAGCACAGGACAACTAAAAAGTGAATACAAACAAAAAAACACAGCATAACTAAAAAGTGAATACAAACAAAAAACACAATACAACTAAAACGTGAATGCAAACAAAAAGCACTTTGCAAACAAAAAAACAACAAAAAAGTGAATGCAAATGAATGAAAAAAGCACAACACAACAAAAAATGACAACACAACAAAAAAGTGAATGCAAACAAAAAAATACAACACAACAAAAAGTAAATGCAAACAAAAAAGCACTACATAACTAAAAAGTGAATGCAAACAAAAACATACAACACAACTAAAAAGTGAATGTCAAAAACACACAATACAACTAAAAAGTGAATACAAACAAAAAAACACAACACAACAAAAAACTGAATCCAAACAAAAAAGCACAACACAACAAAAAAGTGAATGCAAACAACACAACAAAAAAACCACAACACAACAAAAAAGTGAATGTAAACAAGAAAAGCACAACACAACAAAAAAGTGAATGCAAACAAAAGCCACAACACAACAAAAAAGCACAACACAAATAAAAAGTGAATGCAAACAAAAAACCACAACACAACAAAAAAGTGACAGTGAGATAGAAAAATCAACTATTTACTGTACCCACAATTCCTCACTATGTAAATTAGTATACAGGCTATTATATTTCTGTACTCACTACAGAACTAGGAGACTACATCTCTCAGTAAAGAAATCTTGCCAGCTATATACTATATGCACAATGCCTCATTTTAAAAATAAACATCTGGGGCCAGATATTCAAAACTTAGCCCGAGGCAAAATTAGCACTGTACGACTTGCAAAAATAGCCTGGAACCATTTGCATGCTATATTCAAAGCAATAGCCCTGGAGCTAAATCAGTTGACTGTAGCATTCAAACGATGGGGTGCAAACAGGGCCTTGAGTGCAGTGCAAACATAGTCTGGCAAATAAGACAGCTCTGAAAATAGCAACCAGGCAGTACAAACTACAACAGCAACCCAGTGCACACAGACGTGAAGTAAGGCAAAGGTGAATTACGTGGACAATGTGTGTGCTAGCAAAGAAGTGGATGCACAAAAACTGCAAACAACAGTGCAGACCAAATACTGCAGAACTGTGCTATGGTTCTGACAGTTTTGCATTGGGCAAACTCGTTTGCAGAGCACTCACACATTTGCCGGAGCTAACACGTTTGCCTGGTGCATAATTTTGCTACTGTATATTTAAAAGTGCTATACAAATGAGCCTACTTCGGCAATCCATGGCAAACAGCCACATTAGCATGTCATTGTTGCCTGATTTGCATGCAGATCTATGTGGATTGCCCGGCGCTATTGCAAAGTGCACACAGCTCCACCTGTAGGTCAGACTGGAACTACAGGTCGATAACTGCAGGCTGGGTCTCTCCACAGCACCATCTGTATGTCAGACTGGAGAAACACAGAAGACAAAAACACAAAAACAAACAAGCTGACAGCAGATAAGGGCCGCAAAGCCCATCAAGTCTGCCCATTTTTTTCTACCCTATGAATGTGCCATAGGCCTGTACTCTGTCAATGGCCTATCTATTCATACTCATCTGTATTGCTCCCTTATGCCTATCCCATGTCTGTTTGAAGCCCTGCACTGTATTCATATCCACCACTTCCTGACGTAGGCCGTTCCATGCATCCAACACCCTTTCTGTGAAAAAGAACTAACTCACATTTCCCCTTAATCGGCCTCCCTCTAATTTTATGCTGTGTCCTCTTGTCCTGCTATTTTTCTTATATTGAAACATGTTAGACTCATGTCGGTAGCTGCAGGCTACGTCTGTACACAGCAGCAGTCTACTGTGCCCCAGGGGACTAGCACCTCAGCCATGGGTGTTGGTGATGCATGCCATGGACATATTGTAGTCCCTGCTACAGTGCATAGTAGACACTACAGTACCATAGTGGCCAGTTTAGTGAGGGACAGAGCAATGCCTATGGTGTGTCAGACATCAATGATTGCTGCTCTACACATAGTGACAGAACCAGCTAGCAAGTGTGTTCAGATAGTGGACACCAATGTCATGCTGTCCTGTGTCCCATATATGCTGCGCCACTGGCATAGGATAATCACAGTAACATACACATGGCTGGCCATGTGTGCCATGGTATCTGTACAGATGTGAGGTATGTGCCTGGGGGGGGTGACACATACTATCAGACATGCACATCGTTGTCAGGGTATTCCTGACACTGGAACATGTACACTATGGGGATGGCCCCAGCCTTGTGGCAAAACCCACTATATGGTGCAGCCTGGGCACCTGTACACCCTGCCCTCAACACCCTCCAGTTCCCCAGTGCTGCATGTGTGTGCTGAAGTGTGCTGGTGTACCCCAATAGAGGGACTGGAAGTGTGTGCTGTATGGCCACAGTGCCAGTTATTTAATGCTTTCATATGTATTTATTGCTGAGTTAACTGGGTAGCCACAGTAGGCCTTGGCCCATATTCAGGAATGACCCAGAGCCACTACATGTGATGATGCAGTGTACAGTAAATACATACAACGTACAACAACACACAATTCACATATAGCAATGCAGTTAGTTTGCTCCAGCAAGTGGAGTGTTAGCTTTGTCACATGATGTGCATGACTGTTAGCTTCCAAGCAGTGCTGCAGCATTGTATTCCATAGTGTGGGTACCTGTGCATATGGCGTGGCCATGGGTGGCCATTCGCCCTTGCTGCCTCCTCATTGGCTGCACACAGCCTTGTTCACTGTTGCTACTGTGTCCAAGCCCCCCATCCCTGGTTTGCCTGGAGTTAAGACTACCTTTTCATAGGCGGTAATTTTCACTATGCTACATGTTGCACTAATGCATGCTGCGCGGTGCCATAGTTTTGAATATACTGTTGGGCTTGTATGCAAGTCCCCACCCCTCACTTTGCATCATGCATACATTATCTTTCAGCACCGCTACAAACACACTGCACCAGCATTATTTTACCTTTTGAATATAGCAATCTAGCGCAAATGTGGCACAATCGCGGCACAATTGGTTTGCACCCAGTGCAATGTTTTGAATATCTGGCACCTGAGATCTTTTATTGTTGGAACCACTACAAAAATAGAAGACTGCACTTCCCAGTATGGAAAATGGAAGACATCTTCATATTATGTCCACAGTGCCTTGCTATGCATATTTACATATTACGTGCTATACTAAAGTCACCACTACAAAAACAGGAGACTGCACCTCTGAATATCGAAAATGTAAGCCAACTTTATAATCTACCCAGAATTCTTTGTTGCTATATGTAAATTGGTACATTAGCATGTTATACTGCTGTAACCATTACCAGAATGCAATTACAATAACAAAGTAAAAGTTTTTGTAGGCAGTATTGTAATTGTTTTTTTGGGGGGGTTAATGTTTCACACTCCTTTTTATAATTTTTCTACATGTTATAAGTACACTAAGACACTTCAGGGATGTGTAATTATGCTATAATAATTGTACTTTGCTCTCGGGTGTTTAAAAGCACTCAGCACAAGCATCTCATGCCTAGCAACACCCTCAAAACGTGCAATTATTACAGCATAATTACACACCCTGGAGTGTCTTATTGCAAACATAACATACAACAGGGTGTGCAGTCACACTCTGATATACACATGCCTTGGGTGTGTTGTGAGGTACAAAGCAAAGCAGAGTACTTTCCTCCATCCGAGAAGGGCACATATCAGATGCAACTGCATACCCTGACGTGTTACTGCACCTACAAAATGGGTACAAAATTAATATATGGGGGGAAACACATGAAAAAGGTGCAGGTGTGCGACCATTATGAAGTAATGCACGATCATGTGATGGATTTGTACCACTGGTAGTTGAGAATTTTTTTTACCCATTTTATTAATATTTATGTGTGGGCATGCCGTTATGTGTAATGTGTGCTTTTATGTGTTAAAAAGACCATTATGTGTAATGGTCGAAATTACAGTGGGGGGCTATTCATAAGTGATTGATGTATGCGTGAACCGAGCATACATTGCCTGCCTGCCTACATGGCCATGGACAGGTGCAGGGTGCACAGATTCATGACCCCAAGCACCCACATGGCACCTGTCCATGGCCCTGCCCCACCCCAGTAAGCAGGACCATGGGGCAGACAAATACGGAGCAGTGGACCCAGGCAGGCATCCAATCAGATGCCCATCCTGGGTCCCATACTGGATCCCATGCACCACAGGTGTGGGGGAGTGTGAGAAGGTGTGGGACCAAGATGTGTAAAAATATGGGCACTTGCCCAAACAGCTGCCCCCAGCCCACCATGGCAGCCCAGTAGCCTGGGGCAGCAGTGTGCAGGGGGGTCCCATTACTGTTGCATGATGCTGGTAACTGTAGGGGGGAGTGCATACACATGGCAGGGTCCCCCATGGAGTAAAATTTCCTGGTCCAGCACTCTGTACCATAGTGAATAATGTAGAGTGTGGGCATGCCCCCTGGACCACCCCCGGACTGCCTCTGGCATATAGCTGCTCGGGTGGCTGGGAGATCTGGTGCACAACTAGTTGGGAGCACCAATGGTGAATGTCACCAGGGTCCACTGGTCCCCCTGGGCCATGCGGCATTCCGCCGCAGGGTTGCGTCCGCAGATACATGGTGCATTGGCTTTGTGTATAGAGCCCAACATGCAGTTTATCTTCATGTGTAAGGGGGCAGGACCATATCTCATGAGTGTCATAGCCACAAGTGAGTTATTATAGTCCTGTCTCCTCATAAGTGATGATAAACTGCATATTTTGAATCAGATCACTGCATACCCCATAAATATCTACTGAATATAGCCCTCCCTTCCAAATTCTAAACTGGTCTTTCAAATGATTGTTCAAGGTGGGTAGCATGATGTCATTTGTTCAGTTTCCTTGGAAAGGGGGAAGAGTGTTGCTCATACTGGACCTGGGCAGGCAATTAGAAACCTGTCCCTATAAAATATAAATTGGCAAAACCTTGCCAGGGTAGATGGCCACAGAACAGCTCTGTAATCAAGGTGGGCTATTGGAAGCCCCTCCCTCCTCTAAAAATTAGGATATTATTAAGGAACAGGGTAATGGTAACTGGTAGTTCCCTGGTTGCGGATATGGCACCATAGAGAAGCCCACAAGCCCTCCTGTAAGGCAGTTGTGTAGCCAATACTACCTCACCAAAATTTATTTCAAGTGTGGCACTCTTCTCTAGTGGTCAGAGCACAAGTTTGTGAACTAGGGAACCCAGGTTTACATCCAACCAGAGCTGGTTACTGTGCGAGCATGAGCAAATCTTTTTTGACTCCTAGTACTTCAGTTGATCCAATTATAATGAAAGGTAAAATCAGGACATCACAGAAAACAAAATCTGAGCTATCCTGGGTGAATAAATAAATATAAAAAAAATTCCTTCTTGGCCTTTGTAAACAAACCCCAATCCATATCCACCTTTTACCCATGCTCCCTTACCATTAGAAGTCTTATCCTACCTTGCATCAGTAATGGGGATTCTGTTTACTACAAAAGTCTGAGTTCTAGGAGTCAAGTTTAAAAAGAAAAGAAACTGGCTAATTTTGAGGGGAGCGAGATCTGTGTACTCAATGTCTCCTCCCACCCAATGTCCTGTTAGCTACTTCCCTGAAGCACCATTATGTGGGATGACTGGGTAATGAGGGGCATGCAGCTGGAAAGGCATGGAGTAAGGAAGACACCAGGCTGGCAGTAAGGGTGAGTCTGTGCCACTGTCTGGAAGTAGGACTTATATAAGTCATGACCTCAAACCTCATCCCTCCGACTCAGCCTGCACCTGCCTGCTATTTTCTTTACCTCACACTTGGCCAGCTGCATGTTACTTATTATGCTGCTTCCCTCATAAAATGTGGCCTATGGGGAGTGGCTAGCAGGACTTGGGGGGGAGCTATGGTTAATGGAAGGCACACAGAGCTGTGTCACAAAGATAACGCACTTTTTTTAATATGGTGCTCAAGACTTTGTCAGTGTAAATGGAATTTCCCTCCACCACCCCTGGTGTGGTTATGGTCTGAATATTAATTCCTGAATCCTACAAATAGGGTAGTTTAAGTAGTTTTCCTTGTTGGGGAAACTTACTTAGGACTATAAAAAAGTTGTTAAAAACAGGGATAGCTTCTTAGCCAACAGTTCCCCCATCATAGCCATTTACTGCCCACTGACATCCTGACAGACTGATTTACTGAAAAAAATTTTTTTTGCTCCTGACACTGCATCAGGATACGCACCAACACTGTCTTCAAAATGACCCACTCCAAGCCTGCCATCATTCCTAAATTGGTAAATAGGTTAATTTGCCCCCCTACTGACTTCCAATCCATAATTTAAGGAGGGCACTCATATATCTAGATGAGTCCAGTCATCCTCTCCTTAACGCATAGCCCCATCCTAACCCAGTTTATGTATTTAGCTCTATTTATAGATAAGGGGTGGTAGCCAGGGGCAGCTATGGTAAGCCCAATGAGGTAGTAGGGGTCAAAAGTGGCACAAGCCTGCCAGCTAAATGCTGTTAGGCTTATGTTTATTGGGCTAGTACAAATTTCTTCTAACTAGTTCTGCTGGCAATATTGGAGGCAGGAATATTTTTATAACTTTGTCAATGGGTCTACTTGCTCTTCTTGTTAGAGGTGTAGAAAAAGTTAACTTCGACCCATGAAATAGGCATACAGCAGTGACGTACTGAACAAAATGCTTAGGGAAGTGGTGAGGGTATCATAAAGCTGCAATCTCTCGATTGAGAGCTGGCAAGGGACCAAGAAGACCTCATGCAGTTTACAGACCATGCAGTGAGGGGTCTGGGGCTAGAAAGGGGAGTTCAACTGGTTGCCACACTGTGCTTAGGATATTAGGAAGGAGGAACAATGGTTTAGCTGGGAAGGTCATAGGACCACCCGAAAAAAATGTGAACACCAATTCGGAAATGATTCTCAGGAGATTGGGTGAGTGAGAACTTCTAGTGGCACTGCCAGTCCCTAAGAAGTCCATGTATGGCACAGTTACATGCCAACAAATGATATAATAAATATTGTGGAATGGACACTTCTTTGTGTTATTTTTACCTCCTTCCTGTAGTCTCCATAGCTCCTCTCCTTCTGGCTTCCTACTGGTGGATGCCACTGGCCACCGGACTCACAGCTGACACTGAGGCATGCCAACCAACTCGCAGTGTTACCCCTGGTCTGAGTCTGTCCCTTCCCAGGAGGCACCCAACCCCACTGCAGTGCAGAAGAGATGGGAGAAGTTCTTTGAGTTCTGTGAAACCAGGGCTGGGGAGCCTGAACGTTGCCAAGCAGGGTCTGGTGGTGTGCAGGTTCAGGCACACAGAGGTCATCATCCAAAATGGCTGAGCAAGCCTTTTTAACAGTTTTCTGTGGCCCCGCCTAGCTCCCCAAGTCACGTCCGTCATGGCATCCTGGGGCAGAAGCATGTCTGACCCATGTCATGTGCACTACTTCATGCCAAACACCAGGAGCTGCTCCAAGAGCAGAGAGCACTTCAACCCTCTCCCCGGAGGACAGCATCCACAGCAATGCTCGGTCACCCTCCCAGCCAGCCTCTTGTCCTGATATTCCAGGCTCAGGGTGTGAACCAGGGTCACCAGTGTGCCAAGCAGGTGCCTTATCACTCAGTGCCATGAAGTCATGAATGGATGCTTTTTAATGCTCTTCACTATCCCAATCCCCATGAACCAATAGCAATATGTTCTGACATGCCTTTGACAAGCAAACATAAAAAGGAGCAGGGGCAGTTTCTTTAAAATGTAGTGGAGGGGTTGGGAAGGAGAGCAATATATTTAAAATGAGAGGTGGAAGATCTGTAGATATAAAATGGGGGTAATGGACACCTTAAAATGGGGAAGGGGACACATCATATTTCAGCTGTAGGAGGGCACACCTCTACACCTTTCTGCACCCAAATGTGGGAGATCTTTCAAATGTACTTGAATGTACTGACACCTGATGTGGGAAAATGACTCTAGCCAACTCTACCTTTCCCAGCTGCTGATTTGCTCCATATCCAGCTGCCATATGGTGAAATATAAGAAGTGACAGCAGAATTGTCAATCACGGTTAAATATAATTCTATGATGACTATTGTGGACCATGAGCTGACCAAGTCTGGATGGTAATAGTTTACCATAATGGTCAGCAACCATCTATCTAGCTGGCCTATCACCGCAACGGTAATGCTACTGCTCTCAATGCCAGTAACCCAGGTCAGGAATGAGCCTGGGTCACTGGAGGGCTGGCTGAGGGAGGCTGGTGGAGCATTCCAGTGGATGCTCCCCTCCTTGAGGAAGGAGGGAGGGAGGGATCCTGGTCTCCACCACAGTACTGCCACATCGGTAACCACAGGTGGTGGTGCAGGTTGTAACCAGCATTAAGGTAGGGGGGATGACATTACACTGGCACATCTTGCGTCAGACACACCACCTCCATGATGTCAGGGGCTGGGGAGAAAAAGTCAGAAAAACTCCGCCCATGCAGTATGCCATCTGCTGCCTTCCGCAGGCCCCACACTGTCACATGACAGCTCTTCCCATGGAGGTTATTCATGGGGGAACAAGGAATGTAAGGCAAGTCACAGAGCTGGTGGGTTACAGAGACGGGCAGAGTGACAGCAAAGTGGGACAGTTGGCACTGGGGAGAAAAGTATAGCAAATTAAAAAAAAACATGTTTGACAATTTCCAACTGTGGCTGAACATAGTACTATGATCAGATCCTTGCTTGGGCTTTTACAGATAGTAGGAAAGAGAGTGAGTGAGTGAGCGAGTGAGTGAGTAGCTCTGTGATTGTGTGAGTTGGATGGTCAGTGAGTGGGTCAGTCAGTAAGTAAATGAGTCAGCCAGTGACTGAGTGAATATAGACTGCCTGAGACTTTATGCTATACAATAAAAAATTACAGTGGTTGCCACTTCAGGCCTATGCTAGAATACAGTTCAAATCTTTCCAGTGTCATTTTCTATAGTATTTTTTAAATGACTAATTGTAATGACTTGTTTAGTAGCTGTCCTATGTATGCGTTGTTCAAGAGTGAGACAGAATCATATGCTAATTGTATCTGTATATCATCTGTACCAGTATATTTTGTGTAAGAGGGAGGGAGGGAGGGAGCCTCTGTAGACTAAGTAGTGTGTGGTATGCGATAAGGTATGGGGAACTGGATGTTCATGTGGTGAGGGAAGGACATGCCAAACAACACCAGGGTGTTTTTGGCATAGCAGTGGATGAGAGAGGGGTGCCACTGAACACTGGAATTGCTTGGCATGGGGCAGGGTGAGCAAGGTGGGCCATTGGATACTGTAGGGAAAGATAGGGTGTGCTACTGGACAATGCAGGGAGTGCTTGGAATAGGCTGAGGGAGGGTGACCCTAGACACAAGGTACAGTTTGGCATGGGACAGGGTGAGTAAGTGGTGCCATTGGTTACTGGGAGAGCTTGGCATGGGTCAGAGTACAGAGGTGCCACTGGATATCAGGGAGGATTTGGCATGGGATGGAGAAAGCTGGGAGTGCTACTGAACACTATGGAGCACTTGGAATGGGGTGAGGAAGAGGTGATCCTGGACACCAGGGAGCATTTGCCATGGGACAGGCTAAGCAAGGGGTACCACTGGACACCTGGGAGTGTTTGCCATGGGACAGGCTAAGCAAGGGGTACCACTGGACACCTGGGAGTGCTTGACACAGGATGGGGTGAAGAATGTGCTGCCACCAGGCACCACAGAGTTCATAGCAAGGGGCAATGTGAGGGAAAGGATGCTGAATGCCAGGGACTACTTGGTTCAGGACAGGGTGAGAGACAGCACTGTAATGAAGTGCAATTTGAACAAAGTACTAGGGTACCTGATGTTAGTGCTGCTGCATTTGTGTCCTCACTGTACCTGCCTATTTGCTATGCACCCACAGTGATGCTTGATTTCTACAAGCTAGCAGAAATATCCAAATAAATTTTCATTTTGAAGTATGGATGTCTCAGGGATTCTGCTTTAACATGAATGTACAAGTGATTGTCTGAGTAACAACTTGTTTCTTCTGTGTTCTGGATTGGCAAGCAACCCTGTGTCACTGTACCCAGGTACTGCACCACAGTGAGAGCATTTTATGTCTGTTTTCCTAGGATGAGGAAGGGAGCTGCACCAAACACTAGGGTGTTCCTGGCATGGAACAAAGTAAGGGATGAGCCCTTGGACCCTGGGGAATGCTTGGCAGAGGACAGAAAGTGGGAGGTGATGCTACTCGACACCGGGGACAGGTTGATACAGGATGGAGAAGGTTGAAGGAGAATGCTACTGGGCACCAGGAATTGCTTGACATGGGGTTGGGGTGATGAAGGATTGGCGACACTGGACACCAGATAATGTTTGGCTTGTGACAGGAAATGATTACCTCTGGACACTAGGGAGTCCTTGCTAAGGAATGGGGAAAGGGAGGAGGGTGCCAATGAACAACAGGGATTGCTCGGCACAGGATGCATTCATCTACAAATATGTTTTTAGACAAGCTGTTTGAGATGCCAGCCAACTCTTGGATCTTTAGTTCTTCACTTTCTTGTTTGCAGTATTTATTTACTTCTGCTTTGCTTTTTGTTTCCATTCACTTTTTAGTTGTGTTGTACTTTTTTTGTTTGCATTTACTTCTCAGTTGAGTTGTGCTGTTTTGTTTGCATTCACTTTTTGGTTGAGCTGTGTTTTTTTGTTGGGTTGTAGTTTTTTGTTTGCATTCACTTTTTTGTTGTGTTGTGTTCTTTTTTTTGTTTGCATTCACTTTACAGTTGTGTTCTGTTTTTTTGCTTACATATACTTTTGTTGTCTTTCTTTGTAGTCACTTTTTAGTTGTGTTGTGCTTTCTTGTTTGTATTCACTTTTTAGTTGTGTTGTATGTTTTGTTTGCATTCACTTTTTAGTTATGTTGTGTTTTCTTTCTTTGTATTCACTTTTTAGTTGTGCTGTGCTTTTTGTTTGCATTCATTCTTTAATTATTTACATTTCTTTATGTTTTGTTACTTTTTTTGTGGCCTGACTCTTAACATTTGGTTTTGTTGCTTAATTTTTTGTTTATATTTCATTATTTTCTTGTTATTCTACTTATTAGATTGTGTTTCACTTTTCTAGTGTGTGTTTTGCACTTTGGGTGATCATATTTTATTGTGTATAATGTTTAACATTAGTAGGAGATTTCATTTTTTTCTTCTGTCTTTGAGGGTTATTGGTGTTGAGGCACAGGTCAGGAAGTATAGCAAACCAGGAGAAATCATAACATTCACAAGTAACATTTTATTATTCAGATTCACTTTATTTATAAAACAGGCACTATTCCTAGAGATCATAGTGCCTTTGCAATTTAAAATGCTAAAACAGTAAAATAATCCCAAACAAATAGCATGGCTAGACAAAATCACCAAAAGCTACTTTGAATAAATATGTTTTCAGAGCTGTTTTAAAACTCTCCACAGTCAGGCACTCTTGTATACGACAAGGTAGAGAGTTCCAGAGGGTGGGGGCCATGAACATGAAAGCTTGGGATCCAGATGTCTTTAAACGAACCCTGGGAACTCTAGCAATCCCTCATCAGCAGAGCAGAGTGGTTGGGAGGGGCAGTAAAGAAACAGAAGCTCTTGCAGGTAGTCCGGTCCTTGTCTGTGTAGGGCCTTATAGGTCAACAAACCGACCTTGAAGGTGATCTGCCACTGAACTGGCAGCCAGTGCAGTTTGCATAGCACAGGACTGATATGACTGGATCGGATGACCCAGTCAGCAACCTAGCCGTAGTGTTCTGCACCAGCTGCAGGTGGCGGATATCAACCCCCAGAAGCTCTAGGTATAAGGAGTAGTTACAGTAGTCAAGGCAGGAGGTCACAAAGGTGTGGATCAATGTTGGACGGTCATTGAATGGAACAAGGTGCTTAATCAAGGTGATATTCCTCAGATGGGAAAAAGAGGATTTGACAACAGCCAACACCTGTGAATGAAGCGTCAGCTCATTGTCAAATATTACACCCAGATTTCGCGCTTGTTTGGAGGTCAGCTGCTGGCTACCCCCGAACCAAAGCCCAGAGGTAATGCCAGTCACCAATCCCCCAGTCCGATGTCCCGGATCCACTACCAAAACCTCAGTCTTGTCGGGATTCAACTTCATCCAGCTGTCATTCATCCAGTCCTGAATCTCGGTGATGCAGTTGTTAAACACTGAGACCACGCTATCCTGCTCAGGAACAAAGGACAGGTACAGCTGGGTATCATCTGCATAACAGTGAAAAGCCAGCCTGTACCTCCTTACAGTGTCTCCCAATGTTGGCATGTACACCACGAATAACAGGGGGGACAGCACAGAGCCCTGCGGAACCCCACATGGCAGTGAGAAGGAGTCGGAAGAAAAAATTCCTGATACCACCCTCTGAGATCTGCCAGAGGGGAAAGATTGAAACCATCTGAGGACCATCCCTGACAGGCTACAGATGAACCACAGGCTCTCCATCAGCACCCCATGGTCCACGGTGTCAGACACTGCAGAGAGATCAAGAAGAATCAAGATGGAATGGCTCTTCCAATCTCTCACTTTTCGGAGATCATCGAGAACCCAAATAAGGGCAGTCTCGGTGCTATGCCTCTTCTGAAAGCCAGACTGGAAAGGATCATAAATTTCATGGATGGTAAGGTGATTCTCCAGTTGCAGCATGACCACCTTCTCAGTAACCTTCCCCACAGAAGGGAGGTTAGAGACTGGTCTGTAGTTAGCAGGGCAGTCTGGATCCAGAAAGGATTTTTTAAGGAGGAGCATCACCACCATTTCCTTCAGGGAGTCTGAAAACTCTCCTGACTCTAACGAACCCCAGACTATCACTTCAAGGACCAGGCTGATGACATCAACACACCCCATTAAGAGGTGAGTTGGGCCCGGATCCAAACTACAGTAGATCGACCGCATACTCTGGACAATCCACATGATCTCCATGATCTCTAGCTGGTCAAAGCTGACCCAGCAAAACTGAGGAGGAGCAACCTCACACCAACCACTGCTGCCTCCCTGTAGAGAGAGTCAGTCGAATCTCAGACCTAATGTCGGCCACTTTATCAGCAAAGAAGCAAGCAAAGTCATCACTCCTTTCCTGTGAAAACACTCTTCAAACACGTAGACAGGCTGGATTGCACAGTCTGTCCACCGTTCGAAAGAGCTGAGCTGGTCAATTCTGAGCTGTAGCAATCTCCCCAGACAGGAACTCTGTCTTCTTACAAGAGATAGCTGATTGATAGTCTCTGTAATGATCCACCACTCTATTTGATAATAAAGCAATTATTATCAATAACAATAAAAAATAAAATTGTGTAAGATAACTCTTATACAGGCATTTCAAACAAAACAAAGTCCTTCTTCTGAGGGTATCTCTAAATCTAAATCTCGGTCTCTGTCTCTCTCTCTCTCTCTCTCTCTCTCTCTCTGTCTCAAAACAAACATTGAACTCTTTTTATAAGATGTTTTCACCTGGCAATTAAATTCTGCATCCTCTTTTCATTAAGCTATATCTCCTGTTTTCTGACGATATACCAGATCTTGTCAATTTCTTGCTTGTGACCAGTACATCCAGTCTTCTCAGCAGGTGCAACCAATTAAAAAATTCTGTCCAGAGTTGTTTTTCTTGCTGACAGCTCTGCAAACTAGCTTGTGGAAGGTCAGAAGGTTTCTCAAGGTCAACCCCCTGTGTTCCAGCTTGCTATCTTTTCTAACAAACCCTGAACCACTTTCTGCAATTCCTTTCAACAATATAACTATATACATTTGCAAACCAAGGGATCTTAGTTTCACATAAAGATCACATATAGGTTTTAACTGCAGAGAAGCAAGGGGGGAAAGAAATAACAGAAACAGCAAGTAAAGGAAGGGAGATAATTGGGGGAAACTGCAGGACTGTCAGAGTGGCCAGTTCTGAGGTTCTACAAAGAAAATTTGATTGTGCAGTCAGATAGAAAAGAGATAGATAAGTGACAGAATAGGAGAGGACAAAATATAGATTCTTTTTTGTTTTGTTTGTTCTTTTCTATTTCTTTTTATCCTCCTCTGACCCAGGCACTGTCACATGACTAACCACACAGATCAGCAGGCTTGGAGGGACCCCCATCATGCCATGGTTTACCCCCCAAGCGGGGACAGAGTGGGAGTGGATAGTCAACCCCCTTAACTACCCCTCCCAGATCACGAACCTTTAATCTTGTTGGGGTCCCATCACGAGCCATGTCGCACTGGTGGCAAGGGCCTTTCTGACCCTCTTATTGGTGTTGCACTAGACCAGGTATTTTTTCCTGGTTTATGCCCTCCCAGAGATGTGACATGCACTGACGTCAAGGCGTAAGCCGGCGTCCGTCATGTTTCATCCCCTGCGTGTGGTGCGGGCATGCCGATCCTCCAACTGCCACTAGAAGTCAGTCATGCACCAGGCCATGGCTTCCCCCTCTTCCCAGAGGAGATGAGCAGTCCTTGGGACACTCAAGCTTCTTCTTCCCAGCTGGCCCTCCGACAATCCAAGCCTGTTCACAAACTCAGGTCACCAGCATTGCAAGTGGTAGCGCTACTGCTGTGCTGGCGGGCAGGAAAAAATAGATTCTTACTTTTAACTCTCTCTGTATAACAAATGGGACAGGGTCTTATACAACCCTGTGACAGTCATGAGTCCCAGATTTTCCATGCGCTTATGATATGGTAAGCCTTTGTAATCCCAGGTTAGTATGGTTGCCCTTCTCTGAAGTCTTTCTAATACAGGCTTGTCTTTTTATGTTTGCCATGCATGCATGCATAGCAAACATTTTGTTGGGACAGTGGGTTTTGAGGGGTGTGATGCTGTCAGTCCAATGCAGAGTGGTCTGCAAAGGGCTTGTCAGTGTCACACCAATCATCAGCCAGACTGATCAAGACACCATTCTGGCTTGCTGGGTGGAAACTTCACGTAGTTCAAAGGAGAGAGATGACCCAATCATAGGGCAGCTCTTTCCTTTGATCTACATAGTGCCACCCAGCAAGCACAGCAGATCAGTCATGATCAACCTGCTGAAAATCGTCCCTCATTTTTCTTTTTTTGATTATACCTTGTAAATGAGAAAACCATCCATTGATGTCTGTTGCAGATGCCACCATAACTGTTCTCCCCCAGCCAAAGCCACGCATGTTAATATTCCGGCACGGGTTGCCCGATCCCCCATGCCAGCTGCTACCCCACACCCTTCCCATTTTGATTCTGCAACACCAGGGGAGCCCATCCCTAGTGCTGCCAAACATAACACTGACACTGGGGGGGGCCCAATCCCCAGTGTTGCCACCGGAAATTAAAAAAAAAAAAACAGCTCATAGATTTTTTTTAAATACACCCTATAAAAAGGAAAAATGTCCATCAATGTCTGTTGCTGCCACTACCATTACTGCCTCCCCCCACTCGACCCTCCCACTCAGCACCCACCACCCCACATACCCCCAACCCACCCACACATGTTAATATTCTGGCACAGGGGTGCCCAATCCCCTCGTGCCGGCTCCTACCCTCCACTTTGCCTGTTTTGCTTTTGCAGCACCGGGGAGCTCACTCCCACTGCTGCCGGACATAATACTGACACTGGGGGTACCCAGTGCCCAGTATCACCACCCAAACTGTCCCTCATAGTTTTTTTTTTACTACACACTGTAAAAAGGAAAACTGTCCATCCATGCCTGTTACTGCCACCACCATTACTGTCTCCCCACCAGACCCTCCCATTCAGCACCCACCACCCCACACACCCCCAAGCCCTTACTTATCTACCAGGGGTCGAATGCCATAATCCTCTCTGGACCGCAGGCAAGTCTTTACTCTTCAATGCTGGACCATTAACTGAGGAAATCTGGTATGCAGTTCAATGCATTTTAATGGGGTTTTGAACTTGTCCTCATAACTTGGTTTTTGTTTTTTTGAATATGTTTGCCCCAAATTTTCAACATATCTTTTTTGGAACCCCGACCTCACGAACAATGGCTGTGACATTAGCAAAATCTGTCCAGAAAGATGATTCTGCGGCCGCTGCATGAAATCACCTTTTGGACAGGAACTGAACATTTTCTTCACCCCTATTCATGAGGTGGGGTCACAAGAAGGCTATGTTGAAAATGTGGGGTAAAAATATTAAAAAACAACAAAGTTATGAGCCTACATTGAAATCTATGAACACAGGCTCGTGATGTTGGTAATTTTGAATATTTTAAACCCATGTTTTTAACATGGCCATTTCTTCACAGCACCTCATGAATGTGACAGTTGTCATTTTTCAAATCCTGACCAAAATGTGTTTTTGCACTTGTGGCATGAAATCACCTTTTGAGCAGTATTTGACAATTTTCTCCACCCTTGTTTATGAGGTGGGTTCAGAAGAAGGCTATGTGGGGTCATAAGAAGGCTATGTTGAAAATGTAGGGTAAAAATATGAGGAAACAACAAAGTTATGAGTCTACGTTGCAGTTATTCAGTGCTCCCATGTAACTGTGGTAATTTTCAATATTTTGACTACAACTTTTAAAAATAGCCATTGTTTCACAACACTTCATGAATGTGACAACTGTTGTTTCTTGAACCCTGCCCAAAATGTGTTTTAACACTTGTGGAACAAAATTACATTACAGCTGTTGTTTTATAAATGACTCCTGTCATGCTCAGAAGGAGTGGTCATAATAAGATTATGTTGAAAAACTGGGGTAGATATGTGGAAAACGAACTAAGTTATGAGGAATCAAATTTATTCATTTATTTATTTATTGAGTCAATCAGATTACAGACCTTTGAGTCAGGGACTCATTTCCAAAGGCTCCTTGTCAAAGCATCAAATTAAACATACATAGACAATGGAAAAAATCAGCATCATACATATACATAGGACTGCTACAGAGCTAAACACAGGAACAAATTATATACAAGCCATTGCATTGCGTTTCTGAAAATAGCGGGACCTATACAGTTTGGTAGCTAAACACCACTTCAGGTGCAGAAGTGTGAAGACCTATACAAGGTGGTAGCTAATACAGTGCATATACTATACAAGGTGGTAGCTAATGACATTGCAGATACTATACAGAGTGATAGCTGAGAATAGTGTAGGTACAAAAATATGGGAAGATACCATAGGTGCGAGACATACTAGGCGCGACTGCGCGTGCAGTGGGGAAGAAAAAGATAGGGCTTACAGAGCAGAAAGGGTAAGCCAAGCAGGAAAGAATAGGTGGTCAGGGCACAGTGGGTTGCAGAGCCATCTGAGGAGACCTTGCCAACCTGGGTGGTCCTGGCTGAAGTGTACAGCCAGGTAAAGGAGTAGGTAGGGTTTTATGGAGGCCACCAAGGACACGCGACATTTACCGAGTAAGAGCACTGATCCAAGGACTGTTTTCAGGCACGACCTGGGCCACAAACAATGGCACAGAACAAATGATATGAGATATTATACAAGCCAAATAATAGTAGCAGGTTACAGGCAATACAGATAAATCACAAAGAAACAGTACATGACAGAGTAAGCAATGGTACAGAGAGATAATGCATGATGTACAGTTACAAGTTTTAAAACAGAGTAGCCAAAAAAATAGGTACCAGCAGTAAATACTAAATTGAGACATGGCAAACAAAACCTAGAAGAGTAAACAGGATGCAAGCAGAACAAGACCTAGATGGAGGTGAAATGAGCAGAAGCAGGGGAGATAAGTGCAGGCAGAGAACAACAGAGCCAGTTCAGAGTCATCCACCAAGTGCACTAGGTACTGAGGCAAGTGACAGGGTGAGATTCCTAGGAGGGATCTATAGTAAGGGAGGGAGGGAAAGTAGTGAAATTAAGTGCCTGTGGAGTCATAGGTGCACACCAGGTTGCTAAGTAACTAGGTAATAGGGAGAAGGGAGGGAAAGAGAGTTGGAAGACAAAGCAGGACATCTAGGTAAAAGAGCTGGAGACAGGAGGAGGTGGAGGCAAAGAGGACATAAAGTAGCAGGGGTAGGGATGGGGAGGGGTGACAGAGCAAGTACATAAGGGGGGCAGGGAAAGACAAAAGGACCAAAAAAAAAGGGATGGGGCTGGAGTGAGGAAGGGGAGGTAGAGGTAACTGCACCCCAGAGTGGGAAGGTCACCCTAGGGTGCATGAGCAGGTGGATTCCAGAAGTAACCAGGTTCTGAGATTGGATCTGAAGGAGTGGTGCGAGGCAGCCATGCAGATAACTGGAGGGAGGCTGTTCCATAGAGATGGTGCAGCAACTGATAGAGCTTTTCTCCCCATAACAGTGGAGATTCTGGGGACTTCCATTAGGGGGACCGAAGTATTGTGCAGACACCTAGGAACAGTACCAACATTTACTCATAGCTTAATTTTTTGCAGATTTTGGCCCCTAAAATTCAATATATTCCTTGTGTTACCCCACCTCCTGAACATTTCAGGTGTAATTTTTCAAATCCCCTCTGACACTTGTTTCCACAGTTGCACAGTGAAATCACCTTTCAGATAGTATTTTAAAAATGACACCTGTCTTGATTGTCACAAGTCCACTCCTGTGGGGACAAGATTCTCTGCATCGCAGCGAATCCCTCTTGTGATGGGGGGCAGAATGGGGTCAGAGATACCCTTTCTCCACGTGAGGGGATACAAATACAGTCTCTTGTTGGTGTTCTTGGGGTAGAACTCCCTCGGCCACTGCACCATGAACTAAAGAGCCACAGGTGTGTATATAGGCTTCAGGGGGCCCTATACACCCTATTATTGTGTCTTTCTCCAGAAATACAGAGCTCAGTTCAAACCTCCACCAGGCTCCTCTTGAGACCTTTCATAGTTCCTTCCCTCCTTTCATCATGAAGTTCCTAATGGTACTTCACTTTTAGTAGTATTTTGGCCTTAAGTGATCACACAGGCATAGTATAGCCAGAGCAACGCTTACCCAGGCAGCACACACAAACAACATAGGCAGGATTAGTTTAAAATAAGCCAAAGGCTTTACTAATTAAATTAATTAGAAAACAGTAAATAACATAAAGACAAAATAATTTGGAGATTGGTTACAGGATATTGAAAATAAAAGGAAAGTATACATAAAAACCTAGGGGCCGATTCCAAGGCAAATGGCGTAACTTGCACATGGTTGTGAGTTATGCCATTCGCCGCTCCACCAGGGACTCTACGACACATTCCGAGAGTGGCAGAGTCCCAGCACTTGCAACATGCAGGATACGCCACACGCCTGGTATATAAAACCCACATGTCGCAAATCACAGCCGGCGATGGCCAGCCCCTCCCAAGCCCCCCACCACGGACCACCTCGGCATACACCAGGGGCATGGGGGGGCAGAACAGAAGGCACAGGCATATCGGGGGTGCACCAGAAATGGACCCATGGGGGTCCCTGACATTTGTTGGGGCGGCGGGCTGGGGTATGCCTGTGGGGGCATGGGGGAACACAGCTGTACCAGAGTTTAGCTCTGCCAGTGCCCCTTCTAGAATGGAAATTGCGGGTTATGACAGCCACCCTCCTAGAATTGGGCAAAGTTGCTGTCATAACCCGCACTTTCGCCAGGTATTGCAGGCTGTGGCATAGCAGGTGGCGTAACCCATGGATGTCGCAGCCCGCATCTGCCATGGCACAAGTCACCACTTGGAATACCACCAGGCGTAATGCATGGCGTAAGTCACAGGATACGCCATGGGGTTTGATGTATCTCACCTTATGCCAGCATAGCCCATCTTGGAATCGGGCCCCTATACTTTAAACTCTGAGGTTAAAAGTCTACCTTGAGTCCTTAGTTGGAATTTTGAAATGCAAAAGTACCCTTAGAAGTGTGGTAGTTGAAGTCTTGGCTTTCAGTGATCCAAAAGAAATTGTCTCTGCTCAAGACAGGTAGGCAGAGAATGTCCCAAATGTAAAACGGCAAAACAGAGGCTTGAGCAAAAAGGCAACAAAAGGCTCAGATACCCCTCTTCATCCTGGTTTTAGAGGGTTTCTAAAAGGGCAGGCCCAGTGATAGTGGCTGGCCTTGTGTCTGGTTAACATTTCTGTTTCAATGGTTACCCAACCAATCAGAGCTTATATATTTTATTACAATAACACAGATATGAGGTTCTGAATATGAGAAAAAAAAAACATGGGGTCAGCCAGCTCAAACCAGATTTCTAGGGGGTAGTCTAGCCTCCCTGTTGGGAGAGAGCTCTAGTTAATTTGCTCTTAAACACAGACAATTAACTAAATGGTAGTCTATTCATCTGGTAACAAGATTAAGTCACTGCAGACCTCTCAACACAAAGGGTGCCCAGACATCCCGACTCTTCATGAGGTCCTGTCCTTTCACAAGCAAATGGGCCTACCTGTCCTCCCAGATAGGCTTAATTATTCTTTTGTCTCCTTTTAGATAATTTAACTAACTCTACTCTCAGCTAGCAGCAAAACAGTTTTCCTGCCCAGTAACAAGAGTTCCAACACTATTCTATGGCCCATGTGCCTGTACCCATGATCCTTTGCAGTTACATTGGGCCACTCTGGCATCTGATGCATTTCTCACATAAAAATATATAAAATATGACCAAAACAATAACGTATGGCCATTTCTCACCACAATGATCATACTATCAGGTCGTAAAAAGACTGCAAGACATTAGGGGTCAAAATGTGGGAGCTCACTTAAAAGTAAATATTGCCTCTCACCTGCCTTATCCTGGTTAATTACAATCTAACAATGTTTAAACGTAGGACACCACTGAAAATGAGACATTGCATCTCATCTGCTCCATCCTGGATAAATATATAGTAAAAATGTGTAGAAGCAAGACTCAGTACAAAAGCTATACCAGCAGTGAACATTTGGCATTGACAAATGCTTGTTTATGATAGGGACTTCAAACATGGGAACAGTAGTCTAAGTGAGATCCAATCTGGTCTGTATAGAGAGGGAAGATGACTGACATGTGTCTGGATGAGAAGTGGCATTTTATGCAGCCAATTATTCTGTTAGTTTCTGCTGCCATGTCCATATAATATTTTGTTGGCTTGAGATTATTTGAGATAATTCATCTAGACCTTTTTCATTGTCTGTTTATGTTATGTGTATGCCCTTTATGTAATACTTTAACTTATGATTTTCCTTCCTAAATGCACAGTCTTGCATTTACTGATGTTGAGTTCCATACCCCATCTTGTGGTCCAACCAATTACTCTGTTAATATCCGATTGTAGCTCACAACTGTCTTCTAATGAGACAGACCACTTTACATCCTACCTTGGTACCATCTACAAATTTATTATGCCACGATTAAAAGTTATTACCCATGTTCATTGTAAAGACATTAATCAGTATTAGATGTAGGACCAATCCCTGTGGGATGCCACTTGAGACTAGGCCAAGATTTTAGATACAACCACATCATTTAACTTGTTGGGTTCTATTACTTAGCCAATTTTTAACCCATTAGGTTAACAGTGAGCTGCCAACCCATAGTAGGTTGAGTTTATATATAATGGCCTTATGGGGGACTTTGTCAAATAGTTTTGTATACTTAAAAAAAAAAGATTACATCTCCTTCTCCTCTGCACAAATTCCAACATCCTGGAAGGAGGCTATAGTTATACCACTGCTAAAGGGGGGCAACCCAGCCGAGCCAGGGAACTACCACCCTATCTCTCTCCTCCCCACCCTGGCCAAGCTGCAGGAAAAAATAGCCCTAGCACAACTCGCACAATTCCTCGATAACTCCTCCTTTTTCACCCCCTTTCATTCTGGCTTTCGGAAATCACACTCCACCATAACTGCGCCCCTCAGACTTACCAATGATATCGCTCAGCTATGGATAAAGGGCACATCACATCGCATATTCATTGACCTTGCCAAAGCTTTCAATACCGTTTCTCACACTAAGCTTATAGCAAAACTTCAAGATGCTGGCCTATCCGATCTATCCTCTAGGTGGTTTCAAGACTACCTCTCTGGGAGGAAGCAATCAGTCAAAATTGGCACCCAAATATCCCCCTCGCTCCCAGTCACCATGGGGTTCCCCCAGGGCTCTGTCCTGGGTCCCTTTCTCTTTTCCATATTCCTAAATGACCTCCCTCTATCATGCCCAAACTCTGCAATTCAAATGTACGTGGACAACACTGTACTGTATGCCTCTGGCCCCTCAAAAGAGTCTCTAAACTCTACCCTTCAGCAGGATTTCAACGCTGTCCAAACCTGGCTTAGCTCCAACCAACTCGTCCTCAATGCAAAGAAAACTGTATCCCTAACTTCCGGCACACAGCCCAGAATCTCCAGGCTACCGGCTCTACCCACTTTTCAAACAGTTGACGGAACCACCCTGGAATCCTGCACCTCCTTTAGGTACCTGGGGGTATGGCTGGATTGTCACCTTGACTTCTCTGTCCATATAGACTCCCTCCAGAAAAACTCCACCCGAAACTTGGAGCCCTTTACCGTAACAAAGGGAGTCTAACCACCCCAATCAGGAGAGAGCTAGTTTACAAAATGATACTCCCAATCTTCGACTATGGCGACATTGTCTACGGCGCAGCCTCTCCATCAACCCTAGCCAACCTGGACCCCCTTTTCCACTCCTTCTGTCGCTTTATCCTAGAATGTCCCCCTACCACCCATCACTGCCACCTATATTCCGCCCTAGGTCTCCCCTCACTTCATTCCAGGCGACAGCTCCATGGTACTAATCTAGTAGCTAAACACTGGTCAAACTCCCTCCACTCCTATCTCAGTTCCACTCTATCAACCCAACCCTCCTCGGCCTACTCTTTGCGGGGTTCTGACTCGAATCTATTACAAGTCCCTTTTATGCGCACCTCTAAGGGCCAATCAGACTTCAAATACAGACTGCCTGCACTCTGGAATAATCTCCCAGAAGCAATCAGGCAGTCCACCACCACACATAGGTCTTTGACCAATCTTTTTCATGCCCACTTCTCAGTCTCCTGTAACTGTAACCTGCAGGTCTGACCCACTAAACTGAAGCATCCAAGCGTGACTTAACAGGGGCCCCAGGCAAATAACTGCTACTCTTAATGCCCATACCTCTTCTGTTCTCTCTCTCTCCATGGTCTCTGTAAGACATGTCTATGGACTCAGACCCCATTATTATTATGCACTCGGAGTTAAACTTGTAACTAATATGTATGCATAAGTCCTGCCTGTAACATCTCATGGACCTGTTGCCTCACCCATTTTGCCTGTTTGTACCTGATGTATGTATTTCTATGCCTCTGTTCCTCATCAACATTGCCTATGTACCAAATGTATTTCATGCACTTTATGCTTTGTAATCCCAGGCCGCATCTGGAAACGAGTAGATGTAGGCTCAGTATGCTTATCTGGTTAATCTCGTTAATAAATAAATAAATTGGTTTGCCTTTATCTAAGCTGTGGCTTACTTTATCATAGAAAGTCATTTGATTCATCATGTGGGAGCACTCACTGGTGAATCCGTGTTGAAAATGGTTTATTCTACCTATCTTAGTTCAGGTATTAATGCTTCCTCAATTAAACTTTCCAGGATCTTACATGACAATGAAGTTAGACTGACTGCGCTATAATTCGAGCTCTCTGATTTTGCTCCTTTTTTAAAGATGAGTACCACAGAGGCTTCCTTCCAGTTTGATGGGATTTGACCTGCTCCAAGTGAGTGGTTGTAGATATAATTTTTATCATTGGTGCTGTTATGTTATTTATGCCTGCTAAAGCATTATACTGTACCTAAGCTTGCTTCCAGGACCACTGAATCTGGTTTTACCCCCTCAACCACATATTCATTTTCATTATGGCATGTTGTCTACCAACAAAATATTTGGGAACCAGAAGTATTTCATTAAAAAAGATACTGATGTTTTTTGATTAAATTATTTCTCCTAGTTTCCTAAAATCTGCCGTTCTGTAATCACCAAGTTTGTGGCCAGTATCAGTAGTTCCTTTTTAGATCACTAAAACAAGGTTTTCTTCTTGTTCATTATTATTTTTGGAGCTATGTCCATTAAATGATCTATCTTTGTCCCATTTAATCAAAATTATAAGTGAACAAACAGAAATCCCAGTTTTAGTGGTCCACAGAGGAACCAATGATATTGGTCACAAACTTGAAGAAAACACAAAGGTTGTAAAAATAGATGTGAATGACTGTTTTTTTTTTGTACTGCAACACAAAGCCATTTAGCATAATAATTCAAGTTCTAGAACAGGCAGTGTCCCAAGAGTGATAACTCCCCTCCCCATTGCCGCACAAGCATCATGGTGCTACCACCATGTTATCATGCCCCCAGCATTGCGCCAGGCATGTAGGCACAGAGAAACTATGTAGAGCTCACCCTAAAGACCAAATGCCCATCAAAACAGGATAATGATCGCATGCCCACATCCCTAGACCAACAGCCACCAATATTCTGACTAGACGTATTATTAACAGCAGATGAGATGGGTATGGCAAGCCCTGTAAAACAACCTGATAATCATTTTTGCCATTTATGTGTTTTTAACATCAGGACTCCATCCATGATGCCATACAAATGTGTATCAGTCTGCAGGAGCGTGCTGCCCTGGAGACACCACTTTATGCTAATCATTAGAATTTAGAATGAAGTTTGAACTCTGCACTGCGGTCACGTTCCCCTTACCAGCTTAATGCCAGATTTGTTTCTCCAGCCTTCTGGTCACCTTTTATATTTTTATTACAAACATATGGTTATTTAATTTATTTTAGTTAGCTTTTGAATACTCCTCATTAGTTAGTTTTTTTTTAATTCTATTTTACATTTATTAGCAGTTTCTTCTGTTCCTAATGAGTTCCTGGAAACCGGAGAAGGCTGCTATGAAATGCAGTTCCTGCCTGAGAGAACTGACCACATTTTGTGTGAAAAACTAAATTAACCGCTTTCATTTTTGCTACTAATTATAACAGTGTTTTCATTGTTTAAAATTAGTTTTTACCAAATTTGTATTTGAGAACCAAATTAAACATATTTTACCAGTTCTATTAGTGTTTAGCATAACTGATAGGCCTACAAAGAAAACAGAGCCCACAGGTTTGAAAAACTGTGATGTTTGTTTCCATCTCCTAGCAAAGGTAGACTGCCATGAACTTTGTTTAATATGCCTAGGACCAGATCACGATTTTTTAAGTTGTGAACTTGGCAAAACGTGTTGCCCAAATACCCAAAAGTAAAGGGCTCAAAAAAGAGAATGCATGTTTTCTCAGTCTGCCTCTATATCACCAAAGCACAGTAAAGGCTCAGAGGGAGTTCCTAATTGTGGTGGAAAGCACTCATCGGAGGGATCTTCTTCTCACAAGCAGCAGTCCCTGTCAAAGAAGACAGACAGAAAAGATAAAGCTGTTCAGCCATAGAAAGACATGGTAAAGATGCCAGTGTGTCCAAAAGGGGGAACCTTGACACAAGTGATAGCAAAAATACAAATAAAACAGCCTCAGAGCAGGTACTGGAATCCGTACCTGCCAAGAAAGAATAAAAAGGAAAACATATCCCTACCATTTCTCCTGCAAAGGAAAAGGATCAGGCAATGGATCAGGACAAATGCCCTTGACAGAGGAGGTGTCAAAGATGTGGGCAATTTTTCCAGACCATCCAAGCCATGAGAAACTTATTTAATGTACCTACCCCCCCCCAAGTTCCAGTTCCATACCAGCTGTCTGCATTGGAGGGGGAAATTTAATATGAAGAGGAGGAGGAGGGTTAACCTATAAAGCCAAATGGCTCTCCTGAACAGTTTGGTTCCCCTTCTAGAGTTACTGAAAACTATACCTCTTACTCCTCTTTCATTATACAAATTGTTGATGCCCTCAGCATCCCCTCTCATGAAACAGAAGAGGATGAGGAGAAAGTGGAATCTGTGGACATGATGGGATTACCCCCTACAAAGAGGCTTGTGGTCCATATACACAAGTCCCTCAAGAAAGCCACTTCAAAAATCATGCCAGCACCAAATTCAGCAGCTGGCATCGATAAAAAAAAAAAGTATCAGGTGCATAAGCAGGGGACAGAATACCTGTATGCTCACCCTGATAATGAAGGACTGGTACAGACGGCTGCCTGTGAAAAGACAAAGGTACCTCTCTCTGCACAGCCCCTTAAAAAGGATTCCAGAAAAATGGATACCATGGACAGAAAAGTGTACACAACAGCTTCCCTGTTTTAAGACATGAGGCTTATTTGGCCTAAACAGCTCAGTACCAGGAAGCATGTGGAGTGCGGTGCTGAAACTGAGTAAGTGTGGATGGTGAAGTGGCACAGGATCTGGCAGCAACAGCTAAGTCCACCCAGGATGCCACAAAATACTAGTTTTACATGGCTGTAGATACCAATGGCTCAGCATCAAACATCTTAACACATGCAGTGGCACTGAGAAGGTTTGCCTGACTAAGGGCCACAGTCCTTACCCAGGACACCCTGGTGATAGCCACTGACTTCCCCTTGGAGGGAAATTCTTTATTTGGTGACAAAACAGAGGCATATATGAAAAACACAGATGAGTACAGAGACACTTACAAGAACTCTACAGAAAAGGAAAAGGTCTCCACTTCCTACAAGCCTTACAGAAGAGGAGATGGGGCACAGGCTACTCACTACCCTAGACTTTACACTGGCTATGAGTAGCAGCCACAAAGAGGGTCCTATAGGGGTAGGGGCAGAAGGAGCGTAAGGCATGTTACAACTCCAGCCCCCAATCCACAGCCAAACCAAAACCCGTGACAATTTCACCCAGGTTACTAACCAGCCATTGGCAGTGGAAGGAAGGTTGGGCCACTTCTTTCAGGAATGGAAAAAAAACAGACAAGGGGGTCCTGAAAGTAGTGGGTTAGGAATTGTCCCTGCAATTTCAGAGGTTTCCCAATGTGCAGCGACCAAAAAACTTCCCAGCTCATTTGCCAACAGGAAGATTTCTGTTAGAACTGGAAGTAAAGAAGTTACTGCAAGCAAGGGCAGTAGAAAAGGTATGTGCATCACAATGGGCAGGGTCTTCTTTTCAAGATACTTATTAACCCACAAGAAAAATGGAGAATGGTGACCCATTCTAGATGTACGATACCCAAACAGACAACTCAAGAAAGAAAAATTCAGGATGGTAACACTAGGTACAGTAATTCCGACTCTGCAGTGAGGAGATTGCTTGGGATCACTGCATCTGAACAATGCCTACTTGCATATCCCAATCAGACCCAGCCACAGAAAGTACTGTATCTCAGGTTCAGGCAAGAAACTGCCAGTATCAGTTCACAGCCCTACACTTTGGCCTCTCTTCAGCACCAAGGGTGTTTGCAAAGTGTTTAGCTGTGGTAGAAACTTGCCTAAGAAGGTATGGTATGGTGGTTTTCCCTTACCTGGATGATTGGTTAGTCTCAGGGAAAACAAACCAGGAGGCAACATGCTCCAGCCAACTGGTAAGAAGCACCTTGGAAAACCTGGGGTTCCTAATAAATCTGCAAACGTTCCAGTTCATGGGAGCACAGCTGGACACCCTGCAAGGAAAGGCCCTTGTCCCACAGGGCAGAGTAACAAACCTGATTGCCAGCACAGAATCATTCATCATAGGTTGGCCATGGTGTTCCCATGGTCTTCAATGCTGGTACCATGCTAGCATGGAGTGGCATTCCTTTTCAAGCAGATAGGGTAAGGCTATCTGCTTGAAAAGGAGTACCACTCCAGTGGCATGCTGCAGAGTGCACAATACATAAGTGGCTGACACTGGAGTGGCATAAGACCAGTGGGAGGTTACCTTGTAGTAGTAGTAGTAGAGTTTATTTATTCTGGGTGCCTTCCCCGTAGGCTCAGGGCACCTTTACAATGTGTAACAATAACAGTATTAAAGAGCATAAAAACAAATACAATACATATAAAATCAATAAATACAGTCCTTTAAAAATATAATACAAACTGGTTCCTAGGCTGTCTAGTAATTTAAATGATTCCTCAGGTCCCGAAGTCCTGCTGGAAGAGTTTTAAACTGTTTTTAAAATCCTCAAGGGAAGGTGCCTCCTGGGGGTGCCCCGGCAACAAATTTCAAAGGACCAGGGTAGCCACCTTGAATGCCCTGGCCCTGGAAGATTTCAACTTAGCTCTAGAAACCTCCAGGAGGGCCTCCCCTGCTGATCTAAGAGAGTGACTTGGGGTGTAGGGATAAGAGGAGCTCTTTCAGGTAGTCCGGACCCAACCTGTGTAGGGCCTTATAGGTCAAAAGTTCTATTTTTAGAGGTTATGTGCAAGCGCACTGGCAGCCAATGCAGTTCACGCAGTACTGGTATAACATGGCTGAACCTCGAATGTCCAGTCAACAACCAGGCCACTGCTCTCTGCAAAAGCTGCAGGCACTGCATCACACCTCCTCTGACCCCGAGGTAGAGTGCATTACAGTAGTCAAGCCTCGCCGTGACAAACACATGTACCAGCATGGCCAGGTCAACAGGGGGAAAAAGGGGTTTAATCTGGGCAATGTTCTAGAGATGGTAAAAACTGGTATGGACAACAGCAGGCACCTGAGCTTCAAGAGTCAGCTCCTTGTCCAAAATAGCGCACAAATTCTTCAGCTTCAGGAAAGCCACCAGTTCGGTCTGGACCAGTAAAAAGTCCTGACCTATCCCCAGAGGCCCCCATTCCCCTCCTTCAATCCAGCTCAACCACCAGCACTTTGGTCTTCCCTGGGTTAAGTCCCAGCAAGTTCAACGACATCCAAGCCTGGATATCGGCCAGGCAATTATTCAGCACATCAACCATGTCAGATCTCCCAGGTGCAAAGGGCATGTAGAGCTGAGTATCATCAGCTTATCAATGAAACCTTATGACCTCGCCCAGGGGCAGCATATACACTACGATCAACATGGGGGAAAGGACAGAGCCTTGGAGTACTCCACAGGGCAGGTCCATTGGGCCTTAGGAATAATTCCCCAGTACTACCCTCTGAGACCTGCCCCAGAGAAAGGACTCAAACCAGCTGATGACTTTGCCAGTGAGTCCTACATATTCCCTCTGCCTGTCCAACAACACCGCATGGTCCACAGTGTAAATGCTGATGAAAGGTTGAGAAGAATGAGACTCTATTGCTCTCCTCTACCCTCGCCCTGAGCAGGTCATTCAACACCTTAACCAATGGGGTCTTCATGCTCTGCATGGCCCTAAATCCAGACTGGAATGGTTCGTAAATCTGAAAGTCCGCCAGGTAACTCTCAAGCTATTCAGCGACCACCTTCTCAAGAACCTTCCCCAAAAAGGAGAGGTTCGAGACAGGCCATTAGTAGGCTTTTAAGAATTATTTGCTTATATTTTACTCCAAATTTTTGATCTTAAGAGTATTTTTTTTTATTCTTTGGTAACCAGATAAGGTACACTAGGCATAAGTGCCTGTTTTCAAGGGCAACCCGGGGGCACTGGGGAGGTTAAGTAACTTGTTCAGAATCACACAGTATGCAAGTGGAGGTTGTGGGAAGCAAACCCAGGTCTGCTGGATGTACCAAGCTCATTTACAGCTCATTGCTCTAACCTCTAGGCTATACTGTCAGCATTGCTTTCTCCTTGCTCTAACTTCTAAGCTATATTGCCAGTATTGGCTTCTTCTTTCCAAAGTATCCTGGTATTACAGTATCTGTGTACTTCCAAACAAGTGTATGCTAACAAGAGGAGACTTCATAGTGAAGAACATAATCCATTGGACAAAACTGGTTAAAACTGTGCACAGTTTTTAACAGTAATTTATTTTAGTAACTGAAGGTCCATATATTAATATTTAGGTTGGTTTTCTATTCTTAAACATTGATTTATTAACCGGGAAGTAAAATATGAAGGCGTGGGAATCTTTGGGGATAATTGATTAGTGTTTGGGGAGTACTGTCTGCTTTATATATTTTGCCAGGGCCAAATTAAATCAGAAAGGAGAACAATTTCACAGTCACTGATTAGAGGTACTCAGGTACAATTAGTTGGAATGAAACCTTTAAAGTTTATCCTATAGATGTGAGTATCAAAACATTACCAATGATCGCAAATCAGAGATAGTTTTGACTATTAAAATGTAAATTTCTAAAATCTAAGACCAAAAAGAATCATAAATATTATACTAAGCAAGCATATGCGGCAGTAAATGTATTCCCATTGATACTGTTGATCTCAAGTGGGGATACTGAAACCAGCCCACACCAGGAAAAAAATTGCCTACTGGTTCAACATTACCACTGTACATCAAAAGGGGCTAATATAGTACATTTTAACATCAGGAGCTTGTTGGCACACTTGGACAAGATAAAAATATATCTGGAAACAGAAAGATTTGATATCTTGGTAGTGAGTCTTGGCTCAAAAAACAATCTCAAATGGATGCATTAGCATAGGAGATTATAACCTATTTCACAGCAACAGATTGATTTGTAAAGGTAGAGGAGTTGCAACTTATGTTAAAGCACACCTCATCTGTGAAAAAGTTAATGTGCGGACTTCCAAGGGTGCTGCAAATCATCTTACCCTCAAAAACTGACTTTAAGAAGGAACAAATGGTACTGGTATTTATGTTTATTGTGTATACCTGCAGCAAAGAATGATTTGCAGACACTAGATAAATTCATGCCAGTTAATGAGGGGAAACAAGAACACGTAATAGTTGAGGACTTTAAAATTATTTATTTATTTATTTATTTGCTTTTGTTAACCGGGTAAGCACACTAGACAGCCAAGTGCCTATTTTCAGGTGCGACCCGGGAGGGTTACAGGTAAAGTAAGTACAGGTACCGTGAGGAAGACAATGCAGCAAACAGAGAATAACAGGCATCACGGGGATTACAGTCAGTGCAGGATACAGAGAATAACAGGCAACACGGGGATTACAACAGGTGTCAACAGTATTAGAATAACTGAAAGTACAAAAACAGTACGGTAGTGGTACATACAGGGTCATTGAGTTGTAAAGCAGTATTAGACGACTTAATAGCACAAAATATTCCAGTGGAGATATGTACAGGGAGGATTTAAATAGTAAGACATACTAGGGAAGCTTACAGAGGGTAAACGGGCTTCGTAGGGACAACCGTAGGTGGCTTGACAGTATCTGAGAACTAAGTGGGACTTGATCAATGCGGTAAAAGTACGTACAGGGTGGGATTGAGTATGTGTAACAGGTACGTTCCGGGGAGAAGGGGACTGGCAGTAAGTGCACGAGGGGGGGGAGGGCAAACAGTGCCTAGTCAGGTACTATTATTCAGCATGGTGCATGAGGATAAGTGCAGATGGTGCTGTGGCCCCCATCCAAGAATTAGCCTGGGTGGGAATAGTTGGGTTGTGCTAGAAGGCTATGAGGTGCAGGGACACACTGAAGAGGGTTTTAAAACATTCCAGAGGGAGGCCTTAAAGCTGGTATGGGAGGGGGAGGACTGTGTTAGTACAGGGAGTGAGTTCCACATTTTAGGGGCATAGGTGTGGAAGGCCTGATCACCTGCAAGGGCACGGGTTCTTGGGACTAGGCGATCCAGCGATGCCCTGGATCTTAGGAGATAGGAAGGGGTGCCGGGTTTAGGGGGAAGGGCAAGAGCAGGAGGGGTGGCTGAACGGATGGTGTTGTCAATGAGATTTCCAAGTAGGTACGGTGTTTCTCCGGGGGGAGCCACTCCAGACGCATGTAGAGATCGCAGCAGTGAGTGAGGGGAGGGGCAGAGAGCGCGAATCGACATATATTGTTATATGGCGTGTCCCATTTTGAGAGGTTGGATTTGGGTACGGGGCAAAGGTGACGAGCCCGTAGCAGAGTGTAGGGAGGAGGATCCCCCTGGCTATAGCCGAACGAGCAGCTGGAGTGAGGCAGTTTTTGGTTTGGTAGGCTAGGCCAAGCTTTCCATTTGTGGCCTTGCAGACATTCCTTATGTGAAGGGTTAGGTCCAACTGTGGGTCCAGCATGACGCCCAGGTACTTGGCAGCGGCTACGGTCTGGAGAGGAGAGCCATCGGACCCAAGGATTTGTAGAGGGGCAGGGCAGGATTTAATTCTGTTTGAGGCACCAAAAAGCATGGCTTGAGTTTTCTTGAGGTTCAGGGTAAGCCTGTGTTCACCTAGCCAGGTTTGGATGCATGTGAAGTCTGAGTTTAAATGGGAGTTTATAGTGGAGATGCTGTGGGAGCTGGCCAGAATGACAAGGTCATCCGCGTACATGGTGGAGAGGCCGTTGGCAGGGACGGACGGCAGTTCGTTGATGAATAGCGAGAATAGAGTAGGGCCCAGTACGGATCCCTGGAGGACACCACGGAGAACTGGTGAGGGGTTGGAGAGGGTCCGATTGAAGCAGGTATACTGCTGCCTACTGGAGAGGTAGTTAAGGAACCAGGCGTGGGCGGGGGGGGTGAGAATCCAAAGGATAGGAGCGTGGAACTGAGGAGGGAGTGATCGACCCTGTCAAAGGCTTTGGAGAGGTCCACAATGATAGCTCCGGTGAGTTTGCCTTGGTCAGCAGCAGTCCTAACCTGTGAGGTGACTAGGGCAAGGGCAGTGGACGTGCCGTGTCCTTTCCTGAACCTGTGTTGTGCGGGAGAGAGGATGTTGTAGCTCTGGATCTAATGAGACAGCTGGGAGGCGACAGCTTTCTCAAGTAGTTTGTTAGTGGCAGACAGAATGGCGATTGGGCGGTAGTTGGTGGGGTCTTCCGGGTTACCCTGTTTTAAGACAGGGACAACCTTGGCCACTTTCCATAATTCGGGGATGATCCCGGTCTCGAGGGAGGTGTTGAAGAGGTGCGTGACCGGCCTGGCAAGAAGGTGGGCTCCTAGTCTGAGCAGTTTGGGCTCGAGACTATCATGCCTGGCCCGCTGTGGGAGGAGAGGCCAGCGAGCAACTTCTGGGTCTCGGATGCTGAGATTAGTTGAAGGTGGAAGGGGGGCCGGGGTGGAGACCAGACAGGGAGGTGCCGGGGGGTTTAGAGGCAGAGGATTGGGAAGGGGGCAGATAGCTCAGAAAACAAGGAATTAAAGGCATTTGCAATGGTAAGGGGTTATTACAACTGACCCACTCAACGAGTAGGTCGGTGACCTGGACTCTGGCAGACCCAACCAACCGTTGTCTGATATTATGCCAAAAGCTTCTCGGGTTGTTGGCCGAGGCAAGAAGTGTGGATCGGCAGAACTCGTTTTTTGCTGAGCGGATTGCCCTTTTGCAGGAGTTTCTAAGGTGTCTGTAGGCTAGCATGTCATCGAGATTTTGGGTGGTCTTGTAGGTCTCCCAGCATCGGTCTCTGACCTTCAAGAGGGAGAGTAGGCCTCCATGAAGCCATTTGGTGGCAGTACCCCTCACCCTCCTCCTAATGAGGGGTGCGTATTTATTCTGCAGGGGTATAAACTCAGCTAGGAATGAGTTCAGAGCAAGTTCTGGGTCGCTGGAGGCTGTAACCCCCGACCAGTCAGTTTGTAGGAGGTCTGAAAGGAAGTCATGAGAGTTGAATTTGGAATAGTCCCTCAGTTCAATCACCTTACTGGGAGTTTTTGGCTGTGTGATCCCCCATATGCAGTAGATGGGAGAGTGATCAGAGATGTCATCAGGGAGAACCCCTGAAGATGTGATTCTGTCAGGTCGGTTGGACAGGATCCAGTCGATGAGGGATCCTTTTTCCCCCCGTGCGGAGACCCTAGTGGGTTCAGTTATTATCTGGCTTAGGGCAAGGCCCGAGAGCAGGGGCTCATATTGTTTACAATTCAAGCCCATCCAGTCAAGGTTAAAGTCCCCTATAACTAGAATCTCATTTGGGCCCGTTTTATCACCTATCCAGTTTAGCAGGGAGGACAGCCCGGGCAGGCCAGCCTTAGGGGGGTTGTAGGCACAGATAAGGTGGATTTTCTTTGTCTGACCAAGCAGAAGAAGGGTATGCAGAACTCACAGATGGGGTGGGTGGCGAGTAAGCAATGGGAGACACGTTCAGGTGCACCTTAAAATAGAGGAGCACCCCACCTCCCCCCTTAGTCCCCAGTCTGTCTCGTCTTAAGAGGTTGTAGCCCGGGAGGGTGCACATGGCATCAGAAATCTGTGGCTTGAGCCAAGTTTCCATAAGACCCAATATATCTGGTTTGTGGTGGGCGACCCAGGCCGTGAGCTCGTTGAGGTTGCGCAGGAGGCTGCGTACATTCAGGTGAGCTATTTTAAGCCCTTTTTTGGAGAGCCATAAGGAAGGGGACTTGAGAAAAGCACTAGTAGTTTGCTGGGTAGGCAAAGAGGCTGTGCCCCTGATTGGTCTTGGGGGCCCTGTCATGACAGCAGCAGGTGCCTGTAGGACAGCCAGGGCTGTAAGGTGAGATAGTAGCAGCAGTGGATGCAGAGTAACTGCAGCAAAGGGAGTAAAGTGAAAGGGAGGCCACTAGTGGTGAAAGAAAATAACCTGCAGATGAGAAACTGGGCTGATAGGTTATTTTCCGCACCCGTCATCATCCTGCGACTATAAAGCAAGAGTGGAGCCAAAGAATTGGTGGTGGGGGAGCGAGCATGAGTGTTCAAGCGGGCGAGAACAGCTGCCGTTGTCCCAGGAAACCCGCCAAGCAGTTGCAGCAGTCCATGGTGCATAGACACCAGGTAAGGCACCTGGGGCACAAAACCTTATTCCCAGCACAATTTTGGAGTGGTGGGGCTGAGGAGGCTCTTTACCTGGCACGAAGCACGAATCTCAGTCCGGTCCGTTGGGGCAGCAGCTTGGGGAGGGCAGACCTACGGGCCCTCACGACCTCGGATTCCCTGGGGGGTCTGGCATGAAGCACGAATCTCGGTCCGGTCCGTTAGGGCAGCAGCTGGGGGAGGGCAGACCTAATTGATTAGAATGACTTACCCAAAAATGATAGGGTGTTAAATACCCTAGCAACACACGACCTAGCTCAATTAATTAAGCAGCAAACAAGGAAAAACTTTAAATCTATAAGTGGACCACAACTGATTGGGTGTTAACTGATAGGCCTAGCATTATACTGGACACAGGAGTTTTACCTGATGCAGTATCAGACCACTGTCCAATATTTGCATTAAGAAATAAAATAGGGAGATTACAGATAAAGTTCCAATAAGGGAAAGCAGAAGTTTTAAAAACTTAATAAGGAGAAATTCATAAATGAAGTAAAATGTACTGCTTAGACACATATTTATACATTAAAACATGTTAACGATGCTGTTGTATTCTTTAACATAGAGGATAATGTATGGGCAGCCATACACAACAAGCCTGTGTCCGTCAGTACTAAAGAAGCAAGGAGCTGAGAAGGAATATACCCATATTTAGCTCCTATATTTTAAAAATATAATAATTGATATTTAATCCATTGAATATGCATTATCTAATTTACGTTCAGATTCAACTTTGCTGGTACTTATTTATTTTTTTTTTTTTGCGCTGCCTGTCCCATATTATCAGCCCTACCTCCTGGACCCACCACCCCCGTAACCGATCCCCGATTCACCCTGGCTTACCCCCCCCAAATCAGGGCCACTGAGATGACCCCACCCCACGGAGACAGGTCCAGGTTACCGGCCGCATCACCGCAACCGGCAGGGTTCCCTAGGCTCACAAACCCCTAAGTGGGGCCGCGGGGGTGGGCCATCCAGCAGAACACAGTCTCGGTCGGGGTCAGGTACTTTGTGGGGCTGCGGTACCAGGAAGTGGTGTCATCTCTGTGACAGGTAACATTTTTTGGGATGCTAATCCCCTAAGGATCAGGTGCCAGTCGCATTGGATCCCCCAGCCTCAGCCAGGGGTCCGCACTTTTGCATCGGACACGCAATCACACACACCCTCCCCCTAGAGGAGGAGAGCAGTCCATTGGATACTCAGTCCCCCCAAGCCAGCCCTCTGATGGCCCAAGTCCAGATTCAAACTCAGGTCACCGGTGTCACAGGCAGAAATCCTACTCCTGCGCCAACAGGCCAGCAACTTTGCTGGTGCTTATTGTGATCTCCTCTTGTAATCTATTCCATGGTTTCACCACCCTCTGAGTATAAAAATACTACCTTCTCTCTGTAAAGAATCCTTCAGGTTTTAACTATAATGGGTGCCCTCTCGTTATTGTATCTCTTGGTTTGTATTCTATATTGAGTTAATTCAATAAGTAGTCATCCCCAGTTATATTTCTTAGTAGCAGTAAACCCCTTCTTGCTTTTCTAGTCTCCAGTGGGAATACATTTAGTTATTTCAATCTGTCTTCATATGTATAGTTCCTGATTTCTTTAATCACTTTCATGACCCTCCTCTGCACCCTTTCTACTCTGGATATCCTTTTTATGGTATGGACACCACACCTGCGTTCCGTAATCCAGTAATGGTTTCACATATCAATGGTACAATGGTATCAGTACCACAGATTTTTTACTAATTAGAATTTCCTTTATTGATTATAGTATGCTATTTGCATTTGCTATAGCCTTAGTGCAGTGCTGTTCTTGATTTAATTTGCTATTATTATTCCTGATGGGGTGAAGCAGCAAGATGGATGCGAATCTGCTCTGTTCCCCACTGCTCTGTGTTTGCTTAGGTGTTTGATAAACGCTTAGCTAAAGCTTCTATTTTCTTCACCATTCTAATTTTGCTCAATGAAACTTATGTTATATTTGCCTTAGACTTGCAGTAGTGATGTTCTCTAGCACTCTGCTGACAAGAAACTGTTGTTTGTACAGGAGACATGCTGCTAGTTGTTCTAGCCTGAACTAGAAGGTTTTGTTACCTGTTGTTAAATAACAATATAACTTTTGTCCCATCGAGCTGGCCGACTGTTTTTACAGCCAGATTTGGAGCTTCTGAGGATTTTTGAAAGTCCACCATGGTAGTTCCCCATTTCAACAGAGACAAGGAGATCTTCTGCAAGGATGGTGAAGTTAACAGGTGCACGACATGTGCTGGAATGCCCAATTTATATTTTAAAAAGGTATGCTGTCTTTGCCTAGGTCCGGGGGAGTTCTAGTACCATATAAGATGCATCAAATTTATTGCACTCAGTGGAGCATTGCTTTTCTTTGTTTGCCCAAGGTGATTCTGAATGACATGGCTTTTTAATCCTGGAAATGTGGAAAAATGAGTATGGAGAAGCTTTGTAGCCAGGCAAGGGGTGCCAAACCTAGCAGTGGGACTACCAGATTGTGTGAAGGGAGCCAAGTTCACTGATATGCTTATGTATCCTGACCTCCCCATGTACATTTACAAAAAGACACTGTTTCACCAATAGGTGGAGAGCAAACAAGGGATAATTCACCCTAAAAGTTATGCTCCTGACTCGTTTTTTACCCAGTGACCAAGTATATAGTTTAGTAACTGAACCAAAGGAACTGGGTCTGAAAGCTTTGGTTCGTTTCATTAATTATAATTATGGTCCTAGAACTCATGCCATATTTACTCTAATCGTATTTATTTATTTTATTTATTGAAAAGTTTCACCAGGAAGGCACACTGAGCAATCATGCATCCTGGTGGAGGGGGAACAGAGGGGTAAGTACAAGTACAAACCAGAACTGACAATACGTAACACAATACAGGTTTTGTACAGTGCAGCAGTGAAAAAAAAATGAGTTTGTTTATGCATAAGAGCAATGCCAGTGCTGAGCACATGGTTACAAATTGTGGTAGAAACAGTACAGCTTTTCACTTCCGGTGATGTCACAGAGCCACCAGAAGGGACCTGAGAAAGCAGCTCCTTGCCCTGGCCACTAAAAACCAATTTACAGGAGAAAAAAAATCACCAAAATTTGTAAAATGACCTCATCAAGTCATTACAAGGACAGGCACAGAAACTCTACAGCTCAAATTGACCCAAAAGTTAAGGATGAGGAACGATCATCTCAGATGGCACAAACCGCGAGTAGGAGCCCTTCCCCGGCGAGCATGGCTGATACCGAAGAGGAATGCGATCAACTTTCCAGATCGCACTTCGAACAGCTTTTTCAAGAAATTAAGGAAATGCAAGCTGAAAACAAACAAGAATTTCGATCTTTGCACCAAAAGCCATCAGGATTGGAGAGCCGACTGGAGACAGCCGAAAAGAGGGTAGGAATTGTGGAGGAGGGCACAACACAGATGGTCCTCATAATCCAAGCCTTGGCAAAGCAGACAGAATGTCTGCAAGATAAATGCATTGACCTAGAGAGCAGGTCAAGGAGAGACAATTTAAGGCTGTATGGCTTGCCTTAAGGCACTGAGACTGGGATCATGACCAAATTTTTAACAGATTTACTCACAGATGTCCTGCAACTTACAGAGGGATATAAGATAGGTATTGAAAGGGCACATCGAGACCTACAGCCCAATCCGACAGACCCAAACATGAGACCAAGATCAATTATAATGAAGTTTAACAGTTATAAAGTCATGGAAGACATACTAGCCAGAGCATGGAAAATGAAAGAGGTTAAATACCTGTCAACTAGACTCTTTTTTGACCATGACTTTCCTCCAGAGATTCAACGACTAAGGGCTCAGTATGTAGATGTTAATAAGAAACTAAAAACAAAGGGAATCCGGTTCCACACACCCTATCCTGCACGGATGCATATTTTCTGGCCTGAAGGGCAGATAACCTACGATTCAGCTGTGGAGGCATGACAGGCCTTGTTGGAGAAGGGTCTATTGGAGCCAGGGGAAATGCCAGGAAAAACCCACAATTTCCAGCAAACCTTGGTGGGACGTCCTGATTGGGTGATAACAACTACCAGTAGAAAGAGTGGTCATGGTGAGTGAGTGTCATCGAAAGCCTCCCTTCGAGCAGTTCAGCAACTGATGAGCAAACTGCAGGAAACCCAGAGAGAGAGAGAGAAATAAAGATACTCAGGAATGAACTGGTAGGAGAGTTTTCTTTCTTGTTCTTCGAAGGACGAAACCTAGAAGATTTTGATGTTTATCTTAGGACCTCGAATGACAGCTATTTCGCCCTCAGGAGCTGTTGGTAGGCAAGATTAAACATGGAAGTGTCTTGTTTAGATTAATAAAAATGGTGGATGTTGCCCGCGACTGTTTTCTTCTGTTTCCTGTAAAAGGTATGTAGAAGATGAGGTGAGACATCGGACAGTTAATCTACTGATGTAAATAATCAAGGAGAAGGACATTAAAGCATAGAGAGTGCTGTGAAAAGACTGAGCAATTTCATTTGAAATGTTACTTTAGAACATGATTATAGCCTAACGAATATGTGTATGGATCCAACGACGAGGAAATACATGTAGTCTTTTCCTTTTACCTTAGGGGCTAATAAAATAATTAGCTACCAAATGACTGGTACTTTGAGAATGGGGTACATCAGACAAGTTACATGTTACAGTGAGCTTATAGAAGGCTTGCAATTTATGGTAGGAAATGAAGCATTTGTGTGGCTGTTAAGAATGTCTCTTTTGTTGTACAGTTTGAAGGCAACTAAACAATAATTTTACAGAAAAGTTTAAAAAAGCCTACGATAGGTATAGGAATGTACCAAAAGTGAAATGCCTGGGATAGGACCATTTGGAAGACAGGAAATACTGTTGTCTCATTCAGGTTATAAACAATTCTTTTTGTTGTAGTGGGGGGGGGGAAACTAAATATATAATAAATGGTAAGAGATGGTTTGGTGGCAGGGGGGATACCGAGAAGCTCTTCTCTGCTGCAGATTTCTCTCTGGGCCTTACTGCTGTCAGCCAGACATTAACAACCTAATAGTCTGGCGGAGACGACGTACGCAGTAGCATTTCTGAAGCCCAAGACATTGATCTATTGGGTTTTTGAGGGGTACCGTGAAGAGGCGGTAGTCGAACAAACCCCCTTGGTCTGGCACCTGCGTTGCCCGTAGTAGGCGATGAGTGCTAGAGATAGAACTCTCTAAAATAGAAGTTCCATATAGTGGAAGTACACCATGTTTTTTAAAACTATTATAGAGTTTTGTTGTGTTGATGTTCAAAATGGTTATGATTATTGTAATTGTTGACATGCTAAGGGATTCAGCAGGGAGTAAAGAACTGACAGAAAATAAGGGTAAGAGAAGCAAGGGAAAATATGTAAGAGCTTTAAGGATAATTCATGAGGGAAGAAGAGAGCAGGACAAAAATGGATAAAACAGATGTAACAGTGGTATCCTATAACGTAAATGGACTTACACACCCTATTAAGTGTAGCAGAGTAATGGCATACATTTTTAGAATGGTTGCCTCCTTTAGACTGCTTCAAGAGACACATCTAAATAGGGTGGAACTTTCCAAACTGAAAAAATTTGGATATCAGATAGTTGAAGATTCATCATATAAAAAAGGTTGCAGAAGGGGCACTGCAATCTTAATTCCAAATAAAACTATATTTGAACACAAAGATACCATAGCGGATAGGGAGGGGAGATATGTGGGGGTTAAGGGAATTTTTAACAGGGCCAAGATCACATTAGTATCTGTTTACGTACCACCAGGGTCAGATATACAGATTTAGATGGACCTCATTTTAAGAGTAACAGAATGGGCAGAAGGATACCTGATTGTAGGAGGAGATCTCAATACCAGACTAAATGCAGCTAAAGACTCCTCAACTCAGGTATTTAGAAAGGAGAATGGGACAGCGAGGAGGGTGTCTGGTTTGCTGGGAGAGACAGGGTTAATTGATGTGTGGTAAGCAATGCATAAAGATAGTAGTCAATATGCCTTCTTCTCACAAGCACACCAGTCTTATTCCAGACTGGATTACTTCCTCGCCCCTAGAGACTCTCTGGGTATATGTGTAGACTCCTGGCTGGGAGACATCAATTTATCTGATCATGCTCCCATCTTTCTAAAAATTGCCCTGGGACCAGTAAAACGAGTCACTTTTTGTAGGTTGAATACATCCCTACTACAAGACAAGGACATACAGGACACAATCAACACCACGATAGAATAAGCCATAGAGGACAATAATACGTCAGAAGTAGCACCAGGTATATTGTGGGACACAATAAAGGCTATTATTAGAGATAAATGTATAGCAATTGCCACTCATCTGAAGAGAAAAAGGGAGGAAAGAACAAATTCCTTGAAAGAACAGATAGCACTCCTGGAAAAAGAACAGCAACAGCAAGTAGATAGGGAGAGGGGGAGGAGACCAGCTCAATATAAAAAATAATTTTTAGGGATATTGGATTATCAAAGAGCAAAAATTACTATACCTAAGGCAAAGGTATTGTGAGGGGGCCCCGGGGCATTGAGACTCTTAACTAGCAGATTACGATAGAACAGGGGAAAGGTGAGTTTATCTTGCATTATGGACTTAGAGAATAAAGTATGGAAATACCAAGTAGAAGAGATAGCAGATGTGTTCAAAAACTTCTATCAGAAATTGTACACAAAAGGGTGTCTCCCCTACAGAGCAAGAAATAAGGACTTTTTTGGAGCCATTAAGGCTCCCACAGGTTACAAAGGAGGTCCAGGAGAAGTTGTCCGCCCCAGTAACTCTGAAGGAATTACAGTCTGCTATTACTAGATTAAAGGCAGGAAAGTGTCCTGGGACAGATGGTCTCCCTAACGAGTTTTATAAACAGTTTAGAAAAGTCATACCTGAGGTACTTCTGACAGCTTATAATTGGGTTTGGAATAAGGGAGGAGAGGCGGCCCCCTCATGGGCACAGGCGATAATATCAGAGATCCCTAAACCGGCCAGGGACCCAGGGTTATGTGCTTCTTACAGGCTCATATCCATATTAAATACGGACTATAAGCTCCTAACTAGTATTTTGGCAAAACGTCTTAAACAAATTCTCCCTTCCCTTATCCATTTAGATCAGACTGGTGTTGTCCCTGGTAGTCAGACAATGGATAATATTAGACGCTCGGTGAATATTATAGAGCACATACAAAACAAGACTGTTCCAGCATACTTGATGTGCCTAGATGCTGAGAAGGCATTTGTTCAGGTGTCTTGGGATTTTCTTCGAGGTACCCTGGCCGGTTTTGGTTTCCCACTCCCCTCCATTGAATTTATTTTTATCCTATATGCCAAGTCTAAAGCATATATAAGGCCCAATGGATATTTGTCCCAAGCTTTTGAGTTGGAAAGGGGTACCCGACAGGGGTGCCCATTATTCCCTTTGCTATTTGCACTCTATATTGAGCCTTTGGCTCAAAGTATACGATTAAACCAGAACATTTTTTAGTGGAGTTGGGGGGAAAAGTACACAAACTGGCTTTATATGCCGAGGATATACTTTAAACTGGACAAAGACAGTGGTTCTGACTCTTAACACACAGGCTCCTTTGGGATTGCAGAAAAAATACCCCATGAAATGGGACTGTAAGATGGTTAAATACCTGGGGATTTACCTCAGTGGGGACACATCTCTCCTATTTACTAATAGTTATCCGCCCTTGATTAAAAACATAAAAGCTGACCTCCATAAATGGAATGTACTACCATTCCCATTTTACACTAGACTGCAAATTATCAAAACTAATGTTGTACCCAGATTGATGTACCTCTTTCAGAGTGTACCCTGTACAATCCCATACCATCAGGTAGTGGCCTGGTAAAGACTTCTGATGACTTTCCTGTGGGCGGGACGTAAACCCAGGGTGTCCTGCAAAACACTCTATTTGGCCATAAAAGATGGAGGTAGAGCTTTTCCAACTCTGCAGGACTACTGGACAGCAGCTCATATGAAGATAGCATTATTATGGCTACACATGTGTGGTAAGCAATGCATAAAGATAGTAGTCAATATGCCTTCTTCTCACAAGCGCACCAGTCTTATTCCAGAGATTATTGATTTAGAGATTATTGTTATTGGCCTGATGTCTGTGGATGACATTAGATATTGTTATTCCACCCCCCCCGTCATGCACTATTCATCCGCCGCTCTTCATGCCCTCTGCCCTTTCTTTGCCCTCCCTTTGCTCTTCCCCGTTTACCAACGCTGTAGTGCTTTGGGAATTGCTCGTGGGGGGTTCCGGAGGGCCGGGAGGTGTGAACAGCGGAGGATGGATGAGGGGGGTGCTCGCGTTTGAGTGGTTAAGTCCAGAAGACGCCCTGGGGCGAAATGGAGTGCTGAACGTGGACCTTCCTGTTTGGTCCCCATACCCAAGGGCACCACTTTTGTAAATGGTGGGCAGGTGGTCAGGGCTTCCCAGGAGTCCTATCCAACTCGGGCGGTGTTGTGCAATGCCAGGTCCGTTATGAACAAAACTGCCATTGTAGCGGGCTTGGTAGGCACAGCAGACCTGGCTTGCATCACCGAAACTTGGCTGGATAGTAAAGCTGCCCCAGTACTTGAGGCAGCAGTTCCAGCTGGGTATTCGGTGATACACCGCCCGAGATTGGAACGCAGGGTTGGGGGGGTTGCGGTCTGTTTCAAGACCGAATTGGACCTCGCTAGTGTTCCAGTGGAGGAGACCAGATCCTGTGAATGTGTCATAGTGGCAGGTGGGGGCTATAGAATAGCGCTCATCTATCGTCCACCCAGTGATGAGAAACTATTTCTAAAGGAAGTGGCGGACTTCGTCATCGACCTGGTATTTGAATCACCCAGGTTGATGGTGCTGGGTGATTTTAATGCCTGGATCGACGACGAACTCTCGCAATTTGGTCAGCACTTCCTCCAATTGATGTGTTCATTGGGCCTCTCACAGGTGGTTACCTCTGCCACTCATAAACATGGCCATTCGCTGGATCTGGTCTTCCTGCTGGGGTTGGAGGCCTCCGATGTGGGGGGTGGAACCAGTCGGATGGGCTGACCACCACACTGTGAGGTTCAATTTTTGCAGCCCCTTGCGCAGACCTACCCCAGTGGAGATGGTCAAGTACCGCCCTTTACGGGATGTTACTCCCGATGGTCTAACTGCGGTTCTTGACTTATCAGAATTTCCTGGGTTGAGTTTAAATCCCGAAGTGATGGTGCAAGCCTATAATAAGGCTGTCACCTCTGCTTTGGATTTAATTGCTCCCACCTGTGTGCGGCCTCTCTCCCTTCGCCCTCGATCCCCTTGGTTTGATCGGGATCTGAGGGAGTTGCGGCGATTAGGTCACAGGTTGGAGAGATGCTGGCAGAACCGGCTTAGATGCCGACCATCTTAGACTCCTAGAGCATTACAAACTCTATCAGTCAGCAATCACTCATAAGAAGGCAGTGTTCCTGTCTGGAGAAATTGCTGCTGCTCAGAATTGACCAGCCCAGCTCTTTCAAACCGTAGACAGGCTGTGCAACCCAGCCTGTCTGCAGGTTCGTCAAGTCTTTTCAAAGATGCAGTGTGTGGAGCTTGCTCGATTCTTTGCAGATAAGGTGGCCGACATCAGGGCCAAGATTTGCGCTGCTCCCTTCATGGGAGTTGTGGCGGTCCAGCCCATGGTCACAAGCACACGTTAAGCCTGGGTTTCTTCAAAAGGCCGGAAATCGAGGATGTTATGAGGATTGTCCAGGGTATGCGTACCACAAGCTGTAGTTTAGACCTGGGTCCCACTGGCCTGATCATGTGCTGTGGGGAGGTTATCTTCACGGTTCTAGTTAGGATAGTCTGATGCTCCCTAGACTCTGGTGAATATCCCCGCTCCCTGAAGGAAGCGGTGGTGACACCAGTGTTGAAAAAGGCATCTTTGGACCCCGACTCCCTAGCAAACTACAGATCCATCTTGAACCTCCCCTTTGTTGGGAAGGTAATCGAGAAAATGGTGGCAGCTCAGTTGGACAACCATTTAGCCATCCATAAAATCTATGATCCTCTTCAATTAGGTTTTCGAAAGAGGCACAGCACTGAGACTGCGCTGGTTCAGGTCCTCAATGATCTCCTGATGGCGAGAGACCAGAAAAAATGGTCCATTTTGGTCCTTCTGGATTTGTCAGCAACATTTGACACCGTAGACCATGGGGTGTTGCTTGAGCGCCTGAGATGCATCTGTGGGTTGTCGGGTTTGGTGCACAGATGGTTTACCTCCTTCCTCACAGGTAGAACTCAGAGCGTGGTATCGGGGATATTTTCCTCCGATCCTACCGCTCTGACCTGTGGGGTGCCTCAGGGCTCTGTGCTGTCCCCCATGTTGTTTGCGGTGTACATGCTTCCCCTCGGAGACATTGTAAGATGATATGGGCTGAAGTTTCATTGTTATGCCGATGATACCCAGCTCTATCTGTCTTTTGTGCCTGACCAGAATTGAGCACTCTCAGTGTTTAACAACTGTCTCAGCGAGATCCAGGATTGGATGAGGTCCAGCTGGTTGAAGTTGAATTCTGGGAAGACGGAGGTGATGGTTGTGGATCCTGGCTGCCAGATTGAGGGGTTGGGGGCACTTCAAACCTCTGGTTTATTCCTGGGGGATGTGGAGCTCCCGACCTCTGAATGGGTGCAAGACCTGGGGGTGATCCTTGACGATCAGCTGACATTGCGTGCGCAAGTGTCGTCGGTTGTTAAGGTATCCTTTTACCATCTCAGGAACATCGCTAGGATCAAGCACCTTGTTCCATCCGGTGACCTACCCACACTGATCCACGTCTTTGTGACCTCACGTCTGGACTACTGCAACTCCCTCTACTTTGGGCTTCCCGGGGTTGATATCCACCGCTTGCAGCTAGTGCAGAACTCAGCAGCCCGGTTGTTAATGGGGACTTCTCGTTCCTCTCATATTACACTGGTGCTCTGAGATCTGCACTGGCTGCCGGTTCAATGGCGGATCAACTTTAAAGTCGGATTACTGACATATAAACCCCTACAAGGTTTGGGCCCTGATTACCTGAAAGATCTTCTGGTGCCTTACCTACCGACGCGACCACTCCGCTCAGCCAACGAGGGGTTGCTAGAGATCCCGAGGGTAGCTTTAAAATCTTCCGGCGCCCGAGCTTTTATGTTCGTGGTGCCGACCCTCTGGAATTCTCTACCACGTTGGATTAGAGAGTGCATGACGGTGGAAGGTTTTAAAAAGGGCCTAAAATCCTTTTTATGGAGTAAGGTATTTGGAGGTAATTTGGATGCCGATTAATGCTCTATATTTAATTTGGTTTTTAATCTGTTTTATTATGTTTTTATCTTGTATTTTATTGTAATGCGCCTTGATTCTAAGAAAGGCACAGAGAAATAAAGCTTATTATTATTATTATTATAATATAAGGCCCATTGGCAACAGATAGAATTACAACATAGCACAGAATCTACCCTATAATGCTTATGTTTTCTCAAAAAAGTATAAGGCTGAAACACCAAGGGATACTGTCCGCAGTAAATGCCACTCTACAGGGATGGTATACGGGACACGGAGGGGATATACAGGTAAACACAGTTGGAAATATGCATGGTGGACAGGAGAAAAAAGTTTTCAACCAGCTTTTGAACATTCATGGTTCCAGATGCAAGCGGAGAAAGGGATAGGGCCAGCATGGCAACTGATACAGGCAAATACTTTGATGCCTTTTGAGAGTCTGGCCAGAAAATTTGGATGGAAACAACCAGATATAATCCATTATTACCAAATAAGGGACTGGATCACTAAAAAAATTAAAAATATAGAATTATTAGAGGACCCTAGGCCTTTCCCTGAGGTATACAAAATAATTTGGGCTTCTTCTAGTGGTAAAGGAGCCATCACTAAATTATACTGGAACTTGATAGCAGATAGAGCCCATACACTGCAGGCTTGCCAGCATAAATGAGTACAGGACATGGGAGTCAAATACCACGATTCTGTGTGGCAGAAGATCTATCTCAGTAGTTGGAGGGTGACATCTTCACCTGCTTGGCAGGATTTTGCCTGGAGAGTCAAACTTAGATACTTCTTAACACCTCTATGGCAGGCCAAAATGGGAATTCTGCTGCAGGGGAAATGTTGGAGGGGTTGTGGCAACTTACAGGCAGATTTGGGGCATATATTGTGGTCATGTCCACAACTGTTTTTGTATTGGACAAGAATAGAACAACACTTAGCAATCCCGTTTGGGACAGAGATAAAGCTGGGTCCAGAACATGCAATGTTGGGAATTGTACCGCAGGGAGTCCAGGGTAAGTAGGGACAATACTTGTGGGCTATCTTGATTACAGCGGCTCTTAAAGCCATTGCAAAGCGTTGGTTGCAAACAGACCCTCCAAGGATGTTAGAGTGGGTTAACCTTATAGAGAGAATACAAAATATGGAGAGATTAACATATAAAATCAAAGAACATGGCTTTTATGAACAAATGGACACGATGGGAACTTTACAAAGAACAAATAACATAAGTCCCCTCTCCCCAACTCATTCTGAAGGCTGCCAGTCCCTGCCCCCCCCCGATTTCTGACATGGGTAACCTACTTTTCCCATAGATCTAAAATGTACTATTCACCTGAAACTCTATTTACGTGTGTAGTTTTTTCTCATAGCTTCAACAGTTATGTAAACAATTAAAAAAGAATGAGAACAATAATTAATTCCCACTTGTTCCCTTTTCTTAGAAATGTAGCATGTCTTTTGTGTTTTAAGTTATATTTTTTTAGTAATCCCCTACCTGTTGTTTTATTATGGAAAATAATGGATTGTAAACCGGGGATGATTGTCTAGAGAAGAGGGGAAGGTCTGCTGTAACCAATACCTTTCTCCTCACACTATAAATGTAAAATGAATCTCTGTAACCTTGAATTAGTTGTATGGAATATTAAGGTCATGCTGAATTGTTATTTTATACATTAATGTAATGCATTCAATTTATCAAAATCAATAAACAACTGTAAAAAAAGGGAACAGTACAGCTTTATATATTGAATAAATGCATAGGGTGATACTTAGATTGTAATAGCATCAGGGGACCAAACGAGTAATACAAAGTTGGTGTCTTTAAGGTGGAAGACTGGGTTTGCTGGCAAAGGCACCTAGCTTCAACTGAGCTCTTTTCTTCTAGGTTTGCTTGTAAGGACAGAGCAGGGAACATTATCAGAACAAGGAAAAAGATTAAGGCTTCTTTTGGCTAGGCAGATTTACTGTGTGTTACTATTTTCTTTTGTGCTCACAGGGTTTTGTTACTGTTTTTTGCTAACATTTTACTGCTTTATTGTTCTCTGATTCAAATTTCTGTTGCAGGGTATACTTTCTGCTGCATTATTACAGGGTGTGCCTATAGGATTGTTACTGTTTTGTGCTTACAGTTTACTGCTATAATCTTCTCTGATTCAGATTGTTTTTTGCAAGGTATATCTTCTGTTACTGCTTTATTTTTCTCTGTAGCAAAGTGTTTTTTGCAGGGTATACCTTCTGTGAAATTGTTACAGGTGGTGCTTACAGGTTTTACAGTTGTATCTATCATAAGGCTAAGTTTTCAGGCCTACTGCATTTGTTGTTGGTTGATTGTTTTTGTTCTTACCTCCTTGTTTCTTTCATCTGTGGTTCTTCTTTTTTGGCCGGAGAAGGGCCCAACCACCAACCCCCATCCCCAACCACTCCATGCTAAACTCCTTTTATAGAGTAGCACATTCATGACATTTCCTGTAGCAAGGCAGCAAGGGGAGGAACAGAGGGGTATCCACACAGTGACCTCACTTACAGGGGCATAAGTAATTTAACTTGTTGTAACAAGTTATACAAAAATAAACAAACAAACAACACAAAAAAAATCAAACTTTTGCTTTCATTTTCCTCCTTCTAATTACTTGGACCAGGTTATAAACTCGGCAACTCAGCTGGAATGGATATTATTAACTGCAGGTACTGCAGGACACTTTTCAAAAGGGCAGATATACAGGATTTAGGATGCTGTCCTACATGCTGGACCATTGGAGATCTAAGGGCTCAGCTCCAGGCAGCATGGGCAGAGATTGTGCACCTCAAATTGCATATTCAGGAGGAAATATATTATAAGAACTATCCGCCATTTCCCCAACATCCAACTGAAGCACCTCGACCGCAGAGGATAGTTAGTTCAGGAGGTTGGCAGGTGGTTAGGAGGGGAAAATCGGGTGCCCCATCACTCAATGCTCTCCAACGTATCACCTCCACAAACCATATAAAAACTACAAACAGGTATCTGCCTCTATCTCTGAAATCAAAGGGGCAGAGGACACTGCAGAACAGGACACAGCAGCACAGGAGCTAGCACTACAAAACTCACCCAAAACAGGAACCAAGCAAAAAGGCAAAAAGGAAATCCAAATCACTTCTGATCATAGGAGACTCCATGATTCGGGGAGATGATACCTACCTCCATCCGAGGGTAATGGTCATATGTCTCCCAGGTACATCAGCATGGAGAGACACTGACTACATTGCTAAAATCGTGCAGGAAGCAGGAGAAAACATCGATGTCCTGGTACACACAGAGACTAAAGATCTCACCAGCCAGTCAGTTGTGGAGACCAAGGAACACCTGACCAGGCAGGGAGACAAACTGTCATCCATTTCATCCAGCATCTCCTTCTCTGAGATCCTGCCAGTCTGGGAGAGGGGGGCAGATGGCCGGAAGGTCAGAGAAGGGGAGATAGGGGAGCTAAACATGTGGCTCAAGGACTAGTGCCAGGAAAAAGCACACAAATTTGTAGGTAACTGGCAACAGTTTTGGGAGTGAAAGTTCTTTAAATTCAATGGACTGCATGTGACTAAGGAGGGAGTCAGTGCATTGGGGCAAAAGTTTCACGTCTTTGCAGAATATTTAAACTAGCAAATGGGGAGAGGGGTGCAGCACCCGCTACATCAAATGGGAAGAACACCCCTCACCCTTAGCTAGTGATCAAACAGGAGTTCAGCATGTTTGTAGTTCATTTGCATCACCAGGTAAGGAAAAGGGTCTGGCTCCACATACGATGTGCAGGGGAAACCCTAGACCTCGCCCAATGACTAACGCACCGAAATCGGCCCAATGGAAAATCATGTACACAAATGCCCGCAGTCTGGGAAATAAGATCCCAGACCTGCAGGCAACAATGACAGAGGCCAAACTGGACATAGTAGCCATTAGTGAGACATGGTTCACCAGTAACCACTCTTGGGAGACTTCAGTACCCAGCTATGTACTGTTCAGAAGAGACTGGGGTGCAAAAAGGGGGGTTATGGAGTGGCACTTTATGTCAATGAAAATATCAAAGCTACAGAAATTCAGAATACACATAAGGAACCAGAAGAACTGTGGGTCACCCTGGAAACAGAAAATTGGACAGCCATACAAACTGGGGTTGTTTTCAGGCCTCCAGACCAGGGGGAGGACATAGACACATTACTGTTAGAAGATATACAAAACATGACAGCTAAAAGGGAGGTTCTGATAATGGGAGACTTCAACATGCCAGATACAGATTGGTCAATACCAGCAGGAACATCCCCCAGAACTAGACATATAGTGGATTCCCTGCAGGGGGAAGGCCTCAAACAACGGGTACAACAACCCGCAAGAGACATGGCTATCCTAGATCTAGTACTGACTAATGGGGAAAGGATCACAGATCTCCAGGTAGAAGGTTACCTGGGGGCCAGTGACCATCACATGGTATGGTTCAGTTTGGCTACTAGAAATAAATCATCCCATTCCAAGGCAAAAATATGAGATTTCAGAGGAGCTGACTTTGATAAGATGGTCAACAGAGTTAAGCTAGCCTTGCCAAAAAGAAATACAGGTGAGAGGGTACAGGCAAAGTGGCCAAGCATTAAGGATGCAGTACTTGAAGCAACATCCCATTGTGTTAGGGAGAAAAGCAAGAGCAAAAGAAGGAACCACTTTGGTTCTCAAAAACAGTAGCAGAAAAGGTCAGCGCCAAAAGACTGGCCTTCAGGAAATATAAGGGAATGCAGCGGGACGAAGATAGGGAGGCATACCAAACTTCCCTAAGGGAAGCAGGGAAGGCGGTAAGGCAGACAAAGGCCCAAACTGAGGAAACACTAGCATGGACAGTAAAAGAAGGGGACAAGACTTTCTATAGATATATTAGTGAAAGGAGAAAGTCCAGAGGGGGTATTGCTAAGATCAAAGGGGATAAAGGGGAGTGTGTGGAGGAGGACCAAGGAAAAGCTTCTATCCTAAATAGATACTTCTGCTCAGTATTTACTGAGAAGGTAGGATAGGACCCACAGCTCAACACCATGGACACAGGGGGGAAGGAGGTATGCACAAGTCCCTTCACAAAAGAATGGGTCCTGCAAGAGCTCGCTAAGCTCAGGGTGGACAAGGCAATAGGACCTGATGGCATACATCCCAGGGTACTTAAGGAGCTAAGGGTGGAACTAGCAGAGCCATTATCAGAACTGTTTAGTGAGTCTGAGCACAGGAGAGGTCCCAGAAGACTGGAGAAGGGTTCATGTGATTCTACTCTACAAAAGTGGTAGCAGGGAGGAGGAAGGGAACTACAGATCAGTCAGTTTTACCTCAGTAGTGAGCAGGATTATGGAGGCACTCCTTAAGGAAAGAACAGTGCAACACCTGGAATCCATAGGAGCACAGGATCCAGGACAGCATGGGTTTACAAAAGGCAGGTCCTGTCAAACCAATCTCATAGATTTCTTTAACTGGGAAACCAGATTGGTGGACCAAGGGGGTGCAGTTGATGTCACCTACCTTGACTTCAGCAAAGCTTTCGATACTGTTCCACACAGAAGATTGATTAATAAGCTGGGTAGACTCAGGGTGGGTCAGAAGTTGGTCAACTGAGTGTCAAACTGGTTGGCGGACAGAAAACAGAGAGTGGTGGTAACTGGTATACAGTCAGAAGAGATGCAAGTCACAAGTGGGGTGCCTCAGGGATCAGTCTTGGGGCCAGTCCTCTTCAATATCTTTATCAGTGACATTGCAGATGGACTGGTGGGTAGTGTTTGTCTGTTTGCAGATGACATCAAGATCTGCAACAGAGTAGATGATCCAGATGGGGTGGGCAAAATAAGAATAGATCTGGATAAACTGGTCAGAAGAGTGGCAACTGGGGTTTAATGCAAAGAAGTGCAAGATCATGCACCTACAGTATGGAAGAGAAACCCTGAAGCCACCTACAGGTTGGAAAGGGAGTTGCTGGCAATCACAAGGGAAGAAAGAGACTTGGGCATCATCATCACAGATGACTTGAAATCATCCAAGCAGACCACTAAAGCAGTAGGTAAGGCTAGAGAGATTTGGGGGTGTATTAGTAGGGGTATCACAAGTTGTAAGATGGAGGTAATAATCCCTTTTTACAAGACACTGGTTAGGCCCCATCTGGAGTACTGCGTGTAGTACTGGAGGTCACACCTGCACAAGGACATTAACAAAATGGAGGTAGGACAGAGAAGGGTAAATAAAATGGTGCAGGGACTGCACTGGAAAACATGAGGACAGAGTAACAGAGCTCAATATGTATACCCTAGAGCAAAGGAGGGAGAGAGGTGATATGATCAAAACATTCAAACATCTTTAGGGCATTAACAAGGTGAAAAAGTCTAACATGTTTCAATATAAGAAAAATCACAGGACAAGAGGGCACAGCATGAGATTAGAGGGAGGCCGATTAAGGGGTAATGTGAGGAAATTCTTTTTCACAGAAAGGGTGGTGAATGCATGGAAAGGTCTACCTCAGGAAGTGGTGGATATGAATACAGTGCAGGGCTTCAAACAGGCATGGGATAGGCATAAGGGAGCAATACAGATGAGTATGACTAGATAGGCCATTGACAGGAAAGGCCTATGGCACATTCATAAGGGAGAAAAAAAGGGGCAGACTTGATGGGCCTTGCTGTCCTTATCTGCCACCAACAACTATGTTTCTATGTTTTTATGATTATTTCTTAAGTGAATTTAAGTGCTGGCAGGGGCTGAAAGTGAACAAGCAGCTAGGAGAAGCTTAATAGTGAGGAGGGGATAAGGGGAGGGTAGTTAAGGGCAGTTGCAGATAGGAGAGAAGAAATTTAGTAGAGCAGATGATAAGGATGAAGGGGATGAGAAGTGCTGAATTTGAGGAGGTAGTGAATTCCAGAGTTTAGGGAACCAGTGTGAAAAAGCAGATTGGCCTATTGTTGTAGAGCGGCAAGGGCTGGGAAAAGGGAGTCAATTGATGTGAGTAAGGAAGGGGGCATTGGAGAGGAAGGAGAGGAGAGGTAAGAGTAGTGCCAAACCAGAATTTGGCAATAGTTTTAGTGCAATGGGAGAGTCGCCTGTAATCCAGAGACTGGAAGGTCAGAGAGCGGTAGAGGTCACAGTGGTGAGTAAGAAAGGGGAGTCCAGAGCAAAGTGACAGAAGGAGTTGAAAGCGGTATCCAGTTTGGCTAAGGAGGACTTGTGGGTGGCACTGTAGACCACATCACAGTAGTCAGAAATAGGTAATTTCATTTTTCTGGACGAGTTTGCACCAGGCCATAAGAGGCAAGCTGCTACGGTTCCTGTACAGGGTGCAGAGTTTGGGATGCAGTTTTTTCAGGATGGTGTCCACGTGTCCAGAGAAGTTGAGGTGTTGGTCAAACCAGACCCCAAGGTACCTGAATGAGGATGTGTCCTCAATGGTAGTCCCATCTAGGGTGTGGAAGGTGGGCAGGGGGCTTAGCCTGGAGAGTCTCTGCCTAGTGCCAAAGGTCATGGAAACTGTTTTTTTTTTTGGCATTTAGGAAAAGTTGATGATAGCAAAGCCAGTGTTGAACTTTGTTGAAGTCAAGTTGTAGTCTGGTCGCTACATCGGAGGTGGAGTGGCCAGAAGTGAAGAGGACAGTGTCATCAGCATACATATGTAGGGAGGAAGATGAGCAGACTGTTGAGAGGTCACTGAGGAAGATGGAGAATAATAGTGGGCCTACCACTGGGCCCTGTGGCACATTATACTTTTTCATCTGTTTAAAAATTATGGCAAAGCCATAAGTCTTGGCCACCACGGCATACACTGGAAATTGAAAATGACCAGAAGTCGGCCATTGAGACCTGTAGGACTCCTGCCTATAATGCTGAACATTGAAACGCCAAAATGGCCTGGAATAAATTATTTGTAAAAAGTAGAATATTACATTGATTAACCAGCTGCCTCAAGTCCAAGTTACAAGGAGCATCAAACTTTTAATTATTCGTTGTTGCCCATCATAGAACCAGTGGAATTCATTTTTGGAGCACATTTTAAAATTAAAAAAAATACAACCGAATCATTTTCTCAATAAACAAATGCACAAATCATTTCTAGAAATATGGCTCTGACGGGGAAAAAGATAAAATAAAACTCGCTGGTAATATCTTTAAAGGCTCTGTTGGAAGCTTGACTCTTTTTCTAACTGAATTTATTAAGCTAGCCTTTCTAAAGACAAACTCTTACATGACCTGCTATGTGGTCTACAGTAACCATTTACATTTTTTACAGTATGTTTTACTTCTTGTTTTATGCATATTATAGTGTATTATATAGTGCACAATACTGACTAAGGTCCTTCAACCGGTAAGAGATATATGATATGGGTGTAAAATTAGATTACATGTTGTATATATTACCTATTTATTAGGTTAAAGGAGTTTCTGTCTAATCGGTGGATAACTGCAAAATATTTACTTGTTATTTTTTAAGTGTGTGCTAATATATATATAAAATAACTGGTTAATGATGATTATCAACTGTGAGCAGAAGTTGTCGTACTTCATTATACATATGTGTGTGTATAATCACCTGTGTATAACGGGTAGTCACGCAAAAGTTTACCATTAGCACAGTACGCCACGCGGCACATTGGCATGCTAGCTATATATTGCAGTACTGCGCAATATTGCAGTAATGGTCAACTTTTGCGCAATGCACTATACTGCGCTAATGTAAACTTTTGTGCAATTATTATGACTGTATGCGTGGTTCAATAAAAAAATAAAGGGACCCGTTATTATAAAAAATAAAACATGAGGAAGTGTGTCAACTCGGATTTTATGCATGCCCTCAGTGTGCGATGTCTAGATAAACCCCTCGAGCTTCACTCTTGGGGTTTATGAGGCATCGCTCACATCGGGTGTGCATAAAATCCCGGTTATACACACTTCCCCATGCATTATTCTAAATATACAAGTCAAGAGAATTCTGAGTTGGAATCTATTAACTTTTAATTTTAGATTCTTCATTTAACCACCTAACTACTGGAATTGTTTTATTTCAACCTACTTGGGACCACCAAATGCAGACCCATTACGGCCCTGATCTGTTGCTGCTTGACTGCCCTTATTGGTCGCAGTTTATGTAAATCAGGGCTGTGTTGTGATCTTGCCCAGAAAAAGGTAACGTGATTATTGTTGGATATTACAAGTTGCTCACACAAATTTCTAAGCCTGTAAATTATGGGGTAAAGTAATGTTTGTAGGAATGAAACTTACATATTGAGTCCGGCCAGTGGTTGCCCTATGCTCAGGTAGCCGCTGGGCTACTCATAATTTTCTTCCCTAAAGTTAGTAGTCAACAACCTTAATGGCATGATTGAGAAAGTTACACTGGGTATTATCATCCAGGCAAAACTAGTACCATGACCGAACTAGGTTTACAACTGCTCATGGGATAGAAGACGTTGACGAATTTGCTCAACGGGAATGCATTGTGTCTCAAGTCTTATGGGAGCTCAAGCATTGTGCTTAGTACCTCCAAAACATAATGTTCCCTGCAAGAGTAACAGGAAGCTACATGTTTCTTAGTAACATAAAGATGTCTAATGAAAGTCTTATCTGAATACTGGGCAGTTTTCACTATTGCTTCCCTGGAACTAGATGGGTGATCCTAATGGTAGAGCTGAGGGACACGCATGGGCTTTTTAAGTCCTGTTATTTAAATCGGTTTCAGAGGGTTCGTCTCCTTGTAAATATATAATTGATTATGGTTAATTTCAGAATGAACCACTGCAATTATGTTCAGAGCAGGACAATGACAAAGTATGATGATTTAAATAATGGCCAGATATAGAACTGAAAGGTAAAGTTTTGGTTGTTTAAATCTGCAATAAAACTGTCAACTTAAAAACCAATTTGATTGTATTTCTGCATATTGAAGGCATGGAAGATGACCTGTATATGTCTGTGATGCAACTACTTTTGTATGTATTATATATTGTAGTTTATGTCTTTTAACTTGTGTTGTAATGGTTTGTTAACTGATCAACAATAAACTAAACTTGAACTATTATTCCTAAGCCCATTTACTGTTCTTTTTCTTTTAAAATTGTATTGCTTAGTCCGTATTTATGTTTTGGGGGGGGTTTTCTTTACAAAGTGCATCACACATTTCTCCAAGTTAAATCGCATACATCACCTATAAGCCCAGGTAGTTATATGATCTAGGTCATACTGTGTGCTGTTTATCTCTTCTATATTTCTACTTGGGCCTCCTAATTTAGTATTGTCAGTATATTTTGTGATCCAATTTTCTACTGACATTACTAATATCTGAGTTAAAATAAAAACTTAGAAATGCACTGGTCCCAGCACTGAACCCTGGGGCACCCCACTCATAACCTCCCCCACCTTGGACAAGTAACCATTTATAATTGGGCCTAATTTTAAAAGGGGTTGCGATTACCATCCACAGGGGACTTGCAGCCTGGCGTTTGATGCAAGTGGCGACTTGCATCAAATGGGGAAGTTTGCGATTTTCCAAAAGTCGGCTGCCACAAGTCCTAAACGCAGCAAAGTTGACCAGCCCCCCTTGTTCAACTTTTACATTCATGGGGTAATACCTATCTTATGTCGCGCTAAACCTTTGGTGCAAGCTATAAAGTGGAAAATTGTTGCAACTGTGCCAGCTCTTCTAAAATCAGGCCAAACTCATCAGGGGGTTTTGGCACAGCTGCATTAAACTTTGCAGTGGATGCAGGAATTGACGCAAGCCCTGCGTCCATCTTGTAAAATCGGGCCTGTTTTGTAACCAGTTTGAGACCCATTTGGCTATGTTATTATTAATGTTCAATGGTGATAATTTTTCAGTTATTGCCCAGTGTGATACAAAGTCAAATGCCTTACAGCAATCTAAAAAGACAACATCAACTGGTATATTTTTATCAAGGGCATGACCTACTTTGTTATAAAAACACAACAGATTTGTAGTACAGGATTTTCCTCTAGTAATAACATGTTGTTCCATGTCCGTAAGTGTTTTGTACCATTACCCTTGATAATGGACTCCAAAATCTTGCATGGTTCTGAGGTTAAGCTCATTGGATGATAATTTTTAACCTCCTGCTTGTTTCCTTTTTTGTGTGTTGGAACTACCAATACTGTCCCCCAGTCTTATGGGACTATGTCTTTCATAAATGTTTTGCAAAAATAATTTTAGGGGTCTCAGTATGATTCCCCCATGATCTTATGAATTTTTGCTGATATATTATCAGATCCTGGTGCAATGTTTAGTTTTAACTTGTTTAATTTTTCCCAGATCTATTCTTCACTTACAGTAATTTTATTTCCAATATTGTTATTTTGGTGGACAATTGGAAATTTATTTTTGGCGAACACTTTACAAAAACTAACTAACTGAATGTATCAGCCATAATTTTGGGGGTTGTGATGGTACTATCGTTATGTATTACTGAATTTAGTTTGCTATCTGATTTTCTTAATGAATTAATGTAGCTGGAAAACAGTTTTGTATTTTCTTTTGTAACATGGCTGAGGAAAATAGTAGAGCTGTACTGGGTGAAAGCCGTCAGGTGATCATGGATTAATTCTCAATTATTCCACAGGTGCTCCTGCAGTACACAGACCAGCCACAGGTGAGTAGTACAGCACAGAGAGCTTGGCACACACCCCATCATACTCTATTTATTTATTTAATTTATTTATTGAATTGTTTCACCAGGAAAGATGCTTGTCTCCCAGTGTGACCTGGGGGGGGGGGTTACAGTGGGAGGATAACACGCAGGTTATCAATCGACAAGCAAAAACTGGTAGACAAACGTGAGGATGAGGTCACATTAGGCTACACATTGGTTACAGTCAATCACAGGGAGAATACATATCACAGGGCATTCATACATAGAGTGCAGGTACATGAGGCAAATAATGCATAGCAACTGATTTCTAAATAGGACAGGACAGGAAGACAGGAAACAAGACTAGACAAGCAAGTGCCATGGTTGGTAAGAAATAAGCCAGCTTCCAACATGTGAAGGTGCCGCTGGTCTGGCAGTTGGGTATTTGGGATGGGGGGGCGTACTTGAAGGCATCAAGTGTAGGAGCAATTTACCATGAAGTAGTTTGCCAGTGTGGTTGATAGGGAGTGGGAAGAAGAGGAGTGGTGGATTTGAGGCAGGAGATCATTCCAGAGCTTCGGGAAGCAGTGTGAGAAGGCTGTTTGGCCAGCAGCGGTCTTACGTCTGGGGATTAGCAGTTGCCGGGAGTTAAAGGATCTAAGGGCATTAGGGGGGGAGGGGCAGACAGACGTAAGCAGGAGAGGTAGGAAGGAAGGGCACCAAGCCAGAACTTAGAGACAAATTTGGAGCAGTGTAGTAGGTGGCGGGTTTCAAAGGATGGGAGGGCGAGGGAGCGTTAGAGGTCTCAGTGATGGGTTCAGGGGGGACATCGAGAGAGAAACGACAAAAGGCATTGAAAAGGGGATCTAGTTTAGATAAGGTAGATTTAGGTATGGTAGTGTAGACAATGTTGCAGTAGTCTAAGGAAGGAAGGATCATCTTCTGTACTAGTTCCCGACTAATGGTTAAATGGAGACTACAGCAGTTCCTATACAGGGCACTAAGTTTTGGGTACAGTTTTTTTTATGATTGCATCAATGTGGTCACTGAAGGTAAAGTGATGGTCAAGCCATGCCCCCAGACAGCGGAAGGAGGCGATGTCCTCCAGAGTTGTCCTGTGCTGGGTGTGGAAGGAGGGGAGCCTGGATAGCTGCTGCCTTGTGCTGAAGGTCATGGTGACCGTTTTTTTAGTGTTGAGGGAGAGCTGGTGCGAACTGAACCAACGTTGTATTTTATTGAAATCGGACTAGAGATCGGATGCTACTTCTTGTTCTTGCTTGTCCATGCTTCTTCTGTTTTATTTTTAGGATAATTTGCATATAGTTGTTTCGTCTGATTAGTTTTCAAATACCCTTACTTAATTCACCATTTGGGTTTTACCCTAATGTTATCATATTTTTGATTCTCTTGATGTACTTGTCACATGTTGTTATTGTGGTATTTTTCATCAAATCACAGCTTTCTTCTGACTGACATTGGTTTTAAGCTGTTATCCCAGTCAATCTGAGTTACAGTTTCTTTTATTTTGGTGATGCCTGCTGTTTTAAATAGTCATATGTCTGTTACTCCATAAGCAACGTCTCTTTAGACTTTTATTTCAAAACATATACTGGAATGGTCACTGCATCCTAGGGGAGTATCAACACAGCAATTTGTTACATTTACACTTTCAGTGTCCACCACTATGTCAAATATATTCTCTTACCCCTCTCCCAGTACCTGATTTGATGTGCTGTTTTAGATTTAATTCCATACATGCTTGTAAAAATTGCGTGCTACATTTTGTGGTAGCCCTCCCTGTTGTCCAGTTTATATCCCTGCAGTTTAAATCACCTGTAAAAATAAAGTCTTCTAGCTCATTTACTATTTCTACTTGTTTTATTATTTCACTGTTGATTTCATTGCTAGAATCTGGCAGTCCGTAACAGAGACCCATCATTTTAATATCCCCCCATTGTTGTGGTCATTTTAAGACACAGTGGCCCAGATATTCAAACTGCGCCACAAAGAAGCGCAATAGCAGGAGTAGGTGCAAGTGCAGTGTGCCCATGCGCAACACGCGTGATATTCAAACACAGCGCAGGCCAAGGTGCACTTGCGCAACACAACTGAATATCGTGCCAACTGCACCATGGCGCAACCAGGGATGTGCAGTGGAGCAGGGTAGCAGTGCAGTAGTGCAACTAGGGATGCACAGGGACAGGATGCAGGGGTGCACCACCCATGGAAGACATGGGCAGAGGAGCACGCAGCAGACCAGACTCCTGCCCCCATGAACCGCACAACCTGAGGTGAGCTAGATGAACCACCAGCCCTTGAACACCAGCACCAAATCCACAGCCGGGGCATGGTGCCCCAGCACACCCCCTGGCAAGTTGTGACTGTAACACATGGAGGTCCGGCCACCCTATGCTACTCCATCCCACCAATGCAGAGTACACCCTGCACAGCGATCCCCAGACACCCTGCCCAGAAGCAGCGCCCAACAGTGCATGGCTCCGTATGCATGCCACCACCCCTACTGTGACAATGCAACCCTGTGCACCATGGAGCCATGCATGGAAGCCCCACTGTGAGCACCCCGCGGTGGCGGCAGCAACCACCAACACAACAACTGCAGACACATGTGCCATCCTACGGCCCCGAGGCACAACCGGAGATCGACCCTGCGTCGGCCAGTACCCACGTGACAGGGCCTATCCTGGACCCCACCACCAGCAGGAGAGCATGCCGCACACCAACCCAAGCACACACCCTGTCCCAGCACTGGCCCCAACAGCCAGCACAGACGCCAAAAGTGGTGCATGGAAGCATGCGCCACACAGGATGCAACACAGGGCACAGACAAACACCCACCCAGACCCAAGGACACCCCAACACAGGGACACAATAGCGGGGCAACAAACCCGCTGGCATGTGACCACAGCAGCCGTGTACCCACGGCCAGTACCCCTCCATGGCACAGGTGTACCAGCCACCCTGCGGATGCACCATGAATCCATCCGCCACCAGCATGCGTCCAGAGCACAAGTGACAGATATTCGAGCACAGACCCTGCAACAGACACCAGCAATGGCATGGAGGGGGGGACAACAACAGCAGAGGCCACAGCGCCACCCGAGACAGATGTGCACCATACCGGTGACAGGAGGGAATCCGCCATTGTGCCGGGTCAAGGGGGTGGCCAGCATGGACAGCCACGACTGACATGCCAGCAGACCGTGCATAGCACAAACATGCAAGGGTGTCAGCTGCACAGGCCATGGACATACTGACAGGGGTGCCATGGACACAGTGCAAGCACCGGAGACCACTGCACACAGGCATCCAGTGCACAGGAAACAACACACATACCACAGACAGTGACCAAGTCAAGTCCCCCACCCACACCATAGGCAGGTCCCTGCTAGACACACACACACACGCCCAGGCCTGTACCATCCCTGACACCATGCACACCACTGCAGCCAAGCACCATTAGCCCGCTGCAAATCAGAGACCACCACAGTTGTCATAACAAAATGTATATATTAAACAAAATTCAATCACAAAACTTATGTACAACTATATTCGGGGGGGGAGGACCACAAATCAGGTGGGGGCAGGGGTGAACAAATGGGAGAGGGAAAAAGGGGTGTGAGGGTGAGTCCGGGGGGGAATTCAATAAGGGGGCATAGAGGGCCTATCGCCTGCCCCTCTCCCCACTTCTGTGCCTTCTCCTTCCTCCGTGGCGCCGTACCCCGTCCTGCTCCATCCTTTGCAGGATCTCTAGGGTGGCTCTGGTGAGCTGCAGCAGCTCCTGCACCCCTCTCTCCAGCGCCATCCAGCATTGTCCACCTAGGACAAGGGAGCAGAGTCAATACGCGTGAGTGTGCAGACCTCTGCAGCCCACCCATTGTGCATGGTACACAGCCGTGGGCCACATCCCTGTGATGGCATGTGACCACCCACATGACTGTGCCCACAAGATCCACCTACCCAGGCACCCACAGCCATGCGGACCACTGCACACCCCCACCACCCATGTCCTGCACAGCACCACCATGGCTGTACAGTGACATGGCTATGCGGTGCGAAGGCAATGGCACAGTCATGTACCCAGTGCACGCATGGACCACCAGCGATGCCCACCCACACATGCAGTGCCACAGGACAGTGCTGAGTGCACCGTGTGGCGTGCACAGCGATGGGGCCAAGTGCTGGTGCCCATGTCCCGCAGCCAACCCTGCAACACAGCATGCACAGATGTAAGGGGAAAAAAGGCACTCGACTGCATCCAGGCCAGCTGGGTGCTGCTGGCCCACGGCCCCCCCTCCACGACCCTGTTGCAGTGCACCAGCCCTGTCCCTCTCTGCTCAGACTTCCCCCACCCTATGGTGCTCCTCTGGGCCCAGGGTGCAACCACGGAGAGGGGAACATCAGTACAAATCAGTAGCAAAGCCCCCCCCAGTGTGTGCGTTCCCGCACAGCCCAGCCATGCCGCAACACTACCACCACCACCCCCACTAGACGGCCCTCACCTCTCTGCGGGGTGGACAAATGCACACTGCGATACCCGGATGGATGGACGCTACCAGTGTATGGATGGAGCACCTACCTGGCCGCGGCACGGTGCCTCGCCGGGCGCGTGCCTGCAGACTCCCCAGTCTGTCCGGGTCCCTCCGCCAGAGGTCTCCATACCAGTGGCGACACTGCTTACCAGACCGGGCAATACCAGTGGCCTCCTCCATGCCCTCAGCAACCTCCTCCCACACGGCGCTGCGTGGCCTGTTGAGTGGGTCCTGGCCAAACAGGAACCCAGCATGGGGCTCAACAATGGCCACAAGGTTTGCCAGCTCTACTGCACTCCACTGCTGAGCTCACCTGCGTGACATCCTTCTGTGAGTACAGATGACAAAATGGCGCTCTGTAGCACACGTTCCCCATGTTTGGAGGCTGCATGGTACAGCGCTGCCATTCCCCATCGTGCTGTCACCGAACTGTGCGATAGGGGTGCACCCATGTGGACACAAGGCGCCTAGGGGGCAAAGGTCGACCGCAGGGTCAAGGGTCTGTCCACGCACGGAGTGCCACAGCGCTATTGGGACTCTGTGTGTGTGACACCCTGCAGTGGCCTACCGCGCTGTGCCTCCATGGCACCTACGTCACACATGGGCATGAGCGCCACATGGGCGAACCACGCACTAGCACCACTGGCAAAGTGGTGGCCATGCCCTGCACTGCCTCCCGCACACAGCACATCATCAGCGTGGCACGCGTCAGCGTCAGCACCCCAGATATGCACCGTGCAGTGCCTACTGTGCACATCACAGAGCTGCACCATAGCCTGAGCACACTCAACAACATTGTGCAAGGCGCAACAGCGCAATATTCAGCCAGCATATGCAGATCAGCTCATCACCAATTCCATGGCGCAACCACTGCATTAGCATCCACTTAAAGTTGCGTCTCACCTCATTTGCATGTGTTGTGCTTTATAAATGCGACATGGGGCTGCAGAGGACATAGTCTGGTATTGCAGTCTATTGTGGTGGGTTGCATGCTGTTGGGATGTGTGGACTGTGGTTTGTGAGGGCTGAATGGCACTGTACATTCAAAGGTAACACCTGTCATTCCCACAGACTCGATTATGACCGAACAAGAGGATGAGGAGGAACAGGGACGGGGAGAAAGAGGAGGCCCAACTTCACCCGGGCTGAATCAGATGCCCTGTTCGAGGCATATCTCGACAGAGAACTGCTGCTCAGCAGACAGTGGGGAATGCTACAGACCCATGCTGCGGCATGGGGTGAGGTGGCACATGCCATGAACCAGCATGGCAGCCACCAGCAGTCCATGCAGGAGTGTAAAAAGAAGGTCGGCATGGACAGGAGGAGGATAAAGGATGAGGTGGCTGCCATCAGGGCAGCACGTGCTGCCACCAGTGGTGGACAGCCAGATGTGCTATGCCTGATGCCACAGGAGGAGTCGGTGGCAGGCAGCATGCGGTGTTGTGCCATGGAGGACGTTCCTGGTGGTGGCTTCCAGTTGGGTGGCAGACCATCACTGCATGGTAGGTTCTCTGCTGTCACTGTGTGGGTGGTGGGGGGAATGCCACAGGGCAGGGCAGAGACAATAATGCTACTGTGTTCTCTTACAGCTCCTGAGCATCTACATGGGTCAACAGTGGTGGGTGTGTCCACCGAGGGTGATGCCCTGGACACGGATGAACACCCATCCACCTCCACAGGTGTCCGAGGGACCAGAACAGTGCATACCTGCCTGTCTGTCCGGACTGAAGATGGTGGTGCGGGTGCAGACGAGGCCCTGCCTGTGTCCAAGCATGACAATGCCCACGGAGTCCAGTGTGCTGGGACACGGATTGGTGCCGGATCCGGCACCAAGGATGATGGATCACATGTCCAGGACCGTGATACATGTGGGACCTGGGATGGTCCAGCGGCAGGAAGCGCGACAGGCGTGGCCGTGGGTGGACTGCTGTGGAGGCCTGTGACAACACAGTCTAGCCTGTGCCTGTATGCCCAAGTGGGGCAGCACTGGTGTGCGTCCAGGTTGGTGGGGCTGTTGCGGTCACTGCAGTGACACCGGTGAGCCCTGGCAATCAGCAGCCGGAGGGGCAGTGCCAGCAGTCGGCCAATGGTGACGGGGGACAGTGTCAGGGGGCGGTGGCAGTGCACCGCGTGTGGACGTGCCCCGGCATGGCTCTGGTGTGCAGCACCCATCGTCAAGGGGTGCTGCCCAGCAGGCCCAGGAACACCACGAGGGACAGCATGCCAGACCGGCGGATGACCTTTTTGACGAGCACAGCCATCTACTCCAGGCTTCAGTGGATCAGCAGTAGCAGCTTGTGACTGCGGTGGATGCACTCAGTGCGGTTCTGTGCCAGGCAGAGGAGCAGCGCAGCAGAGACCATGGTCTGCTCCTGTCAGAGATGGCCCGGCAGCGGAAGGATGTGACCACTGCCGTTGACAGGCAGACACATGCATTCACAGCTGTCATGGCCACACTGGGCACCCAGTTCGGTGCCCATGCACCGCAGACACTGCGTAGTGTCATGTCCACCCCACGTTCCCGGCACCGTGCGACACCTGCTATGTCGACACCGGGTTCGGCTGTGGGCATACCGAGCACACCTGGCGTGGGCATGTTTGGTGAGCTGCAGACCCCTGCATGAACATGGTTGCGTTCACGCAGCGTCATCCCTGGGGGACCATCAGTGCCACCCCATGAGGCCAATGGTCAGCCTGGCAGGTCTCGGTGGGGCCACCCACGCATCCGTGGTGGCCGTGGCACTGTGCCGCATGACTGACCTGTCCCCCACCATGGCCACTGTCTGCCACTGCCCCATGTGCAGTGTGGTGTGCATCATGCGATGCACAGGTGGGGTACCCGGCCCTGCATACACACGGTCCCTGTGCACACCCTCCTGGCTGCTGGCCACTGTGGTGTATGCATGATGATGCCTGCATTGTGCTGTCTGCCAGTGTGCAATGGTGCCCAGCGTCTGAGGCACGCACAATGACGGCCACTGGGCATGGTCGTGTGTGGACCTGTGTGGGAGTAGAGGTGGCATTTGTGGTTGGCGTGCCGTCTACCCCTTGTGCATGTCTTGTGGTGTGTGTGTGTGCACGTGTTGTGTTCAGCCCTGCCCATCCCTGATGCCGTGTGTGGTGCCACACTCAGACTCATTCCCTTACCACCATCCGCCCTGGGGTTCATCCCTGCCTGTCTGTGGGCTGTGCCCATGCCATTAGTGGTTGCACATGGCCCCGTGACCTACCTGTGTTGACCAAAGTGCTCTTCTGTGATGGTGTCCCAGTGCAGCTGTGACATCCGGATCAGGCGGGGGTCCCTTCACCCAGGGGGTGGCTGCCCATCACCGTCTGGACCGGCGTCCTCATTGTCCCCACCACTGTTCCCCTCTTCGACCTCTATGGCTATCCCAAAGTCATTGGCCATGTTGTGCAGGATACAGCAGGCCAGGAATAGCCTGCAGGCCTTCGAGGGGCTGTACTGAAGGGCACCACCAGATGTGTCCAGGCACCGGAAACGTGCCTTCAGCATCCCGAACACCCGCTCGATGAAATTCTGTGTTGTGGCATGTGTCTCATTGTACCGTAGCTGCGATGAGGTCCTGGGGCACCGGTATGGTGTGAGCAACCAGGGACAGAGTGGGAAGCCACTGTCACCTGTGTGTAGAGGGTGGACATTAGTATGGTGGTCTGCATCACTTTGCCATGGGCTGACAAGGCCGGTACCCATGGCACCTCTGACTATGCACCCCCCCACGTCTGCTCATGTCGTCCTGCATGATATGCATACTCACCCACTAGGTGGCCAGTGGGGATGTCCCCACTCTCAAATCTGTGGCACAGTGTGGACTGGTGCCAGATGAAGGCATCATGTGCTCCCCCAGGGTGCATGGCACAGACATTGGTTATGGGCCCCCTGGCATCGCACACCACCTGGCAGTTGATCCTGGCATACCCCTTCCGGTTGATGTAGGACACACCATCCAGGCCAGGCGGCATGCAGATGGTCACATGGGTGCAGTCAATGGCCCCAAGTACACCAGGCAACCGTGCTACTCTGTGGAACTCTTGTATGTGTGTTGTGCGCTCCGCCTGTGTGCTGGGGAAATGGATGTACTCCGCAGCATGTGGCAGCAGTGCGCTGAGGAATTGTGTGAGTAGGCATGACGTGGCCAACTGGGTTATGCCTGTTGTGTCCCCTGTTGGTCTCTGGAAGGTGCCCATGGTCAAGCAGGCACATGATGGCTGTCACCTTCATCTCCATTGACAGAGCTTGGCTCCATCCTGTGGGTGCCTGCATCTCATCACTGCACAGCTCACAGAGTCGCCTCAGGATTACCCGGTTCAGGCAGTACCAGCCCACAATCTCTGTGTCAGAGTAGTGTTTGAAGGTGGTGCAGGCTCGGTACTGCCTGTTCTGGGCGTACCCTGTGCCCCCCTGCTGCCTGCCTTCTCACACCCCTCATTACCGCCTCCATCTGGAAGGTGGTGCTGGCCATGTCCCTGGCTGGTGTTCCCCCCCAGCGGCTGTTATCCCATTCCCCGCTGTCCATTTATGATGCTCCCCCTGCACTGGGTACATCTCCGGCCTTTGGCTGTGGCTGTCCTGATTACTGCCACTGCCCTCAGTCCACTGTGGCACTACACTTACAATCCTGCACAGTGGCACAGGCTCCCCACTCCTATCCTGTTCCTGGTTAACTTCAGGTGTGCCCTGTCCTGCTCCTGCCCAGTCCTGCTCACTGCTACCCTCTGCCTTGTGCCTGTCAGCTCACTCCCACCTGTGGCTTCCATGTAGCATTCTTGTGCCCCTCTCTTGATCCTTTTTATTTTGGATAATTTCCGTGGTCGCGCAACTTCCGTTAGCTCCCCTATTGCGCATGGCGCATGCTTTTGAATATCGCACTGCACATGTTATTCATGGTTCCATCCCCAACGATTACGCATGCATTCATTACTATTACGCTCTTGCGCATTGCAACTTGCATGGTGCAGCTGCCTCCCACTGAATATCACACAATGGCGCATTTCCGTACTTGCGCTGGTGCATCCCTGTTGTGCATGGCACATCCCTTTTGAATATCTGGGCCAGTGTTTCTGTGGATATGCTGGAATCTTTTATTTTAGTTGAAATATCAGATACTGAAATTGTTAAGAGTTGATATCCATTTATATGTTCACCCCATTCTTTACCAAGGACTCACAAGACTCTGTTATAATATCTATGTTCCCCTTGGTGGCCATTGGTGCCTCTAGTTCATTTATTTTATTATTCAGACTTCTTGCATTACAAAGAAGACATTTTAGTATTGTCGCTGTTTCCTTGGACTTCAGCTTAAACCTTGCATTTTCTTTATTTGGATTATTTGTCATACTGGCACTCCCTTCCCCTTTCTTAATCAGTTTAAATTTACTCTTTCTAACTCTGCTTTGAATTTGGTCCCAAGTACTGTTGTACCAGCTACATTCAAATGGAGGTCCTCCTTGTGGAACAGAGTATTTTGATTTATAAATAAATTCCATTTATCTACTAATTTGCAATTTTTTTTTACTCCATTTTTTTAGTCATGCACGTATGCTACAGATTGTTTTATTTTTCTCCCTGTGCCCCCGTGCTATAGGCAATACTCCTGATATTAACAGTTTATCCCCCGTTTTCTATGTCCTTCCCCAGTTCCATTATTTAATGGCATATATCTTTCTCATGATCAGCCCCTCCATAATATTTGCCGACATACACTACAACCATTGGATTGTTGTCACAATTTTTCAGTACTTTAGGGATACATCTTTTAATATCTTGAGTTTTTGCTCCAGGGAAACAGGACACCATTCTATTTTCCATATTGGGGGCACAAGTTATAGAATTGCAGTGTTTAATTATGGAATCTCCTAGAACTACAATTTGTCTTTTTGTTGATGCATGTCTATCTGGGTATGTTGAGCCACACCCTCCACATTTTACTCTGTTTGTGTTAGAAGCTCAAATTGATTTTTTAACTCAGTGCCATTTTTACTTCCAAATTCTGCCCTTTTACCTTTCTTTGTCTTTGTTTTTTTCTTAACTATACACCAGTCCTCTGTGTCAGACTTTTTAAGGTCTTCCCTACCCCTTCGGTTTCTTAATTCACCATTTCCTGCACCATTTTCTTCCTCCTCTTCCTCTCTAGATCTCTTTTTTCCCCTCTGTGCCGTGTAGTTTCTGTTTGATTTTCACTCATTAGTACATTCTCATTCTCTCTAACAAATGAATCAGTTTTTTTAATGTAAATTATGTTTTGTAGTTCTCTGTAAAATATTATTCTTTTGGGTTGTAATTCATGGTATGTAGTGCATTTGTTACATATGAACTGTTCTATGTTATCTGTATCAGGTTTAACACAATAAGTTTAATACATCTCCAGTAAGAGTTATACTTCTGCCCTTACCTGTACTGTGATACACGTGAGAGATTTTCAATGTATCACACAAAGGAACTAGGCCTCCTTCCCAACTGATGCCAGCAGATACACTTGCCTCTGCCCACATTGACTCCACACATGCTCAGCTTCACGTGCTAGTGGCTGAGCTTAAGTAGGGTAGGGTACTGGAAGTCCATAGGTCACAAGTGCTGTGGTGTGTGTGTACAAACTTAAAATCATAGTTTGACTTAATGCTTAAAATGATCTCTTCCCCTTCTGTGAGCCTTGCTCTGCCCCACAAATACTGATAAAGTGTCCCCTACACAACTTTGCATTCACTCATTTGTAGTTTCCCCAGTGCTGCTGGGGAAAACTATATTACCCAGTACACCCATGGTAGGTTGCTAGGACAACCACCAAACAGCCCAAGCAGTAGTTTATACAACTAATATACATGATATCTTCTCTTGGCTTTTGGTGGTGTGTTTTTTTTTACCCTGTTTTCTTTTCTTTTCTTTTTTGTATATTATTCTAACACACAAGCACTCTCACAGGAATATTTGAGGTAGGGTTATGCACACAGCACAACTGTAGCAATCTAGTCTGCATCAAGGGTTTTTATGGTAACCGGGAACCTCAAGAGGTTTGTCTATGTATGGATGCTCATACATAGAAACACAGAAGCATAGAAGATGATGGCAGAAGGGGACCTGTGGTCCATCAAGTCTGCCCAAGCGAGGTATTCTGGGACCTATTGTGCATCGGTGTTCTGTCCTCCTAGACACCCAGCCTAGCCCTTGCCAGTGCCATGTGTTTGTTCCCAATACTTGTCCCACCCATGCTTAAAGCTTGATACTGACTTTGCAGCCACCACCTCGGGGGTTAATCTAGTCCAAGGTTCCACCACCCTCTCTGTGAAGTACTACTTTCTGATGTCCCTCTTGAACACTCCCCCTTTTTAATTTCCACTCGTGCCCTCTTGTACTAGAATTGACATTCCTGGTAAAAAGCTGTACTTCTGGCACCTTGTTGATGCCTTTAAGGAACTTGAAGGTCTCAATTATATCCTCCCTCTCACTCCTATTCTCTAGTGAGTACAATTTCAGAGCCCTAAGCCTCTCTTCACTGGTGATTTCCTGAAGACCATGTGTAATTTTTGTTGCCCTTCTCTGCACCACTTCCAATCTATCAAAGTCCTTTCTTAGGTGAGCCCTCCAGAATTGGACACAGTACTCCAGATGAGGCCTCAATAATGACTGGTAAAGTGGTAGTATCACCTCCCCATCCCTGCTGTTTATCCCCTGCCAATGAATCCTAACACCCTGTAAGCCCTGCTATAAGCCTTATTGCACTGACTTTGCTGCTTGAGGTCATCCCTAATGATGGCTCCCAAATCACATTTCTCAGCAGAAGAGCTCAGCTGGACTCCCTTTAGCCAGTATTCTTCCTTGGGGTTGGCCCTACCTAGGTGCATCGCTTTACACTTCTTAGCACTGAAGTTTAATTGCCATATTTGTGGCCACCTTTTCAACTTCTTTAGGTCTTCCTGCAGTTGTCTGACTCCCTCCGTACTATCCACACTTCCGCTGAGTTTCATGTTGTCTGCAAACAGGTCGATGTTGCCAGTTATGCCCTTGCTGATGTCACTAACGAATACACTGAAGAGGACTGGCCCCTGGACCGACCCCTGAAGCACCCCACTAGTGACCTGCCTCTCATTAGATTTCACCCCCTTTACTACCACCCTTTGTTTTCTGTCCCTCAGTCAATTCTGTACCCACTTTACTATCTGTTCTGCAACTCCAAGGTCTTCTAGCTTTTTAAGAGGCGTCTATGTGTGACTGTGTAACATGCCTTACTGAAGTCAAAGTAAAGCAAGTCCACTGCATGACCCCTGTCCAAGTCCTTGGTCACTTCGTCAAAGAATGTAATAAGGTTCGTTTGACATGACCTGCCCATCACAAACCTGTGTTGTTTGTAGTTCTGGAGGTGATTTACTTCAAGGTATTCCACTAGATCTTGCTTGACAAGGGCCTCCATAAGTTTACACACTACTGATGTGAGGCTGACTGGCCTACAGTTACCTGTATCTTCCCTGTCTCCACTCCTGTGCAGTGGCACCATATCAGCCTCCCTCCAGTCACCTGGAACTACCCCTGACTCCAGTGACCTGTTGAATAGGTGCGTGAGAGGTGCTGCCAGCTCTTCTGCAAGCTCCCTGAGCACTCTAGCGTATAAACCATCAGGGCCAAGGGCCCTTGTTGGGTCTGATGTCTGAAAGGCCCTTCCTGACCTTGTCTGTGGGGATTTCCTGGGTGTACATTCTCTGAAACTCTCTGGTCTCAGCTTTGATACTGTTGTCTGGTAGTGGACCTTGATCCTCCCTCGTGAATACCAAGCAAAAATATTCATTTATGGCCTCAGCTTTTTGTCCACTGTCCTCCAGAGTCTCATCCTCCACTTTTAACTCTACAATTCCTCCCCCTTATTTTCTTTTTTTGCTGATATAGCAGAAAAAGATTTTCTTCCCTGATTTGGCTCCACGAGCAATTTGCAGCTCTTTTGCCGCCTTGGCATCCCTCACTATTTTACTGGCCTCCTTACTTTTCTGAGTGTAATCCTCCTACTCTCTGTCCCCTTTATATTGTCTGAACCATTTGTATGCATTCTATTTGGCCCTGACTGCCTCTCTTACTGGATGGGAGAACCACTGTGGTCTTTTAAACCTATTTTTCTTTGTTGTAGTCCTGATGCAGAGTCGTGTTGCCTCTAGAACGGTATCCCTAATATCTTTCCATATTTTCTCCACTTCTGGCTTGTCTCTGATGTTAACTTATCCCTCACTACAGGGGCAGCCATATTCAGGCAGATCTTCTGGACATGGAGGTGCTGCCCTATCTGCATGCATCTTTTTGGACTGCGGGATGAGGTAGCTAGACTCAGAGCGGAAGTAAACTGGGTCAGGAGTACCATCACCACTATCCAGAGACCACCCAGTCCAATGCCGCTGCCTCGAAGGATGCCGAGAACGAGGAGCACTTGGATGACAGTGGGCTCAGGACGGGTTAAGACAGTCAGGCAGAGGCACATCCCAGATCCTATTCCACTCAAGAACTTATATGCCACACTGGCAAATGGGGCAACCAAATAGAGGTACCCAGAGAAGTGGAAGGAAAGGATGTGGAGGTTAGCCGAGGAGGTGACCTCAGCGGGGAGAGCAGTGGACCCCAGAGGAGGAGGAAGTGAATCCTGGTGGGGGACTCCATCATAAGAGGGATCCAGCTAGGAATACAGGAGGGGGAGGGGAAGGACAGGGAGGTGAGGTGCCTACCAGGTGCCACGGCATGGAGGGATGGAAGGAAGATCCTGGGGATTGCTGGGAAGGCAAGATGGAAGGGTGAGCTGGATGTCATTATCCACCTAGGTACTAATGACCTGGCAAATGGGGAGCCAAAGGAAGTTCAGGAAGTGTTTAGGAAATTGGGGAGGGGTCTCAAGCAAGTAGCTACTTCTGTCACCTTCTCAGAAGTACTACCTGCGAGAGGCATGGGACAGCATAGGGGTGCATGCACCAGGACCTTAAACTCATGGTTGAAGAACTGGTGCTGTGAGGAAGGGTTTGGATTCATTGGTGACTGGGGACCCACCTGGAGGGATGGAGGTTTGTTCAAGCCTGATGGCCTGCATCCATCCTAGAGGGGAAACCAAGCACTCAATGATAAGTTTAAATGCTACATTGACAAGCATTTAAACTAGCCGGGGGGGGTGGCAGGCCAGCAAGGAGGTACCCCATTGCCCACCCCCACAGCTAGCAGTGGAACCAGTGAACCAGAGGTGGATATCTCAACAAAGCAGTGTGCAAAAGATGGAGATTAGTGCCCAAGAGGTGGATAGGCAGAAAAGGGGCAAGAATCAGCAGAAGGGCAGACAGCAAGGAGAACCAGGGATAAAGGACAACCAAGGAAGGGGCTGGAGTAGAACAGCGAAACAGTCTAGGGAGGTCAAATCATGGAAAGCCATGTGTGCAAATGCCAGGAGACTTAGCAACAAGATGGAGGATCTGGAGCCTGTCATGGTGCAGTCAGACCTGGACATTGTGAACATCACAGAAACCTGGTGCAATGATAACCATGACTGGGAGATGGCCATTCCTGGTTACAACATATTCAGAAGACACTGGGCAGGTAGGAAGGGGAGAAGGAGTGGCACTGTATGTGAAAAATGACATAAGGGCCACAGAGATCCAGGAGGAACAAAATAGGGGAGAGATACTGTGGGTTAAGCTGGAAAGGAAAATGGGGCCAGCCATCCACACAGGTGTGGTCTATAGACCACCAGCCCAGGAGGAAGAAACAGATAGGGAGCTGATGCTAGCCATCCAAAGGATGGCAGACAAGGGTGAGGTAGTACTGCTTGGAGACTTCAATATTCCAGACGTGGACTGGAGCATCCCAGCAGCAGCATCAACTAGCAACAGATTTATCCTGGACTCCCTTCAGGGTGTCTTCCTCAAGCAACTGGTCATGGAACCAACTCAGCAGAAGGCAATACTGGACCTTGTGCTCACAAACAGGGACAGTGTGATGGGGGTAACAGTGGGGGAGCACCTGGGGAACAGTGACCACCAGTCATTGTGGTTTGAAATCACAGAAGGAGCAGAACCAAACCACACAAAAACACGTATCCTGGATTTTAGGGGGGCAGACTTTGGGAAAATGGGGAGATACTTGAAAGAGGCATTAAGGGGGAATGGGGCAGGAATCAGGGGTTGAGGAACAGTGGGCAGTATTTAAAACGGGGATTACAAGAGCAACAGAATTATGCATTAAGCAGGTTAGCAAGAGGAAAAGGAAGAGGAGGCCATTATGGTTTTCCAAAGAGGTAGCAAAGAAAGTGAAAGCCAAAAAGATTGCATTCAGGCAATACAAAAAGACACAGGCAGAAGGGGATAGGGAGAAGTACCAGGAGAAGCAAAGGGAGGCAGGGAGATCAGCAAGGGAAGCCAAAGCTCAGACAGAAGAGCACATTGCAAAATCAGTGGGTAGAGGGGACAAAACCTTTTACAGGTACATAAGTGAAAAAAGAAAGGCAAAGTGAGGGATAGCGAGACTGAAGGGGGGAGGATGGGAGCCGCTTGGAGGATGACAACAGTAAAGCTGACATACTGAACAGGTATTTCTGCTCAGTCTTTACTGAGGAAGAGGAAGCTAATGGGTCTGAAGGGAGTACAAGGGGTGAGAATGGTGTAGAAATGGACACAAGTCCCTTTACACGAGAAAGGGTCCTGAAAGAACTGGAAGTAATAAGAGTTGATAAAGCAATGGGGCCAGATGGGGTGCACCCCAGGGTCCTTAAAGAACTCAGAGAGGTGGTGGCTGAACCTCTGGCTATCCTGTTTAGCCAATCACTGGAAACAGGGGAAGTACCCAAAGACTGGAGGACAGCAGATGTAGTCCCCTTATACAAAAGTGGGAACAAAGAGGAAGCAGGGAACTACAGACCAGTCAGCCTCACCTCGGTAGTGGGGAAGATCATGGAAGCAGTACTGAAGGAGAGACTGGTGGAATATCTGGTTGTCAATGGACTGCAGGATCCAAGGCAGCATGGTTTCGTCAGGGGGAGGTCATGTCAGACCAACCTCATTGAATTTTTTGACTGGGTGACTAGGGAGGTGGATCAGGGGAGGGCAGTGGACATGGCTTATCTGGACTTCAGCAAGGCCTTTGACACTGTGCCACATAGAAGACTATTACACAAACTAGGGAACATGGGTTTGGGCAGGACAGTAGTGTGGTGGGTAGATAACTGGATGGCCGGCAGGACACAGAGGGTGGTGGTAAATGGCTGTCACTCGACAGAGGGAAGAGTGACCAGTGGGGTACCACAGGATCAGTGCTGGGACCGGTCCTATTCAACATCTTCATCAGTGACATTGCACAGGACCTAGAAGGCAGAATTTCACTGTTCGCTGATGACACAAAGCTCTGTAACAGAGTAGGCACACCAGAGGGTGTAGACAGAATGAGAAGGGACCTGCAGAAATTTGAAGAATGGTCAGGGGTTTGGCAGTTGAAATTCAATGCAAAGAAGTACAAGATAATGCATATGGGGCACAAAAACCCTGGCACAATATATCAGTTGGGGGGGGGAGTGAGGATATAGCATGCACCAAGCAGGAAAGAGATCTTGGGGTTATCATCTCTGATGACCTCAAGGTAGGGAAACAGTGTGACAAGACAGCAGGTAAGGCAAATAGGATGCTGGGATGCATAATCAGATGCATCACCAGCAGGAAAAGGGAGGTCATGATTCTACTATACAAGACACTAGTGAGGCCCCACCTGGAGTACAGTGTACAGTTCTGGAGACCTTACCTACGTAAGGACATAGACAGGGTAGAGAAGGTTCAGAGGAGGGCAACAAAGATGGTACATGGATTGCATCACAAGTCCTATGAGGACAGGTTAAAGGAACTGAATATGTACTCCCTGGAGGAGAGGAGGGAGAGAGGGGAGATGATAGAGACATACAAGTATCTTACAGGGAGGAACAGGGTGCAAGAGTACACTATTTTTAAGTGAAAAAGATGTTCCAGGACTAGAGGGCATGGGATGAAGTTGGAGGGAGGACGATTCAGAGGAAATGTGAGGAAGAATTTCTTCACAGAACAGGTGGTGGACAAGTGGAACATCCTGCCTGAGGAAGTGGTGGGGGCTGAAACAATCACGGGATTTAAGAATGCATGGGATAGACATAAAGGAATTCTGGAGGTCAGGGGTAAGGGGCAACAAACTTCTAGGAAAACATAAACTGAAGTTACAAACTCAAATGGGCAGACTGAGTGGGCCATAGGCCCTTATCTGCCGACACTGTCTACATATCTATCTATGTACTTTCTGCCTCAATCTACATTATCTTTCACAGCATACGGCCATCCATGCCCATTTTAGACACTCCACTTCTCATTAGTGAACTGGGGGGTTGGGGGACTCACTGGCTCAAATTACTGATTCAGTATGCTGCAGCTTTTTCTGTAAGTTCAAATAAAAAAAAAACTTCCGGCTCAATTGGAAAGGGGACAGCAGTTTGTGGCAGCATTCTAAGTTGTTGTGCTGCAGTAGTTACATCACTACTGTAGCACAATATAATGATGTCACTACTGCTGCACAACATGCACATTCCAGGCATGGAATTCCATGCATAACAGAGTTCCACCATACACTCTGTAGAGAATACTGGCTGGGCAACTATGTACAATCAGTGTGTTCAGCCACAGAGGGGTTCTGATTCCCTCTGACCTCGAGAGCAAAGCTCAAGAGGTCTGTGGGAATCAGAACCCTGAGGTGGCAAAACACACCAGTTGTGCATAGAGTTGCACATCCAGTATTCTTTATAGTGTATGGTGCCCCTAAAAATAATCTAAATACAGTTTGATCACTTAGTGGGTTTTTTTTTCCATACAAAAAGAAATTGTTTGCTACTCTGTCTTATTCCAGGATTCAGGGCTGGTTGTTAGGGACATACTGTACCTACATCTATAATGCAGACTTCCATTGGCTGTCAATAGCGTTTGAGAGGGACTTTAAAAAAAAAAAAAAGAAACATGGCACCTGTGTTTCTTGTTTAGTGAGAAGATGCTTACTCGAGGATCAACATGTTATTTTGTGAGTAATTTTAAATATCTTGTTGATCCTGCACGTTTTTACATATCTTGTTGATCCTGCATCTGATTCATGAGCATGATCTTGCCACTGTAAAGTTTTATCTGGTTGATCTTGCAGTTTCTGTTGCCTCAGCTGTTTTTTAAAGTGTGTGGCTCATGCATGTTCTGAGTCAGCTGGAACACTGTTGTACCACAGGAGGGCACAATCGTGTTTCATGACCTTTGAACTGTGGTACAGCTGCATTTCAGCCACAATGGAAATCGGGTTGAAACAACGTTCCAGCATAAACTATAACAAATTAATCAGTGTTATAGATAACTATGTACTGATTACAAAAAAGTGGAGTTAGAACACAGCATCTGCCACAGCTGAACTCAGAGATGATTAAACAAATGAACCATATGGACAAGTTATGGAGCCAGTATAAGAAAAGTAATTCAAGTTGTGATCTTAATGCACATAGAATGTACCATAATATATGCAGAAATGAAATAAAGCAAGCTAAGCAAGTCTACTGGAAATAAAAACAGTTACAAGTATTACAAACCCAAGGACCTTCTGAAAACCCCCTTTAATTTTTCTGTAAGCCAACTAACAAAGGAGGACTGGATACGACTGTGTCGAAAAAACAAAATCCAAAGTGACAAAACAGTAATACCAGAGGGATTTAATGAATTCTTTACAAATAAGACCTGTTGTAAAAGTCGGATGAAACAAATACATCACAATAATGATACTGAGCTAAAATAATATAGTGGTAAAGACTTTAATTTCCTTAGAGTAACTGAGAAGGAGGTTAAAAAGCTCTTGTTAACACTGAAAGAAAATAAAGGAGCAGCGATAAATGGTCTTTACACAATGCTGTTCAAATTTGTGACAAGACATTGAACACAACCAGTGACATATCTGTTTAACTTGTCACTATGTACAAACATAGTTCCGAACTGCTGGAAAAATACCATACTAACACCAATTTTTAAATCTGGGGGTAAACTAGAACTACTAAATTATACACCAATACCAGTCCTTCCAGTTTTGTCAAAACTAGAAAGTTGCTTCTGAACAACTCACAAACAGGGTTGCCACCTATCAGTTCTTGTGCCCGATGATCCAGTTTTCAGGGTCTTTGTCCAGTGATCCAGTTTTGTTTAGAGAGAGTCAGGTTTTTGAGCCATTCCAAGTGCTCACATACTCTTAAAACAGATTGTGCTGTATTATTTCTTGTTTCAGCCGCATGTCTAGGTTACTTGCAAATACTTTACTGTTGCCAATGTAACCCTTTCTTTTGAAAGTAGCCAACATTGGAGGTGTAAAGTATGGCAATTAAGGCCCTTAGCAGTTACTCAAAGGAGAACTGTGCTGAATCTATACAAGTCATTTTTCCAGTAGAAATTTTGTTTTGTTTTTTTAATACTGGTTCAAATTCTGTTATTGCTCCAGCTGCACTGGATTTTAAGTTATCCCAGCTGATGTTTCTGATTTGTATGCTGCTGGTAAGAACCATTTTAGAACTGTATAATGAATTTTATGTCCCTAGCCTACTTTTCTTTTGTTGGCACAATGCATCCATATTCTAATACCAAACTATGTGGTTGTTAGGGACATAAACTACATTATACAGTTAACAGTTCAAAAATGGTACTTGCCACCAGATTATAAAGCAGAAAACACTCACTCAGATTACTAAAAAGCATGTATAGATGGAACAGTAACAGAATTTGAACCAATACTTAAACACCTTTTCTTATGATAAATGACTTGCAGGTTCAAAGCAGTTCTCCTTTAACTTAATTATTTCCACTCTGCATGTTAAAGTAGCACTGTAGGAAAGATGGGCAAAAGTCTGACCCTACCTCTTGTAACAGTGAAAGATTCAGGTACTTTACACTTTCATTTGCAGATCAACTTTTCCATCTCTACCAGAATTTAAGTATTTTAAATGTTTTAAATATAGAGGATAATATATACGGCCCACTGTGCACAACAAGACTATGCTTCCTTCGAGAGGCTGTCATAGGAAGGAAGCACAGCCTTGTCTGTGCACAGTGGCCCATACATTGTTTTTTATAGTATAGGGGCCACTGTGTATGGTTTTAAACTTTTTCTGTTGCCCCTCCCATATGTCTAAGAAATAACAAGTCAATGTATAAGAAACAGTAATTTATTAAACCTTTTTACACCAAGTATCATCCCCCCCCCATACCCATCACAGGTGATCAGTGCCAATCAGCAGAAATGTATTCAGAAAGCATATTTTACATTTCCGCACATTCAGACATTTAAAACAGGTTGGTAGCACCCATGCAATTCTTCTCTCCACCACGTGCGATTAGTGTTAAGTCCCTATTTCAAAGGAAGTCCCAACTTCAAAGAAAAGTTCAACTTTTTCAGCAGAAAAAAAAACAGAAGAATTAATCCAACTTTATTGTCTTCAGGCTTTGAAAGAAACACAGATGATGTTTTTTATTTTATTTATTTCATTCTAGGATTATAAACTTTAAGCTGAAAGCTCGTTTACAGAGGTACCGCATCAAAATTAAACAAGAAACAGTTAAAACATCATTTAAAAACATCACGATAATAGGCAAGTGTAGCAAATGTATTAGAACAATAAGCCTACAGGTTAGGTAGAGAGGACTCAAGGGTGTAGGTAACCAAGAGAGACTTGAGGTAGATAGGTAACCAGGGGAGAGATTGCAGTCTTAATATATTTCAAGCAGGGCAGGCACCCATTGTCAAAGTAGAGGGGGAGGTGGTGTAGAATGGAGACAAGGAGGATGAGTGTAAAGTTAAGGGGAGGGAAGGCAGGTATAGGAGGAGGGTTGTGCCCAATTATTAGAAAGGGTGGGACTTAGAGCATAGGACTGAGGGATGAGGGAGAAAGGATGAGCAAGAGGGGTGGAGTAGGTGGGGAGGGGGAAGGTATGCTAGTACAGAAGGGTAGGACATTCATCGAACTCAGTATGAAGGGAAGGGTGGAGTAAGAGCTTATATGTTTGATTGGGCAGGTACGGAGAGTGCTAAGCATGGGAAAATGGGAACTGTCAGGTGGTGCAGGCGCATATCTTTTGGCCAAGAAGGTGGGTGTAGAGATTAGCTTTGAAGGGTCCTAACTAGGGCTCAGTCAGGAGGTTATTTGGGAGAGAGTTGAGCAGGTTAGGGGCACGGAATCCAAATGATCTCTGACCTTGTGTTGTACGGCAGAAAGGAACCTTGAGAGGATTTTTGCATGATCCTCTATTTGGACGAGCAGGAGCAATGGGGAAGAGCATGGACTGTACACTGACTGGGGTCAGGCCTGGGGTAGCCTTTTTAGTCAGAAGGCAGATCTGATAGCGGATTCTGAGATCGAGGTCTAGCTAGCCCATGAGGGAGTATAGGTCACAGGTGCGGGTGAGGCGAGGAGCTCCTAGGAGAAGTCTGCAGGCTTTGTTGAGGGTTAGGGCTACTCTTTTTACAGCTGTGTTGGAGGCAGCACTATAAACAACGAGGCCATAGTCTATAGAGAAAGCTGAGCTACTTATGGCCAGTTTGAGGGCAGCTTCTGAGAGGCAAAGCCAGTATTTGTACAACTGTCCTATCTATCTGTTAGCTAACCTACAGACCTGGTCTATGTGTAAGGAATAAGAGAGGGGGCCATCCAGGGGTTACCCCAAGATGCCTGACATTTTTAACCATTTCTAGGCAGTCATTCTGTTTGTTACGGATGTCTAATGTGTACATTTTCGTCAGAGCTGATCACTCGCATCATTAGAAACTGACAGGGAAAAGACAATGAGCGAGAGAGAGCAAACAAAGCTAGTTATCAGCTGTGCACATGGTGGTTTAGAATAGAACTTTTGGTTGTGCTTGCAATTCAATGTTGTTTAGTTTAGTTTCCCAGGAAAAGACTCCATTGAACAAAACTCATTTACAAAAAGGTACTGAGTAGGACAGCATACCATATAATAATTGTTGATACAGTGAAAAAAACAAGGTAGGAAAAAGATACAGTACACTAACATATACAAAGTATTAGTACAATAAAGGTTGAGGAGTCAATGGCTATGAAGTACACAGCAAGCTTGACACATAAACATAGTATAGTTATAATCAGAGATCATAATTAAATGCATCCAATGGTTGTCTGACAGTAGAATTATATTCCAAAATAATAGTAGTATAAGAAATAATCATGTCTAATAACAGGATCATAGGCACAACTTAATCATATGAATAACCGCGCTACATAGAAACATAGACTTTGACGGCAGATAAGGACCGCTGGGCCCACCTAGTCTGCCCATTTCCCTACCTACAGGATAAGCTACAGATCCCATAACTAACAGCCTATTTCTTCTACCCCCAACAAGAATTGCCTTATGTCTGTCCCATGTATTCTTGAATTCTCCCACAGTTTTAGACCCACAACCTCATCAGGAAGGCTGTTCCATGCGTCCACCACCCTCTCTGTGAAAAAATTTCCTCACATTGCCCCTGAACCCCCCCCCCCATCTTTAAATTGTGTCACCTTGTTCTTGCACATCTCTTTTTCTGAAAGATGCTACCCTCTTGGACTTTGTTGATTTCACTGAGGTACTTAAAAGTTTCTATCATGTCCCCCCTTCCCTCCTTTCCTCAAGGGTATACATATTGAGCTCCTTTAGTCTCTCCTCGTATGGCTTCTCCTGCAGACCCTACACCATTTTAGTTGCCCTCCTCTGGACTGCTACATCCCAATTCATGTAATATGACATTTGCATGAGCATGTTTCTTTGTATATCTTTTTGTAGCATAGTAATGATGTACTCAAGAGGGTAGAACTACTTCTTGATGTCACTACTATACTACAACAGCTCTGGGATTGCTGTTGTTTTCTATCTATAACAGCACTCTTCCAAATACTATTCATTTTTTTTTGTTTGTTTGTTTGTTTTTATCACAAAATAGTATGGTCATTTCTTTTAGTTTTGAAATAGTACTGTGGAAATGAAAAGAAATTGGATCAAGAAAAGAAGTACACATAGGAAATAAACAAGTTGCTTATTATATACCCTTGTATACTATTTAATATGTATCCTTGTATACTCTTTATAATACATTTCCCTTGTCCCCCTCCCAGATCACATCTATAAATGAGATTTCCTTTATCTCTGTATATTTACCTGCTAAAACAATTTCAATAACTAAAATAAATAGGGTGGACCTAGAAAAGCAAGTTTAACAGGTACAGTATGTTGACATTTCTGTTGAACTACTGCATTAAGTATTGACTTTTACTGCTCCATTAAAGTTTTCACTGGCTGCTGGCCCACCAGCCCAAAGACAGGGCATCTGTCTGTGATGCTGATGACCCAGGTTCAGGAATGGACTCGGGACATCAGAGGGCCGGGCCGGAAGAGAAGGAGTGAGCATCCTAGGGACTGTTCTCCTTATCTGGGAGGTGGGGATTGTGTGTCCAGCACACTATGGACCCCTAGCGGAGGCCAGGAGAACCACAGTGTTGGCACTGTATCAGTGGGGGGGTGGGGTGGATGTTGGCCGCCACTGCACGTCCCTCACTCCTGATACTGTTTATAAAAAAAAAAAAATGCCGGCCCTAGCATGAAGCTCTGCTCCACTGCTCAACATGTTCACCGAGTGGCCCGCCTCCCCGAGATCCACCGGGCAAGCTAGGACAAGTTACTGTTGACCTTGGGATGCCTGCCCAGCGGCCCCAACCTGGGGGTAAGTCTGGGCATGGGAGAGTGGTGAGGGTGGGAGCTGAGTCCCAGGAGATCGAGAGCCGACACACAAAAAAGTTCACTGGCTTAACAAGCACGTGCCCATGGCAAACGTTTGCTTGCATGTATGTGCTATGTAGGTGTTTGGTACTGACAGTGCACAGATGCAGAGACCCTGAGTCAAGGGACGACTCTATCCAAAGGCCCCGCACTTTCATGCAGTGGCAAATGTAAATAATTCATGGGGCTGTCTGATGGGCTGTGCAAGTGCAGGACCCTGTGGTCCATGCATGTCTACGTGGCCACAGATACAGCTGCACAGGGCAAAGAGTGGATCTGTCAGCCAATGCACGTGGCACTCTGCCACCCACAGCTGAAGAGATGCTGAGCCCCATGCAAACAGGACAGTTGTTTTCACTGTGTGGTACCTGGGCCCACGCGGACAACCCTGCATCTTTAATTCTCTGGCTTGGGGTGTTGTATAACAGTGCCATTCCCCCACCCTAACCCCATCCAGCTGGGTCACTAAGTTCACCCCTGAACTCGGCTCACTGGCATGTATGTATTTAGTTAAACTGGGCAGAAGCACACAGGAATTTGGCTCCATCACTTCTTAAAGGAAAACTACACCCTCATATCATTTAAAGGGACACTGTCAACCCCATTTGGCCTCAAAGTGTCCCTAGTTTAAAAAACACATTTTATGATTGTTCTTATTCTGTACAGACTGCTGATGTAGCTGGTTGTTTGATTCAGACTCCTTTTTCCTTTTATGAAGTAAAAAAATAAGCCGGCCCGGTGGCACTGAGGGTTGAGGCGCCAGACACCACACCTCGCTCCACACTAGCGACCCAGATTCAGGAATGGACTCGGGTCACTGGGGGTCAGCAGGGGTGGGGAGAGATTGAGCGTCTGCAGGACTGCTCTCCCTCTCCGGGGAGGAGGGTTTCCAGGCATTGGCACTCCGGTGACCTCTAGCGGAGGCTTGGGGATGGTACGCTGGTACCTTACTGAGGGCTGGTGAGTTGGGGCACAGCACCGGGAAGGAGCGATACAACGCAGGTGCGCTTCCTCCTGAAGGCCATTGCAAGCTCCCTCTCATGCACAAGAAAATCGGGAAATAAGGCGCACGGTCGCGGCGGCTTGATGGCTGTCAAGGGACGCATGGCCTGGGGACTCCACTGTGGCTACTGGATCCTGGTTTGGTGGGGAGTAAAGGGGACTCTCTCCCACCCCACCGCAGGGGTCAAGCCATGGGGGTAATTAGCAGTGCAGGCCCTCTGGGGCTGTGGCAGACCGGACGGCAGCTGGATGGGATGGATGCCAGGATGTGAAGCAGACTGAGGTGCCAGGTAAAAAGGATTAACAAAAAAAAAAAAAAGGAAAAAAACTGTCTGGCCTGGTGGTACTGAGGGCTGAGGCACTGGATGCCTTACCTTGTGTTATGCCGGCGACCTGTGTTTGGGAACGAGCACGGTCCACTGGGGGTCAGCAGGGGAGTAGAAAGATTGAGCATCCAAGGGACTGCTCTCCTTCTCAGGGGAGGGGGGCCAGCAGCAGTCAGTGCTCAACTGGCCTCTAGTGATGGCTGGAGGACAGCACATTGACCCTCCAGAATAAGGGGAGGAGAGGATAGGAGGCAGATGCTTGGAGGAGCATGTGCGGACGCATGTGCGCTCTCTCCATAGGGCGTCATTGCATGCCTCCTCCCCTAAGGGGAGGAAATGGAGGAGAAAAGTGTCCTGGGCATGGCAGGATGAAGCCGATCCCCACAGGCCCTGCTCCTGCGAACAAGCAGTAACCTCCACACTGAATCAGTTTCGGTGGGTTGAGGGATTCCCGCCATCCCGCCATGGGAGGGCAAGCCATGGAGGAAGCGAAAGGTAAGCTGCAAGCAGGGGACAGGGCTGGAGGATCAGGTATGATGGAGAGCCACCTGGGACAGAGGAGGAAAAAGTAATTAACTGTAAAAAAAAAAAAAAAAAAGTGAAAAATTGAGTGTCAACCAGACTGGTGTTACCACACCAAAACATGTTTGCTTAAATTTCTTGACTAATTACAACTGCATCTTTCCTGGACTCAGGAAAACCCCCAACACTATCTAGCTACCCATTGTGCAGTGAGGAGTAAATGAGACTATTGTATCACAAGTGGCTGTACTGTTTGACGGTGTTTCTAATGTTCAGGAAGTACGCAGTAAGCTTAGGTAAACAATTTGGAGCAAAATAAAGCTGTATATAACTATAAATTTCATGCATTTCAGTTCTAATAAGCAAGGAGGCAGATTAAACAACAAGCAACATTAATAACATTTAGAGAAGGTAAGCAGTCATAAAATGTGAGCTTTCACCTTGAAATAATATGATGCAAACAAGGTCGACAGTGTCCCTTTAAATGTTATTTGTTTCCATGCCAACAGACAGCTCCTTTCCTGTAGCTGTTAGGGCTATATGTGTTACCTTTAGTTTGTTTTCACTGCTCATGGTAGCCCCTGCGACTGCCCTGGGGGCCTCCATTTCATGGCTATTGAAATCTCATTGTCCATGAGAACTGCATTAGCATATGAGAACATGATGTCAGATCAACCATTTGTGTCACATGTCTCTATGTTGAAAGAACAAATACCCTGCAAAATCTCTCTGGAAACACATAAACTGAATGAAGTTTAAAGGGAAAAAACATGCATTACAACTCAGATAGTTTGCAAAGCTCACTGAAGATAAGAGTGGTATTTCATACCTTCTTGCAGCTTGTTTCTTTGAAGACTAATTAAGCAGACATGCATACTGGGGAGTTTAAAGGTTGATTATGCATCATGTTCTCATATGCTAATGCAGCTCTCAGGGACAATGAGATTTCAACAACCACTAAATGGAGCCTCCCAGGACAGTTACAGGGCCTAGTATGACGTGTGAAAATAGACTAAGACAGTTTCATGCATCTCTAAAAGCTACATGAAAAGAGTTGTCTGTTGACATGGAAACAAAATGTAGAAAACATGAGGGTATAGTTTTCCTTTAAAATATTGTATGACAGTTTCACCACCTCTGTCATCTTACTCCAGTGACTACTACAGGAGACTTCCACCACCTTGAAATGATAGTTACACCACCTACAAATATAACTGTGAGAGTTCCCTCACCTAAACATTTTCAGTTTAACCACTGCTGGCGCAGGATCACAAAGCATGGCCGCTGGGGTGAAGACTGGCAGTAGACACAAAGGTTGTTAAATAGTTATACTTTTTTTTTTTTATTTTGACCCCAACTTTTCAAGATAAACTTTTAATGATTCACCTTATAAACATGACATGTACCATTTATAGTATATTGGTCAAAATGTCATTTCACACCTGAGGTGTGAAAACACATCTCATGCAGGATTTCAAAAATGGTACATATCACATTTATAGGGTGGTGTGGAAAATGGCTACATTGAAAGTTTGGAGTCAAAATATTGAAAATTAGGGAAGTTATGAGTGAATGTTGAAGTACTGCAATTTTCAGTCATAACCTGGGCATTTTACTGTACTTGTACACCAAATTTTCAGCATTGCCTTCTTATTACCCCAGCTCATGAACCCCGTAGGTGAAAATTTTCAAATCCCAGCCAAAACTTCTTTCCACACTACCAAAACATCATTCTGTACCACAGGTGCAAAAACACATTTTGGTCAAAATTGGAAAAATGACAGCTGTAACATTCGTGAGATAGTGTGAAAAAATGGCTATTTTGAAACTTTGAGGTCAAAATATTGAAAATTACCAAAGTTACGAACGAGTGAAGAAAAATTTCAATGTATGCACATCACTTTGCCATTTTTGTATATTTTGACTCCATATTTTCAACATAGCCTGCTTATAACCCCAACTCATAAACAAGGGTAGGGAAAATGTTCAAGTCCTGTCCAAAAAGTGATTGTGTAATGCAACTGTAAAATCCCCTTTTGGGCCTGGGTTGCATAATTCCACCCCATTGGTCATGAGGCGGGGTCCCAAAAGGCCATGTTGAAAATCTGGGGCCAAAATGACAAAGTTATACATCAAAGTTGAAAACCCCACTGAAATACATTGAACCACACCTCCCTTAGTTTCTAATATTGCAATCGACAGTTCCAGCAGCAAATCATGTCTTCGATCGGAGAATGGATCATCACCCTGGGACATGTTCAGGTAAGTGAGGATATGAGAAGGGTGTGGGGTGGTGGGTGCTGAGTGGGAGGTTGGGGTGGAGGACTAGTGTGTGTGTGTGTGTGTGTGTGTGTGTGAGGGTGGGGGCAGATCAGTGAGGGACCTTTTTCTGTTTTACAGATTTAAAAAAAAAATTGAGGGAAGATTTTTAAATTTCAGATACATTCTGACACTGGGATTGGGGCACCCCAGTGCCAGGCTCATGTTCAGGGGAAGGGAGCAGGTTATCTGGAGGAGATGGGTCAAGAGAAGTGGTACTGGGTGGCACTCTGGTCAGTATATATATATATATATATATATATATATATATATATATATATATATATATATATATTTATAAAGATTGGGAAGGGTGAGTAGATGAGTGACCTGGAGGACAAGGGGAGAAAGAAGCAATACCAAGGGTGGGCACCCTGGTCTGCTTAACAGACAGAGAGACAGACTGACAGACAAACAGAGAGAGAGAGATTGATTCACTCTCAGGCTTCTAATGCTTAAAGGTGATCAGCTGCTTGCTAACCAGCTTCATGCAAATGAAAGGACTGAAGCCCCCTCTGATAAGAACGCCTTCGTTCCTCTCAACTACACAAAGTTTCTGCCCAGCAAGGAGCAACTGGTGTCATGACCACAGTGTGTGATCATTGGTCTGGGCTGCTGAGCCCCTTCCAGCTTGAGCTGCAATGGGCTCAGCAGTGGCATACCTCTGAAATGCCATTTACTGTAACAAAACGTTTCTTGTGCATGCTCAATTGAACATAACAAACGACTCAGGAGGAGGAACAACACACAGCCACGAAAAGGGGTGGAGCTATGGGCAGAGTTTTGTGAGTGGTTTAGTATCTGGTTTTTGCCTCATCCAAAGGTGGCAATCCTACTCACAAAGTATTTTGAAAGCAACTGTTTGCTGACTGCTTTCCAGTACAGTTTCCAAAGAGGATACAGCAGATCAACAGCCTCAGTCAGGTTAACTAGTGACATCTATGACAACATTAACAAGCATTTGTCAATGCCGAATGTTTGCTTGCTGGCATTAGCATTGAAAGTGCAGAAGTTTGACAGATGCAAAATAGGAATGGCAGTGAAGTATTCAACTGACACCAACCCCACCCCCACCCTGCAGAGATGGACAGGCATTGGGGTGTGCCTTTGAGCATGGGCCATAATGCTTATGCCATTTCACTTCAACCTGCCCTGCAGACACCTACAAAGTGTTAAGGTGTGCCTTGGGGTGTTCAGGCTTTACACTCACCCCATTCCATAAGGAAATACACTGAAGTGGGTGTAGTATAGGAGAATGGGATGAACATTGGTACCAAAGAGTCCAAGGCACACCTCAATCCCTGTCACTGGCTGCAGGGTGGGGGTGGGGGTTTAATGGCGTGAGCATTACGGTCGGCATCCCAAGTTTACACCCCTGATGCCTGTCAGTCCCTACAGGGTATGGTGTTATGGTCAGAAACCCTAATGTAAGTCTACAAATCTTGTCTTCCTGGGTTCCTTTTTATGTTTGCTTGCATGCATGTGCAAGAAACATAGTGCCATCATCTGAGATTTCGGAGGTGTGTCACCCCCTCTTCCAATTCAGTCAGTGTATTGGCAGGTGCGGTCCCTGTAAGCCAATGCATGCTGGAGCTGTCTATGACAAGCTCCAAAATGCAGTGGCATACAGTTGAAAGGGGGAGCTACGCTTCAGTGAGCAGCGATAAGATATCGCCTGCTCATGCGCAGCTCCCCTACACACACACACACACACACACACACACGACTACCGCGTGCTGCCCCCTCACACACACGAGCAGCCGACGGGGTGCCTAACTTCTGTCGGCTTGTGCTGCGCCCCTCAAAGTCTTCTACATGCCATGCTGGGTGCCCACCCCAGCGTGGCAACTCATAGAATCAGCCGGCAGGGGTGCCCAATCCCCCGTCAGCTCCACTGTCCTCACCCCGAGTACTGGGTGCCACGCTGAGAGCCACCCCAAGCGTGGCAGCTTGATCATATGGCTGACGGGTGCCCAATCCCCTGTCGGCTCCAAGGCCCCCCAGCTATCTCTTGTGCCACACTGGGAGCTCACCCCAGCGTGGCAAATGTCCCACGTCATCTTTTTTTACCTGCAAATAAAAAACGGTCCCACGGCACTCCTCCCAGCCCCTCCCACAACCGCACCCACCCACTGCGCACTCAGCCTCCCCACACCCCCTCACCCCATACTTACCTCCGGAGCTCAGCGATGATCTTCGACCAGGAACACGCCTGCACTCTTCAAAGCCGACCGCGAACTGAGGAAATGCCGTAAGCTGTATAATGGGCTAGATAGGGTTTTCAACTTTGTTTGCATATCTCAGGCATTTTTGGAATTGTTGCACCAAATTTTCAACATGGGTTTTGAGCCCTTCTCATGAATGATGTCACTGTCATGGCGTTATTCGGCCAGAAGGGTGATTTCGCAGTCACTGCGCCAAAATCACCTTTGGGCCTGAATAATGCCATGACAATGACATCATTCATGAGAAGGGTCCAAAACCCATGTTGAAAATTTGGCAAAAATTCCAAAATTACTGTTTTACGACGCAGTGCTGTGACAGTTCCTATGCAGGCTCGTAAGTTCGCGAATTTTCAATATTTTCACTAAGATTTTCAACATTGCCATTTACCACACCTTCTTATGAGCAGTACAGCTGTCATTTTTCACATCTCACCCAAAATGTGTTTCTGCCCAGTAGTAGCATAATGGCGCAGTCGGTGTGCGTAAATCAATGTACAGGACAAATTAAGAAAATCCACAGTGACACTGTTCATGAGCAGAGGTCTTAAAATGGCTATGTTGAAAATTTGGTGAAAAAATTCCAAAAATGACTGTTTTATTGAGCGCATGCAGCGTTCTATGCATGCTCGTAAGTTTGCAAATTTAATATTTTCACTCCAGATTTTCAACATTGCCATTTTATTACACTTCCTTATGAACAGTACAGCTGCCATTTTTCACATCTCACCCAAAACGTGTTTCCGCCCATGTAGCACACAATGGCGCAGTCAGTGTGCAAGATCAATGTACGAGACAAATTAAGAAAATCACAGTGACACTTTTCATGAGCTGAGGTCTTAAAATGGCTATGTTGAAAATTTGGTGAAAAAATTCCTAAAAATGACTGTTTTACGAGCGTACGTTGTGCAGTTCCTATGCATGCTCGTAAGTTTGCAAATTTAATATTTTCACTCCAGATTTTCAACATTGCCATTTTATTACACTTCCTTATGAACAGTACAGCCGCCATTTTTCATGTGTCCCCAAAATGTGTTTTCGCACATGTAGCGCACAATGGTGCTGTTGGTGTGCGAAAGCAATGTTTAGGACAGATTAAGAAAATCACAGTTACACTGTTCATGAGCAGAGGTCTTAAAATGGCTATGTTGAAAATTTGGTGACAAAAGTCCATAAAATGACTGTGTTACGAGTGAGCATTGCGTAGTTTCCACGCACCCTAGTAAGTTCATGACTTTGTAATATTTTCAGTCCAGATTTTCACCAGTGGCATTTTTCCACACTTCCTTATGAACAGTACAGCTGTCATTTTCACAACATGGCTGAAGTGTGTTTTCACACTTTCAGCGCAGAGATGCGTGGTCGCTGTGGGAAATCATTGTTCGGGCACAGATAAAGAAAATCACAGTGACACTGTTCATGATCGGAGGCACCAAAATGCCTGAGTTGACAATCTGCTGTAAAAAATCCCCAACCTAATTATATTATGGGTGTGCGTTGCACAGTTTCTATGTACGCTTGTGACTTCACCATTTTTTAATATTTTTACTGCAGATTTGCAACATTGCCATTTTTTACACCTCCCCATGAACAGTACAGCTGTCATTTTTTACATCCTGTTCGGAATGTTTTTGCACCTGTGGTGCTAAATGCCGTAGTCGCTGTGCACAAGCAGCTTTCGGCTAACAAACTGATATTCCCCCTGTTCATGAGGTGGGGTCACAAACAAACATGTTGAAAATTTGGAGTGAAAATACCAACGAATGCCTGAGGTATTAGGGTTTCCAACCATAACGCCCAACCCTGTAGAGAATGACAGGCATCAGGGTGTGACTTGGGATTCTTGCCTGTAATGCTCATACCATTCCACACCCTGCAGCCAGTGAGAGGCATCGAGGTATGCCTTGGACTCTTCGGCCCCAAAGTTCACCCCATTCTCCTATATCGCACCCATCTCACCGTATTTCCTAATGAAATGGGGTGCGCATAAGGGCCAAAGACCCCAAGGAACGCTGTGACACTTGTCAGTGTCTGCAGGGTGGAGTGTGGAGAAATGGCGTGGCCATTATGCCTGATGACCCAAAGGCACACCCCAATGCCTGTCACTCTCTGCAGGGTGGTGGTGGGCTTGGCTTCAGTTCAATACTTCACTGCCATTCCTATTACACAGCTCTGTAACTTCTACACTACCACTGCCAATGCCAGCAAGCAAACATTCGGCATTGACAAATGCTTGTTATATAGTAGGTTTATAGGAAAATAGGGGAGTGAGACTAAGCAGATACATGCAACAACAAAAAACAAGTGGAAGTATCACTCAACCCCCTTTCAAAAAATAGATGGGCCAAAGTAGTTTATAAAGCTAATATTTTATTTTCTTTCAAGCTGTAACTCTTATAGTGGGTTTCTCCTTATAAAATATTCTTTCTTTCAAAAAGATCCAAAAAGTTATAATATGCTCCTGATACTTTTTTATTTATTTTGTAACATTTCAGCACACACACTGGTTCCTTCTTCAGACATGGAGCTCTCAATAAATCTAAAATAGATATAAAGAAACAAAAAGGAGAAATATTTTAAATGTATTAGAAGAACAATATTAGAGTTATAATAATTGATTAAATAATCTTTCAAGTTTTCTCCAAATATATAATTCAGGTGGAACTGACCTGTATTTGTTTGAACAAATGAATACTGTAGGAAACAGCATTGGTTTAATGCTTTGGGCGGGGCAATTTCAGACTTCTGTTCTAAAGCTCCTCACATAATAGCCCCATCTAAATTAGAAAATGAAAAAGATTTAATTTACTACCTGAGTGTTTTTAGTTGAAACAAAAGCTCTGGTTTATGGTCCAAATTTCTTACTTTAACTTGAAGATACAAATTATTTCAAACAAAGGGATTCATTTGTTCTGATTATCAGTTTGCGATGATTCTGAATGAAAAGAGAGGAAACAAAACCTCATATATAGCTCAAAATAAAAAGTGTGTGAGCTTATAAATATTTCTGTATTCATTCAAAGAAGCTACTCCCTTGCCTCTCCCTGGAAGCTCGATGTAAATTTATTTTGAGAAACTCAATAAATCCGAGAAAATGCAAACAACCCGTTGTCATTAAATGAGATGCTGTTTCCAAAGTGTAACTAGGCCGAGCACCTTGCAAGGTGAAGGAGAGGGGCCAGGCCATTTGGCTGCATGCCAGGTAGCGTGCCAACGTCAGACAAGACATCACCAGGTGACCCAGTCAATAAAGAAACTATTCTGATGCATGCAAAGCTATCAGAAAGTCCCCAGCTCTTAATACGTTTGAACTATCTTCGTTATGAGGTAATCTCATTCACAAGAATATAAAACACAGACCCATATTAATAAAGAAAATATAAATCAACACAAATTAACTTTAGGTTATTTAACAAAAGCAATATATGTGAATGTGTTTTTTTAAAGATACATGATCAGATCAAATATTTATGCCATCTTATATTCTATAATCTTCAAAAGTTCGAGGATAGGAGATCAGATGGAGAAATAGACATCGGGACCTTACGTGAACAGTAGAAATTAGATAAGTTTATTAAGATACAAGCTATAACCAAGAGAGGGAAAGAAGGTAAATGGAGAGTGATTGTAAGGTTAATAGAGTGGAAAATTATTGACCGTGTGTTTGTATGAGAGACTAAATATGGTGGGGTGAAAAGTAAAGCAAAGATGAACAATATAGGAAGCCCCAAACGGAGAGCAGAGGCAATGGTGGGATGAGAACCAGAGTAACGATTATATATTACTCTCTCTCTCCACTGAATGTCTTTTTTTCTAACGCAAATCATTACTTTGGTTCTCGTCCCACCATCATCTGGTATGATTGTCCAACATCTATCCGACCGGACTTGCGGCTCACCGTCGGGTCTATTTAACTGCCAACCAAAATCCTGACAAATGTTCCCTAAAACTCACTGTGTATTTGAAAAAGAATCCAAAGCTGTGCCCATCATTGGCAGTTGCCATTCTGCGCTGCAGCTCCTCACACAGGACCAGTGACATATCTCTGTAGTGGCTGTGTAGTGGCTCACTCTGCACGGAGTATCGGAGATGGGGAAAAGAAAACAGTCTCTCTCTCTCTCTCTCTCTCTCTCTCGTGAGCAGTCTCTCTAGGCATACAGGGTGAAACCACTTCCCCTGGAGCACAGTTGGGGAATATACACAGTGCTACTGAACAGAAATAACACAGCCACTGTGTGAATGTCCCTCCGGACACACTTTTGTTTCTGATGGCAGTACACCTCTGGAGACAACTAGTTCAGGATGACTCCTCAGCCTGTTTCGGCTCTGATGGTGGCTGGGGGGGACGGAGATGGGACCTCGGTAGCACACAGATTTGGCAGATGATGGGACAGAGATCAAACATGGGCAGCTTTCTTGACACAGAAGGAGTATGGGGAGAGATGGCACTGTAACTCCTGAGAGAGATGATACACAGACGCGGGTTACATCCTGCCACACATTAACTGCTGTCTCTGTCTCTCCCTGCATGTAGCAGTACGGCAGCTGCTCCCTTTCAGTCACTGAAATATAAATATATTGTAAATATATAGTAGAAATGTAAATAGACTATCGAAGATGAGCATGGGGGAGCTCTTTGATCTGTTTTCTGTGCACATTCCACATTAATATGCATAATGCATGCGTGCGTGTGTGGGGGGAGCGCTGCTCACTGAAGTGGAGCTCTCCCTTTCAACTGTACAGCACTGCATTTTCAACTGTTGTCATAGACAGCTGCAGCCTTCATTGGAGAACTGGGGCCGCGCCTGCAAACACACTGACTGAATTGGAAGAGGGGTGCCACACCTCCAAAAACTCGGATGATGGCACTATGTTTCTTGCACATGCGTGCAAGCAAACATAAAAATGGCTTATTACCAGGAGCAATATTTGTTGACCTGACCATGGCCTTTGACCTGGCAGATCATACTGTGCTGACCAGCAAATTAGCAAACTGGAGTTAGAAACTACACACTAGGGTGGGATATTCAGACTGTGCCAAGCAAGGGCGCAAGCCTAGGCACAGCGCAACTGGGAAGAGCCAGGGCATGGACCAGGCGATATTCAATGGTGCTGCGCCATGGCTCAGCACCACTGAATATGGCACTGAGGGCGCACACTCTGCATCAGCGCAAGTGGCAGCAGGGGAGCAGGGGGCTATGCCAGTGCAAGTGCGGTTGCGCTAGGCACAGCAACAGTGATATTCAGCCGTGAGCATGCAAATGGGGCCATTATGCATGCAAGACACAAATGGGACCATTTACATGTCATTATGGCCCCATTTGCATGCAGTGTGCTGATCCCTGGTGACGTGCACCTGGCACCCTGCCAGGCTGCAGCCATCAGGGACCGATGCCCTGCTGCCCCTTGGTGGGCTCTACTCCTATTTGCCCGATCGCAAGGCATGAGTAGATATATTCCCTGGTGGTCCAGTGGACCTAACCCCTATGCCCAATCACAGACATATGTCATAAATATCCCTTGTAATCCAGTGGACCACTGTCCATTGCCTGATCGCAGGCATAAGACTTAAATATCCCTGGTGGTCCAGTGGACCGATCCCCATTGCACGATCGCGGGCATAACCAACAACACCCTAGTGGGCCAGTGGTACCTCCTTCCCCACCCACCCACTGCATCCCCTGCCACCCTGCACCCCCCAGTCAGCGGCGGGCAGCAGCACCCCGTCCGCAAGCCACCCGGCTGCCCACCAACTCCAGAGCATACAATAGGGCTGTATGCGCATATTGGTCCCGCGTGGACAATGGAATTGCGAGACCATACTATAGCTTATACAGTCCCAAATTGTGAATGAGCTTCATTCACAATTTGGGACTGCTGTTCAGTTATTCCTACCACTCCCTGCATGCCCCACTGTATTGTGATTCACTCTGCTCCCTGCCGTACTCCACTATGATTCCATCTGGACCCTGCCTCCTCGCTGTACAGTGCTTCCTCCTGCCCCCTGCCTCCCCTGCTGCCCAGTGATGTATTCGGCTTCACCTACCCCCTCTGCTATCCTTCACAGCATTCTAGCTACTGTGACCCATCTCTGCCCATTCACTGTGTGCTCTGGTGGCCAGTGGCAGTGTTCACAGGACTGATGTGCAGCTGAGTGTTCCATACTGGGAGTTCCACACTTTTTCACCTTTGACAGGACGACGTACTCCTTCCATGGAGACTGCGACTACACTCTGGTGCAAGTTAGAGCCCAGTGCCCCTCTTTTTCAATGCACTTAGATTAGGCATGTGGTGTCAGATAGTTAGATACATTATTCAGAATCTGTTCGTTCTGAAACAGAATGTGCAGTTGTATGCACTGTTACGGTTTAAAGCCTCGGCATTACCAAAATCCAAAACCACTTATGCAGCACACAGCATCTGTGATTTAGAAAGTGCTGCTCTGATAACAGGCAGATTGGTCGGCCATGACCACTAATACCAAACATCTATAACTCTACTCAGAGTGACCGCCAAAAGATATTCAGGGAACCACAAAGCTGCATGGATACTCCGTTTACACCTCCAGTTATCCCTAGATTCCATGTTTGGGGCCAGAGTGCGTAGACTGGATACCACAGCATGGGCTCCATACCAGGGTACGCAGGATTATTATTACCAGTACACAGCTCTGGGATATCTGGAAAAGGGCAATTTAAACACAACAAACTCTATTCCTCCTTCCTCCCCAGGGGATGCAGTGGGCGGGTGGGGAGGAGGGGTACCGCTGGACCACCAGGGTGTCTGTAGGACATTTCGCCCGTGATCGGGTGCTGGGGGGTTCCTCTAGACCACCAGGGAGTTGGAACCTATGCCCGCGATCTGGCGCTGGGGATCAGTCCACTGGACCACCAGGGGGAATTGATATATGCCCGTGAGCAGGCGAAGGAGATTGGTCCACTGGACCAACAGGGAATATATCTACACATGCAAGGGATAGCAGTCCATTGGACCACCAGAGTTACGTTGACTTTTGCCCGCGATCGGGTGAGGGTGGGGGCATGCCGCCCCCTGGGCAGAGGGCTCGCGGACTGTGTCCTGGGTGGTCGGGTGGCCACCCACAGCAGGCTGCTTCCGTGTTGCGCCATGCATTACGGCAGATCATCTGTGGGTAGCCAGGACTTGCTCCTGGTTTCGATAGTGCAATCTTGCACCCCTGTTGAGCAGAAGTGGGTATGTGCCACATGGCTTCCGCACATCCCGGGTTCGAATATCGGGATGTGCACATATGCATGGACACGCCCCTGCACTTGCACCACATACACATTACTGTACGCCTCGGTGCACCGAGTTGCACAGTGCAACCTGCCCCTTTGAATATCACACCAGAAGCATCGATGGGTTGCGCATGGCACAACTCTGTTGCGCCATGCGCATCTCCTTTGAATATACCACCCATGGTTTTCTAGTTATTTATTCGAAAGGAAACAACTGGTAAAAACAGGGGCTGAAAAATCAAACCTAAAGGAGGAGTCTACTGGTGTTTCATGGGGCTCTATTCACGGTCCACTCCTGTTCTCCAGTTTTGTGAATGATTTGCCAAAACTTTGCAGTAGTTTCTACTATAACGTACACAGATGACACAGTACTTTACTACACATAAACATAGAATTTGACGGTAGATAAGGACCACTTGGCCTACCCAATCTGCTCATTTTTTCCCTACTTATACTGTCATCACAGATCCTACTTGCTCTCCGACTCCCTCTTCCCCTTGATTTCCACTAAGGTATCCACATGCCTATCCCATGCATTCTTAAATCCCATCACTGTTTTCACCACCACCGCCTCTGGTAGAAGACTATTACAGGTATCCAGCACTCTTTCAGTGAAGAAGTACTTCCTCACATCTCACTTGAATTTATCCCCTTCTAACTTTATTGCATGTCTCCTTGTTCTTGTACATATTTTCCACTGAAAAATACTCCCCTCCAGTGCTGTTTACCCCCCTGAGAGGTATTTATAGGTCTCTATCATAGCCTCCCCTCCCTCCTCTCCTCCAGAGTTTACATATCGAGGGCCTTCAGTCTCACCTTGTAGGGCTTCTGATGCAGACCCTAGACCATTTAGTTGTCACCCTCTGGACAGCCCCTACCCTGCCTATGTCATTGCTAGGGTGTGGTCTCCAGAACTGGACACAGACCTTCGGGGGAGGGGGTCTCACCAGCAAATTATACAGTGGAAACACTACCTCCCCCTTCTGCTGGGGATACCTCTCCCTATGCACCCCAACATTCCCTTGCCCTACCAACTGCTTTGTTGTACTGCCCTTCTAACCTGAGGTCATCAGATATGATTAATCCCCAGTCCCTTTCCTCTTTGGTGACTAACAATACCTCTTTTCCCATTTTGTTCTCCACCTCCGGGTATCTGTGCCCTAAGTATATGATTTTGCACTTTTTCACATTGAAATCCAGCTGCAGTGCCCTTGACCACTCATCAAGTTTTCTCAGGTCTCTGCACATTTGTTCCACCCCCTCTGGAGTGTTCACCCTATTGCAGACTTTTTATCCACAAAGAGGCAGACTTTCCCTTCCAGCTCATCTGCAATGTCACTTGTAAAAACATTAAAGAGGACTGGTCCCAGTACTGAGCCCTGAGGCACCGTGCAGGTCACCCTCCCTTCCCCAGAGTGAACCCCATTTACCACCACCCTCTATCATCTATCCCTTAATCAATTACTAACCCAGTTTACCACCTTAGGACCCATCCCTAAGCTGACCAATTTCCTTAAGAGCCTTCTATGTGGAATCGAAAGCCTTAGTGAAGTCTAAGTAGGCCATGTCCACTGCCTCACTCTGATCTAGTTTCCTGGTTACCCAGTTAAAGAAATCTATGAGATTTATCTGACATGACCTCCCCCTTGTGAATTTGTACTGCCTTAGGGCTTGTAACCTGCTGGATTCAAGACAATCCACAATCCTTTCTTTTAGCAGTGACTGCATTAACTTTCCCACCACTGATGCCAGGCTGGCCGACCTGTAATTGCCAGCCTCCTCCCTGCTACCACTTTTGTGAAGCAGGACTACACGCAGCCTCCTCCAGTCCTCCAGAACCACTCCCATTTCCAGTGAGTTGTTAAATAGGACTGACAGAGCTAGCCCAACGGCATGGAAGGCTAAGGCACTGAGAGCCTTAACTCCTGACACACCAGTGACTCGGGTTTGGGAATGAGCACAGGCTGATGGAGGTCAGCTGGGGGGGGGAGAGCTGGGAGAAGAGCTGGGAGAAGATCGAGTGGCTGTCTGGCAGTTCTCCTCTCCTCTCCTGGATTGGGGTGATTGGCCATCTTGACTCTTGAGTGCCACCAGGTGGAGGCCTGGTGGTAGTCCGTGGGAGTCGAAAGTTAAACATGAATCGGGGTGGGGACGTAGCCGCAGTCCCAGGATGCATGCGCCCCTCTATGTGCATGCCCTATCAGAGCACACAGTGGCTGAGGGGGGTATGGTTAGAAAACAGGAAGAAAAATGGAAAGGGCACAGCGGAGCTGTCATGATGCCAGCACACTGCGCCTCCACCTGTGACATTGCCAGAAGGCCTATCAGCAGCACTGGATTCAGTTATCGGGGGGAGGACAGCCCTCTTCCTCCTTCTGACCCAGTAACAGGGGCAATCTGGGGGGGGAGCTGGCCAAACAGGTTAGCCTGGGGAGATGATTAACAGTGGACAGCATGGGGCTAGGGCTGATAGGCAGCTAAACCTGACATGGCCCAATGAGCATAAACAGATTATAGGGAAAAAAAAAGACTGTCAGAGGTGCAGCCAGTACCTCCCTGACTCCTTCAATACCCTTGGGTGTACTCCATATGGCCTCATAGCTTTGTCCACTTTCAGATTTGCAAGTCCCTTCAGGACTCTCTCTTTTGTAAAAGTATTTGTGTCTACCTCCCTGCCTCCAGTACACCTACAGCTTTTATGTGGCCCATCCCTGTCCCACTCTTCTGTGAAAACTGAACAAAAGTATCTCTTCAGGATGTCTGCTTTTTCTTGATCCTCCTCTGCACAATCCCTCCACTAGTCTACCTCTTTTCACTTATGTATCTAAAACATTTCTTGTCCCCATCTTTACCTCCAGGGACTTTTTTCCTTAGTTTGCACCTTTGTGCTCCTCACTGCTTTCCTTGTCTCCCTCTGCTTCTCCTGATACACCCTCCTATCTTCCTCCCTCTGTGTCGCTTTATACCTCATGAATGCTACCCTTCCAGCCTTTACCTTTTCAGCCACTTCCTTTAAGAACCATAGTAAGGGCTGGCCTGGTGGCGCTGAGGGCAGAGGTGCTAGTTGCAGCACCTCGCACCACACCAACAAGCCAGGTTCGGGAGTAAGCACGGGTCACCGGGGGCTGGCAGGGAGGAGAGGGATTGAGCATCCAATGGACTGCTCTACCTCTCCGGGAAGGGGGTGGGTCCATGACGGTCGGTGCCCGACTGCCCCCTGGTGGAGGCTGGGGTGTGGAGACACATGCTGTACTCAGGGGAGGAGTCTGTGGCAGACGCCAGGATGGAGGCACGTGTGGACGTGTGCACGCTCACGGCCACCAGCGTCATTGTACGCCCACTGACTCATGGTAAAAATGGCGAACGATAGCGGCAGCTTGATGGCCGTCCACGGGACACTCGACCTCGGGAGCACCACTGCAGATGCTGGATCCGGTCTCGGTGGAGAGTGAGGGGGACTCTCTGCCACCCTGCTGCGGGGGGAAAGCCGTGGGAGTACTTGGCAGCGGGGGCTCTACATGGGGCTCATGCGAACCGGACAGTGGCAGGATGAATCTGATGCCAGGACATATAGGGCAGATCAGAAGCCAGGTAAAAAGTACTAACTAAAAAAAAAAAAAAGAACCATAGCAGTCTTGTTTTCTTCTTGTTTTTGTCAATTCCTTTGCACAGAGGTTTGTCTACCTTTACTACGTCTTCTCTAGCATAGTCCACTGCTCCTTCACTCCACCAGGCACCCGTCCCGCTAGGTCATCTCAGCGGAATTCATCCATTTTCTTTTAAATCTGCCATCCTGAAGTCTAGGACCCTTGTTGTTGTGTGGTTCACTTCCACCATTGTTCTTATGTTGGCCCACACCGTACAGTGATCACTGGCACCCAGCTGGCCTCCCACCTTGTCGTCTGCAATACTGTCTCTGTTAGTGAGCACAAGATCCAGTATTGTGTCATCTCGAGTGGGTTCCCTGACTAGTTGCCTGAGAAACACCCCATGCAGGGAGTCCTGGAGGTGCCTGCTTCTGACTGAAGCTGCAGCTAGGAGGTTCCTATCTACATCCGGCAGCAGCCTCTGCCCTTTTACAACCATTGTGCCAGTGGCTTCTACTAATGCATCATCTAATTTCTCTCCCTGTGTTGGAGGTCTGTAGATCATGCCAGTGTGAATAGTGACTCTGTTTCCCATCTCCAGGGTAACCCACAACACCTCCAACCCTCCATAGCCACCTGGTTCCCCCACATCTCTGTTGTTTTGATATTCTCCCTTCCATCCCACCTTATCTTTCCTGAACTGAGTATAGCAAATAAACAAAACAAAACGATGTAAGAAACCACTATGGTTCTCAAAGGAGGTAGCAGTGAAGGTTCAAGAGAAAAAGAAAGCATTCAGAAAGTACAAGGAATCACAGAAGTAGCAGGACAGAGAATTGTATCAGTTAAAGCAAAAGGAAGCTGGGAAGGCAGTCAGAACAGCAAAGGCCTGAACCAAGGAAAATATAGCCAACTCAGTTAAGAAGGGGGATAAAACCTTTTTTAGGTACATCAGGGAGCGAAGGAAGACCAAGAGAGGGATAGTGAGGCTTAATAAAGGGGAAGGGGGTGGGCAGAGGGTGACAGTGAAAAGGCAGAGATACTAAACAAATAATTTTGCTCAGTATTTGCAAATGAAGAGGGGGAGGTACCTAAAACAAACAATAGAAACACTCTGGATATAGAAGTTGATACCAGCCTATTTACAGAAGAAAGGGTTCTGAAAGAACTCTTAAAACCGAAGGTGGACAAAGCAATGGGGCCTGATGGGATTCATCCCAGAATTCTAAAAGAACTAAGGGTAGAACTAGTGACACCACTGACTACACTCTTTAACAAATCATGGGAGGATAGGGTGGTACCTGAGGACTAGAAGAGGGCAGATGTGATTCCCCTTCACAAAAGTGGGAGCAGGGCAGAAGCAGAAAACTACAGACCTGTTAGTTTAACCTCACTGATAGGGAAAATGATGGAATCACTTCTGAAGGAAAGAACTGTTGAGTACCTAGAGGCCAGAGGGGCACAGGACCCAAGGCAGCATGGGTTCACAGCGGGAAGGTCATGCCAGACGAATCTAATAGATTTCTTTCACTGGGTGACCAAAGTAGTAGATTAAGGAGGGGCTGTGGACATGGCCTACCTAGACTTTAGCAAGGCATTTGACACAGTCCCACACAAAAGATTAGTAGTCAAATTAACCAGCCTTGGAATGGGTCCCAGGGTGGTAGCCTTGGTAAAACATTGGCTGAACAGCAGGACACAGAAGATAATTGTAAATGGAGTCCACTCTGAAGAAAGGGGGGTTACTAGTGGGGTACCGCAGGGTTCAGTATTAGGACCGGTCCTCTTCAATGTCTTTATAAGCGACATCGCAGAGGTACTGGAAGGAAAAGTATGTCTATTTGAAGATGACACAAAGATCTGCAACAGAGTTGATGCACAAGGTGGGGTGGAAAGGATGAGAAGGGACTTGGCAAGGTTAGAGGAATGGTCAAATGTATGGCAGCTTAGATTCAATGCTAAGAAGTGCAAGGTAATGCACCTGGGAAACAAAACCCAGGGAAGAGAAAGTACTAATGGGGTGAGATACTAACAACAACAAAAATGGAAAGGGACCTGGGGGTAGTCATATCAGATAACTTAAAAGTGGGCAAGCAATGTGAGAGGGCAGTAAGGAGGGCTGGGGGGATACTGGGATGCATAGGGAGAGGCATCACCAGTAGAAAACAGGAAGTTCTTATCCCTCTGTACAGACAGCCGATGAGACCCCATCTGGAGTACTGTGTGCAGTTCTGGAGACCTAGTCTCCGCAAGGACATAGACAGGATGGAAGCTGTCCAGAGGAGGGCAACTAAAATGGTGCAGGGTCTGCACTGGAAGACATATGAAGAGAGACTAAAGGAGCTTAATATGTATAGCCTCGAGGAAAGGGGGGGGACATGATAGAAACTTTCAAGTACCTCAAGGGAATCAACAAAGTCCAAGAGGGTAGCATCTTTCAAAAAAAGAGGTGTACAAGAACAAGAGGGCACAATTTGAAGATGGGGGGGTGGCTCAGAGGTAATGTAAGGAAGTATTTTTTCACTGAGAGGGTTGTGGATGCATGACACGGCCTTCCGGAGGAGGTTGTGGAGTCAAAAACAGTGGTTGAATTCAAGCATGCATGGGACAGTCATGAAGCAATTCTAGGGGTTGGGGGTAGAAAGAAGTAGGCTGCTGGTTAACTAGGATCTGCAGCTTATCCGTTAGGTAGGGAAATGGGCAGACTGGGTGGGACAAGCGGTCCTTATCTGCCGTCAAATTCTATGTTTCTGTGTTTCTAGCCTGGTATGGCCATGTCGCGGGCATGGTTTCTTGAGCACCACGACTCAGTAATGGCCACAATACCCGGGTCAGCCTCTGCCATGATGGCCTCTAGGTCCAGAATTTTATTTCCTAAACTTCTTGCATTTGTACACATGGCCCTCACCATTTTGTTACCCTCTGTTTGCTACTCCCCTTTTCCCCTTTTTTCCCAGCCTCCTTATCCCCTTTCTTTTTACAGCTTGTGTTACTGTCCCCTTTCATATCTACCACTCTGCTTTTTTCTTTATTTTACACTCTGGGGGATTTACCTCCCCAAGTCCTCCCTTCTTTTTGCTTCAGTCTATGGGGGGGTGGTTATGCCTCCCTTATTTCTTCTGCCCCCTCCCAGCTAGTTTAAATGTTCATCAAAGTAACATTTAAACCATCCACTGAGGACTGCGATTCCCTTCCGAGATAGATGCAGGCCATCACCCCTGTACAGGCCCTTATACCTCCAGGTTGGTCCCCGGTCCCCAGTGTTGATGAAACCCTCCTCTCTACACCATTCCTTCAACCATGAGTTGAAACTCCTAGTGTGGAGAACCCTATCTGTCCCCTTTCCTTGTCAAAGACAGGCTGTACCTCAGCAAAAAGCCACTGAGCAGGATACCTGCCTAAGACCCCTCCCCAGCTACCTAAAATCTCTCTTTACCATCCCTACCCCATCCCTAGACAGGTCATTAGACTCCAGGTGGACAATGACATCCAGCATCCCTTATTGCCCCGCTACCCTAGCGATCCCTAGGATCTGCTTTCTATCCCTTCGAGTCGAGGGCCCAGGTAGGTACCTCACCTCACTCTTTCCCTCCCTTCACATTCCCAAATCTACCCCTAACAATCAAGTCCTGCATTAGAAGTTGTTTCCTTCTCTGCTGGGGTCCTCTACCTACCATGTTGGGGCAGTCCCTATGGAGGACCTCTGCATCCTCCCCTGGCCACTACCATGGGTGCCTCCTTCCAGTAGTCCCATCCTGCTAGAGCAGCGAATGAGGTACTATAGTGGCATTGTCCGAGGTATGTGCCTGTCTACCACCCCCACCCTCACACAGAAGACAGAAATCATTTCTTGGCTAGAATCAAATCTCTGATCCTTTGCTTGTAATGCCAAGAAACATCCAGTGTGCCACTCAAGCCTGCTGTGCAAGGAGAATAGGAGCAGACCAGGAGAAGTGCATGCAGAACACATACAATGATTTGCAGGATTGGTTCATCAGAAACAAAATCTTGCTGAATTAAAAAAAGACGGAAACAATGGACTGGACTTTGGAACGAAAACAAAAATCAGAAATGAAAGGGAACATAATACAAATATTTGGTTCAAGTGGGCAGCAATTAGAAGGGGTTACAAATTTTAATTATTTGGGTGTAACTATTAATCAATCACTTACATTTGCTGAACACATAAAAAGGGTAATTAGCAGAGTAACTAATGAGCTGGGCTGTCTTTATAGAAATCAATCAAGCTTAATACCAGGTATTAAAATAATTATTGACAAACAAGTACTACCCCCAGCTCTTGAATACAGCACAGTTTTGTTATTTGAACTATCAGATTCGGTCATGCAGAAACATATCACCACATTCAATAACAGTTGCAGATCTGGGACACAATCAAGTAAATACATCTCTCATTGTGAGTTATACAGAACACTTGGTGTGCTACCAGCAATTACTCAGCTACAGTTTTTGTCCACAGAACACACATTAGTGATATCCCTAGCATTTTGAATAAACAGAATTATAGAAAGGGTCATGTAATTCCTCCATTTTGATTGGCTGCTGATGTTGCAGTAACCCTATGTTAATCTTTCATTAACATATATCTACAGCCCCATAACGTGAAAATTGATACTAAAAAATTAGAACCACATTTAGAACTGGAATTCTAAATCAGAATTCCAAAACTATCTAGCTGTCCACCATTAAATTAACGGGGACTGTGATCCTACTGACTTTCTGTAACTGCTGCATCAGTTTGCCGGGGGACCAACAGTCAAAGTCAGCTGGGTCACAGCACTCACTCATGGTGATACTTTCAGCAAATGTATCAATCCCATTGGCAGCATTGTAAAAGACAGCTCCATTTTTGTCTAAATGAACCACAGGAAAAAAAACTTATTTTTTCCAGTTTTTGCCCCCTGCAGTTTTAGCATAGTTTTGCGGCGAACGGAAAGTTACCACAGTACCCTTTTTGTGATATATTTTGTGCAGTATATTTTGTGCAGCTACAAGCTGCATAAAAGTCTTCTTACTCCTCATTCACAACCCGGCTTTCTGTAACATAAAAAAAAGAGCTAGCCAGGCAGCAATACCGTGCTGTTACCAAGAAATGGCAGCTGCGTCATTCGTCGGCTCCTAATAACAAAGATGTTAAACATGGACCATTGGAAAAATATCAAACTCTTGGGATTAACATTAAAAAAGTCACTAAAATCCCTTGGATTCATAATCAATGAATAAACTCCCCAACCCCCGATGACATCCAAACCAGTATGTCACAAAACTGGAATGGCCATCATGACATTCACAGGTAACTGCCAAACTCTGCAGCTTGTATCTCCTGACTCTACAGCTTTCACGTGCCACACTGACCAGGGCTGAACAGTGGAGGAACTATTTCACAGCGCTTTCAACAAAAAAGAAGATAATGAAGACATTAGAGTAAAATATCAGTCTCTCCTTTCTACAACAGCAATAAGGTATGTCTAAGGGTTATGTTAATGGTCAGTTAATCACCACCTAGTGGTATGTGGCACATGGCTGTGCCTCATGCCACATTACACCCCCGGGGGTAATTAACAGGCCATTAACATAACCCTTAGATACATCTTATTGCTTAATAATAACTGGGTTAGGCTTTTCCCATAGGGAAACTGTGGCATAATTTGCCGTTATAAAAGAGCGTTTATAACAGCAAACACGTGCACGGTTTCCCTCGTTATGCACATGCCCAACCTACAGCTCGTCCGGGTTTTCACCGCTCGCCACCAGATTTCTTCATCAGTCGAAACCGCACCACCGCCACTATCTCTAGGCGGTAAGTAACTACTTAAAAAAAAAAAAATTGCTAACAAAAATCACACCGTAAAGGGGACAACAAAACAAGAAAAAGTAAACTGCTGCTAAGCGACCAAGAACTCTGCTAAATATCATCCAGACCGCAGCCGCACCAGACCATTTATTTTATATAATTGGCTGTGGTGAAAAAGCCTAGCCAGCGATTATATAAAATAAAATATGGGGTGGTGTGTATAGCTCAAATTTTACACACACACAGGGTTGGATACCTGGATAAACCCCTCGAGCTTCGCTCTTGGGGTTTATATGCCATCCAACCCCTTGGGTGTGTGCAAAATCTCATTACATACACCACCCCATACTTTATTCTCTGTGTAATAGATAGGAGACTGTATATTACGAGGTTATAATACCATTCAGAGATTCAAGCGACATATGAACTTCGAGAGTGAAGCTCAAGAGTCCTACATGCCACCAGAACCTCAAGATGGTGTTTTTAGCTGAGTAAGACACAGTTTTCTGTCATTTTTTGTAAAATATGGATCCAAGAAACTTTCACTTTTTTTTTTGCTTCATAAATGCTCCCTTCTAGCTGCAGTCTCACAGGTAAATAGTAACAAACTGCAATTTATTTTCTAAAATCCTGTACCTATTACCACACAAACCAGTTTTACCTTTCTGTTTCTTTGTCTTTTTAGTCCCACAACATTGTAATGCTACCACTGCCACCAGCGTTCCGAGTCGCGTGCTTACCTAGTCAGCACTGGACGGTCACACTACATTTCAGATCCTGTCCCTGAACATTCTTCTGATTGTTATTCAAATAAAAAAAAAAGAACTACTGAACTGGGTGGGGGAGGCAAGAACAGGTGAAAAAGGTCTCCCCCACCTGTCTCGGTTGAGTGGCATCACTAAAAGTCATTTCCTGGATTTCCTGTCAGTGGAGAAGCCCTGTAGTACTGAGCACGATTATTTAGGCAGCACATGAGCAAGGCTGGTTCCCATAATACCATCATTCAGAGCTACAATGACAGTATTACGAGATCTCATAATACAGTGGAGCCCACTTAAGTGCACATCGGGTAAGTGCACATCCTGCTTAAATGCACATTTTTTCCACATCCCAATTTTTTTCCTATTCATTAAGTGTTAAATGTACGTCCTCTTCAATGCACATGTAAGTGCACATTTCAATTAAATGCAAATTTTTTTTTTACTTTTCCTTTTGATTTTCAGTCCAACCCATCTAATAGTCCACCTTAATATCTTAACTGCTGCTGTAGTGCTGTCTAGTATGGCCACAGTAGAAAAATTCATATTGTCAAAAAACTGACGTTAGCCATCTGTTTAATTTTGAATCCTACTCTGAAACACACAAGGCAAAAGATGATTACTGATTTTTTAAGTAGTACTGTGCCGTAGGACAGTGCAGTAATGCCATTTTAACTTGACCACCTGGTATTTAATAAAGCACATTACTGAAACAGTGAAACATGCCGGGAAGTGATTTTCTGGTTAAATGCACAGTCCGCTTAAGTACACAAAAAAACTTTTATCCTGAGGGTATGCACTTAAGAGGGCTCCACTGTAGTACTGCTACAGCTCGAACAATGGTATTACGGCAAATTCGTCATATGCTTTTCAATAGTATTATTCCGTATATCCCTATATTACAATTAACCTAACTCCTATAAACAGCACAAAGTTTCTTTGTAAATCATCTACAAAGCTATTTCATGAAAAACTGAAATCAAAATAGCTGATCATTACTGACACATTGTAGGCCAAGACTGGTAAATAATGCTGCTGTTGCTGGACTAAATCCTATGAGCAAAAACTCCTCTTTTTAAACAGAATCTAACAACCTACCTGTATCTGATGCTTCCATCTGTGGCTGTAATGGGGCTGCTTGAATTATGTCCAGCAGTTGATAACTAGGACACTTGTTTTTTTTTAAACCTTAAGTTTATTAAGCATTCCACAAAGCATTTTGCGGAGGTACCAGGTCACCTAAGTAAATATGAGTAGTACAGAGCTAATTAACCTTCAGGATGGTACTTACTGCCAGTACAGTAAAGACTATTGCTTTAAACAAGTATAAAGCTTTACATGTATCTGAATGGAAAGATAACAATTACACTTCACATTTAATAACGTGGTGTAATAAACCACAACTAATAAACAGAACTGTGTGTCTATCTCATTTTGTCATTTGTCTTTGGTGTTGACTACTCATTTTACCAGTGCTTAACTTGAGGTGCATCTGGGTCGCATAAACAGGGACTGGGGCCTTACCCACTGCTGGCACCCCCTTCCCCTGTACTAGGAGATCCCCTGTTTTTACCTCAAGAGGCCTGTGTCTCATCACCTTCCCCCTGCTGCTGGTCTGGATTCTGGTATACTTGCTACTTGGCCTACTTCTCCAAAGAATTGTCCTGTGTAAGCCTCAATGTGACTGTAATTCATTCCATTCCCATCACTGCATTAACCCTCTCCCACCACTCAACCACCATGGGTGGGGGATAACCAGTGTTAGGTGATGCTCTTGAGGGCTACCAAACTCATAATCTAGAATACTTTCTTCTGTCCTCTGACCCCATCCCACTTGGTGGGAGACAGGGGCATAGCCAGAATTCTATTTGGGGGGGTGTTTAAATATGACATTTGTGAAAAAGGACAGATAAAAGCCAGGGGTTTGGGGGCCGCCAGGCCCCCAGAAGCTCTGGGGTGTGTACATGTTCTGTGGTGAATTTTGAGGGTTTTCTGGAAGAAAACACACACATTTGTTACATGTTCTCTACCCCTAATTTCATGAGAAACTTTTTTTTTTCACATGGAATCAGGGTTGTGGGAGACGGTGACTGTCATAAGTCTACAGTACCTCCAATGGTTGTGGACAACTGGTTATCTAACAGTGCGATCAACCATCGTGGTTCTACCTGCTGTGTTAGTAATGCTGCTGGGGTTCCGGGTTCTGGTCTGGGCGCTACTGTGGTTTTGTTGCACCCGGCCCAAAACTTGTTATTTTTGTTTTGCTTTTGCCCCCCAACATGTACCTCCCAGAGTTGAAAATCCTTAAGTAGGGGGGCAAGGGATTTAAATCACCACCGCCACTCTTCAGTTGTAGGAAGTCAGGGTATTGGCCGAAATTGTTGTCGCCAGCCTCTGACGCTAATAATTGTGAATCGCTGTTCACTGCCACATTATCACATATAATCCAGACAGGGAGACTAGCAATTTTGTGTTGCTGTCTCTTGGATATGTGCAGAAAGATAAAGCTAAAATACACCAGTCTGAGCCTCAGCCTCACCACAAATATCTGCTAAGCTTGAACCCCACCCTGGGGGGCAATCCAGGGAGGTAATGTTGGTTGCTACCGACACCTCCTCCCCTAGTAGACATGCTGGATCAGAGAAGTGGCCCCACCCAGAGGGACATGTCAAGGTGTATCAGTTACCTCATGATTATATTTCGTTACTTCACCCTGTGAGTTGAGGGTCAGTTGGCATAGCCCCCACCCAACACACACACACACATCTCTGCTGGTCGGGATCCGTCTCTCACCTATAGCAAAGACTGGCTGCTCAAATCCTGGCTACTCACATGGAGGCTCACACCAATCCACTGTGGTCCAAAACCTTGCCTCTGAAGCCCCCCCCCCCACTCATGCACAAATGGTCAAAAGGTCAGAAAAGTACATGGGGATTGGGGGAGAGCCTTTGCCTGCTGAGATCTCCCTGAAACACAGGACCCAAGTAAACTGTAGCCAAGCAAGCCAGGGGACATCTGACTGCACATCTTTCCAACCAGGATCATTGGCATGTCAGGGCCTGCAGTGGCAACCGAAGGAGTGAGAGTCACCATGACCTCCTGGCCTCGATCTCCTCGGACAACACCAGCACACCAGTGGAGAGGGGAGACAACAAACTCGCACCAGGTGGATCCAGTCGGCTTCCTGCAGCATAGATCATGGGCTGCACTGACGACGGAGGGCAGAGGGTTTAAAAACAACATCCCTCGATTCCCTCTGACAGCATGGAGTAGCAGCTGAAGCCCAGGGGTGTGGGGCAAACACACAGGACAAGAGTTTTTTCAAGCTGAGGAAAAGTTCATCTACCAGGGGGCACAATCTCAAGCTGTTGGGGGTTGGGATTCAACAAGGGCGTAAGGAAGTATTTTTTCACAGAAAGAGTGGTGGACAAATGGAATAGTCTACAAATCAATATAGCCAATGCTGACACTATATCTGTGGTCTCAAAGCACAAAGGGTAATCTTTAGGGCCCCTTAAAGATTACCCTTTGTGCTGACTTAGATATAAGTATCAGCGATGAATATTCCATTTATACTAAGGACTATGTCTGCCCTGAGATGCCCTACAATGTATAGCCAATATTTCCCTCAGGTGGTCCCTGTCTTTTACACAGTTTCATTAGGAATGAGACTGTCATAAAGGAACTCTGAGAAGTATGGTAATTGACCATAGGGCATCATGTCATACCTCTAGTCTTCTGGCTTTTTATGTTAACAAGAAAACATACATGCACAAACACACAAGCAGAAGCAGATAAAAACAAAATTAAACAGTGCATGAAGCATGGGCAATATCAGACTCACTGCATTACAAAATCCCCATGTATTTAATCGTTTAAGCTCATTTTGTAAACAGCCTACAGCCATGGGACAAGGCTCTCACAAATCATTATTCACCAAGAACATTTTTACTTTACAAAAGGATAGCTACTGCCTGCCTCTGAAGTTACTAGGAATTTAAATCAGAAATTCACACAAAACTTCACATTTTCATCTTTGGATGGTTTTTATTATTCAGTTTGTACATCAACACTTCTTAACTGTATTGTACAATGATTCATTGTACAATACAGTTAAGAAGAAGTTGATGTACAAACTATATTGCATGTCTGCATGATCCTCCAGTTCTGGCCTCCTTACCTTATGGCTTCGGGTCTGCTTCTACTGCCCTCTGAAGTCTGACCTCGCTCAGTCTCTTACTCTCTCTCTCTCTTGGCAAAAACAAAATGCTTGCTTTGCTACTGGCACTGCTTCTGAATCTCAACTCGGCACACCGCAGGTCCGCAATCCGCACTGTCTCCGCTCGCTCGCCTCACCCGCTGCCCAGTGTAAACTGCTGCCAATAAATTCCAATTCCTAGCCTCTCGCTCCATAGCACTCTCTCCTCGCCTTCTTGTGAGTTCCTTCCCGCCGGTTTTACTGCAGTCTGCTCCCGCCATCCAGTCAGGTGACCCAGTCCCACTAACAGTTGTCTCCTCTCATAAGCCATGGCAACAGGAAACAGCCAGGATGGATGTGCCGGGGACTCGGGGTCGCAGGGGGGATGGGGGGGTGAGACAACAGACTACAGCGCTACTTAGCCTCCAGGTAAAACACACAGACTCCCTGAGGAGGCAAAAAAAAGAGTTTTTTTTTTTTAAATCGGACCCCCGTCCCCTTATGACGCCCCTGAGTGTCTGCACAGCTGAGAGGTGAAGCAGAGAAGAAGGACCATGATTCACCCGACCCCCCCAGACTACTCTATACCTAGCCAGCTGGCCGGGTACCAACAGGTGCACCCTTTGTTACACAGCAACCAGCGGTTGGGCGGCGTGGCCCTAAAGCACTAATTTAAAGGAACAGCGCTCCCCGCACTCGCTCTGTACCAATTTAAAATTAATTTTTGCGGTCTTTCTTTCGGGGGGTGTTTGAACACCCTAAACACCCCCCCTGCCTACGCCCCTGGTGGGAGACCTGACACACAGGTCTTAAAGTATAACTGACCTTCTTGGCCCCAGACCCTGTTCAGCTCGTTTTGGTTCCAGGACAAGAAATCCTGTATCTTACAGCACTGCCAAAATATGTGATGGTGGCTTTTCCTTCTCTCCACACCATCTCCAACATCTATCATTGGTACCAGTGAAGGTGAGGGTGTGGAAATACCGGATCAGGATTTGCCATCAAAATTCCCATTATGTGAGTTATGCAGTGACTTTTCAACTATCTTTTGAATGGACTCCCCCATTTCCGACTCCCATTTCTTTTTTATTCTTTTTTTAAATTTACTACACTTTACTCCCTCCTGTCTGACTGGCCTCCATCAGTCCTGCTGACCTGTCCAGCCCCGTCATCCACCATCTCTGGGACTTACCTTCACTCACAGTTCCCTCATGAATAACTTCTCATGGGAAGGGCTGCTGGGGGGGGGGGGCTGGCCCTTAATCCCTCCAGACAGAGGTTTAATGTCGGTTGGCACAGAAGAAGCAAATCAACGGTGTGGAACCTGCTGCAGACAGCATCCTGCTGCAGTCGGGGTGTATTTCTGCATTTTCTGTCTTGTTTCTGCTCTAAATGGCCCATCTTCACTCCTCAAATGTCTGCATTTGCTCTCACTGCTACTGCTAGGGGCTCTAAAAACAGAGCGAATAACAAGGGGGAAAGAGAACACCCATGTTGAGTGCCTCTGGCCAGTGTGAGTGTAAAGGACACAATCCCATTTAACCTGACTAGGGTCTCAGGGAAGGAGTATAGTGCTAGATGCAAATGACAAATTTTGGGCCAAACCCCATCGCCTCCAGGGTGTGGAGGAGGTATGCCCAGACAAACTGGTCAATGGCGTTTTCAGTATCCATAGATACAGCAAGCTGAAAATTGTTAGAGGAATGCTGAGTTATTAGGATATTAAGGAGGTGCCAGCTATTGTCATTCAGGTTCCTCCCCTTAATGAATTCTGTTTGATTCGAAGGTGACAAGGTGAAGAATCAGCCCCTGCACCCTGGATGCCACAATTGCAGTGAAAAGCTTAAGATTTAAACTGGGAGCAGGGAAATGGGGTGATAAGACTCACAAACTGATGGATCCTTCCCAGGATTTGCAATTACTGATCCCTGAGCCCTGAGCCCTCTTCCAAGTTTATGGTGTTCCCTCTCTTCCCAAAGCTGACTTAAACAAGCATTTGTCAATGCCGAATGTTGCTTGCTTCTATGTGCTGTTTAGGTATTTGGAAGTCATTGGAGTGCAAATATTGAAAATTTGCGAACTTACGAGCGCATGTGAGAACTGCGCAACGCACCAGAAACAGTCATTTTAGGAATTTTTCACCAAATTTTCAACATAGCCATTTTAAGACCTCTGCTCATGAACAGTGTCACTGTGATTTTGTTACTGTGTCCCATACATTGAGTTTGCACACCGACTGCGCCATTGCACGCTACATGGGCGGAAACACGTTTTGGGCAGGATGTGAAAAATGATAGCTGTACTGCTCATAAGGAGGTGTGGTAAAATGGCAATGTTGAGAAAATCTGGAGTGAAAATATTGAAAATTTGCAAACTTACAAGCCTGCGTAGGAACTGCGCAACGCACGCTCGTAAAACAGTCATTTTTAGGAATTTTTTCACCAAATTGTCAACATAGCCATTTTAACACCTCTGCTTATGAACAGTGTCACTGTGATTTTCTTAATTGTCCCGTACATTGATTTTGCACACCGACTGTCCATTCTACACTACATGAGGGAAACACATTTGGGGTGAGATGTGAAAATGACAGCTGTACTACTCATAAGAAGGTGTGGTAAAATGGCAATGTTGAAAATCTGGAGTGAAAATATTGAAATTCCTTGAACTTACGAGCCTGCGTAGGAACTCCATAGCATACGCTACATAAAACAGTCATTTTGGAATTTTTGCAAATTTTCAACATGGGGTTTTGGGACCCTTCTCATGAATGATGTCACTGTCATGGTGGTATTAGGGCCGAAGGGTGATTTACATGATCACTTTCTTAAAATCCTCTTCAGACTGACTCTATGACAATGATCATCGAAGATCCGCTATGTTAATTGGTGCAAAATCTCAAAAACTCCTGAGATATGCAACAAAGTTGAAACCCCTATCTAGGCCATTATACAGCTTACTGGCATTTCCTCAGTTGGCGGTAGGCTTTGAAGAGTGCAGGCGTGTTCCCGGTCCACCGAAGATCGTCGCCGGAGTCCGAGGAGGTAAGTATGGGGTGAGGCGTGGCGGGAGGCTGAGTGCGCAGTGGGTGAGTGCGGGTTGTGGGGAGGGGTCGGAGGCGCTCCGCGGGACCGTTTTCGTTTTCAGGTTAAAAAAAAAAGGCGATGCGTGGGACAGTTTGCCACGCTGGGTGAACTCCCAGCATGGCACAAGGGCGATGGAGGGCGTTCAGCCGAGGGAGTTAGGCACCCGTCCGGCCAATGTCTCATTGCCACGCTGGGGTGGGCTCCCAGCGTGGCACCTAACTGGGGGGACGCAGCTCAGCCGACGGGGATTGGGCGGCACCCATCAGCTACGCCAGTAGGTCGCGCGGGGCGCGCATAACTGCGTGTGGGGGGAGCTACGCTTCAGTGGGCTTCTTATCTCTGCTCACTGAAGCGTAGCTCCCCCTTTCAACTGTATGCCACTGCATTTTGGAGCATGTCATAGACAGCTCCAAAATGCATTGGCTTACAGGGGCCGCGCCTGCCAGCTCACTGACTGAATTGGAGGAGGAGGTGACACACCTCCGAAATCTCCGATGATGGCACTATGTTTCTTGCACATGCGTGCAAGCAACATAAAAACTGCAAGAGCTCTGGGCCTGTTACTTTCCAAAGGTTTTGAAGTATTCAGACGTGAGGCCATTTGTACCTGAGGCAGGACCATTCCTTAGACATTGTCTGGCTTCATCTATTTCTGTCTCTAATATTTGTTTCTTCAGGAAGAATGTCTGCTGTTGAGTGAGGGCAGTAAAGACAGCTGACTTGTGTATTCTGCTATCGTAGACTCACAGTTTGGAATCTTTCCTGTGAGTACAGACCTCTGTAATATTCTGCTAAGGTGTTTGCTATTTTCTTGGGGGCTGCTGTTTCTCAGCCAGGGTGGTGCTTGTCCTTCATTTTAAGGACTGCTCTGCTTGCTGCCTCTTTGCTAATTTGCCATGCTGGGACCTTCCCCCATAAAAGTGCTGTCTGGAGTATCGCAACTGTTCTTCAATTTTTATTCCATGTGAGTTTGCAGAGCTTCCTTGCACTGTTTGATCTGAGGTAAAAATACTTCATCTAATGTTATTTCAGAGTTAGCTTCTAGGTCAAACAGTTACTGCTCTAATTCAGCCTGGCGGGCTGCATCTCTTTTTTCTTTTGAGAGGTGTATTGGATAACAACTCCAGTGACACTGGCTTTCATGGTGTCCCATCTATTGGCCAGGGATGTATCCCCCACCCTATTGCTCTGACAGTACTCCCTATCTGCTTCACTAACTCCTTAAAAGCAGCCTGGCTAAGGAAGGAATTATTCATTCTCCAGAGTGTCTTACCGGGGGGGGTGGGGGGTGGAATGATAGGGGAGATGACAAAGCTAGTTTCAACTAGTGCATGGTCGGACAAGGGGATATTGCCAATTCTGGCCTCCCCGATGGTGTGGACCCACTCAATGTTGACCATTATCAGCTCTATATGGCAGTATGACTTTTGGAGGGCTGAGTAGAACGTAAAGTCAATATCCATGTGGTGTGTAAAATCCCATGTATCTACAAGGCCCGTGTCTCTGGACAGATGTTTTAACCCCTGACCCACTCCATTTTCCTCTTCTCCCTCCTGTTGCAGGTGTTTTGTGTTCCTATCCTCATGAATAACTGCATTAAAATCTCTCCCAACAATGAAGAGAACAGTGGGATTCGAAGGTAGTGTTGTTAAGACTGACTGAAGAATGTGTCCCTTTCTGCCTCTGTGTCGGAGGCATAGATGTTCAGCACATGGATGGAGGTATATCTTTATTGCTGTTCAGTTGAAATATACTGTACCTCCATTGTGGGTCTGCCTTGGTGACGGTGACTGTGATCAGGGCATCTCATCTCACCAGTATCACCACCCCTTCTGTGGGGGTGGGCATCAAATGAGACTGAGTGCCACTGCCCTGCTCAGGAACAGGCCAGTTTACTCCTCTTACAAGGTGTGAGATGTGTCTCCTGGAGGCATGCCACCATCACCTTCTGTTTGTTAAGCTCCCTTAGCAACCTGGTCCTCTTAATGGGGTTATTAATATCAGTGACACTATTTATTTATTTAGATTTTGATAACCAGGTAAACTCACTGAGACCAGAGGTCCCTTTTTCAGGAGCGACCCTTCTGACTACCTTCAGATCACCTGCCATACTGTTGTGTCACACCTCCCCTCTCCCTCAGTTTTGACTCCTCTCCTTCTGGTATCATGAGTTAAGCTTGTCACGGTATGAAATTCTAACAGTATGATAACCGTCACATGTAATACTTCAGTTATCGTCAGAACAAGTAATTTTTACACAAAAAAAGAAGCCTTCTCAACCCCTTGCATCAGGGAGAATAGGCGTGGAAGGGACAGTTGTCCTTGAAAATGTAAAAAGAACTAGTTGAAAGGTCTCAATACCATGGTATACTGAGAATCACGGTCAGCGCGGTATTGGAAATTGCCCACAGTATCAATATTGTTGTAACCCCTAGATGGCGCTATCCCAGGGGCTACTACCCCTGCCTGATTTGCCACTAACAGGTTGAGGGGCCTGGATCCAATGGCGGGTGCCTCCACCCAGAGGTCAGGGTTTGCAATAGTTAAACTAACTTGGTCACAGCCCTCTGGGACACTGCAACCCCCCTTTCTTCCCACTAGCGGCCCACACAATATATCAGAATTACCTTCACAGTATACACTTACCCCCAGGACTCGTTCCGGCACTGGGACCTCCTGTGAAATGAGATACAGTGCAACAATCACAGTACAGTACTTTAACATAGACAAATACCTCAGGCAGTATAACTTTGCTGAAACAAGCAGCTCTGATTTATTTAGGGGATATAACAAGGACAGGGGGAAATCAGGTTAATTAGCTTATCACTCTAATAATCTACCTATGGCTCTGTGCACAGGCCTATCCCTATCAGTTACTGTTCCTGGGTACCCAAGCCCTAGTGGCTAGTCCAAACCGTGGCAGCTGGTAGGGCCCTTTCACACAGAGAAAAGGAGAATTAAACAGTCAGCAGTACAGTAATTCCATTTGGATTTAATGTGGCAATTCAACAGGAGCGACCCTGAATTAGTACTCGACCTCCAAATAAGATAGGGTCCTTCAATGTCAGCAGGACTCACTTGAGGTACACAAACCTCTTCACACATCCATATAAAAGAAAGCACTATACCAGGCAGGCTGCATCTGTATCCCGATGCAATTACTGCACAATACCGGGAGAACACACAGCAGATTCAGTTCCTGACAGACCGAATGCAATTTTCAGCAATTCCTCCAGTCTTCTACAGGGTGAGCCTGGTTTCTACTCTTCAGAGATCCTTTGATTCTTTTCACAGGACGGATTCAGTCCTAACAAGCTGTTACACAAGCTGCAGACCGGAACTCTGGGCCTTACACACGTTTTTTGACTAAAACTGCACACTGAAAAAGCACAGGGCTCCTTCCTTCTTCACTGCCAAAGTTCAACTGAAACTCCAACCGACAAAACCGGGCACTTCCTTTGAGTTCCTCCCAGTTCTTGACTGGATTGGCTGTCACTCACAATAGACTGCTGCTGTTGGTCCAAAAAGGCACCGAAGTCTAAACTACATCTCCCAGAGTCACTGCCCATACAATCCTCTTGTGGCTGGCTCAGATTATGAGTCCAAGTTCTGATTCAGTCCAAGGCACCATTTTAGAGCTAGCTTACCCCACACTGATTGGTCCAGTTCAGCAGTTCAAAACTAGAATGGGGAACTAGCAGACACAGTTCTGACTGCAAAGAAAGCGGTTAGACAAACTGTAATTTCATTATTACTCTAAATAATTTCTGGCAAACAGTTACATCTTCCAGATAGGTTCCCTTTGCACTCCTAGTGACTGCAAAAATGAAGTGAATTGGCAGCAGCTCGAGTGGTACTCAGAGAAACACACAATCCCCCCATATAAACTAATTATGTCTGCAAGCAGACAGCTCTTAAAGAGACAGTACCAGAGGCTCTAAAAACACTCACTGATAAATGGCTTAAATGCCAAACACCATTCAGGCTTGGAGCATTCAAGCAAGCTCCTGGAAGTCTTTTGGGAACCCCCATTTGCAGGGGTTACACCTTCCTGTTTGGGAAAGCTTGACGTCCTACACAAGTACCCCATAAGTTTCAACTGCAACCATATACATTTGCATTAGGCTCTCGACATGTAATCATCAGTCAATATATCATTTTACCAAGAACACATTTCTGAAACATTGCAGTATGTCACTTTACACAGTATTACATACACATTGTACCATAACTCAAGTTATTACCTCTTGTACATGAAACCTGAAGAGGGGCCCTTCCTATCAGTTACCTTGGGGCTGGATGGGGCAAGGGCACCATACTTAGAGGGCAACACAAGTAACTTGGAGTTAGCACTGATGCTCAGTTTGGGCAATGAGCTCGGGGACACATACACTCCTTTATGGACAACATTGAGAGGCAAGTCCACAGGCCTCCCAAGTGAATCATAACTGAGGTGCACCACAGGCTTTACAGCTCGACCAGTCTTTCTAGGGGAAACTGTTATAGTCTCTGCACTCTGAGCCTCATTTTCAGCATTGTCCTCACTTGTCAGGGAGTCTCCATGGGGTAGAGAGGCTAGAACTTGGGGCACTTTCAGCTCCAGGAGTTACAGTTTCTGAGTCCACAACATTTGGCTCGCATGGAGAGCTTTCGGACACTGGCAGTGGACTGTCAGGGCACTCAAAATACTCTTCTTGTTGGGTGTATCACCAGTCTGCCCTAATCTATCATTTTCCTCCCTAAAGCTCAAACAGTTCAACCATGCACAATGATTCCATTTCATCTGATCTGATGCTTTGCACTTCACTTTCTGGAGCATTGGCTCCAGGGACAGCTGGGGGCTTGACAGTCCAGAAGGCCCAGCTTCATCTCCAGTATTGACTAGGGATTGCCTCGAAACAATTGACTCAGTTCGTAAGAAGGATAGTATTCAAAGTCACTCTCACTTTCTTCTGATATGGACTGACAGTCATGCTCAACTGGGACTTGTGCAGGGGAACACTTTAACTCTGCTTCTGTAGGTGCAGACTTCCTTGGTCTTTTCTTAGCAGCAGCTCTAGTCACTGGTCCAGAGGGGGCATCTTCTGGGGGCTCAGACTCAATCAGGATTTGTCCAATGGGCAGTAAATGATTTCTATGCATTGTTTTTACATCTTTGAATTATTCTCAGGCCTTACTTTGTACACTGGCAGATCATCTAGTTTGCCCACTACAATGTGAGGGAGATGGTGCCATCTGTCAGCAATCTTGTGCTTGCCATGCAGTCCCAGATTTCTTAGCAATACCCAGATCTCCTCCTGGAGTTCCTGTGCTTTCACCTTTTATCATACCTTTCTTTGTTGGCCAGATTTCTTTTGGCAGCCATGGTTTGAGCCAGTTGGTACGCATGAGTTAGCTGGGCCTTTAACTTTTGCACATACTGTAAATAGTTGTCAGCTTGAACCCCATCAGGAGACCCCAAAACACACATCTACTGGTAGTCGAGCTTCTTCCAAACATCAGGCGGTAGGGGAGAATCCAGTGGCATCACTTTTGTGCAGTTATAAGCATGTACCAGGGTGCTAATTTGTTGGCTCCATCTAGGCTTGTCCTTTGGGTGCAGGGTGTTCAGCATATCTAGCAAAGTGCGGTTGAAACGCTCAGGCTGTGGTCCCCCTGGGGTGGTAAGGAGGTTCTGGACTTTCGTCCCCCACAGAGAAAGCATCTCTTTGATAAGATGACTCTCAAAGTCTCTCCCTTGATCAGAATGGATTCTTTGTGGAGCCCCATAGTGAACAAAAAAGTTTTCTACAAGTACTTTGGCTACAGTGGATGCTTTCTGGTCTTTGGTGTGGAAAGCTTGGGCATATCTCGTGAAACGGTCAGTGACCACCAGCACATTACTGATATTTCTTTGATCATACTCCAAACTTAGAAAATCAATACAGACCAGCTCCATGGGTGCACTGGTGGTTATGTTAACAAGGGGGGCAGCCCTCTGGGGCAAAGCTTTCCTCTGTAAGCAGCGACTACAAGTTCGAATGTGTTGCTCCACATCAGCCCCCATCTTAGGCCAATAGAATCTGGATCTCACCAAGTCAAGTGTTCTGTCTATACCAAAGTGCCCCATGTGGTTGTGCAAGGACCTCAGTACTGAGTCTCGAAGGCAGTGGGCAGCACTAGTTGTTGTTTGTCTACTTGTCCCCTCTGTCTACTGTTTCTCTGTATAACAGTTTATTGATCAGTTTCAACTTAGGACCTTCTTTGTATAACAGTGCAGTTCTCAAATCAGTGGAGCGTAATTTGGACACATCTTTTCCTGCATAGAGGGCTTTAAAGCTGCTTTGATCATGGGATCGCGGGATTGAGCCACTGAATACTGTCATTGTCCAGCTGAGGCAGTGCACCAATGTCTATTGCAGAAAAGTGGCAACAAGCAGCAGGTATGCAATTCTCAGAGGCTCCCAAGCAATCCACCATGCAGTCCACTGCGTCCGTGGACATTTGTTCCTCCCTGTCAAACTTCCGGCAGAGTGCCCGAATGTCAGGTTCTGTCAATCGGACCCAATCATTTTGGGGAACAGGTCTCCAGGATAGAGCATCAGCATCTATGTGGTTCAGACCTGCTCGGTATTCGAGAGCATAGTCATATGTAGATAATGCAGAAAGCCACCTATGGCCAGTGGCATCCAACTTAGCTGAGGTCTGTACATAGGTCAAAGGATTATTGTCAGTTTTTACTAGTATTTTAGCCCCATACAAGTACTCATGGAATTGGTCAACAATAGCCCACTTCAAAGCTAGGAACTCTAACTTATGTACAGGATAGTTCTTTTCGGATGGGGTCAGGCTTCTACTGGCAAAGGCCACTGGTCTCAGGCCATTCTCGTGCTCTTGGTACAACACAGCCCCCAACCCTTGCAAGCTAGCATCAGTGTGCAGGACGTAAGGTTTTCTTGGATTGGCATAGGCCAGCACTGAACATGGTGCAAGTTGATATATGACTTTGAAAGCAGTCTCAATCCAAAGTCCAAGGCCCCAAATACTTCACCGGATGAAAATACACTCTTTCAGTCTTGAGGAAGACTGACTGGTATTTTTGGGTTGGGGACACCCTTGAGTAAGGTTAAGTAAAGGGCTGGATCACTCTTGAATAGTCCTTGATGAAGCAACGATAATAACCACAGAATCCAGGAATCTTTGCAGTTCTTTTAGATTTTTGGGCTGTGGCCAGGTGGTCAAGGCCTCAACTTTACTTGAGGTCGGTCTCTATTCCCTCGGTGGATACTATATGTCCCACATACTTTACTGATGTTTGAAAGAATTGACACTTATCAATGGACAGTTTAAGGCCAAAGTCCCAGTCGGTCCAATACCTTAAATAATCTGCTCTCATGTTCCTCCAGTGAGCTGCCAAATACAATAACATCATCTAGGTATACCAGGCACCCTAGTAAGTTCATGTCCCCACTGCACGCCCATCAATCGTTGAAAAGTGGCTGGGGCACCTGAAATCCTTGAGGCATCTTCAGTGAGTTCATAGAAGCAAGCGGACAGATAAAGGCCGTCTTCTCACGGTCCTCTGGGGCCATCAGGATCTGGTAGTACCCATCTGCGGAGATCCAGCACAGAGAACCACTTGCTCCGCTTTAGGCAGTCCAAAGCATCCTGAATGCGGGCATTGTGTACTGATCAGGGATAGTCCGGCCAGTTTAAGGTGCGAGAATCCACACACATCCTTACTGTTCCATTCTTTTTCCTCACTACCACAATGGGGAAGCATAAGGGCTTCTGGATTCTTGTATTACACCAGCAGCTAACATCTCTCTTGCAGATGCCGTCTCACATCATCTATGTCAGCAGGTGCCAGGCGTCGAGACCTCTCACGAAATGGTCTTCGTCATGCAGCCGGATATTGTGCTCAGCTCCTTGCATGCATCCTACATCCCATTCCTTTAAAGAAAACACCTGGTCTCTCTGGGCAAGCTCTCACTGATCCTCACTTTCCATTCAGCTGGCAGCGGGAGTCGCCGAAATCAAACAAGTCAGGCGTTACTCTGTCATTCTTCCTTGAACTCTTGCTGCCGGGTAGCACTGCAGTGTCTGCACAATGCACATTAGCCAGGATGCAACCTCTGTTTACTCGAATGTCTCTTTCAGACACATTATGAACTTGGACCATTACCCTCTGGCATAAGCATGGGCTCTGAAGGGCAAATACTAGGCTTGACCAGCAGTCCTCTGGCAATTTTCATCACCTGGTCCAACAATAATATTTTATTCTTAACATCCTTTCTGATACTGGACCTCTCCTGTAAGGTACACTGGGCATTTGCGCCAGGATCAGAGACTCAGGATCCTTCTTCCATACAATTCGACCGGTTCCTCTGGTTCTGTTTTTCAGCATCTCTGTGCCTCATAGGCCTTCTTAATTAAAGCCGAACTCTTAAAGCTCTACTAGTCTTTGACCCTGTTTTTCATAACACAACTGTGCCAGCCTTCCGAACATATGAGCATTTGTTCCAATCAACAAAGGACACCATCATACAGTCCAGTGGGGGGGACACACTAAGGCTAGGGTCTCTACTTGTTCGGCCACTCCAGCCAGGAGGTGGGAAAGACAGCCAAATCCGGATATACCCGGAATAGGGTAGGCCTTCTCACTAAACCCCATACATGCAGTCCTTCTAATGGTTGTAAGGGCACGCCTGACAAATGCTTCTGATACCAATCCTGGAACATAATTGTCACTTGGGAGCCACTGTCTAATACAGCTCTTGTAGACACTCCATTCACCTTTACAGTGGTCTCCATGGAGGACCCACTATTCTGGACCAGTCTGGAGAGGTAGTGGGGGCCTGGGCAACTGACCTTGCTGACCGTGTAAAGAACGTGACTAGCATTTTTGGTGCCCCTCACTGGGACCATGTCGCACCTCTTAACCACTGATTTATTCTCAAGCTCTCCTTGTAGCCTATATGCAACTTTGTCAGTGTCTTTGGGACTGGCATTTCCTTTCATGTGCCCATCTTTTCCCACAATTATAGCAAAACATACTTTCTGGAGTTTGAGCTGGCCGAGCGCCACACTGGGAGCCAGGGAGGGTATTACTAATCTGGAAACCTTGGTGCCATCTCTGTCTGCGGCGTGATAAGCATTTGGAGACATCTCGTCAGTTTCTCCACTTCCATGGTCAAGGAATCAGTTCGAGACTGTTATCAGCAGGAGATACATGGGTGGGTACCCCACCCATGCAGATGCAGTGGGATAAGTCAGCAGCCTGTGCTTGCAGGCGAGCCTTTCATAAAGGGACTGTTTTTGAATTCCCAGATCTCTCTCAACAGTTCGGCCCCATTGTGGCATATCTTTTCCTTGTCAGAGCACTCATTGACTGCCAACCTCTGCCCTGAACTTCACTTGATGGGTCGCCTCAGTCACTCGGGTCGTGAGTCAGCAGCTATTGGTGCAGGTCCTCCCGAGGTCGTCTTTTCTCAACTCTCGAATTTCTCTCATTAACTCATCATAGGAGGGTGGGGATTCCAGTCGATCTGCCAGGCGTAACTGAAGCAACAGCAGTTCTGAGAAGGGGCAGACTTAAGGATCCTGTCCAGCCTAGTTCGGTCCAGTTCAATCGCTGGCAAACTACCTTTTCTGAGGCATTCTTGCAACAATTTTTCCAGCCGAGATACATACACAGACAACAACTCCCTTGGTACTGTTGTGCATCTCTTACTTCCACCATAGGTCCTCATCAGAATCTGGGCTCCCATACATTCTCCAAGGCCTCAAGATAGGCCTGTGCAGTCGCCTAGGGTTACGGCCTGCTTAGCACGGATGGTAGCCAGGGCAGGACCTCGGAGGCTCTCACTAACCCTCTTCGCCGCCTTCCGAGCATTGCCATTCTAGCACTTGGGGCAACATAGTCTATCCAGGTCTCCCAGTCATCCTCCCTGGGGGTGGGGAGGGTGCCAGAGAAGATCCTCAACCTTCGGTAAGAGTCGTGACTAATGGCAGGTGCAGAAATAGGAGTCTGCATTGGTTCAGCCACCATTACGGGCACTGGAGCAGGAGAGGTGTTGGGGAGGAACACCCCAGGTGGCAAGAATAGTTTCTTCAAGTCCTCCACAGTTTTCCCCTCCCAGCAACCATTCAGCAAATTTCTCCTCAAAAGTTTCAGATAGTGGTGGGGGCTGATTCTCCGGTCTTTACTGTCCTTAGTTATCACTCTCCAAGCAGTGAGGGCTCCTCTGGGGTAATGGTCTGTGGCACTTTGAGCTATCTATGGGATCCTTAAACTCTACTAGGGCCAGGAAAGTGTGGGTGAGCAGATTAGCATGCCGACCCACCACCACAGGGTTTTGTAAACCTTCCACCTTGGAAAGTACTCCTGCACAGTGTCCGTATTGATACCTAGGGGATGTCCAGGATAAGCATAGCATTTTGGGGTTGATCTCCTCCCAGTACACCACTCCACCAGCCGGTGCACAGCCACTTCTGTCGGGTACCCATTTTTTCTTAACAGTGGTTCGTAATATGGCCACTAGAGGACACACAATCCCAGCGGTGAGCCTCCAAGATGTAACCCCTAGATGGCGCTATCCCAGGGGCTACTACCCTGCCTGATTTGCCACTAACAGGTTGAGGGGCCTGGATCCAATGTGGGTGCCTCCACCCAGAGGTCAGGGTTTGCAATAGTTAAACTAACTTGGTCACAGCCCTCTGGGACACTGCAACCCCTTTCTTCCCACTAGTGGCCCACACAATATATCAGAATTACCTTCACAGTATACACTTACCCCAGGACTGCTCCGCACTGGGACCTCCTGTGAAATGAGATACAGTGCAACAATCACAGTACAGTACTTTAACATAGAGTCATAGACAAATACCTCAGGCAGTATAACTTTGCTGAAACAAGCAGCTCTGATTTATTTAGGGGGATATAACAAGGACAGGGGGAAATCAGGTTAATTAGCTTATCACTCTAATAATCTACCTATGGCTCTGTGCACAGGCCTATCCCTATCAGTTACTGTTCCTGGGTACCCAAGCCCTAGTGGCTAGTCCAAACCGTGGCAGCTGGTAGGGGCCCTTTCACACAGAGAAAAGGAGAATTAAACAGTCAGCAGTACAGTAATCCATTTGGATTTAATGTGGCAATTCAACAGGAGCGACTCTGAATTAGTACTCACGACCTCCAAATAAGATATAGGGTCCTTCAATGTCAGCAGGGCTCACTTGAGGTACACAAACCTCTTCACACATCCATATAAAAGAAAGCACTATACCAGGCAGGCTGCATCTGTATCCCGATCGCAATTACTGCACAATACCCGGAGAACACACAGCAGATTCAGTTCCTGACAGACCGAATGCAATTTCAGCAATTCCTCCAGTCTTCTACAGGGTGAGCCTGGTTTCTACTCTTCAGAGATCCTTTGATTCTTTTCACAGGACGGATTCAGTCCTAACAAGCTGTTACACAAGCTGCAGACCGGAACTCTGGGCCTTACACACGTTTTTTGACTAAAACTGCACACTGAAAAAGCACAGGGCTCCTTCCTTCTTCTCTGCCAAAGCTCAACTGAAACTCCAACCGACAAAACCGGGCACTTCCTTTGAGTTCCTCCCAGTTCTTGACTGGATTGGCTGTCACTCACAATAGACTGCTGCTGTTGGTCCAAAAAGGCACTGAAGTCTAAACTACATCTCCCAGAGTCACTGCCCATACAATCCTCTTGTGGCTGGCTCAGATTATGAGTCCAAGTTCTGATTCGTCCAGGCACCATTTTAGAGCTAGCTTACCCCACACTGATTGGTCCAGTTCAGCAGTTCAAAACTAGAATGGGAACTAGCAGACACAGTTCTGACTGCAAAGAAAGCAGGTTAGACAAACTGTAATTTCATTATTACTCTAAATAATTTCTGGCAAACAGTTACATCTTCCAGATAGGTTCCCTTTGCACTCCTAGTGACTGCAAAAATGAAGTGAATTGGCAGCAGCTCGAGTGGTACTCAGAGAAGCACACAGTCCCCCCATATAAACTAATTATGTCTGCAAGCAGACAGCTCTTAAAGAGACAGTACCAGAGGCTCTAAAAACACTCACTGATAAATGGCTTAAATGCCAAACACCATTCAGGCTTGGAGCATTCAAGCAAGCTCCTGGAAGTCTTTTGGGAACCCCCATTTGCAGGGGGGTTACATTGTGACTTCTTACACTGCGGTATACCATAAAACCATCATATCGTGACAACCCTATCATGTTTATCCTCTTGCACAGTTTATACAGACTGCAAAACAAATTTTTTAGAACACCAGTAACCATGAACTGCATCAATCAGACACCATAACAGACAATTAAAGAAACCCTTTCCAAATTCATCACACAAGACGCTAAATGGTCAGCACATAACCTCGCTATGGAGGTATCACACGTTGTACAGTGGCTGCGGTCCTTACCTTCTCCCTCCTTGGGCCGCCCCACTATTCTGACACTTCCCAGTCTCAGTGTACTCTATTTCAGCGTAGTCCACTGGGCAGAGCATATTTTGAAATTTGTCCCAGGCTGCCCCTTTGAGATGAGGGGGTCTAATCAAGCAGTAGCTAGCACCCCCCACCAAAAAAAAAAAAAAGTCTGGGAACCCTAAAGCACCACAACAAAACTATGTAAGGAGGGTGAGGGAGAGCCCCCCACCAAGGTTCTTCCTTCCTTCCTTCCTTCCTCTCTTCCAGTAGTCAGTTAGGAGCTGGAGGTGCAGAAAAGCAGGCTGTTTAAAAGAAAACAAAAGTACAGTACCTTCTCTCACAGGGAGTAAGAAGAAAGTGAAACTGGGCTGAACTGAAGCAGGTTTGCAAAACGAAAGTATTTGGAGACCTGAAAAATTTAAATAGATAGTTACCAATTTTGCTTAAGTGTACAACACAGCTTAAAATGACTTTATTCAGTGCTATTTTGTGACTAAGTAATGGCAACAACAGTGACGCAGATCCAGCCACCTGAACCTTTTGATTTTGCCAAACCAAATGGCTTTCCAAAATGACTCAGATTCTCTGAAAAGTTTCATCTATCCAGTAGCCTAGCAGAGCCAGCAGCAGAGAATCAGGTGAACACCCTGATATACTGCATGGGGGCAAAGCAGTTGACATCCTCAGGGGGATGATGTTAACAGACGCAGAAAAGTAAAACTATAATATGGTTAAGGAAAAATTAAGCGCACATTTCACGGGCCACAGAAATGTTATCTATGAAAGGGCCAAACTTAATGCATGCAGGCAGGTGGCAGGGGAACCTGTCGATTACTTCATTACAGCATTGCACACCCTAGCTGAGCACCGTAACTTCAGAGACCTATGACAGAAACTGATTTGAGCCCGATTTGTCGTGGGGCTCCAAGACAACAGATTGACCAAATGCATGCAACTTGACAACAAATTCACTTTAGAGAAGGCTGTCACAATGGCTCGACAAAGTGAGGCCGAATGAAAACAACAGTCAGACCTCCAGTCTGGAGTAGGCCAAGGTGCAGAACAAAGCACCCTACAAATGAACCTCACGCAAGGCAGACATTTTTCCATTGGGAGGAGTTGGAAGAAATCTAATGCAGTTCCAAAAATTATGCAGAATCAGCAGCCCACATGGACATCCCACAAGGAAAAGGACACAGAGAAGCCATGCGGAAGGTGTGGGAACAAGCCATCACACCCAAGAGCTTAGTGTCCTGCAAACAATGCAATTTGTCATGCATGCCACAAGGAAGGCCATTACAAGAGTGTATGTGGATCAAAACCAACAGTGCACGAAGTCCAAGAAATGCCAGAGTACAACACAGAGTATGTTTTTTGGGATCGTTTCAGGCCCAAGGAACTAGCTGGAAAATTATAGTTCTCATCAATAAATGCCAACACAGTTCAAGACAGACACAGGTGCAGATGTCACAACTGTGCCAGAAACCCTTTATAAGGAACTTCTGGGCAAACACTGCACATCTTTGCAGGCCACAAGTAAAGTCCTGATGGGGCCACGAAGATACACCTTGGATGTGTGCGGAGTATTCACTGCCGCTGTAACTAAAGGCAAAAATGCAAGTCAAGAGGACATTTAAGTTGTGAAGAACCACCATATCTCATTGCTAGGCAGACAAGCAATCCAGAAACTTCCTCTTCTTGCCAGACTCGATAGTATGGAACAAAGCAGGAGGAGTGAGGAGTTCCCAACATTATTCAGTGGCCTAGGAGAACTCAGAAAAGATTACCATAGTCAGCTTACACCAGAAACCATACCATTTTCACTGACAGTTTCCAGAAGGATTCCAATTCTGCTGATATCCAGGATCAAAGAGGAATGTGTCTGAATGCAGAATCTAGGCATGATCACCAAAATCCAGGAACCCAGATTGGTGTGCCAGAATGCTAGTGGTCTCAAAGTCAGATGGCTCCGTAAGTGTAACCCCTAGATGGCTCTATCCCTGGAGTTACTACCCCTATCTGTATTTCTCACCACAGGTTGAGAGGCCTGGATTCGATATTACGGAGCCTCCACTCAGAGTAACAATGGTGGGGGTATCTACCTAACCTGATATAGTCCTCTGGGAAGCTATAACCACTCACAAACCCACCTAGTGACCTTGTACTTTTACTAGCAGCTAACACACAGTCAGCAATGAACATTAATAATATGCACACACACACACACACCCTTTACACTTACCACCATGGTCTGGCCTTCAGCAAACTCCCTGCAACCCCCTGTAAAGGCAAGGTTAGCAAAGCAGGTAAACACTTGCATCACAGTAACCCAACTAATAATATGCTTATAAGCTGGGTTAAATGTGAAACTACAATCACATTTATTAAGGTGGTCGTGAACAGGATGGGGACGTGAATTTAGATGAATGATTACTATACTGATTAGATGTCAGGTTACTTTAAATGCACTTTAGTCCCAAATAATAAGTCTTACAACACTGGGTACCCAGGACATTATACTGGCTAGCCAAAGCCGTAGCCCGGGGGTGGCTGGCATTGCAGCTGTTGTTGGGGCCCTTGATGGAAAGAAAAAGGCAGTTAACATGCACAACAGAGCTTTGCTTATTTGTAATCATGGCCGGTTGCGCCAATTTCTTGTAACCCAGAAAATTACTGAAGCAATTAGATGGTACCACAGATAAGTAAATGATTTGTTGCAGGGAGCTATCCTGGATTTATTCATGCTACCAGTTGGCTGTGATGAGTCGGGCGATATGGAGACCTCAGATAGATCATCAATGAGCATGGGGAAGCAAGGCCATCATGACACACCTCCACTTCATGGTCTTTCCCTTCAGGTGGCCGCAACCTGTGAGTTGTCTCTGTACAGGGGCTGGATCCCTGAAGTTGGTCTCTTGCCGAGGGCAGTCTCTGGTGCAGTACAGTCAGTCTGGTCCAGGCTGGCATTTGCCCAGGCTTAACGAACACTTCGGCAAAGTTCAGTTCATTTTGCTAGTGAAGCCTCCAGCTGGCATAACAATCTGGTTGAGGGGAAACAGGTCTCAACCCACAATGAACATTCAGCACATTTAACAAGAACAGCATTCACTTTGCTTCACACAGTTCGGTTCAAAGCCGGTGATATTGCAGTAAATTTACTGAGCAAACCACTCGATCATTAAATCAGTCCCGAACAACCTCTGGGCCGAATGCATCACAGGAGCTTCCTCTCAGTCCAAATCTCAGGCTGTACCTTCAAATATCTTGGAGCTTCTGCTGCAAGTAAAGGTTCCATTTTCAGATTAGTCTGATTATTGCAATCAGGCAGTCCAATGCAGGAGAACAGTAGCGGGGGTCAAGTCAGGCCTCCCCTGCCAATTTCCCTCAGCTCATTACAGGGAGCAGTTGCTAGAAAGCTTGAGCTGCTCACTCCCCAAACTCCAACTCAAACTGATCCACTGTCGTCTAACAGTTCGAGGATTTCCCTGAGTTTCCGGCGATCCGGTTGACTGGGGGAGCTGTCAGTCACAGTTTGGGTGCCCCTTCAGTTCAGTTTAGGTGCTAACCTAAAAACTACAAAAACTACAGATTTTCTTCCCATGAGGCACTTGAGCTAAGGACCCTTCAAGGCCCCTTGAGTCCCATTGGTCCAAATTCTGGAAGTCCCGGACCTAACATGGTAGCTCCCATTCAGACAGGCAAAGCTGCAAAAAGGCAGGTTAGAACAAATACTCTAGTTCAAATATAATAGCAAGTTAGCTGTAAATAATTACAGTATTAGTTCAGGCTCCCTCTGCTCTATTATTAGGTTCTATGTCATAATAGCGAATGCTGAACGGCGATTGCTATTATGGTGAATGTATATCGCTGAAAAGCAAATCGGCGATATACACTTACCAGCGAACCAACACCCGGCAACCTAAAGTGTTTTTTGTGGGGTGGGGTTGTGCCCCCCTGCACCTCCCTTAATTAGGGTTCCTAACTCCAGGAGGGTGCATGTTGGGAAAGGGGCACAAATTCTGCCCCCCCCCAAAATTAAACCCAGGAGCCACAGGCAGTGGCAGAATTTTGACCCTCCCATCCCCAGCCCCAAACCCAGTACCTGCTGTGCCAAAGCCAGCCTCCCTCACCACCACACCACACCATACCACACCACATGGCTGGCTCAGTGGCAGGAGGCACAGTCCCTCCCGATAACCTTCTTCCCTATCCCTCCTCTTCCCTTGCCAATCCCTTTTCTGGTCACCTTCCCTACCCTCATGGTAGAAGTAGCATTTCTCATGGGTAGCGTGATCCCTAATAGCGCACACACATGGGAGTCGCTGCTTTGACGGTCGCCCATTATTATCGACAGCACAGTGGAGCAAACTAAAGCAGTGTCTGGTCAGTTGCGAGCGTTGATGTACTTGGACTCAGCCCAGACCATTTACTATACACATACAAGCTAGAATCTTAAAAGGGACAGGCGCGTAGGCACAGTATGGCACTCTCACGCAAATCAAAAGGAGCAAACCAATACCCTTGGATTCACTACCTACAAAGGACGTCAGCCTGGTAGTGGGCATGGAGAGAACCCAGAAAGACATTAAGGTAAACCCCAAATTGGTAGGGGGTTACACTCTTCCCTGTCTGGAAAAACTTAGTGTCTGCGTCAAGTCTATACTTTCCAAGTTTATACTTTATAACATTTTTACATTTGAAATATTATGCATGACTATGTACAGGCTACAGCCATACAGTACTATACACATACTACGTTGTTTTATATTTAAAATATGAACGTAAAAAGCATTCTTTGTTCATAACCAATATTAGTTCATAGACAGTAATATTTGTTCATAACCAATATTAGTTCATAGACAGTAATATTGCTTAAACATTTTACATTTTCATTTCTAAACATTCTATTTGCTCATGAGTATACCATTCAGGTAGCTAAACACATTACCCTTGTCTATACCACTTCCTGCACACTAACCCACAGGGATGAGGGTCTGACTCTGTCAGCTAACTTTGGGCTCTTTGTAGGGTGATCCCTGGAGTACTTACTGGAGGGCTTTACTATTAGCTTAGAGGTTGCAATGTAACCTGTTTTTGGAAGGGAACTGGCCGTTATGTAAACCCCTTTATGGACTCCATTCGTGGGGAGGTCTACAGACCTTTCTGGAGAATCATAACTAAGGTGCACTACAGGCTTAACAGCTCTCCCAGATCTTTGAGGTGAGGCAGGCAGAGGCTCAGTCCTTTCAGCATTAACATTTGGGTTTGTGAGTCTCGGCTCATTGTCCAGAAATAAAGCAGCTTCTGATGAAAGGGGTACCTCTGCACTTACTGCTTCTTCAGAACTAGAAGTAGCACTTGCATCTATCGTAGTACTGGCAATTTTTCTTGTTCTATAGACTCTGGTTCATCATCAAGAGGGAACTCCATAGAATTTAAATCATGTAACACATGGCTGATACTTTCAGAATCAACATTTGAATTAGCATTATTGTCCAACATGAGATGAGAGTTATCAGTTTCAGATATTTCAGCTTCATCTGGCATTTCACCATTCTGGCTCTCACTTTTGTAGTCAGGGCTTGCCTCTTGGGGGTTCAGATGGCTCCATGAGACATAAAGAATCTGCTGTTTCAGAAGTTATACTTTGCACTTCACTATCAGGGGGTGCAGGAGTGGTTGAGAGGGCTGGATAACTACACAGTCCTGAAGGTCCAGCCTCATCTCCCATGTTACACAAAGGATTGCCTTGGAATAACTGGCTTAGTTCAAAAGAGGGATAATAGGTAGCCCCATATTCACTATCATCAGATTCAGAATGATTGTCATTATTGATGAGAGCATTACTTGTTGAAGGCTTTGGCTGTGGAATAGCAGAAAGTGAGCTTACTTGCTTCTTTCTAGCAGCAGACCTGGTCACAGACCCAGTAGGAGCATTACTTTGAGGTACAGAGTCTATGATAATCTGTCCAATAGGCAAAAGGTGATTTCTGTGCATTGTCTTTACAGCTCGTGGGTCATTCTCTGGACACATTTTGTAAACTGGCAGATCATCCAGCCTGCTGATAACAATGTACGGGGTGTGACTCCACCTGTCAGCTATTTTGTGTTTTCTGTGCAAACCCAAATTTCTCAATAACACACAATCTCTGGGTTGTAACTCCTGGGCTTTAACACGTTTGTCATATCTCTCTTTATTGTTTAAGTTTCTCTTGGAAGTCATTGTATGAGCCAGCTGACAGGTGTGATTAAGCTGAGCTTTGAGCTTTTGTACATACTGAAGATAGCTTTCTGCCTGAACCCCATCAGCTGATACTCCAAAACAAATATCTATGGGTAATCTTGCCTCTTGACCAAACATCAGCTGGTATGGGGAAAAACCAGTTGCATCATTACAAGTGCAATTATAAGCGTGTACCAAAGTGCTTATTTGCTGACTCCACCTTGGCTTGTCCTTGGGATGAAGTGTACCCAGCATGTCCAACAACATTCTATTGAATCTTTCGGGCTGCAGATCTCCTTGAGGGTGATAGGGGGTGGTATGTGACTTTATTACCCACAGGGTGAGAGCATCTCCTTGATTAAATGGCTTTCACAGTCTCTCCCCTGGTCAGAATGGATCCACTGTGGGGCACCATAGTGAATGAAAAATTTCTCAACAAGCACTTTGGCTATGGTGGATGCTTTCTGATCCTTTGTTGGATAGGCCTAGGAATAACAAGTGAAATGGTCTATCACAACAAGCTCATTGCCAGTGTTTTTTACATCAGGCTCCAAGCTCCAAAAGTCAGTACATACAAGCTCCATAGGTGCACTGGTGGAGATATTAACCAGGGCCGCTGCTCTCTGTGGCTGAGCTTTCTGTTGAAGGCAGCGGCTACATGTTTTGATATAGGCGTCAATGTCAGCACCCATCTTGGGCCAATAGAAGTGGGCACGGGCTAAATCTGAAATTCTATCATAGCCCAAGTGTCCCATCTGGTCATGGGGTGCTCATAGAACCACACATTTAAATGTAGAAGGCAGCACCAATTGTTGTCTAATGACTTGGCCTTGTCCATCCGTGGTCTCTCGGTAAAGTAGCTTGTTTCGCAACTTAAGCCTGGGCCCTTCTTGGAATAGCAAAGCAGTTCTCTGGTCTTTGGATTGAAGCTTGGACACACTCTTTCTGGCATTTATGGCATTAAACATAAGCTTAATCATGGGATCATGATACAGCTCCCTCTGGATATCGGCTGGAGTAAGTTGAGGCAGAGTACTTAGATTTAATGTTGTGAAGTTGCAATGGGCTGCTGGAACACAAGTTTCAGGGGGACCGAAGCAATCAACCAGGCACGCTACGATTTCAGAGGACATGTGTTCACCTATGTCAAACTTGTGGCACAGTGCTTTAACAGATTGCTCGGACATCCTCAACCACTCAGAATTTGATACAGGCATTCTGGATAGGGTATCAGCATCAATGTGATTCAGGCCTGGACGATACTCCACTGCATAATCATATGTTGAAAGTGTTGATAACCAGCTGTGTCCAGTTGCATCTAATTTGGCTGAAGTTTGGACATACGTGAGGGGGTTATTGTTGGTCTTTACCAGAATTGTAGCATCGTAGAGTTATTCATGAAACTGATCTACTGTCGCCCACTTTAATGCAAGAAATTCAAGTCTATGCACAGGGTAGTTTTTCTCAGATGGAGTCAGGCTTCTACTAGCAAACACCACAGGCCATAATCCTTCCTTATATACCTGATAAAGCACGGCCCCAAGTCTTTTCAAGCTGGCATCTGTATACAACACATATTGCTTAGTTGAATCTGCGTAAGCGAGTACTGGGGCATATGTAAGCTAATGAATAATATCATAAAAAGATGTGTCACATTCACTGGTCTACCTGGCCCCAAATGGTTCAGTGGTCTTAAAATAGGCTTCATCCCCTTCTTTTACAGTACTCTTCTTATATTTCTGATTTGTAGGTGGGTACGCTTGAGTCAGATTAGTACAGGGTGAATGACTTTAGTGCGATCTTTTACAAAGCAGTGATAAAATCTGCAGAAGCCCAGGAATCATGGCAGCTCTTTGAGATTGTTAGGCCGTGGCCAGGTAGTTAAACCTTCCACTTTGCTTGGATCAGTTTGAATGCACTCAGAAGACACAATGTGGCCTGTATATTTTACTGATTGCTGGAAAAATTGGCATTTGCCGATGGATAATTGTAATCTAAATTCTTCTAACCAGTCCAGAACCTTGAACAAGCAAGTCTCGTACTCTTCAAGTGTTTTGCCAAACACAGTGACATCGTCCAAATAAACTAAGCATTCAAGTATGTTCATCTTTCCTACAGCTCACTCCATTAACCTTTGGAAAGTGGCTGGTGCTCCGGAGATGCCCTGGGGCACGCGCAAGAATTCATAAAAACCCAGGGGACAGAGGAAAGGGCAGTTTTTTTCTCTATCCTCGAGCGCCATCAGGATTTGATAATACTCGCTCCTGAGGTCTAAGATGGAAAACCACTGTCTCCCACTAAGATAATTGACAGGATCCTGGATGAGAGGCATTGTGTACTGGTCGGGTATGGTTCTTCAGTTAAGGGTCCTGTAGTCTACACACATCTTACTGACCCATTTTTCTTTCGGACTACCACAATGGGAGATGCATAAGGGCTACATGATTCCTGGATAATTCCAGCTGTTAACATCTCCAGGAGGTGGTGTCGAACATCAGCAATGTCTGCACGGGCCAATCTGCAGGACCTCTCTCGAAATGGCCTCTCGTTGTGTAGCCTGATATGATGTTCAGCACTAGTGATGTATCCGACATCCCACTCTCTTAATGAAAATACTCTGCTCTACTGGGCCAGCTTGCTGCTAACCTTATCCTTCCACTCTTCAGGAATGGGGGGCTCTCCAAAATCGAACAAGTCAGGAGTTAATTCGTTGTCCTCTTCGGTACGGCGCTTGCTGCGCAGCACAGCAGTAGCTGCACAATAGACAGTAGCCAGGGTGCAACCTTGGTTGACTCTTAATTTCCCGGTCAGACACATGTTGAATTTGGACCACCACCCTCCGGGCAGATGCGTGAGCATGGGCAGGCTGTATACTAGGTTTGACTAAAAGCCCATCTGGCAGCTTTCCTTCCTCTGGGGTGTTCTGCATAAGGACCTTGTTGGTGACAACCTTCTTCATTTGCACTTTGCCACTGATAGTACACGGAGCACTGGGTGGCAATACCAGAGCAGCTGGGTCTTTCTTCCATACAACTCCCACCGGCTAATCTTTGTCAGCTTCCTTAGCCTGCATTTGTAGGTCATATGCTCTCCACACCATGGCATGAATTTGCAATGCTTGTCCATTCTTTTGAGCTTGTTCTCCTGGCACAGTTGGGCCAGACGGCCAAACATGTGGGTGTCAGTACCGATTAACAAAGGAATACTATCATACAATCTGGTTGGCAGGCATACCAGAGCCTATGTCTCCACTGATTCATCCACGCCAGCAACAGCAGAAGGAAAAGATAACCACTGTCATACATAACCAAGACATGGGTAAGATCTGTTGCTTAAACCCCATACATGAAGTCCTTCAAGGGGTTGGTGTGAGCAATCAGACAGGTGCTAGTCATACCAATCTTTAAATACAATAGTGACCTGAGATCCGCTGACCAGTACAGCTCAGGCCAGAATACCATTAATGTGTACCGTAGTTTCCATAGAAGGACCCACCATCTCTGACCAGTCTGGAGGAGCAGGTTTAGCAGATGTTTTCACTGCAACCTTAGAAGAAAAAGATTTGTGTGATGGCCCATGCTGCGGCTTTATGTTGCTTTCCTGAACCTGATTAAGCAATCTGACCATGACTCAGAGCAGGTCCTCAGGGGTATTACAAGAATTTTCACTGTGTCCTTCTCCCACACACCGGTAACAAAACACTTTAGTTCTGGGTTCAGCAGGATGAGCTGAATCTTTGCTGGGCTTAGGGTTGTCAGGAGGTGGGGGCCTATACTCTTCCTTGGGCCTAGGTTCAGACTCAGTTCCCCCCATAGTTTCTCTAGGGCGTAGAGGGTCGGGCTACATAGATAAGGTCTCACACCATAGCTCGCAACTCCCTCATCTCTTCCGCTGCATTATTGTCAGATCTGGGCTCAACAGCATGGACGCAGGCTCCTTTCGTGGTGTGGGAGTCTCATGAGCAGTCTTAGCATTAGAGGTGCAGGGGTCATGGGCTTTTGCAAGTCCTGCAGCAGTTTGATTATTGGCCTTCAGCTCTTTGAGTTCCTTTAACCGTTCACTGATTTGCTGTGATTCTAGAGTGGCCTCCCTCTCACTGGATCTCTGAGAGGTAGGGACAGGTCACACAACACCAGCATATGGGTCCCAACAATCATCTTCAGTCTCAGCTTCCCTAATTTCCTTCTTTAGCCAACAGTATTCAGGGGGATTATCTTTGAGATCCTGAAATTTTAACTTCAATATAAGCACACTTAAATAGTGAGCAGACTTAATGATGTGTTCTAATCTCACTCAGTTTAGCTCATTAGCTGGGATACCCCCTTTTCGGTGTGCCCTTTGCAAGGCCCGCTGTACTCGAGTCGCATAAGCAGATAAGCGTTCATTCTTCCATTGTTTGGTGGATTTGAACTTCCACATCAAATCCTCCTCTGACTCAGTACTACCACACACTACCTCTAAGGCAGACAAGTACTCAGCAGCGAAGGCCTCTGGGTTGGTGGACCAGAGAAACCTAATAGCTTCAAGTGCAGGGCCCCTTAAACTCTCCATAAGCCTTTTATGTGTTTCCCCCTCAGAGCACTGCCACTCTTGGACCACGGGGGTGGCTTAGTCCATCCATGTCTCTAAATCATCTTCCCCCATGGGGACAGGGATGGTACCTGAAAACAGTCTGAGCCTGTGGTAAGAGTCCAGGTTTACAGAGGATACCACTATGGGGGGCACTGTAATGGGAGATGGCATAGGCAGGGGGGTAGAGGCTAGAGGGGAGTTCACTGGAGTAACCTCTCCTGAATTCCCTATGGCCCTCTTCAAATCCTCAACAGTCTGTCCCTCAGTGGCCAACAGTTTTACCAGTTTCTCCCTAAATCCTTCAACTTTGGGGGACTCCCCCAGGAGAAAATAGCCCACTATGCAGGTTAATGACCCTCCACCCCACCTGGGATCCCTAAGGCATAATGACAGGGGTACCTTTTCTGTTCCAGGCAAGAGTTTCCTTACTGCTAATGCCCTGTTAAGAATGCCTCTCAAAGGGCATCTTACAGAAGGAGATGCAAACCTCATGGAAGAAACAAGTATCTATCTCACTCAAATACAAGACACTCTTCCAGCATCAGACAGCAATCTTGAGCAAATCAGACAACAACTACAGAAAGATCCTACGTCAACAAGTAATACAATTATGCCAACACCGTTGGCCACAAAGGATTCAAGGTCCGGATACTATCAAACCATTCAGGCATGAACGACACACCCTAAAAGTTCAAGACTGTTTACTTCTGAAGGGAACCAGAATTGTGATTCCTCAGTCTCTACAGGACGCTACCCTGAAACTACTACATAAAGGATACCAGGGCACAGAAAAATGTTGCAGGAAAGCACAGTAGACTGTGTGGTAAAGGAGGCTTGGTGCACAACTAACAACCCTGATAAACAAGTGTTGAAATCTATACAAAACTCCAGTAGAACCATTAATCCATCTAAAGTTCCAGACAAAGCATGGCAAAAAGGTGCTACAGATCTCTTCGACTTGAAAAGTCAGAAATTCCTCACAGTTTTTCTTTAAATGGAATGAGACCATGATTAAAAACTTGGGGATTTATATCCCACAAAAATTGGAAAACACAGAACTTTTAAATTATGAGCCACTCATACAACAGATTACTGTAGACCTCATTAGGTTGCAGTACCTGCCCCTCGCCCTTTGTCATATAAAATACCCGATAGATGCAGTCCGGATGACTGTCCTGACCAGGTGCTAAATCTTTTATAAACCTTCCCCGTTTATCCTTCCTCACACTATTTTAGCTCCTGGGAAAAACTAGTCTCACATTTTATCTGGGGAGGCAAGCGCCCACAAATTTGATTTACCATTCTCCTGGGATCATGTCAGGGCAAATTTGCCAAATTTCTGTACCTACACCCTGGCGGCACAACTCCACATAGCCTGTAACTGGATCATTCCAGCATAAGTATCACTATGGAAAACTATTGAATTCCACCTGAGTGATCTGTTTGATTTTGCCCACTACCTCTTTGCCTATGCCCCTGGGCAGATTAGACTCTCTGATTTCACCATACACAGCAGTTGCTTTGGTACTGCAGTCTGTTTGCAGAAGACAATGAATTTATTCATTTGCAGCTGGATATAACTTTTAAACAATGGAGGCAGTTAGGCCTCCATTATGTATTTCAATTTTTAAATGAATAAGGCATACTTCCTGTTCATCAATTACAAAATGCACATGGCCTTACAGGCAAAGAGCCTTTTAGGTACTTACAACTCCATATTTACCTTTTAGATAAACCACAGTGCTCTCTGAAGCTTCCCAACCCCTGTCAACTTCTCAATGGCATACTTAGGGGCCTCTTATGGGGGGAGGGGGAAGTTGGCACCACTTAATATGTCTTCTGTACAGGGGTATACAGGCATTATGGCCTCATACTTCTAGGTCTATACTGGAAAAATGGGATGCAGAACCGAATGCCTCTTTGATCTATGACCAATGGGATAAATATTCCCTTCTACCTTTCTTAGCTACTGCTTCGGTTAGTTGGAGGGAGTTCGTCTGGAAATGTAGACAATAATATTTTATTACCCCTAGGATTCAGGCAAAATAAATATGGATGATCAGTTTAGTTCCTGATGGAGGGGGTTTGGGGAGGCTGGAGCTGACCAGACCCATATCTTTTGGTCCTGTCCTATACTGCAGAACTTTTGGTAACCGTTATGCACTAACCTGTCCCTCTTCTCCATGGACCCTTGGATGCCACATCCGGCCACACTCCTCCTGGCCATTCTGTTGGAAGAACAGCGATGTCGGCCTCACTCACTATTACATATTTTTCTTTTGGCTACAAAGAAGGGTATTACCCGGCTTTGGTTGAAACGTGCCATCCCCAACCATATTTAATGAAAGCAGATTGTGGCTCAAACTTATACTTTAGAGAAATATTACAACAGTTTCAAGACAGACGGCAACCTTGGTTACTATATTTACAAGTTGCAAAACACTCAAGTTTGTTCCCTAGAGTTTAAGGATCCCTTTGAAATGGAAACAGACTTTGGCCTGCTAACTGGCAATTTTGATATGCTACCTGGGACAATGTTTTATTCTGCTAACTTGATATTGTCACCACACATGGATGTGCACTGTTCATGAGAATCTATTTGCAATCTACTTCTAATTGTTATATGCTACACTCCTGCATCTTTACTGTGCTGATTTTATGTACTGTACCCAATAAAAACATATTTTCTAATAAACTTTAAACATATATACACACATATATATATTTATATATATATATATATATATATATATATATATATACATATATATATAAATAAATATATATATATTACAGTGGCACAGTAGTGCCACTATGGTTAGGGCAGAGTACTCCATTTAAGGTTAAAGTGTGACATTTTGCAGCTTAATAACTGTGCCAACGTAAAACGGATTTGCCTGAAATTTGGCAGGCACGGAGCAGCACCATAGTTCTCTGGATCCGCTAAGTTTCGTAACAGTCGGATTTACGATTGCGGAGCTATAAAGCACAATAGAAAGTCACATTTACACTTGTTCGCAGATTCTTTGCTTGCACCTATAGGTCGCACAGTTTGTGCGACTGGTCCAAAACCTTCAGGGAACATGCAGCCGATTCAAAAGTTATTCAGAAAACAAGTTTCCCATTATAGTCAATGGGAAAAGTTAACAAAATATTCAAAAGTGTCGCAAATGCAGTTTTTAGTGTCACAAATGACCCCTGTAGTGTCATGAGTCAGCCTTTTTTTTTTTTTTCAGTTACTGGTCACAGAAATGCTTGGCATTTAAATTTGGAACCCTCTAGGGACACAATTATTTTTGTGTTCACCTAGTCGAGCCCTGAGGATGCTAGGCATGTCTTTTTTGGGGGGTTAAACACCCCAGAGATATGTTTTTGAAATTCTTGTGAACTGTAATGTCGCAAAGTAGTATCGCACCTGTGACACTTTTATGATTTTTTTTCGAAAATGTTGTGATTTGTGACACTACTTTGCGACACTATGCCCAAAATAACAGGAATTCTTTGCCAACCTGCTGCAAAAGAATGGTTTGTTTTTTGGGGCTGAAATTTGGAGAGAAGAAAGCCAACATCCCACAGATGTGCCTTTTGGTGGTTTGGTGACAAAATATTACAGGGATGCAAACTTACGGTACTCTGAAGTTGACAATTTTTCCCAGAGATTAACATTACAGCGTCCACCACGCCTTTCGGGGCCCATATCTCAGAAACACTTCGAGATACAGACTTTTTGTCAGAAAAATGCTTAGCGCCCCACTGGAGTTAAGTGCAAACTAGCCAGGAAAGTCATAAGTTATATAAAATTTAATTTTTTTTTTACTTCGTATGGTTCCTGAGATATAAGCAATTTGGTATTCCAAGAGATCATTTTCTGCTCCGAGGCCCATTATTATGCATACATTCTTTGTATTCACTGTGTTTCTCTGTGCAGCTTTTGGGGAATAAAAAGGTGTGCGCTTTCATCACTGTTACAGTTAGCATTTCCACTTGTGTTTCTGTAACCATTTGTGTTCCCGTCTACACCACTGTGTGCATTACCCTTAGCGTTTTCATTTGTGCTTGTGTTTGTGTTACTCTTACCATTTGCATTTCCTTTACTGTTTCTGTTTGTGTTTCATTTTGCGTCACCATGTGCATTACCATTTGCGTTTGTGTATGTGCTCTGTTTCTGTTTCCTTTGGCATCATCGTTGCTGTTACTGTTAGCATTTACATTTCCAATTGCGGTACCGTGACCATTACCATTTGTGTTTCCGTTCATGCTTGCATTTGCGTTTCCGTTTGCATTACTGTTCGCTTTGGTGTCATCGTTGCTGTTACTGTAACTGTTTGCTTTTACAATTGCATTACCATTACTGTTTGCATCTTTATCACCGTTTGCGTTTCTGTTGCCCTTAACGCTTGCGTCAAGGCGCTTTCTCTGTTGTTGATTGCATCACTGCTTCCTTCTGCTGCGCCATTGCCTTAACCGTTTGCATTTCTGTTTGCATTTGTGTTATCGTTTGCATTTTTCTTATTGTTTGTGTTTCCATTGACGTTACTGTTTACGTTACTGTTATTGTTAACGTTTGCGTTTCTGTTGCCATTAACGGTTGCCGTTTGCGTTACCATTTCCATTTTCATTAACGTTTGTGCTTGCGTTTCTCTTACTGTTTGCATTACCATTTGTGTTTGCGTCACCATGTGCGTTACCGTTTGTGCTTGCGTTACCATTAGCGCTACTATGTGACAAAAAAATCACATGGTGGGAGGGCTCCGTGCTGCCACCACCACAATACATTCACTATTTATAGTGCTCCTTCTCAAAAAGAAGGAAAATTCATGGCGAAAAACTCTGTGTAATGCATCAGTTAGGGTTGTTCCACAGCAACAAAAGCAAGGAAATTCGGTATTAGAGTCGCCACCCCTTGCTCCCCAAGCCCACCGTCGTCAGTCCTAGCTCTCACCCCATTCTCCTACACTGCAGCACCTCAGGTTGTTTTACATGGGATGCGGTGAGTTAAGACCGACGACTAGCGCACACCCGATGCCCTGTTGGTGGACGGGTGGGCTTGAGTGCAAGGTGGCAACCCTAACAATCGAATTTCCTCGCTTTGTCGCGAGGAACATCATGTAACTGATGCAATAAACAGAGTTTTTGCCATGAAAATATATATATATATATATATATATATATATATATATATATATATATATGAATAAACAGTTGTGGAGTGCCCGAGACTCTAGTATCGGACAACGGACCACAGTTCAATTGTACAACCTTTCTCTATTTTGCAAAAGACTATGGCTTTGTACATCTTACAAGCAGTTCAAGACATCTGCAAGGCAACAGAGAAGCAGAAAGAGCAGTACAAATAGTAAAGAAACTTCTCAAGAAAGCTAATGATTTCTTGAAAGCTTTTCTTGCCTGCTGAGCCACACCACTTGACATCAGCTACAGTCCAGCAGAACTGTAGATGGCCCAAAAACTGAGAACTGTGCTTCTATTGCCATCTCTTTTGACCAGACCAAAGTAAAATCCTAAGTCATGAGCAGTTTTCAAGTTTCAAATGCAAACAATCCTGCGATTTAAGACACAGAGCTCCAACTCTGACACAGCTTCAACCTGGAGAACGAGTCTGGATTACAGACATGAAGATTTTGGCATGGTTACCAAACAGCTGCCACCTCATTCCTATCTTCAGCAGAGTCCGCAGGGACAGCTGAGATGCAACAGGCACCACTTTATTCACCTTCACTCCAGAGAGGGAGAAGGCCTGGGATCAGAAGATGGATTGTCACTGCCTCTAGCGGATACACCAGATGATTCACCACAAGATCACTCAGAAGTGGTACAACTGGCATCACTAGAAAATCCGGCACCGTTACTAACACTACAGCAGAGGCTGCTGAAAGACAGACCAGCACCAGAACAAGCAGATGTAAGACTCAGTGTCATGACCTGGTCAGGATGGGCCTCACAGACTGCACTTGTAAATAAAAAGGACAGAATGTGTTAAAATAATTTCATGGCAAATGACCCAGAAGCAGAATCATCCTCCCACTGAGCTGGAAGTGTTCAGACAGTCTACCCTGACCTTCACTGATAGCTAATGGTAACAATAACAGGAAACGTTTAAACATAGTTTAAAAAGTTAATGTACAATAGTAAGTTGTTAGTACAAGACTGCCTAAACTTCTGTAGAAATGTGTATCTATCTCGAAAGGGGAGATGTGGTGATAGGTGGGGCTGTGGCTTAGTCAGCCTAATTAGTTTACTATGTGACCTCTGCGAGTAACTACTCAGAGGAACTTCCTGTTAATAAAGTAGTCGTCATCTTGCCTTCAACACCTTCAACCTGTGTGCAGCATATTTCTTTTTTTTAAAACTTTGTATTCATGGAGTACGATGTTATAGCATAACCGTATCTCATGGACAATAAAAGACTTGAGGTATGCAGACCCCTGCAGTACATGTACAGACAGAACAAGATCTATTATTTAAAACAGGTAATGAGTCAATGTACTGAATGGGTTGCCAGTAAAATTGTAGGAGTAAAATGCAAAGTGTACTTCTTGTAGAGATATGATCCTCTCACCTAAAACTGAGAAAAAACAAACTAATCATAAAGCCAAGAAGCCAGTTCCCTTGAAAGACTTGTGTGTGGAGGGAGAAAAGCGGTCAATAAAACTTAAATATGACAGGTTACAGTACTGGCCTAAAGTATACATTCTAGATCTATATATGTGGAGCAGCATGAAATATACAGAGCCTAAATACCATAAAGAACTTAAATTGTTAGCATGAACCTCACTATTACAGAGGGCAGCCCCCTAATTATGGTAGCATCTGTAAATGAAAACCCACTGTATAGTCCAACTGTGGCACTGAAAATAAAGTCACCATTGTACACAGTCTCTACCTTGGGTATTGAAGCCACAAATATAAATAGCTGTACCTCGAGAATAGCTTCATCCTTCTTCATCTGAGGTATCCACTACAGGTTTCAGAATTTCAATAAGCTTTTCAGCAAACACTGATGCAGCCACAGGGTCCACAGACATGTGGGTTTTAGAGGCATGCTTAATTAGGAGCCTCGCTGGGAAATTAAGTCGTACCTCAATGCCATTCTGGAGGAGATCTTTTTTAATGATCTGTAGCTCTTTCTTGCATTTTTGAGTTTGCACCACAAGGTCAGGGAAAAAGGAGAAGCAATTACCTTCTCAGACGGTTTCACCTCAAGAGCGAGCGGCCTGCAGTAGAGCAATCCAGGCTTCTAGCGAGAAAAGAGTAGTGATTGCAGTGTGAGGTTGTTGCTGCGCTGCTCCCCTGGACCATTGCCATTGTGGGATGGTGAACACGTTTACGATGTGGATCCCCAAATCTGACAGCAACAATTGTAAGTCCTGAAAGATTAGGCTATTGTAACCCCTAGATGGCGCTATCCCAGGGCTACTACCCCTGACTGATTTGCCACTAACAGGTTGAGGGGCCTGGATCCAATGTGGGTGCCTCCACCCAGAGGTCAGGGTTTGCAATAGTTAAACTTACTTGGTCACAGCCCTCTGGGACACTGCAACCCTTTCTTCCCACTAGTGGCCCACACAATATAGCAGAATTACCTTCACAGTTTACACTTACCCCAAGGCTGGTTCAGGCACCGGACATCCTGTAAAATAAGATACAGTGCAACAATCACAGTACAGTACTTTAACATAGACAAATACCTCAGGCAGTATAACTTTGTTGAAACAAACAGCTCTGATTTATTTAGGGGGATATAACAAGGACAGGGAAATCAGGTTAATTAGCTTATCACTTTACTATCTACCTATGGCTCTGTGCACAGGGCCTATCCCTACCAGTTACTGTCCCTGGGTACCCAGGCCCTAGTGGCTAGTCCAAACCGTGGCAGCTGGTAGGGCCCTTTCACACAGAGAAAAGGAAAATTAAACAGTCAGCAGTACAGTAATTCCATTTGGATTTAATGTGGCAATTCAACAGGAAGCGACCCCAATTAGTACTCACGACCTCCAAAGAAGATATGGTCCTTCAATGTCAGCAGGGCTACTTTTGATCTCCAAGAGACTCCTCACACATTTATATGGTAAAAAAAGAAAGCACTATACCAGGCAGGCTGCATCTGTATCCCAATCGCAATTACTGCACAATAACCAGGAGAACACACAGCAGATTCAGTTCCTGACAGACCGAGGTAATTCAACAATTTCTTCAGTCTTCTACAGGGTGAGCCTGGTTTCTACTCTTCAGAGATCCTTTGATTCTTTTCACAGGACAGATTCAGTCCTAACAAGCAGTTACACAAGTTGTAGACAGGAACTCTGGGCCTTGCACACGCTTTTTGACTGAAACTGTGCACTGAAGGAGCACAGGGTTTCTTTCCTTCACTTTCAGATCTCAAACTGAAACTCCCAACAGACAAAAACTGGCACTTCCTTTGAGTTCCTCCCAGTTCTTGACTGGATTGGCTGTCACTCACAATAGACTGCTGCTGTTGGTCCAAAAGGCACCGAAGTCTAAACTACATCTCCCAGAGTCACTGCCCATACAATCCTCTTGTGGCTGGCTCAGATTATGAGTCCCAAGTTCTGATTCGTCCAAGGCATCATTTTAGAGCTAGTTTACCCACACTGATTGGTCCAGTTCAGCAGTTCAAAACCAGAATGGGGAACTAGGCAGACAGTTCTGACTGCAAAGAAAGCAGGTTAGACAAACTGTAATTTTATTATTACTGTAAATGATTTCTGGCAATCAGTTACATCTTTCAGACAGGTTCCTTTGCACTCCTAGTGACTGCAAAATGGGGTGAATTGGCAGCAGCTTGAGTGGTACTCAATCAAAGAAACACACAGTCCCCATACAAACTAATTATGTCTGCAAGCAGACAGCTCTTAAAGAGACAGTACCAGAGGTTCTAAAACACTCACTGATAAATGGCTTAACGCCAAACACCATTCAGGCTTGGAGCATTCAAGCAAGCTCCTGGAAGTCTTTTGGGAACCCCCATTTGCAGGGGGTTACACCCTTCCTGGCCTGGAAAAGCTTGACGTCTGGGCTCAAGCAAAATCCCCATAAGTTTCAACTGCAACTATATACATTTGCATTAGGCTCACATGTAATCATCAGTCAATACATCATTTTACCAAGAACCATTTCTGAAACATTGCAGTCGTCACTCTTTACACAGTATAACACACACATTGTACCATAACTCAAGTTGTTACCTCTTGTACATGAAACCTGAAGAGAGGGACCCTTCCTTATCAGTTACCTTGGGGCTGGATGGGGCAAGGGCACCATACTTAGAGGAGCAACACAAGTAACTTGGAGTTAGCACTGATGCTCAGTTTGGGCAGTGAGCTGAGGGACACATACACTCCTTTATGGACAACATTGAGAGGCAAATCCACAGGCCTCCCAAGGGAATCATAACTGAGGTGCACCACAGGCTTTACAGCTCGACCAGTCTTTCTAGGGGAACTGTTACAGTCTCTGCACTCTGAGCCTCATTTTCAGCATTGTCCACACTTGTCAGGGAGTCTCCATGGGGTAGAGAGGCTAGAACTTGGGGCACTTTCAGCTCCAGGAGTTACAGTTTCTGAGGTCCACAACATTTGGCTCGCATGGAAGCTTTCGGACACTAGCAGTGGACTGTCAGGGCACTCAAAATACTCTTCTTGTTCGGTGTATCACCAGTCTGCCCCAATCTATCATTTTCCTCCCTGAAAGCTCAAACAGTTCAACCATGCACAATGATTCCATTTCATCTGATCTGATGTTTACTTCACTTTCTGGGAGCATTGGCTCCAGGGATGAAGCTGGGGCATAGACAGTCCAGAAGGCCCAGCTTTGTCTCCAGTATTGACTAGGGATTGCCCAAACAATTGACTCAGTTCTGTAAGAAGGATAGTATTCAAAGTCACTCTCACTTTCTTCTGATATGGACTGACAGTCATGCTCAACTGGGACTTGTGCGGGGAACACTTTAACTCTGCTTCTGTAGGTGCAGACTTCTTGATCTTTTCTTAGCAGCAGCTCTAGTCACTGGTCCAGAGGGGCATCTTCTGGGGGCTCAGACTCAATCAGGATTTGTCCAATGGGTAGTAAATGATTTCTATGCATTGTTTTTACATCTTTTGAATTGTTCTCAGGCCTTACTTTGTACACTGGCAGATCATCTAGTTTGCCCACTACAATGTGAGGGAGATGGTGCCATCTGTCAGCAATCTTGTGTTTGCCATGCAGTCCCAGATTTCTTAGCAATACCCGATCTCCCTCCTGGAGTTCCTGTGCTTTCACCTTTTTATCATACCTTTCTTTGTTGGCCAGATTTCTTTTGGCAGCCATGGTTTGAGCCAGTTGAGTGCACGCATGAGTTAGCTGGGCCTTTAACTTTTGCACATACTGTAAATAGTTGTCAGCTTGAACCCCATCAGGAGAGACCCCAAAACACACATCTACCGGTAGTCGAGCTTCTCTTCCAAACATCAGGCTGTAGGGGGAGAACCCAGTGGCATCACTTTTGGTGCAGTTATAAGCATGTACCAGGGTGCTAATTTGTTGGCTCCATCTAGGCTTGTCCTTTGGGTGCAGGGTGCCTAGCATATCTAGCAAAGTGCGGTTGAAACGTTCAGGCTGTGGGTCCCCTGGGGTGGTAAGGAGTGGTTCTGGACTTCTCACTCCCCACAGAGAAAGCATCTCTTTGATCAGACGACTCTCAAAGTCTCTCCTTGATCAGAATGGATTCTTTGTGGAGCCCCATAGTGAACAAAAAAGTTTTCTCACGAGTACTTTGGCTACAGTGGATGCTTTCTGGTCTTTGTGGGAAAGCTTAGGCATATCTCGTGAAATGGTCAGTGACCACCAGCACATTGATATTTCTTTGATCTGACTCCAAACTCAGAAAATCAATACAGACCAGCTCCATGGGTGCACTGGTGGTTATGTTAACAAGGGGCAGCCCTCTGGGGCAAAGCTTTCCTCTGTGGCTTAGCGACTACAAGTTCAGTATGTGTTGCTCCACATCAGCCCCCATCTTAGGCCAATAGAATCTGGATCTCACCAAGTCAAGTGTTCTGTCTATACCAAGGTGCCCCATGGTTGTGCAAGGACCTCAATACTGAGTCTCGAAGGCAGTGGGCAGCACCAGTTGTTGTTTGTCTACTTGTCCCCTCTGTCTACTGTTTCTCTATATAACAGTTTATTGATCAGTTTCAACTTAGGACCTTCTTTGTATAACAGTGCAGTTCTCAAATCAGTGGAGCGTAATTTGGACACACTCTTTCCTGCATAGAGGGCTTCTAAAGCTGATTTGATCATAGGATCTGAGGATTGAGCCGTGCGAATACTGTCATTGTCCAGCTGAGGCAGTGCACCAATGTCTATTGCAGAAAAGTGGCAATAAGCAGCAGGTATGCAATTCTCAGAGGTCCCAAGCAATCCACCATGCAGTCCACTGCGTCCGTGGACATTTGTTCCTCCTGTCAAATTCCGCAGAGTGCCCGAATGTCAGGTTCTGCCAATCGGACCCAATCATTCTGGGGAACAGGCCTCGGGGAGAGAGCATCAGCATCTATGTGGTTCAGACCTGCTCGGTATTCGTGATAGTCATATGTAGATAATGCAGAAAGCCACCTGTGGCCAGTGGCATCCAACTTAGCTGAGGTCTGCACATAGGTCAAAGGATTATTGTCAGTTTTACTAGTATTTTAGCCCCATACAAGTACTCATGGAATTGGTCAACAATAGCCCACTTCAAAGCTAGGGAACTCTAACTTATGTACAGGATAGTTCTTTTCGGATGGGGTCAGGCTTCTACTGGCAAAGGCCACTGGTCTCAGGCCATTCTCGTGTTTGTACAACACAGCCCCCAACCCTTGCAAGCTAGCATCAGTGTGCAGGACGTAGGTTTCTTGGATCGGCATAGGCCAGCACTGGAGCATGGGTAAGTTGATATATGATCTCATGAAAAGCAGTCTCACAATCAGGGTCCAGCAGGGCCCCAAATACTTACCGGATGAAAATACACTCTTTCAGTCTTGAGGGACGCTGACTTTTGGTATTTTTTGTGGGTTGGGGGATACCCTTGAGTAAGGTTAAGTAAAGGGCGGATCACTCTTGAATAGTCCTTGATGAAACGCGATAATAACCACAGAATCCCAGGAATCTTTGCAGTTCTTTTAGATTTTTGGGCTGTGGCCAGGTGGTCAAGGCCTCAACTTTACTTGGGTCGGTCTCTATTCCCTCGGTGGATACTATGTGTCCCACATACTTTACTGATGTTTGAAAGAATTGACACTTATCAATGGACAGTTTAAGGCCAAAGTCCTCCAGTCGATCCAATACCTTAAATAATCTGCTCTCATGTTCCTCCAGTGAGCTGCCAAACACAATAACATCATCTAGGTATACCAGGCACTCTAGTAAGTTCATGTCCCCCACTGCACGCTCCATCAATCGTTAAAGTGGCTGGGGCACCTGAAATCCCTTGAGGCATCCTCATGAATTCATAGAAGCCAAGCGGACAGATAAAGGCTGTCTTCTCACGGTCCTCTGGGGCCATCGGGATCTGGTAGTACCCACTGCTGGAGATCCAGCACAGAGAACCACTTGCTCCGTTTAGGCAGTCAAAGCATCCTGAATACGGGCATTGTGTACTGATCAGGATAGTCCACGGTTTAAGGTGCGATAATCCACGACATCCTTACTGTCCCATTCTTTTTCCTCACTACCACAATGGGGGAAGCATAAGGGCTTCTGGATTCTTGTATTACACCAGCCGCTAACATCTCTTGCAGATGCCGTCTCACATCATCTATATCAGCAGGTGCCAGGCGTCGAGACCCTCACGAAATGGTCTTTCGCCGTGCAGCGGATATTGTGCTCAGCTCCTTGCACGCATCCTACGTCCCATTCCTTTAAAGAAAACACCTGGTCTCTCTGGGCAAGCTTCTCACTGATCCTCACTTTCCATTCAGCTGGCAGGGAGTTGTCGAAATCAAACAAGTCAGGCGTTATTTTGTCATTCTTCCTGAACTCTTGCTGCTGGGTAGCACTGCAGTGTCTGCACAATGCACATTAGCCAGGATGCAACCTCTATTTACTCGAATGTCTCTTTCAGACACATTATGAACTTGGACCATTACCCTTCTGGCATAAGCATGGGCTCTAGCGGGCAAAATACTAGGCTTGACCAGCAGTCCCTCTGGCAATTTTCCATCGCCTGGTGCATCCAACATTAATATTTTATTCTTAACATCCTTTCTGATACGGACCTCTCCCTGTAAGGTACACTGGGCATTTGGTGCCAGGATCAGAGACTCAGGATCCTTCTTCCATACAATTCCGACCGGTTCCTCTGGTTCTATATTTTCAGCATCTCTCTGTGCCTCATAGGCCTTCTTAATTAAAGCCGAACTCTTAAAGCTCTACTAGTCTTTGACCCTGTTTTCATAACACAAATGTGCCAGCCTTCTGAACATATGAGCATTTGTTCTAAATCAACAAGGGACACCATCATACAGTCCAGTGGGGACACATCAAGGCTAGGGTCTCTACTTGTTCGCCACTCCAGCCACGGAGGTGGGGAAAGACAGCCAAATTCGGATATACCCAGAATAGGGGTAGGCCTTCTCACTTAACCCCATACATGCAGTCCTTCTAATGGTTGTGGGGTATCGCCTGACAAATGCTTCTGATACCAATCTTGAAACATAATTGTCGGCTTGGGAGCCACTGTCAATCAGGTTCTTGTAGACACTCCATTTACCTTTACAGTGGTCTCCATGGAGGGACCCACTATTCTGGACCAGTCTGAGAGGCGGTAGTGGGGGGCCTGGGCAACTGACCTTGCCACAAAAGGACGTGACTAGCATTTTTGGTGCCCTCACTGGATCTTTTCGTCACCTCTTAACCACTGATTTGTTCTCCTCAAGCTCCTTGTAGCCTATATGCAACTTTGTCAGTGTCTTTGGGATTGGCATTCCTTTCATGTGCCCATCCTTCCCACAATTATAGCAAAACATACTTTTGGAGTTTGAGCTGGCCGAGGTGCACACTGGGAGCCAGAGGCGGGGTATTACTAACTGGAAACCTTGGTGCCATCTCTGTCTGCGTATGTGATAAGCATTTGGAGACATCTCGTCAGTTTCTCCACTTCCATGGTCAAGGAATCGAGTTCGAGCTGTTATCAGCAGGAGATACATGGTGGTATCCCCACCCCATAGCAGATGCAGTCGGATATAGGTCGGGCCCGTACTTGCAGGCGTGGCCTTTCAAAGGACTGTTTTGAATTCTCCTGATCTCTCTCAACAGTTCGCCCCATTGTGGCATATCTTTTTCCTTATCAGAGCACTCATTGACTGCCAACCTCTGCCCCTGAACTTCACTTGATGGGCCACCTCAGTCACTCGGGTCATAGCCACAGCTATTGGTGCAGGTCCCTCCCGAGGTCGCTTTTCTCAACTCTCGAATTTCTCATTAACTCATCATAGGAGGGTGGGGATTCCAGTCGATTTGCCAGGCGAATTGAAGCAACAGCAGTTCTGAGAAGGGGGCAGACTTAAGGATTCTGTCCAGTCTGGTTCGGTCCAGTTCAATCGCTGGCAAACCACCTTTCTGAGGCATTCCTGCAACAATTTTTCCAGCCGAGAGACATACACAGAACAACTCCTCCTTGGTACTGTTGTGCATTTCTTACTTCCACCATAGGTCCTCATCAGAATCTGGCTCCATACACATTCTCCAAGGCTCAAGATAGGCTTGTGCAGTCGCTCTAGGTTACTGGCCCGCTTAGCACGGATGGTAGCCAGGGCAGGACCTCGGAGGCTCTCACTAACCCTCTTTCGCTTTTCGGCTTCCGAGCATTGCCATTCTAGCACTTGGGGGACAACATAGTCTATCCAGGTCTCCCAGTCATCCTCCCCTTGGGGGGTGGGGAGGGTGCCAGAGAAGATCCTCAACCTTCTGTAAGAGTCGTGACTAATGGCAGGTGCAGAAATAGGAGTCTGCATTGGTTCAGCCACCATTACGGGTACTGGAGCAGGAGAGGGTGTTGGGGGAGGAACACCCCCAGGTGGCAAGAATAGTTTCTTCAAGTCCTCCACAGTTTTCCTTCTCCCAGCAACCATTTAGCAAATTTCTCCTCAAAAGTTTCAGATAGTGGTGGGGCTCATTCCCCGGTCTTTACTGTCCTTAGTTATCACTTCAAGCAGTGAGGGCTCCCTCTGGGGTAATGGTCTGTGGTACTTTGGAGCTATCTATGGGATCCTTAAACTCTACTAGGGCCAGGAAAGTGTGGGTGAGCAGATTAGCGTGCCGACCCACCACCACAGGATTTTGTAAACCTTCCACCTTGGAAAGTACTCCCCACAGTGTCCTGATTGATACCCAGGGGATGTCCAGGATAAGCATAGCATTTTGGGGTCGATCTCCTCCCCAGTACACCACTCCACCAGCCGCACAGCCACTTCTGTCGGGTACCCATTTATTTATTTATTTATTTTTTTCCCTTAACAGTGGTTTGTAAATATGGCCACTAGAGGACACACAATCCCAGCTGTGAGCCTCCAAATGTAACCCCTAGATGGCGCTATCCCAGGGGCTACTACCCTGACTGATTTGCCACTAACAGGTTGAGGGGCCTGGATCCAATGGCGGTGCTCCACCCAGAGGTCAGGGTTTGCAATAGTTAAACTTACTTGGTCACAGCCTCTGGGACACTGCAACCCCTTTCTTCCCACTAGTGGCCCACACAATATAGCAGAATTACCTTCACAGTTTACACTTACCCCAAGGCTGGTTCAGGCACCGGACATCCTGTAAAATAAGATACAGTGCAACAATCACAGTACAGTACTTTAACATAGACAAATACCTCAGGCAGTATAACTTTGTTGAAACAAACAGCTCTGATTTATTTAGGGGATATAACAAGGACAGGGGAAATCAGGTTAATTAGCTTATCACTTTACTATCTACTTATGGCTCTGTGCACAGGCCTATCCCTACCAGTTACTGTCCCTGGGTACCCAGGCCCAGTGGCTAGTCCAAACCGTGGCAGCTGGTAGGGCCCTTCACACAGAGAAAAGGAAAATTAAACAGTCAGCAGTACAGTAATTCCATTTGGATTTAATGTGGCAATTCAACAGGGAGCGACCCAACTAGTACTCACGACCTCCAAAGAAGATATGGTCCTTCAATGTCAGCAGGGCTACTTTTGATCTCCAAGAGACTCCTCACACATTTATATGGTAAAAAGAAAGCACTATACCAGGCAGGCTGCATCTGTATCCCAATCGCAATTACTGCACAATAACCAGGAGAACACACAGCAGATTCAGTTCCTGACAGACCGAGTGTAATTCAACAATTTCTTCAGTCTTCTACAGGGTGAGCCTGGTTTCTACTCTTCAGAGATCCTTTGATTCTTTCACAGGACGGATTCAGTCCTAACAAGCAGTTACACAAGTTGTAGACCGAACTCTGGGCCTTGTACACGTTTTTGACTGAAACTGTGCACTGAAGGAGCACAGGGTTTCTTTCCCTTCACTTTCAGATCTCAAACTGAAACTCCCAACAGACAAAACCGGGCACTTCCTTTGAGTTCCTCCCAGTTCTTGACTGGATTGGCTGTCACTCACAATAGACTGCTGCTGTTGGTCCAAAAGGCACGCAAGTCTAAACTACATCTCCCAGAGTCACTGCCCATACAATCCTCTTGTGGCTGGCCCAGATTATGAGTCCCAAGTTCTGATTCGTCCAAGGCATCATTTTAGAGCTAGTTACCCCACACTGATTGGTCCAGTTCAGCAGTTCAAAACCAGAATGGGGAACTAGGCAGACAGTTCTGACTGCAAAGAAAGCAGGTTAGACAAACTGTAATTTTATTATTACTGTAAATGATTTCTGGCAATCAGTTACATCTTTCAGACAGGTTCCCTTTGCACTCCTAGTGACTGCAAAAATGGGGTGAATTGGCAGCAGCTTGAGTGGTACTCAATCAAAGAAACACACAGTCCCCCATACAAACTAATTATGTCTGCAAGCAGACAGCTCTTAAAGAGACAGTACCAGAGGTTCTAAAAACACTCACTGATAAATGGCTTAAACGCCAAACACCATTCAGGCTTGGAGCATTCAAGCAAGCTCCTGGAAGTCTTTTGGGAACCCCCATTTGCAGGGGGGTTACACTATGTACCGCAGGTTGCAAATCCATTGAACCAGCAAACTTAGATGGGAACCCTACAATCTGGACATTAGATTGTCTCTGCACATTTTCCAGAGACTCCACTTTAGTTTTCAGGAGGTTTAAGTCCTTGATGTAGGCCCCGTTGCACTCCAACAGGCGATCTCTGCTTCCCCTAAGGTCTTGAATTGCAGCCGCACTGTCCTGTATCAAACGATCATTTTCTGACAGTTTAACTTTGACCGTTGCCAGCCGCTTGTTGGTCTCATCCCCCGTGGCTTGGATTTTACTAAAGCTGACATATTGAACAGGTATTTCTGCTCAGTCTTTATTGAGGAAGAGGAGGGTAATGGGTCTGAATGGAGTACAAGGGGTGAGAATGTTGCAGAAACGGACACAAGTCCCTTTACACGAGAAAGGGTCCTGAAGGAACTGGAAGTAATAAGAGTTGATAAAGCAATGGGGCCAGATGGGGTGCACCCCAGGGTCCTTAAAGAACTAAGAGAGATGGTGGCTGAACCTCTTGCTATCCTGTTTAGCCGATCACTAGAAACAGGAGGTACCCAAAGACTGGAGGATAGCAGATGTAGTCCCTTATACAAAAGTGGAACAAAGAGGAAAGGGAACTACAGACCAGTCAGCCTCACCTCGGTAGTGGGGAAGATCATGGAAGCACTACTGAAGGAGAGATTGGTGGAACATCTGGTTGTCAATGGACTACAGGACCCAAGGCAGCATGGTTTCACCAGGGAAGGTCGTCAGACCAACCTCATTGAATTTTGACTGGGTGACTAGGGAGATGGATCAGGGAGGGCAGTGGACATGGCCTATCTGGACTTCAGCAAGGCCTTTGACACTGTGCTACATAGAAGACTATTGCACAAACTGGGAATATGGGTGTGGGCAGGACAGTAGTGCGGTGGGTAGGTAACTGGCTGGCAGCAGGACACAGAGGTGGTGGTAAATGGCTGTCACTCCACAGAGGAAGAGTGACCAGTGGGGTACCACAGGGATCAATGCTGGGCCGGTACTATTCAATATCTTCATCAGCGACTGTACAGGACCTAGAGGCAGAATTTCACTGTTAGGCTGATGACACAAAGCTCTGTAACAGAGTAGACACACCAGAGGTGTAGACAGAATGAGAAGGACCCGCAGAAACTAGAAGAATGGTCAGGGTTTGCAGTTGAAATTCAATGCAAGGAAGTGCAAGATAATGCATATGGGGCACAAAACCCTGGCACAATATATCAGTTGGGGGTGAGGATATAGCATGCACCAGGCAGGAAAGGGATCTTGGAGTTATCATCTCTGATGACCTCAAGGCAGGGAAACAGTGTGACAAGGCAGCAGGTAAAGCAAATAGGATGCTGGGATGCATAGGCAGGGCATCACCAGCAGGAAAGGAGGTCATAATTCCACTATACAAGACACTAGTGAGGCCGCACCTGGAGTACACTGTGCAGTTCTGGAGACCTTACCTACGTAAGGACATAGACAGGGTAGAGAAGGTTCAGAGGAGGGCAACAAAGATGGTGCATGGATTGCATCACAAGTCCTATGAGGACAGGTTGAAGGCACTGAACATGTACTCCCTGGAGGAGAGGAGGAGAGAGGGATATGATAGAGACATACAAGTATCTTACAGGGAGGAACAGGGTGCAGGAATGCACTATTTTAGCTAAAAAGATGTTCCAGGACTAGAGGGCATGGGCTGAAGTTGGAGGGAGGACGATTCAGAGAAACGTGAGGAAGAATTTCTTCACAGAACGGGTGGTGGACAAGTGGAACACCCTGCCAGAGGAAGTGGTGGGGCTGAAACAATCACAGGATTTAAGAATGCATGGATAGACTTAAAGGAATTCTGGAGGTCAGGGATAAGGGGCGACAGACTTCCTGGAAAACATAAACTGAACTTACAAACTTAAATGGGCAGACTGGGTGGGCCATAGGCCCTTATCTGCCGACACTGTCTATGTATCTATGTATCTATGTATCTGCGTCGCCGGGAGCACCGGAGAAACCAGAGATTTTGTAGCAGGAGGCCCAGAACTCCTTGTAGTGCCAAGAGCTGACAGATACACATCCAGGCTCGGCGAGGTGCATTTAAAGTCTTTTTTGGGGCTCATCTTGTAGCCAACCCATTCCAACTGATGTTAGGATAATTAAAGTCCACGAGTTGTTCAGGGTTTTTAAACTGTTTTCAGGATTTCTTGTTAGATCTTATTCAGGAAGCTGCCGCCATGTTGCTGCTCCACAGCACCCCCCACCACCATATTTCTTAACAGCATACATGACAGCAGTTTGATAATGCACTCTTTTCTTCCATTAAAGTGCAGTACGGCTGGCCAACCTACAGCACCAGTCAATGAACTTGTACCATTTCAACTCTGGGGACCCAGATACAGTACTTCTAAAAAGGGAGTTATCTTAAGTTTAAGTAAGGGGTTGGGGGGAATCTGCTACCAGGTGGGAGAGAGCAGTGACCTCCAGGCCTAGGGCAATTATCAGGCTAATGGATGGGGCAGGGTAATAGAGGAGAAAGGACAGAAAGCTGCTTGCTAAATGACTACTTCTGCTCAGTATTCACTAGGAGGACAGTGGCTCCTTGCGGAGAGTGGCATGAAAGCAGCTGATAAAGGAGTCCCGACAATGAAACTGCAGAACTTTCCTGGCAAGAGAGTTGAAAAGCTTAGCAGTACGGAAGGTAAACAATGACCTAGGGCTGGGTGGGATGCATCCAAGTGTACTAGGAACTGGCATTTGCAACAGCTGAAGCCTCATGGTTATTCAATAGTCTATGCTGCAGGAAGTAGTTTTCATGGATTGGAGGATGGCAAACGTGGTTCTGCTGCACAAGGTAGGGACAAGGAGCACCCAGGAAACTATAGACCCCTCAGCCTTACCTCCATGGTAAGGGAGCTGATGGGAGACCTGTATCAGAAGACCTAGTGGAATACCTGAAAAAAACAGGTTTTAGGACAGTAAGCAGCAGGGAGGTATTGTCACACCAACCTGATAGTATTCTTTGACTGGGTAGCGAGGGTAGTTGATAAGGGACGTGCAGTAGATTCACTCTACTTTGACTTCAGCAAGACATTTAACTCTACCACAGTGAAGGATGCTAGAGAAGATGGGGATCTGGGAACAGCTAAGGAAATAGCAAGGTGGGTAGGGAGTTGGTTGGAGGGAAGACAGCATAGAGTTGTGCCAAATGGGATCAGATCCCAGGAAAGAGATGTCACCAGCAGAGTACCACAGTGATCTGTTCTGGGTCCAGTCCCCTTCAGTATGTTCATCAGCACATAGAAGAGGGAATCTAGCACAGGTTTTGTCTATTCACAGATGACACTAAACAACAAACATGAAATAGCCAGCAGAAAAAGGCCTAACTGTCTATCCAGTCTGCTTGACAGCGGTACCTCTGATCCAGAGATTACAGAGGGCACTGTCTCCTCTCCCTGCCAACCCTAGCCCTCCCCTCATCCAGAAATTACAGAGGGCCCTGTCTCCCCTCCCTGACAACCCTAGCCTTCCCCTGATCCAGAGATTACAGAGGGTCTTGTCTCCCCTCACTGCCAACCCTAGCTCTTTTCTTCACCCTCTCCCATGCTTTCTTGAACCCTACTCTTTGGTGACAACCTCAGAAAGGAGTTCATTACACCTTGACACCACTTGCTCTGTAAAGAAATGCCTCCTGACCTCCTTCTTGAATCTTCCCCAGCTAGCTTATAACAGTGCCCCCTTGTGGTCTTGTTTTCACTGACACAGAAAAGTCCTGTGTTCTCCACCGTGTTTATACCCTTTCAGGTACTTCAGGGTTTCAGTCATGTCCCCTCTCTCCCTCCTCTCCTTGAGTAACTACTTGTTGAGTTCTCTCAGCCTGTCCTCATATGCCCGCTGTCCCTGAACCATCTTTATCTCCCTCCTCTGAACTGCAGCGAACTGGTTGATATCCTTTTTCAGGCAGGGGCTCCAGTACTTCATACTGTACTCTGGGTGTGGTCATACCAATAACCTACACAGTGGCAGTATAACCATCTCTCTTCTGCTTGTAAGCCCTCAAGCAATGCAGCTTAGCATTCTGTTTGCCTTTTTTTTTTTCAATTGTTTAACCAGGTGAGACACACTAAGCTGAAAGCTTGTTTACAGGTGCAACCTAGGAGCACCAGGAAGTTAAGTGACTTGCTCAGGGTCACACATTATGCAAGTGGGGCTGTGGGATTCAAACTCAGGTCTCCAATGCAGCTCAGAGCCTTAAACCACTGCACTATACTGCCTCCACTGCCTTGGCCACTGCCTTCCTACACTGCATAGCCTGTTTAAGGTAGCTGTGACAGCAAATCCCCAAGTCCTTTTCCTTCTGATTCAGTAACCTTGACCCTCCAGACTGTACTTGACCTCGGTTCTTCCTTCCTATGTGCATGCCTTGTACTTCTTCCACATTGAACCCAAGCTACCAGATACCGGACTACTTCTTCAGCTTCCCTAGGTTCTCCTTTAGGTCCTGCACCACTTCATTTGTGTCTACCATCCCATAGAGCTTGGCGCCTGCAAAGAGGCAGATTTTGCCTTTAATGCCATCTCCAGTGATGTTAATGAACACATTATACAGAAATGGGCTCACTATGTACCCCTGAGGGACACCACTGTAACTTCCTTGTTCCTGAGCTGAGTCCCCCACCCACCCACCCTCTGGGTCCTACCGCTGAACCAATGTGCCACACACCTGATTAATTTGCTCCCTGACCCTAGTCCTTCAACTTCCTGATCAACCTCTTGTTGAGCACTGAGTTGAAGGCCTTGCTGATTCCAAATATAGAATGTCAAAAATCTGACCCTTGTCTATCACCTTCATTACCCAGTCCAAGAAGTTGATCAGGTTAGGATGACAGGACATCCATGACATGAACCCATGCTGTCTCTTGTCTGCAACCCACTGGCTTTCAGGAACACAACTAGCCTTTCCTTCTGAATGGTGTCCATGAGTTTAACCACAATGGAGGGCAGACTGACTGGCCTATAGTTTCCAGGATCATGACTGGGCCCACTCTTGTGCAGCGGTTCTAAATGTCCGGTTCTCTACTCATGGTATCACCCCTACATCTAAAGAGCTGTTAAACAGATCCACCAGTGGACCTACCAACTTCTCTGCCAGTTCCTCAACACTCTTGGGGCTTGCTATCTGGGCCCAGGGAGTTGTTTACCTTTAGGGACATAAGCCTTTTCTAACCTTGTCCTCTGTTATCCTGTCCTTAGCCACATTTCCCCTCCTCCCACATCCTCCCTAGCAGCACTGGTCCATCCTTTTCTTCAGTAAAGACAGACCAAAAGTATTTATTCAACATCTCTGCTAACTCTTTACTGCCTTCCACCCACCTCTCCTCCTTTTTAGCTTCATAATGCCTATCTTCATGTCTGTCTTCACTGACATAACTGAAGAAGGCTTTCCATCCTCCTTAATCCCTCTGCAATTTGAAGCTTCTTCTTAGCCTTGGCCTGCCTGACTATTCTTCCAGCCTCCCTAGTTTTCTCCAAGTAGACCCCTCATCCTTTCAGGATTTTCTGTACTTCCTATATTTGGCCTCTTAGCCCTCACTGCTTGGCCCACCTTCCTACTGAACCAACTTGGTTTCCTGGCTTTGGACTCTGTAGAGTTGACAATGTGAGGAGATATGGGAGTTGCAGTAAGATCTGCAAAGGCTGGAAAACTGGTTAAAAGTCTGGCAGCTGAAATTCAGTGCCAAGAAGTGCAAAGCTATGCACTTACAGAACAAAACCTCCAAAGAGAGTATTGGATGGGGAGAGGTTACGCTGGATAGAATATCAGAGGAATGGGACCTAGAAGTCATCATCATCAGTGATTCCCACAAACCTGCCAATTTAACAAGGCTTCAGTGAAGCTAGCAGGATGCTAGGGTGCATGGGGAGAGAGTTTGAGTGTAGCAAGTAGGAGGTACTGTTACCATTGTATAGGTCACTGGTGAGGCCACACCTGGAGTACTGTGGCCAGTTCTGGAGTCCCCATCTGAAAAGGACAGGGACAGACTAGAGCAAGTACAATGCAGGGTGACCAAGATGATTTGGGGCCAGAAGGGCAGATCACATGGGGATTGGCTAATAACACTGAACATGCATTCACTCAAAACCAGAAGGGGGTAGGATAAAGACCTTCAAGTTCTGAAAGGAATTAACAAAGTGGACTATGAGGAGCTATTTAGCAGGAACAGAGAAGCTGGGACAAGTGCTCCTGAGTGAAGGTTAATAAGGGAAGGTTTAAAAAAAGGTTGTGAGGAAGTATTTTACAGAACGAGTGATTGAGTCATTGAGTGGTCTACAGGAAGTAGTGGTGGGTGCCAAAACTGTAAGTAGCTTCAAACATGGTTGGGATAGAGTCAAGGGTATACAAGCTAATTAGCAGGAAGAGGGAGCTGGAAACATGGCTAACAAAAGGGGGTTATTGTAAGCACAGACCCCACAGAGACAGTAGGTCTGGGGGTATGGTAGGGTAATATGGGCATAATGGATAGATGGTCAGTCTTTTTCTGCTGTCATCGTCTATGCTTCCAGTACAGGAGGAACAGCTAATATTGTACTGCAACAGCACCACTGGGTGCTATGTCTGGTTGAGCTTAGTTAATGGCAATCCCTGACTGGTTGGATTGACCCACCTACGGGGTCAGCTAAGGGAGTCCAAGTCTGGCTGCACCTAGTTGGGCCTATTTAGAGGCAGTCAGGGTAAAGTGGCCAAGCCATGGCTGCTAAGGGCTTGACTAAGGATGGCAACAAAGGCCCCATTCACACTGGGATATTTGAAAAGTTTCTCAGTACTTGAACTGTTTCAAATGCGTGCTGGCCTGGATCATGTTTGTACTTAACCCACTTCCAGATCTGATTTATGTAACCATGCTCAAACCCTGATAAGCTCTGGGCTTGAGCACAGTTCTGTAAATCATTTTTGAAAATGAGTCGGTTTACTTACAGTGCGAACAGTCCAGTCCGTGTTGATCCATGTTGGCTGGTGGAGCACGTGGTGCATGATGGTAAGCAGCTTATAGCAGCTGCTGAACCAGGCTTGCATCGCACATAGATTATGTAAGCATTAATCACCGCCAGATGAGGGCTCTGCCAGTGGATTAATGCCCGCTGGGGGTTGGTGCCCGAGGGTGCAGCCCGAGGGGTCCAACCACCCAGCGGGCATTAATCCATGGCAGAGCCCGAGGCTGAAGGTGATTACTGCGCTTGTAACATAGGCTGGTTGCGACGACGAGCCTATGTTACCGGCATCACCCCTGGCTGCTGTGCAACTGCAGCTGAACGCGCAGGATTCGCTGAACGTGCCACAGCTGCCTGCAGCTAAGCGGGTATTAAGCCACAGGTAACGCCTACCGGTCAGTACCAGCTGTGGCCATGGAGGCACCTGAGGGTAGCAGCCTGCCCGCTTCCTGTGAGCCCCCCCCGCTGTCTGTGCAGTGCCGTGGGAAAGGCAGGAAGACTTGACAGCTGCCCATCTGGAACACAATGTGTTCTGCCACCGCTTGATTCAAAACGCCGCCACTTATGACACTGTCTTCTGCACCCTATCGCTTGCTCCCCTGCCTGTCGACAGTACTGCACTCCCTGACAGCGGCGGGCTGAATCACAGAGTGACTGCTACCCTGGAGCCTCCATGGCCACAGCTGGTACTGACTGAATGGCATTATGTCTGGCTTAATACCCGCCGGTTTTATTGCCAGGCTATTCGCCAATCTCTCGCCTCCTTTGCAGTGCCCGACTGAGAGCCGTAACAAGGCCATAATGTGAACGCTAGAGACCACTTTCTTGAAACAGATCAGAGAACTGAGTTTCAGAGTGAATGCAACAGCATGGTAAGCACAAATCCATTTTTGAAAACAAATTTTTCAGCCATGCTGTATAGTGTGACAAATGGGGCCATAGAGAAGGGGGGGTAGTATCAATCCACCCTGGTAAGGTATGTAACAGAGGCCATACAAAGAGTAGTTACACTTTCTTTTCTGGAGCTGTTCCTGAATAAAACTGTGTTACACCATTAATCCTGTTCTCGTTATTTGGCTGACATGCTACTGCACATGTTGTGTTGGAAGAACTATTGCATTTGCATGGAGTCTGTGGGAAGTGTGACCACAGTGGGGAGGTGGGCTGGTAAATGACCCACGGGGTTATACTGACACATCATTTGGCCCCCTTAAACTTTTCTCTTGGTGGAAGCACTGCACTGTTTCTGTCTGATACGAACTTCACTGTGCAAGTGAAGAAAACCCAGGAGTCACCACCAACAGCTACCACAACCCGGTGGCCGTGTGAGGTAGTGGCACCAAATGCCTTACGCTTAGGAGAATGTCTGACTGAGAGACTGTAAAAATACTAATTTGTGATTTAGGTGAGGGAAGGGGGTGGCCCCCTGTACAGCGACACCACAACCGTGAAGGCAGAAAAAGGACCATTACAGCGAAAGTCACTGTAATGGACTGCAGTTCACTGACGTGGCTTCTCCTGGTGTTGTACTCCTTCCCCGAAACAACTCTGACCTGGAATTGATAATATATAAATGCGGGGGGTGGGGGCACAGCCCCCCCCCTGCAAAAACACCTTGTATCTTGACAGCACACTACTGCATGTCGGCATTGTGCCGTCACTGTACGGGATGTCAGCAGATTTGCTGTCGACGAACAGTGGTGCTTCCGGGGAGGGGGACATACCTCTCAGTCTCAGGCTTCACAAGCCAGGGATAAGGCTTAAAGTAATCAGGGACAAATGACCAAAATCACTGACACATAAAACTAGTAATAATACTAGTTCAGGGCAGGCCCACTGGTGCAGCAGTAGCACTACTGCTTGTGACGCCGGTGATCCTGGATCGGAAGCGACCCCGGGAATCGGAGGGCCAGTCAGGGGAGGAGGATCGAGCACACCAATGACACCTCCTCCTCCGGGGAGGGGAGGATGTCACCAGCACAGTACTGACTTTGCGGAGCCAGGAGTCTGACTTCCAGGGCCAAATATCGATGGTAGGCATGTCAGATGTCTGGCACATGTGCCACCTACATCACTGCACACCATGCCTTCCCAGGAGAAAACAAGAAGGAAAAATCCCAGCCTGTAGGATGATACCTTCCATCCTCAGAGGCCCCGCACCCTACTGGGCTTTCCAGTCGCATCCGAATTAAACTCTTCCTCAGAATAAGTCAGGAGTCCTGGCTGCACTACGAGGGGAACTGGGGCACTGTAGATCAGCCAGTAAGTCCTGGAGATAGCGAGTGTCATGGTAGCTGAAGGAAAGGACAAGCTGAATCAGGCATGATGGGCACAGGAGAAAAAGCAAGAAGCTGTTACAATATTTTGCTTTGTGTAAATAAAATTTTGCTGTGTGAACTACACTGTGCACTAATGGCTGGCATTATTTTATTATTCAGATCGGTACTCTTTAGTGTCAGAATTGAAATGCTAATTCAGAAAGGGCACGGGAAATTTCAGAGGTAAAATCGGGGACGTCCCTAAAATCAGGGGCAGCTGGTGGAGGTAAGTTTATAGTGTGCCCCACCAGCCGTCCCTGATTTTAGGGACGTCCCCGATTTTACCTCTGAAATTTCCCGTGCCCTTTCTGAATTAGCATTTCAATTCTGCACACTAAAGAGTACCGATCTGAATAATAAAATAATGCCAGCCATTAGTGCACAGTCTAGTTCACACAGGAAAATGTTATTTACACAAAGCAAAATATTGTAACAGCTTCTTGAACCATTACTTTTTTTTTAATTTACTATGCTTTTTCTCCACGCGGGTCACCAGAGGCTACAGCTGCCCCTCACCCTCACAGTTCCTAGTGCCCGCGCTGTGCACGTCTGGCAGCTAGAGGGAGGTGTGGGACAGCTGAGCGGCGGCGGTCGACGAAGAAATGAGCAGCATATAGATACAGCAAACCGTACTGCAGCGGGAGCCAAAGTGTCATTAGTGAGAGAAGCTGTTGCTGGTTTCACATACTGAGAGCCCCATGATATAGTAGTAGTAATCTGTACCTGAAATACCGTGCCGAAATAACGCTGCTCGCTCACAGCGCGCCGAGAGGTCCCGGCCGCCGCTTGCTGCTGTAGGGCTGGCTGTTTGTTATCCACCAAGAACACCCCGCACGCGTTACTAAGAGAGGGAAAGGAACGAGAAGCAAGAAGCCCAAAACACAAGAAAGCAGCACCGTAGGGGAAACAATATACTGTCTGCATTCAGTCCATCTTGTCGTCTTCCTCCTCTCGTCATGGCTTCAACGACAACCTGCACCAGGTTCACGGACGAATACCAGCTGTTCGAGGAGCTCGGAAAGTAAGGCGCTTGTAATGCAACCCGCCTCTGTCATGTCCTGTAAGGTGGTGGGGCTGAATGTAGCAGGGAAGTAGTAAGACGGCCGGGCTCCTCCAGCACCGCCACCCAGTGAACGGAGCCGGTTCCATGTTTTGTTGTGCTGTGCATGTTATTGCGCTTAATTGGTGCATGCCCGACTGGCAGCGGATGGCAATTTTAATGTATAGCACTGCCATGTTTCGCGATTCCTGTGCAAGGTCATCGCCAGCCGCGATTCAGCTTATTAGCTACTGCGCAATGAGGGCACTGCTGGGGTGCTGCAAATGAGAGAGGCTTATGGAGCTGGATCTCAGAATATGTTCTGAAATTATAGTTTGTATACAAAAACATGTATGGAGCTCAGTTAGTCGAGCTTCAAGATGCGGGGCGGGGCTATCAAATAAGAAACTAGATATTGTATAACTGGCATGAAATAAAAACGGGATAGCTTATGTTATGCAGGAATTACCGATTTGAGATACTGGACTCAAACGAAGATCGGTTGCAAAGCTGCATGTAGTTCGAACATTCCACAATTTGGGAAATGTGATTGCCGCTAAAGCATTATTTAAAATTTGGTTTGAGAATTCACTGCCGTGTAATTATTTGGTTTCTTTTGTTTGAACTAGTAGCTGTCAAATTGTGTTGAAGGTGTATTTGCGACATACAATTTTAAAATCTAAATGAATTCTGCATAGCAGTTTGTATTTTCCATAGTATTCAGTATTACATTTTCTAACCGTGTTTACATTTCAGGGGTGTCCAGTTATTTTTGTTTTTTAATAACGTAGCTACTTTTTATCTCTTGTTGCATTAATATGCCAAATGCATGTTTATTACATTCTTGGAGTATTGAACACTGGCGATAAAGATTGAGGAACACGCACACACACAATTTACTCACTTTGGTACTTAATGAGGCTACATATGCAGATCTTAAAGATTAAAAATCCATTCATTTTTTTCCGAAGGTATGTCTCATTAGCTACAGTTGGACACCTCTGAGATTAACTACGGTATAATTTGCCCACCTCAACGCCTACGGAAAAATAAGGCTACACTAATATAATTTTGTGGTATTGATTTACAGGGGAGCTTTCTCAGTTGTGAGAAGATGTATGAAAATTTCTACAGGACAGGAATATGCTGCCAAAATCATCAACACCAAAAAGCTGTCTGCCAGGGGTGGGTATTTATTTAGAACAATATTTTTGATTAGTAAGAGCTGAGATGCAATGTAAATGTTATGGCATTCTCAAAATAATGGAATAATAAAAGTCAGTTTACCCTGAGTATTACAGTTGTACTGATATCCTGAAAGACAAGGGGGTGTGGCTGTTTCTTTAGATATGCTGCATGGTAGTAAATAAACTTTAATATGTTTTGAATACTTTTATCTTCATATTCACATACGTCTGCCAGTAATTTGACCTGTTTTTCATGTATTAACCCCCAAAAAGCACACTGCCCAGATGAGATGGAGAATTTTAACTTTCCCCCAATAGGTTTTCCTCACAGTATTTAGTACCATGAAACAACAGGGCTAAAGAAGGTGTTGTATGTTGCATGAAAATTGTAGGTCACTGTTAAATTTTGGAAGAAGTGTTTAGTTACCAGTCCAGTAAGCACTGTACAAGTTTCTTAACATCTACTGATGTGGTGGGGAACTGGATGTCTGAGAGGCTTGGCACTAGGTTGTGGAGTGTTTCACCTTTAGGTCACTGGCTTGAAACCCATGGCCAGAAGCGCCAAAAGTCGTCATCATCATCAGAGTGCTGTTTGTGGCCTCTGTGAAATGAGTTGTTGTGGTCTTAGTCCAGTGGTGGTAATTTGTGTGCATATCACAAAACCACCATCCCATTTCTAATTCCTATTCTGCACCCTTCTTGGCAGTGTCACTTGAGGGCACAGCAAATGAAAGGATGGGGAATCTTTTGTGTGCATATGTGTGTGTGTGTGTATATATGTGTATGTAATGGATAACCCACTCTAAAGTATGCGGTTGCACTGATATACTCACGCCTTGGTGTGTGTTATGCACAAGGCCATATGCTGAGTGCATCAACCACCCAAGGTGTGTGTATATCAGAGTGCAACTGCACACCTTAGAGTGGGTTATCTATCTTATAAAATGGCAAAATTGTTTTGGGGGGGTGAAAGTGAAGGTGTCTGGTCACGCTCTGATATACGCATGGTCATGTGATGTGTTTCAACCAACCAGTAAAGATAATTTTTCTACCCATTTTATATATCTCCGTGTGTGAATTCAGTGTTCATGAAAGGTGCTGGATTGATGACACTGGAAGCTGAGATCCTCTGTGTGGAACGTTAACTTCCCTCTCAGCCACTAGAGGTGAGCCTTTCAAATACAGCAGAGGCATGCTGGCTGGGAAGTGTTTGGAAGCTTGTCCTACAGTTGCCTGTGCTTTACCTGTCATGTGGGTAAACAGAGGCCTTTGCTGTCTAGTGCTGGCAGTCTGGCACCTTTCATGGACAGTACAGTTTACTACAAGAGTTAACCCTTGCTGTGCGCAGACTGATGCATCAGTCCAAAAATTCCTGTACGTTATAATTCTGTCGGCAGTCTAAGGGTTATAACAAAATTTAAAAAATATACACTGATTTCTAATGCAAGCTGACTTCTGTATGGAAAATGTGCAGAAAAAGGAGGGTCCGTCAAATTCATATTAACTTGGAAGACTTCACAATGTGTCAGTGCTTCCATATTTTACATACTAAGCTGCCAAATGCTAACGTAGTAGCAAAACCCTGAGAGTGTTGGTCTGTCAGACAATAAGTTGAACACAAGTAGTTATCAAAGAAATAACACGGGGGGGGGGGTAAAGTTGTTGGCTGTCATATGCATAAAATCGCTAGATACCTGCTGTAGATGTGCTGCTGTAGGTAGTACAGGTATTATTGATTGTTCTGGTTTTGATCTAATTAATGCTGTCCGTGATTTTTTTTTAATGAAAGGTGCTCTTGCCATTAGCTGACCTGAATTAGAAATCTTGGGTCAAATTATCAAGTGAGCAAGACTCGGGTAATTGAATTGCAATTTAAGAAATGCCGATTTAATCACATTACCCAGGTGACTTGAGAGAAAAAAAAAACATAAAAAGTGCATCAACCATGTAGTTTGTTAAATTGTTGCCATTTCTTAACTGTATCCACTTCTGCACCCCTCCCGCTGTTGATGGGGCTAGTGCGGTTGCACTGTTCCTCTGGCATGGAGAGCAGGAAAACAACTGTTGTAACAATGAATGTCATTCCGTACTTCACCATCAAAATGTGCACAAATAGCAGGTGGCCCTTCCCTGCCCACCCCTGCGAGTTGAGGGCCACACTTTTGTGATGTGTCCAGCACTCGGCTAACCTCAAGGTGGCATTCTGGGGCTTGTGAGTGAATACCCCACTCCCCGGGTGCTAGTGCAGTGTGTACCGCTGCTGTGCCACTGAGCCAGTGCAGCTTTGGGTTTTTGATCAGAATGTTTAACCAGAATTATTTTAGCATTAGATTGTGATTTACTAGCCAAGTGGAACACATGGCAGTTGTATGCTATTTCTACCTCTTATCCCAGTTCTCTGTAATTGAGGCAGTGGATGCATCATTTTTTTTTCTGTATATGCCCCTTTCTCTCTGACCTGCCCCCCTCTGCTGAGAACCCCAGCCTCATCACCCATCTTCACCTTGACTTATCCCTATTCTCTGCCTGTCATGGCTTACCCTTCATGGCATGACCGTTGAGGTTTCTTGACTCCCTTTGGTGACCAAATCCAGTAGAGGAGAATGCCAAGGTTGATGGTGCAGAGACTATGAGCTACCAACTTCATCTTAAGTCGGTGAGAGTCTTTTCCCTGGTTTTCATCCCTGGGGCAGTGGCGCCGAGGGTGCACACCAGCTTACATCCCCCCTATTAAGTGGTGTTGCATACAGCTTCCATCTGTCCACCCAAGTGGTGCTTGCATAATGGTATCTCCTGTGCTCCCTCCTTGAAACACAGAAATGTAGAATTTTTCGACAGAAAAGGACCGCTTAGCACACCCAGTCTGCCGGGATGTTCCCTGCCTAACCCGTCTCCACAGACCCAAACTGGCTTCTGGCAATCCTGCCCATTTCCTGCCTATTTAATAATATCCCCCTATGAGTATCCCATGCATGCTTGAAGCCCCCTGCCATTTTTGCCTCCACAACTTCGCTGGCAGCCTGTTCCAGGTGTCTACCACCTTTTCAGTGAAATAGTACTTCCTCGCATCTCTTAAATTTACCTCCCTCCAGCTTCATCACATACACCTGGTCCTGGTGCTTGTTCTCATTTGAAAGAGACTCCACTCCTGCACCTTGTTCACCCCTATGAGGTACTTAAGCAATTTATCCCTCCAGGATGTGGGTACACTGGAGGATTTACCATGGCTGGTGTGATTCGGTCACGAGGCTGAGCCGAGTGACCGAATCACACCAGTCGTGTTAACTCCTCCAGTGTACCCACACCCTGGAGGGATAAATTTATATTATACAATGGCAAATGTTGTTTCTTTAATGTTTTTTAACTATTTTCTAACTCACTGGGGTCCCTACACTTTCGAAAGAAGATGTCATTTTGTAAACAATTTACCGCTGTGTTTTAGCGAAGCGTCGACAGGACAAATCGCGGCAGTTTCGTTTGAAGTGAAAGTGACCGGATTAGCATGATATAAGGTTGGCTGGCACTTCTTCCAGTGGGTACTCTGGAGGATTTATCACGGTGGTAATTGTGCCAGCCAACCAATCAGGATGCAGGATTTGGGACATTGGATTTACCACATTGTATAATTGTTGATCTCTGTCATGTCTCCTCTCTCTGTCCTCTGTTCCCAGGTGTACATATTGAGATCCTGCAGTTTCTTCTCACAGGGCTTCTTTTTTTTTTAATTGAACAAATACCAGAGTATATAACAAATACAATAACAATACAGCAGTTAAACATCTCAATCCTCCCCCCACCCCCACCCCGGTGGAGCTACCTTAAAGCACAGAACCAAATATAACGTATTGAAAAGGGGGTTGGGGGAGGGAGACTGTAAATTAAACATTCAAAGAGCCAGGTAAAGCAGTACATTACAGCATAACAGAAAACAAAACAGTAGGGAGCTAAATGGTGTAAAGAGTGAAGCTTACCCCATCTTTTATCAAAAAGGTGAAGTCTGTGTCGGAGGCTCGCTATCATGCGTTTCACCCTAAGACTGAACAACAATTCCTGTAACCACTTCTGGTAAGAAATTGAAATCTGGTCAAGCCAGTGCTGCAGGACCCCTTTTTTTCAAGGAAAGAGAGATTAAAGTCATATAAAATGTATGATGCTTGACAGAGACCGAACTATAATCTCCTAGGATGCAGATCTCTGGCCGAAATAGACCTTGAAGTCCCAGAAGAGGATCTGCCCTAGCCTCAGTGAGACTCCATAAAGGAGCTGTCTTAGGGCAGCTCCAAAAATGTGCAAAGTGTGGCCCTCATGCTGCCCACATGTAGTGCAGACAGGAAAAGGCAATCTCCCCATTTTAGCCCGTTTCTTAGGAGTGAAATAAAGGCTCACAGGGCTTCTTGTGCAATCCCAGCATCATTTTAATTGCTCTTCTGTGGACTGCCTCCACCTTGTCTGTCATTTCTGAGGTATGGCCTCTCTAGTGGGACACAATACGCCAGGGGGAGTCTTACTAGGGAGTGATAGAGTGGCAGTATCACCTCCTTCCTCCTGCTGGAGATTACCCTCCCTATGCACCCTAGCATCCCACTAGCCCTACCAACTGCTTTGTCATGTGCCCTGCCACTTTGAGGTAGTCAGTTATGATAACCCCAAGGTCTCTTTCCTGCTTAGTAACTATCAGTAACCCCCCCCCCCAATCCTGTACTCTGCTGTTGGGTTCTCAGGTGCATTATTTCACATTTTTGGCATTGAACCCCAGCTGCCAAGCTGTTGACTACTCTCGAGTTTCCTAGGATTCCTGCACATTCTCTCTACCCCCGAGTGTCCACTGTATTAGATTTTGGTGTCATCTGCAGAAGGCATATCCTCCCTCCAGTTCTTCTGCAGTATCCGTTCTGAAGATACTGAAGGGAGCTGGTCCTAGTACTGAGCCCTGCGACACGCTGCTGGTCTCTCTCCCATCATTAGAGCGAGTGCTGTGAACCACCACCTTTTGTCACCTATCCATTAATCAGTTTCAAACCCAGTTCACCACTTTGGATCCTACCCGTGGCATTTCTGAACCCAGGTTGCTGATGTTGGCAGTGGTAGCACAGCTGCTGCTCTAAAGAGCTGGCCAAAGTGCTACATGCTTCTAAACACTGCAGTACCCATCCTGTGTAATAACTGGAAAGTCCTGTTTCTGGTGTGGTACAGAATAAATTAATTCATGTTAGCTTGGTATTAGAGCATCAATCCTGCTTCCTTCAGTAAAACGCCTCCCCCCCCGTAAAAGAGAGGAAAGGTATGTCGTTGGGCTTCAAGAAGCATGATGCTGAGTCCCTTCCCCTTCCTGGTGTTTTTTCCCCCACCAGCGCGTTCCAGCGTTTTGTGATGTAATGGTCTGGCGTATGTGGAGATTCACACCACAGAAATCCATTAGGGTGCATTTTTAGCTTGCCTTTTTATATGTATTTAGAGGTCCAGTTGATCAAAATCAAAGTCACTGCATAAGGAGCTTGAGTGGCAGGCTTCTTGGAGCCTAATTACAATCCCTTCCACTCTTTTGCATACATTTTGAAAAATTATTTCAGCTGAAGTACAGGACTCCCAAAGAAGTCTGGGGGCTTCCTGTTTGATTTATTAATGACAAAATTGGTTCTCTTTAAAGCAACAGTGCAGTGTTAAAAAAAAAAAAATGCATTTTTTTCACCGTTTATTCCCTGTGCTCTGCTGAGCATTTACCTGGTACTCTTTCCTGCCGGCATTGTACCATCATCCTGTAATTTACTCAGTTATCCTTTGTTTACATTTCTGCCACCAGCCATGTTGAACTAGAACCCCCTCTGCTGCCAACTGCACACATGTATGACTGGCAGTACTACACAGGGACATCGAGAATGTTCAGCACAAGGTCCCACTGCAGTAACTAAAAGACGTGATACAACATGAAGGTGGAGCGCAGCTGAAAATTAGGCAGCCGCCATATTTATTGTGGTGCCACAACAATTGTAATCAGTTTTAAATACCCAAAAAGACTAAAGATCGCTAGAAAAAATATTTACAGTTATGGAAATCTCATCTATGGTTGCATGCTTAGAACTAAATAAAAAAAACAAACAAACAAACAAAAAAATTTTGATAATCATTTCCCGATTATGTTGCACTGCTGCTTTAAGGGTTGGCATTGGCCTCCTTTGTTAAACTGGATTCATGGTACACTGCAGGGCAATAACATGCTTTGCACGGTTTTCTTTACTTAGCTGCTACAGAATACCAAAAATGTGTAGAACAGCTGAGTGGGAGTAATATGATTCCAATGTTATTTGAGATTAGTGGAGCACAAAAACCTGTTTTTAGGTGCTGGGTTGATACTAACAGATTCATATTTTTGCTTGTGCTCAGTTGATGATGGCTGATTACACCCAGAGCTTTGTTTCTTGTTTGAACTGATATGCTGAGATGACTTAAGTAAAATTGTAACATGGCAAAACTAAAGAGGAGACAACGCAGAACAGAGTGGCTGAAATGAGTCACGTGGCAGTATCTCGACACGCCGTTATTCCATCAGTAATGCTGTGTTGACTGTGAAGTACCTAAGGCAGCGACGGAGAAAAAATAGCAGTGTTTGTGAAGTTCATGGTGATAGACCACAAAACGTCTGTCCCAGCCATCGACCCACCCAAATGCTTGTAATATTCGCACTGTAGTGAAATACTGACTGCAACAGAGCGATACAGTTGCAAAACAGCAAAATCAGGCACAGATTAAAAAAACAAGTTTGTGCTATTACCTTAAGTATTTCAGGCGATATCGATCAAAGCACTTCTGGAGCACTTTGACCACCTCCATGTGCAGCAGGAGGAAATCTGTATAACCTGCACTCGTTCACGGTTCATGGAACTGTCAATTTCAATTTTTACAGAGGTGAAAATGCGGCTGACCGAAAGAAATGGCTGCATATACGTATCCATACCATGGAAATAAATAAAAACAGTTTTGAGAAACCGAAACCTGAAGCCGACTGAGGACAGACACACCGCAAGTGAACACAAGGTCGGATATTATGCAAAGCAGTTTGAGACTTTGATGCCACAACAGAAACGGCAGTATACCGGAGTCCTCCTAACGAGCCGATGACAATAATAGCCATGTGGATTAGCACAAAACAGTGAACTAAAGTTTAAATAAACCTTTCTGTTTGTTTATCCTAAATGTTGTCTCCGTGACATCCGTATGTGAAAAAGGTTCTCCTCAAGTTTCGAAAAGTGAACTAAAGATTTATTTACAAACAAAATACCATCTGTATACCATTTGTTAGACTCCTAGATCTACATTTCCAACATTCATGGGAAATGTGAGGAAGTATTTCTTCATGGAGAGGGTGGTGGACACTTGGAACAGCCTCCCAGGGAAAGTAGTGGGGCAAAAACGTCACAGGATTTAAGAATGCATGGGATAGACACCAGGGAATCTTTGAAGCAACATTCATTCACATTCATAACTATTGCAGCACCATGTTACAAGCGCATCAAGCCACTCCGAAGGAGGCATCTAATGGGGAATTAATGCACGGTTGGGACGTTGTAGGCACTCTGCCTTCGGCCTCGTGCCACAACGGTCCCAACTAAGCATTAATTCCCCATTAGATGCCTCCTTCGGAGTGGCTTAATGCTTACATATTTCAGGTGTGTCAGTGTATAAATGTGGAAAAAAGGTGTTTCTATCTGGTCTGGCAAAAAAGAGCATATTGATTGTCTCCTTCTGCCAGTCATTTTGGTGAACTTCCTGGTACATCTAAGGGTGTATGGGTGAACTTAACCACCCTTTGGGATTGCGCCACCAGTTCATTGATTGTACCTTTCAAGTGTGGCAGAACTGACATCTCATTACAAGATGCTAACATGAATGTTTCTTTAGTTTCTGGAGTATAGTCACCACACCAATTAGTTTTGAAAGAAAAACACCATACCATATCTGCAGAATTTCTTCAAGATGTTATACAGGATTTCTTAGAGAGATTGTAGACCTTTGGCAAAAGGCCACCGAATTCTACTGAGTAATGATATTGGCACTGTTTGTAGTAAAGCATTTAAGGGATTTTAAAGACTTGGTGTTATTGTAAATGCCCTTAGCATTGGATTTGAACATCTTTTTAAAATGTTATTTTGTACTTCTAGAGTACATTACATGTTAGGTTGCACTGCTGCCTTGCAAATGGTAAAGGAACAATAACCATTTGTCTCTATTAATTGGTAACATAACCAATTGCTAATGTATTTTATTTCCAGTCGAATTCTAGATGCACTCAAAAAAAAAAAGATGGCAGCTAGCCTGTGTTCATCTAGTTGCCCTTCCATCATTTCTGCATAGAATGCTTCTGCATCACATGACACCATAAAACTCATCAAATGCAGCTATGCAAGGAAAGGGCACCTGTTTGTGTGAATGCTAGACAGGTAGCCACTTTAGTTTACTGAGCATTAGAAGGTGTGAGGATCAACCGAGTTTCAAAAACATTGTGGGTGACAAGTAGTCACAAAGATGTTTGTGAGTGACCTAGAAGGGGGCGCTGGGATCACAGAGCTAATGTACTCATAGCATCTGTCTGTTGCAGAAGGTGTCACAGGCTAGAGAAGAAGTGGTGGGTTACTGTTAAGTGAAAGCTGGCAGTGGTCTCATGCGCTCACTCTCAAGAGTCTGCAAGCCAGGTAAGGGTGAGTAGAGGACTAGACACTAGTGAAAATAGGACTGGGTATATAGGAGGGTTGTGCTGGATGGGTTTGTGTGGGAGGACTATCAAATGTGTGGGAGGGGGCCTCTGGCAGAGACTGGCCCTATAAGGTTGGGGAGTTGGAGGGGGAACCTTGATCAGACGGGTAAACATAGAAACAACGAAGTTGTCGGCAGATAAGGATTACTTGGCCCACCTAGTCTGCCCCAAATTCCCTAACTATAGTGCCACCAGAGTCCCTACTTGGACTCGGTCTTACACCCCCCCCCTTGCTTCAAAGATTCCCTTGTGTCTATCCCATGCATTCTTAAATCCTGTGATCGTTTTTGCCCCACTGCTTTCCCTGGGAGGCTGTTCCAAGCATCCACCACCCTCTCCATGAAGAAGTACTTCCTCACATTTCCCATGAGCCCCTCCCCAGTTTCATATTGTGCCCCCTTGTCCTCGAACATCTTTTCTTTTGGAAAATGCTCCCTTCCTGTATCTTGTTTATTCCTGTGAGGTACTTGAATGTCTCTATCATCTCCCCCCCCCCCCCCAGCCATTCTCTCCTTTCTTCCAGGGATTACATATTTAAATCGTTCAGGCTGTCTTCGTAGGGCTTCTGATATAGGCCCTGCACCATTTTGGTTTTCCTCCTTTGTACTGCCTCCACCCTATCTATGTCTTTTCGGAGATGGGGCCTCCAGAACTGTACACAGTACTTGAGGTGGGGTCTCACCAGTGATCTATACAGGGGGTATTATTACCGCTGTCCTGTTTCAAGCATTCCGCTAGCTTTGCCCACTGCCTTGTCACACTGTTTGGCTACCTTTAGGTCATCAGAAATGATCACCCTTAGGTTCCTTTCCTGCGTTGTGACTGTTAATACCTCTCCTCCCAGTTGGTAGGTTGCCCCTGGGTTTCTGTGCCCCATGTGCATGATTTTGCACTGTTTTGCATTAAAACCCAGCTGCCAGACACGTGACCATTCTTCCAATTTTTTAAAATTGACCCTCATTCTATCTAACCCCCCACTCCGTGTGTGTCTACTCTGTTGCAGAGTTTTGTATTGTCCATGAACAGGCACACTTTCCCTTCCAGTTTTTCAGTAATGTTACTAATAGACATTGAAGAGGACCATCCCAAGCACTGATTCCTGTGGCACCCCATTAGTCACTCTGCCTACTCCAGAGTGGGTGCCATTTACCACCACTCTCTGACTCCTATTGATCAGCCAACATTCTACCCATTTTACTACTTTAGGCCCTATTCCTAGGCTCCCCAGTGTGCTTATCAGTCTCCTATGTGGAACGTGTTGAAGGCCTTGCTGAAATCTAGATAGGCCACATCCACCGCCTATCCTTGATCCACTTCCTTGGTCACCCAATCAAAGAACTTGATCAGGTTTGTCTGGCGAGACCTCCCCCCCCTGTGAAACCATGTTGCCTCGGATCCTGTAGTCCATTGGCAACAAGATATTCCTAATTCTTTCCTTCAATAGCGATTCTGTTACCTTGCCCACTACCCATGTCAGGCTGACAGGCTTATAATTTCCTGCCTCTTCCCTATTCCCGCTTTTGTCTAGTGGGACTACATCTGCCATCCTCCAGTCCTCTGGTACCTCCCCTGTTTCCAATGACAGCTTATAAAGGGTCATCCGAGGTGCAGCCAGCACCTCTTTCAGTTCCCTTGGTATACTTGGGTGCACCCTGTCCAGCCCCATTGCCTTGCCTACCTCTTTCTTCTGTAAAAGGACTTTTGTCTGTGGTGCTTGGCCAGCTGGTTATGATTGTTGTATGATATTCGTAATAGAAAAATATTTATTTTATTTATTGAATTTTGTTGACCCGGTAGGCCCACTGAGACTAGAAGTCCCTTTTTCTTCGGGGGGGGATACAGATGGTAACCAACTGAAACTGAACCAGATTAAGCTGTTGGTGGTATTTTTAGTGAATGGGGGAAATTTGGCTAGGACACTGGGGAAATTGCCCTACTCTTTTCGAGAAGTGCCGTGGGATCTTTAGCATCCACCTGAACTACCATCAGAACAGGCAGCTGGGGGGGGAGGGGTGGCCAACAGCCGAGCTTTCGGTCGCATTCTAGTAGAGCTCCGCTAAAGCAAATTAATTAAAGTTTTTAATAACACAAAACCGCTAGATTTTCGACAGCGAATGGACTTATCCGAAGAGGATAACTTGCGGTATTGAGCAATACCTTTCCTGCTTCTCTATTCACCTGCATTTAGAAGCTATGGGGAGAACTAATAAAGCAGCTGCTAGAGGAGAAGGTGCCCGAGCCAAAGACCCGAAATTAATCACTAATACCGAATTGAGACCGGAGACATCCGACAATGTATCGCAACCTACCAACGCGGCACTTCTAAAGGCAATACAGAGGCTAGACCAAAAACTAGAAGGTTTTACTTCTCAGTTTAAAACTCTGGACACTAAGGTTGGCTTGTTAGAGGAAGAGTCGAAGGCAGCATCAGTGGCTGCCGCAAAGGCCATGACAGTTTCCACGGGCCTCATAAAAGAAAATGAAGGACTTAGGCGCCGACTGGAAAATCTAGAGAACGCATCTTGAGCCTCTCATATCAGAATCATAAGCTTACCGGAGGATTCCGAAGGAGAAGATCCTGTTTCTTTCTTGCAGACTTTCTTTGAGGAGACCTTACAGGTTCAGGAGCCAATCGCCATTCAAAAGTCTTATGGGATTACTCCACGAGGTGGAAGAAGCTGTGCGGCCACGAATCAGTTTCTGCCTCGAACTCTCCTCGTGGTTCTAGGTTCGGTAAGGGAGAGAGACTATATTATTAATAAAGCTAAACAGCAAGGAACTTTGGAATGGGATAATGCTAAAGTGCACATTTTTCCTGATTTGAGCTTTGCCACCAGACAGCGACGGAAAAGCTTCAATGCCATCAGAACCCGCCTGAGACAACTGGGGGTCCACCATGTTCTCCTAATGCCAGCCAGCCTTAGGATTATATACGGGGAGAAACACTACCAATTTGCAGATGCAGAGGCAGCAGGCAAAATGTTGATCCGTATTGAATGTGAATTCCAGGCAAAAGAGGACAATATGGACAGTAAGTCAGGGGACAATGATTGAATGATCGCTATTAAACAAATTCCCTTGATTATACATGAGTACTAAAGAAATAATGATTTCTGTATAATACCCTTTTCAACTGAGATTGTTGTTTTTTATTGGGATATATAGCTCTGCTTTTAGGGAATGGCTGGGAAGGGGAAAAGTTGAAAGGGAAAGGGTGGTTGATATGGGGTTAAATTACCTTTTTTTTTTTGAGCCTTGGTGGCTGAGGGCACCGCCAGACCACCTAATATATATGTATATATGTATGGTACTTCCATTTAAAGTTTAACGGCTCAAAATAAGTACGTCCATTTGATGTTTGCCTGTTTTTGCAGAATTGGAATTTATAGTCCATCGTTCATAGATTGAAGTGCTAAGCGGGAAGCTTATTTAGTTTTTGCTTATAAGGGAGAAACTACAGAATTGCCTCAATGTTTTAATGAAGTTTATAGATGAGAGATGTTTTACCCGTTAATAAGGTGATCGTTAATTTAGAAATGTCAGATGGTAATCCCGACTCATGGCTGAGTTGACCTGTTGTGAACCATTTTAAAAGATCTAAACATAATGTTTTTCCCCACTGTGATGTATCAAGAATATAGGGGCTCAACTAATTCTAACTGTAACAATGATGTTATGTTGTCTGCTCATAATGTTTTTTCTTAAAAGCCTACCTACGAGGGTAGAGTATTGTATAATTCATACAGATAAACTAATTAAAAAAAAAAAAAAAAAGAACAGGCAGCTGGGACCTCAGTTTAATGTCTCATCCGAAAGGCAGCACCTCAGGAGTGCAGCATCCCCCTCATGCTGCACTGCAGTTTCGGGATATTAATACAAGTGCCTGGTGTGGGGATAGAACCCACAACCTTCTGATCTTCCGGCCTCAGAGGCGAGTGTGCTACCTGCTGAGCCACTCACACTGACTTCATCAATATAGTATGTGATTGTGTCACATAAGACAGCGTGTGCTTCCATGGGCATCCCCTCCCCAGGTTTCAGTGAAGCTACAGGATATGCTGACTGACCAGGAGATCTCTGTAATGTAATTAACTTCCTTGAGAAATTGCATTTTATGACCTTTCTATAATCTCATGCTTTTGAAGCTGGGGAAACTAAATATACATTTTATTACAGGACAGAACATCATTTAGCTGATTCCTGTTGGCTATATCGCACCTAGGTGACGGACTGCAGGATTGTAAACCTCAAAGGAACTGGTGGATCAAAGACTCATAATTTGGGAAATGAGGTTTTGCTGATGTCACCTTATTTAATATACCTCCTGCTAGGACATCATGTTTGTATTTTTTTTTATTCTAAAAGGAGGAGCTAGATGACTCACCAAGGGGGTTGGAAGATGTGGTTGAAATGTATCTTTGTAACTGGGGAATATGACCTATTATTTTGGGACTTGAGTAAAAAGTTAAGAATATACCTAAGGTCTCTTACAGAGTTTTAAGGGTTCATTTTGGAAGCCTAGCTTGGTGCCACTGGTGAAAGATTGTACCGCAGTCCACGAAGAGGGTACTTATTTGAGCCTGTACAGTGGGCATGCTAGCATAAGATTCACAGTTTGAATCCACCCAGAACTTGAGACTAAATGTGATTCGGACCCAAAAGCAGACAGGAGGGTTACACTGTCTGTTACCTGTTCACACTATTGCGCTCTGAGGTTGGCACTGTGGGAGCAGAGGCCTGACCTGCTGAGTGCGTTTGTGACAATGTCCACCTTCGGCCCCATTATACCCTTGTCTTTAATCTCTGGCCTGTTTCCATCTTTTTCCTCCGTAAATACTGAGCGGAAGTATTTGTTCAATATATCTACTTTTTGGTGGTCCTCTTCCACACATCCCCCTCCTTCAACTTTCAACCTTACTACTTTCTAGCTCGAGCCCTGAGGGGCCTCCTTTGCTGGGATTGTGGCTGTGGCACTGCTCTTGGCTGGCCCCATCCTCCTCACCAATCTGCCCGCTGCTCAGCTGCTGCTCAGCGCGAGCCCTGAGGGGGCTCCTGTGCTGAGATTGTAGCTCTGGCGCTGCCCTTGGCTGGTCCCATCCTCCTCACCAATCTGCCCACTGCCCAGCTGTTGCGCAGATACGCTTTGCCAGCACTAGGACCAGTTAGCTTGCAATTTGACTGGTCCTTCTATGGCTGTTTCTAGTCCTCCTTTTGGCTGCTACAGGCCCCTTCTGCTTCTCTGTTGGATTCAGCTCTGCCCTGTATTTCTAGTGCTTGGTGCTTCTGCTGACACTGTTTACTGCATCTTCAGTGCCAGGCACTCCTGTGTAACTGAAATTGCAGCACAATGCACTCATGTAACCCTCTGTGCTTTCTAATTTGAAAAAAATTGTCTCTTTGCTCTCTGTAACTATGTGCTTTCTAATATGAAAACATTTGCCTAAAAATGTTTTTTATTCTGCACTTTGCACCATTATTGATGTTTTAATTTTAGACAAATTTCAAATGTTACCTGATAGCCTTAGTAGACTGCACTAGATAACTGTTTGAGTCTCTGCATCATGCTTTTGATTGAACTTAAGTTTAATTCAAATGTTAGCTGTTAAACTTAATAGTATATTGTAGGAAACTGTTTGATTACTGCCACAAGCTTTTAATTTCTCTGACTTTTAATTTTTTGATCTCTGACCCCACCCCCACCCCCAACTAGCCCTCTGCACTCTCAGCCTCTAGTTTCCCTTGGACACCACTGGCACTTAAAGCCCAATCTACCCCCCCATTGCTAATTGCTCCTCTCCCATCCTGCTACACCTCCTTTTGGCACCCACTCTCCCTCACTTTTATCTTTTATATTGCCCCCCAATTTAGCTGGCCTCGGTACTATAATCTTTATGTGTGCTTACAGCCTTGCCTTGCTTTCATGCTACCTTGAGCCCTGAGGGGGCTCCTCCGCTGAGATTGTAGCTCTGGCACTGCCCTTGGCTGGCCCCATCCTCCTCACCAATCTGCCCGCTGCTGCTCAGGTATGCTTTGCCAGCACTAGGACCACTCAGCTTGTAATTTGACTGGTCCTTCTATGGCTGTTTCTAGTCTTCCTTTGGCTGCTACAGGCCCCTTCCGCTTTGCTGTTGGATTTAGCTCTGCCCTGTATTTCTAGCGCTTGGCACTCCTACTGATGCTGTTTACTGCATTTTCAGTGCCAGGCACTCCTGTGTAACTGAAATTGCAGCACAAGGCACTCGTGTAATCTTCTGTCCATTTTCCTATTAGCAAGTTATACTCTGTTGCCACTAGAGGGACATAATCTTTATCTAAAGTGATCCCTGCATGTTGTTCGTATAGATACCTTCCTAAACTACAGCTCCCCCTACATCTGACCAGCCCTCTTCTCCACACTCCTTGCTTAGAAATTCTTTCTGTTCCTGTTCCTAGATCAGTTATTACCTAATTTCACTGCCTTTATCAACAATGCATCCTCTACTTTCCTCTCCTCTCTCGCCCTTGTTCTGCTCATGTCCCTGTCTTTACTACCTCCACTTGCTCTCTACTCACCTATTCCCAATAACTCTCCCAGCCCCATCAGTTACCATCTCCAGTCCCCTACCCACATCCATGCTATCACTCCCTCCCCACCATTTGAAATATGGTCTCTACCACTGTTCCTCATGCCATGGCTTTGATAACTGTCTACTTTCACTGCAGTTCTCCACCTTCTTCTCCCTCTGTCATCCACTCCCTTCTCCTCAAAATTGCCAACCTCCTTGCCAGCCCCTTCAAAATCCCCCCCAAGCTTCACTTTCTCATACTCACCCTCCTCTTGCTTTCCGCCGGGGATATCCACCCCAACCCAGGCCCTGTTGCCCCTTCCTCTTTTGGTGCTTCCTCCACTACCTCCCCACTCTCTTCTCTTAGCCCTCCCAAAGGGCTTAAAGTTTCTACATCTTAACACCTGCAGCTTGTTGCAAAAAATAGACCAGATTCATACCATGGTGTGCACTCTAAAACCAGACATTCTAATCATCTCAGAAGCTTGGCTAAAGAGCACTATCCCGACCACTCGGTCTCCATTCCTGGCTATTCACTGCTAAGGCAAGACCATGCTGGCAGAAGTGGTGGTGTGGCCATTTATGTCCTAGCCTCCATCCAGTATTCCATCATCTACTCATCCTCCAGTCCTGAGACCCATGATGCCCTAGCTATCCATGTGAACCTCCCTTTCACTCTCCCAATCTTTGTAGCCAGCATGTACTGCTGCCCAAATGTCCATCCTTCGGTAGCGCTAGACTTCCTAACCTCCATCACTTCTCTTGCTTGCTCTGGAGAATTATTCATCCTAGGTGACTTTAATATAAATTGGTTGTCACCTAAAACTACCAAAACTAAAAATGAAATCGGAGCCCTAAACCTCTTTGAACCCACCTGCCCAAACCACAAGACACAACAACACTCCCTACTTGAGTGGGCCCTTACCTCCCACCCCCACCATGTCATCACCTCTGGCATCCTCCCCGATGCTCTGTGACCATAACCCAATATTCATATTTAGAAAAGTCCACAGAACTAAATCACCACACAAAACCATACGACTATGCTCTTTGAAGTCTCTTGACCTTGAATCTCTTGATTAACCTTGCCACTTCTGACCGGTCCCCCCCCGACCGCATTCCCCTCAGTTGATAAGGCCCTTGCTTACTTCAAAGAACTCTTTCTTGCAAACTGGAATGCATTTGCCCCACTCAAAGAAACCAGAGTCAGAGGTGTAACCACTTACCTTGGATAACCCCTGAACTTCTGGCCTGCCTCAGGGCTAGAGATCAAGCCTGGAAGCGTCAGAAAGCTACCCAGCATCCCAGTGACCTCACAAACTACCGCATGTTCAGAAACACTTGCAGCAGGGCTATAAGGTTAGCCAAGTCCGAATATTTCAAATCTGTCTTCATCACCAACATAAATTCCCCTTCAAAGTTCTGGAAGGTGGTCCACACCCTATTTACACCCTCATCTAGCCCACCGCCCCGGGTACTTAAAGTAAGTAGCTCACTAGTGTCTGACCCATCAGCTGAAGCTGTGGAATTTAATTCTTACTATTCCTCCTGTGCCACTCAGTGGCGGAGCCAGGTTTGGGAGCATTTGGGAGCCGGGAGCCATTCAGTCAATCGTGCTCCACGATGGGCACTAAGCAGTGAATAGAGATGTTGGTGGGGCACCACTACTCACACTGGGGCAACCAGGAGGGGCAACCGCCCCCCCCAGCTCCGCCACACTGAGCTTCTGAAATCCCTCCCCTCCCCACCCTCTACCAGTTTGCCCCCTCCACCACCTTCCTACCTTCCCTTCTGTTTCGCTACTGTAACCCCAAACTATACCCTAAGTGCCCTCCTCACCATTAACCCCTATAAAGGTGCCTCCCCTAATGGCCTTGACCCAAAACTCCTCTCCCTCGCCGCTTCAGCCATTGCCTACCCCTTCTCAGTAATCTTAAATCTCTCATTCTTTACTGCCTTGGTCCCCTCTTCATGGAAACATGCTGTGATCCTCCCTCTACCCAAAGGGGTGACCCCTCATCCTCTGGCAACTATCGCCCCATTTCTCTCCTCCCTACCCTTGCCAAACTTCAAGAACACATTCTCTCCCAATTCACCTCTTTTTCTCTCGGACACCTCCTTTTTCACCCCCCTTTTCCAGTCTGGTTTCAGGAAAAACATTCAACCACCACCTCTCTCCTACGGCTCACAGACTCTGTCCTAACTGGGATGGACAACGGACAAATTACCACTGCCATTTTTGTCGACCTGGCCAAGGCCTTCGACACTCTCTCACTCCCTTCTCCTCGACTCACTCATAGCAGCTGGCCTATCTCCCTCCGCCACAAACTGGATCTAGGCCTACCTTATTGGCAGACCCCAATCAGTTAAGATCTTGGACGCCACTTCCCCTTCCTTCCCGATTAGCACTGCAGTCCCCCAGGGCTCAGTATTAGGGCTTCTCCTATTCTCCATCTTCTTAAATGACCTTCCCTTTGTTTGCTCCATGTTCTCTGCTATACCTGTGTATGCCAGTGATACAGTCCTGTGTGCATCTGGCTCCTGTCCTGATGAGGTTACAACCAGCTTACAGGAAGACTTTGACAAGGTTCAGCTCTAGTTTGCTAACCATGAGCTTTTCCTCCATGCCACAAAGACTGTCTCCATGACCTTTGGCACAAGGCAGAGACTCTCTAGGCTTACCTCCCTACCCACTTTCCACACCATTGATGGGACTTTATTTGAGGACACATCCTCCTTCAGGTACTTGGGTGTTTGTTTGGTTCAACACCTAAACTTCTCTGGACATATTGATGCCATCCAGAAAAACTGCGCCCCAAGCTTGGTGCCCTGTTCAGGAACTGTAGTTGCATCCCTCCTACAGCTAGGCGTGAACTTGTTCAGAAGATGATACTGCCCAATTTTTGACTACTGTGATGTAGTCTCTGGTGCTGCCAGTAAGTCCTCCCTGGCCAGACTGGACACAGTCTTCAATTCCTTCTGCTGCTTTGCCCTGAATGCCCCCCCGCACCCATCACTGTGATCTTTGTCATACTGTATCCTTCCTGTCTCTTACAAATGGGTGACTCTCCCATTGTGCTAAATTCACCTCCAAGCACTGGTTGGGTGAGCTCCCTTCCTACCCCACCTCCTCCTTTTATAACACCCTCTCCACCCTCCCATTCCTTAGATCGTCTGATTCCCGTACCCTAGTTGTCCCCCACAGATCCACCCAAATCGGCCAATCCGGTTTCTCTCACCGCCTCCCAAAAATTTGGAATTTCTTCCCACCTCAAATCTGACACTCATCCTCCACATACTCCATCAGCTTTGCCCTAAATAATTACCTTGCACCTAGTTGCTCCTGCCATGTCCCTATCTAATTCCCTCTTTTAAGCCCTGGACAAACCCTACCTCTCTACCCTCACCTTGACTTGCCACCACAAGGGGCTTGTATCTCTGATATACTACCTTCCTCAACCATCCTAAAGGGGTCTCTCTGGTACACTGCATTATCCCCTTCTTTTTGGTTCCACCAGTCCCATTACAGGGTTCCTCGCACCCTGACGGGTTATCCAGGGACAAGACTCTTCCCCATCTCACCCCTCCCTTTTCCCCTTTTCTTTCATGTAAGCACTTGTTTATTTATTAACCTGATACTTATTATTCACTCTTTATACATGTTATGTTCAACACTGTTGTTACACTTTTTATAACACTTGCCTTTCAACTGTATACTATTGTTAATCTTGTAAATTGAATGTTTATTCTCTCATTCCTGTTGTACCCTCCCCCCCAGGTCACACCGGGAGACGAACGACTTGTTGCTCAGTGTGCCTTGCTGGTGAAATATTTCAATAAATAAATTACTATACCTCCCTTTGTCTTTCTGTTTTCACTTACGCCTCTAAAAAATGTTTTATCCCCCTTGGACACTGATTTGGCAGTTGTTTTCTCTGTCTGCTTGTTAGCGCTCCGAATTGCCTTCCCTGCCTCCCTTTGTTTCTCTCGGTAAGTCTCCCTATCTTCCTTCTTCTGTGTTTCTTTGTACTTTAAAAATGCCATCTTTTTTGCTCTGTTTTTCTACTACTTCCTTAGAGAACCAAGTGGTCTCGTTTTTCTCTTGCCCTTGCTAACCTGCCTGGCAGAGAGGTTCATTGCTTGTTCAGTTCCCACTTTCATGTTTGCCCATTGTTCCTCGACTCCCTCTAGTTTTCCTATTCCTGCTAGGATGTTCCTAAGGCATTCTTCCATTTTCTTAAAATCCTCCTTCCCGAAGTCCAGCACCCTTGTCCTTGCCGGGGGTACCACTCGACACCAGGGAACCAACTAATTACAGGGTTGGAGGAGTTGGGGGCCACCACAAAAAAAGAAGCATTATGCAATGCTACAATAGCACGTGATAACTTCAAGAATAATGATTTTCTTTGTGCTGCACTGGTGGGAGGCTCTTTCCTGCAGTGTTGCGTGCATGCTTAATTCAGGTTCTAACACGACTGGGCATAAAGTGCTCGTTTTGCACCATCAGAGAGAGAGAGAGAGAGACCGAGACCCAAACTTCTGCACTATCCAGGAGGTTTTGGATGAGTAGCCACCCAAAGTGATTCATTTAGTGGAAATCATTGTTTTGGAGTTGTCTGTCCACTCGTATGTTATTCTCAATTGAATTCTGCATCTGCAGAATTGTGACACAAATTTTGAGAATAAGGCATGCTTCAGAATTTCCAGCTCTGGAAAAATCATGCATACACTGGATTATTTGCAGAATTTGCCAGTTTACATTATTGCTCTCTCAGTGTTGTAATTAACTCTCTGTGTCATAATTAACATGCAGCTTCCTCAGTCTGTTTTGGGATTGTTGTCACACCTGTTCATTATCTGCTCATTTTGAAAAAACATTTTTGGATTTCTTTGTTAATCTGGCAGGCACAGTTTCTGTGCATTTTTCATAAATCTGGAATTCCCCTTTTCTAAAACGGCCTAAAGAATAAATATACACAAATGTTCTAATGGCAGCCACTTGAGATGCTATACTGTACATAACTGCACATATTGGGGATGCCTGGTAGTGCTGCTGCTGCCATAGTTAGGACTTGCTGGCCATTTCTATATAAAATCAATATATTTACATATTAATATCGCAAATGCCATTTAGTAAGTGTTACTGATGTTTGCTGTGGCAGTAGTCTGCATTAGTCAGTACAAACCTGCAAATCTTGTAATAATATGCCAGTAATGTTGGTTACCGATATTGCAAAAAAGAAAAAAACTAAACTGACCACTCCGTTACTACAAATCCAGAAAATCGTGTAATAGTTTGAGAGTTTTACTGTGCCACACCATGATGTGCCCAGGTGTATTGCAAAGCCTGTAAATTCAGGGCAGACTTGATGGATTTGTGGTCTTTTTCTGTCATAAGTTTGTTTTTAAGTTTTGTAGTAATGAAGTACGCATTAAGCCACGAGAAAGGAGGCATGTACTAGGAATTAATGCATGGTTGTGGGGGATTCGGCCTCGTACTCCAACCACCCAACCATGCATTAATGCCTAAGTAGGTACCTTCTTTCAGTGGCTTAATGCGCTTGTAACATGGCAAGCGCTGGCCACAACTATTGCAAGGAAAGACAAACACTGGAGAAAAGGTTGAAATCATTTATATCAATATTGTCATGTAACAATAACACGGAGATATGAACTATGTGCATTTATATTGTGACTGCTACAATAATCACTTGTAACCAAATACTACTGTTACATTAATCATAGTTTAACATTACTATGCTACTGTTTTAAATTTTTACAAATACACTGCAAGTCAAAACGACACTACTGGGAGAGGAATGCAAAGAATTCTGGGCTCCAAAGATGATTTGCATACTTTACTAACATTTGCTTCAGTAATCACCTATAAGAAAATACTGCTCTTGCATTGTAGTTAGTGCGAATAATATTTTTTATAACGTTTTAACAAGAAGAACAACTTTATACCTGTTCTGCTTACTTTGCACATAGAATACTAAAATAATGTGGCATACAGGATCTGTTTGCGGCTCTACAATGACACAGCACAGCAACCCAGAAATGTTGCTGGGATGCATTGCTTACCTCCAACAGAGAGATTGCTGCTGTTTTACAGTCTCCGTGGCCACATGGAGTACATTTAGCAAAAACAGGTGTGTTCGGACCACAAAACTTGTCTATCCACGAGGTAATACCCATGACGCTACATAGAGAAAATGTTGTGCAGAAATGATCCATTTTGGCAGTTTGAAAGTGGCGATGAGAGCGACAGTGTCAACCGGTGGGTGGGTGGGAAGTACAAGACGCTGTTTCTCTATGTGGCTGTCACCGGTGTTACACAGCAGGATATTTCTAAGGAATTAATGCACAGTGGCTTTCTGGTCAGCTGTTGTATTTTGTCCAATGAGTAACTCATATTCTAGAGAAGGGGAAATTGTTTAACCAGGAGAGGCACACTAACCCAAAGCTTGATTCCAGGTGTGACATGGGAGCACAAGGAAGATTAATGACTTGCTCAGGGTCACGCAGTATGCAAGTGGGGGCTGTGGGATTCAAACCCAGGTCTCCAAGTTTGCAGCTCAGAGCCTTAAACCACTGTGTTATAATATTCTATCTCGCATTAATTGCCATGTTACAAGCAATTGTATTGCACCATCGTTCACTACCAGTCTTATAAGTCTGTGTAGTAATGAAACAACAGCACCGTAAGTTCTGTTGCAAAGGACATTACTGTATATATAGTACAGACCATCAGTGATATAGAATAGCCACATGTAACAGCTAGGGAGATTGAAATAGAGCTAAAGAAGGACCCCAACACTCCGTACTCTGATCTGTGTGTATAATAAAAAAAATACATGCACAACTTGCATTACATTCACCTGGTTAACAGGTAACGCACAACTCCTTGCCAAGTGAGATTCTACCAATCTCCCCACAAACCACTGCCCAATAATCTGTTTCACCTTCTACATATGCAGTATACATTGGATTAGGTGCACACAGACTCTGTAACCACTTTGATACCAAACAACCTCATGGCAGTAGAACAAACAGGCAGTGAAAGAAAGTCATTTGGTACTAAATACCTGCTTCTGCTGAATAAAAGTGTCATGAAGAGTTGTATGCAGCCTTAGTGTAGCATGGACAGAACACAAAAATACATTTGCTAGCATTCCACATTCTTGGATCTTTGAATGCCTAAGAATTTACAGAATCCACCCCACTCTGATAAACATCCTCAAGATCACCATGAGAAGTGATAAACCAACTAGAAGCGAACTACGATAAAGACAAAAACACCATCCAAAACATCAGCGTTCAGCAAGAAACTTTCCAAAGAGAGTCCTTGTCACCACTCCTGTTCTGTCTGGCTCTCAGTCATCTGCTAAGCATCGTTATTAGCTTGTGCTTCAGGTATAGCTTGAACTCCACAAACAAGGACGATCAACAGACAACATCTCATCTTCTATTCTTGGATGAATTGAAGCACACTAATTCATGTGATAAACACCTGAATGGGTAGTTACACGCTCTGAGGCCTTCTCTGATGACATCAGGATGACATTTAGATTGGACTGTGTGCAAAGCAACGTGTACTCAAGGTAAACTAACCCATGCTGAAAACATCAACTTTGAAGGAGGACTGTAGAAGAGAAGAACGTGAGCAGCCCGCCCAGTGGCATGGAATGCTGAGGTGCTGGTGCCTCACCTGCCAGCACGTCGGCAACTCAGGTTTGGGAACGGACCAGGGTCAGCTGGTGATGGGGTGGGGTAGACAGTCCCACATGACACGCTCTTCCTCCAGAGAGGGAGGTCAGCTGGTTCCACAGGTGGCAATGTAAGCAGAGCCACTAGGGAGGGAGGGTGCCTTATGACTGTGACGCATCCCCTTCAGTCCTTGCCCTCCAGATTCCCCAGGAGAGGGGAGAAAACCAGCAGAAAAAGCCAAGGCTGTGCAAGATGACGCCGCACTCCCTCGCAGGCCCTGCACCATCTTCTGGACTCCTACTGGAATTTGTGTCTCCGTGGGGCCCTGCCACAGAGTGGAATCTGTGGGGGTTCTGTACAGCAGTGGAATGTGGTTAGCCCTCGAGATGATGGGTGATGGGGGGGAGAAACAAGGCAGATGGGGGCTGGCTGAGGAGGAGGAGGGGGAAAAAAGAACTTGAGCAGGAGAGAGTATGGAAATGTATTTATTTATTTATTGAAATGTTTCACCAGGATGACATACTGAGCAAATTGCTCATTTCCAGATGTGTCCTGGGGGATGGGGGCAGGGATGGTTACGAAGAGTAGATATTTATTGCATTTGTACTTATATACTAACAAAACAAAATGGCACATTATACAGCAAGGTAACGTCACGCATGTTGCGTGTTACATATACTGGTCAGCAAGGTAACGTGTACGTACAAGCAGGTGTTACAGTGAAGTACTGGTCAGCAAGGTAACGTGTACGTACAAGCAGGTGTTACAGTGAAGTACTGGTCAGCAAGGTAACGTGTACATACAAGCAGGTGTTACAATGAAGTACTGGTTTAGAGACATAAAATTGATAATTGTACATTTGTACACTAAGTGCTGAAGGGTAAGAGCAGACAGGTCATACACTTTTTTTTTTAACCAGAAGAGAAACACTAAGCTGAAAGCTTGTTTACAGGTGCGACCTGGGAGCACTAGGAAATTAAGTGACTTGCTCAGGGTCACACAGTATGCAAGTGGGGGCTGTGGGATCCAAACCCAGATCTCCAGGTTTGCAGCTCAGAGCCTTAAACCACTGTGCTATACTGCCTTGGCTTGCAGAGCTGCAGTGGGTGGAGAAAGATGAGTTAGGATGCCAGGGGCATCATAGAGGAATCCAGGGAGTTGTGGGCAGTTGCAGTTGGGGGAGGTGAAGGAGTGTAGGAGAAATAAAGGGAGTGAAATAAGGGAGCATTTTGAATGTTGATGGGGGAGAGAGTTCCAACTTCCATAGCTTAGGGAAAGTGGTGGGAGAGGGATGTCTGTACAGCAGATGTGGACCTTTGGGGGACAGCAAGGGTACGGGTGTTGCTACCCTGGAGGGTGGGGGGGGGGACAGGCAAGTAGCACTGCAGACGAGAACTTGCTAATGAAGTTGGAGCAGTGCATCAAATGTTGGTCATTTAGGGAGGGTAGAACTAGGGATTGATATAGGGAGCAGTGGTGAGTGCGTGGTGTACTGTTAAGGGCGAAGCGACAGAAGGATTGAAAGAGTGTGTCCAGTCTGGCTAGGATTGTTTTGGGAACGGCACTGTGGACTATGCTGCTGTAGTCAAAAGTTGGAAGGATCATTTTCTGAAGAATTTCTCTGCAGGCGGGCAAGGGGATGCTGTCATGATTCCGGTATAAGGCACCCAGTTCGGGGAGCAGTTTCTTGTGACTAGCATCCACATACTCCCAAATACATCACCTCCTACTGCCCTCTTCTCCCTGCACTCACTCCCAACCCTTCACACCTGTTGTCTCTAACCTCTCACTCTCTTATTACTCCTGCTCTCTACCCCTACTTTTCTCTCCTCTCTCTGGTTTGCCCTCAATTACCTGTTACTCTTTCCAACCCACTCCCTCCTGGCCATTCTTTGTACCCCCCCCCCCCGTTCTCTCCATTTCTCATTTCTGTTAGTATAAAATGTTTGCTGACAATGGCTAAGTACAAGGCTGCTCTTTACTTGTTTCCGGCATGATCCTGAACATTTGGAATCGTATTGTAACTACATTGCTCATATTTTATTAATCCAATTGTTATGTTTGCTCTGTTGTCTCTGTATTTTTCATGACCAAGTATTTGTGATTTGTATCTATGGAACAGCTTTGTGTTACTGACATGGAACCTTTGTAAATGAGCACCTTGCCCAAAAGTTGTATCCGAATGAAATAATAAATGAAATAAAAAGCATGACCAGAGAAGTCAAGGTGTTTATGAAGCCAGACCCCTACTTGGGGGTAGTGGAGTAACAATATAATACGACAACAAATTAGATCAAACATCAGCAAGGAATACTTCAGATTGTTGAACTTTGAAAACTGTTTTGAGAACACACTTTTAATTTATTTATTTGTTTACCAGGTGGGTCCACTGGTCCCAGGGACTATTTTCAGGTACGACCTAGGCCATCTAGATGGCACATAATGGTTTATGGCAAAAAGTACATACAGGACAAGAAGAAATTACAGGCAGATAAGATAATACAACTGAAAGACTGGGCAGTAATTACAGAAAGGTGCAGGATAAGGTGCAGTTGATGTACTACAGCAGCGAAAAAGAAATCCATAAAGTACAAGCTATAAGTCAGTTTTTCCCGTGTGATCTTCTGCAGTTCTGATACAAGTGAGTAGTTACAGAATGAGCTTGGAAAATGCATAGAAGAACAAGAAAGCACAGTTTTCAGTCAAGTGACAAAAACAGCGTATGCCGAGATTGTACATTCTAAGGTCTTAAAAAGACAACAGGTCTCCTCAAAATCGACTATACATACATATACAATTCTGAGGGTATAGGCTTACTGACGTAAGATGAGGTCTCACCACATACTGCAGGCAGCAGCAATTAATCTACAATTGCATCTTGCTAGGAATCGCAAGGGATGGAGCTTTGCTTCTTTATTTTTATAGTCCGTTCTGTCACCTTCAGTCCATTTCAAACAGTACAAATGCATATGTCTCACTCAGCTGTTCTGATACGCTACAGCATTTCTATGAATTGTGTCGTCATTTGTCAAAATGTTGTAGTGGGTCAGGATGGCTGAGGGGCAAATGTATTTATAGAGTACTGTTTGAAATGGATTTAATGTTATGGAACTGACAAGTTTTAAAGAAACAAGAATTCGTCCTTTGAGATTCCTAGCAAAGCGTGACCATGGATTCATCGCTGCTGCTACTGCTGCTTGTGGTATGCGGTGAGCCTTCCTCCTTTGTGTACTGTTCCCTATGGGCCACACTTGCTTGAAGTAGGCTGGTATTATAAAATTGCCATGTTTTCAATACTTAATGATCTCAGTACCCAAACATAGTTAAGGTCCTGCATAATGAAAAATAACAAGCCCAAGTCTCAAATTAAGGAACATTTTCAGGGGAAAGCAAAGCTGTGTCCTAATGCACCAGTAGATAATGGGACAACCAACAACAAAATAGCAGAAAAAGGTTTTCAAAGACAAATATCAGAAGCAGAGCAAAGATAACTGGTGAGCTGACAGACAGTATAGGGTTCTGCTGCAGGAACCTCATAGTGACCAAAAACTGACCCATAAATGGTTAAAAAGAGAAGAATCCAAGCCTCGAGGGGAGAGGCTGATACTGTCAATACAGGACAATAGACTACCCACAGGGTGGTTCAGAAACTAAACAGAAAAAACAGGAAAAAATGGGCAAGTAAAGGTTCTGTGGTACCAAGTTAGATACAGTTTCTCATCTAGTGGCAGGATATGAAATACTTCGGTCTGAAGAGCTGTATACGGACAGACAACAATGTAGCTAGACTGATCCACTGGAAACTGCAGGCACTATAGCACTGAGTGGAAGAAAAATACTGAAACCGTGAACCTGAAAGGATCACACACAGAGGGAGAGAGAATAATAATCACACAAGAGCACTCGATAACCAACTGTCAATCAAGCGGGTGCTGGAAAACCGGGTACTGAAATATGAGAAAAACAAAGTTAGTACTGCTAATAGAAGTGTCTGTCACTAATAACTACACTGATCTGTGAATGGAAGACTTAAGATTCCAAAATATCAGATATGCATATGGTAACTAAACAAATATGGAATAAAGTCGCAGAAATACTCCGCCATCCTTGGACACAGAGGACTAATTAAAAAGAACTTCCAGGCACATATGACCATAATACCAGTGTCAGTGGCTCAGTAGGTAGCACACTCGCCTCTGAGGCCGGGAGATCTGAGGGCTGTGGGTTCAGTTCCCACATCTGGCACTTGGGTTAATATCCCAGTACTGACACTGTAGTGCAGCATGAGAGAGGTGCTGCACTTCTGAGGTGCCATCTTTCGGATGAGACATTAAACCAAGGTCCCATCTGCCTAGATTGGTGGTAGTTCAGGTAGATGTTAAAGATCCCATGGCACTTATCGAAAAGAGTAGGGGAATTTCCCCAGTGTCCTGGCCAAATTTCCCTCATTCGCTAAAAATACCACCAACCACTTAATCTGGTTCAAGGTCAGTTGGAATTCATCTGTATCCCCCTCCCTCCCCCGGGGTTGTGCCTGAAAATAGGCAAGATTTGTCTAGGTCACTTACCCGGTCAACAAAAACTAAATAAATAAATACCAATAACTGCGACTCCTTATGAACTACAGAAGGAAGCTATCGAAGGAACACTGCATGTGTTAAGAGCACTTTCAGTTGATGAAGATTGAAACAATACTGATTTCCTCTGGCTCAAGAATGTGGTCCATGCTTGATATGGTACTGTATTAAACCCTGAGCTTTGGAGAATGTTTTTACACACATAGAGTAGATGAAAGTATTGCATTTGTTGAAGATTTTATGTATCAACCTTCTTTTTTGCCAGGTAATATTTCATTTAAATAACTTTTTTAAAAGAGGGGATCAGGATGGTGAGTTAACAGTAAAACAATATGTAATACAACTGTACAAATGTACGTCACATACACATATAAACGTCAATAAAATAGTCATGCCGATGTTGGCTTTCTGGTGGATGGATCTGGCATGCTGGTGATCGAGATTCGCCCCTGGGCCGGGGACAGCAGGAGCCGAGCCTGACAAGGAGGGCTCAGCACATCCATGTGGTTGCACTCCTTCTTTGGTAGGGGGATGATGAGCCCCTTCCCTTGTAGCTTTTGCGCAAGGTGGAGAAGCCACTGGTGACATTGGTGAGAGTGTGCCAGTAGAACCCCTTCCCCCCGTCCCGCTTGTGGTGGGGTTTGGAATGGGGGAAAAACAGACATCCTGCAAAAATGTCTCTCCCCTTCTCTCTCTTCCACTGGCAGGGGAAGGTGGTGGTGTGGGGTAGACAAGAATGCTATAGACCTGGAACTTGGTTAACGGGGGGGGGGGCAGTAATCTGGGCAGCGTAACCTGGCTGTAAGGGTGTGAGTGTGGCAAGTAACTAAAGCAGGTTACAGGACCTGAATGGGTGAAGTGCCTGAAGGCCAAAGGAGAAGAGGAATTAAAAATATATTCAAGTACAATTTATTATCAAGTTTGAGAAGATCCTGGTTATAAACTCCACACTGATCAAAACATGCAATTTTAGGTCTTTCTGTAACATGTTCCAGTGCCATGATGCACTGCTGTAGAACAAAAAGACCTCTACAGAGGTTGACCGTTAATGAGAACTACTCCAGAATTCTCTTTAGTTGCTCCTCTGTGTCATACAAACTTGTATTGGAAATTGGTGTGTAAGGTGTAGTTGAACTGAACCTTGCTTCAACAGAGTAGAACTTTTGGTTAGCCAGAATACCTAGCCTTTAGCTGAGGAAATTGCAGCTGGCCAGAGGAGAAATAAAGCGGCCCATTGTCCAACTATTGGACATCAGTACCCACAGGTGACTTGTTATTGTATTTAGCTCATTTTTGAGTGGTACATGTTTTAGTTGATGTTTTGCTGTTTGCTCACTTCTACAGTGATTCAAGCTGGAGAAGAATGACACTGGCTGTCCCAGAAGCCACTTACTGTTGTTGCTTCTGTGGCTGTCATCTATAGTATCTTCTGGTTCACATTGTTGGAAATCTGCAGAATTCTGTTGAGAAAGAGCTAGCTTTGGCAAAAATCCTTCAGTAGGCAGTGGTCAGTTTCCAGGAAGTCTATACTGTATGTTGCAGGATTGTCGCAAAGTAGTGAATTACCTGGCTAAGTAACAGAAGTTATTATGAACCATAATAATGAAGATTTTGTGTATTGTATTGTGTGGGGTCCATCACCTCTGGGAGCGTTTTATCTTCCAGGTGCTTAAGTATGTATTCTGGTACATTTTGTACAGTGACAACTACAGCACCTTAAGTAGTTCAGCGTGAGGTCTTTGACCATCGTGCAGGGGAAGTCACCATGTCAGCAGAACTTCAAGAGATCTTGTATGTCTGGTTCTGTCATTCAACCAATTTTGACAGCTTCTTCAAAGGTTTTCGTCTAAATTCTGAGATGGCTGTCCACAAGTAAAACAATGTGAACAGAACTTTATATTTTGTGGCATATATGAAGATGAAATTATCTGCAGCTAGCTTTGGAGATGTCACTTGGAAAATCAAGCTTGAAACCCAACGGGGTGCAAATTTGCTAGATTAATGTTATCCCAGTGAAAATGGATGACACCAACAATATGTGACATTTTTTCATAAAATGTTTTCACAGTAGGTATGTCATAGTAAAATACAGCAACCAGTTTGAGAGCAGCGTTCACAGTGCAGTGCCGCAAAGATATGCAGCTCAGATTATGACATTGAACTCAAACTAGAAGGCATACATAATGAAAATGCCTGTAGTGACACAACCATATGTATAAAATGTGGTCTAGCTCCTTCTGCTTTCAGATTGGTTGAAATGTATCCACATAAGGTGGATTGACCTTGCTGTACCAGCACTTTGTTGTGTCTTATTGCCTACTTATTCCAAGCAGCAATGATCCAGAGGATGTGTAGTGGGCTTCAGTGGGAAAACTAGGGTTATGATGACTTTTTATACGTGCTATAAGAAGTGCAATTACTGTGCATTTGGTGATGCTGTAATTACATACTAACATGCCATCAGAATAGGCCTACAGTCTTTCGTGTCTGCTCATTTGGTCAGCCCCCACCCTGGGAGCTGATCTTGCTTCCCCCGCCTCTCTGGCTTGTCACTTCCCAGTCCCAGATATTCTCGCTGCACTGGACTTTGCTTCCAGAACCCTTCCCCTGTACCTGTCCCATGCCCTCTTGAACCCCTCTACTGTCTCTGCCTCCATCAGCCCCCTAGGCAGCGCATTCCATGGCTCCACCACCCTGTCAGTGAAGTAGCACCTCCTCCATTCTCCCATGAATCCCCCTCCAGCTTCCACCCATGCCCTCTGGTTGCCCCCTCCTTCCTTCCTTCGGAGCACCCTGACTGCTCCTCCCCTATTTACCCCCTTCATGTACCTGAAGACCTCTATCATGTCCCCTCGGTCCCTTCTCTCTTCCAGTGTGTACATATTTAGCTCTTCGTTCCTCTCCCCATAGGTCCCGTCCCCCAAGAGCCAAATCATTTTGGTTGCTGCCCTCTGGACCCTCTCCAGGAGTTCAGTGTCCCTCTTTAAGTGTGGCCTCCAAAACTGCACGCAGTACTCAAGGTGCGGCCTCACCAAGCAGTTATACAGAGGGAGTATCACTTCCCTCCTTCTGGAGATGATCCCCCTAGCAATGCATCCCAGCACCCTGTTGCCCTCCTGCAAGTCTCCGAGTTGTTCATCTTGACATCCACCACCACCCCCAGGTCCCTCTCAGCCATCAAGACTTGTAGTATTCTACCCCCCCCCCACCAAGGTGTACACTTGGCCCGGGTTTCTGGCTCCCAGGTGCAGTACCTTGCATTTCCCTGCATCGAACCTCAGCTTCCACTTTCTAGACCACCTTTCCAGAGCCTCCAGGTCCCCCTGCAGGGCCACCCTCCCCTCCTCCCTATCCACCACCGCCCCCAGTTATGAGTCGTCTGCAAAGAGACTCATCTCACTCCTGATACCCTTCCTTATGTCATAGATGTAGGCGTTGAACAGGAGGGGCCCAAGGACCGATCCCTGAGGGACCCCACTAATGACCCTCTTTAGGGATGAGACTATCCCACCAACCACAACCCTCTGGGTCTGGTCCTGGAGCCAGTTGCCTATCCATCTGATCATTTGGTTCCCCACCCCCATTTATCCCAGCTTATTCAACAGGCCCCCGTGAAGAACAGAGTTACATGCCTTGCTGAAGTCAAGAAAGAGGACGTCCACTGATCTACCGAGGTCCAAGGCACTTGTCACCCAGTCATAGAACTCCACAAGGTTTGTCTGACACGATTTCCCTGGGACGAATCCATGCTGTATCGTCCAGGTACCTCAACTTTTCCAGGTCCTCCCTGCTTGTCTCTCCTTGACGATGCCCTCCATCACCTTGTCCACCACCGATGTTAGGCTGACAGGCTTGTAGTTCCCTGCCACCTCCCTTGATTCCCCCCCCCCTTGTGGATAGGCACTATATGCGCCACCTTCCATTCCTGGGGCACCCACCCTGCCTCAGAGAGACGCTGAAAAGCTCTGCCAGGGGTTTCACCAGGGCATCTGCCAGTTCCTTCAGCACTCTGGGATGTAATTTATCTGGCCCTGGTGCTTTCTGCATCTTACAGGACCTGAGGGCTTCCCTCACTTTTTCGTGATTTTCACCTCCACTACCTCGTCCCCCTGCTTTGTCCCCCCCCCCGCCAGTGATGCCCCCCCTCTCCCCAGACCCGTCGATCGGTAAGGGTCCCCCTCCCTCCTCAGTTCACCGTCTCCTCCCATGTATGATGCAGCCACCCCATTTTCCTTGGTGAAAACTGAGGCGAAGTACTCATTTAGTACCTCAGCCTGCTCCACCAGGTCTTGTGCCCGTCCTTCCCCTGTTTTAATCCTGCTAATCTGCCCCTTCACCCTTCATTTTTCCCCAATGTATCTAAAGAACCCCTTGTTCCCTCTCCTAATTTCCCTGGCCAGGTTCTGCTTCTTCCTTGCCTTAGCTGCCCTCACCACCCTAGTGGCCCTTCTGGCCATCAGCTCGTACTCTCCTCAATCTGTTTAACTCCTTGAGCACTTGAAATGCCTATAGGCTGCTTTCTTTTCCCCTCACCACCTCCTGAATCTCCCTGGTCCACCAGCAGGTTTTCGGGCCCTACTGCATTTTCGTCTTACTCTTGCACAGGTGCTGATAGCATCCTGCACTCCCCTCCTGATTTCCCACCTACTATCAGCATCCATGTCTGGCCCAATCCCATCCAAATGCTCCTTAAGGATCCTTCCCATTTCCTTGAAATCCACCCCCCTGAAGTCAATTACCTCCGTCTTTGTGCAGCCTTCAACCCCTCCTAGAACCAGGCAGAACCAGACCGTGGCATGGTCGCCCCCGCCAATGGGTCCCTTACCTCCAGGTCCCCAATCTGGTCACTGTCTGCCAGGACTACATGCAGTATCCGTGCCTCCCTAGTTGGTTCCCTCACCTGCTGAGTTAGGAACGCGTCTCGAAAGACATCCAGCAACCTCTGTTTCCTGGCTACCGAGGATGTCCTAGTCTCCCAGTTTGTTCCTGGCATGTTGAAGTCCCCGAACACCACCACCCTTCCCTTGCCCAGTCTGCAGTGTCTCCCAACGTCTGCCGCCAGACTCTTCTCCAGCTCCTATGCTAGCACAGGGGGTCTTTAACCACTCCTATTTTTACTCTCTTGCCCCCCCTCATCGAGGTGACCCAAATTGCCTCCACAGTTCCCTCCGTCTCCTCAACTCCTCCTATGTCAATGCAGTTTTTGACTATTATTGTTACCCCTCCTCCTGTCCTTCCTGAACATGGTGTAACCCTCCAGGTTCAGGTCCCAGTTGTGCCCTGCGATGGCCCAGGTCTCAGTTACTGCTGCCACATCCACTTCTCCTTCAGTTAGCATCGCCTGGAGCTCAGGTATTTCATTGCCCAAGTTCCTGGCATTTAGCAGGACTACCTTCCACCCTTTACCTACACTTCCATTTCCCCTGTTCGCATTCTTATAGGGATTCTTTCTTCTCGTGGGCTGCACCTTACCAGTCTGCCTTTTCCCACATTCCTCCGACTCCTCGGGGGGGGGATGGAGACAGAGTCCCTCCTTTATCGGACTCCTCTCGACAGCCTTTTCTCCCATCCCTCCCTTCACAAGTTTAAACCCCACCTTTCACCAATGAACCCCTCTATTTTCAACTTAAGGATTTCCCTCCCCTCCAAATTGTGATGGAGCCTATCTCTAGCATACAGCCCCTTTATCCTCCCAGGTATTCCCCCAATCCCCCCATCAGCCCATACCCTCTGGCCCCACACCACTCCCTGAGCCACTGGTTTATCTCCCTAATCTTCCTCTTGTGTTCTCCACTAGCCCATGGCACTGGCAGGATTTCAGAGAAGGAAATTGCGCATCCTATGTCTTGACAGACCCTGGCAAGCTCCCTGAACCTTGCCTGTATCTCTCGCTCACCATTTCCCTCATTGTCATTGGTACCCAGGTGGACCAGTATGTCCAGGGAACTTCCACAATCCTTTGCCAGCTGATATTCCTCATGCTTGGCCCTGTGCACCATTAGTCCAGGGAAGCATTTTGTTCTAACCGGGCAGGCTTCTCCTTCCCTGTCCCATTTGATACCCCTGATCATGGAATCACCCAACAGTTGCACTCTGGCCACCCCTTTTCCTCCATTTCCCCTCCTCCATGTCCCTTATCCTTTCTACCGGCCCCTCCCCCAGCCGGCTTCTTGCTCCTCTCCCTATCTGGGTGCCAACTGCTGTCCCTCTTTATTTACCCTGGGCACCCCTCCCTCCGGATCCTATGCGCCTCATCCTCCTGAGTATCCTCTGTACCGCCACTCCCCACCGCTACTGCTTCATGACTGGTCCCTCCATCTCTAAACCTCGCTTGGCCTGTCCCTCCTTCTTCCCATCTCTGTTCAGCCCCTCCTTGCCTATCGTGTTCCCTGGCCTAAACCCTCAGCTCCTTTACTATATCCTCCTTGTACTTTTGGTCCTTCTCCTTGGCTTTCCTCCTCTACCCCCTCCTCCTCCTGCTCCCCTGTTTTCCCAGTCCCCCTTGTTCCTCCTACTCTCCAGCCCCCGCCTCCTGCCCACTACTCCCTTTCCATCTCTAACCGCCCCTGTCGTGGCTACATCACCCCCCTTCCTCCTCAAGCAGAAGAAGAGAATTGAAGCGGTTAGTGAGCGTAAGGTCCGATCCACCTCCCCACCTTGCTTCCTCCTCTCCAGCCCCAGCCATCTGCCTACTTCCCTGAGAATGTCCTCTCTTTGGTCCCCCTTGAGGGTCCCCAGTTACCTGCCTGCTTCCTTGGTAGTATCCTCCTTTTGGGCCCCCTCTGCCAGGGTCCCCATGCGACCCCAGAGTTCTCTCCTGCACTCCTTTCCCTATGCCCCCACCTTTAGTACTTGGTGCAACCCAGTGGGAGAGCCTCTGCCATATTCCCCAACCATACCACCCCCCTTCCCCAGCTGTCTCCTAATCCCCTCAACCTCCTCCCTAAGCTCTACCAGCTGGTAGCATAGTGGGCAGCCACTGAACTTCCAGGCCCAGTCCAGTATCATGGCTGCCCCACACCCTGTGCAGCCCACCACCCTCCCAAAGATGCCGGCCCTAATGACATGTGGTCCCATCCCCCTCCAAGTAAGTTTCCTTGGGTGAGTCACCAGGTTCCCCACTAGTCTGAGATACACCCCTACCCACTAATCCTAGATACAGTTCCACAGTAAACAGGTACCCCTGTTACTAGGTGCAGTACAACACAGTAAACTTATAAGGGAAGTGAACAACTCCCTAAGCTCCTCTCTCCCAGCCTTTAAACCCAACCTCCAGTGGTTAGAACTACATGAGCTACACCTGAAGCCTTTTCTCCACTTGCAGGGCAGGTGTTCCCCATAAATGAGCCGTGCTCTGGGGTGGGAGGTGGGGAGGGTGGGAGTAGGCCTAGACCCGACTCTTGAGAGTGTATCAGTCCTGTGTCTGCCCCTCCAAGCACTGCAACCAAAGAAACGGCCTCAATTAAATCCCACCAAATAGGTTTTAAATCAGAAGAAATAGGCCTCCACAAATGCAGTCTGCTACACAGTGAAACATCAAACAAATGAGCCCACTTATAGCCACCAAAACAGTTTTCAAACTTCCAACAGCCCCACTTGCACTTGGTTGCAGTTAACCCACCCAGGGTGTGTGGTGGTGGAAATCAGTTTTACTGCACACCCTGTCATGTGTTAATGACAGTCCAACAGCAGCAAAGTGGGTGAGTTCATACATTGCTTGGATGGTGCATCCTGGGGCTAACTTTTGTTTGCTAAAACTGTGTTTCCAAAAATATGGACACAGTCGGGCACAGGTATTGCACCCAAAAAAAATTTGGAAATGCACTGCTTATAGCTAGTTTAGTATGTTAATACATGAGTTTCTGTATTAATGACCACTTACTCCCACATGTGGGAATAAGAAGCAGAACCCATTAGTGATAAAGCCATAAAAGTGTTAAGACGGTCTTATCTACATAAGTTAGTAATAACCCACTCCAGGATGTGGGGTTATAGGCATTCAAGCCACACCTGGGGTGCGTTTTGAGGCACGAGGCCTCAGGCAGAGTGTCCTCACAATGCCCCAGGCATGGATTAAATGCCTATAACCCCACAGCTTGGAGTGGGTTATTGTACTTATAACATGGGTTCCTCTGAGGACAGGGTAGGACTCCCCCAAAAAAGCGTGATCCCCTTGTTTTAAGGGGAAGAAAGGGACTGTACCCTGCTGCCTTGAAAAATAGTCCCTTAGGAACCGATGCCTGCTGCATACAAAACTGTGACAGACAAAGGTGAAATTCTCTGTGCCATGACTGTACCACAGGCATATAGGATGTCAGCTGGAAATGACATGTACTGTATATGTGACGTTCCCAGGACACACACTATTGCACAGCTCTGATCTGCGAATGACAGTCTGTACCAACCAAACAGCACTCAAGGTGGGGAAATGTCGCTTGCAGTGACTGTTAAACTGCACCATACAGACACACACTGCGTACACAGGAGACTGCAGGAGTTTTACATGACATGTCTAGTCAAGCCGTGTCACTGTCACATTTTGAGGAAGAGGAGGGAGCCTTCTTAAACGGGGAGAGAGTGAGGATCAATATAGTACTCCCGATCAGTGCTCCGAGGTCCATGGGACGGGTAGGTGGAACAGCCTTCGAATCCTTCTGTCACAGCACAGCTGTGCCATTTGCTGCACACCACTTCCGGTAAACAGCCCATGGATCAGTGCAGCGGGGGCAGGGGACAGGAAAGCAGTGGCTCCATGTCATGTAGCGCACATAGAATTCCTCAGAAATGCTCCCTTACTGCCACAGGGAAGGTTATAATATCACTTTTATAATACAACACTTGGCTTTACCTCAGGCCTTACCCCCAAAATATTTTCAAAAATTACCATAAATAATTATAAAATTCAAATTATCCCTGTTTTCCAGGTGCTGGATAACCGTAAAAACATTTCTGCCACACATAGATATATGAAAAATATATTAACACCTATACAATAATTCTAAATATTTCTGATTAGCATAAATATACGGCATAATAAAAATAATGTAAACAACGACGACAAAGGTTTCAGAAAATCAAGTAAAACAAAACTAGTATTTCAGCAAATAATGTAAATGCATGTGCAATATTCAACACAATAAATAGCATTGGCTATATACTATGCTTTTAGCATACTTGGTATTTAGTTTGACCTTCTGATATAAGAACATGTAAACTCATTGCATTAGTGTTTCAGATTATATTTCTGTATAAGACTTATTTTAAAACTTCATAGCATGCAAAATGTATTTTTTTTGTTAAAATGTTAAGCTTAATCTACATACATGAGATTTTATAATGAAATGTTAAGTTTACTGTGTTACTACACCAAATGGCCAAATTGGAATACTAAGATACTATTAACCAGAAATGTAAGTATTATTTTAATTATCTGTAGGCTTGGTCTTCTTTACTGTTAACTTTCAAAATATTGATGAGAATTGCTTCTTCTGGATGACGAGTCCTTCAGTGACTTGGCTGTAGTACTTTTATCTTTTGTTCCTCTCGAACACGGGGCTGTGGACTCTTCTGGCATTGATGGTGCGGTGCAGGCTGGATCCTCCTTGCTTGAGATGTCATGAAGCATCAAAAGTCACTTATTAGGATTTTGACAGGAAAAGTCAGGCAACAATATTTTAACAGTTCTACAGCACCACAGTTTGTAGCAAAGGCTTTCCTTGTGGACGGCAAAGATGTTTCGGTAACTGGATTATATGACTTTTTCTTGCTTCAGTTTGTTTCTGCTGGAACCCGTAACTCTTGACTCACTGTTATCCAATAGCACTGCAGGCTTGCTTTGGCTGAATTTCAACGTTAGTCTCTTGTCCAGGCTTTTAGCAGAAATTCAGAAACGTTACTTCAGCCAGAAAACTCAGTAGGTAAAACATAGGCCTTGCTTCATTCAATTTTGGAAAAAAGTAATTCCTGTAATGAGTAGTTTTGCTGCTGAACCTTGTTGCAGTGTTGTGTAGACTTTCAAGCTTGTCCTTAGCACCCCCCCGGTGAATACAATGGCTTAACCCAAATGCTGGTCCCAAGCAGGCGTGGCTTTAGGTTTTTGGCCTAGCAAAAGTCTTAAAGCAACAAAATTTTTCAGTCAGGCCAACGTAGGTCCTCAACATCGAAGAATCAAGCAGTTCTGAAGTGGGTCTGGCCAAATTCACATATGTTACCAGGCTGAGTGACCTCATCACCAGATTCTGATTGGTCCTTGCAGATATATGTGTGACATTGATCACCACTCTAAGGACTTCCCACTGGCTTCAGGTCCACTTTTATACTTGATATTATTTTTATTTTATTAATTTTATTTTATCATTTCTTTATGCAAAATAAATCTCTTAAACCAACATTTTTGAATTTTTCTGATTGAATGGAGTCTTTTAACACATTTCCCATGTTTCTAGGATCAGTATTTCCTGAATTAGGCTAATAAAGACTATAACTTTTTATTTTTAGCAAAGTTTCTCAAAACAGTGATGGTCTTGCTCTAAATATTCTAGGCTTTAGAATAATGTAAGATTTGTTCATAAATTCTTTCCAGAATGTCTCTAAAGCATTAGATTCTCTTACAAGAACATGGTTTCTTTGTTTGTGCTTTAATGAAGTGTGACATCATGCAGCATGGAGCTCACTGGGTAACGTTTTAACACAAAGTGACTACATTCTACTTTTAGGTACAGGTACTTAAAGGGACACTGTCAGCTTTCCTCCTTTGTTTTCTGAATAAAGTGGCAGTGTGCCTCTTGGCACCCATCTATCCTAGATGCATCCCAGAATGCCCCTACATGTATAAACTTACAGTCTTTTGGCCGGTTTTTGAAATATGTCCAAAAATATTCGCATACTTGGGCAAAGAAACTCACCCATGTTCCGGAAGCACAATGAGGTCAGGAACGCACCTCTGGCACGAGTGCTGTCCCAAACTGATTTAATTTTTTTCAGAATGAAACTGATATAGAATAATAAGCCTGCTCCTCGTGTAGAAATAAAACATTGCTGGTATCTCCATGCAAAAACCGAGCGCTGTACACTGCACAATCTTGAATTTCTCGTAGTTGCCGAAATCTCACACCTGCGCTTCAGAGGTACGAACAGAGATCCCATGCATGCGCAAGAGCGCGCCTCTGAAGTGCAGGTTAGAGATTTCGGCAACTACTAGAAATTCAAAATTATGCACTGTAGAGCACTTGGTTTGTCCATGGAGGTACCAGCAATGTTTTATTTCTATACGAGCAGCAGGCTTATTATTCTCCTCTCGATTTCGTTCTGAAAAAATCACTGTTTGGGACAGCGCTCATGCCAGAGGCGTGTTCTCGACCACATTGTGCTTTCCGGGACTCGGTGAGTTTTAGTCGAATTTGAGGTATGAATATTTGTGCACAAATCTTAAAAAACTGCCAAAAGGCTGTAAGTTTGTACATGTAGGGGCATTGTGGGTTGCATCTAGGATAGATGGGTGCCAAGAGGCACGCTGCTCACTTTACTCAGAAAACGAAGGGGAAAAGCTGACAGTGTCTGTTTAATTAACAGTTACATCCTTAGAAAAGTTTTATAAGGTTAACTTCTTTTTAAGACTAAACAAATCTGTTTATCTATGACCGTTCTGATGTGACAATGTTTTTTGTAAATAGCAAGCATTACAAAACTCTTGCAGACCTGTGTAACCCCCTTGTTACCCAGGGTTACTAGAATCCCAGTAAGACCTAGTGGTAGGCAGGGAAGGCAGCATGTGAAACTCCAGTTAAATGGGTTTCACACTGTCTCACTTTGTTCTCAGTCTCAGCTGAGACTGAGGGATGACATCACCAATAGAACTTTCGCAGCTGCATAAGCCACATTGGAATCTGCAGCAAAGGGAGTTAGTTAGAACGTTGGGAGGTTTTGAAGTCAGTCTTCAGTTGAGTGTGTGTCAGTGGAGTGTGAAGTTGGGATCTTGCTGGTAAAGCAGCTCAGTGAAGGCTCTAGGAGCCTCAGCCCCTGACAGAGGGCTACTTTTAGTTTAATGGGGTGTGTGTCTCCACCTTAAAGAGAGACACAAAAGATAACTGAAGTGGTGGAAACTGCTGTATTTGGGTCTCAGTGCCCTCTCCCTTCGGTGGGGGGGGCAGGAAAGGTTTCCCTCCAGATTCCTGGGGCAACCCCCTAGTTCTGCTTGTGAAGGAAAAGCTGCCTATGTGTTCCAGTGTTTATTTGGGAGAACAAGAAGATCCGTGAGTCGCCTGTGGGGCACCTGCAACGTGAGGGTGAGTGTCTGCTCTTGCTAAAAGGGCCTATGTTTATCACCCTGGACTTGTGTGACAATGTGGGAATTGAACTACTAAATATTGGGAAGCCTAGAGTAATGGGCTACAAAGTAAAAGTAGGTTCAAGTCCAGAGCTTTGTTGGGATGCAAATGATATGTAGAGGAGATGTGACAGACGGCTACCCAGAATCTACATTTGAAAGTTCAGTAAAGGAATTGTTCAGTTTCCAGAGAAATGGCAGGTATGGGCTGTGAGAGCTGAGTGGGGTGACCCCATCTTTAGTGACCAGGTCCACCTCTAAGTTTCTTCTGTGGATTTCTACTTTGCCTCAGGCACTTGGCCAGTGAGGGAAGTACCCAGATGTGGAGTTGGAAAATTCTCTCTAGGAGTCGAAGACTCTAGTGTGGTTTGGGGAGCCACGACAGGATAATTGGTTCATTCCTCAAATGGACCGCGAATTGGATAATTGGTTCATTCCTCAAATGGACCGCGGATCAAGTGGCCGGCGGGGGAGCCGGGCCAGTGGGGAAAACCCAAGTAGTGTACAAGTCTGGCTGTGTACCCAAAGCTGCGTGCAAGTCCGGGCTGTGTGCCTAGTGGGTTTAGAGCCTGAGGGCTGGAAATGGTGATAAAGTGTTCTGTTGTCTCTAATCTGCATTACCAGGAATGTAGCCCCGTGGGGGTCCGTCTATGCTTTGTTTGTTCAGCTTGGATGTGAATAAAAGCCACACTGGAGAATCCCATTCCTGGTTCTGGACATTACAGTTATTGCTTCCTGTGTTCAGATTTACTTGGGTGCCCCTGTGCAGAGTAGCCAAACCTAGGTCCCCTGTGCCGAGTAACCTCATCCTCCCCGAACCCAGTCCCCACCAGGTACTGCTGTCAGCTTCAACAGCATGCCACATGTCGTTTTGCTAAAAAGGCAGGGGTGAAGGGTTACACCTGACATTGTCAACTTACAGACTCCTAGATTCATCAAGTGTCTGAAGTTGGTCTTAATGGGACTTCACACAACTTTGCAATTGCTAAAATTTCCTTATTTCTATTGTAATGAAGGTACTTTTCAAAAGAGGTATTTGTCCATGCCAGACTTGGCTTATCAGAGTCCAGATGCAATACATCACCTATCAAGTTCATGGCAACCACTGTTTCTGACCCCAGCTCTCAGGAGTGAAGCTTCTTCCTCATCTCTTGGTTGCTAGGCTATTATAACCTTTGACTCTTCAAGAATGCAGGTAGGCCTCCTTGCTCTGGACTAACACTGCAAAGTGGCTGGCCCGTCGGCGCAGAAGTTGGATTTCCACTTGCGACGCCGGCAACCTGGGTTCAGGAATGGACCCGGGTCGCTGAAGGGCCAGCCAGGGGGAGAAGGATGGAGCATCCCGTGGACTGCTCTCCTTCTCCGGGGGGAGGGTGGGGAGTCCGGCAGTGCTCTACGGACACCTAGCAGAGGCCGGGGGTACCACAGTTACCGGCGCCTAGCAAAGTCCAGGGGGCAAGGTGGATGCAGGACGTCATTGCACATCCTCACCCCCCAGAAAACCAGGAAAATGGAGTAGCTGCCGGCCGCCCTAGATGACGCTCACCACAGCATCAATTAGCCCCCAGGCCAGCCCTCTAACCTATCCCGACATCTGTGGCACTGGCCAGGGTGCCAAAGCCCTGCACTGAGGGGGCATCGGAGGGCCACGGCCGTGGGGGTTGGGGTGGAAGTCCGTGGTCCGTGACCAGGGCAGAAGTTCCAGGTGGCTGACGGCTCAGAGATGAAGATAAAATAAAAAAAAATAAGTAACACTGCAAAGTGTCCTTCTAATGTCATGGCCTAAATTCAATGCACCATCCCCTTCTCAGTGCTCACTTAAGCAGCTTTTTTCTTGAAGTCCATGTAAACAAGGATGATCAGATAATTATAGTATTACCTCCCTTAACCTTAATCTTATTAATTAAGCCTTATAAGGAATATAAAATAGTAATTAATATAATAAAATTGTAATAAAATAAATGTAATAGTTTTGTTCCTACACAAGGTATACAGATGGTGGCTACAGGTCCATGGGGCAGGTGGCTGGCAACAACTGCCATTAGTACCGTGACAGTTGTGCTGCTCGCTGGACTGCGAGCGGTTTGGTAACACACTGCAAGGATTACACCCGCTGCAGCAGGGGGTAGGACAGCAGTGCCTCGGGGAGTGTTGCTGCGGACAGTGCGGCTAGTCTGACCAGCTCCCTTAGTGATTGGTGTGCGGGTCACTGCCTTTGTGTCCTGGGCCAGGGGCTCGCCTGCATAGAGGCAGCGATAGATTGACATACATACGGGAGGAGGGCGGGGAGGGGAATACCCGTACTACCTGCTCAGTGTTCTCTGCTAACATTCATGATATACCTGCCATTCTGCAGAACTGCGCTCTCCAGCTCTTCTGCTTCCTGGCTGCGTGGCACCCGGAGGACCATATGCTGTGCCATTCTGTACTTCTCCCGTAAGTGCTGTGAGTCTATAGCTGCAACGCAGACCTTCACAATGTGTCTATCTTGCCGCACTCCCGCTCTGTCTTTGGGAGATTCCAGTGGAACATGACAACCGGACATCTGTGACACGCATTGGCTGTGGCCTATTGAGTGACTATGGATTTAATTCTCCCTTTAATCCACAGTTACTGTCGTTCATGTCCTCTGTAGCACCTGATTGCCATAGTGCTCCATGGTGGCTCAGATCTGCTGCCCACGTGGATCATGCTGCACTAACGAGAGGACTTTGTGCTGGCTGCTCGTATCTGGAGCAGTTGTGTGAGATTTTTATTCTTCTCACATCTCTGAGCATGGCTTCCCCATCGGGAAATCACACATTCAGCCACTCATTCAGAGTTAGGGACCCGAACAAAGAGAAATGGACTTCCATTCCACCGTGGTGACCACTCTCTGTACTGCTCGCTAACATCATGAACAAAAATGGCTGCTGGCCTGGTGGCACTGAGGGTTGAGGTGCTGGATGCCACACCGGCGACCGGGGTTTGAGAGCGGACTCGGACCGTCTGTGGTTTATGGGACAGAGGAGGATTGAGCGTCTGCAGACTGCTCTCCTCTCCTGGAAGGGGGGGAGATATTGTCGGTCGCTGTAGGAGTGACCTCTAGCGGTGGCTGGAGATCCAAAGGCAGCGGAGATAAAGTAGGGTATATGGAAGATGTGGCAGATGTACTGTGGGCGGGTGCGGGAGCATGCCCATCTCGCACTGGACATCATTGCGTGTCCGATCTCTCAGGGCAACCAAGAAAAACGGAGAATAGCTGGCACCCAGGCAGGCGAAGGCCTACTCACCACTCCCAACCATGCTCAATGCCGAACTCGCCCAGGTACTTCTTCCTTCCGACCTCCAGGCTGCAGCTTGGACACTATAGATAGAGCGCCGGAGGAGATGGCAGCCCTTACCGGGAGGGGGGGGCTCAGATCTCGGGAGGCTGGTCGCCTGGAGAGACCGAGGGACCCTGAGAGAGAGACAGTGCATTGGGGAGTTTCGGCTAGAGCAGGACATCGGGGGTAAGTGAGCAGAGCTGGAGAGAGACCTAAGGGGCCAGTGCGGAAGAAAGAAATAATACAAAAAAAAAGAACAATGGCTGCTGACAAAATCTAGCTCAGCAGTATGAGTAGATCCATCCATGGTGTGATGAAGTCTCTCACTCTCTGAGAAAACTAGGTCAGGCACAGTAACCGTGGATTAAATTATCTATTTAATCCACAGTCACCTGCTGTCCATCAACCAGTCGCTGATCCTATCTCACTGAACCCATGTTATAAATGGGGATAAGCAGTGAATAGGATGTGACACAGTGCAAGTTATGCTGTGTTAAACACAGCCTTTGGTGGGTTTGGCCTGGGGCACAGTTACCATCACACGGGATCCCAGTAAGGAAGATGAGACCTCACTGGCAGGGAGAGTGTTTAGTCACAGGAACGGAAGGGTGGCAATATCTGAAAGAGGACTGTAGTCGGTATGATGGCATAGCAGTGTGAGAGAGTTTCAGGGAGCAGAGTTGGTAAACAGCAACCCCCCTTTTAAAAGTCTTTTTTAATTCTTTTATAATGGGTATAATATTCTACTGGAGACCGTGCTGGGTCTAAGGGGGTTCATTATTTATAAAATCATCTGTCTCTCAACATCCTACCCGCCCTGATTCCCTCATACCTTGGAAATGCTGCTACTCCCTGGCACTGGGTTCAAACTGCTGCACATCAGATGTATGCAACCCACCAACCAGTGGGCTGAGTGGTCTTCAGAACCTACTACAGTATGTCTCTCAGAATACAAAATCAAATGAGGCACTCCTGCTTGGGGACCTGAACCTTAACTGGCTGGGTCCACAGCACAATATTCTTGCATCTCTGATCCAGAAGTACAATCTCCATCAAATTATTACAGACTGTGCCAGAGCTACGACTCCTCACTCAGGGTCACTACTTGACTGGATCCTCACTAATAGACCGGACCATGTCTCAAGTGCTTCAGTGTTGGCTGATTCAATTACTGATCATTCCCCTACACTCTGTCACTGGCGCTCATGTCCACCACCTCCTCCTCAACCACGACTGATCACTTTTACGAACTATGCTGCCCTGGATAAACAAGCCTTCCTATTGGATATCTCCTGTATTGACTGGACTGACATTTTCACCACTACCAATGTTGCTACTGCCTCAACTCATTTCTAACCAAGTTTGGTAATGTTCAAGAAGCACCTCCCAAAGCCAAAGGAGAGTTAGAGGCCAGCACTCTAGATGGCTGAAAAAGACCTTCTGCACAAGTTAAAAGTCAGAGACAAGCAGTGGAGGAGATACAAACAGACTGGACTTCAGCTTGATCTCATTCTGTATAAGCAATACAGAAATGACTGCAAAAGGTCATCAGGCAGGCCAAAAGTAAATACTGCCAAAACCTGCTGGTTAATTCCTCCCATGACCCTCGTAAGTTTTGGGTCACATTAAGTCCTTCTTAGGATCTGCTAAAGATGTCACTCCCTCTGATATGGTTCCACATGGCGACACTGCAGTGACTCTACCACAATTGCTAATGCATTTAATCAACAGTTTTCGGACTTATCTGCCTACACAGCTTCCCTTCAATCACAATCTCCTGCCTCACAACCTAACTTCTCAGCACCTGGCGAACCATCTAACCTACCTAACCCTTCTACTTCAGGGCAGTGTCTAGGCATCAAGTTCTCAAGCTGCTCAGAGCCTCTCTGACAACACCAGCACTGGCCCGGCGGCTTGGAACCAAGGCTACTAAAAATGGCTTCTCACTACATCTCTTGGCCCCTAGCAAGAATATTCACCCTCTCTCTCTCCAATGGCGTTGTCCCTGAAGTCTGAAAGTAGCCAGAATCACTCCAGTATTTAAAAAGGTAGCAAAATGACACATCTAACTACTGGCCTATTGCTATTTTGTCTGTCCTGAACAAAATCCTGGAAAAATAGTATCAACACAAATCACAGAATACATTGAGAACTTCAATCTGCTCAGTCCAGCCCAACATGGCTTTAGAAAGCATCACAGCACCATGACTGCACTTGTAAAATTCTCTTCTGACATTGTCACAAACATGGATAGAGGGAAGTTAACAGGGCAGTTTTCATTGACTTAACCAAAGCTTTGACCTGGTTGATCATACATTACTACTCTCTCCTCAGTACCTTGGGCTTCTCCTTCCTGCAACTACCTGGTTTAAAAGCTACCTCACCAACAGAACCCAGGCTGTGAAGTTTAATTCAGTGATTTCAGACAGTGCTGTCATCAACATTGGTGTCCCTCAGGGGTCCATACTTGGCCCTCTTCTATTTTCATTATTCAGTAAATAATCTCCCAGAGATGGTAACCACTGGTCACTCACTGCTGCATGCGGATGACCTGGTCGTTTATGCTCACTCTGACAACGCTCTGGAACTGAATGCTGCCCTCACTGCTGATTTTCACCGGTACAACACTGGTTGAACTCTCAACGCCTTGTTTTAAAACACAAACAAAACCAAAGTCATGCTATTTGGCTCCACTCACAAGCTCAGATCATGTCCTTCGACTATCTCTGTTCCTGACATTGATGGGAACCCACTAGAACCTGTCACTTCTTTCCGTTACCTGGGCATCCACCTCGACCAAACCTTGGACCTAAAAACACACATCCAGGATACTTGCAAGTCAGTCAATTGCAAGTTAGGGCTGCTTACAGAACCAACTACCTCCTTACCCTTGCTAAATTGGGTAGCTAGAGGTATACTGTTGCCAACCCTTACATATGGTTGTCCCATTCTGTCTTTGGCCAATAAATCTGCACTGCATCTGTGGGACACTACTTTCAATAATGTATGGGGTATGCAACCAAAGCACCTGACTGCAGCATCACTGCCAACTATATCAAGACATTGGCTGGCCTCTCCTCCTCTACCAGACAATACTACCTGTACAATCTATCAGATACCATCATAAGGACATCCAAACCTGCTATCCTATCAGAACTCCTTAGACCAGCTATTCCCACACGGAACCTTAGATCTGCAGATCAGACCTTATCCATCCCCTCTGTCGGACAAAAAGGGCATGGGCTCCTTCCATTATGCTGCTCCTCACCGTGGAACCTGCTGCCTCAGGAACTAAGGATGTCCCTACTCATGCAACTTTTAAGGGCAAACTCAGGACTTTTCTTACTGCTTTGGACAAATGTGTTTGCTTTGATCCTACCTGATCCCTTGCTCTTAACCTGTTTTCTCTACTTCCTTATTGCTAGCACTTGTGCCTTTCCCAATGGTTGTTTTATGGTGTTTTACTATAATTGCTGCTTGAATCTGTTTGACTGTATGCCAAATATTAGCTTTTCCATTTACAAGTTGTTGTTTACTTCCGCCACCACTTGGCTTCCCTTGATCCCTGTTCTCTTCTCCCTCACCTCTCAGCCTTCCTTCACTCAACTCCCTGCTCCTCTCTTCCCCCGACCACATCTCCTGCACTCTCCTTTTCCCCTCCCCTCTCCCTCTGCCTCCCCTTCCTTTCTCTGCTTGCTTGCCTCGCCTTTACCTCCTCCTGAGTCACCCCTGCCCTTTCGCTCGTCCCACCCTCCCAGCTGAGCATTGTTCCCTATTACCTCCACTTGCCGTAAACTTACCTCCTCCTACCGACCTCTTCTTCCCTGCCCTGCTGTCTCTCAGTTCCACTGGCTCGGCTTGGCGTTGTTACCTTTTCCGCTACTGCCGTAACTCTTTCGCTTCTCTCCTCCTCTTACCGGCATCATCACCCTTGCCCTGCCGTCTATCGGTTCCACCAGCCCAGCCGCATTCTGCTACCTTTTGCCGCTGTTGCCGTCTTTTGCCGTAACCACCTGTCACCCTTTCTCCGCTTGCCGTCTTTCGGCTCCAACGACTCGGCCGCAGGTTGGAACCTTGTATCACCGCTGCCGTATTTGCCGGCTTTCTTTAACCTCCTCCCTCCCTCCCTCTCCGGCCATCCTCCTCTGCTCCCTCCTACCTCCCTATTCTGCCACCGCCTCTCTGTCCTTATATTCTTAGCCATTTTTAGCCCTCCCATTTTGGCCCTTGCCCTCTCCTTCCTCTATCCTTTCCTCGCCTCCTCACCTTCCCCTTTGTCATTTCCATCTTGTTTCTGGCTTACCCCTACACCTATCCTCTCCCCTTTCCTAGGTCCTTCAATGCACTTTATGTATGCGCTCAATGGAAAATGTCCTTGAAATGTATTTTGCCTTGTATTTTCCTTTGTCATGCATTGTATCCTGCCATATGTATCTTCCTGTATTTCTGTGCATCATGTATTTTCGTTGTCCTTACTGTATCGTTATGTTCTGTAATTTTACCTCCCGGGTTGTGCCTGAAAACAGTCACTTGCTGGCTAGTGCACTTACCAGGTTAACAAAAACTAAATAAATAAATAAAATAAAAAATATAACCATTTTTCCCATTTTCTTCCCTTCTTACACTGCCCTCCTCCCTTTTCTGTGCCCCTTAAGAAGCCCCCAAACTGCAACCATGCTGTCCTCTCATATAAGTTGCCTAATGCCCACCCTTCCGCTAACATTTGACTAAAAACAGATTTTTTGTTTTTTAATTAGACACCCTTTGAAGCAGAACAAGAGATCCTCTCCTCTCTGTGTGTTTAGAAAGAAGCAGTCCTGACTAGCTAATGAATACTCCAAGAGAAAGTAATTCCTGGGAATTGGACATCCATGCCATACTTTGAGAAAAAATACATAAAATCCCTTTACAGGCCTATGTGCTGTTTCAGGTGATAAAAAAAATAAAATAGTTTGTGGTATACACTGTGACTGTTCCGACAGTATATAGTTCCAAGGGAAGCTGCTTCCGTTCTCTGTGGGTGGCAAGCTCCTTGCAACATGTCCAAAAATGCAAATCGGTGCTAGGGACAGCCTGTAATAGAATATGCCCCTGCAAACTATTTGAAGAGTTTGAACACACAAGAAGAATTCCCTGCAGTGTCTGCCACTGTGATATGCTGTTGTCAGTTCTCAGTTTGCTTTTGTGTTATTTATTTTGCAAAAAATGTTGAAGACCTGCCGTAACAGTGTGAAATTGTCCGAGATACTGAACCCCTGGGAAAATGACTAGTGGATTTTGATATAGAACAATGTAATGTTGCTCCATTTCTCATCTGAAGCGTCACAGATTTGATTTATCCAATGGGAATTAAACTGGTGCTGTCTTCCTCCCATTGCAAATGATAGATATAGGCCATTCTCTGCTGTGCAGCTCTGTAGACTTTACTTCATTGTTTTCATCAGGGAAACGGGTCAGAATTAAGTTTTTTGGTCATCTGCCTGCATGACTAGAGGCTAGGAAAACCCACTGGCTAGACATAAAATCTGCCAGCATTTGGCTGGTGAGTTGATAACGAATGTTGGGCCCTGGAAAAGGATGAGAATGTTAGTTATGATAAATTTTACTGACTGACACAAAATACCAGCTTTTGACCTGTGGACTACTGCCAATTTTGGTCCCTCAGGAAAGGCCAGGGTGAGAATATTAGTCACAGTACTAGAAAAGGGACTGGCCTCTGTGACATTCAGTACTTAAGTGCTGGTTTCCATGAAGCAATGCTGTTTTTCAGATACTGTCAGACAGAACCAACATTATTTTTATTTTCCCTAAGCAAGAGTCTGCAACTTTGCTTTCACGCTATGTATTAGTGAAAGCTGCAGTAGGTAATTGGGTCCAAGCAACAGTAGTCTCAAAAATGGGGGATATTATTGTATCTTTTATTTTTTTTTAATGAACTTAAAATTACAATCTTTTAACCTTCTTTTAAAGGGGAACAGTCAACGCTAAGAGCTTCACATCCAAGTTTGGGACTAGACCTGATTTGGTGTGTGAAACATTTTCTTTTACTTATTAACTGTAGCATAGTAGATTGTGTTTCAGATTAATTTTGCTACTTCCAGGCTGACAGTTACTGTAAATATAAATCCAGAATGCCCTGCAGCTGACATCAGAGCAGGGCTGCAGCAGTGGGAGAGTCAGTAGCCTCCACTGCATGTCAGAGTTTCTATATTCTTGATCTTTTGTTTGCTGATCCCACTATCATCCTGGGGCTAAGTACATTCGCAGATGACAGTACTTAGCCCTGGGAGAACAGCAGGACTGGAAAACATCTAATTGGAGTTTAAAAAGCTATGAGGCATTGCCGGCTATTGAATCTCCCCTGCTGCAGTCCTGCTCTGATGTCAGCTGCAGGGAATTCTGGGATTTGTAGTTACAGAAAATGTCAGCCTGGAAGTAAACTAAATTAGCCTGATACTATATTGTAAGTAAGTAAAAAAAAAAAAAAAAAAGTTATACACAAAGTGCAAATTGGGACCAGCCCCCACACTTGGGTGTGGAGCCCTTGGTGCTGACCTTTAAATGGGGACTTCTTTATTCTTAACTTGGGTCATTGGGTTTTCCAAATGGAAGACAAGATCTTGTGCTTGTAACTAAATAGTTTTGGCCGACTGCCAAAACATTTGTGTAGCACAGAACTTGATTATTTTGAACACTTGGCTATAAATGTTGAAGGAGAACACTTTTTCCACCTAGCACTTCGAACCATAACCCCTTGATTAGACTTTTACTCCCAGAACATTTTTTTAATTACCACTGTGGTTTATTATGAGTTCCAGTTTAACTGCGCTAATGGAAGCATCCATGGAGCTGTGCGGCGCCATTTCACATTCTCAGCATGGCACCGCACACTGTATCACTTCATACAGTCAGCGGCGTTAGGATGTGAAATGGTGCTGGGCAGCTCTGGGGATGTCTTCATTGGCTCTGTCAACCTAATTGGGGGTTGTGGTTTGGGGGTGGGGTGCTAGGAGGACAGGTGTTCTCTGTTAAATCTAAATCATGCAGAAGAGTTTACAGTTTCTTTAGGTTAAAATAACTTTATTGCACAGTCTCTTTACCTGACCAGAGCCAAGAATCCAAAATGTTTTTTGCAGCAATTGCTGGTCTTGATCCCATAGGTTTGATAGCAGAGCTTCCCTCATCCCCATACAATAGTAAGGGTTCCCAGATCCCGCAGTAGTTAACAAAGTAGGGGGACATCTTGTGGGCAGTTCTTTTTAATGTATCTTTTACAATTTGCTTTCCTAGCCATCCTTTCAATACAGATGGAAAATAGGAGAGGGTCACTTCTAAGGGGAAGGTACTGAAAGGTCCTAAAAAATGACAACAGCAACATGAAAGGACCCAGCACTCGTTTTCCAAATAGTGACTGCAATACACGCCAGTCTAAAATATATGTACTTTTATTAGATATAAGCACTGCCCGAAAGTAGTGAGATTAGGAGATCTCCCAAAACTGACCCAAAGCGCCTGTGACGGGACATGAAATATTGGGTCAGTTTTGGGGGTCTCCCTGTGCTTGATGTGTATTCGGACAGTGCTTATGTCACAATAAAAGTATATATAAATTTTTAGACTGGCATTGTATTGCAGCCCTTTTTTGGTAAAGTTGAGTGCCGGGTCCTTTCACGTTGCCATTTTCCATTCAGATAGTTATTTTACCAGAATGGGTCTCCTAAACATTTATGAGGGTCCCTTAAAATTTTGCAAGATGGGAAGGGGCAGATTCTTTAAAATAAAATTATCCACCGGAAGCTCTGTAGGGTAACAGGGTAACAAATCTTCAGCTGGTGTTTCTAATGATTGCTTTCCAGCATTAGAAGGAAGGGAAAAGTTAATAACTATAGCCCTGTGACTGCAGCTTGATTTTGTTGTAAAGGTCGGAAAAGATTGGCACATGTTCAGTACAGTGCAATTAAATGATACTTGTTGCCTGGGTTGCTGGATGCTTGCACAGTACTTAATATATAGCTGGTTCCACTTGATAAAAAGCTTTTGCGTCTCTGTTATTTATAGAAGGAACCGGGGTGTGGGGAGGGGGGTGTCTGAGAGCTCTTGAGATGAACTTAATGTTGCTACTGTAGCGTGGTGATCTTAGAGATGGCAGGGGATTTTGCAAGTTGCTGCCTTGTTTTTTTTTTTTTTTTTTTTTTTGAGGTTTTACAAATATCATAACTGGTCCCATAGAATGGCAGGAGCTCCAAGCTCAACAGCACTTCAGCCTTGGGCATTTAGAGATCTAGCAGATCATAGAGGGGACAGCCTTAGTCTGAATTTTGGTGGAGGCTTAAGACCGCCTGCTGCTTGAAACCCCCCCTTCCGATTCAGAAACAGCCTGGATGTTGCTGGGCTTATATGCGTGTACCTCAGCCCTCCTGGCAGAGGCATAGCTCAGCATATCACATTAGAGGATGGAGGTAGACGGGGTGATCAGAGGGGAAAAATATAGCGTGTAGACAAATACCTGACCACTGTGTTTTTGACTGGGATACCGATATCCTGAGTCACTGCCTTTAAGGCATTGTAAGCCAATAGCAGATATCTAGAACTATGTGGAGGATGGGAGAGACCACTTTTGAACTCGGGTGCCACCCAAAAAAAAAAATATATATATATATATATATACATATATGTATATATGTATGTATATGTATTTGAACTGGATCACTGTGGACGTTGTCTTTCACTACACTTGCCTTGTGGGCGCAAACAAGGTTAAGTGCCTGGGTCGATAAACTCCTCATTGAGGGGTTCGTATCCAGGATTTAATTCTGGGGAGGAAGGTCAGGTGTGCTCCTCCACACTGTTACCACCAGGTGTGTGACCCCAGGTTGTGGTGCAGGTTGGACCTGCTGTGGGAAGGGGAACACTACCTGATGGCACCAGAGCATATCTGACATGCACATGCCCTGCCTTGACCTCGCCAGTGGCATTCCAGAGTTTGGGAGGAAATCAGAAGAGAACCCTGGCCATGACAGGATGAATTCGTCTCGCAGCAGGCCCCCCTCACTGTTGAACAAAGCACCATTTGGTTACTACAGTGAACTCTGGAGGAGTTTGGGGATCTCGACAGCCTTGCTGTGAAGGCAAGTCATGAAGTCCGGGTGTAACAGGTGAGCACCCAGAGAAGACGAGTGATGGAGCTTGGGGAACTGGCAGAATGGAGCGGGTTGGAAAGTGAGATCACAAGCAGAGACTAAATCAAGAGATGTAGATCAGTGGCAGAAGGACACTTGAGGAGACTACAGTTTGACTACCTTTTTGTCATCACTTTTTTGTCATCATCTTTGCTGCTAATACGTTAATGCAGGGTTTCTCAAATGGTGAGGCCAGCCTCCTTGGCGAGGCTCCAGCCTGTTCAAGGGGAGGCCCAAGCAAGTCTGAAAAAGTAGTGCAATTCAATTTTGAGTTTTAGATATTTTGTGTGAAGGGATGAGGCAATCTGGAAGAGGATAACAGCAGGTGAATTTATGTATTTATGTACAAATCAGTGACCAGGAAAGGCACACTGACACAAGGCTAATTTCAGGTGTACCCAGGGATGTGTAGAGCGTGAATGCAATCCAAAAGGTAACTGCAAAACAGCCAAGCAATACAAAATGAACAACTGTGCATACAAATAGGAACAATGAACAAATAATGAGCGGTAAGAACTGACCAATTTGACTGGTGGCAGAACTGCCCAAAAACAAGAGTTAAGCAGAGAGGTACTAGTAGCAAGATCAGGAGGGAGAAAAAGGATTCCTGAAAAGTTGTTTAAGAGCAAGGTAAGAGGCTGAGAGGCAGAAGTGGGATAGAAGGTTATTCAAGCTAGAGGAGAAGCAGAGAACATAGTTTGACCAATTAAGGTATTGCAGTAAGGAGAAACAAAGGTTTGAGAGTCAGAACAGCAGAGCAAATATGCTTAACTGGGAAGGGGGGTTACAAGGTGAGGTTACAATAAACTGAATAAACTGAGAGCGAACTACTCAAACAAGTTTTACTTTATTCCTGATATACTGTGCAAACTGTGCTATTTTTCTGTGGAGGCTCAAGATTATTTCAGTATTGGGGGGGGCTCAAGATCTTTTCCATGGCTTGGGGGAGGCTCACTATGACAAAATCTGAGAACTAAAGTGTTAATGACATCTGTTTGTATTTGTAGTCTGGGAGTGGCCGTTGGCTAACAGTCACAATCAACAGAGATATTAAACAGACCTAACAAGAGAACTCCTGAGCAGCTTTTGTAGTGCTCCATGCCATTTTCTAAGGTTAATGCTCTAACTGTACCAAAAAAAATAAAAATTGATGTGAAGTTAAAATAGAATGCCTTCAGCTACAAGTACGCAATGGGAGTACAGACAACTTTAAGGGTCCCAGCATGTACACATACTGTGTACTCTTGTTTTTTTAATAAAAACAAACATTTACAATAAACATATTTCAATAACAAAATAAAGTCCCAGCATTTTTACAGTCCTACGCCCTTGTATACTGGGTATTGGATTTTAATTGAGCATTCATGGTTATCTCAGAAGGCCTTGTAATTTAACTGTGTCCCGCTCCTTTGACTGCAGACCACCATAGGTGTCCTCTCATATGGTGGTCTGCAGTCATGGACTACAAACCTGGTTTCACTGTGTGTGTGTGTGTGTGTGTGTGTGTGTGTGTGTGTGTGTATGTATGTATGTGTATGTATACTGTGTGTGTGTGTATATATGTGTGTGTATATATATTTTAACTATATGTTTACTGATTTAACAATCACATACAGTAAAATAATGCAGGCATAGCAAATGCAGTTTGGACATAGACAGATTGAGAGTGCCACTCTTAATACTATCAGTTGGTGTTTCCTGTGTCATGAAGATGCATCATATTCAGGGGTGTAAAATAATTATTTTGTGCTTTATTGTCTAAATAAACATTTGCTGTGAACATGAGCCCATGAGCTGCGTGGCATATATGTAAATAAAAAGGAAAGTACAGAAATGTCCAAGTCTCTGTTCCTCCTACTCGGGGAGGAAATAATAATAGCCATGCTAAAACTAAGTAGTACACTTGTGTGTAAGACACAGAAGGGTTTAAAGCAACTTTTACATTCAGGTAAAATATATTGGGCACCTTAGACTTCCAGAAAGAAATTACCTGGGTCTGTTGAACTTTAAGACGATGGGTAGAACAAGGCATCAAACATAACAGCTGACCTGAGAGTAGGACAATACAATACTGTCAGTCTCTCATTCATGTCTCTTCATCCGAACTCTTTGCCCCTTCATTCCCATGTGTTGGACGTTGAGCCCCATGCTTTTGTGCCCATTTCAAAGCCTTGGATGGATCATTGAAAAGGAAGACCATGCCCCCGTAAAGGATGCATAGTCTCACTGGGAAAACCATCCCATGGGGTATTTCAGCCTGTCTCAGCAGTGCCCTGATGCCATTGAATCTCTTCTTCCTCTGCCTCGTGGCGAAACTTAGATCGGGGTAAATCCGTACCTGCACACATCTTGCAGGAGTACTTCCTTCCGTCGTGCAATTGCCAATAGCCGATCTCTTGTGCCAACTCCATACAGGACCACTACAAACACTCGAGGGGCATCCGGGTTGTCAGGTCTCCCTCTAAAGGATACCCAGTAGGCCTCCTGCATAATCACAGGCCCACCAAGCTCCTCTGCTCCAAGTTGTTGTTGGAACCAGGCTTCTAAGAAAAACTGCAGATGATCCCCTTCACAACCTTTGGGCAGTCCGATGATGCAGAGGTTTGTCGATCGGGCTTGATTTTCCAGGGTTCCCAGTAGGGTGCGTAGATGCTGATTTTCTTTAAGCACATTCGCCACTGCACCCATCGCTGAATCGGACCTCTTTGTTGCCTCCGATGTAGTGAGCTGCACTGCATCTAGCGCCGTCTCCAGGGTTGACACACAGTTTGTAAGTGTGTCAAACTTGTCAGAGAGACCCGCCACCGATTTTTAATCAGGGTTTTCCATTTGGCACCCAGCGTTTGCAACATTTCTGGTTCCATGGCTTCTGCATCTGCTGCCCTATGACTTGGTGCCGACCTCATAGTAGGAGCCAATGAGATATTCTTATTGAGGGCTCCATCCTGGTTTTGTTGATCACTTTGAGACTTTCCCATGGCAGAGCGAAAGTCTTCTGATACCTGTTGGAGCACTTTTTGTTAAGTCCTGTCTTAAGAAACAAGTTTAAGGCAAAATTTAAACTAATGTCAGTGCTCAAACCCTATGCCACCATCTTGCTTGGGCTCCCAGCACCCCCCCCCCCCGGCTTCACTGTATAAAGGACGTATATCACAAGAGCACTTGTTGCATTTGATGCCCTCTAGGGTCTCATTTAGGCTAATTCCTGAAAGAAGCACTTCCTATAGTCACATGATAATTAAGAGTCAGTTATCAGCAGTTCAGAGTGACATGTACTGCATTGTAATTATAACCTCTACACTCTGACTCCACTTTGAACTGCTGAACTGTGTGATCATGCTTCATCCTAGTAGCTTCACAGTGGCCAGCCTTCACCCTCCTATTCCTTTTCCTGCCTTGTGAAAATTAATATTCAGTGCTGTAACTACACTGCTGGAAATCTGTTCACCACCTATGTGAAAATGGAAAAAGAGCCTAGTTCTGACAAACAGTTTTGTAATATGACAGCTTGTTCTGGGTTACAGCCTGCTTTCCTTCCCATTTGTGCACACCGAGTACCAACAGGAAATCTAATTCCAACCCTGGGATGGGGGCAGGGGCAGCTCAAGAAATTTCATATGGAGGAGGAGGAGGACTGGAGATGGCTGTTAATTGCTTGAGGGTCTTGGGAATGTTCTCCTGGAAGCTGGAGAAGATTGTTTGTTTATATAGCACTTTCCATACACACATTGCAAGCAGTGAGACTGGTAGTCAAGTAACTGCAAAATGTAGTGACAGCCAGTCTGCACATGAACACCCACATACAGCCTGACACGATTACATGAACCGGTTTTACGGGAAGGGGAATGTTAGCTAGGACATGGGGAAACTCCAGTGCTCTTGGAATGAGACGGAAGTCATGACCGATGTCTAAACAGAGAAGGATTTACATGAACAAAACTTTCGTACTCAGTACCTATTTTTTTTATATGTCAGATATAGTTACTCTTCACCTACCCACTTAGAAGCCTGATTATATAGTACATTTTTTAGTTTGTTATGGGAAAGCCATCTGAATCCAATAAAATGAAATGACATAAAACCTTGAATGAAGGAGGGTTATCTGTGATAAACCTTGGGTTTTTTCATTATGTGTAACCTACAACCCTTGTTAAAGGAGACACCTCAGCCATGGCTTCCATTTCTCCAGTTTAGATTCGCATGGTTTCTTGTGTTATGGACAAGGGGCCCCTTGGGAGCTTTTAGAGGTCTGCCGGCAAGTATTCCAGAGTATGTTTTATCCTTTTTTAAGAGAGTAAAACAGTGGGGCCTTGGGTTACAACTGGTGAAAGATACTGATAGAAAACAATTTTATGACATAATTCTGGGAACGAAATTCACAGCAGATCCTGTTTTTGATTGTTCCCTGAGGATTTCCAGCCACTTACTTTTGGCCCAACTAGCTGAGAAGTGTATCCCTCCAAAAATGTGAGATACAGAATGGGTCTAGTGCCATGACAAACTTAATGTGAGAAACAACCATAGACATGAGTCTGGAAGGTAGATACTGTATCTGGTACTTGTGTACTTTAATTCTAGAAACCATGGATAATTTATTTTTTCACTGCACTTACATTTCTGAAAGTCGTTGCAACAAAATGGCGGGAACCCTGTGTGCTACAATCGACTAGGGATGATACTTTGTCCTATGTGGTTCTGTCAGGAGGATGGGGGAAAATACCATATGGGAACATCAAGGGTAATATTTGCATTCATAAAATGGTGTATCTGGCTGATTAGGTTCCAGTTTGTCTTACGGTAGCTACAAGTTACTCAGGTCAGTTTATTTGAGAAAATCTCAGCTAAATGTAAATTCATACAGGAAAGAGAATTGCTGCACCTGCAAAGTGATATTGTGGATAGGTATCGGAAACACATGAACACCGAGCAGGTATAGGGCATAAAGATTTAAGTAATAGTAATATTATGTTTATTTTAGATGTCTCTGTAGTGTGTTTGTTTTTTTTTTATGTTTGGTAATTAGTGTTATAAGACTGCCTTATTTGTATCTGTGAAGTTCTTTTTCTTTTGTTTTGTTAAAATAAAAAATTACAGTGGCTTCACCCAGTTTAGGAACCCTTCTGAAACCCTAATTCCTTCAAGGTGACATGAGACCCTATCAAATGTTTTTTCTGTGTCCAGGGACATAAGTACTGCTGGGACGTTCAAGTCCCTGGATGCAGAAATTATGTGGGCTATCTTTCATAAGTGGTTAGTAGAGTCACCTTGCATAAACCCTACGTACTTGGGTCTAATCAGAGTGCACCACATCCTACTCACTTGAGCTGAGAGAACAGTTGCCAGTATCTTAATGTTAAGGTTGAGTAGGGAGATTGGTCCGTAGTTAACTAGGTGTTCTGGATTTTTACCTGGCTTGGGTAGTAGAGTAATATGGGTCTCTTGTAGTGCAGGGTCTATGTTTCACAACTTGGTAGAGAAATTAGAAAGGGTGACCAAGCGTGTGTAGTAATCATGTCATTAAGGGTCTTATACAAATTGGTTGAAAACCATTTAGGCCAGGGGCCTTATTTGGCTTTAAACTTTTAACAGACAGTCTTACCTCCCCCTCTGTAATATTTCCACTTGATTATTTTTATTTAAATTTGTTAACTGGGTAAGAGCACTGGCTGGACAAAAAGCCCTGTTTCAGGCCTGACACAACAACAAAAGAACATACAATACAATAGAATAACAAACAGTAAAAAATTAAAATAAACATACGTAAAACAGTTATATCATTTAAAACATTTGCAGCTATCCAGTAACATCACATATTCTTTCAGTCTGAACTTAAACAGCCGTAACAGCATTTTAGTTCGTAACATACCAGGAAACGCATTCCCAAAACACTGGGTCTGCTACAGAAAAGGAGCGTGAACCTTGTTTAGTCTTGCAGTGTGGAATGTTTAACAAAATTCCAAGTGAAGAATGTAAGCCAGTTTTTGGGGTACATAAAGTAATAAGATTTTGCAAGGGATAATGCAATTTATTGTAGATTGCCTGAAAAATTTGGCATCCAAAAAAGTAAGCAAATTTGCTACCCGGAGACAACCACCTGAACTGGGAATAAAGTACACAATGATGTGTACGCGGAGGAGAACCCAGTACAGAACGGCAGATATTATGATAAGCAACCGTCAAAACATTATTTTCTCTGGCATTCAGATTACAATATAAACTGGAATTATAATCCAAATGAGGTTAACAGAGAACCTAAAGCAACTGAATAACTTGTAGCATAGGAAAAATATTTCCTCAACTTGGTATTTTACATAAGTTTACAATTAATAGTTTAACTAACTGCAGAAACTTGAGAAGAAAATGACAATTTTTCATACAATAGAACACCTAAATATTTAAATTCTGATACTTGATCAATATTTGTCCCATTTAAATCATGAACCTGTAAACTAAGATTTTCCTTCCACATAGGGCAGATCTTTTGAAAATCAGCTTCTAGCCAAGTGCTTAATTGATCAATTATCTTAGCTTGAGAAAAAACAATTGAATCATCCGCATACAAAAGCGTTTCACAAAAATTACACAAAGTTGGAACCTGATTAATAAAAAGTGAAAATAACAGGAGTCCATATGCAGGACTCCACACTTGAAGTCACAGGCCTCAGACTGAACAGAGTTAAAACAAACAGCCTGAGAATGTTGCATAAAATACTTATCAAGCCAGTTCACCACCCCTGGAGAAAAACCCAACAGATTGTTGCTGTTCCTGTGTCAATTTACTATGATTGGCCACTCTTTAAAAATAAATAAATAAATAGTACTGTCTTCAGCTGGGGGAGTCGGCTCATGGTATAAATTATTTCTAATACTGTATATGCCAAAAGGTCTCTGCTGTGTCTCTGGGTTTTGTTAAGGAGACATACCAAGTTAAAAAAGCTCATGCACCCGATATATAGGTGCTGTACCTCATGGGGCTGCTTCTAATGTGCAGCTTGATGAAAATAATCACTTCAGTAAAACAATTACAACGCTCATAAAATGAGAAATACCGGGTCCCAAAGACTTCTTGGTTTCTGGTGCTGCCCACATTCCACCCGCACGCTCTACAAATTTATGACACGATGCTAGGGAGAGTGCGGGGACGTGCTCCATTATACTCTATTGTTGTTTTATATTATAATGGACATTTAGTGATATAATGTGGGCACTGGTCGACTAATGAGACCTTTTTAGTCGACCAGTGCCCATGTTTTATCACCAAATGACCATTACAATATACAAAAAGATCAAAAAGGTGCCCATAGAGTATAATGGAGTGCATCCCCGCGCTCTCTCTAGCATCGCGTCATAAATTTACAGAGCCAAGTGGCACAGCACATGCATAACTAGAAACTAGGAAGTCCTTGGGACCCAGTATTTCTCATTTTACAAGCGTTGTAATTTTTCACTGAAGCAATTATTTTCAGCAAGTTGTACATTTAGAAGCAGCCCCATGAGGTACAGCACCTATATATCAGGTGCAGGGGCTGAGGCTGGTAAGTCTCTTTAATGGTGAAATTTGCTCTCTGATGCACACATCTCTAAAGAGTCTGGACATTTCTTGTTCTTAGAGTCTCATAGATAGCAGCCTCCCAGCTTTCTCCCCCAGGTCTACGTATTTCTTTTTGGCCCTATTACATGGTCTATGTGCTTTCTTAGAATTTTCCCATCTTTAGCTTGGGCAGAGTTGAATTTTATCCAGCCTTCTTCTGAGGCTGTAGCCGAGATTACCTTTTCCCTGTAAACTAGTTAATCTGCAACAATAGGTTATAATTATACTCTTGTTCTCTTTTTCTAGTGGGTGCCAACTTAATTAGTTCCCTCCCTTAGAGTGCACTTGAAAGTACGCCAAAGGTGTGCGTGATTCTCTACCAAGTTACAGTTGTCCTCCAAAAAATGTTTGCCACACTTTAATTTTAGAGATACAGAAGGTGTCTTTGAATAGGTTATTTATTTTTCCAGATTCTGTCTATATTATCTTCAGGCTGTAAATTAAGCTGTACTGGGGAGTGATCTGAGTACTCTGGGTAAAATTTTACAACATAGTAAGCTGCTTAACAGTTCCATGCTCACTAGGTAAAAGTCCAGGCTGGAGGATGACTTGTGGTCTGGGGAGGTGAATGTGTAGTCCCTGATGCTGGGTGTAATATTTGCCAGGGTTCCGTTAGTCCTGATGTGTCTTGCAGTTCCTGACATGCCCTCTGGCTTGGCTAAAGCCTGCCCTGCAAATCTAAACCTATCTACTGTCACATCTTGTACCAGGTTCCAGTCTTTTACGACAGCCATGGGTGTTTGTGTGAATTTGGCCAATTACAGTAGTACTGCAGTGAAAAATTGGGCAACTTTCTTACTGGGGCCATAGACTGAAGCCAGTATTAGTTCTCTTCTGCCCAGACATTCACTATGATACATCTACCCTCTGAGCCTATTACTTGTTTAGGCTTTTGGAAGGGAATACTGCAGTTTATTGGTATGGCTGTACCAGCTCTCTTATTACTTTCTCTAGCTACAAATACCAGACCCAGCTGTTCTCTCCTCCAGAGAGTTTCATCATCTGTTTTAGTTCGAGTTTCCTGGAGGAAGGCCATTTCAGCCCCTCTCTCCCTACTACTTTTTTGTGCCTTAAAATTGAGTGCCTCTTTTTCCTCATTAGAGCCCCTTTGATATTCCTTGTGACCATATTATAGTTATTAGCCATTCTTAGAAACAAAATTTGTCAGCAGAAATGGACCACTTAACCCACCCAGTCTGCCCATATGTTCCCTGATTAATCTGTTGTTGCAGACCCTAACTGGTCTCGGGAAGTCCTCTGTCCTCTCTGCTTATTTTCTAATATACCCTTATGTCTTTTCCATGTGTGTTTGAAGGCTCCACCACTTCCACTGGCAGTCTGTTCCAGGCATCTATCTCCCTATCGGTGAAGAAATATTTTCCCACACCTTAAACGTTCCACCTCCAGCTTCATCGCATGCCCCTTGTTCCTGGTGCTCTTTCTCTTTTGAAAGAGACTCGCCTCCTGCGCCCTGTTTACCCTTGTGACCACTTGTAAGTGTAGAAACATGGAAAGGGGACGGCAGAAGGAGACCAAAGCTTCATCAAGTCTACCCTTGAGATCCCGAGTTCCCAGGTGATTCTGGGTCCTAGCTGGTAGATTCTTTGCGGATTTGATTCTAGCATACTCTTCATCCCAACCCTTTTTGAATGCTGATATGGTCCTAGCTACTACCACCTCCGCAGGTAGTTTGTTCCATGGCTCCACAATCCTTTCTGAGAACTAGTGCTTCCTAAGATTCCTCCTGAAACTCCCACCCCTCAGTTTCCATCCATGCCCCCTTGTGTTTGAGTTGGGAGCCTTGGTGAATAGTTCAGCATAGGGTACTGAATTTAAACCCCCTCATGTACTTAAAAGTTTCTTTAATATGCCCCTTTCTGTCCTAGATTCAAGTGAGTACATGCTTAATGCCTCCAGCCGCCCCTTGTACGGTGTCTATCATATCACCTCTTACTTTTCTTTCTTCCAGGGTGTACAGGTTGAGATCACTCAGTCTCTGTCTTCATATTGCTTCTCATGCAACCCCTTCACTATTTTAGCTGCCCTCCTCTGGACTGCTTCTACCCTGTCTAGGTCCTTTCTGAGGTGCAGCTTTCAGAACTGGACATAGTACTCCAGGTGGGGTCTCACCAGCGAGCAATACAGTGGCAACACCACCCCTCTCCTCCTGATGGAGATGTCCCTTACTATGCACTCTAGAGTCCCACTAGCCCTACCCACTGCTTTGCCACACTTCCCTTTCACTTTAAAATCATATGATAACCTCAAAGTCCCCTTACTATTTAGTGACTGTGAGTACCTCCCCCCATCCTATACTCAGCACCAGTGTTCCTATGCCATAGGTGCATAATTTTGCACTTTTTGGCATTGAACCCCAACTGTAACGATTTTGACTACTCCTTGAGTTTCCCACTGACTCCTGGGCATTCTCTTCACCCCTTCCTGAATGTACTTTGGCATTAGTTGTGTCCATATTCAGTGCAACTTTCTGACTCTTGCCAAACTAGTTAACATTTGGAACCCCCCTTTATTGGATCGCCTCTAGTTTTCTGTCTACTTGCCACCATGGAAATTAAGCAAAGTACAAAATGTTAGAATTAGCCATGCAGCCAGCGCAACATGGAGACTGTGGTCTGCTTCCATGTCCATCACTTGTTCCTCATACTGGAATCCGCATGAGGGTCTGGCACTAGATGGTGTCCAATGGGCACTGAGCTATAGAGAATGGTGGTGCACGACTCTCAAGGCTATTTCCTTCTCAATGGTTCCTTCTTAAGTTTGAGAAACTGAAGGCTGCCATCTTACATCACTGAATTCCTGTGACATGGGCTGGTACCATTCAGGGTGAAGTGGGCAGGCAGTGGGCATGAACACACCTGTTCGGCAGTTGATGGCTTTAACAGGAGCTGTCGGCTGTCATCATACAGGTGTGCAGTGCAGATGTTTGCTCTGACGGGAAGTAATGATCATTTAGGGATGAAGAAAGAACCATTGTTCTTTGAGCCATCTGCATTAGCTGCCATGATGGCTGTGGTGTGAGGCAAATCATTTAATTCCGGACCCCTGCCTAACATGTACATGAGCACTAGTTATTCCCCATGACATTGCGTTTTGACTGGAAAGGAAAATAAAGTTCAGTTTTAACTGGCAGGGAGGGTAGTTTGGGCACAGGTGTTCCAGAGTCATTTGAGGATGAGGCTTGGTCACATTTATGTTAGCCACCGTGGCAGGCGCTGTGAGTAAGGTTGGTGTCTGGTATCTGAGGGAAGTCAGACGGAACGAGCTGCGGTAGTTCCTATGAGTGATTTCTGCTCTGGCAAACCTGTGTGTGCCTTGATTAGATGTGACAATTAGACGAGCAGTGTGGAGCATTCAAAACTTGATTTGGGTAACATTTAAGTCCCTTTTGATAAATTTGTGCCAATGTGAGGCCTCTCCAGAGCAATCACTTATTTCTTCCCATATGATATGCCCTCCTTCCCTTGGCCAGCAGGGCAGTCATGCAGTAGGAGGAGGTGCCCTCTCTCTGCTGAAGCAGGAGAGGTCCAAGATGGATGGCAGCACCCTGCCTTGCCAGTCAGTACCAGACACCTGGCTAGGAAATCTGCTTACCATGAAGAGCTGGGGTAACATCACTAAAGATGTGGAAGCGATGACCCTCCCAAGACAACGCTGTTTGCATGCTTGTGCTTGGATGTGCACCTTGTCCTGAAAGTTAAAGGAAAACACTGGAAACGGCACAGCTGTCCCCAGTTGCTACTAAAATGCCTGATTAGTGCTTTCAGACAGTAACATTTTTTTTTTAATTATCTCTAAAAGCTTTTTTAATTATTTAAACAGTGACCCTCAACTTCCAGTTTCTGTTGCTGGCAGCCACCATCTTATGATCAGCAGTGAGCTTCCCTTGCTCACTTTATGCTAATATGTCCTGCTGACCAATAGCAATGGTCGGCTGGACATATTAGCATAAAGTGAGGTAGGGAAGCTCACTGCTGCTCATGAGCTGGTGGCTGCCAGTAACAGAAAGTGGAAGTTGTGGGTAGCTGTTTAAATCATTAAAAAAAAAAAAAAAGTTACTGTCTGAAAGCACTAATCAAGAGTTTTTGTAGTGTCTGGGGAAAGCTGTGTCTTTTCCACCAAGACGGCATATGATAATGACCCTTGGCTTCCCTTCTGGTGGTGGCTATGACTGTACGGAATGGTGAGCCCTCTCAACAAGGTATGCGAGGCATATACTAAGTGGCGTTGCATAGCAATTTGCTACCCAAATAATGTGATTTGCTACTGATTAGCAGAAGTTGCCAGTCAACTGATTGCCAGCATTATTGTACAACATTTCTGAATTACAGTACTTTCTGCAATTGTAAAAAGTACAGCATTGCAGTAACTTATCTTGCAGTTTGACACTTTCTCACGACAACTGCACTCTGTTGGACTGTAATCTTCATCTGCACTTTTTTACATAAAGGAATGCTTAAATCAAACCATGGAGTCCCAGTCCTCTCTCTGGAGTGTGGGTGCTGATCTGTTTACTTTAATCCTTGGATACGAATGCAGAATAGCACCACGCTGTTTTTCCAGGTGCTCACATAAGTTTCTTTTGAGTGGACTGTATCCTATAGATAAAAAATATATTTTTAAATTGTTCTTCAGACCTGGCTGGTTGCTAGTCAGACATTTTTTAAGTGAATATTGCTAGTCACGTTTCCAAAACTAATTTATGCCGTGGCACGTTGTGCCCATCTCTGGCGGTCCTACCACCTCCTAAAGAAGCTTTTGTACAAACATTAGCTTGTTTCGTCCCCTCTGTCTTTTTCAGGGATCCTGACAAAGACCAGGTTGTTCCTCCTGCTGCATCCTCCCAGGCCCTCTATTCTATCCTCCAGCTAGCTTATCTTTTTTTTTTTTTTTTCCCCTTTCCTCAGTTCTGTGACCACTGCATCATCTTGGCTCTTCTTGTCCTCCATCAGGCATATGCTGGCTTTGGCATCACCGACCGGTCTAGTAAGGGTTTCTAGTGCCGGCTTGAAGGCATGGAAGTCACTTGCCATTTGAAGGAGCATGGCCGTGGTGACTTGCTCAGTTAAAAAAAAAAAAAGATCCAGCTTGTCTCTTCCTCTGGATCATCCACTGACAGTGATAAATGTAACACTGAGTTTTGCTTCTGCCATTTGTGCGACTGAGAGCATGGCAGTATCGGTGGGGCTGACAGCTGTCCTGCTAAGTCCATTTGTGAGGTTTCTGGGTCATCCAGTATCTTCCAGTTTTCACTGTGGTGCCTGCTCTGACTCTTAAGAAAATAAAATCAGAAATACTGGGTTTTGACCACGTTTACAATCTGAGGTCTTTATAGCTGAGTGGGTAGCTGCCTATCACACAGAGCATATCACGTGACTCATGGGCGGGGCAGAGTTGAGGTCTTAGCAGTTGCTCTGGATGGTAGTAGTAAGACAGGAAGCAAGGGGGTGGATAGTGTAGACAACCCTGCATTGACAAAAGATCTTGGGGTATGATAGGGTGTTACAGGTGGTTTGGATAGATCAGTGGTCTTTGTCTATGTGTTGATGTTTCTATTAGCTGATGTTATAAAATGGATTGGTAAAATCCTTCACTATGATTGGTGGAATGTGGTCATATGACTGGTTTGTTTAAACAATCCATGACAGTGTGGGTTATGCTGAGATTTACCCACGCCAGGTATGGTTTGACAGTGATGCCACAGGTCGAATAACTAAACCACACCAGAAGCGGGTAAATCCTAGCATAATCCACACCCTGTTGTGGACTATTGCAGTTACTCAATGTGCTGGAAGTAAAGGATTAAAAAAATAATTATTAAAAATCTTACATTTAAGAAAAACTACTTTTTTATTGGGTTTTCTTTTTTAGTGTAATATCCTTTCTCTGTAAAGTAACTAGTCTCTGTTGCTAGACAGAATATGGTTGTAGGAGACTTTCCCTTCTCCATCCCCAACCCAGCCATACTCGTATTCTGAGATTTTCTTTTTAATTTATTTTTGTTTGACAGTGGGGGTGGGGGAGACGTTGAAATGTTGTGCTACTCAGAGCAGGCCTGTTGTTGTGAGTTGCGTGGTGCGAGTGGTGAACGGGTGTATATGACCTGCTGTATCAGTGTGCATGTTGTGAGCAGTCAGAGATCATGTTTGCGCTGGGGTGAAAAACAAGTGGAGTGCAGGCGGGGCTACGTAGCTGGAATGGGAGTTGACAGAGCTTTGGGCCATGTTTCAGTTTGGAGGAACGACACTGTGATCTACAAGTAAGGAGCATACAGGTGCTACAGTGGGACCATTGAGGGGGGTTGGACCATTAATTAGCATGTTGGTGTATTTTAATTCATAAAATGATTGTTGGAGTTCTAGCGACTTATTGTGAAAATAGTTTTTTTTTTTTTTTTTTGGTACTCTGATGTGGAAGTAGTGATTTACTTTTGTAAAGTGGCTGCCCGGCACCTTTTCTGTTGATTATGCAGCAATTTGTCACTGTTTAAGGAGGTTGGTAAATATGCTCCGAGTGTATAGCAAGTGGAGCAGGATATTCATTTTTATGTTACTCATCCATCTCCAACATTATTCACCTTTCTAGACCTTGTTGGAGTTTCTCCCAGGGGAAATTCAGTTTTTTCTTTTTTCTTTTGTTTAAACTTGTTACTATTTCTATACCAAAATAAATAAGTAACATAGTTAGGGGACCAAGTTGTGTTAAGAATATTGAAGTCACTTTTGGAGATCTTATTATTCAAGGTGGACAATACATTGGTTTTATTTAGACTGACTTCACATGATGAGAACTGCTCAAACTCGGTACTGATCTGGATGGCTCTAGGCAGGGATTTTGAATTGGGACAAGTGAAGCAGAACATTGTCTGTATAACTGGATAATTTATATTGCTGGTCTCCCAGTTTGATGGCTTCTACTTCCCCATCCAGATTTAACCGTTAGTCTAGTGGCTCATGTACAAGTTAAGATAAGGGAATAGTGAAAATCCCTGCCTAGTGCCATTACTGAATTTGTAATCAGAGGAGAGCTTTCCATTGTACCAGACACTCATCACAGAGTTTGAGTAGAGCAATTTTATCCATTGCACACATTTAGAAGATATGCTAAATTTCTCCATAGCTCAGAAGAGATATTGCCATGTCACCTTGTCAAATGCATTCTCTGCATTCAGGGATGCAAACATCACTGGCATGTGTGCTCCCCTAAATGTAGAGGTGATGTGAAATACTGTATAATTCTTTTCTGCACTTAAATTGTATTAAAAATGTCAAAATATACAGCAATACACCACAGCTATATCATCAGTTTCCTGTTCTATCGTGAACACTTTAAAGTGTCCAGTTATCCTAGTTATGGTTGTGCTTCCCACAGCCATAGGGATGGCCACGACAACAGATTATGGGACCTGAGGGCTTCAGTGTAATTCATGTAACTTACATGTGCAATCACAGAGTTCCCTCCCCAATGGATATAAAAACAATATTCAGGTTGTACCACTCAACATTGGAATTCTGACCCATAATAATTGTCAACCCTAGATACAACAGAACATATCAACTGGCCTTTAACCACAACATCAAACATAAAACCTTGTAGGGAAATATAGCTCCATTCTGCCAAGAGAAAGCATGAACAAAAGATCCTAAAGGGGAGGCCGAGTAAGGAAGGGACCCATGATAGTCAGGCAACTTTCAAGACTATAATTTACAGTCGACATAAATCCATCTGGAGAAACAGTTGCTGTTTATCAGTGGGCTTTGCCCCCCCAAACACCCCTTGTAGAGTTGCTCTGCCCCCACACCCCCCGAACTCGGAGATTATCAACTCTGAGTTGGAGTTGATTTGGGGAGGGGGTGCAGGACCGGGAGAAAGAGTGCTGGGTTCCCAGGCGGACTTTTACAGTGAATTGTCGATGTTGTCAGCATTGACATGTTCGCTGTAAATGTTTTGCTGGGTGGAGTGCACACTGATTAAATCACACAATTATAAAGTTTAAAATAGATAAGTCAGAAAAATAACTAAGTAAATAACTAAATAAGTGATATTATTAAGAGGTAAATATTGAAGGTACTGTACTTTTATCCATCATCAATGTGAAATATCTTTCTAAAGTGATCAGAAGACACCTTCCTCCAGAAAACCTATCTACTCTGGGCATATCAGGCTACCCCAATGTGTGATTCATTGTGCTGGTCTGATTATCATAATTGTTGCCAACAGTTAGAGAGCCATGTTCAGCAGGGATATTGGTTGGTAATCCTTAACCTGTGTTGAGTCCCTGCCTGGTTTGAGATTAACCATAATTAATGCTCACTGACTAGTGTGTTCCAATCCCTCCTGTCATATGCGTGATTGAACATATTCATAAGAGGTTTGACCATCTATGATATGAGGGGTTTATAGATGTTGGCATGTAAGCCATCAGTCCCCACAGTTTTTCTATATTCATAGCCCTAATGGCGTCTTCTGTTTCATTGTATTATATCATACCTTTAAGATGCTGTTGCTGCTCTGGTGTGAGGGTAGGCAAGTCTACTTCAGACAAAAATGTTTCCATCCCTTCATCCTGTCCCCCATTATTCCCCAAGTTGTACAGAGAGCCATAGTATTTGCTAAATATGCTGGCAATTTCCCCAGGTTCGGTCGCTGTCCATGGTCCATCTGCATCCAAACACCTAGAATAACTGTGGGCTTCTTGTTTTTTTTCAGTCTCAATGCTAGATGCCTTCTAGCCTCCTTACCTTTGTCCACATATTTAAGTGTGGCAGTAAAGATTGCTCTCTCTGCCTTTTCTCTATTAATTTCGTGGTGTTGTTCCTGGAGCACATTTCATTACCTCCAGTCATCCTTGTTTGTGGACTTGGAGATGATTGTTTCCATTTCCCTAACGTTTCTTTAAAGCCAAGTCTCTGCTGCTATATTTTTGCTTTTCAGTGCTTTAAACTTGAGAGTATGATTTTCCAGAGCTTTTGCACTCTTGGCCCCTGCTGGCTTTGGAACACTCATCTGCAGTCCATCCATACTGCTCCTCAGTTTCAGGGTTTAAATCTTGTTTAAAAACATGGCTAGTCCCCAAGAATTCTATATTGAAGTTCTTTAAATGTAGATTTGTGAAAGTCAGGAAGAAAAAGATAGCATTCCGGAAGTATAAGGAAACACAGAAGGAGCAGGACAGAAAGCTGTATCAGTTAAGGCAGAAGGAAGCAGGGAGGGAAGTCAGAATAGCAAAGGTCCAAACTGAGGAAAAGATAGCCAACTCAGTTAAGAAGGGGGATAAAACCTTTTATAGGTACATCAGCAAGTGTAGAAAGGCAAAGGGAGGGATAGTGAGGCTCAATAGAATGAACAGTGGGTGGGCAGAGGGGAACAGTGAAAAAGCAGGGATACTGAATGAATATTTCTGCTCAGTATTCACAAAAGAGGAGGGGGAAGTGCCTAATCCAATTAACAGAAGCACTCTTGATAGGGGGGTCGATCCCAGTCCTTTCACAGAAGAAAGGGTTCTGCAAGAACTCCTAAAACTGAAGGTGGACAAAGCAATGGGTCCTGATGGAATTCACCCCAGAATTCTAAAAGAATTAAGGAGGAACTAGTGAAACCACTGGCTACTCTTTTAATAAATCATGGGAGGATGGTGTGGTACCCGAGGACTGGAGGAAGGTGGATGTGATTCCCCTTCACAAAAGTGGGACCAAGACAGAAGCAGGAAACTACAGACCTGTCAGTCTGACCTCTGTGGTAGGGAAAGTGATGGAGTCACTTCTGAAGGAAAGAATTGTTGAGTACCTAGAGACCAGTGGAGCACAGGACCCAAGGCAGCATGGGTTCACAGCGGGAAGGTCATGTCAGATGAATCTAATAGATTTCTTTGACTGGGTGACCAAAGTAGTAGACCAGGGAGGGACTGTGGACATGGCCTACCTAGACTTTAGCAAGGCATTTGACACAGTCCACACAAAAGATTAATAGTCAAATTAACCAGCCTGGGAGTGGGTCCCAGGGTGGTAGCCTGGGTAAAACATTGGCTGCACAACAGGACACAGAAGGTAATTGTAAATGGAGTCCACTCTGAAGAAAGAGGGGTTACTAGTGGGGTACCGCAGGGTTCAGTATTGGGTCCAGCCCTTTTAATGTCTTCATCAGTGACATTGCAGAGGGACTGGAAGGAAAGTATGCCTTTTGCAGATGACACAAAGATCTGCAACAGGGTTGATACACAGGGCGTGGAAAGGATGAAAATGGACTTGTCAAGGTTGGAGGAATGGTCAAGTATGGCAGCTAGGATTCAATGCAAAGAAGTGCAAAATAATGCACCTGGGAAACAAGAACCCAGGGAAGAATACACAATGGGTGGGAGGTAGTAATAACAACAACAAAAAGGAAAGGGACCTGGGGGTAATCATATCAGATGACCTTAAGGTTAGCAAGCAATGTGAGAAGGCAGTAGGGAGGGCTGGGGGTATACTGGGATGTATAGGGAGAGGCATCAGCAGCAGAAAACAGGAAGTTGTTATCCCTCTGTACAGAGAGTTGGTGAGACCCCATCTGGAGTACTGTGTCCAGTACTGGAGACCCCATCTCTGCAAGGACATAGACAGGATAGAGGTAATCCAGAGGAGGGCAACTAAAATGGTGCAGGGTCTGCAAGAGAAGCCGTATGAGGAGAGACTAAAGGAGCTTAATATGTATACCCTTGAGGAAAGAAGGGAGAGGGGGGACATGATAGAAACTTTTAAGTACCTCAGTGGAATCAACAAAGTCCAAGAGGGTAGCATCTTCAGAAAAAGGCGTGCAAGAACAAGGGACACAATTTAAAGATAGAGGGTGGCGGTTCAGGGGCAATGTGAGGAAGTATTATTTCACAGAGGTAGTGGATGCATGGAACAGCCTTCCTGAGGAGGTTGTGGGGTCTAAAACTATGGGAGAATTCAAGAATGCATGGGACAGGCATAAGGCAATTCTTGTGGGGGGTAGGAAGAAATAGGCTGTTGGTTAACTAGGATCTGCGGCCTATCCTGTAGGTAGGGAAATGGGCAGACTAGATGGACCAAGCGGTCCTTATCTGCCGTCAAAGTCTATGTTTCTATGTTCTATGTTTCTATGTTTCTATGATTTTAAAACCATGAGCTTGATTGTCAAAGCCAAGAATGTCACAAGCCCCTGTGTGCTGATCGTTTGGAGCACAGGGCTTGTGGCATTCTCCCAGCTGGTGATCGGGATTTTTAATCCCGAGTGCCAAATGCCACAAGTTAGACCAGCTTTTCCCTGATCTAACTTGTGCTATTTGGGGGACCCTTTTAAGGGGGCTTGTGCCAAATCCTTGGCACAAGCTGCCATAAAATGAGGAGACTGTCACAACTGCACCTGATGTATTAAAATAAGGTGCAGTTCCATCAAAGGAGTTTAGCACAGCTGCACAAAAAAACGGGTCTGAAGCAGGACTTGATACAAGCCCTGCATCACCCTTTGACAGCCAAGCCCCATGTCTCAGACTGACATTTGAATGTTGTCACAGGTTGATACTTTCTATATTTATGAAAGAGTTTTTGTTTGTTTGGTTTTGTGTATTTATAATTATGGTTATAAAGTTGTTTTATATTGATGTCTACTTGTTGAAGCAACAGGAGCCCTGGAAAAGCACAATATTAAATAAAATATCTATCTATCTATCTATCTATCTAAATGCAAGTATCCTCAATTTTGAGGGCTTACCTTAAATGGCTGTCGAGCCCCAGCTGCCACACCCCATCAGACCAGAGTCCTCCTATTCACCCCCATGTCCCCTTAGGACTGGACTATTGCTGGTGGGAGACTCCGAGGGCAGTTATGATTTTGGACTGAGAGGATTCCATGGCAGCAGTACAGCAACAGTTCCCGAAGACATCCTAGCTGCAAGGACACTATGTGACCCATGACCTCAGCCCCAGAACTGTGCTGCAGGGCCAAGGCCAGATCAGAGAAATGCACCACTGGACACAAAGCAGTCCCTTTTAATAATGGCAGTGGGGTTGGAGAAAAGAATTACCAGCTCTAGAGTACAAATACAATATGCACACCTGTGAAAAGGGAGCACAGCAGAACGGATATTGTATCTTTGCTTCGGGCTTCTCTGTCTGTGTCTCCCACTCCTCAGAGGCAGAATGCCTGCAACTGAATGTTCCTTCCTGGCCCCAGGATAGGTCAGCTGGGCCAGAACATTAAAATATAAATCAATCAGAGCTAACAATGAAGCAGCTAGAGGCTGCAGAAACACAGGCAACCCCTATAAACAAACATGCCCCAGGCCGTGCATCTCAAAGCCCTCTGACCCCTCCCAAGAACTGTAGGGAATGTGTCAGAGGCACCCAAGATGTGTTGGCAAATTTGGGCCAATCAGCCACTCAGGAGTGCTGTACAGCATGCATGCAAGCCCAGCTCAGCTGGATCAACATTCTAAGGCATGATTCACCCGGGTATTTTCTGATCAATGAGGCTTTGAGTTCAAAAACCTATAAAAAACTAAAACCAAGGCTCAGTTTGCTTGTCTGTGTGGCCAGGGAAGCTGTGAGTCAGAGATCTACTGGCTACAGGAACCAAGGCCTTGAAGCCACAACAGTATACACACTTCAGAAGTTATTTGGAGGAAGCAGTTCTACTTTGAACTGAGGAGGAGAAAGGCACTGGAATACAACTGGGTTATTCAGAGCCAAAGTGTCTTTTCCCACTGGGGAGCAAACCCAGAGGGTGATCAAACTGGCTTAGGCTACTTCCTACCATGGGGTCACAGGGTTCTGAGCAACCCACTGCAGAAGCAGCAGAGAGATGACCAGAGAGAAGGAGGAGAGATCTGGTGAGTGAATCCAGAAGACACTAGCAAGAAAGCCATTTCAGGCGATGGCTGCTACCAGCATCTTATCTGCTCAATCATAGGAGGGAACAGAGGTACCCTAGACCCTACAGAGCATTGAGTAATAACGGGTTTGAGCCCTACAACTGATATTTTATTCTAGTACAAAAGGACAAAGGAGAAGTCTTGTGTGGAACATTCTAAATTGACAGATCCAGGCAGAAGACCTGAGGAGACTATTGGGCCACCTTTGTGATTACTAATAGGGCCCTTTAAATTATTTTGATTATTTCTTTTAATGGCCATTTTGTTAAATGCTAAAAAGATATCTACCTATCTGGCAGCAACTGCATCTCCACTGAGGTACCCACTGCCATCTAGGAAGCTTCTGCCAAGGCCTTTGGGAGATTAAATCTGGTACAACCACTTTAGGAATTGCAGGACTACCTGGGATGGACAAACTGGTAGAAGGCATGTAGAGTATAAGATTTTGACTACTACTCCGTCCTCCCATTTTCCTTATTTTACTCTTGTTGTTCCTTACCCTCCCTTTCAAATAGTTATTCATTTGCTTTATATTTCCTTGTTGTGGGGAGCTGTATTAATGTCAGTAATTTTGGGGAGGGACTATGTGGGCTACGTTAACATTATAGTTCCTGCAGAGTAATAGTCCTCAGTGTCAGCAGCCAGGTACCTTTTATTGCTACTCCAGCTGGAGGTACCACAATATTTATAGACCACAGTATCCAGTGAAGCAAAACCTCCGTAACCAAGGCTGCCCCCCCACCCCAAGAGTTGAGAGAATAGGACCCCAGGCACACACTACACTAGAAGCATTACTGGGATTGCCTGTGCACCCCACAGATAGCCCCCAAACTGTGACTTGGTTCAAAGAAAAGCACCATCACACAAGATTTGAAAGTTGCCATGGTGCATCAGGAGTTGGAAGACTGATGTGCTAGGAGCTCATGGACCTGAAGAAGGCAATCTTTGTCACATGAATTCCTGAAGAGACTGATAGGGTCTGTGTTTTGGAAGAATTGGATGCTTTAGTGTCTTGGTAAGAAGAGATACAAGGCAGTCCGGTGGTGCTGAGGGCTGAGGTGCTGGGCGCCTTACCCACTTACGCTGGTGACCCAGGTTCAGGAATGAACTCGGGTCACCAGGAAGCTAACATGGGGAGGGTCAGAGTGGATTTGAGCTGCAATAGGCAGCTGTCCCTCCAGGTGTGGTTGTCCACTCCCCATAGTTCCTCCCACCAGCTGGAGGACTGGTGGGAAGAGAAGGGAGTGGCGGTGAATGCCAGGAAGGGCAGAAGGGGTCAAGCCAGTACCAGCGTGCACCTACATGCACGCATGTAAGTGTCTGCCAGGGTCCGGGTCCGGGGCACAAAATGGGGAAAGATCATCATAAAATACATACATTAAAAAAAAGAGGTACAAGGATTGAGGAATGACCACCGCAGCAGAAGTGTGAATGCCTTAATTTACAGTGATATAGAAATTGATGTAAGAAAACTACCCACCACTTTCATTCTGAAACATCAGAAGAGGTATGGCGCCTGTTTGATGGGGGAGCTGTCCGCCTCCAGTTTCCTCCTAACCCACAAGTATAGCCTTCAGACTGGGAAAGCAAATTTAACACTTTCTTAATCAGTGAAGGCAAGAACATGCAGTATCTTCCAAACTGGTAGAACTCCAATGGGCCTGGCATGTCATCAGCTGAATTGCTTCTGAAGATGCTGGGTTTGCTAATTATGAAAGCTCAGAAATTGCCATGTCCATCCTCAGAGCCATGCAAGTGCAAACATTTAAAATGTTCTCTAAAATTAAACCCAGCCCTGCTGGAGAGAGATCTTGAGTCCTGGATGGAGCATGAAGCCCAAATGGTCCATGCACTGCAAGGCTCTGATGAAGAAAAGAAGCATCTTTTGGGAGGCGCTCAGTGTTCAGCACTGGATGCATTCACAACACTGAAAGTAAACAAGCCTAATGCTACTGCATTGCTGTACTATCTACTCTGGAAGGGATGTTTGGTAACTGAGAGACTGGTGCCCAAGTCCTGATAAAAGGTCCAGACCATTACCCAGTGAAAAGGGAGAAGCTGTCCAACTACCTAAATGGATTGGAAAGACTGATCTTAAGAGTCCATAGGAAAGGAGGAATTTCTACCAAAGATTTGTACTGAGTGAAGGTGGAACAGGTCCTGAAAGAGCCATTTGTGCTCACCTAATTTTGTCTCAACTATAATTGGAAGACTGAACAAACAAGTTACCATTTATGGAGAACTTTCCAGGAGGTACAGGAGCTGGAGGTGAGAAACCATGACAAGATCCACCTGGATACCCATAGCCACTTTGCAACATGATGTTGGAAGGGACAGCTTCCCCAGAATGCAAGAAGTCTTTAGACATCTTGATAGTATGAGCAAACAAATACTGTAATAGCAGTATAGAAGGCCTCTGCTATGCCTGTCTGCAGAATCCCTCAGACGGCTCCTCCTGGCCCCTTTGGGCCTCACCTTGAAATTATACCCTAATGTATGATTTCGCTATCATTATGGAAAATGTGGCCTGCACAGCTGAGGAGGGCCTTCAGAAAGTTTATATCAAGCTATAGAAGGTTATGCAACAGCAGGGAAACTCCTAAGGTGCCCAGTGAGTGAGCGAAGTTTCATGGAAAGTGGTTACTCATCTGTGGCATCTCACTAAGGCATACCCTGGGGCTGATTGGTATATCTGCAGTCCCATGACAGCTAAGGACACTGTGTTGAACAGATGTTCCAAAGTCAAAGTGACCATCTTGCTTGAAGAATGGTACAAAATGTACCTGAAACATCTTGCTTTGCAACCCTGGGAGTGACTATCGGTATGGGGTTAAGAGAGCCCTGTACTCTGGCTACATTATCCTTCATGTGGAATTTCCCAAAAAGTAGAAGGGTGCTGAAGTAATTTAAGATTATGCTTTGGTTTGCCTTGATACCGGATCTATGAGAAAGTGTACATCTTAATCTGAACCAACACAAACATGTTCAGCTGACTGACTCAGTTATGTCATGAACTGGAGACATTAAACAGCTTGCCAATTGATGCCATAGTCAGGGAGACCTACCAGAAAAAGTGAAGCACCAAGGTGACATGGCTGAGGTACCAGTAGGGGTTATCTGCTGAGAGGATGTCAAGGCATTGGTCCTGCCACCCCATGCTAAGTGTGCCGGAACTGGGAGCATTGAGTTTACGCAGAGGGGAATGAGTCCATCCTTTCTAACTGACTCACCCGGTGACAACAGTCCATCCAAGGGACTGATGCAGTGAGAGATTCTATCCACCTCTCTTGTTGGTGCCAATCAAGTAACAGTACGAAAAAAGAATGAGAGTGGAAAGAAGATCACTCTGAGAATGAGACGGACATTGCCCACATCTACAGTGTTGATACTATGAGTAGAGTCGACCTTGAATCCACAAAACCCACTTCAATCATCCCCGAATTATTTGATTTTGGGGATACACCAAAACTGTATCTGACTATTATTGGTGGAGCCTGAGCAACAATCCTGCCAAGCAGAGAAATGTGTTCTCTGTGAGTGAATAGTACATGGGATGCATCAAGGATGAGGAGCATTCCTTAATCCTACACTATTATCAACCATTCCAAGAGAGGTTGTGATGTCTAACCCCTGCAGATATAGAGGATGCATGATGCCACCTACGAGAACAGCTGTCTGCAGGAATCATTAAGTGTCTCAGAATCTCTATGCCTACCCAAAAGTAGTTCCTGGAATTACTGTGCCCCCTAAGATTTTCTCAGTTTGAGCAGATGCCGCAGGGCATATCCAAGGCACAAGTCCTATTCCAACAGCTGATGGAAAAGGTTTGTGGAGACATGCATCTGCAGTATTAGTGTATTTGGATGATGTATTAATCTTCAGAAAGACCCTGCAGGAGCATAAGATCAGAGTCATGAAGGTGTTGGACTGACTGGAGGAGCTCAGTTTGAAGGTGTCCATAGCGAGTGCCATTTTGCAAGCAGTTGCTGAAATAGGTGGTACATATAGTCTTCACGAAGGAGTCTGGACTGATCCAGCCAAGATAGAGGCTCTCACCACCTGGCCTCACTGGCACAACCTAAAAGCCCAGAAGTCTTGTCTTGGATTTTGAAGGTACTATAGATGGTTTGTAAAAGACTTCCATCATAGCTTGCCTACTAAATAATCTGACCCAAGGGTACTCAGCTATCCATAAGAAGAAGAAAGCATGCCCAGGGCATGACAATCCTCAGACAGAGTACTGCAAGGTGAATGAACCATGCGGTGTCCAGTGGGATCACAGTGGTAAAACAAATTTCTGTGAGATCAACTGTCTGAGTGAAGTGCCTGTGCAGACTTTTGCAGATCTCACCAAGCCACACATCTTGTGTACTCACACCAGTTTAAGTGAGTTGGGAGCAGTACTGTACCAGAAACACCCAGAGGGACTTTGACCACTTGATTTCCCCAGCCAAAGCTTGGGTACCTCCAAAAGGAATTACCCGGACACAAACTTAAATTTTTGGCACTGAAGTGGGCCATCACAGAACAGCTCCATGACCACAGAGTAAGCTGACAGAGGTAACAGACAACAATCTACTAATGTACATCAAAACAATCACCAAACTGGATGCTGCAGGACATAGGTGGTTATCCATTTTATTCCCCTACCACTGCAGTTTGGAATACTACAGTGGCCAGAACAATAACAACACTGACATCTTGCCTCTGTGTTTGCCCCAGTTCAAACTTTGCCTAGAGTCTGATATGTCAGCAGAACAGAAGAGGACAAATCAAAAATGACTAACACATCCAGTAACCTAGCTCCTGCCAAAATGAATGAAGGGAAAATAAAGAGCGACAAGGTCATTTTCTTACAGGAGCTGGGGATATACACAGTTTTTAAATCAGTTTATGTTTCTCACATCACATTTTCAGAAAAGGAAACAAAACTGTTTCTGCCCTTGCCCAGTTTGCTGGGTCTTACTTTTTTTTTAATTTAGTATGCCTTATTAAATAATTCAGCATCAATAACAAGAAATACGACAACAATAAACATCCAAAATGATACATAACAATGCACCATACTAAACCCCCCCAAACAAAACATGCACAAGTATAATATCCCCACCCCTCCCCCATCTGCAGTGCCATATAACAGTAGAGACTAACAATATGTCATTGATAACCATGGCATCTCAGTATAGCCTAAAAATCTAAGCACACCCACCCTGAGATGGGAAGTCACCTACGAGAGCAAAATGTGTCAAATAACAGAAAGAAGGGCGTATAAAGGCTTTAAATGTGACCAGTGTGAATAATGCTGACCATTAACATTAACAATATGTCTTTCAACATTCAGATCACCCAAGATCTCACCATGCCATTCTGTCCACATTGTAACATTGTTATCCAACCAATGATGTAAAGTAACGTTTTTGGCTGTAGCTGCAATTAAAGAAATATGCCCTTTCCAAACCCTGTAAACATTCTTGGTATAATGATCTATAATACAGATTTCTGGAGTAAAACATCTGTTAAACCTAACATGGGGTCTAATCGAGCTTTAATTTCAGACCAAAAGAATACTTTCTCACATTCCCATAAAATATGTCAGAGACCCCACTGCTTTCCACTTCTAGTACAGGTAGCAGTGGCCAATTTACCATTGGAATAATTTCAGTGGAGTGAAATACAGATTATAAAGAATTTTAAAATGCATCAGATGGTATTTGTCATGTTAAATACATTTGTAAAATCTAATCAAATTCACTGCCTGTCTTCTGGGTCTAAGTCAGTTGTAGGGACTCTTGTCAATAGAAATGTATCCCAGAAAGTCTGGCTGGATCTAATTGTTGTAGTGTGCTATAAATTGTAGTAATAGGATCCTGGGAAGCAGCGTCTTAAAATAAGGTTTCCAAAGTACTCCCCAGCCCTGTGCAAGGATATGGACCCATATGGGATGAAACAGCATGTGATAATTGAAATATTTAAATACCACTTGATTATGGACACCAATAACATTTTGTAAAGTCAAAAAGCAGTAATCTGTCCATCTGTTAAAATCTGAGCTATTGAGGAAAGAGGGGGGATCATCGGCAGAAATCATTCCATGATAGGTTGGTTAGCTATTCTGAAATTAGGATTGTTTAAAATGGGTTGAGGGCTGTCCTGGACCAAACCAAGATGAACATATTTACATAGCTGTACATATGCATGCAGGAACAAATAGATGGAGATTGTTTAGGACTGTTGGTGAGGTGAGCAGGTTTAATATAAAACATGCTAGCTAATGAAAACCCTTGGGTCCAGACCAATTTCTGTTCTGTCATTAGTCACTGTGGCTCATAAGATTGAGGTGTGTGCACCACCACATGTTGCCCCCATTTAAGATACTTGCTCGCTTGAAGAGCTAAATAGTGAAGATAAAAATCCAGAAGCTGCAAGCCACCATATTGTTTAGGGATAGTCAACTTATAATAAGCTCTTAATACTGTTTTATTATGCCAAAAAAAAAAAATTATTATGGTTTGCAGTCTCATAAACCAGATTTGAGGTAAAATAATATTAAGTATTCCCTTGTGGTATAAAAGGCGTGGCAAAGGGTTCATTTGTACAATATTAATTCTACCACAGAGGGGTAAGGGTAACGTGTTCCAACATTGCAAATCCATTTTAATATTCTGAAGTAGGTGATCTATGTTGTTTTCCTTAAGCTCAGATAAATACGAGGATATTACCATACCCAAATATGTCAAAGATTTCGATTACCCTTGAAGTCCTAAATCCACAATTCTCTGTTTGTTGACCAGGTGGTTTAGGGGAAGGATTTGGGTTTTCCCGGCATTAAGTTGATAAGCTAAAACTACACCAAAGGCAGCTATCTCTGCCAGTGCTGCAGGAAATGATTACATAGGGTGGCTAACATGTAAAAGAATATCATCTGCATAGATCAAAGCTTTACATTCTTCCCCATCTATGTTGATGCCCTGAATCTCAGGACTAGACATTAAACATCATGCCAGGGATTCTAAATAGAGATTAAAGAGTAGGAGGGATGTGGGCAACCCTGCCGTATCCCATATTCTAAACACAGCTTATCTGAGAGTACATCATTACAATAAATTCATGCAGTAGGATTTTTCCACAAGACCTCAACCCACTTCACATATTCCTCTGGGATGTAATAATCCCTAAGAGTCTCAAACAGAGAAAGCCATAAGACATGATCAAAAGCTTTCTCAGCATATACAGAGATGAGAAAGAAGTTAAGTGCCTCAGCTGGGACTTGAACCCAGGCCACCCAAAATACTGTTCCAATGGTGCTAACCAGCTGCGCCACTGAGACAACAACCTGGGCTGTCCCCGAGCACATTACTCTTTCTCAAATGCACAACCTAATGGCAACACAAATATTTAACAATCACACATGAATGCAAAACATGACAGCTAAAGGGGAGGTTCTGATAATGGGAGACTTCAACATGCCAGATACAGATTGGTCAATACCAGCAGGAACATCTGCCAGAACTAGACTCATAGTGGATTCCCTGCAGGGGGAGGGCCTCAAACAACTGGTACAGCAACCCACAAGAGACAGGGCTATCCTAGATCTAGTACTGACTAACAAAGAAGGGATCACAGATCTCCAGGTAGAAGGTCACCTGGGGCCAGTGACCATCACATGGTATGGTTCAATTTGGCTACTACATCTAAATCATCCCATTCAAGGCAAAAATATGGGACTTCAGAGGAGCTGACTTTGATAAGATGGCCAACAGAGTTAAGCTAGCCCTGGCAAAAGAAACACAGGTGAGGAGGTATAGGCAAAGTGGGCAAGCATTAAGGATACAATACTTGAAGCAACATCCCATTGTGTTAGACAGAAAAGGAAGTGCAAAGAAGAGAAACCACTTTGGTTCTCAAATACAGTAGCAGAAAAGGTCAGAGCCAAAAGGCTGGCCTTCAGGAAATATAAGGGAACACAGCGGGATGAAGATAGGAGGCATACCAAACTGCCCTAAGGGAAGCAGGTAAGGCAGTAAGGCAGGCAAAGTCCCAAACTGAGGAAACACTAGCACGAACAGTAAAAGAAGGTGACAAGACTTTCTATAGATACATTAGTGAAAGGAGAAAGTCCAGAGGGGTATTGCTAAGCTTAATGGAGAAAAGGAGCATGTGAGGAGGAGGACCCTGTAAAGGCATCTATCCTAAATAGATACTTTTGCTCAGTATTTACTGAAGAGAAGGTAGGGCAGGCCCACAGCTCAGCATCATGGACACAGGGGGAGAGGTGAGCACTACTCCTTCACAAAAGAAAGGTCCTACAAGAGCTTGCTAAGCTCAGGGTGGATAAGGCAATGGGACCTGATGGCATACATCCCAGGGTACTTAAGGAGCTAAAGGAGGAACTAGCAGAGCCATTAGCAGAATTGTTTAGTGAGTCTCTGAGCACAGGAGAGGTCCCAGAAGACTGGAGAAGGGCTCATGTGATCCCACTCCACAAGAGTGGTAGCAGGGAGGAGGCGGGAACTACAGACCGGTCAGTCTTACCTCAGTAGTGGGCAAGATTATGGAGGTACTCCTTAAGGAAAGGATAGTGCAACACCTGGAATCCATAGGGGCACAGGATCCAAGACAGCATGGGTTTACAAAGGAAGTTCCTGTCAAACTAATCTCATAGATTTCTTTGACTGGGTAACCAGAGTGGTGGACCAAGGGGAGCAGTTGATGTCGCCTACCTTGACTTCAGCAAAGCTTTTGACACTGTTCCACATAGAAGATTGATAAATAAGCTAGGTAGGCTCGGGTGGGTCAGAAGTTGGTCAACTGGGTGGCAAACTGGTTGACTGGCAGAAAACAGAGTGGTGGTAAATGGTATACAGTCAGAAGAGATGCAAGTCACAAGTGGGGTACCTCAGGGATCAGTCCTGGAGCCAGTCCTATTCAACATCTTCATTAGTGACCTCGTAGATGGACTAGAGGGTAAGGCTTGTCTGTTTGCAGATGACACCAAGATCTGCAACAGAGTAGATGATCCAGATGGGGTGGGCAGAATGAGAAGAGATCTGGATAAACTAGCAGAATGGTCAGAAGAGTGGCAACTGGGATTTAATGCAAAGAAGTGCAAAATCATGCACATAGGGAAGAGAAACCCTGAAGCCACTTATAGGCTGGGAGGAGTTGCTAGCAGTCACAAAGGAAGAAAGAGACTTGGGCATCATCATCACTGATGACCTAAAATCATCCAAGCAGACCTCTAAAGCAGTAGGTAAGGCTAGGGGTGTTAGTGTATTAGTAGGGGTATCACAAGTCGTGAGAGGGGTAATAATCCCTCTGTACAAGACATTGGTTAGGCCCCATCTGGAGTACTGCGTGCAGTATTGGAGGCCACACCTTCACAAGGACATTAACCAAATTGAGGCAGTCCAGAGAAGGGCAACCAAAATGGTGCAGGGACTGCATCAGAAGACATATGAGGACAGATTAAGGGAGCTCAATATGTATACCCTTGAGCAAAGGAGGGAGAGAGGTGATATGATCGAGACATTTAAACTCCTTAAGGGCATAAACAAGGTGAAAGAGTCTAACATGTTTAAATATAAGAAAAATAGCAGGACAAGAGGATGCAGCATGAGATTAGAGGGAGGCCGATTAAGGGGGAATGTGAGGAAATTCTTTTTCCCAGAAAGGGTGGTAGATGCATGGAATGGCTTACCACAAGAAATGGTGGCTATGAATACAGTGCAGGGCTTCAAACAGGCATGGGATAGGCATAAGGGAGCAATACAAATGACTATGAATAGATAGGTCACTGACAGAGCAAAGGCCAATGGCACATTTATAAGGTAGAAAAAGAAATGGGCAGACTGGATGGGCCTTGCGGTCCTTATCTGCCGTCAACTTCTATGTTTCTATGTTTCTATAGGTGAACCCACTTTCTCTCCCTCCCTTCCCCCTCCCACACTCTGTTGACCTCCTGATTTTTACATTTTGTTAAACGGTTGCAAACCTAGGGATAATGCCAGTTCTCTAAGTTTTTTGTTTTGTTTTGCACTCATTTATAATACAGCAGCACTACCAAACATGTCTGTGCAAGGTAGTTACTTCTAACTCGTACAGAATGTCTGCATGTTCACCAGAGGCATCACTTGTGCTGTCTGGTGCTTGTGTTAAGCATCAGACTGTTGTGTATTACATATTGCTCTTCAGTAAGCCGTGACTTTTAATCAGCAACTCTGCTAACAGCCTTGGAAGACCTAGCTGTGCATATCTGATCAATTTGTCTCCGTCTGTTAACAAACAAGCAAAAAAATAAAAAGGGAAAATATAATACTTAATCAGTAGGACAAATTAACAGCTATCTGTTGAAATGTTTTTTAAGAGCAGTGTATCATGCCATGGTGGACAGATGGCTAGTTAGATGGTGGCACTGCTGACAGCTAGAGATCTGTTTCTGCTGGCAGGGTACTGTACATACATCACAGAACAAGCAGTGTATGTACATGGCAGAATGAAGATTTTCCTTGGCAGTACCTAGCCACTTTGAATGGAAACTGTCTTTTTTTTGTCACATCCACGTACGGTGGGAAAATCCTTGAGCCATTTTCAACAAATAAAAAGCCTTGCTCTACTAAAATGAAAACACAAAAATAAAAGCTTAAAACTATTAGATTTACAGCGATAATATTTTTTTTTTTTTTTTTTTTTTGTCTTTGGTAACCAGGTAAGGCCCACTAGGCACAAGTGCCTGTTTTCAGGGGCGACCTGGGAGCACTGGGCGGTTAAGTGACTTGCTGTATTTTTTTTTTTTTTAACTTGCTGCCATTTTTGATCTGCTAAATATTTCAAATAATGCAGTGCAGATTTCACTGAGTGCTTCAAAAAGCATCTGACTGCCCCCATTTGATCTCATCATTGCTTCTTGTCACATCACGGTCTGTTGTCATGGTAAGCACTATGATGTCCTAAGCAAAGACACTGTGAAGTCAGTTGTGGACAGGCACTGCTGTAGTACAGACTCATAGACAGGCTAACAAGATGTGTTAGAAAGGAAATGGAAAGTTAATAAATGTTTTCTAGTAAACTGCAGTAGCTTGCTTAAACATGTTCATGCATGTACATGCTAAACACTTTAACTATAAAAATCCTAGTGCAACCCTACTAATATCCTTAGTAATATCGCGTACACTTAGGCTTTGTAATGAATGGGCAGTAGTTTGCTGATGAAAAGATTCATGGTTACCTAATTTGTAAATACAAACATTTGTCTTGCCATCCAGATGACTTGAGTTCATGCCCTGAGCACCAGGTGTCTGGTACCAACTGGCAAGGCAGGGTTCTGCCATCCATCTTGGACCTCTCCTGCTTCAGCGGAGAGAGGGCACCTTCTCCTATTGCATGACTGCCCTGCTGGCCATGGGGAAGGAAGGCATACCGTATGGGAAGAAATAAGTGGTTGCTCTGGAGAGGCCTCACATTGACACAAACTTGCTGGAATGGCCAGTGACATGGAGGTGTCACATGCCCAGAGAGGGGGCCGTAGGGGAGTTGTGAAGATAGGGGTGGCTGAATCACCCTTACAGTGGCCTGATGGGCATTCTGTGGGGGGTTGCTTCTCAGGACCACACCCTGGGAAAGGATGAGGGAGGGCTTAATGGAAGAAAATACTCCAGCAATCCCAGGCAGATGAAGTCACCCTACCCTCCCCATGCCATAGCAGGGCCCTGCTGTCTGCTCCTGTGCCTTGCTGGCTTCTGTTGAGTGAAGTATCTTCTACATGGCTTACAGAATCAGGGGGTCCCACCCACACTGGACAAGCTGAGGGTTACGGTTGAGATTTCAGAGTGAATGTTGAGCAGTGGCTGGTAGTAGATTGGATCATCAGAAGACTCCTATGGCAAGCAGAAGGGCTTGGGCAAGTGAAAGAAGCACCTATCAGCTGAGGAAGAGAAAAAGGGTGAAAAATAGAAAGTTAAAATAAATATTTTTTACATAGCTTCAAGACCCAGGGAACTTGATGTAAACCTGTTTCTAGACATTTATCCACCCCCACAAATGTGAGTTTTTCTTCAAAGAGAGGATAGTGTACGCATGGAATGGTCTGCCACAGGAGGTGGTGGGAGCAACCACACTGGGGGTTTTAAACATACCTGGGACAGGCACAAGGAAACCTTGAGGTGGGGGGTGATGTAAAACCACTGACCAGATGGGGTCAAAGAAGGCATACAAGTATAGGGCCATTTGGAAGACTGGATGGGCCTAGCGGTCCTTTTCTACTGACATTTTCTATGTTTCTATGAATTCAGTTTCTAGTGAAAAAATTATTTTGCACCCCATCAATGAGGCATGCTGTTGGTAGACAAATGATAGGCTTGCCTGTATTTATGTGGGGGAAGAGCTCCTCCCCGACAGCCTATTTTAACAGAGCAGCTGTCTCCCGCTCTGCTTAGAGCGAGTCGCATTCACTGCCTGGCGTTGCTGGCCCGTGGTTGCTCTGTTCTTGTTCTTTCCCCCACCCTCTCGTCCTGCCTTCGTTTGTTTGTTTTGTAGCGTTCCTAGCTCTCTGCCTCCTGCTTCTTCTTCGTCCTTGTCTGTGTGCTTTTTTTTTTGGGGGGGGGGTTGTTGTTCGTTTCTGACCCTGCCTTTCTACGTCCTCCTGCTGCTTAGCCCTCCTCTCCTCCCGCTGTTGCAGCTTCTGGCTCCTTCTGGACCGCCGCCACTATTCGCAGGGTTTCTGCATTTTTATTGCTGCTACTGTGAATGCTGGGCTTGCCGTTCGGGGCCATGGCTCCTGCCGCAGCACGCTGTCTCCTGGCTGCATGTAGCTTCCTCCTCCGCCTGGTGCCCGCTTCCTGGACCTGTCCACCACAGTCCACAGCGCACCATTCCGTTCTGACGAGCTGCACCACGGCTGGCTGACTTTTCTTCACCTGCTCCATTAGGCACCTACATTTACTCTGCCAAGCCCTGAGCCTCCCTCGGACAGTGCCTTCTTCTGCTGCTTCGTACTTTGCCCGCTTCTCCGCATAACAGTTGGGATGCACCACTTATTTGCTAATCAGTTGGTTTCCCTTCCTCATGTCTGACGGGATCTTGGGGACACCTTTATTTGGAACCTTTATGGAGGCACATTTTGCACTTCGTGTTCCCTTCGCTCAGTGCATTTAACTCCCTACTGCCCAGTCCATTGTGCTTTCACTGTCCTTCAGAGTTTTGGCGGCCGCTACCTTACTACCTTAAAGCTGTGCAGATTTAAGTGCCATACGTTTAACCATTCTTGATGCTTGGGACATATACGCTTCATGGGGCTTTATTCATATCCAAAAGACTATGCAGTTCTCGCCACCACTCCGTAAGTGGCATTGTCCTACCTATCTACGCTACCCTAGGTATTTGCAGCACCGAGGACATTCACTAGTGATATGCTGACCTGCTTCTTCATCGTGCTTGACTACTTACTCCTAGCCTAGCCTGCATTCCCTGCTCCTTCCTACCATGCATGGGTTTGCTGTCCTGCTAGCCTTCGTGGAGTTTAGCTGCCACTCTATACTCCTTCCCTTGGCTACCCTTCGTGTAGTCTAGTCATTCATCCTGCCCATGCATGGGCCTAGCTATTTTTGCTTTCCACCTCCGGACTCATGCCCTGCACGCTGCTGTGTGCTTCATCATTGCCTATTGCACCATGTTTGGATTCTGCCTCTGTCCCATCGTCTCATCTTTCTACGACTTGCAATTTGGACAAGCTCCAGGATGGCTTGCTTTCAGCTGTTCTGATTGGATTCTGGATGCTGCAGTTTCCCTTACCTTCGCACTTCCCATCTGTCCAGGACCATGTGAGCTCCTTTGGATTTTACGTCTATGTCTGAGGATTTCATCACACTTCCTGTGCTGCATGGCTTCGTTTGTTCCTACCTCTCTCTTCTGCTGCCTCCGTATGGTCCAGCCGTATTGCCACCTTTCAGGGGCTTAGCTGCCACTATTTACTTACCTTACCAGCTGACCTACATGTGGTCCAGCTGTGCAACAGAGCTGCTTCTCATACAGACCTATCTTTCCAAATCTGCTTCCTAATGTTCTGCCTCCTGGATCATTCTGGATTACATCAAGATCACTCTTTACAATCCTCGATCTTCAGAATACTTCAGTCTACAAGCTCCGTTCTGCTATCATAAGTCTGCCTTACCGCTACAGTACCACTCTGCACTACACTTACTCAGGTTATGCCACCAACGACAGTCTGCAGAACCATTCTGCTCTCATCAGTCTGCCTGACCACTGCAGTACTACTCCACACTACCAGACCTGGATATGCCGACATTACAGTGCCATTTACAGTGCTTCCTCACTACTTCGTTGCTTTTGCATTGCATACGATTTGACATTTCCATTACGTTCTCTACCACTACTCTACTACCTGCCTCACCACTCGGGGCCAGAAGTTCAATATCGCATGTTCAGACTTGTGCCCCTGTGGGCCGGAAGTCCTTGGTTCCTATATATTTATTGCGCCATAATCACCTGCTTGCCCTGCCTTCGCCCTTCGGGCTGGGGGGGGTTTCCTTACTACTCATCTGCTTCTACAACCTGCCTTCGCCCATTGGGCTGGGCGGTTCCCTACTACTCTTCTGCTGCTAGGACCTGCCTTCGCCCATTGGGCTGGGAGGTTCCCTCCTTCCGATCATCTTCTGCCTCGTCAGCTCAGGCCCGGAGATTTACTTCTGCTAGACTATTCAGGTTTTGTCCCGTTATTGCTGCCTCGGATATCGCCTACCTGCAGTTCAGATGTTGTTCCTTTCGTCCAGTTGCCATCTCTGCCTCAGTCTCTTCCATGCAATCCCTGCCTTCCTTGATCTGGATATATTGGTCCTCAGCATTATTGTGTTCTCTAAGTCTGCCTTCCAGCTGCAATATTCCTGTGCTCGAAGATGATTCAGGATGCGTCTCATGGAGGCTCTATGCTGCACTTGTGCTCTTAGCTGACATTCATAGGTACAGCTGCGCTCATGTTACCTAGAGCTGCTCTCCCATCGTGTACCTCTCCAGCAGATGGCTTACTGCACATCTCATCGAGGGTCTCTCTACCACACTCAGATTCTGCCAACGGAAGTTCCTGGGTCTGGATGCGCTTTACATACTGGAATCAGCCGCCTCTCTCCTATCTCACCAGCTATCAGTTCAGCTGCGCTTCTTCAGGGGCTGTTTGCCACATCCTGTTCCTTCTCATTTGCCTATGTTGGTGCACTCCTGCTCCTACTGCCTCTCGTTTTGGATTTAGTTCGACTGCCTTATTCATTGGGCTCACCTCATTCTACTACTTGGATGCTTCATAAATCGCACCAGTGTCTCCGATTATCATATACAGCATGCCATTATTCCAGCTCAATTCTACAGCCATTGCTTCATATCAATTCCTAAAGATTATATTTCTTATCGGAACTGAATTCGTCACTCGATAGCCTGGCATCAAGCCTTCTCATTCCTCATGCTATACAAGCCCTATTAGAAACCTGGTCATCATACTACTTTATTCGTCCTGCCTCATAGACATCAAGCTTGGATGCAATTATTTCTGCTTTCTTGTATTGAGTTCGGCAGTCATCAACTTCATCTCCATCATCATTCAATTCCTTGGATTATGCCCTATCAACTGAAGTACGGAAGACAGTTCTTCAATATATCTACTGTCCATCATTTCGAATTATACATGGATTCTCAGACTTGGACTTTATTAAAAGGAAATTACTTCACTGGACATTTACAATTCAGTTTTTCTTAAGCTCCATTCATCTGGATTGAATTCTAAAAATTTGAATTCTGATTTAGCAGATTAATTTAGTTTAATTAGGATCTCTCTGCTTTAGTATACCCAGAAGGGACGGGCAGGTCGGTAGCCATGGGTCCTCAGAGGTTTCCCCTCAAGGGGGGTTTTCCTCTCCTGAGTGCTACTGGTCACACTCTCCGGAGCTGGAGGAGGTGATCGTCTATTCTTATCATTAAGGTGTTATGCACGACTTTTTCAGCATTCAGTTACTGAACAATCATTGATATTTATTCTTTTTGGGGCTCCATAATTCTAATCCAAGCCTCCTTCCTACAGGTGGGATACAGAGAAAGGTCAAACCATCAAATATTATCAAACTATTCAATTCAAGCATCCAAGTACCTAAGCACAAGTCATTCTATGCTGGCCTCTGTATCCAACAACCATCTACATCATTCCACTATGTGTTATATAAGCACTGAGCTATGAACTAATAGAAACACAGTCACTTTGTCTTTGTCTTCACTAAAGCATAAGCCTGAAATATCTTTCAAAGTAGTTCTCTGGCATTTGCTTAAAGGTTGTTTTTGTTGAACATACTTCATAGTTTATAGCTGTGTTGGTGCATTGTATAGAGTGGGTTTATGAGGTGACAGTTGGTCAGAATGCTGATAACTGGACAGTAGCTCCACATTTAGATGTCCTTTGGGGATCTAAATAAAGGAGTACATCTCTTTCAAGTATCCCTTATTACGATGGGCATCCCTTATTTTACATGAGCAAAAAGGGGGGAGGGTGATTGCTGGATGTTAGTGCCCTTGAAATGGGCCATCAGTTTAATTACAGAGGAGTCACTAGTGACAATACACGAATAGCAGAAAACAAAATGATAGAGCCTCAACTCCTGAATAAAGTACATTAAGGTAATGTTTTATTTCTTCAACGTGCCACCTAAAAATCACATTAGTGTTTGACGTTTTGTGGATAGCGCCACTTTGTCAAGGTTTCGTGGTTGCCTGTCATAAAGTTCTCTAATGTATTGTTCAGTAGGTACCCTTCCTTATTTGGTACTGAGGATCGCCTACCTGGACCCCAGTATTTCACCTTTTCATTCTCCATTTTAACTCTGGGTTATGTCCTGGATTACACTGCTTCAAGTGTGGGGAGCCAGAGCATTCCACTTGCCTCCTGCTGGATCACCAAACCTTAACAAAGTGGAGCTATTCACGAAATATTTTGCACTGATGGGATTTTTAGGTGGCATGTTGAACAAATAAAATATTCCCTTAATGTACTTCATTCAGGAGTTGAGTCTCCATTTTGGTTTCTGCTTTCTCTTACTTTACCCCTCAGAAATGCCCTTTCCCTTATCCGTCATTCATGGAAAATGAGCTTCTTGCACGGAGAACGTGCTGTAAAGTCAGATTTAAAAGTATAAATGCAAAACATTCTATGATACTAAAGCAAAATTAAACTTGCACACGTAAAGGCACTGATTCCCACGTTGTTAAGAGCTTCCATGCTTGTGTGTGATGGTACATCCCACATTCTGACGGCCAGTGTCCCTCATTTTCCCACATTTTGAGAATCCGTGTCCCACATTTCAGTGACACTAGGTTGAGAGGTATGAATAACCTAGCAGCTCTTGAATGTGGTAAAAACACAGAGTAGGAGTGGCAGTGTGACATCGGGCCATCTGTGCCCATTGGCCTGTCAGTATCCCCAGAAGCCCCCTGTCTCTGCTGTGGAACCTAGTAGTTGTAATAGGATCACTGTAAAGTTAAAGCAGCAGGGGGAGACAGCGTCTAGAGGGCTCATCAGAAAGTGTCAGTTAGTGTTGGGCATGGAAGCTGTAACTGAGGTGAGATCCCCCAATCGTGGAGAATACAGAATGAATTAAACAAAAAAAGGATAAAGTACAAAAGAAAAAAACAAACAACTCTGCATTTGGAGTGTGCTGGGAGACACTGATTTTAAATTGTGGTCAGTGACTGCGGTTGAAGACAGGGACTTAGTTTTCTTTTACATATCTTAAGTGGAGTGCAGTGACAGAGACTGGAGCTGGGCTGGGACTCTGAAGTACTAGAAACCTGGATCAGGTAGAGTGACAATCTTAAGCAGCAGGACAATCTGCTGTTATCTAACAGCGATCATTAATGTTGCGCATACCGATTGCTAGAGGCTACTTTCAGCTGGGCTGTTATGCTGGGATAACGGCCCAGCTGAAAGTACTTCTCGGCCAGTCAGGACCAATCATTATTCTTACCCATTTCATAATCATTAATTGGTGCCCATTAGTAACTGACAGGGTAGGTGTTTTGTTTTTTTTCTTGTGTTGTTTGAAGTGGCCATCTCTGTTTAAAAAAAAAAAATAATAAAATTCCCTCGCTGCTCTGGTCAGAATCTAATTAAGGAAATTAATGCTGTGTAATGCATTGCTGGTGTGTAAATACTGTGGTGTACTGGAGATGTTAGAACATAACTTTGCTTAACTTTCTGCATGGCAGAGAATCTAAAGGTGAAAAGAATCATCCAGTACTTTGAGGGTACGTATTGAGTGGGGACTATAATCAGATTCCACAGCAGCTCTGAAAAAATAGGATGAAATACCATTTTAAGAGCAATGCCCTTACTTGCCTTTCCTGGTAGCTGAGGTCCAGTAAGGAAGTGGGTTGAATAATAGTCCCTCACTAAAATGCTGAGAGGAATCAAAAGTAATCTCAGAACTGTTACTTCATTATCTTGAGTCTAGGAAATTAATCTTTTTTTTTTTTTAAGAATGAGATGTGTATTTGGGGAGCTATAAGTAGAAACATAGAAACAGACTTTGATGGCAGATAAGGACCACTTGTTCCAACCAGTCTGCCCATTTCCCTACCTATCAGATGAGCTGCAGATCCTAGTTAACTAACAGCCTACTTCCTCCTACCACCACAAGAATTGCCTTATGTTTATCCCATGCATTCTTGAATCCCCCCACTGTTTTTGACCCCGCAACCTCCTCAGGAAGGCCATTCCATGCATCCACCACCCTCTCCGTGAAAAAATACTTCCTTACATTGCCCCTGAGCCATTCCCCCCCCCATCTTTAAATTGTGCCCCTTGTTCTTGCACCTCTTTTCTGAATGATGCTACCCTCTTGGACTTCGTTGATTCCCTTGAGGTACTTGAAAGTTTCTATCATGTCCCCCCCCCTTTCCTCAAGGGTATACATATTAAGCTCCTTTAGACTCTCTTCGTATGGCTTCTGGTGCAGACCCTGCACCATTTTAGTTGCCCTCTTCTGGACTGCCTCTATCCTGGCTATGTCCTTGTGGAGATGGGGTTTCCAGAACTGCATGCAGTATTCCAGATGGGGTCTCACCAACTGTATAGAAACAGACTTTAACGGCAAATATCTTTGAAACCACTGCAGTCTTGGAACTATGGAAATTTAACTTTTCCACTGCCTGAAAAAGAGATCTTTTGTTACTAATTAAAATGCCCTACCATTTTTAATATGCATGTCCCAGGCCTGTTAAGAAATCTCTGATTAAAGTAACACTTCTACGAAACCACATGGCCTTTTCAATAATGAAGGGTAAATTAAAATGAATAAATTCCCTAAAGAATATGACGCATTACTGTGAGCTTGGCCAGCTACATTAAAGAGCCACTGGGGAGTATGAAAAGGGCTGTCTTTCGATGCTCCGGTCACACTTTTTTTATGTTTGTAGAGCAGTAGCTGCTGACAAGTCTAATTTAATAACATTTATTATTGAGGCAAGGACGATTAAGGATTCTACAGAGAATTACTGAAATGTGTGGGACTCTGTCAGATGGGTAAAATGTGCAGCTGGGTTACTAGTCTCCCCGTCATCTTTTAGTTCAGTCCACTTTTTTGTGGTCTTGGTTCATTTTGGTTTGAGTCCACCTGCTGTGGTCTTTGTTCTGGTTATAGTACAGTTGTTTTTTTTAAGTCAATTTATTATTCACCTTTTGATCATTTTAGTTCAGTGTAGCTGTAGGCAACCTTTTTTTTCTTGCTTTAGTTCAAGTTATAGTCCATCTTTTGATGGTCTTAGTTCAATTTATTTCCACCTTTCTGTGGTCTTGCTTAGTTTAATGTTGTTATGTAGGCTGTCATTCTTGGTTGCTTAGTTTCGCTGAGTTAAAAGAGCCAACTTCATGCTCTCTCCTTGTTCAAGTTATTGACTCTTGCTTGCAAACCTAGCACTAGACATTTATCTATGTAAACACAGAATAAATGCACTACCGTTCCATTTATGCTGCATGGCAGATTCAGAATCATTTTGAGTATCTCTGGTCTACAGCCTTCAAGTTGGCTCCAAATTTTAAACGTGCTTCCATCAGGCTACTGTACAGGCTGGGACATAAGTCTGTACATGAAATTATACTATATATTTTCAGTAAACTTAAACTCAGTGGGGACCCCCACCTTGTAACCAAAATGCTGCATCTCGGGTTTCTTTAAGAGAATAAAAGTTTAATCAGTTAAACATGTTGAACAACATACAGTATAATCAGCATATTATAGGAGCCTAACTATAGCCATGCAAATTCTATAAAGATGTTTCATTCAGAATATATTTACATTTTTTTTTTTTTTTTATCTCTTAGGTCTTACACAGTGATGGTGATAACAGAGAATATAACATTCTGTTTCATCTCAGTTACTGGCTTAGCAACTGTAACCCAAAGGGGTGGCCAAATATTGTGTATTTCTCAGAAAGAGCAGGAGGGTCAACTGAAAATAAGGAAGGGTGTTAAAAAAAAAACAAAAAACTGCATTACACTCACCGCCTGAATTACCACAGTCTGTTCTACCGTAAAAGGTTGCAATTTTGGGCACTTCCAAAATATTTGCATATGAGTGGCATGTGATTCTCTGCACAGTCAGAGGGCAAACTGGGCAAGCATTAATGATGCAATACTTGAAGCAACATCCCATTGAGTTAGAGAGAAAAGCAAGAGAAAAAGGAGGAAACCACTTTGGTTCTCAAAAACAGTAGCAGGAAAGGTCAGAGCTAAAAGTTTGGTCTTCAGGAAATATAAGGGAACGCAGTGGGACGAAGATAGGGAGGCATACCAAACTTCCCTAAGGGAAGCGGGGAAGGCAGTAAGGCAGGCAAAGGCCCAAACCGAGGAAACACTAGCATGAACAGTAAAAGAAGGGGACAAGACTTTCTATAGATACATTAGTGAAAGGAGAAAATCCTGAGGGGGTATTGCCAAGATCAAAGGGGATAAGGGGAAGTGATTGGAGGAGGATCAAGGAAAAGCATCTATCCGAAATAGATACTTCTGCTCAGTATTTACTGAAGAGAAGGTAGGGCAGGGCCCACAGCTATGCACCATGGACACGGGGGAGGGAGGTGTGCACTAGTACCTTCGCAAAAGAAAGGGTCCTACAAGAGCTCGCTAAGCTCAGGGTGGACAGGGCAATGGAACCTGATGGCATACATCCCAGGGTACTAAAGGAGCAAAGGGTGGAACTAGCAGAGCCATTATCAGAACTGTTTAGTGAGTCTCTGAGCACAGGCGAGGTCCCAGAAGACTGGAGAAGGGCTCGTGTGATCCCGCTCCACAAGAATGGTAGCAGGGAGGAGACAGGGAACTACAGACCAGTCACTCTTACCTCAGTAGTGGGCAAGATTATGGAGGCACTCCTTAAAAAAAGGATAGTGCAACACCTGGAATCTATAGGAGCACAGGATCCAAGACCGCATGGGTTTACAACAGAAAGGTCCTGTCAAACTAATCTCATAGATTTCCTTGACTGGGCAACCAGAGTGGTAGAACAAGGGGGAGCAGTTGATGTCACCTACCTTGACTTCAGCAAAGCTTTTGATACTGTTCCACACTGAAGATTGGTTAATAAGTTGGGTAGGCTTGGGGTGAGTCGGAGATTAGTTAGCTGGGTAGCAAACTGGTTGCAGGTAGAAAATGGAGAGTGGTGGTAAATGGTATACAGTCAGAAGAGATGCAAGTCACAAGTGGAGTACCTCAGGGATCAGTCCTCTTCAGTATCTTCATCAGTGACCTTGCAGATGGATTGGAGGGTAAGGTTTGTCTGTTTGCAGATGACATCAAGATCTGCAGTGGAGTAGATGGTCCAGATGGGGTGGGCAGAATGAGAGGAGATCTGGATAAACTGTCAAAATGGTAGGAAGAGTGGCAACTGGGGTTTAACGCAAAGAAGTGCAAGATCATGCACATAGGGAAGAGAAACCCTGAAGCCACCTATAGGTTGGGAGGGGAGATGCTGGCAATCACAAGGGAAGAAAGAGACTTGGACATCATCCCCATCATCAGAGATGACCTGAAATCATCCAAGCAGACCACCAAAGCAGTAGGTAAGGTTAGAGGGATGTTGGGGTGTATTAGTAGGGGTATCGCAAGTCGTAAGAGGGAGGTGATAATCCCTCTTTACAAGACACTGGTTAGGCCCCATCTGGAGTATTGCGTGCAGTGCTGGAAGCCGCACCTGCACAAGGACATTAACAGAATGGAGGCAGTCCAGAGAAGGGCAACCAGAATCGTGCAGGGACTGCATTGGAAAACATGTGAGGACAGATTAATGGAGCTCAATCTGTATACCCTAGAGCAGAGGAGGGAGAGAGATGATATGAACAGAACATTCCAACATCTTAAGGGTATTAACAAGGTGAAAGAGTCTAACATGTTTCAACATAAGAAAAATAGCAGGACAAGAGGACACAGCATGAGATTAGCGGGAGGCCGATTAATGGGCAATGTGAGGAAGTTCTTTTTCACAGAAAGGGTGGTGGATGCATGGAACGGCCTACCTCAGGAAGTTCTGGATATGAATACAGTGCAGGGCTTCAAACAGGCATGGGATAGGCATAAGGGAGCAATACAGATAGGTATGAATAGATAGGCCATTGACAGAGTAAAGGCCGATGGCATATTCATAAGGTAGAAAAAATTGGCAGACTGGACGCAGGCTCGTAGACCACAGTAGCATGGTCTAGCCTGCGCCACACCTGGGAGGCTAAGTTAACAGGGCTTGCGCTGGACGTATGGCGCAAGCTGCCATAATGCAGGGAAACTGTTGCAACTGCACCCTCGATTTTAAAATCGGGTGCAGTTATGGCAAAGGGGGTTGGTGTACCGCCAATTCCCAAGTCCCTTGGTGCAGGGCTGCATGCAAGCCTTGCGCCACCGTTTGAAAATCTGGCCCATTATGTTACTGCTCCAAGAACTTTGCTTCCAGTTTCAGATGGATGAAGGATGCACAGAAAAAGCTACTGAACTGTCAATCTGTTTTCCTGATTACTTTTCATCATTGCCCGTAACCTGGCAAAGGAACTCTAGTCAAGGACGAGCAAGAACTTCATGCATCCTGGAGCTTCTACTCTTTCTTCTCCTCCCCCCCTGGTTGCTTGTTTTGGGTCCATGGTTACTTAGAAAGCTTCAGCCTTGACCCAAGTGTATTTCCTGATCCATGAGCAGGGTAATACCATTTTCACATTAGAGCTACAGTAATCACTAGAGCGAGTGCTCATTTGGGTTAAACTCACAACCATTTTTCTTAACACTAGAGTGGAATTAGGATGCGACTTCACTTACTGCAACAGCCAAATTAAGACCATTTTACACTGCCACTAAACATAGTAGGAAATTTGTATTCAGACAAGACATGCTACTTGACTCTCTTTACATGAGAGAAAATCAGGGAAACCGCATCATGTCACTCATCGACTAACTAAATCTACTGCTGCTGGAGATGGGTTTGCTACTGAAATTGTTCATTACAGAGTAAATAATCAAAACTACTACCAGATTTATTAACTTATTTTGTTAAGCGAGTGGGCTCACTGGGTCAGGATCCCATTTACATGAGTGGCCTGCACATTGAGTTACAAGACAATATACAAAAAAAGAGCAGACAGAATAAACAGCTGGTTGTACCTGTTTACACACCATGAAGGACACGGACAAGGATTTTCTGAATTTTGACATGATGCTTGATCATTCTGCTGTTACCTGGCAGGCTGTTCCAGATTTTTGATGTGTTGGAGACAAGTTTTTTTTTCACATTGAACTGTTTACCTGTGGTATAGGCAGTTGGTTGGTGTCGGTGGATCGGAGAGTGTTGGTTCTTTGGGGGACATCAACTGAGAAGCAAGATGGACAGGGCTTTTGTCTGGAGCATAACTGGCAGTGATGGGTGTATGGTTCAGCTGTCAGAGCAAACCTGGCAATGCGAGTTTTAAAAGAACAGTTTTCTTCCTAATTCCAGAGCAGGGGCAAGGTCACAGACATGGGCCTGTAGACTAGAAGATGACTTAGCTGATCCTGCTTCCTAGTGACTCTGGTCTTGGGTGTGAGATAATTGTTGGTTCTGTGCTGCATGAAAAGCCTTTAATGTACTTTTGTTTTTGTGTTAAGATGTTCTGCAAAGGTTAAAGTGGAGTCACAGTGCACCTCTAGATATTTAAAGCTGTTTCCACAGATTAATTTGGGTGCCGTCAGATGAAAATTTGTGTGTGTGTGTGAGACAGTTACTACTTTTTCATTGAAACTGGTGTACATTAGTTTACAGCCTTGCCAAGTACAGTATTTATTGTACAGTGAATTCAGAATATTTAAGCGTGAAAGCAGACATTATTTTTACTGCACAGCGAATATTGGTATAAGTCTATCAGTTCCCTGTGAAAACACAAGAAGTGACTACACATTTAGTCTCGAAACAAATAGATTGCAGTATCGGAACCTAATGGGTATTTTGTGTTAAAACAGTATTGTACTGCAGTGGAGCAGCAGGATGTATAATGTGGATGTGAACAGGTACTTAAAGGGGAAAAGTCAGGACAAAGCTCCCCACACTCAAGTGTGGACTGATCCGAATGTGCACTTTGTGGGCAAAAACATTTTGATTTACTTACCTTTGATTTACTTACTGTTTACTGTAGTATAGTAGATTGTACAGACCAATTTTCCTTAGTTATAGGTTGACATTGTCTTTTACTGCAAATCCCAGGATCTAATGCAGCTGACATCAGAGCAGCTGCAGTGGGAGATTGTCGCCTGTAGTGCATGTCAAAGCTTTAATAATCTCCGATCAGATGTTTTCCAGGACTGCTTTTCTCCAGGGGGGTATGTACAGTCCTCCATAATTGTACATAGCCCATCGAAGGCAGCAGGACCAGCAAACAAAAGAACAGAGCTTATGTAAACTCTAACATGTACGGCAGGCTATTGCAGTGCTCCCAGATCTACAGGGATTCCTGTATTTTAAGGGATTTTTACTACAAAAATGGGATACGGGAAGGAAATCTTTTATTTTTAAAATATCAGGGGAAATGGACAAACACTACGGGAAAATGCCCACTATGAATCTAATGGCTGCCAAGATACAGACAGAGCCCTCTAATTGGTGCTCAGTTTGCTGACTTTGCTACACTAAGCAATTCTGTTGGTCCATTTGCAGCCTGTGTTTCTCTGGGGTAGTAAGGTAATATGCTGGCAGTGCATCTTTCTGAAGTTGAATTCAGAATCTTCTGTTCAAGAACCAGTGAGCTGCTGCACGATCCAAACACCTGCCATGTGGCCCCATTCAAAACAGCAACACCGCTGAGTCAGCTGAGCTGCATCTCAAATGCCACTGTTCTGGACTGGCAGAGAGCCTAAGCCACTGAATGTAAACTAGCCTTCTTGTGGGCAGTCTCAGGTTAGTCTATTTTAAACTCATTTGAAGTGCAAAATGAGTCAGACAAAAGACTGACTACTTGATGATGATATGCTTTGGGGGAGGGATGTGTGCAAGAAAGAGTGCTTAAGTGTTGCTTGAGAGAAGCAGCGCCCCAAGCCACCAAGGCAAACAAACCTTCTGTTTTGCAAATTTGTCTATTTTAAACTCATGAAGTGCAAAAAGCGAGCCAGACAAGAGACTCTATGATGGTGGGCTTTGAAGGCTGACGGGACACAAAGAGTGCTAAAGTGCTACTTGGCTTGTTTGGTGCACAGAGCAGAGTTGTGTTTTTAAAAGATCACTAAGGCAGCACTTCTTCTGACCAGCCTAGAGGTTGAGGTTATTTGAAAAAATTAGTGTTCTATTTAATTGTGAGCCTGGGAAAGGTATGGGGGTGTCTTCATCAAGATAAGCAGGAGTTATGAATTATCGTGTGAGATCAGAAGGGACCCATAGAACCTGGTCTGGCCTAAGATTAGTAAAATGAATGAAAAAAAAAAAAAAAAAAAGGAATATTTGTTTTTACCTCAGAGTTCAGTGCACAACACTGTGTCTGTGTGTGTGTGTGTGTGTGTGTGTGGTGCTTAAGCATGCCAATGAAAAAAATACACTGAAACAATGTTTATTAATAGAGCACTACAGGTACACAGAGCTGTAGGCCCAATGCACAATTGGTGTGCGGTGGCTATGCACGCATATCTGGGGCGAGTAGCTACTCCACATCCCCTGTGCCCACCGCATGGCATGCATGAAGGGGGCACATGCAGACCCACTGCACCCGATCCCCCATGTCTGCAGACAGCTCTGCGATGGGGACATTCCAGGGGGGGTGCCAGCACTACGTGTATTCACTAACTCGCGTAGTGCTGGCCGCATGAGTGCAGAGGGTGGTGCAGGGTACACCAGGAGACCCTGCCATAACCCACAGCATGCTCCCATGAACACAGGTATTCAGTCACTGGGGGACCAGGACAGTGCACAGTGTGCTGCTCCCGACTGCTGGGCAGCAGGAGCAGCCGAATGGGTGAGCGCCCAGAAAGTTTATGTGAGGCAGCACTGGGACTGGAGGATGCTGCGCTGGTCCGAGTGCATGCTATTGGCATACACAGCCCCAGACCCATGCCACCCTATGTGTGAGATCCACTATGGGTCCCGGGGGGGCATCCCATTGGATGTCTGCCTGGGACAACTCCTTCCCCGGCCACCCTGCAGAGTCCTGTGCATTGGGGAAGGAGTCGTGGATAGGTGGTCGGCATTGGTGAATGCCAGTATGGGTGTACCTGTCCACGGGGTGCAGGGGCAAGGGTGGGGTATGCGCATTTTGTGCATCCCTATGCCCCTTTCATGCATTGTGAGCAGAACACAAAATGCATCAGTCTGTGATTAAGGGGTAAATTTGAAGTTAAGGCATTTCATACTATAAATAGAATGCTGTATAAGGGACTGTATTATTACAAGGTTATAACACCTTCAGGAGGTTCTGGAGACATGTGAACCTTGAGAACTGAGCTTTATACTTTCCAGCATGTCCTCAGAACCTCAAGATGGTATTATATTGTTACATATAAAGTTGTTATAGTTGTAGAGTTGTTATATGATACGTTGTAGGTGATTTTTTATATTTAAAATAAATAAGAACACATAAAACAGCCTGAACATTTGTCCTAGTGATTTTATTGACTGGCATAATGACACCAATTGCGTACCTACATTGATTTGTGCATACAGGAAAATCTACAGGAATTTCATCTCAGTTTTACAGGGAAAATACAGGGTGTACTACAGGATAATACTTTGCCTGATCTGGGAGCACTGCTATTGAATCATGTCACTGCTGCCTATTGCTCTGATGTCGTCGCAGGGGATTCTGGGATTTGTAGTAAGAGAATGTGCCAGCCTACAACTAAGCAAAATGAGTCGGATACAATCCCTTATACTACAGTAAGTGGTAAGTAAACGCCAGTGTTTTTGCACACAAAGTGCACATTGGGACCAGCGCCACTTTTCAGTGTGGGGCCCTTGGTGGTGACTGTTCCTCTTTAACTCATATTGTTGGGGGTTGGGGAAGGTAACTAGTAGTCAGAAAAACTTATCACATTTTTTTAAATATACATTTAAAGGATGTATAATCGGGGAAACAGCTGGCAGTCGTAAAATGCTCTACTGCTTTTTTGAGTATCACAGATGCCTAGCTTGAGTGTAGCTGAGATAGCCGTAAGTAACGAACCTGTAAACTACTTAAGGGAAGGGACACATGGCTCCCTTCAGCTAACCAGGTGCAAGTCTTCTGACATCTACCTATCAAATCTGCCTGTCTGAAGAGTTTGCTAACTGCTACTTCTGAGTTGCTGTTTACTTCCGCATTCTTTAAGCACCAGAATGATTGCTGTAATGTTTGCACTGGGTGTGCAGGCTAATAAAGTCTTTTGACTGGCTGATTTAGTGGATATACTGTAACTCTGTGTGACCTTTGAAGCTGCCTCAGCCTAGACGCATGTCACAGCTTGAAAAAACTCAAGTATTCCGATTGCTTGAGGTCCACAGCGTTCGCTGATAAAGTACTGACTTTGCAACCGTTAGTCATTATTTGCTATTAGTCATAATTATTCACCAGCGCTCCAGTCACTGAACATGGGATTATCATGCGCTGATAAGCTGCTTATCCACATGTGCCTGTTTCCTCATAGCTATTGTCTGTGATATTTTTAGGTGCAGCACAGTGAACACATACTGCTTCAGGCTGAAATGCTTCTTTCTTTTCACTGCTGTTCTGAGGCCACCATTTAGTGGTTTAGGTTAATAAATACTACTTCAGTCTGAACTTCTATTAACCCCATAGTAAAGGTCCCAGGATCCCTGAATATGCTGGAAACTTGTGACCTGATGACTTTAGCAAGACTCCCAAGATGCACTGTGCTTTTCAACCCAGTTTTTTGCTTTTCTGTACATCACTTCTGTGCAACAAACAAACTGTCCTATAACGGGACTTCCCACAGTTTCATGTGTGACCCTTGAATGGAATATTTAGAGGAAGGGTAGAAACACCGTGAAATTATACACAGCATACCTAGTCATCCCAGTTTAAGAATGGGGGTGGGGGCGGCACACATGATCTCAAATCCCTTCTGACCTTAAATTAATATGGACTAGGATATGTTCTATAATGGGGTCCCATACTTCCTGTTTAAATGATCTAATAGAAGCTGCAATGAGGAGCAAACCAGCTCTCTAGCACCTGTTGCTGCAGTACATCTGATGCAGAGTTTTAAGCCCTGTTTACATGGTGGCATGTGCATTGCAGCTACCTGGGCGTTCGGGCTGCTGCAGTGCAAATTCCACTATGTGGACACTTACTGGATCGCGGTAAGTCAGTCATTACTCCACTCCCCGCAGTCCCAGAATGTCTGGGAACGCATTCTGGAACGAGTGGTTTAAGCGGCTGTGTGGACAGGCTGCACCGCTCGCTCCCACATGCCAGACCCTCCGGGCATTTTTTGGCTGTTTATAGCTGACCACTGCTTGACTCCCGGCCCCTCTCCAGCGCGTCTTGCATCGGTACTTAGAGGGACTGTGTAGACGCAAAAGCAGAGCGTTGTCTTGCATTGGGGCAGCGCTTCAGCACTCTACAGATGGAGCGAAGTCGGCTGTGTAAACACAGCTTTAGTTATGTTCAGATTAGGTTTTTAAATGTACTGTTTTGCATGCAGTGTAAACATGTATTTCTGCTGAACCAGGGAAGGGGTTCCTCTTTTTATTTTTCTATGAACTTAACATACTTGCTGTGCCGTGATGTAACAATGCATTTCCCAGAACTTTGTATACCATGTTTGTTTTCTTAACTCTTGCTTACTGTACTTACATGGGTATTTCATATATTTGTGAGTCAGGCAGTTGGTGCGAAATATGCATTCTTGATCTGTTATTTATGTATTTAAAATTTGGTGACTGGGTAGGCCCACTGAGCCCCGAAAGTCTCTTTTTCAGGGGCGACCCAGGATAACAATATAAAGTGGTATGCATATTGTTTCTGAGTAAACACAGTGCCAGAGCAGAAGGGCCTGCTTTTTGGTAGAACACATGTAGTACAGACTATGGCCTCAAGATCCTAAGCTATACTACTGACACTATTCGTAGTACTCCACTAATTTGGGGAGAGGGGGAGGGCAATAAAAAATGTTTTAACTGTTTACTGGAAATGTAATGGTTATGTGGCATACAGAACTAGTTTTTCCAAACCAGCACCCCATGGATATAGAAAAGCCAGTTTAACTGCCATCAGATGGGCACGTTAGTGAAAACTTGGTTCAGATATTGTTATGACATCCAACCGTAAACACTTAACTCGAGCAGGGCCTACAGGAAGACTGTCCGCCAAATGCATACTACGTTGGAGGCTACCTAGGAGTATTGTATTGATTGTTAAAGTATGGAGCTGTAAACTTTCTAATTTGTAGGAACACAGCAGGGGGTCTGATTACAAGTAAATGCCGGTACAGTTTTTGTTTGCAGATATAATGCATAACTTTTTTTCTTTTTTTTTATGAGAACTAGTTCATGTGCATGATTGATAAAACGATCCCCCAAAAAAAAATACAAACCTCCTCAAGATTGTTCACCTAAACATTCAGAGCCTCCTGGGTAAAAAAAAAAAAACACAGCTCGAAGCCTGACTCCTTGCTAATAAGTTTGCTGTTATTACCCTCACTCCGACCTGGCTAACCCACAAGGTCTACTCCAATGAAATCTGCCTGAAAGGGTACTCTGTCTTCCGAAGGGATAGCAAGGAAAAAGAGGCGGATTCCTCCTGTGGATTGCAGACCATCTCTCTGCCTCAGTCCTCAGAACCCTGGTAGTGACACCCAGCCTGGAATCTCTGTTAACCTCCTTATTGGTAGCAACAAAATTATTACTATCCGTGTAACATACCTTCCCCCAGGCACCCCCCTCTACTGAGCTAGATACCTTCCTTAACATTAAAAACACCTTCCCATGTGGAAGGGAATGGATAATCCTTGGGGACTTCAGCCTTAACTGACTGATGCCACAGGCCAACACAGCCAAAGAAACCACTGTCAACCTAGGCCTTCAGCAGTTAATCTCCACCCCACCTGCACAAATTATGGGACTGTGTATGAATCAATACTGGACTGGATACTTGTCTCAAACCCCTCGCATGCAACAGACTCGGGATTCTCCCTGATTCCCTTAGTGACCGCTGTGCAGTCTTTTGCAGTTGGTCCGCTAAAACCCCCCAAAATTAACACACGTACATTCACTCCAGGCAGATAAAAAAACTCAACACAGACTAATTCTCTAAAGCCTTACTAGCCACTGACTGGTCATTCACTGAATCCATAACTGACATTGGCATCACCCTTGACTCCTTCAGTAGTTTTTTCCTAGCTATCTCAGACACACCCTCATCTCATCCCTCTAAAAAAAAAAAAAATCATGGTTAAAGGGCACAGCCATGAATGGGTCTCCTCCGACTTCGTTAAACTAATCGGGAAGAGAGACAGGGCCTGAACAAAATATAAGAAACATAAACTCCCTAGCCTTTTACAACAGTATAAAACACTCCGAAGTAGCTGTAAATCTAGCAGTCCGCAATGCAGAAAATCTTCCTCGGAGAAAAACAGCTTAGCAACAAGGGGAACCGCAAACACACCTGGAGGCTTCTTAATGACCTAACAGGAAGAGGTATCCACAGTGAACAAATCAACCTCTGTATTATGGGACAACCCATCATTAACCCCCTTGCAATTGTCAAATTCCTAGAGAAATGCAAGCTGCAAACAGATGTACAGCATGGATTCAGAGCTGGCCACAACACCGAGACAGCACTGATCAAATTCACCCACTACATAGATAAAACCAATGATGATGGGCACTACTCTGGCTCAATGTTTGTGGACCTCACAAAAGCCTTTGATCTTGTTGATCTAAAGGTTCTTCTCTCCACCCTCAACAGTCTCAGTTTCTTTTCTGGTGTTGTAAACTGGTTCTCCAGCTACCTAAGCCATAGATCCCACAGAACCGTGATATAAGGTGTTCTGTCCGCCGTTTCCCCCAGCAGCACTTTGATCATTTGGCAAGGCACTTTGTAAATAGATCTGATATGATATAAATATGGATTTTCCCAGGGTTTCATCCTGGGACCCCTCCTCTTCTCTCTCGTGATCAGCTCCCTCCTCGAAATTTGCAGGCACACTGAAATCATCCTTTATGCTGACAGTGCTGCGCTCTTCTGCAGTGACAAGGACCCCTCCACCCTTCGTGACAAACTTCAGCAGGACTTCCATAGGCTATACTCCTGGTTCTCTTCATGAGGGCTTGTACTTAACCCTAAAAAAAAAAACAAGTCCATAGTGTTCTCTTGTTCTGGAAAATCAGCAGCTGTCGACGTCTCCGTCCTGGACAATGCTGGCAACACCATTGAACAGGTCTCATGGTTTAAATACCTTGACTTGGTCCTTGACTGTCACCTAACTTATGAACTTCGTGTCAATCTGCTAATTAAGAAAGCACACAAAGGCTTGTCATATTGCGTTAAACCTTTCCTAATCCCTGAATCCAAGGCACTTCTGGCCACCAGCTCCCTGCTCCCCTTATTCGACTACGGTGCTCTGCTCTGCTTCCCCTCCTTTTCCCTAAGGAATTTCAGTCTGCTGCGTAACACCTACCATAATGTGATTCGGTTTGCTATAGGCCTCCCTAGACTGACCCACCACTGTGAACTGTACAAACATGCCAACTGGCCCCCTCTTGAAGATGGGCTTGACACGAAGCCCCCGACCTCACCACACTCTTGGACTTCTTCCTAGCAGCATTACCTCCCTCTTCCCCTTGTCCGCCCCCACTTGGTCCACAGGACGATCCTCTCCCTCCTGTTCTGCCGTACTACCCAAGGCCAAAACACCTTCTCCTACAAGGGCATTGAACTCCTTCAGCAACCTACCACCAGCACTTGTCCTATGTCTCTTAACAGCCTCTTTCAAATACAGCCTTAAGGGACACCTCTCCAGCACGCAGTCATGCAAATGCCCTAGGCCTTGACTAGTCTTGGTATGTCTGTTTCTTTATACCTGTACGCTACCTGTGATATTGACTATAAACGCCTTACCGTTATGTATTGTAGTGTTCACATCGAAGGCATTTACTTTGTACCCTTTAAATCATTTATTCCTGTGTAACTACACTTATCTGTAACCTACTATTGTTAGTCTTAACTGGTCACTTGTGAAAACAGGCAATTTTGCTCATGTGCCTTTTGAGTATGAAAAATAAACTGAACTGAAACTCAGTGGGACCTAACCAAGGAAGGGTGTTTATAAAAAAAAAAAAAAAAAAAAAGGGGTGATCTGTATCAGAAAAGGGAGAGTGAGAGGTTGGTCTGTTGATCTACAGACTGGCTGTGAGAGTTAGTTGTAATGCTGCTTGTAGAGGCTGGCTGTGGGATCGAAGGGGAGGGCAACGACATTGTCAAAAACTCCAAAAGGCAGAGGATATTTGTAGTAATGTCCTGAAAGACTGCACCATGTGTTACTTTCCACCTAAGATAGTACCTAGCATATGGAAAGCAAAGTTTTGCGTTTCTGTAGAATCATCAGTTTCTTTTGCATGTTTTCTCCTGTAAGCACTTCTGTTTTAATTCTTCCCAATGCTGAATAAAGTGTGATAAAGTAGCCTGTTATTTATCATAATGTACTGGCTGGGGGCATATTTTAAAGAGGGTACTATGAACCCCTGAGGTAGTCGTCTTTCGAATAGGACACAGTAATATAATAAGTAATTTCGCAAACGGTATCCTTCTTGATAAAAGGAAGCTATTTGGATAAAGTACAATGAAACAAACCCACGCTCCACTTAAAGTGAAAACAGCCTATCTTGCCTTGCTTCAAGGGAACTGGTGACTGGGCTCAGTTCTCTGGGACATGCCCCCTTCACAGAGAGCCAAGTGTGGTTGCAAGACACTGTTCGGGGTAAACCAGGGTGGAGGTGTGCAGCAGACAGGGGCAAGAGGGCGCTGTCTGGGGCGTGGTCAGGTGGGTTGTCAAGTCGCTAATGAACTAAGTGATGTTTTACTTTTAGATCAATTAATGTGAATTTATAGTGCCCGTACCTACTTTATGTATTTCAAAAGTTTTCTGAGAAAGGCATGGCTTTTGTTTTGTTGTATTATTTGTGGTCTTCTGCTAAAGCTGGGGGTGACCTTAAAACGCGATAAATCTTAATGTAAAAAAAAGATATATAGTTTTGAAATTGACTAAAATACTGATTCCATAATGCAGATTGTATTGTCTCCTCCCCTTTGTTCTTCACGAAATATCAGTTTGCTGGGAAATCCAGATTAATTGCAGTGTTCCGTTTTTGAGTAGTACAACCGGACCATTCCAAGGTACCCTTTAAGTTGAGGAACTGGTGTCCACCTGCCAATCAACAGACTTGTTTCTTTTGGAGAGGCAGTGTTGAAACCCATTACTGCAACTTACTCCCAGCGCTCTTGCAAGTCACTGAACTTCTAGAACTCCTCCTCCTCTATTTCTTTGTGCTCAGTTACGTTTTCTTAACTTTACTCTGTCTCGGGTAACCCCCATGTGGGTGCCTAATGGTTGGCATAATAGAGAGGCAGTGTGGTCTAGTAATTAAAGCACAGGCTTGGGATTCAGGAGACCCAGGTTCAAATCTCACAAGAGCTACTTACTCACTGTGTGACCCTGAGCAAATCACATAAGTGATCAGTGTTTGTGTCAACCCAGCTACAGAAGTGTATAAAAGCAGGGTGATCCCACTGAAAATGAGTTATTGCATCTCTGCTGGGCTATCCTGGGGTAAAATATATTCTGTTGTGTATTCTCAGGTATCCCATGTCACTCCCTGAACACACCTGGAAACAGGGTCTTATCAGCAGATTCGTTCCTTCCTGTCAAAGTATTTTTCATCAGTAACTTGTTAAAACAAACAGCTGCTTATGGACGTTATGGCTTATAAAGGCACTTAAAAAAAAAAAAGTTCCATTACTGCCTTACTTTCCTAATTTACAGTAACCATCATAACTGTTTACACCATCTTTACATATACTGACTAAAAACTGAAGTTTTAATAGCGTGGTACCTTGAAACATTGGTCCCAAGAGCCTTGCATGGGTACTATATGAAGGGGATAGAGACGTCTTTTATGAAATGGACCCCTGCTTGCAGCTAACACTAGGCCCATACAGGGGGCCCTTCAGTTTAGCAATTTATAGTTGATTTTGAAATAATAAAAGTAGAAGAACCTGCAGTACATGTATCCGGTATTGTTTCAACTGAGTACATCCCATTGAAGCAATGGGCCCAGACAGGTAGGCTTCAGGCAGATTCATCTTGCCACTTCTTAAAAGGGCTTTAAAAAGCTGCAGTACTTCCATTTTACAGTCTTTATTCACCACTTCTGGGAACACAGTTGAAAGTATAAAACCATTATTAGAAGTTAGATTTTGCCTGCAGAGCTCCACGGTGTAATACTGCGAAGTGCACCGCTGCATTTACTGACCCCAGTTGCTCTGATATGTTTAAATGGAGTGGTGCGCAGGGGAGCAGCCGGGGGGAGGTGTTGAGTGGAACACTGGGTTTCCCAGTAGATGAGCCAATCTGGCCACCTAGTGGATCCCCACTCTGCTTCTGTAGGGAATCTTAGGATATAGCAATATATGGAGGGGACTGTCATATCCCATACTGAAAGGTAAATATTTTAGTAAAAGAATGAAAGTTGTTCCTGGGCTTAATGATGATGCCCCCAGACTGCATGACAAACAGGAGGACTAGGCATGGGCCACCATTTCATGGTGGGGGGGGCTATACCAGTCCTAGCATTGGTGGCGGCAGCGGGTGTGGAAACCATTTGGAATTGTGTGTTACCTACTCTCCCTGATATCCAAAATTCCACCACCTGTGGTGTTCTGTGGAATGGATTGGGTGGGTGAAGTGCACTGGTTCCCCAAGGGGAGTATGTGAATGCCTCAGTGGGGCTTCCTGGACCCCTGGTACCCCTTTATGTGACAAATAACCATTTGTTTACCTATGTGCTACACATTAGAGGCACATAGGCAACTGGAATCTTCTCCTAGGGATGCACAGAATGAGAACTGTTTCTGTACATTTCTGCTTGTCAGAAGTGAAATTTTTCATTGCCACAAATAATTTGAATTCATCTAAAGCAGCAAATTTCATTATGCCTTGTCTAGAATAAATGACACTCACAAGAATGACTACAGAAAGGAAGCAAGCACGCTGGCATATTTTGCCTTGTCAGGCACTCTGCTGTACTTGTCCTCAGCTGTCTCTGTTTATTTCATACCAGTAACAAGCTTCTCCAAATGGTAAGAATCCTACAACTTCCAGCTGAGACGGACTGTCTGCAGCAAGCAGCTGTTACTCAATGAAGGCGCAGAGTAGTTTACAGAAAACTGGAAAGATACACGTACTAGAGTGCAGTGCTACGACACACAAAATGCAGCGTAATGGTGTACTTTGTGTATGTTATAAAGGAAACTGACACAGTGCCAGAGATAGCTGAAATTGTGCCACTTGATTCCAAGCCAGCTGCTTGATGCGTGCTCCTTGCACTTACTCCTGGGTTCATTGCTGCCATACCTGGAGGCTACAAATCACCAGTTAAGACATGTTATTGTATTTGGAAGGCCTTTGTTGAAAATAAGTCATCCCCAGCTCCTCAGAGCTTAGCATGCATCTTCGATCATTATTCTGGGAGATGGATTGTATTTATGGCAGAAGAATTCCTTTGTGTAATGAGGCACTAATTTAACTTATATTCGGCACCTAAGATTTGGCACTCTAGAAAATTCCTGAAAAATGTTTTTCGGTTTCTGCTGACACTGGTGCTTAACATAGATTTTAACTCTGTGTATAAGGTAGGGGTGGGGGGACTGGATTTGGCGAGAACCAAGGTGTGTGCTTTTTCAGTTGCCGGAGTTTATTTGTTTTGTTTACCAGGTAAGTGCGCCAGGAAAACAGATGCCTATTTTCAGGCAGCATGACCAGGAAGAGTTACAGAGCAATACGTGGTGATATAACATTACTGATAGGCGGATATGAGCTGCTACAAGCATGAAAATAGAGATCACACATAACAATTAAGTATTACAAGTAAAACAGTAAAATATAAACAGTTAGTAGGGTGTTACAAGTAGAAACAGTGAAATATAAGCAGTCAGTAAGGTATTACAAGTTAAAACGGTGTAAGACAAGCAGTTAATGGGGTATTACAAGTTAAACAGTACAAGATAAAACAAAAACAAACCGTTCATGCAGAGTACAGCACATGCATTATTGAAACAGCTACAAATCCAGTAGTTCAAATGACTACAGTATGAACATTTATGAGGAAGAAACAGCAATGGGTTTGTAGGTCAGATTGCTTTGATTTAGTGCCACACTAGGCCATTACAAAAACTGGAGGAGTTGGGTGTATAGGAGGGACTAGTAAGATGGCTAGGAAATTGACTAGGTGGAACCACATAGAAGGTAGTAAAAAGGGATGTTACAAGTGGGGTGCCACAAGTGTCTGTCATAGGTCTGGTCCTGTTCAGTATAATAATTTGTGACGTGGGGAAGGTATTTAAGGAGGAATGGTCTCTTTGTGGATGACTCAAAACCCTATGGCAGAGTACTGTAGATAGTAAGGAAGGAATGAGGGGATGGAAAAAGTATTTGGAGAGGCTACAGAGTTGATCCTGGGTTTGGCATTGGAGGTTATATGCCAAAAAGTGCAAGGTTTTGCATGTTGGGGGTTGGGGGGGGAGGGAATACTGGATAAATGGGTTTAGTTGGAAACGACAACAGAGGAAAGTGATTTAGGGGCAATCATTAGTGTCACTCTCAAATCTTCAAGTCAGTAGCACTAGCGCATATTGTAAAGCAACAAAATGTGTTTGTTTTTTTTGTTTGTTTTTTATTTTAGTTGTTTAACCAGGAGTAGCACACTAAGCTGAAAGCTTTTTTACAGGTGCGACCTGGGAGCACAGGGAAGTTAAGTGACTTGCTCAGGGTCACACTGTATGCAGGTGGAAGCTGTGGTATACAAACCCAGGTCTGGTCTGCTGGATGTCACCAGATTTGCAGCTCGGAGCTTTAAACCGCTGCATTGTACTGCCTCCTAATTGGGGTATATAATTCTCGTAAGCTAGGCCTGTGACCAATGGAGTCCCACAGTGCTCTGTGCTTGATCCGGTGGTGTTTAACATATAATAAGTGACATCATGGGATGGATCAAGGGTAAGATCTGCCTGTACGCCAACAACACAAAGCTCTGTGGTAGGGTGGCTACAGAGGAGGGGAAACAAGAACTCTAGGAAGACCTAGCTAGGCCCAAGAAGCGGGCTGGCATTTGGCAGCTGGAGTTCAATGCTAAAACGTGCAGAGTTAGGCACTTGTGGGCGAAAAACTCAGAGACTATATACTGCTTGGGAGGTGTGCAGGTAACCAGGTCAGTGAAGGAAAAGGCCCTGGATTTAATTATCACTAGTGACCTGAAACATTCTGCACACTGTGAGAACGTTGCACCCAAAGCAAATCAGATGCTGGGCTGCATAGCCAGGGTAATTACCAGCAGGAAGGTGGAGGTCATTCTGCCACTGTACAGGTCTCTGGTGAGACCGTACCTAGAGTACAGTGTGCAGTATTGGTGCCCTTATCTTAAGCAGGATATGAACTTGCTGGAAATGGTCCAGAGAAGGGCAACCAGGATGATCCAGAGCAAGCAAAGCATCTCCTACGAGGAGAGGCTCAGGGGGACTTGGTATGTGCTGTCTTGAGGAAAGAAGGGAGAGTGGGGACATGATTCAGACATTCAAGTACCTTAAAGGTATACACAGGGTGAACAGTGGGGTCTTTATCAGCCATAGTGAAAACAAGACCACTTGGGATAATAGCCTAAAGTTGGTGGGGGAAGGTTCCAGAGAGAGATGAGGAGGTACTTTTTCACTGAGAGGGTGGTAGCTAAGTGGAATGAGTTGCTGTAGAAAGTAGTATCCCTAAAAATGGTGGACAGCTTTAAGAGATGATAGAACAGGGTGAGAGGAGAAATTGTGGGTGGGGGTAAGGGGGTATTTGTGAGGGTTCAAGGGGGATATTATGAGGTGGGGCACCTCCCTCTGTAAACACAGTGGGAACTGCACACTTGAGAAGACTAGATAGACCATAAGGCCTTTATCTGCTGGCACATTCGTATGTTGGTATGAGAAGATTTGGTAGTAGAAGAAGGGGGTAATATTACCCTTGTGTAGGTCCCTTGTAAGGCCTCACTTGGAGTACTGTTCGCAGTTGTGGAGCCCACATCTGAAGGACAGGGAGAGGTTGGAGACTGTGCAGCATAGAGTCACCAGGATGATACAAGGCCAGCAGGTTACATCATAGGATGAACAGCTAGCTGATCCGCATAAGTATACATTGGAAGCAAGAAGGGAGCGAGATGACATGAGGGAAATGTTCAAGTTCATGTAAGAGATAAAAAGGGTGGACATTGAGGACCTGTTTAAAAAGAGTGAAAATACAAAGATGAGCGGGCGAGAGAGGAGACTTGATGGGAGATTTAGGCTGGATGTAAAATAATACTTCTTAGGCTGACCCAGCAGCATGGAGGGCTGAGGTGCCATGTGCCTCACCTGCTCCCACATCAGTGGCCTGGGTTCGGAAGCGGATGTAGGTTGCTCAAGGGCTGGCAGAGTGAGGGAGGATTGAGCGTTCGTAGGACTGCTTTCCTTCCTCGGGTGGGGGGGGTGCTGTGACTTGCTCTTGGAGGGTGGCAGTGTAAGTGATGTCACCAGGAAAAGGGAAGGGATCCCACGTTCAAGGTGCAGAGGGCATCTCCGCCAAGGTGGAGTTCACACATTGTGCCCATTGCCTGGCCTGTGGTCACGAGGAGAAAATCGTCGGAACACACACCTGGTTGCAGGATGACATCCGACCCCTTACACGCCCTGCACCAATGACTGGGAACCCCCCACAGTCCTGTGGTAGTGGACAACAGTGGGAAAGTGAATCCCAGAGACATCCGGTGGTGGGGTTGGGGGGTAGAGTAGGAGTGGAGCTGTGGGGGCAGTTAAGGAAATTAAACAGATTATGGAAACGAGGTATTTCTTCACCGAAAGGGAGGCTGAACCATGGAACAGATCGTACACTGAAGTTGTGGAGGCTGAGTCTGTTAATGGTTTCAAGAATGTTGGGATAGATGCAGGGGAGTAGGAATGCCTACAGGTGGTGCAAGAAGGGTGGAAATGGTCCGCAGTAGTGTGGGAGTGAATGAGGTAGATAAGATGACTCCACCATAGGGAGGCTATCCCTCTGTAAGGATGGGTAAAGAGGGTTACGGTGGGGTATATGGGCAGACTGGCTAGACCATGGGTCTTTTTTTTTTTTTCTGCTGACCATCTGTGTTTTTGTGTTAGACTAAACATAAGCATGGGGAGCATATGTCATGTGCAAGGGCAGGAGCGTTACAGAAGTAAGTGCACCTTTAGTGATCTGCAGAACTGCAGATGCCAAGTAAAGTGCAGCACAAAAGAGGACACGGAGTGTCAAGTCTTAGGAGCATAGTGCAAATTGGATCTGCTGTGTAGGAGAACTGGGGGGGGGGGGTGGCAAGGGTAAAACAGTGGATGTAATTGTAAGATGTACTGTACTTGGCTGGATTACTTTTAGTAGTGGCAGTGCCTGTAACCCATGTGAGGCTTTGTAGCAGCAGCACACTTTGAGTGATGGAGAGGCAGGCCTTGGGGGGAGAGGCAGTGTTTCACTGTATGAGCAATGGCCAGTTTCGAATTGGTAATCTTCCATATAGACGTGATATGAGGAGAGAAGTCCAGTGATGGATAAAGGTTGACACAAGTATTTAAAACTGACAACTTCCTTCAGGAGGGAACCATCAGCACATGTTACAGAGAGGCGAGGAGCATCTAAACGGAGGTTGGGTTTGGTGTCAAACAGCATGACCTTAGAGTTTTTTTTTTTTTTTTTTTTTTAAAGGAGTAGCAGCTCATTATCAAATAGCCAGGATTGTATGAAGAGGAAAGAGTTCAAAGGACACCGGCGAGTCACTTTGACATCAGCTGCACTGTGATGTAAAACCAGGTTGCCAGTCTATAGTACTGTGCTACATTGATAAGCCACATCTGGGAGGTTGTTAGTAAGTGAGGTGAAAAGTAGTGGGCATAATATGGAACTCTGTGGAATTGCAAGTTTTACTTTGCATGAGGCTGACACGGAGGAATGCAACCCAACCTGTTTCCTCCTGTAAAGGCAGTTTGCAAACCATTTAGCTGCAGCACAGGAGACACTCTGGTCAGACAGCTTAGAACAGAGAAGCGCATGGTCAGCCAGGTCAAATGCCTTGGTGAGGTCAGTAAACATGAAGCGTCTCTGCCACTGGTTGTTATACAAACACCAGTTTCCTACTCAAAATATTATTTCCGTTGACTCTGCTTTCAGCTCTGTTCAACATTTTAGGACCCCTGAATGCTGTACCTAAATCAGCACACAGGGAGGAAAGGATCTGGTGTGTTGGTAGATGTCCCCACAACAAGTCCCTCCTGTTGTCTGCTTGCACTTGGAAGAACAGTGAGCCCCCACTGATTCCAGTGCTATACACTTCCCCCCGCCCCCGTACCTGATACTGAGAACAATGACCTCTGCTTTGGGGAGTAGAATTTCACTGCTTTGGGCTTAAAAGCAAAGATATACTTAAAATTGTGATGTTCTAGTATTCCTGGCCTCCGGTTTGGCCATAACACTTTCATAATTGAAAATTTGCTGCAGCAATCAAATTTCCCATGCATACGTTTTGAATATCCGACTAGGGTCTTTCTTCACATAGAACTGAACTCAATAGTATTCTGGAAGGATTTACATCCGGTCTCAGTACATCTGGCTCTGTCAAACGGACACAAATACTTGGTTCAGTTACTACGCATCTTATTTTTTGCTAGAGGAAATACAATATAACACTTTATATTAGTGGCTTTCCTGTATGTTGGTTGATTCACTTTCTGTTTTATCTATTCACCAGGGTACTGATTTGCATGCTTTGGGCTCTGATAAGCCAAGCAGGGCATTGTCTGCTCTCTGATGTACGTGTGTGTGTCTGTGCGTGTGTGTGTGTGTGTGTGTGTGTGTGTGTGTGTATACACACTAAGAGAATACATACTAGCTCTGGACTGGATATGACACGATTCCCCATAGGTGAGAAGAGACCACATTATTTACCATAACATAGAGAATAATGTATTGGGAGGGGTGTGCAATGAGATTTTTCACCTAAAGCATGTGCTGCTATATGAATTCCAAGATCAAGGCTAACAAGTTTTAAAAACACAATCCCTCCCCATACATTTGTTTTATAATTGCTGACTTTTAATTTATCGAGAATTCAGGCAGCCATATCTCTAGTCACCTATGTCCCCTTGAAGGACTTTTCACACCAGCTTGATTGAGAGACACTTTTGCCAGACACTTTACTTGTGCTGTTGTACCCACAGCTGGCAGTCTGGTCAGGGAGTGTAGTGTTTTTTTTTGTCATTTCTGTGCCCGTGTGGCGTATGGTGAACAAGTAAGTCGTGTGCTTTGTCTTGGTCCTGTGTTTAAAGATGGGGCTTGCATTGTAAACGGTGATTGACAGCTGTATACTGTCTCATGCTCACCATTACGCACAACTGCGTGGGACAGCAGACCATACCATGGTTTTCAATGTGTGATTTGGGCAGATCAATAATTATATATGTATATCCTTATAAAAAGCTATGATTTGCAAAACTAAGGGCTGTAAATGAGTGGCACTGCCAGATGTAAGGAAGCAGAAATATAAGGCCCTGGTGAGCTGCCCCCCACCCCCATTTTTCCAGGTCACTGTAGTGCCATCTGTTATCTAAAATATTCATCCTGATGGTCTGTCAGCTACTCTTCCTTTCCAGAAATCCTTGGTATGACCCCGGTTCAGCCAGTCAGAATCAGAACCAATAAATCTTCGAGCAACAGATCTAGAAACGAATACCAGTAATTTGTGCAGATCTTTGAGGTTCCCACAGGGGAATAAAAAAGGGGGTCCAGAATCCAACTGCAAAAAAAAGAGCTGGATAAAGAGCCCAGTAGGATTGATCATAAGGGATCAGGCAGGTGTACGCTCCCACACCCTTGTGTGACTTTAAGAAGACTGGTCCGGCTAAAAAGACTTTGCTCCTGGCCCTTTTAATTCTGGTGGCAGGGTGCAGGGGGAACAAAAAAACAAAGGCGGACAAAAAGAAAGGAAAAAAGGCAAGACTGTTTGCCTGGGAGCAGTCAACCAATCAGCTGGGAGCCTGGGAAGGCTATGAATAGCCCCAGGGGCCCGCCAAACATCCAGTCCCCAGGGAGGAGACCAGGAGAGACTGCACCAAGGGCTGAAGCCCCAGCTTGTGTTGGTTGGTTGACTCCTGCAGGCACTGAGTCACAGTCCTGGGACAGAAGAATCAAAAGAGAAAATGAAAGTGTTTGCAAAAAAGCCCAAGAGGATTGCTGTTAGGTCGGGCTGTTTTTCTCCAAACTGTTTGCTTTTGTTTGCTACAGAAGCTAAACTGTTTCAGAGGTTGAAGGGCTGGTGGCTGGAAAAATCCACCGACCCGCCATGATTTCCACTAGCCTGGCACTCCAAAAAAAAAAAAACACACACACAAACTCTGATTTAAAAAATAAACATTTTATTGCAGTTGTCTTTTTTAAATAATTATTAAACTGATGTGAAAAACGATATGTTTTCTTTTCTTTTACAGGCAAGGGATTTTGCCTTCAGAAACATACTATACAAACACCAGTAAGCGTTCTGAAACTGCTTCTAGTCCAGATTGAGTAGTGTTTTAGTCCAGATCCTCTTTGTTGCTGATGCAGGGTTCTTCCTCCTCCTCCTCCTCCTCCTCCTCCACATCCACCACTGTTCCATTCTGGCTGGTGGTCCTGTTAGCAGACTCCAAATCATGATATGTCCCCTCTTTTTGCGTGCCCATACCTCTCAACCTTTTGTCCACCAAATGTGGAACATTGCCTTTCAAAATATGGAACAAATGAGCAAAATGTGGAACACTTAATCAAATCTTTACCCAAGAAGCTCAGAACACTGTTAATGTTTGCATTTATGTTCAGAAAGTCAGTTGTTAATTGAATGATATATTTTTTGCATCATTTACTATAGATTTTTGCTTTAAAATGTTAACACTGAATGTGGGAAAAGTCCTCGCAGTGTGGAACAGGGAGCTTTTGTGAAGTAAAATGAGGAACGTTCCTCATAATGTGGTACAGTTGAGAGGTATGTGCATGCCAATACTGGTCATGTCCATGAATTCCGGTCTTCTCTTTCGGATGCTGTTTGCATGCCACAACTGTTCTGCAGGGTTTGGTTCAAACTTTTGTATTTCTGCTGAAACAAGCTGGACTGTCATCAGGTCAGTGAGGGTGTCACATCTCAGTCTGGACCGACAGTCACTTTTGATTTGCCTCATGACACTGAATCCTTGTTCACACACTGCTGCGGAGGCAGGCAGAGACAGGGCAAGGACTGCAGCACATTCATCCCGGTGCATTCTGTTCACAGCTGGACAGGAAAGCCTCTGAAGAATCCCTGTGGTGTATGTGTCTGTATATTTTAGCTTTCAGAATAGTCCACTGGTCAGGTATTTCCCGTACCGTGACCCCAGATGAAACCAGGATGGGCTGAAAGTGTTCTACCAGTAAAATCCATCTCCGAGTCTCCAAAATCTGCAAAAAAAAACAAAACTGGCCAGCTTGACACATTAAGTAAAAGCTAGGCACGTTCGACACATATTTAAACCTTGAGACATATTTAAAGCTTGGGACATTAAGTAAAGTTAATAAAACCAAATCAGTCTCATTTACCTGAAATATTGTCTGTGAATAGTTGGGATGTGCGATTGGCTAGGTTTATACAGGGGTATTTCATAGAAGATAGCTCCCAGCGCATTGGGTATGCACAAACCAATTTAAGGGATGACTGAAAATTTAATTTTAAGACTTCTGTTTTAGAGGTATTCAAAAAGTAGCTCGAGACTTCCGGTGATGTCAGCAGCCTGAATGGCAGCTTAGAGTTGGAGAGCCTCCCAGCTTAAAGTCAAATCGATAGGCATCCACAACAAATGAATATGCAATCACCAGCTAAAATAACAAGATCGAAAGCAGGGGCCAATAAGAATATACAGACTCCGGTCCAGAAGCTACAACTTATGCTACAAAGTGAAAAAGCGCCGAGACTATTGGGGCCTACCGAAGATGAGGAAACCATGGTAGTGGAAGCAGGGCCAGATGAGGAATGCTCGCAATTAGTGGCCTCGATTCTACAGACAGCTAAAACTGTACAGAAAATAGACACCTCACCAACTGAATTACGATCCGACATCAGAAAAATTGAGCACAGAACAGATAACTTAGAGCTGGGTCTGACAACGGTCCTGGAATAAGCGGACCGCCAAGATCGTCTCTTGTTATTTTTAATGGCAAGGGAAAGGGAGTTACGGGCCAAAATTGATGATATGGAGGGGAGGAGCAGGAGACAAAACCTCCGAATTTATGGCATACCCGAGGGAGCTGAGGATGGAGCTACTGATGTAATCACCTTCCTTCAAAAAGTATTGAAGGATTTATTAAAACTACCTCCAGAACTTGACATTTCCATGGATCGTGCTCATCGTTCCCTCGCCCAGCATCCTGTGGGCCTCAACGCTCGCCCGAGATCCTTTGTAATAAGGCTAACTAACTACACTTCAAAGGAGGAGATCCTTAAGAGAGCCTGGAAGCAACAAAAAATTATGTTTGGATCTCACTGCATAACGCTGGACAATGATTACACGGCAGGGGTTCAAGAAGCTCGCCGCACCATGTGGTCCATTTTGAAACAGCTCAGATCCAGAAATTTAAAGGCGCAGATGCTGTTCCCAGCACGCCTGCAAGTGGAGACCAGACAAGGCACTAAAACCTACGAAGACCTTTTGGAAGCCAAGGGTTTTCTTGAGGAGATCGGAATACCAGTTCCGGGTCTTGAGAAAGAAAGAATTGAAAAGGAGTTGAAACGTTCAGCCTGGTCGGTGGCGCGTAAAGGGCTGACCCACCATGCTAATCCACACACCACCAATCTGCGAGCGGATGTGACCGCACTTCTCAAGCCCTTTGGCCCGTGATTGCAATGGCTGGAATAGCTCCGAGAAATTCCCTGCAGTCGAGACCAGGCAATGGCCTCCTTGTGGAGTAGAGCCTAGTAGACTGAACAGTAAACCGGACATTTAGGGGCTGTGATGAGATGTGAGTACCTGTCATTGGGGACCTATAATATGAAATGCAGTTTGAGACACTAACAACATTGGACACGTGGCTGAGATGTGGGGCTTGAACTGGGGGGGGGGTCACACCTACCGGCGAGGCCCTCACTGGAGTATCGGTGGCTCTGGGGGATGGGGGGGCTTTCCCTTTTCCCTTGGATAGCGTGTTCTGATGGGGACTTAAGAGAGGAGGCGACACAGACTGGGCTGTCTGGGAGGCGGGTGGTTCCCGCTCATCCTTCCTCTCTCTCCCCCCACATACCAGGCTTGGAGATGCTGAAAGACTCAGAAGAACTTGAAATGTGTATAATTACACATGGAGGAGGGAGCGGGATAATTTCCTTCCTCACCCGTTTACCTCAACTGAAGCCTGGTGAAAAGAATCATATAAACATGGACATATAAAGCATAGAAGGCTGCGGGGGGGGGATCCTCTTTCCTGTAAATACTCTGAGGTGGGTTTGGGAAAATGTTTTGTGAGACCCGGATACCGGGGGCGCTCCAGTGCAACATGGGCAGATGTAAAGGCCCGCCTTGTACCACGAGATACTCGTGAAAGCAGTGGGGGATAGAAGTGAGCAGCACCGGAAATATATTATCCGGGAGAGGATGAACACAAAATGACAATGTGAGATGATCTGGCCTTCACAGCCAGATAGCTGGAAGAGCATAGTTCTATGTTTTTGAGGAGGCTCCTTTTCCCAGAGTCGCTTTATTGGGGGTTGGGGAAGATTGCCTTACTTAGATCGGGGAGATGTGGGTCTCTTTAAACTGATCTAAAAAGGTGGGAAAAAGGCTGGAAGGGAGGCACTTTGAACGATTGTAGTTCGAAATGAACATTGCCTGCCTATTGGTGTTGCTGACGTCTGTATTACCTCAGAGCCCTGGGCTAGGACCCAAAAATGGCGCTCTCAAGAGGGTAAGCCCAAAACATCATACAGGGCTAAGTGTCCCAAGTAGGACACGAACCAGTCCGACCACATGGAGTTGGACTGACCTAGGAAGTTGGAGTTTTCAAAAAGGAATTATTACCTCCCTTTTGGGTTACACATTTTCAAAACAGAAATTACTCAAGAAAAGGAAAACTAAAGTAGAGATATTACCTGTTTAAAGAAGGTTTTCAATATGTTATTGAAACTTGTGAAGTTTGAATTAGTGGCTTCTCGGTTTCACATTGTTAAAAGATTTATACTCTCATTTGAATTGAACAGTGTTGTACGTGTTCTTAATTATACACAGGTTGGCTGACGGTTTAATGCCAGTGGATTGTTATTAGTAATCAGTTATAAGGTATGGCACAGGGATGATTATAAACAAGTGCATATACCAACCAGAAGGGAAAGGAAGGGACGGAGAGCAGTCTCGAAGCAGAAAGAGGTTATACAGATTGGGGAGGTGAAGAATGGACCTTTTAAAAACATCAGAGGGCATAAAATATTAAGAAAAATTAGAAATTCAGACTATGGATAGGGTCAAATCTAAAATTAGTTCTCTTAATGTGAATGGTATAAACCATCCTGTTAAGAGAAAACAACTTCAAAAATTTTTAAAGAGACAGAAGTGTGAAATTAAATTTCTGCATGAAACACATCTATCCCCGAAAGAAGCCCTAAAGCTAAAAAGTAGAGATTTCCCGACTGTATATCATGCGTCTCTTGCAAAGGGGAGGAAGAGGGGAGTGGCAATATTACTGTTGTCCTCCCTCCCATTTGAAGAGGAGGAGGTGACAGTGGATGCGGGACGCGTCCAGGATCTGCGGATAACGCTATTAAACGTTTATGCTCCCCCAGGCTCAGACATAGGTTTTTTTGCAGACTTATTTAAGCTATTGGCGGAAAAGGCAAGGGGAGTGGTGATTGCAGGTGGGGATTGGAATGTCATTATGAATAGGACCCTGGATACGACTTCAGGCATCCTGGCACCTAATGAGAGAGTCTCCAAACCAATGAAGAGACTCATGAGAGACACAGGTCTAATGGATGTTTGAAGGGAAAAGTACCCACTAGCGCAGGACTATACATACTACTCCCCAAGATACAAAATTTATTCGAGACTAGATATGTTTTTCACATATAATAGAGACTTGTCAGCTTTTGAGTCCGTCTGGGTGGGCTCCGAGAGCCTATCGGACCATAAGCCCATATATGCGCAAATTGACCTTCAGTTACCTAGAAAGCCGACACAATGGAGATTAAATGTCAGTTTGCTCAGGGATAGAAAAGTAAAAGAGGAAATACGGGAAATAATAAAACAGACCATTGAACTAAATGATAGCCCTGACACCACGCCCCAAATTCTATGGGACACAATTAAAACAATGATTAGGAGTAAGCTCATTTCAATAGCCACATATAAAAAGAGGGAGAGAGGTAAACAAAGAGAGCAGCTAAGTCAGGCTATTAATGTCTTGGAAGAGCAACAGAAAATAAAACTCTGTAGGAAAAGAGAAAGAGAAATAAAGGAACTCAAGCAAAGACTCCAGAGAATACAGTTTTTGGAGACTGAGAAAGCTCTCTTATACACAAAACAGACTTATTATGAGGGAGGACCAAGGGCCACCCGCTTTCTGGCATATCGGCTGAAACAGCAGTCTGCCAGGGCAAATGTCACCAGGCTCCGGAACCCGACCACTGGCTGTATCTCGTATAAGTGGGAACAAATAGCAGAAACGCTAGTCACATTTTATAAACGCCTGTACCAACCCCAGCCTGATTCGTACTCAGAGGAAGCCTCAAGATTTTTAGACACCTTAAAGCTACCTAGGCTTACAGAAACTCAAAGGCAGACCCTGGAGCACCCAACTACCCAACAGGAGATTTTGGACACAGTGAGAGAACTCAAGACAGGTAAATGCCCAGGACCAGATGGGTTTGGGGGTGAACTATATAAAATGTTTGTGGTAGATGTATCCCCTATACTAAAAATGGTCTATAATCAGGTGTGGTTGGAGGGAGAAGCAATCCCCCCCTCGTGGAACTACACTACTATAACGGTGATCCCGAAAGAAGGTAAGGACCCGAAGGAATGTGGCTCATGTAGGCCAATTTCCCTCTTTAATGTAGATTATAAAATTTTCACGGCTATAATAGCCAAAAGACTTCAATCCCTTCTTGCAGGCCTGATCCACCCTGATCAAACGGGTTTTGTAGAGGGCAGGCAGGCTCCAGAGGGAGTAAGAAGGACTATAAACATAATTGATATTATTAATAAAAAACGTATTCCGGCTTGTCTTATGAGCTTAGACGCTGAAAAAGCGTTTGATAAAGTTAGCTGGAACTTCCTTTTTCTGGTTCTTGGGAGATTGGGTTTTCCATCAACTTTCTTGGAGGTGATTAAAGCTTTATACGCCTCCCAACGGGCCTACGTGAGGGTGAACGGGGGCATCTCTCGGAGGTTTGACTTGGGGCAGGGTACTAGACAAGGCTGCCCATTATCACCCCTCCTTTTTGATTTATATATAGAACCCCTAGCTCAGGCAATAAGGGAGGCAGAGGAGGTGAAGGGAGTGGAGGTAAATGGGGAGGAGCATAAAATTTCCTTATATGCGGACGATGTCCTCTTATATATAACTAACCCGGATAGATCTATCCCTAAAATATGGTCCATCATAGACAAATTTAGTCAATACTCAGGGTACACACTAAATAAAAACAAAACAGAAGTTTTGAAATTTCACTATAACCACCCTACCCATATAGCGCAACTCTTAGATGCGAATTGGAACAGGGGGAAAATGAAATACTTAGGCACCCAAATCCCAAAGAACCTAGCAATGCTATACTCGGCTAATTTTGAGCCAATCGTAGCCCAGATTAGACAGGACATTAAGAGATGGGAGACTTTACAGTTACCCTTATATTCAAGAATACAATCAGTATCAATGAATATCCTCCCTAAATACTTATACCTTTTTCAATGCCTTCCAATAAAATTCATAAGAACCAATTCCAGGTATGGCAGAGGATGCTGGCAAACTATATTTGGAACAATAGGAGACCTAGACTTAAAAATATAGTAATGCAGACAAATAAAAATGATGGAGACCGGAATGTCCCTAATCTAGAGGATTATTTTTTAGCTACCCAGTTAAGATGGGCTCTTTTGTGGTCTGTTAAGGCACATACGGCTCACTGGAAGGCAATAGAGGAAGCCCTAACAGATGGGGTCCCTATGGGGGCGAGGGCCTTGACACTAGGGACCCAAACTAGAGGCAAGAACATTTCACTTATGTCAGTACAAAACACTCTGGGGTCCTTAAAACGGCTGTGGACTAAACATAGTTTAGATGAAGAGCTTTGGCCTTTGAGGTGGTTCGCATGGGATCCGGGATTTTCCCCGTCCAGACAGGACCTTACCTTTAAAAGATGGGGGAGATTGGGCTTATATTCTCTCAGTCAATTCCTGAATGGAAACAATGTTGTGGAATTCACTCAAATTAAAGAAGATTTTTCTTTGAGACAGGCAGGCTACTTTAGATATTTACAAATAAGGGCCTATATATATAAATTGCAAAATCTTTATACACAAACTAGAGCCTTATCAGGGCTTATACATATTATAGGTGAAATCCTGAACTCAATAAGACTTAAAGGACTCATCTCAAATATATACGGAGCTTTGAGAGATGGAAGAGGGAATAAGACCTCCCAGATCAAAAACAGATGGGAACGGGAGATGGGGGAACCCCTAGAGGATAAGGACTAGATCTCCACCCTGGTACTGGCCTCTAGGACCACATCATCCCCAATGTGGAAGGAGTTTCAGTGGAAGGTTAGAATAAGATTTTTTATTGCACCAAATATCCAGTGTAAGTGGGACAAGAATTGCTCAGGAGAATGCTGGTGGGGTTGCGGGACGCTTGGAGCGGATTATCTGCACGTATTTTGGTCATGCCCGACCCTTATAAATTTCTGGACAGAAATCGAGCAAAAGATAAGACAGATACTCTCCATACAACTTATATTAGGCCCCAAGAACTCAATACTGGGAATGAAACCAGAGGAACTTGGGGGAACAGACAAAATCTATCTATGGAATATTTTTCTTACAGCATCCCATAAGGCCATGACCAGGAGATGGTTCTCACCATGTCCTCCGACAACTCAGGAATGGGTGGCAATCATCAGTGAGATTAAGGACATGGAGGAAATCACATATAAAATAAATCTGAGGACACAGAACTTTGTGAGACGATGGACTCCATGGCTGATGACATAAAGACAGCGGGAGTCACTCAGGTTGAGGGGAACGGGGGCAAGGACATAAGGAATGAAATCGTTAATGAAAAATAATAGGGTTATGCCACTTCCAGGCTGCTCTCTACAAAGTAAAGTGAAGTAAAATAAAGTTAGTGGGGTAAAAGAACCTATGATGGATGAAAAGACATTATGCACTAAGATCATTATGAAGTAAAGTGTATGTACTTTTATTTTAAGTTGAAAGTGATGGAAATGATACATAATTATTGTCAACCTGTGCCAAAATATGCAATAAACTTGAATTTAAAAAAAAAAAAAAGTAGCTCGAGAGCGCCGAGAATTTAAGTGGGAAAGTAAATTAGGTATGGATTTTTCTGAATTAAAATATCATCGTCGTACAGGGCCAATTTTTGCTGGGAGCCACCTACTTGTGTCCCTATTATGTCTGGATCTTCTCTAATTCCTTGAGCAAGAGGCTCCAGATACTGCAAATAGGAGGGGTGACATTGGGCAACCCTGTCTGGTTCCCCTACCTAAAATAAATTCGGTGGATATGTGTCCATTTGCACAAATGAATCCTATGGGGGTTTCATATAATTGTGTAATAAGTTTAATGAATTGTACTGGGAAACCAAATCTGGAGAGAACTGCTCTCAGGTAGGCCCAGGAGACTTTATCAGCAGCCTTCTCGGCATCTAAACTGAGAAGGACTGCAGGTTGCCATGAATTTTGGAGGGAATCTATAATGTGGGTTGTATGTCTGAGGTTGTCTTGTGCCTGTCGGCCTGATCCATATGTATTAACTGGGGTAAGATTTGTTGTAACCGTTTCAAGAGGATGTACATAAAAATTTTGTAATCAGTATTAAGTATGAAAATAAGACTATATGAGAGACAGATTGCAGGGTTTTCTCCTGCTTTTGGAATAACTGAAATAATGGCCTGGAACCAGGACTCCAGGATCTCTCCTGTTTTGGGGGGCTCTTTGTATACTCTAGCTAAGATGGGGAGGAGTGATGCTTTAAACTGCTTATAAAATCCCCCAAGTATCCATCTGTACCAGGGCATTTACCTGTTTTTAGTGTGGCAATTTCTGCTCATATTTCCTCAGGAATGATGGGTGTCATTATTATCATGCCAATTTGGTTGGGGATTGTTGGGAGTGTTAATTCTGCTAAGTATTGTTCTGTTGCTCGTTTATCTAGGGGAGTGGGGCAGCTGTATAGAGGTGGTGGCAATATATTTTAAAGACTTCAGCTATCTCCAGAGAGGTTTGAAGTACTTGCCTTGTTTGCGGGTGGGCCAGGGATGTTATTTGGGCACTGGCTCTCTGGAGACATAGTCTTGTCACTAGTAGATGAGAGGCTCTAGAGCCTCCCCCATAATATTTCTGTTTCAAAAAAAGACCTTTTGTTCTACTTGATAGTCCAGAATTTCATGTAATTCTTTAAGTACTTTGAGTTTTTTTTTAAACTGGTCTTATCATAATATTCTTTTAGTTGCAACTCCAGAGTAGAGATCTGTCTGCAGAGCCTATTTTCTGGCATCCCTTTGCTTTTCTTATATGCTGAGAGAAGTTTCCCTCAGAGTATAGCCTTGACCGTATCCTGCAGTAAAGACATTGGCATATCTGGAGTATCATTATCTGCCAATGCCTGCTGAATTGTGTCAGTTACGTGTTTTGGGGTTTCCTGATCCTGTAATGAGATATTTAGCCTCCAAAACGTACATCTCTGGAAATCTCCAAGGTGTATTTTTAAGAAGATAGGGGCATGATCTGATAGAATTATGTCCCCAGTCCAACTGTCTTTTACTGTACCCATAATCTCCTTGGGGCGGAAAAAAAGAATCTAATCTAGAATATGCATTGCGGGGGAGGAGAAAAAGGTGCATTTCCTCTGTTTAGTGTGTAGTTGGCACCATGCGTCAACATAACCTATCTCTCCAAGAAAGTTTGAGAATTTCTTGGATGTCCCTCACTCGCTCGCGAGAGGCCACTTGTGAGGAGATATCCATATGGGGGTTTAGGAGAGTGTTGAAATCTCCTCCGATAATTATTTCTCCCTCAGCTCATTCCTGCAATTCAGTAAAAATAGTTTGGTATGTCAGAAAACCAGATGCCGGGGGAACATAAATCTAAGCTAGGGTTATTACCTTCTTCTGGAATCTTCCTTCGTGAAAGACGCATCTCCCCTCCTTATCAGTCATCTTATCTATTTGGTCAGACAAAGTTTTATTTGAGACCAGTATCGCAACCCCTTGCCATGAGCCTTTACCATATGAGGCACTAACCACATGACTAAAGCCCACTTTTGAATGCTCCCGAGGGAAGAGATGTGTCTCTTGTAGCATTATACAATCTTTGGCTGATTTCCTTAAGTATGTAGTGTTTTATTTCTTTTATTGAGATTAGTTAGCCCATTTACATTAAATGAACAAGTCACAGCTGGCTTATTCATGTGGACTGCGGGGGTTTCTTGGTTGAACCTCTGGGATGCATAAACCCCTCTGATTAAACTAAGTTAGTTCAACTTCCTAAATGAATAAGATGACACAACACTTCAATGGCACATAACTAGATCCCTTATAACTCTATAAAAAATTCCAAATAGAATTAAACATTGCAAAAATTCAACCACTTAAAGCAAACTGGCATCAAAAGTTCATCTGCCTAACTATTATGTTGAAAAAACTTTAACTTCCAAGGCTGGGGAGCCAACAGTGTGGATCCCTATTCCGTCCCCTCCTAGTGGTAGTATATACGGGGGGGGAGCATGAGAAGAGGGAACCCCTGTTTTATCAGGTACTCTTCTCAGAAAGACCTCGAAATTTGAGAAACCTTCGTGTGCTTAATGCTCACTGGACACTTAGCGCCTGTCAATAGTGCAGCAAAGAACTGTTATTTCCCAGATTGTAACCCCGGCAATTATGTAAGATAATTTGCTTGTACAGTTTTAATCACTTAACCCCTAAATTTTGTTTTAAAAGTTTCACTCTTGCAGCAGTACTTATTCTCAGGATATATTCAGGGAAAGAAAAGGTAAATTAGAGGCTACTGCAACCCTTCAGCCTGGGACATCTAGCTTATATGCTCCTAGCTTGTTACATTCCCTCTTTTGGAACTACAGTCATTGTTTAAGGGAACTATCTTTCCTCTTGTGCTGCATTTAGCTGCTTGCAGCTGCTCTAAGGCCTCACAAACAGCTCTTATAGGAGACACTCCTCTTCGTCGTGAGGCTGCTTAGAACCAGTCCGTGGAGTGAATGTGCTTCTTTGCTATGCGTTCCGACTCTGCTGCTGGTAAGGTGATTCCTCTTTGCTTCAGGGCTTCAGTTGCTTTTCCTGGTGTTATGTATAGCTGAGGGCCATCCTCCCACTGTGTCAGCAGCTTCGCGTGGAATGGGGTTTGAAATCGTATCCCTCTCTCCCGAAGCAGATGCACTATTGGGGCATATTGTAGGTGGGCCTGCTGTATTTTTGGAGGGTAGTTGTGATCAAGAGTGATTCTTCACTGCAGGTACTTTATTTTTTTCTTTGCCCAGGCCCGCCGAAGGAGATCTTCTTTCGTTTTATAGCCGCTAATCATCAGGACTGTAGATCTGGGCCTGGCATTTGGATCCTGCAGTTTTGATACAAGCGAGCAGTGGGCCCGTTTAATTGAGAGGGTATATGTCTGGGGCAGTGCAAGCACATCCCTCAATGAATTTTCTAAGAAGGCAGTCATTGGTGCTATTTCCACTCCTTCAGCCAGGCCACATAACCTCCGGTTATTACGACATGAACGGCCTTCTAGGTCTAACGTTTTCGCCTACAGTTATGGATTGTTGTAGCAGGGCCTCTACTGCTTGACTCAGGTAGGCCGTGGCATTCTCTGTAGCTGAAATTCTATTTTCAGCTTCCTCAATTCTAGCATCCATTTTCTGCAACTGTTGTGAGAGAGTTTGAAAATCTCTGTTGTTCTCTGATCTTGAGCTTCTAATTTCCACCAGTATTGTTTCGTATCTGGTTCTTGTGAGGAGATCAGCTTCCCCCTCTGTGTCCTACCCCGAGGCCCGGATACTGCTCAGGGAATGACTCCTGCTGTGTCTGCGGCGATCTAGAGTCAATCTGTCTACATCTTGTTGTTTCAGGGTCAGTCTCCCCTTTGCAGGTGCTCCCTTGTCTCTCCAGCGGTTATCCTTAGACATTTTGGTTGAAAGTATAGCTTTTAAAGATTTGTTTAGGGTGGTTTTTTTTTTATTTTTTGCAGAGGGGAGCAGTGTTGAGTCTAAGCTGCTAAGCTGTCCGTGGCGGAACCGGAAGTCCTGCACGGTGTCGTTTAAGTACAATTTCACCACCAGGGGGATTACAAATGGTTGCTGTTGTCCCAAGTTGCTTTGTCTTGTGTTAGTTCTTCATCTGGGGCCCAACATGGGAACAACCTGTGGCATCTGGCCTGCTGCTGCTAAGGGTGCCCAGAGACATTGGGACAAGTCTGGTACCAGGCAGTGGGAACATTGGGGGAAGTTGCATTTAGTGTTTCTAATGGGATTACGGGTATAATCTCTGAGTTGGAGAGTATTGTATAAGTGCCTAACCTCATTTTCTTGCTGCCAAAGTTGCCAGTCCTACTCCCTCCAGTAATAAATACTTGCTCTGCTTATGGTAATTACTGTCTCCACAACTGTTTTTGGGTACTGTCTTGTTGGGAATTGTCTGGAGGGGCTTGGGAGGTGGAAATATTATTCCTGGGTAAGTGGGGAAGGTCATTGGTTATTTTGCCTGAGTCCCCAGGTGGAGGCACCACACCACCGAAGGTGTAGTAGTTAGTCTTGTCGCACAAGGACCCAGGCTGGCCCCCTCTAGCTGTCACGAGGACCCCAGAGTCTGCATTCAGGACCGGCCGACAACCCACCCTACACAGGTATTAAGGAATTTCATTAAAATTGCTGAGTAATGGGCCGGCCCTGTGGCGTAGAGGGTTGAGGCTCTGGCACCTTGCCTCGACCCATGCTGGCAACCCGGGTTCAGGAATGATCCCGGGTCGTCAGAGGTCGGCACAGGGAGGGAGAGCGGAGCTGGATAGAGCTGCCAGCAGGCAAGCTCTCCTCTCAGGGGTGAAAGCATGGCATCCCTCAGCTGTTGGTGACCCCCAGTGGATGCTGGGAGTGGCACGGGCCCAAGGGTGCCTAGGCGTTAGACCATGGGGTGGGGGAAAGGGGTCGGAACCAGGGCTGTACGGCGCATGTGCACATACTCCCCGGGCCCCTGGGAGAAAATTGGAGGGGGAAAATATGCCAGTCAACATGATGAAGACAGACTCTCTGCAGGCGCCGCGACCGGGCAAGGTAAATGCCAGTAATTCTGGGGGATGGGGCTGGGGGGTTGGTTGGATGGGGGCTGACTAGCAAGGTGCATAAATACAAAAATAAAATATTGCTGAGTGAAATAGGCCTTTATTGTACTCACCTGGAATGTGGTGTGTGGGTGTGGGGTGGGTGGGGGTGAGAGCGAATGAGAATGTTTGAGTGAGAGCTGGCCCGATTTTTCTAAAGCCAGAATGCAGACAGATCTCTGCAATGTATCCTGTAACATTTGCAAGCCCAGCTCTTTTCTGGGTGCAGTGGGTGCTGTTTTCTAGCCCCCCCCCAAAAAAAATTTGTACAATGGGATGCAATGTATGGTTTCAGGCACAGTGAAAGACCATCTAAAGGATAGCATAGCTAACTAAATTTTAGCTTCTGCATCTGCTGGCTGCAAATTGCACCAGGTTTAACAGGGTCAGCGCAGCCCCTTGGAAAGCATGCTTAGGCGCACAGCAGATGCATGGATCTGCAAATCCAGACCATTGTGTTTATTGCATGAGTGAAAACAAAATCGACTTTCAGAAGGCTTAGTCCACATGATTTCTTGTAAAATGAAATATTTAAATGTTACACAAACGCTTTTCTTAATTTAACAAACAAGTATGGTAGAGCAGTTTATGTGGTGTATAGTATGGGAGTGTCTTCTCACAAGTCCCTAGGGTACCGGAACTGCTAAGCTTCACTTTGCACCCTCCTGCACCTGAATAACCACTAGAGAAACACTCTTACGACCAGAAGAGATATAGGGAATACGACCTAGGTTAACTTAAGATATCATTTCTATCTTTATGAAGAAGGGTATTGGTCTGATTTTCTCATGAGTCGCAAAGCCACTGGTGGGATAGCAATAGACGAATACTCTCAAATGAAAATAGACATGATATAAGTTAGTTTATGGCATATTTGATTTATAGAGCAGGTCTTTTTGTAAAATCTTTTTATTGTATGCAAGCAAAAAAAAACTCATAATTGCTAAGCAAGGATGATTCACAGTACTTGTACCATGGTCTGTTCAAACTACTGTGTATTGCTAGTCTTAACCCTCTGGCCAGGATATGAAGACCATTCATCGGGGATCAGCTTTCTCTCTGCTCCAAAAGACTCCTTAAAGGGGGGATCCCCCCCCCCCCATTGATTCCTGCAGGGGGCACCACATCTTATCAAAGATATCACCATTCCCATTAGCCGTGAGCTGAATCTTTTCCAAAATTAGACACTGTTTTATATTACTAACCCACTGCTGAATGGAGGGGAAGCTCACTGCCATCCAGGACTGAGCTATTGTCTTTCGTGCATTTACCAAAGCCAGTGACCACAGTGGTGCCACTCTCACACCCTTAGGGTGTTGCGAATCTGTACCCAGAAGCAGTTCCAGTGGAGGCTTAGATGGGCGGTACCCTAACACCCTGTTCATAATCTTGTGTACCTCGTGCCAAAATGGTGCCACCTTAGGGCACATCAAGGCCAGGTGAAGGAAGTCGGCCTCCTCCCCAGAACACTTAGGACAGCGACTGGAGTTTTTGGCATTTATAGTATGTAAGCTGCTGGGTGTGAAGTAAACTCTATACATGAAGTTAAGCTGCACTTTAAGCTTATTGCTGTGCGTGCCAGATGCCAAGTTGCTAGATTTCAAGTGGAGGGCTCGATCTTGATAAAGAGGTCCCTCTCCCACTTTTCCACGATATGTTCACTGGCATCTGATTTCACTCCCTGGAGTGCCCTATAGAAAAGTCATTGGCCTTTGGCAGGACTGGGGCCTGCACAGTTCCTCCTCAAAGGGGGAGGGCTGTGCTCATCCATAACTTGACTCCAGCATGGGTCCCAGTAGAAGTTTAACCCGGTGGTATACAAAGAAATCCCCAGGGTCTTTGTGCCATTGTTATCTCAGCGAGGTAAAGTTTAGGAACCTGCCTTCCTCATATAGCTGGGACACCTGGTATAGCTCAAGACGTCTCAAGCGTGGCAACCGCTGGTGTACCTGCACCATGTGCGCCCCCCCTTTCATTTCAGTAATAACATCCATGTAAGGAGACATAGTAGGGGCCCACCTGTAACATTTGTGAGAGCCTCCAAGCACCCAGCATTGCAGCAGAGTGAGTTTGATACGGGGGGGGGGGAGAATTGCACCCTCAAAGTGGCTGAGAGAAACTGTGCAAATAGGTGGCCCGACATCTCCTCTTCTTCTGGAGGCATCCAGGTGGGTTTGGGTGCCTGATGCCCTCCAGTACAAAAGGCCAGTTGTGCAGCCCAATAGTAGAATTGGAAGTTAGATAATCCCGTCCCCCCACTCTGCCATGGACTGTTGGAGGAATTGAATTTTGTTGACCTGGTAAGCCCACTGGGCCTGGAAGTCCCTTTTTCAGGGGCGACCGGGGGGAGGGGGGATACAGATGAATGCCAACTGACCTTGAACCAAATTAAGCTGTTGGTGGTATTTTTAGTGAATGGGAGAAGTTTGGCCAGGACACCAGGGAAATTCTCCTACTCTTTTTCGAGAAGTGCCATGGGATCTTTAACATCCACCTGAACTACCACCAATCCAGGCAGATGGGACCTCGGTTTAACATCTCATCCAAAAGACGGCTCCATAGGAGTGCAGCACCCCCCTCATGCTGCACTGCAGTGTCAGTATTGGGATATTAACCCAAGTGCCTGGTGTGGGGATAGAACCCACAGCCTTCTGATCTCCCAGCCTCACAGGCGAGTGTTCTACCTGCTGAGCCTCTTTATCCTACGTAGCAGGAATAGTGGTTGAGATTGCCACCTCTTGCACTCCTCTGCAAATCTATGTGTCAAGGGCCTGTAATTCAGAGTATATAGGGCTTTCATTTTTGCTGAAATATAAATGCCTAGGTATTTCAGGCACTCTACTAGCATCAGCCCACCAAGGTTTGAGATTAACTGGGGCCTTTCCCTTCTCCCTATCAGGAGGAGCTCACTTTTCGTCCAGTTCACCTTATGACCAGACAATGAACCATACTCCTTTTAATATTTAAATGCACTTCGGGAAGGTCCTGTGCCAGGCAGCGAAAGTTAAGCTGCAGGTCATTGGCATATAGAGCGGCCTTATGCTTCTCTCCCCCTCCCTCAAAACTACAAATGTTGTTGTGGGCCCTTACAGCCACAGCTAGTAGTTCTAAAGGTAGGACATATAAGAGCAGCAACAGGGGGCAGCCCTGGTGTGTCCCGCATCCCAAGGTGAAGGAGGGCATCAGCTCACCATTCACATCTATTTGGGCTGTGGTGAATGCGTACATAGCTCATATCTGACTAAGCAGACCCTTCCCCATTCCCATTCTCCTCAGGGTTTCAAAACATATACCCCCACTACAGATGGTCGAAGACTTTTTCTGCGTCAGGTGCTAATATAGCCACCCCGTGCTGTGCAGCATTCCTGCCCCGGAGTGAGTGATATTGAGGGTTCTCCTGAAGTTGTTTCCCATGGCACTCCTTCACTAACACAGCCTGGTACGTGTGCATCAGGGAAGTGAGGAACAGCTCCAGCCTGCTCGCCACCACTTTAGCCGGGATCTTAATCAGTAGTGAGCAAGGATATAGGGCTGTAAGAGGTGAAAGGCTTAGAGTCTTTTCCCGGTTTTGGGAGAACCGATATTGTGGCAGACCGTGTGGAGGGGAACAAAATACCCACATCTAAACTCTCTGCCAGCATATCATTCAGCGGGTCAGTCTGGTCCGGGGCAAATTATGCAACAGGTCTTTAGGTGGCTTTTCTAGAAATGGTAAAAAGCCACAAAAGTAAAAATTATATAAACTACATAGATCACTATATATTCAATCAAAAATTATACAATAAGGCATGAAAATCCTGTAACCTCATTGGTCAAAACACATCACATGACCGTGATAAATCCTCCAGTATACCCACTGTAAAAGTTTTATATCACTATAAAAACAAAACAACAAGTTTAGCATTGTATAATAGCAATATACCATGACAGGGAGTGGGCATATGGGTGGATTCACCACTTCTGGTGTGGTTAAGTCACTCAGCTACGCCTCGTGACCGAACCACACTAGGCATGGTAAATCCACCAATATACCCACTCCGTCATGGTATATTGCTTAGATAAATGGTATCTCACTTTATTTAGAGTTTTATCAGGAAAGGCCTACTGAGCCAAGCTGGCTCATTTTCAGTCGTCCTGGGGGATAATAAATGAAGTTGGCCACTTAGTATGCTCAGAAATTTTCTTCACATGTGAGAATAAATTTCTGAGCACAGATAGAATGGGTGTGTGAATACCTTTTCCTAAATATTTGGTAGGCAAGTATTTGAGTATTAAATGTTTTTATTCGTAATGTGTCTTCTTAACCAAAGAAAGCACACAAACACCCTTCCTCTACTCTTGCTTAACCTACTTCCCCACCCAGGGCATAAACATTTAGCTCCCCATCCTCCCACCCTTTGTCTGCATCCCAGTTCCACTCTCCTCCACCCAACCCCCACATAACATTGTTTAAAAAAAAAAAAAATTATATCACTAACTCCCACAGCAGATGACCAGCTCAACCAGCTTGTTAGAGCTGTGCCAAAAACTGCCCCAAGTCAACCCCCATCCTGGTAGCACTCCTATCCAAACCTCCTCACACCCATGTAGTGAAAACATGCCAAACGCGCTACAGACTGGCGACCAGCACAAGCCACCCTCCTCCACAGTCATTTGCAATCTAATGAATTAATGTGTTTGCTCTGTGTCTCTAGAAACCCAGTTGATCACGTCATCAGCTAGATTTCTATACAGACTGAGCAAGCATGTTCGTTCATTACAAGGAAGGTGCCTTGTGCTGATCTCCAGTTTGGAACGTGTTTTGCTACTTTGGTACAAATGGGGGTGCTGGTATTAAGGGTGCTGCTAGAGGGGCGGGGTTGACTTCAGGCATTTTTATTTTTGCATAGCATAGACAAGTGCTTTTGTCCAGCTGTGGAGGTGGGTAGGTGGGTTGTGCTGGTTATCCACTGCGGGAGTAAAAGTTATATTGTTTGTATTTAACAGTATTGTGTGGATGCTGGGAGGGGGTCATTGCTGTAAGTATTAATTTAGGCATCAAGACCCTTCCCCCGTGAAGCAATAAAATAAGTAAATTAAGCCCCCTCCACTGTTGCTTCATTGAAAGCAGTGGTGTCTGCAACATCTCATTAAATGGGTACAATACCCATGTAAACTTCTGCGCCCATCTTGAGACCAGGCAACACTTCATTATTAGCGAAAAGTTTTGGTGGTTTAGTAAAATAAACAGAGTGTTGCAAAAATTGTACTGATGGCAGCCCCGGACGCCATTTGCCGCTTAGAATGGTATGTAGGATGGGAGCGGGCTCATATAGTTAATTTTCAGATCACCTTTAAGAGAGGGGCTAGTCAAATGGGTCAGTACCTGGTTAGGAGGGAGTACTCAGATGATGAGGCTGAATGGGGAATTCTCAGAGATGTATACATGCTATACATACGACCAGGACAGACGTAGGTAGTTGAAGCCCATTGTGATCATCCCCTGCTATTCTGCACTTACAGTGAGTTATATCTGCAGACTCCATGAACTTATCTGTTTTGAATGCTTTGATTATTGTTACGGTGGGCCATGAATGCAGGCAAAGCATTCCATGCTGCTACCATCCTTTTGCCTTCTGTTAAAGTGAAATTTTGGTGTGAAACATTGGGGCGGCTCCTTGTGACTGGTGTCCCGAGATTGGTGTTTTTGATTACATGCTTTGAACTTGCAAAATAAATACCTTGGCATAACGATCCTGTGGTCTGTTTTTGTGAGACGTTCACCACCTTTTGTGTAAATATTTTTTTCCTTGAATTGTTTTTTAAACAGTTCCCCTGATTTGCAAAGTGTGTCACCTGGTCCAGTGCTAATCTGTTTTGAACTTAAGATTTAAACAGTCTAACAAGGTGTGAGCGTTTGAGGCCATAAATACTAAAATTAAATTCCCTCATTCTATGTTTCTCCAATTTAAACAGGTTCAGGTCTTCTAGTCTCCTCTCATGGCTCAGTCCCTTCTGGGGATGTCATGATATTGATATCAAATTTTGAGTAATGTATTGCTGGCTGGGATGCAGGAGGTGCCATCTGGTATGTGGATGCCACTGACCAGTCTGCAGGTAGGGCTGTTCTGCCTGTGGCCACTAGGTGGGGTTGCTGCTGCTGACCTGGCTGTTGGTTATGCTGATGTCCTGCTAGTAGATGGTGTTCTCGCTGGGCCTATGGCTGCATAGCGTGGGTCTCCATTTTGTTTCCGTTAGATGTCTGTGTGTGTTCTTCATTATATTCTAGTGCACATTTTCTGCAGTTGCGCAACTGCATGAGCAGCCCTTCACATGTGCAAATTGTTTGGTTTGCTCTTTTCCACATGTGTGGTGGCATTCTTTGATAAAATACACCTCACCTATGTTTCTGCATTTTGGCAACAAATTTGTTGCACAACTGCACACTTTCCCCAGGTCTTTGATAATCCTGCATGTGGTGTCTGGATAACTGGTGCCGACCAGGTCCAGTTTTGCTACAAAGTAGTCTCCCCTACCCTTTTGTGCCCACCATCAGCAGCCGTTTTGAAAAAAAAAATGCATTTTTTTTCTAGGGAAAAAAATATTACGCCTTTTACAAAATGTCTTAAGGTCCCAGGACTACACTTGGTAGAGATGACAGTACTGGCAGTGTGCTCCTTAGTAATGCTAGTTCTGTATGAGTCTTATTTGATGACAAAAGCAGGCATGTACATTGGGGGCATCAGAGGCTTGTTCTGTTGCCCTTGGAGAATATTTAGGGTACCCAGTATGGTGGTAACAGGCAGTAGTATTTGTTTTGGACCTTTGACTATGTTCAGAAAAAGCCATAACATTTAGCCCCAAACGCTCAACTCATCAGATGTTTTTTTTGTTCATGCACATACACAAACGTGAAATACAAAATTACACATATCCCAGCAACACCAGGCATCATGGGATATGTATGCAAATCACCATGAAAGAATTTAGACCGGTTCTGCTTAGACATATGGGTATGAGGTGTGATGCAGCTAATTCCTTTGATGCTTTGCTGTAGTTAGCGTGTGATGACAGTTTTCTGTCTAATCGGATCAGCGATTTAGAAGGCCCTTGCATTAAGTGCTTCCCAACCTGAGGCGGGTGAAGGACAGATGACAGCATATCAAAGCTATGGAAGTGCTGCCTTGCAGCGGCGGTGGAGCGGATTTGTGATGAGGGCTGGGAATTCTGCATTATAAATGCTCTGCTTCAACCTTTACTTTGAATGGTTGTGCATTCTTTTAATTTGGGCCTTTTTTGTGGGGGTTATGCTTCCTTTTTCACACCGAAAATATACATTGAGGAAAACAGAGTGACTGCATCTCAAGACTCTCCGTTTAGATCCAGATCATGTTAGTGGCATCTCAGTTTTGCCTGTTCTCAGCAAACTCCTTCAGAAGCTGGTACACAATTAAATGACCACATTCTCTTCAGGTTTCCCTTGAACCACTCTACTTGAACCATGCCATCCAAAGTAACAACCTGTCATCTGCCATTGCCTTTGGTCTCCATGCAGGAACAATTCACACTGACCTCACTGATGCCTTTTTATACCTCTGGTCATTCTATCCTGCTGTGTGAATTGCACCAACTAGGGCTAGCACAGGGCACACTTAAGGCACACACCCTACCTAACAAGTATTTTATTTGTTTATTTATTTATTTATTTATTGAAAATGTTTCACCAGGAGAGGCACACTGACAAAAGATGCTCTTCTCATGGTGTGACTTGGGGGGTTCAAGGGAGGAGGGTATACATACAACAATCAATAGGTTGAACTTGGAATTGAGCAATACAAACAATTGTTATGTAGTTAAGTGTGGTTAATTACAAACTTGTTACATGAGGAGATAGTACATACATGTGCCACAAGGAGGGTGGCATAGCATATTTGATTACACATCTAGAACTATACGTGAATACATAAGTGCCTGTATCAGAGATTGAATTGAAGTATAATGCACCAAGTTGGCAGACAGAAATGGAAGTCTGAGCTTGGGACCCGGGAGAAGTGACAGGGCAGGATAGTAAGCACAGGGAAAGATAAGGGGGTTGACTTAGGGAAGATGTTGGCGGGAATAAAAAGGTAGATAGCAGAAGTGTCATGAGAGGGTAAGTGCATGGGTTGTTTAGGGCAATGTATAAGCCAGTCATTTGGGCGAAGGCTGGAGCCGCTGGTCAGGCTAAGGAGGGAGGAGGGGGTCGGGGGAGAGAATCAGTCGGGGAGGTCAGGGGCGGGTACAGTTAGGTGCAAGGAAGTTAATGAGGGCAGAGGATAGAGTGTTTGGAGGAAGAATGGCAGATTTGGGCTGGTAGGCCATTTCAGAGCTTAGGGAGGAGGTAAGAGAAAGCCGATTGTGTGTCAGATAGTAAGATAGTAAAGACCCATGGTGAAGTCTCTCCCCCACACTCTCTCCATTTTGGGTCCCACAAGGCCCCATCCTTGGTTCCTCTGTTTTTAGCCTTTTTGTGAATGACCTCCCAGCTCCAGTCATAATCCACACAGTGGTGTTCATTTTTACACAGATGCACCATTAATCCTTCGGAGAACTCAACTAAACTTTTCAAGCAGCCGTAATCGGTACACGGAACTAGATGGACACAAAATATTCTTGAAAAATAAAAAAAAGTAATAATCTTCAACCTTTCAAACTAAAAACATGGCAGTTTTGATTGGCTTTTTGCTTTGATTAATTTTGCTGTAAATTATTTCACTTCCTTTGACTTTCTATTCATTTATGTATTGCACTGTGATATTTTTCAACTTTGTAAAGTGCACTGAGCATTGGAAAGGTGCTTTAAAATTCTCTCTATCTCACAAAGATTTGCATTTGAAAATGTTATAAATCGGACATGCAATGGCTTGACTCAGAATATGCCAACATACCATTTACATTTATTTGGGAGGGGCAGAATCTTCTTAACTTACTTGTGGATTCCACAGATTGTGATGTATGGTCTCTCTTCCTCATATATAGAGAATATTTGAGTACAAAATGTCATATACAAGGAAATATTACCATTAAGGGGCAACAAACTCATAAAGCACAAGCCCAAAGGGTGAGTTTGTTTTTTATTTATTTATTACTTTAAAATTTAATTGGGAAAGTCACACTGAGCCGAAGCTCGTTTCCAGGTGAGACTGGGGGGAGGGAGAACAATTAAATACATATATGCATTCATACAATATACAGGGCAGTGCAAAAATCAGAGCAGTTTAACAAATAACATATAATCATGAGATGCAGGACCATCTGGAATGACATTATAAAAAGTCTGCCATACAGTTGATGAGAAAACACAGCAATGTCGATAAATGGGAGGATAATAGGAGGGAAGGGCAGGGAACAGCAGCATAAATGGTTGAGGACTTGGGGGCAGCTGCAGGAAGTAACTTGGTGTGGTCTGAACAGAAGCTTTAGCACCAGGAAAGAAGAGGTAAGACAATTGAGGTGGGAAGCTTGCGGCAAAGGGAGGGGAGACGAAAGGAGAAAGCGTGCTGGCCAGCCGTAGTGTGGGCTCGGAGAAGGGTGAAAATGCGGGAACGACAGGGGTGCAAGCGGTGGGAGGCCAGGGTGAGAAGAGAGGAAAGATGAGACAGGATGGCATCAAACCAGTACTTGGAAATGAAAGTAGGGTAGTGGGCTAAGTGTCTCTGCTGAAGGGAAGGGAGGGAGAGCATGGAATATAGGTCACAGTAGTTAGTCAAGAAAGGGGAGTTGGAGGCAAAGCAACGGAAGACATTGAAAAGAACATCAAGCCTGGCAAGAGAGGTGGCGGATGCTGACCCGTAGACTACATCGGCATAGTCGACAACTGGGAGGATCCATTTAGTAATTAGGTCACGACGGACTGGGAGAGAGAGACAAATTGTACTGGAAGAGCATACCCAATTTGGGGTGAAGTCTTTGAGTGCAGGGTGTCGAGGTGGGATGAGTAGTCAAGGGATGGGTTAAGCCAAACACCCAGGTATTTTAAGGAGGTGATCATGGGAGGGGATGGCAGCCTAGCAAGTTTTTGCTTTGAACCAAAGGTCATGGTGACAGTTTTTTGGTTATTCATTTTGAGGCAGTGATCCTGGAACCATTTTGCAACTGCATGAAGGTCGCATTGGAAGGGGATTTGGACATCTACTGCAGAGTGGCCAGACAGGTAATTGACAGTGTCATCTGCATACATATGTATGTTGGCAGTGGAGCAGGCAGAGGGGAGATCATTAATAAAGAGAGATGAGAGGACTGGACCAAGTATGGAACCCTGGGGGACACCGGACAGGATAGGGAGAGGAGGGGAAAGGGTAGTGCCAATCCGCACGGCCTGGCTCCTACCAGTGAGATATGTGTTAAACTAATTACCCAAAGGGGAAGATAGTCCAATTGCATGGAGTTTGTTAATGAGGAGGGGTTGAGAGAAGGAATCAAAGGCTTTAGCAAAATCGATAAATATTGCAGAGGTAATATGACCTAGATCCATAGCTGAGGGTATGGAATTGGAAAAGCGGAGGAGGGAGGAAGTGAAAGAATTACCTTTTCTGAACCCTGACTGGACAGGGGAGAGGATATCTGTGAAAGTGAGGAAGTCATTTAGTCTTGTGAGGACCATGGATTGCTGGATTTTAGCTAATGAAGGAAGGAGCGAGATGGGACGGTCGTTACCAGGAGAGGTAAGGTCACCACCTTTGTGGAGGGAAAGGACTTTGGCAAACTTCCATGCTGAGGGGACTGTGGAGGAGGAGAAGGAAAGATTGTGTGCATTAGAGGGAGTACTATAGAGGAGGCAGAGATGAAGAGGAGTCTTGGATCATGAGTAAAGTATTTTTTCCCATTCTGTTGCTTTTTAGGGCCAGTGCTTGTGAGAGGTTGGGAGGTGTTTAGGATGGTTGTGACGTTTGTTAATAAGGTGTTTGTTACATGTGTTAATAGAGCTGTAACAAGGTGTTTCGTTGTATGTCAGGCATTAGTGTGTTATTAAGGTGCTCTTAGGTGTATAATTGCATGTGTAACCCCCCTGCAAATGGGGGTTCCCAAAAGACTTCCAGGAGCTTGCTTGAATGCTCCAAGCCTGAATGGTGTTTGGCATTTAAGCCATTTATCAGTGAGTGTTTTTAGAACCTCTGGTACTGTCTCTTTAAGAGCTGTCTGCTTGCAGACATAATTAGTTTGTATGGGGGACTGTGTGTTTCTTTGATTGAGTACCACTCAAGCTGCTGCCAATTCACTTCATTTTGCAGTCACTAGGAGTGCAAAGGAACCTATCTGAAAGATGTAACTGTTTGCCAGAAATTATTTAGAGTAATAATGAAATTACAGTTTGTCTAACCTGCTTTCTTTGCAGTCAGAACTGTGTCTGCTAGTTCCCCATTCTAGTTTTGAACTGCTGAACTGGACCAATCAGTGTGGGGTAAGCTAGCTCTAAAATGGTGCCTTGGATGAATCAGAACTTGGACTCATAATCTGGAGCCAGCACAAGAGGATTGTATGGGCAGTGACTCTGGGAGATGTAGTTTAGACTTCAGTGCCTTTTTGGACCAACAGCAGCAGTCTATTGTGAGTGACAGCCAATCCAGTCAAGAACTGGGAGGAACTCAAAGGAAGTGCCGGTTTTGTCGGTTGGAGTTTCAGTTGAGCTTTGGCAGTGAAGAAGGAAGGAGCCCTGTGCTTTTTCAGTGTGCAGTTTTAGTCAAAAACGTGTGTAAGGCCCAGAGTTCCGGTCTGCAGCTTGTGTAACAGCTTGTTAGGACTGAACTGTCCTGTGAAAAGAATCAAAGGATCTCTGAAGAGTAGAAACCAGGCTCACCCTGTAGAAGACTGGAGGAATTGCTGAAAATTGCACTCGGTCTGTCAGGAACTGAATCTGCTGTGTGTTCTCCGGTATTGTGCAGTAATTGCGATGGGATACAGATGCAGCCTGCCTGGTATAGTGCTTTCTTTTATATGGATGTGAAGAGGTTTGTATACCTCAAGTGAGCCCTGCTGACATTGAAGGACCCTATCTTATTTGGAGGTCGTGAGTACTAATTCAGGGTCGCTCCCTGTTGAACTGCCACATTAAATCCAAATGGAATTACTGTACTGCTGACTGTTTAATTCTCCTTTTCTCTGTGTGAAAGGGCCCTACCAGCTGCCACGGTTGGACTAGCCACTAGGGCTTGGGTACCCAGGGACAGTAACTGATAGGGATAGGCCTGTGCACAGAGCCATAGGTAGATTATTAGAGTGATAAGCTAATTAACCTGATTTCTCCCGTCCTTGTTATATCCCCCTAAATAAATCAGAGCTGCTTGTTTCAGCAAAGTTATACTGCCTGAGGTATTTGTCTATGTTAAAGTACTGTACTGTGATTGTTGCACTGTATCTCATTTCACAGGAGGTCCCAGTGCCGGAACCAGACCTGGGGGTAAGTGTATACTGTGAAGGTAATTCTGATATATTGTGTGGGCCACTAGTGGGAAGAAAGGGGGGTTGCAGTGTCCCAGAGGGCTGTGACCAAGTTAGTTTAACTATTGCAAACCCTGACCTCTGGGTGGAGGCACCCGCCATTGGATCCAGGCCCCTCAACCTGTTAGTGGCAAATCAGGCAGGGGTAGTAGCCCCTGGGATAGCGCCATCTAGGGGTTACACATGGTTTTGGTAAACTGGATATTATACAATGGGCTTCGAGAATCCAGCATTCTGATTGGCTGACTGGCACCTTTCAGGCATTGTAAATCCTAGTATTACCAACGCAAAAAGGTGCCAGTCAGTCACATCTCTGTTATCAGTCTAACCTCTACACCATGAAACTGGAAATCCACCATCTTGAACCCCTGCGAAACCACCTCCATAGAGTACAACATTCAGACACACGCTGCAGTTTAAAATAAGACCCTACACAATAAAAACACAACTGCACATCTATTAAAATCGCATACATATATGTAAACATAAAGAAAATGCGACCATAAGCAGAATAATTAGTCGTATAATTTGGGCCAGAGTCAGACCACGGCTTTCAGTGCACTCCATCCCCTGTAACAGGAACCCCCCGCCCACACTCCAGTCTCCTCTGCCCCCAGACAGCAAGGTGAATCGGGCCACAAGTAGCCACTGACAGGCTGCTAAAATCACCTGCCACCTCCATCATTTCTGCTTCTCCCGGCTCCACTTATAAGAATAAAAAAAGGAAGATTGAAGCCGTACTCTCAGCCCTCCGCAACCGGACGGTGTCATGCCCGATTGCATCCTACCATAAATTGGATCCTAATGTTGGCATGACACCAGCAACACAGCTTCCGAAACACAGACCAGTCCTTTCCCTGTCTCTCTCTCTCTCTCCCTGCCTCCCGTTTCTATTAAAAAAAACAAAAAACACAGTGCAGTCTCCTTGTTTCCTAACCCACTGAAAGCACAGTTGTCACAGAGACAGTGAAAGGATTGGTCTGTGTTTCGGAAGCTGTGTTGCTGGTTTCATGCCAAACTCTTGATCCAGTTTGTGGTAGGATGCAATCGAGCATGACACTAGGGGATGTTTTCTCTCTCCTTTTAAACACTTGAGATCCCCAGTTCCCCTCAAACATTATCTTTAGTCCCAGCTCACCGACTTGCAATCTCATTATTTTAGGACTGCTGTGTCTTTGTTTTTACTGCACAGCAAAAGGTATTTTTCGAGTAATCCGCATTCTCTCATTTCTCCCCGTTGATTCACATTTCCACAAAACAGGTCACTATTTTGTTTTTCTGTTCGACAGCGCAATAAAAAAAAACAAAAAAAAACTTAAAAGACTTCGAAATCATGACAGTTGGGTGCGCTCTCAAACTTTTTGTCCATCTCCAAATACACGCTCATCTTGTACTAACACAGCATTAGTTTCAGAACTCTTCCCAAGAATTTCTACCCTTCGCGCTCTCAGTACTCTCAGTTCACGCAGGTCAGCCACGGCTCAGAACCAGATACGGGAAGCAAACAGCTGTTTTTCTCTCTTCAGCACAAATTAAACAGTGACAGGTTCTTCAGCGCCGAACGTCGTTCTGCTAACACCTCTTAAAGCAACCTTACCTCTCTTTCAAAACCCTTCTAAAATGAACTTTTGAAGCAACAAGAAAATACAGTTTAAAAAGTGTGCACATTTGTTATAAAAAATAAATTACTGCCTTTCTCAGCTAACAATAAATTTATTTTCATTTAACTGCACCTTTAGCTAATGTTACAAAAATAATTAAACCTGCTCTTAAAAACAATATAAAATCATGCCATTGTGCTGTTCACAGCTTATAACAACCTGGGACTACTTTTTTCAGCGCAAGAATAATAACTACATTTTTGTCTTTTAAAAGAAAAAGAAAACCCTTTTAAACAAAATGTCTTCTGTATCCACATATGGACCATTGTATAATCGTAGTAAACAACTACAGAGTGTGGTGATGCTGGGTTTACCCACGTCTGGCATGTTTTTGTCACTCGACCTGTGGCCTCGTGACCGAACCATGCCAGGCGTGGGTAAACCTAGCATCACCCACACCCTGTTGTGGTTTATTGCTTAAAGTTAATACTATCAGATTTGGCAATATCTGATGACTTTTCTGTAGCCAAGGGTATACATCCATGTAATCGTAGGGGCACAGTAGTACCCCTATTATTAGGTTTACAAATGCTGTTCTGTGATTATCCCCAGTTCTTGCACCTTAATTATGCATCCATTTATAGAAAGAATAACCTGAAATGTATCCTGTATGTTCTAAGGCCCAGGCTCTCTCTCCAGATCCTGAAAACTTGGTAATGATTAGTTCAGGAATGTAAAAGTTTCAAAAGGTTGAAAATACATACAAATAATTTTTTTAAGACTTGTTTTGTTCCCCTGTAGTGTAGAAATGGCTGTAGGTTCAAACTTGTAACTTTCAGGTTACTTAGAGTTTGGTCCAAGGATGCTTATTTGCTGTGTGGTTTAATTAAGAACTTTGTAGGTTTCAAATTATTTATAAAACTTTTTTTGCACATGTGCAGTGCAGTTAATGTTTTCATGTTCTTTTCATAATGTTTTTTGCAACATCTGTAGCTTCTATTTTTGTTACTCAGATTCATTTTTGTGAGACTTAGCAGTCATGAAAATGGGTTATAGAAGGAAAAACGCATGCCAGAAACAACAAGCATTTGTCAATGCCGAACGTTCGCTTGCAGGTATTTGCAGTGGTGTTTGGCACGTATGGTGCTTTACCCTAATGCCCTGTGCAATTGCTGGTATTTGCACAATAAATTTTCAGCATGACCTTTTTGTTACCCCCATTGTGCGCTACATAGGCGGAAACACGTTTTGGGCAGGATGTGAAAACTGACAGCTGTACTGCTCATAAGGAAGTGTGGTAAAATGGCAATGTTGAAAATCTGGAGTGGAAATATTGAAAATTCATGGAAACCTACGGCGTGCATGGGAACTGCAACATGCGCTCGTCAAAACAGTCATTGTTAGGAATTTTTTCACCAAATTTTCAACATTGGCATTTTAAAACCTCTGCTAATGAACAGTGTCACTGTGATTGTCTTACTGTATCCCATACATTGATTTGGCATACGACTAAGCCATTGTGCACTACATGGCGGAAACCGCGTTTGGGCAGGATGTGAAAATGACAGCTGTACTGCTCATAAGGAGGTGTGGTAAAATGGCAATGTTAAAAATCTGGAGTGAAAATATTGAAAATTTGCAAACTTACGGCGTGCGTGGGAACTGCATAACGCTACATCAAAACAGTCATTTTAGAATTTTTCACCAAATTTTCAACACGCTATTTTAAGACATCTGCTCATGATCAGTGTCCTGTGATTTTCTTAATGTGTCCCACACATTGAGTTCACACACCGACTGCGCCATATGTGCTTACATACAGAAACACGCTTTTGGGCAGGATGTGAAAAATGACAGCTGTTGTTCATAAGGAGGTGTAGTAAAATGGCAATGTTGAAAATCTGGAGTGCAAATATTTAAAATTCGCAAACTTGTGAGTGTGCGTAGGAACTGCGCAACGCACGCTCGTAAAACAGCCATTTTTAGGAATTTTTTCACCAAATTTTCAACATAGCCATTTTAAGACCTCTGCTCATGAAAAGTGTCACTGAGATTTTCTTAATGTGTCCCATACATTGATTTCGCACACCAACTGCACCATTGTGCGCTACATGGGCGGAAACATGTTTTGGGTGAGATGTGAAAAATGACAGCTGTACTACTCATAAGAAGGTGTGGTAAAATGGCAATGTTGAAAATCTGGAGTGAAAATATTGAAAATTCGCAAACCTACGAGCGTGCATAGGAACTGCGGAACGCACGCTCGTAAAACAGTCATTTTTAGGAATTTTTTCACCAAATTTTCAGTATAGCCATTTTAATACCTCTGCTAATGAACAGTGTCACCGTGATTTTCTTAATGCGTCCCATACATTGATTTAGTACACCGACTGTGCCATTGTGCGCTACATGGGTGGAAACACGTTTTGGGCAGGATGTGAAAAATGACAGCTGTACTGCTCATAAGGAGGTGTGGTAAAATGGCAATGTTGAAAATCTGGAGTGAAAATATTGAAAATTTGTGAATTCTGAGCCTGCATAGGAACTGCATAGCAGCACACTCAGTAAAACAGTCATTTTTTGGAATTTTTGCACCAAATTTTCAACATTGGGTTTTTGGGACCCTTCTCATGAGTGATGTCACTGTCATGGCGTTATTAGACCAAAAGGGTGATTTTGCACAGTGACTGTGCAGTGATCTGAAATCACCCTTGGGCCCGAATAACACCATGACAGTGACACATTCATGAAGAAGGGGTCCTAAAACCCATGTTGAAAATTTGGTGCAAAATTCCAAAATGCCTGAGATATGCAATAAAGTTGAAAACCCCTGTCTAGCCCATTATACAGCTTACCGGCATTTCCTCAGTTAGGTGGTCGGCTTTGAAGAGTGCAGACATGTTCCGGTCCACGAAGATCGTCGCGCCCGAGCTCCGGAGGTAGTATGGGGTGAGGGGGTATGGGAAAACTGGGTGCGCAGTGGGTGGGTGAAGTTGTGGGAGGGCCAGGGAGAAGCGCCGTGGGACCGTTTTGCTTTACAGGGAAAAAAAAAGACTTCGTGGGACGTTTACCACACTGGGGTGGGCTCCCAGCGTGGCAGAAGGATGGCTGGGAAGCGAGGAGCCGACGGGGATTGGGCACCCCGCCGGCAGACAACCTGACGCTTGCCACACTGGGGTGGGCTCCCAGCGTGGCAGAAGGATGGATTGGGGGCGGAGCCGACGGGGATTGGGCACCCCCATCGGCAGACGACGCGACGCTTGCCACGCTGGGGTGGCTCCCAGCGTGGCAGCAAGATGAGGCGGTGTGGCGCGGTGCTCTGTATGACAGCGGTGGTTTTCTTTGAAGCGAAGACCACCGCTGTCATACACAGCTCCCGCATCCATTGATGCAGGACCGCCACGCCTGCTCAACGGAGCAGTGGATTGAAAGGGAGAGGCACACCTCCAAAGTGTGCTACTCTCCCAAAACGTTCCTTGCGCATGCGCGCAAGCGAACGTAAAAATGAAACTCTTGTAGCCATAGTCTGAAACTTGTGTTGTGGATGGAATGGGGTGTAAGGTTGATTCTTCAAGTTTTTTTACCAATAATTTTGAAAGTATCAATGAAATTAGGTATAGTAGTTGCGAGTTGCAAAAACAGATCCTGTTTTGGTCGGTACTGAACTTTATTTTTTGTCTTGCAAAGCCGTATCTAGCCCCCCACCACCACCTGGCACTCATGCAACCCTCACCCAATGCAAGTAAATTGTGCCTCCATCCCTCTGCCCCCCTTAGAACTCATACCCGCGAGGGGCATGGCCAGCAGCTGAGCTGAAAGCAGCTCTTCCTTGTAGCTCTGTCTATTGCTGTCTTTTAATAGTGATTAAAAACTATACAAGGCTCCTAAATTTGCTCAATAAAGAAAGATGCTGAGATGGTACAGCGCTATACCTGATTTTGGTGCTAAAATTGTGAGATGGGTCGCACAAAAACTGCCGTAAGTGGAGACAGTGCCAAGCATAAAGAAACACGGTCTGGCCCAGAGAAAGATGGAGGCCCTCCGGTGGTCAATCCGACTCAGCCCTCTAACGCAGCTCTCCTGAAGGCTATTCAGACTATTGACCAAAAAATGGATGATTTCTCCTCTAAAATGGCAATCGTCAAAACCAAACTACAGCTGGTAGAGGAAGCGACAAAGGAAGCTAATCAATAGGCAGATAAAACCGTGGCGACCACTGCAGGCCTAGTTAAAAGAGAACCTGCTTCTTCATAGGAGATTGGAAAATTTGGAGAATGGGGCGTGGGCGTCCCGGGTCAGGATTCGGGGCCTACCGGAAATAGTGGAGGGAGAAGATATGGTCTGATTTATTTGCACTGGCTTCCAGATTATTTAAAGGTGGATTTTCAGATTTCGGTGCAGAGAGCTTACAGAGTTAACACCAGAGGGGCACGATTGCACGCTAACCATGCACATTCACAGGCAAGAGCAGTCTTGGTTATCTTAGGGTCCATACAACAAAGAAATATGGTTCTACAGGAGTCACGGAAGCGAGGCCCATCGCAATGGCAAGGTTTCAACATACATATCTTCCCGATCTGAGCTTTGCCACAAGGCAGAGGAGGAAAGGGTTCGATGGGATTCGAACAAAGCTCTGTCAACTGGGAGTCCATCATGTCCTAATCATGCCAGCAAACCTGAAGATTGTGTATACAGGACAAAAACATACCATTTCTCAGACCCGGCAGATGCAGGAAAACTGCTCGTCAAAATCGAAGCAGACTGTGCAGCTCAAGGCTCAGATGCAGATGCGACCTGAAGATCTGAGGGTTGGTGTGTGGATTAGCAAGGCCCTTTCAGGTGAATCTGAGTGACTGGTCAGATAAGTCTTTCTCTTTTGTTTTCTCCCCGAGGACATGAACGCTGACTTCATTCAAGGAAACTAATGAACAGGTTTATATTTGTTACTGAATTTTCGCTCCGATTCGGGCTAAAGGGAGTTTTCAATTTATGTCCAAGTTAAGGAGAATCTTGGTTTAAGCATCTTGTATGGCGCACTTTTAATTGAACATGTGGCCGATTCTCACTTGGGCCCTGGATAAAAGGCCAAATAGTTTTTTCAAACTGTCTCTGTTTATTAATAAATGTTTAATATCGAAGGGAGCAAATCGAATGAAGCTATCATTTTATTAGCTTGCTTTAGAGTTTAAGGAGTTGTTGGGAGGTTCTGTGTATGTTATAGGATACTTATTTAAAGGCTATTGGGGTAGTATCGCCTATTAAAGGGGAGTTTATCTAATACTTTCTTAAATCTTATGGTATAATCTCCACTCATGGCAGCAATAGCTTATGTAAATCTTATTGGGACATACAAGTGTATTGATAACCCTCCAATGATGTATCAGAAAATGAGTGCCAATGATACTGTATCTAAAAATCTCTGATTTTAATCTTACTATGCACTGTCCTTTGGGCTGTACTTGTATTGATTGAAACATAAACTCAATAAATATGTGTGTGTGTGTGTGTGTGTGTGTGTGTAATATATATATATATATATATATATATATATATATATATATATATATATATATGTATCTATATATATATAAAAGAGCCCATGCCCACCCCACCTCCTGGCAAACATCTCTCAATTTAGACCCTTAGTTGAATGACCAGTACAACTCAGCGTCCATCTCGGGTAGCTGCAGTATACAAAGGAAAAAACAAATGCAAAAAACTTCGGCTATGATACTGCAGCTAATCATACATGTGTGTGGCCAAACTTTTTTTTCCTTTACTTTCTATAACATGCACATTTTGCTCATTTTTGGGCCAGACTTTCAGGTGGGCAAGTCACCACCTCACCGTGATGACCGTGGAAGTGGTGCACCTTGTAAATCTGACCCCAAATAGTTTGTTTTGTTTTTTTTGGGGGGCTGATGCAGTGTTGACATTACCCTAATATTGGCACTGTCTTGTTGGACAAAGTGGCTGACACAGCTGTGCTTATATAGATTGCTGATATTAGGTATAACGCCAGCACTGCGTCACTTGATCGTTCAGACTCTGAGGAATACCACACCACCAATTCACCAGTTTCAGAAACTTTCTGCTCTGATTTTTAAATTTTTCTGCTTTTTACACTGTAACCCTAATAGACATTTTAATATAGTTTTTATTTTTTGCAAAATATACTGTAGCTTGTGCATAATATCTAATGTTGTCAAGTGTATACGTTATGCATCAACTTAACATAGAAACATAGACTTTGACAGCAGATAAGGACAGCTAGGCCCATCTAGTCTGCCCATTTCCCTACCTACAGGATAGGCCGCAGATCCTAGTTAACCAACAGCCTATATCTTCCTGCCCCCCACAAGAATTGCCTTATGTCTGTCCCATGCATTCTTGAATTCTTGAACTTAACCTAGTCACCAAATGTTAGTAACACCAGCCGGCCTGGTGGTGCTGAGGGTTGTGGTGCTGGACGCCACACCTCTCTCCATGCCGGCAACCCGGGTTGGGAGGCGGACTCGGACTGTTGGTGGGTCGGCCGGGGGAGATAGGCTGGAGCATCCGCGACAGCTCTGCCTACTCCAGGAGGGTTGAGGCCCGCAGCCGAACACTTGCCTGACTCTGAGCACAGAGCCGAGGCACTGCAATCTAGTGGTAGGTGACGGTCGGCTGCTCTCGATCGCGATGTCGGAGCTCACCTTGACGTCAGGGGTCCTGCGCTGTAGGGAGGGAGAAGATGAAAAAATAGCCTGCCATCGCCAGGAAGATGGAGCCCCAGAACATGCCTCAGTGTGCTGCCGCCCGATGACCCCGGACCGAGGAAACACAAGGTATGGGGTAACAGAAGCTCTGCCCCATCCCCGCACGGGGGGTAAACCGTAGTGCCATGAGGGTCCCGGGGTCATTCAGGTAGGGTGGATGTCAGAGGGATGTCTGCCTAGGAACTCCCGACGGGTCAGAGATAGCAGGCCGGGGACAAGTGACATAAATAGAGATTTCAGAAAAAAATGTTAGTAACACTTTCAACTGTAACTGTCTCCAGGATCCGCTTAAAAATTAAGCATGTAGTCTAAATGTAGATATCCAGGTGTGTAAAATTCGAAATAATTAAACCTGTATTGCATTGTGTCCACTTCACTTGCTAACCACAAGGTTCCTTCCAGCAGTGCTGTGCCAGTGCACACAGTTCAGGGTTAGAACGTTTTGTGTTAAATTTGGTATTTCAACATCGACCAGTCAGTGCAGGGGTAGGGCTGCCACTCGCAGTGCTGGCGACCCGGGTTTGGGGAAGAGCCTGTGGGGGTTGGGTAGATGGAGAAGGACTGAGCATCCTGTAGGGTAGTTCCAATTGGAAGGGATGCCGTCTGCACTGCGATACTGCCACCTTGGTGACCACAGGTGGGGCAGTGCAGCAAGGATGGGGGAGATGGCAAGGGATCCGCACTATGCATGCATTGTATGCACATATGCATTGGTCCCCTTTACACCCCATCATCTTCCAGGGGAGTAAGAGAAGACAAAGGAAGGTAGCTTCAGTGCCGGCTACCTAGGGACCCTGGTATATCTGGGATGGCCCCATCTCCTAACTTTATGCACATTTGGAGGTATAACCCTTCCATCCTGTACACTGTACAGGGGTAAAACCGAGGCTTCCTGGAGGATGGTGGCTGAAGGTAGGTGGGGCCCATGGGGGAGGTGACGGGGCTATAAAAATTAGTGTTTCGTACAGATTACCATTTTATTCTAACATCTGGTACACTGCCTGAGGCACAATTCACTCCCCCCCCCCACCCCATGTCTCCCACCCTTTTACTGGCTCTACCTGATTATGCATCTCTTCCCCAGTACAAAATTCCACTCACCACCACTGAAGCTACTCAGGTTGGGGCAGGAGCACTCCCTCAGGGGCAAGTTTTCGAACCCCCCTGATTCCACTCCTTCTCATCTTACTAGGTCTCATTGCCTCTTTCCATCTCTCTCATGCTCACCTCCTCTTACTTCTCATCTCCTAGGATGTCATGATAAGGCTCTCCTGGGCAACTCTGTGTGCATTTTTACATTTCAATTTCGTGTTGTAATTCGATGCACTTAATAGCTATCTACTGTTTAATTTGTTCCTTCCCATGTAGGTGTGTAAAGTAACATGATGTAAATCCCTGTTGGTACCCCTGAACTGTGTATGATGTGGGACCTTATTAAAGAGTTCATACGCAAAGGTTGTATCTGAATCTGCAAATAAATAAATGCAAGTTTTACGATGTCTCTACATGTTATATACAAAAATCTTGATTTCCAAGGCGATATTCAAGATGTTATAAATGAGTTCATTTTTTTCTTCCTTGGAAATGTATGGGAGAGGCTGCAGCATGTGAAGATACAGTAGACAGCTTCCTGTTCTGCAGTTAATAGACCTTCCAGTGTTCTAAAATTCTAGCAAACTGCCACTGGCATTCATTTTCTAAAAACTCTTAACAGAAACACACTTCTTTTGGCTGAATTGACTGCTTGTACATCTGAAATATTTCCTACTGAAATTCCAAACGTGGGTGTCGTCAATCTCCAATTTAAAACCTATCTGGTAAAAACGATTGCTGGTAACTACAGGTTTTTTTTACATGGAAACACAGACAATGATGGCAGTAAAAGACCAGTGGTCCTTTCTGTCTGCCAGAGTTCATTATTTAGCCCTGGGACCTACTGTCCCTCCAGGGTCCTAGCCCTCCCATCCTCTCCCCCGCCAATCTCCTCCCAATTTTGCACCTCAAGCAATCACTATACACTTTATTCTGTTCCTACCATGCCTGAACCCAGCAATGGTTTTCACACCCACCATTTAGGCTGGTACACTGTTCCATGGCTCCACCACTGTTTCTGTAAAATAATACTTCCTCATGTCCCTCCTGAACCTCCCTCCTGTTAGTTTCCACTCATGTCCATGTGACCGTGAGTTAGTATTCAAGCTAACTATTTCCCCACTGTTCACCTTAATTCCTTTTAGGAACTTGAAGGTCTCTGTCATCTCCCCTCTCCATTCTGGTTTTCAGTGAGTACATGTTCAGTGCCTTGAGGCACTTCTTATAGGACCTGCCCTGTTGGCCCTGAATAATTTTTTTTTTTTTTTTTTTTACCCTGTGCTGCACCATCTCCGGCCTATCCCTGTCTTCCCTGAGAGGTGAAGACTCCAGAAATGGGTGCAGTATTCCAGGTGTGGCATCACTAAGGACCTACAGTACAGTATCTGGGGGAAGTATTATATCTTCCCTTCTGCTATCAATACCCTCCCCATACATCCCAGCATCCTACTCGCTTTGCTGTATGTCTTGTTGAACCAAGTCGATTGTTTGAGGGAGTCACTGATGAGAAGTTCAGAGTCTTGTTCCTCAGCAATTGTGCTGAGTCTCACCCCACCCATCTAGTACTCTGTCCTGGGGTTCTTGTTCCCTAAGTGCATTACCTTGCACTTTTTGGCATTCAATTTCAAGTGCCAAACCTTAGACCACCCCTCTAGCTTTTGTAAGTCAGTCTGCATTTCCCTGATTCCCTCATCACTGTCCACTCTCCCACAGAGCTTAGTGTCATCTGAGAAGAGACACAACCTGCCCTAGATTCCTTCACCAGTGTCACTAATGAAAATACTGAAGAGGACCAGACCCAGGACAGATCACTGTGGTACCCGACTTGTGACCTCCTTCTCTTCTGATTTGACCTCGATGACCACAGTCCTCTGCCTCCTCCCCTTTAGCCAGTTACCTACCCAGTCTACTGTGACTTTAGTTGCACCAAGATCCTCTTTTTCAGGAAGCATCTGTAAGGCACCGAGTTGAAAGCCTTGCCAAAGTTATAGTAGAGCAAATCCACAGCGTGGCCCCTACCCATTACCCAGGCAAAGAAACCTATCCGATTAGTCTGACAAGACCTTCCTGCCATGATTCCATGCCATTTACAATCCTGGAGACTGTTGCTCTCCAAGTAGTCCACAAGGTCCTCTTTGACCAGTGACTCTATTAGCTTCCCTACAGTAGAGATAAGTCTGACAAGTCTGTAGTTCCCTGTGTGTTCCTTATTCCCCATTATGAAGTGGAACTACATCTGCCATCCTCCAATCTTGCTGAACTGTCCCCTTCCTTAGTGAACTGTTGCATAGACCTAACTGGGGTTCAGCCATTTACACTGCCAGTTCCCTGAGTAACCTTGCATGCTGCCCATCTATTCTTGGTGCCTTATGTCTTTATGGCTGCCAGCTCTTTCTGGACCCTTTTGCTTGTGAATACTGGCAGCCTCATCACGGGGACCCCCATAGTGGCCACTTTGATGCCACTGTCTGGTAAGAGCCCACCTTCCTCCTTAATGAAAACCAAACCAAGGTAATCATTAAGGATAATGGCCTTTTGTCCATCCTCCTCTCGCCCTGTGAGTCCCCCTCCTTTTTTCCCCAATATAGTGGAAGAACTGTGTTTCTCTGCTCTTGGCCCCCTCTGAAATGCACGTCTGCATATGCTTTAGCCTCCCTTACTGCCGTCTTTGCCTCCCTGTTTTCAGTAAATATTCTCCCGATCCTTTGTCACCCTGCTTTTCTTTATACTTTTAGAAGGCCCTTTTCTTGGCCCTCACTGCTTCCTTGTTTCTTACCAATAACCATAAAGGTCTCTTGAACCTGTTCTTGTTTTGGTTGCTATTCTTGTGCATAATTTAGATGCCTTGAGAATGGCACCCTTCTCTCCTCCACCCGACCTATACTGTCTACCCTGACTGACTTTTCCTTGACCAGCTTCCTCAGCCTGTTGAAGTCCACCTCCCTAAAATAGGTTTTCTGGACCCAAGGGCAAGTTCAAACCAGATGAGGTTGTGGACGCTGTTCCCCAGTGGCTCCCCTGTTCTCGCAGCTTCTACTACCTCCGAGTTTGGTGAGCACCACGTCGAGAACTGCAGTCTGCCTGATGGGTTCCTTAACTATCTGTACCAGTGGACTGTCCTGGAAGCCCTCCAGCAGTGCCTGACCTCTGTTGCTCCTTGCCACTGGAATATCCCATTCAATGTCTGGCCAGGTTCAGGTCACCCACTACCACTACCTCCCCCTCTTTCAAGTTCTTCCCTGTGCTCTCTGTCCCTCTCTCCCCCCCTTTGATCCAGATGTTTATGTATCATCCCCAAGCACAGTTTCTTGCCTGAGGCTGCCATGAGTTGCACCCACAGCGACTACCTCTCCCCAGTACTACCCCTGATGCACCTGTTTTCTGCCACCTTGTTACTGTCCTTGACAAAAATGGCTGCTCCTCCCCCTCTACCTGTTCCTCTATCCCTTCAGAACATTGAGTACCCAAGGGTCGTCAGTTCCCATTCATTATTTTCTAGAACCCACGTTTCTGTGATGGTAACAAGGTCCACCTCAGTATTCTCCATCAGCGCCTGTAGCTCGCTAATGGTGTTACCCAGGCTCCTGGTGTTAAGGCATATACCCCCTTCCATCTGATCCCTGATCCTGCTTTGTTACCACCCTTGTGCTTTCCTTGGTGTTTGCACACTTTGTGTTCCCACCCTCTAATGTCCCCTTACCTAGTTCAATTAAGACCACAGCTGTCTTTCTGCCTGCTGTGCTGCTACAAGGTCCCAGATGCGGGGGAGTATTAGCTACTGTCCCTTTCCTCCCACCTGCCACCGTGGTTTCCCTAGTCCCAGTTTGTGAGAAGCAAATCTGTTTTTATAGTCAGTTATGTTCATCAGAATGGTCAAGTGGTGCTGCTATGGACCCCCCGTCTACTTAAACTGCTATGTCTTGTAAATAAGTATTTAGTACAACCAAATTATTTATTTTCACAAGTTATAACCTTCACTGCAGATATCTGGAGCCAAGTTTAGCCATTCAGCATTGTGCTTCCCACTACGTTGTTGGCTAAATGATGCAGAACCTAAAAGTATTTTCGGTGTTGCTACCGGTCCCTCAATTTTTCTTTTTTCCTTCTCCTCCACTTCCATAACTGTAACAGAAGTCTGAAATTGAAAACTAAAATGTATGGTAGTGAAACTCACACAAATATACTGGAGACCATGTTTTACATAAAAGCAGTTAGAAAAGTGGGGGCAGGGTGTAAAAAATTGAGTAGCCACAAGTCCAGTGGTCACAAAACAAAAAGTTGGTTTGGATACGAGATTTCGAAAGTTAATGGCCTGCTGGCTGCCTGTGCACAGTGATTTTTGAGCCCTTAAAAAGGTATGGCCACTAAAAATATTGATTCTGTTAGATTTTTGAAAGCTAGTAGCCAGACTGACAACCAGCTCAAAAAAGGATTTGTTCTACCCTGAGTATGGGGGGGAGACTCGTATTGATAGGTTGCTGCATGCAGGACAACAGCAAGACTAGTTTACTAGTAGGGGGCAATCACGCTGACATTGGTATTCGATTAACTGAACTGTTTGATTGCTGGCTGGCAAAAAATCCAGTTGATGCTCTGTTGGAACAAGTGGGTCTTTCTGCATGTCACCTGTCGACATAGGGATCAGAATGATGTGTTAGCTACATTACGTTCTGTTTTTTATATTTTATTTATGTGGTCTAGGATTATCACCTTTGCGCGCAGGTGCTCATTTACAAAGGTTCCACATACAAGGGAAGGGTAACATACATACACATGAAGAATAACAATAACTAAAAGTAACATTAAGCAACAGTGAATCTAGGATAATAACAATGAGCAACATCACAAAAAGAGTAAAGCAAAATACATTATGAAGAACAATATAGAATCACACTAACAGTAAACTGAATATAATAGTGAAAAATTCTCAAGTGGGTTAATAGAAATTCATTATAAGAGTCGAGGAGGGCTGGAGGGGAGGAAAGGTGAGGTTGGGAAAAATCAAGGGAAGGGGATGCTGGTCTTGGAGCAGAGCAGGCTTTGTTATGTTGGTGGGGGGAGGGGGAAAGGCAGAGGGGTAAGGTAGAGGGGGATGGGGAAAACTGGGAGATATAAAACACGCTAATATCAGTAGGGCCACTGCAAGTACCAGAAGGTTCTTTTGGGGGGGTTATTACATAAAGCAGTCACATGACCACCTCCAGAGACAGTATTTTTGTTCTTTTGATATTGCTTTTGTTTTATTATTTCAGTTTTAAGCAACCCACGATAACTAAATCTGTCAGCGTTTTTCACCACTTGCAGTGGAGCCAGCCAAGATGCAAGGAATACAGCAGCACACTGCAGTCAACATAGCGGAAACATTTGGGCACTCACCACCAAAATAAAAGGCTCCAGGCAGCTATAGCAAAATAAATTATTTATTTACACTGAGGCAAAATATTGGGGGTGTAGGCTAACACCCTGAAAAAACAGCGTCTGTCTGACGCGTTTCAGACTAGAAACAGTCCTTTATGAAGGCTGGTCTGAAACTCATTGGACAGGCACTGTTTTTCGGGGTTTACTCCTGATGTTTTGACTGGGTGTAATAAATATTTCTTTACTATTGCTAAGCTGCCTGGAGCCTTCTGTTTTGGTGGTGAGTGCCCAAATGTTTCTAATAAATACACTGGACTTTGTTTCGTTGAGCACTACTGACCCTGTGAGCACTACTTCTGTTTATACTGCAGTCAACAAAGGCAATTTCTGTGGCACTAAATCCCTTTTGGCTTGCAGTAGCTCAAGATACTGAATTACATCCTGGCCGGCTCCATTGCATCTTTATGGTAGATTTGCCAGCTTGTTGAGCTTGCAGGTTTGACAGTTTGCTGTTGACTTTACACCTCATTAAAAGTAATACAGTAATAAAACATGATTATTAAAAAGTGAATGGAGCACTAACATTCTTCTCTTGGCTAAACAAGAGCATCAGCTTCTGACATTTAGGGTACTTGAACCAAGAAAACACGAGGCGACTTTTGATTAGCCAAGAGACATTGCAAATGTCTCTTGACTAATCTTGCCTGCTTCTGTTGGAAGCTGAGAAACTTGCTATACTGCAGAGAACAAAAGTAGAATGCATTTGAGGAACTGGGAACTTGGTAAAACATAATATTGTTGGGGTCTAGTTAGGAAGGTAAGCTACGCTTTCTACAGAAAGTTTAATTATTTTCTTATTGGCATTAAGAATTGCAGGATTCCATTAAAGTGTAGTAATTTTCCACCTGGAGGGACACCAGCCTATACTGGCAGGATGGTCTGCATCTGTCCAGGAAGGGAACAAGTCTTTTGAGCAGTCGGTTTAAATGCTTCATTGGCAAGCTTTTAAACTAGTCAAGGGGGGAGGCACTGATAAGCAGCAGGAAAATCCCAGCCTCTCCCTATAAAACAGGGTACTAAATGAGAAAAAGACCGAGGTAGAAAGGTCTGTGGGGATGCTGCAAAGAAGGTAAAGCCATCAAAATGGAGAGCAGTGAGTGCCAATGCCGTAGTCTGAGTAACAAGCTTCTGAATTAGTGGCCTTGATGGAGGAGAACATCTGGATATCGTGGCAGTCACAGAAACATGGTACACACAAAACCATGACTGGGACAAAACATACCAGGATACACTATCTACAGGAGGGACAGGAGGGTAAAAGGAGGAGGTAGCTCTTTACATAAGGAAGGAATCAAAGCAACAGAACAAAAGGAAAACAGGAGGAGAAGCACTGTGGGTAAATTTGGAGACCGACAATGGCACCACAATCCGCACAGGGTTGTATATGAACACCCTTCTCAGGGGAGGAAATGGACAAGAAATGATTGAAAGAATACTTAGAATGGCAGAAAAAGGGAGATATTGCTGATGGGTGATCTGAATATGCCAGATGTTAATGGAGAGCAGTTGCAGCAGCCACTTGAAAAGAGTGGGGTTATTCTAGATGCCCTACAGGGCATGCCTTAGACAACTAGTATTGGAGCCCACTCGAGAGAGAGCAATCTTAGACCTGGTTCTCTCAAATGGAGATGAAGAGGATCACAGATGTAAGCGGGTAGCCATCTGGAGACTAGCGACCATCGAACAGTATGGTTACAATAAACACAGCAATAGAGTCAAGCCATACAAAGGCAAAAGTACTGGACTTTAGGGGGCTGACTTTGCCAAAATAGGTGAGTGCCTAAAGAATGCACTAGCAAATGGGCAGGAAGGAGGGTTGGAAGAACAATGGAATAATAAAAACTGCCATCACAGAGGTAACAAGCCTTTGTGTGAAGCAAATAAACAAAACAAAATGAAGCGATGTAAGAAACCACTATGGTTCTCAAAGAAAGTGGCAGTGAAGGTTCAAGAGAAAAAGAAAGCATTCAAGGAAGTACAAGGAATCACAGAAGAAGCAGGACAGAGAACTGTATCAGTTAAAGCGAAAGGAAGCTGGAAGGCAGTCAGAACAGCAAAGGCCCAAACCGAGAAAAAGATAGCCAACTCAGTTAGAAGGGGATAAAACCTTTCATAGGTACATCAGGGAGAAGGAAGACCAAGGAGGGTTGGTGAGGCTTAATAAAGGGGAGGAGGGTGGGCAGAGGTGACTGTGAAAAGGCAGAGATACTAAACAAATATTTTTGATCAGTATTTACAAAGGAAGTGGGGAGGTACCTAAAACAAGCAGTAGAAACACTCTGGATACAGAAGTTGATACCAGCCATTTACAGAAGAAAGGGTTCTGAAAGAACTCTTAAAACTGAAGGTGGACAGAGCAATGGGGCCTGATGGGTTTCATCCCAGAATTCTAAAAGAACTAAGGGTAGAACTAGTGACAACACTGACTACCCTCTTTAGCAAATCATGGGAGGATGGGGTGGTACCCGAGGACTGGAGGAGGGCAGAAGTGATTCCCCTTCACAAAAGTGGAGCAAAGGCAGAAGCAGAAACTACAGACCTGTTGGTTTAACCTCAGCAGTAGGGAAATGATGGAATCACTTCTGAAGGAAAGAATTGCTGAGTATCTAGAGGCCAGAGGGGCACAGGACCCAAGGCAGCATGGATTCTCGCGGGAAGGTCATGCCAGACAAATCTGATAGATTTCTTTGACTGGGACCAAAGTAGTAGATCAGGGAGGGCTGTGGACATGGCCTACCTAGACTTTAACAAGGCATTTGACACAGTCCCACACAAAAGATTAATATACAAGTTAGCCAGCCTGGGAATGGGTCCCAAGATGACAGCCTGGGTAAAGAACTGGCTGGAGAATAGAGCATGAAGGTAATAGTAAATGGAGTCCACTCAGAAGAAAGGGGTTACTATTGGGTACACTTGAGTTTCAGTGTTGGGACCGGTCCTCTTCAATGTCTTTATAAGCGACATTGCAGAGGACTGGAAAAGAAAAAGTATGTCTCTTTGCAGATGACACACAGATCTGCAACAGAGTTGATGCACAAGGTGGGGTGGAAAGGATGAGAAGGGACTTGGCAAGGTTAGAGGAATGGTCAAATGTATAGCAGCTTAGATTCAATGCTAAGAAGTGCAAGGTAATGCACCTGGGAAACAAAACCCAGGAAAGAGTACCCAATGGGGGTGAGATACTAACAACAATAAAAATGGAAAGGGACCTGGAGGTAGTCATATCAGATGACCTAAAGGTGGGCAAGCAATGTGAGAGGGCAGCAAGAGGCTGTGGGGATACTGGGATGCATAGGGAGAGGCATCACCAGTAGAAAACAGGAAGTTATTATCCCTCTGTACTGACAGTTGGTGAGATCCCATCTGGAGTACTGCGTGCAGTTCTGGAGACCCAATCTCCGCAAAGACATAGACAGGATGGAAGCTGTCCAGAGGAGGCAACTAAAATGTGCAGGGTCTGCACGGAAGACATATGAAGAGAGACTTAAGGAGCTTAATATGTATAGCTCGAGGAAAGGAGGAGAGGGGACGTGATAGAAACTTTCATACCTCAAGGGAATCAACAAAGTCCAAGAGGGTAGCATCTTCCAAAAAAGAGGTGTGCAAGAACAAGGGGCACAATTGAAGATAGAAGGCGGCTCAGAGGTAATTTAAGTATTTTTTCACAGAAGGTTGTGGATGCATGGAATGGCCTTCCGGAGGAGGTTGTGGAGTCAAAAACAGTGGTGGAATTCAAGCATGCATGGGACAGTCATAAGGCAATTCTAGAGGGTGGGGGTAGGAAGAAGTAGGCTGCTGGTTAACTAAGATCTGCCGCTTATCCATTAGGTAGGGAAATGGGCAGACTGGGTGGGCCAAGCGGTCCTTATCTGCCATCAAAATCTATGTTTCAGAGGGGGTGAAATACAACTGAAGTTGCTTGATTTTTGTGCTAGACACTTAGGATTTGGAAGGATATTTGTGCAATATTTTGGAAGTGTCCTACTGGCTGAGCAGTGAGTTCGTTTTTATCCCTGGACTCCGTAGAGTGGTTTGTGTAGGAGCAGTGGTCTAGTAAATTGTGGTGTTGATTGACTTACTATAAAGGGCAGTACTCACCAGGGTAGTGGAGCAGTGGTGTATTTGATTGTTTCTAACAGTCATCAGTGGTTGTGGCCTACCCACCCCACCCTTCCCTCACCCCACCCACCCCAGGTGTGGCATTTCCTTTATAGCCAAGGTTCTGACATCACTTCCTCAACATGTTTTGGGGCAGAACTGTCATATTCTTAATTACCCAGCACAGTGCATAAAGGGTAAGTACACACACACACAAAATATAACTCATTGTATATTATAAGGAAGAGGGACATGTGGGGAGTGGTGCAATGCACTGGCTGTGGGGCAGCAATTTTCCGGGAGACATTCTGGAACCTGCATTGCTGCCCTATTTGCAGGCAACTGTCAGCTCTGAGGGAGGAGGTTGCCCACCTCCAGGCTTAACTGGCAAGGACTAAGGAGGCCTACCCCACCCAAACAGCACCAGCTCCACAACCACTGCTTCAGAGGTTGCCATGTGTGAAGAGCAGATGGACCACAGTAGGTTCTGGGAGGGTGAGGGTGGTGGAACAGAGGCGTAGCCCCCGAGTTGTACCTCTACACAAATCATATGTCAGTCTGGCAAATCAAGGTTCCTCTATGATGACACGCTCATTGGAGACCAAGAAGAATGCTGGGGACATCCACAAGGGAGACCCACAAAAGAATGGCAAGGGACACCACAGGGGAAGGAAACGGCTTCTGATAGGGGACTCAGTTGTTAGGGGTGTAGACCTGGGGACGGAGAGGAGAGGGAAGTAAGGTGCCTGCCTGGTGCCATGGCTTGGAGGGACAGGAAGCAAATCCTCAGGACTGTAGAAGCAGCATCACAGAAGAGGAAACTAGATATCATTGCCCACCTTGGGACAAATGACCTAGCTAGGCATGAGATCAGTGCAGTGCAGGATGAATTTGTGGAGTTGGGGAGGGGCCTTAGACAGGTAGCAAGCACGGTAACCTTCTCAGAGGTGCTGCCAGTCTATGGCAGGGGTGAGGCCTGGGTACTGCACACCATGCAGTTCAAGGAATGGTTGCAAAACTGGTGCAGAGCACAGGGCTTTGCCTTCACTGGAGACTGGGGGTCCACCTGGAGAGATGAAGGTCTATACTGGCATGATGGTCTGCATCTGTCCAGGAAGGGAAACACGCTCCTAGGTGACAGGTTTAAAGGCTTCCTTGGCAAGCTTTAAACTAGCCAAGGGGGGAGGTGCTAATAGGAAACAGGAAAGTTCAAGCCTCCCCCTACAAAACATGGCAGGTAGTAGGGTAAACACTAAGGTACAGAGCTTAACAGAGGGCAGGACAGGGTAAATGGAAAAATGGACAAGGGCAATAAGAGCAGGGATGGGGTAAAAAAGGATAAAGCCAACATTAAAAGGAGGGCAATGAGTACCAATGCCCATAGTCTTGGAAACAAGCTTCCAGAGCTAGTAGCTCTGATGGAAGAGGAACACTTGGATATGTGGCAGTCACATGGTACATGGAGAACCATGACTGGGATGTTAACATACCAGGGTACACAATCTACAGAAGGGACAGGGAGGGTAAAAGAGGAGGTGAAGTAGCTCTCTACATAAGGGAAGGGATCAAAGCTACAGAACTAAAAAGTAAAGGGGGAGGACAAGAGGAACTCTGGGTCACCTTGGAGACAGGGAATGGCATCACAATCCGCACAGGGGTTGTGTACAGACCCCTGTCTCAAGGGGAGGAAATGGACAAGAAAATGATAGAGGGCATTCTCAAAATGGCTGAAAAAGGGGAGATACTGTTGATGGGGGACCTGAATATGCCAGATGTTAACTGGGTGACATGGACTGCAGCCACATCCAAGAGCAGGGTCATTCTCGATGCCCTACAGGGGGCATGCCTTAGACAGCTAGTGGTGGAACCCACTCGGGAGGGAGCAGTATTAGACCTGGTACTCTCAAATGGAGAGAGGATCACAAATTTAGAAGTCAGTAGACATCTGGGAGCAAGTGACCACTGCACAGTGTGCTTCACAATAAACACAACCATGGAGACAAGCCATACAAAGACAAGGATACTGGACTTTAGAAGGGCTGATTGTGGCATAATGGGTGAATATCTGAGGAATGTATTAGCAAATGGCCAGAAAGGAGGGGGTGGAAGAATAATGGAGAAAAATCAAAACTGCCATCATGGAGGCAACAAGCCTTTGTGTGAAACAAAGAAAGAAAACAAAGCGGAATAAAAAACCACTGTGGTTCTCAAAAGAGGTGTCAGGGAAGGTTAAGGAGAAAAAGGCTGCATTCAAAAAGTATAAGGAATCACAGCCGGAGTACAACAGGAAACTGTATCAATTAAAGCAGAAAGAAGTGGGAAGGCAGTCAGAAAAGCAAAGGCCCAAACCAAGGAAAAGATAGCCAACTCAGTTAAGAAGGGGGATAAAACCTTTTATAGGTACATTAGGGAGCATAGAAAGGTTAAGGGAGGGATAGTGAAGATTAATAAAGGAGAGGGGAGGTGGGCAGAGGGAGACAGTGAAAAGGCAGAGATACTGAATGAATACTTTTGCTCAGTATTCACAAAAGAAGAAGAGGAGGAGTTACCTAAACCAAACAGTAGAAGCACTCTGGGTAGTGGGGTTGACGCCAGTCCATTTACAGAAAAAAGTACTGAAAGAACTCCTAAAACTCAAGGTGGACAAAGCAATGGGGCCTGACGGGATTCACCCTAGAATCCTAAAAGAGCTAAGGGAGGACCTAGTGACACCACTAACCACACTTTTTAACAAATCATGGGAAGATGGGGTGGTACCTGAGGACTGGAGGAGGGCAGATGTGATTCCTCTTCACAAAAGTGGGAGCAAGGCAGAAGCAGGAAACTACATGCCTGTTAGTTTGACCTCAGTGGTGGGCAAAATGATGGAATCACTTCTGAAAGAAAGAATTGTTCAGTACCTAGAGGCCAGCGGGGCACAGGACCCAAAGCAGCATGGATTCACAGCAGGAAGGTCTTGTCAGACGAATCTAATAGATTTCTTTGACTGGGTGACCAAAGTAATAGACCAGGGAGGGGCTGTGGATATGGCCTACCTAGACTTTAGCAAGGCATTTGACACAGTCCCGCACAAAAGATTAATAATCAAGTTAGCCAGCCTGGGAGTGGGTCCCAGCGTGGTAGCCTGGGTAGCAAACTGGCTGCACAACAGGACACAGAGGGTAATAGTGAATGGAACACATTCTGAAGAAAGGGGGGTTACTAGTGGAGTACCTCAGGGCTCAGTACTGGGTGCAGTCCTCTTTAACGTCTTTATAGGTGACATTGCAGAGGGTCTGGAAAGAAAGGTATGCCTCTTTGCAGATGACACAAAGATCTGTAACAGAGTTGATAGACAAGGGGGGTAGAAAGGATGAGAAGGGACTTGACAAGGTTGGAGGAATGGTCAGACATATGGCAACTTAGATTCAATGCAAAGAAGTGCAAAGTAATGCACCTGGGAAATAAAAATCCTGGAGAAGAGTATACAATAGCAGGGGAGGTACTAACGACAACAATAATGGAAAGGAATCTGGGTGTAGTCATATCAGATGACCTAAAGGTGAGTAAGCAATGTGAGAAGTTAGTAAGGAGAGCCAGGGGGATACTGGGATGCATAGGGAGGGGTATCACAAGCAGAAAAAGGGAAGTGGTTATCCCTCTATACCGACAGTTGGTGAGACCCCATCTGGAGTACTGCGTGCAGTTTTGGAGACCTCATCTATGCAAGGACATAGACAGGATGGAAGCAGTTCAGAGGAGGGCAACTAAAATGGTGCAGGGTCTACTTCAGAAACCACTTGAAGAGAGACTGAGAGAGCTTAATATGTATACCCTTGATGAAAGGAGGGACAGGGGGACATGATAGAAACTTTTAAGTACCTCAAGGGAATCAACAAAGTCCAGGAGGGTAGCATCTATCAGAAAAGAGATGTGTAAGAACAAGGGGCACAGTTTAAAGTTAGAGGGATGGCTCAGGGGTAATGTGAGGAAATTCTTTTCACGGAGAGAGTGGTGGGCATGGAACCACCTTCCTGGAGAGGTTGTGGGGTCTAAAACAGTGGGGGAATTCAAACATGCATGGGACAGACATAAGGCAATTATAGTGGGGGTTGCAGGAAGTAGGCTGTTGATTAACTAGAATCTGCAGCTTATCCAATAGGTAGGGAAATGGGCAGACTGGGTGGGCCAAGTGGTCCTTATCTGCCGTCAAAGTCTATGTTTCTGTGTTTCTATTTGCTTGTAGAATACCAGCAGCCAGAAACTGATATGCCTCCCACAGTGTTTGGTGTGCTTGAAGCCCCAGATTATTGCCAAATTCAAGTCATGTTACAGTGTTGCAGAGGTAGAAGACAACTCTGTACTGTTCAGCTGCTTCCACCTCATGACACATGAATTCCCATCCTCTGAATGGAGTAGAATTTTTATTAGCAGTCAATTCGCCCACCATGGCCCAATTCAGCTATAGCATCTTGTTTTCATTGAGCTCTGGCTTCTGCCCTGTCTTTCAGCTGTGATAACTAAAGCACAAGGAGGTCAGCTAGCCTGCTGAAGGTTACTTGGGGAGCCAGTGGAATTCAAACCCGAGATCTGATGTTTATCAGTTCTGCATTTGAACCTCCGGAGCACGCTGCCTTCTCTTGTGTACTGGTATATTAACTTATCACCTGGGTTGGCTTACCATGACATTTTGTTTTCCCCATTTGTAGTAGCACTTTACCCCCTTTTTTCTCTGTCACCTGATCAGCCCTTTGAGATGGGGAGCATGTATTGGAGGTAGCAGAATCAAAGGAGGGGGCAACTCACAGGTCTCCAGAGGTAATGAGATATGAAGGGCAAAACAGTATGACAAACTAATGGGGGCTTGAGAGGAAGTGTCAGGTGGAGGCTCAAAATGCTGTTTATTACTGAAGAGGCTCAAAAGGATGTAAATTACTGAAGAGGAACTAACGAATGGATGAACATCTAATTTAATTTATAATCCTAATAACATTTTGGAGCCCTGTGAAAATGACCTTTTTTTTTTTGGTACCGTCTCTTAGCCTTACAAGACTATTGTTTCCCTTGGCTCCTGGAGCCGAACTACAGCCTTTTGTCTTGGTTTCATAAACTTAGCTGATATGCTAATGTGGTGATTTTTGTACTGTGTGCCAGTGTCAGTCAGCAGCTTGCTGTGACCACACTAGAGCACGTTTCCCACAGGCCCAGTACCCTTCAAGAGACCTTTCATTTCAGGTCAGTCAAACAAATGTGGAATCTGGGACACATTTTAGGTCATTTAAGTCGGCCTACTGTTGCTAAGGAATCGGGCCTACATGCCATTTTAAAAGTTATGTACTTAGTTTTCTTCAGAAGTATTTTAAAAAGATAAGGAATCCATGATTTCATGGTGTATAAATATTGGTAAGAAGAGTTACAAGAAACTGTCTTATTTAGGTTTTATTAACCAGGTAAGCACACTAGACAGTCACAATGCCTGTTTTCAGGTACGACCTGGGAGAATTATAAAGCAAAGCTCTGAAGACAGCTATATTACAAAATGACACAGATGAGCTCAAGGTTACACGAAGGCAAGGTGGCACACATACAACTAAAGGGAAAGGGGGTTGGGGGAATTTGTTTAACCAGGAAAGGCACATTGAGCCAGAGCTTGTTTCCAGGTGTGATCTGGGAGCACAAGGAAGTTAAGTGACTTGCTCAGGGCACACAGTATGCAAGTGGTGAATGATGGGATTCAAACCCAGGTCTCCAGGTTAGTAGCTCAGTGCCCTTAACCCCTACACTATACTGCCTAAAACTAAAGATACAATAGCAAATACAGAATTTAGCCGTACAATCGAGACCAGGAATTGATCACAGAAATCAAAGCAGTATACAGTTACACTCTCGAATTAAGGTGCACAGTCAGATATAATACTGAGTAACGTGCCTGCAAGAGAGTAACTTGAACTTACGTAATGCATACTGTACTGGAGTTCCGCTGTTTATCTTTTTTTTCAATCACTAAATATACATTGGCAGTGTCTTATCAAAAATACACATGTGGCGGTTTTCTTGAAAGAAAAAGGAAAAAAAAATCCCAGATGCTGCATCCTCGGTAACTGACACATGGTGAAAGCTGCCCATCTTCCACACTAGTAACCCTTGAAGCTGCTTTTGCTTGAATGAGTTGCAGCAGTTTCCCTTATGCCTGACTAACTCTTCTTCAGCCTGACCATGCCACTGACTCATTGCATCTTATTTAACTCATGCTGCTGTGACCAACCCCACCCAAGTGATGAGTAACAAAGCCTTAGTTGGTCAGGAGTGGCTAAGGTGTTAGGTCTTCGGGTGGATGATGCTTAGGTTTGGGGATCCTTCTTACAGCAGCTGCCAGGGTGCTTCCCCACAGGAAATAACAGTTCCCAGCCAAGGTGGGAATCCACCAATATAAAATGCTCTCAGCCCAAATAATATTCTCACAGTTCCCCATTTAACAGGTATTCAGTATAGCAATCAGTACAGTAAACAAACCCAATCGAAATGATAGCCATGGAGACTGTAATTTTGTACAAACAATATAATAGGACTTTATTGGAGAAGGTGCGGGAACAGGATCTAGGGAAAGGAAAGGCAAGGTTAAGGCAACACAACAAACAAATAACTCATTGGGGATATCCACACAGACCCGTGCCTCTCACTAACAGGTATTATTTGTCCAGACGGACCCTCCCCACTGGTGCTAAATACAACTATTTTCCCTGAGACTGGTAAAGTTATTCACTTCCTCTTTATAACAAAACACTTTATTTCCAGTTTGCTTAGTTCCCTTCTAATCTTCGAGTGCTGTTTAAGCAGCTCGTAACAGTTAAATATGTTTTAAAATGAAAGTAATAATTATGAAGGGTTTTCAGTATGCACTTAGCCAAATGGAAATTAACTAGGTATCTTTTTTTATATAGTTATTAAAGTGATCGAATGTATTGTTAATACATGTATAAATGTATTCATCTGTGGGATTAATTTAGATGTGACATATATAAAAGGGTAGCTTCTTACTATATGCCACACCCCCTAAGGAAGACTTGAGTTTAGAGTCGAAGCGCCAGGGTTTTAATTCTGTCGGTATATCTGCTGTATTTGGGAGTGGGAGTTGCAAATATCTGGCATGCATGCCTGAATAAATCAATATTTTAATTGCACTTTGCTCCTGTGTACCGTATTTTCTTTTGGATTGGACACGACGTGCTGGGTCTGGCTGGCCCATAGTTCGAGCACCAGTCTCCTGCTTTCCAGCTTGCACACTGAACCTGGGGATCCACTGGTGCACCAGTAGCCTCAGAGTCTTTACTGTGAGTTCTCTCAGTTGTTCTTATGCACGTGTGTGGGGAAGGTTGCAAGCCTGATGGGTGTCCAAATGATGCCATACCAGTGGAAGTAATATAGATGAGGATCCCAGAAACTTAAACACAACCTTGTAGTCCGTTACTGATATACTTAAGGGTGACTGTGTGATGGGTATGTTATAAGTTCTACAGGACTGGCCCAGGTACAGTGTCTAACTAGTCCCTTTTTAATTATAACCTGCAGGGCAGGCTCTGATTTGGTACTCTTGACCCGGGAACACTGTGCAGCTGAAGCAGTCACGCCGAAGCATCTTCCTGGGTGGTCTGTGCTGCTGAGCATCTGTATCACTGGATCGGTGAGGTTCCACAGTTGCAGACATCAAAGCCATATGCAGATTCTCTTAATGAAGAAAATCCCTCAGTCCCATTTACCCTACAGGGAACTTTTCTTTACCTATCCCAAAAGTAGGCAGTCTCACATGGCCTTGTGGATGTAGCCCTCTACCAAGACGAATCCTGGCAGCAGGCTCTGTTAAGGAAGGTGGCTGACCTCCCTCATGGAAATGGAGATTAAGGAAGTCAACTCCTGCTCCAAGTACCAATGTTCTGGGCAAGCACTTTTGTTCCAGACTCTGAATCTGTTTGGGATAAATCCCAGGCAGGGATTTCTGGTAAAATCCACCATAATGACTGAGCACCGGAAAAGCATGTCTGCAGTCTCCTGTGGGTCAGGTATATCTAAAGTGGCAGGCTGAGCCACTGGGAACTCTTCAGATGTCCCACTTTTCCTGCTTTAGTATCTATTAGCTAATGCAGATACAAGGGGCAAAAGGAGCTCTCTGGTACTGTTTTGGCACCCTTTGTATAATGCATTCTACAGTCCAACAGCCCCTCACTTGCATAACGCTCACCTGATTGCTGGTATATGAGGAGATGTGTCCTGAGGGCCTCCTGACTGACTGACTGACTGACTCACTGCCTGCTGTGTGGACTCATGCTGTGAACTCTGACCCCCCTCCCACACCTCCTGTGTGCCAGGGGTAAACAATAATTGTGAACCCAAGCCCTCCTGGGCATCTTCTTATTGCCTAAATACTGTCTGCTCCTTGGTGTGGTATCTGGCCACTGGTATGCACCTCCTGACACAACTGTGCGCACCAGGCTAATGGATGCCTGACCCCTTGCTCATCTGTCATGATCGGGATGTGCTGCTGAGGTACTTGTGAGTGACTCTGTGCGTTCCGCTTACTGAGTGTTTGGTCCCTCTGCTCCCTTCTGGCTCCATAGTAGGGAGTCAAAGTGTATTTTCTTCTCACAGTCCCTCACTGGCGGCTGCTGAGGCTGGGGCTCCCAGGGACGTGGGGCCCCGCATCCTTGATGCGCAGCAGCCCATCAGGATGCACATCCACAAGACCCATGTGCACACTCACTACTGCAGCATACAAGGTTGGAAAATGAACGTGCCAGCCATCACTTTCAAATCCCAGCCCATACTGCGCTCAGGCTGTGGCCTGCTCTATTGGTTGGAAGAGGAGGCTTAAAAAAAACTAAAAATGAGAACAGCAGTTATATAAAGCAAAGCCTGGGGGACTGTAAAAGTCAAATTTTTATACACACCCTCAGCATGGCATGCTATTATAGACCACTCAGGAGTCACTGTCAGGGTTTATGTAGCATCTTACACCATCTTTGGGTGTGTATAAAATCCTCATTATACACAGTTCCCCAGGCATTATTCATCTAATTACAATTTCATGTAACTAGTAATAGTAATTGATTACTTGGAAAACAAAATGTAATACAAGGCATTTACAATATAAAATATTTTTTGGGCAAGTAACAAGTTACTTTAACCTTTTTCCCCTACTAATTCCCCTCAGAACTCCAACCCACCTGACCCACCGATTGACTGCCTGAGATCACCCCGCTGACCCATCACCCCCCCGCCCACCTCCAGAGTCCACTTCTTACAGTGTGTCCACATTAAATATAGTAAAACCCACCCACCATCTTGTCCCTACCACCCTCCTCATCTGGCACCCAGAACAAATACCCCTGGAATTAAAAAAGAATTATTTCAGAGGTTCAATAGAGGGTGAAGATCCTCATCCTCCTGGTTGGTCTCACTGCTGGGCCTGAATGCTGGTGTCTCATTCCAGTCGTGCTTTGCTTGAGATCCAAGCAGCAAGACAATGAGGATGAGGTTCCTCACGCTGTGTTGGACTGTTATAGTCACTGCTTTTGGGGCATTCATTGCTGCATAACCAAATACCAACTGGTGGCTGCAGGACCTGCAGATGCTTTGGGGTGGCATGCTGCACAGGAAAGGGGTTTTACCCCTTGGTTTCTCCCACCCTGAGGACAATGCCATACACATATGCCCCTGCAGCAGTGCATATGTGAATGTGCTGTTATGGCCTGCAGTGTCCTTCTTTCCCTTACACAAGCCTCTCCAGCTGCACCACCGCACCCAGGTGGCAGTAGTACTGCAGACTGTTTGCCAGCCTCCTTTCCCTCAATGGCCTCTGATGACCTGGGCTCGTTCCTGAAGGCTGGTCCCTGGCCTAGTGGGCAGTAGCCCTACTGCTGCCCTGACAGGCCAGCTTTGAATACAGGAAAGCTAAGTGAATTGCTGAGGCTGACAATGTGAGTAAGTGGCAGTTAAGGGATTCAAACTTAGGTCTAGAGATTTACAGCTCTGCACTCAATTTTGTTTGGCCTTGGACAAGCACAGATCTTGGTCTGACCTTTCCTGCAGGCTAGTCTTTCCAAAAACTGAGTGTGAATGCTACCACTTTGTCCTGTACATCTGTCTACAGGCATAAAATTTGGGTAGAAGCTGCGCTCCATTGAATAGTAAGGTGGTGTATCTCAGCAGGCCTAGGTCAAATAACTGTATAAATCAATCCATCAATAAACAGAACCAGAGAAGACTCATACAGGCTAATGGACAACATTTGACTGTATACGAACGTGATGGATTAGGGTGCAATTTTCTGCGTCCCTGTATTCCTGTCTGTTAGAAACATTCTGCTGCTGACTGCATTAATTACATGTCTGGAAGGTAGGAATTTGTCAACTAAGGCCTTGTACACACTGTGGAACCGTTTTTAAAAGTTTTTAAACTCATCATACTAGCTCATCCACGGTAACTGCTTATTTTTTAAACTGTGTTTAAACAGTCGTACCACATGTGCACTGCAGTCCTTGTACAGTCGTACCACATGTGCACTGCAGTCCTTGTACAGTCGTACCACATGTGCACTGCAGTCCTTGTAGTTTTTGGGCATCATGGTAACACAGTCTTCAGCACAGATCCATGTAGCTGGAGACCCCAGAATTCAGTAATCATAAATGAGAAGAATGGTTTCTCGCCCGTCCACATCACATGGTAAGCCATATTAGGTTTTAAAAATTATTTTAAGACTTGGTCTCTTCTAGGGTTTAAGCATGTCTTTAAACATGGTTTCAAACCATGTTCATTGTGGACGAGAACCTTGTTTTGGGCTTGTTAAATTGTTTTAAGGGACTTGGAAATGTTTTAACAAGCCCAGTGTGTACAGGACTTCAGATTTGCTCCCAGTTACTTAGGTTACTTGGGCTCCAGCAAACTTATGTTTTTGTCTTTCTGGTTTTTGCACACTAGTTCTTGATATCTTTAGAGAAAAAACATAATTGTTTGGAATCGTAGGAGACTGCTGCCCCTGGCGTTGTAGGAGACTGACACTTCAGAGTGCTGAAAGGCTTGGTCTGGTTTCTTTGTTGTACTGTAGGTTAGGCAAATTTTGCGAGAATTGCTATACAAAGTACTCATCTACCCTATTCTTTTTGAAGAAAAGAACAAATTTTGTTAAAGGATTATTTGTCTCTTATTTAGGAGTAATATTTAGAGTGTAAGGGCAGTTAACCTGTTAAGAACACGGAGTCATGACCCGCTTTGTGGAGGCCTGCTTGAAGAAAGTGAAAATGTGATGCAAATAATATGGTGTGTTTTTTTATCTTATTTTACAGTTTGTTTACCCAGGATAGCCCAACTTAGGTGCAACATCTTGTCTTCACTGGGTTCCAGTTTCAGCTCACTTTTGCAGTTCTGAGGACTGAAGCACTAGGCGGTCAAGTGGCATGCTCACTGTCGTGTAGTAAGCCAGTGGCTGTGGTGGTATTTGAACATCTGATTCTGTTCCTCACTGTGTAATGTTCTGATCCATAGGCCATGCTGTTGTTCAGGTGATGCAAGATGTTCACAGTGGTGTGTCTTTGCCTTATGTATGTATGTATGTATGTATGTATTTATTGGCTGGTCAGGAATACAGACTGAACTCGAAAGATTGTTTCCAGTTGCATCCTTGGGTGAGGGGGGAGGGAACGGAGATGCATAAAAAGTAGATCATGCAGACGTGTACAGCAAACAGAATTTACAACAGTGTTCAACAGAGCACAAAAGTACAGTTAGGTGCTTTAAAGATTACCATCTTATCCATATTAACTGTAGCTTTACTTATTTAAAAGTTTGCTTAAGGCTGGAAGGTTCATTGAGGTAGCAGTTGACTCATTTACAAGAATGTCCAATAGCAAACTAAACAGATTACAAACACATTGGCACTTATATTGCAAGATTATTATAAAGCAGCTGTGCAAATGTGATTAGGAATTGTAAAAACACAGATCAGTATAGCCAAGAGAAGCAACCTGGGGAGAATATGGCCTGTGTGGGCTGAGTGCAAGTTTGCTCTGTTTTGTTTTGTTGACTGGGAAAGGTGATCTAGGCAATTCTGCCTATTTTCAGCCTTGGGGTGTGGGTTTGGGTGTGTGTCTGTGTGTGTGTGAGATATAGATGGAAACCAGGTAAAATTGTTAGTGGTATTTTTAGTGAATGGGGGGAAATTTGGCCAGGACACCGGGGAAATTCCCATGCTCTGTTTTTGGAGAAGTGCCATGGGATATTTAACGTCCACCTGAACAACACCAGAACAGGCAGATGGGACCGCAGTTTAACATCTAATCTGAAACAGGTCTGGTACTACTGTACTGATATGCTTGATCCTCAACTGTTAGTTGATTAAACTGAACAGTAACAGTAAGAAGGTGTATTCAGATAAGAGTACCCTCCACAAGATATGTGGTTTAAGCGCATAAAGACATAAGATCCTTGGTCCTTTCCTGACTGTAAAGACTGTGTATTTTGTTGACATGACAAAGTGCAGAGAGGTGAAGTAACAGAAGGCTAAGGAATGCCTGCTAGACAGGTGTACTGGCCTAATCTTTTGATTTTATGATGCAGAGGTTGGTACCTCTGCAGATTCCTGTGTAGATATGCCTCACCTTTCAGAATTTGCATGTTACCCCAGGGAAAATTGGTGGAGGGCCCCTTGGTGGGGCCTTTTTCTGATTTTTAGATGTCGTGGGCCCTCTGGGCCCTGTAGCTTGGCCTAGGAATACCCGATTTACAATTCCAAGGTGTCATTTTCTACATTTATTGCCATGCCAAGTTGGATGGAACAACTTAGAAAAGCCAAAATGGATGCCAAAATCCAATATGGATGCCATATTGCTAGTAAATGCTTGATTCGCTAATAATTTCCAAATCTCTAGCTTCCAAGATATCTATTTTCAATGTTTCATAAACCTCTATATATTGAACATTTCTGACGTCTGTATATTGCTTTGAGGCTTCCTGTTAGGCACAAGACCAAATGCACACATTAATACTACATAAAACAATTGAATTCACAAGGCAATTTACTGATAAAATAGTTTGAAGTATGTACAGTAATACAACATTTAGATTTTTATCAATGATTTGCCCCAACACTATGAATATTTTGGGTCAGCAGTACATCTTGGTTGTAGTGTCCAGTTTTTTTTGTTTTGTTTTTGAAATTACACTTTATGCGCCTCTCCCCAGCTTGCCATCCCCAACCCATCGGGGGGACATGTCAGGCATCCCACTGCCTGGCACCCTACCCAGTGTGTGGACACCCCGTAACTTGTGTTTTGTCGGTCTGAGTCAGTCAGGCAGATGCAGGCAAATCATGGGCACGTCTCTGGCTCCCCATCTCCCCGGCTGTGACAGGCGCTGTTCTCCCTCCCTGTATAGCGTGCAGCCCCCTGGCATCATGGCACAGAGCGCTGACATCCACACTGTACTGTGGTCGCCCATCCCCCTACAGTTGGGGCTTGCAATACTCCAAGCCTCCACTCGAAGTCACGCAAGTGTGCGGGCATTGGCCTTTTCCCTCCCCGGAGAAGGCGAGCTGTCATCAGACGCTCAAGCCCATCTCCCCCGGCTGACCCACCAGCGACCAGAGTCCGCTCCCACTGGTGTGGTGCGACGTCCAGCATCTCAACCCTCAGCGCCCCCGGGCTGGCACTGTAATGTCTAGTTTTGAAGTCATTATATTGGAGTCCACTCTAGATCTGAACTGTCACATTCACTCCCGAAGCTTGAAGATTCGTCCGCAGAAGTTTGTTCACTGGCTGCTGATGTCGTTTTCCGTGTCATCATCTCCTGTACAATCCGTCATCGGTGTTGTGGTCAACTGTGTTTGTTTGGTCTTCTGTGTGTCTTTAAGGTGTTGACTCATCTTCGTCATTTGCCTCATCTCCGTCAGCTGCACATAGTCAGCCAGCTAACCTTCCGCCCATTCTTCTATGAGGTAGGATGTCAGGTAACTGAAACCCAGTTAAACCTCACAGGTTTCAGCGTTTCATCCTCTCGTTTCCATCCTAACAAACAAGGGTTAACTTTTGGGGTTTCCGGCTCAGTGCAGTGGCGCCAATAGTAGGCTCCGAGATTTGCTCTCTTTGTACTGACATAGGCTCGCTGGGTCTGGTAGAATTGTTTGCGTAGTCTTCACTTTCAGGTTCTTGTGTTGCCTTACTCATGTGTCTACCAGATCCTCTCCTCCTGTACTATTGTACAGACAGTGTTGAATGAAGGTCTTGACATTTTGTTCAGTGTCTTGTGAAGCATGTGTGCTTTCCCCAAGCCCTGAAAGGAGATTTATTCCTTGTTCGACCCTGTGCAGATGTTGAAAGGCTAATTTCTTTGATACCTTGTAGAAGTAACTCGCTGCATTGCATCCAGAGACAGCGTGGTATGCTGGCAAATTGAGATGAGGTCGAGGATGTCTATCTTTGACTCGAACGACAACTGGCTCTTTAGCAAGAGCACAATGCAGCACTATCCTCGTATCTGCCTCCTCATGGTTGCAGGAAAACAGGAATTCTTCTGAATCTGGGCATATAGCATACGTGCTTATCCCATTGCTGATAGTAAGCGGGTATCGTAAGTTTCTTCTGACATCCTCTTGTCTAACATACTCACTGGAGCGCTGTATGAGATCTGTTTTGTTGTCATCGTTGTGAAGGTACTGCTGCTGCACCTTTCCCTGCAGTATCTCTTGCGAGTCTGATCCCATGTGAAGTCGTATTCCTCCCGTTCCTACTGCTCGCTCAGCTTGTTCATGCTGTTTCACCACGAACTCCTGATCATCCTTATAATTATCAAAAATGACGACGACTTCCACTGGGTTTACTGTAGATGGCGGTGTGAATGCAACAAGAAGTGCTTTCCAAAGGCTGTCCCATGTACGCTGTGCAGGAAGGAACTGCTCTGACCATCGCTATGGTGTTGTATATGTACACTGAGCATAACGGAGGAGGGGAAGAACTTCGGGCTTCCACATCAATAAGAGAATTTCTTAAGACATGTTTGGTATTAGGTTTGTAGAGGTTTCCGTCCAGAGTTGCTATTGCAAGAGGATATGTTGTGAGCGGATGGGAAAACACATCTTTCTTGTCGGGGCACTTTGCAACAATGATACCAAGAGCCTGATGGTCTTCTTTCATGACTGATTCCATTTTGGGTTTCTTTTTCTTCTTTTCCATTCCTGTGGAAATTCTGCTGCATTTAATGGGCTCGAAGAAACCAGCTTTCCTTGATAGGAGGCGGTTGTTTAGAAATGCACTTAACATAACTTCTTCTGTAGCCCTTGACTTCAAAAGGCCCTCTACTATTGCCAGTGGTATTTCAGTGCCTGTTGTGATATGTTGTGCTACACTCTAACATGGATCTGAATATGCGCGACATTTCTTCACTAGCTTTTTCACTTGACCATCATGTTTCTTCATGGCACCAAATGTCAACTCATTGTGTGTGGACGATGTTTTCAGAAGCATCTTCTCCTTCAGCGACAAACGAATTTTAGTGAGCTTGTGGGAATTCAAAACAAAGTTGCCAGCAGCTTCCTCAGATGTACTGTAACCGCCTCTCATGGGTCCACCCTTTATCTTGACCACTCTGTTGATTGAGACCTCAGTCACTTGGTCACCAGGTATCATGAAGAATGCCTCACCGGACAGACTAGCCCCAATGCCATATTCCTGCAGTTCATTGTATGTGTTCTCATTGATGGTTTTCAGATTGATGAGGTCTACATGATGCCACATCAAATACAGAGAGTAGTTTTGATGGTTGAATGCAAACAGTAAAGGTAGAATATCTTGAGCCTGCAGATACAAGTTGAGATTCTTGTCTCTGTATGCAGTGACCTGGGTAAGAAGAGAGCTGGGGTCACCCATGTAGCCTGTCACCCGCTGTCCCATGGTGCTAAAGGTTTCCAGCATTTGTGACTGCACTTCAGGGAAAGATTCATCCAAGAGGACAAGATTCGGGGATTCTGCAGATAGAGATCTTCTCATGTTGATGAGCTTTTCTCATATTCAGTCGGTTAGTGAGCCGTGAATCTTGGATCCCATGAATCGTAGGAGAGCCTTGAGGGACTGTTTATGTAACTTCATTGATCTAGAACAGAGTCTTTCCAAGGCCTGGTCAGCAGATCCATCCGCTATTATCCCCACCTGAACCCACCAGTCATGAAGTCCCATAGCACCGTATCGCTTGTAGAGGATCTTCTGCCTCACCATCAGTTCATAAAATCCTCCCATCAGATTAACCACTTTTGTATATTTTTCATCTTTCTGCATTATTTGTGCAATCTTTTGGACAACTGCATGATCACTATGGCTGAAGATGTGGTCAGTTTGTAGGTCATCCGTTAGATCCATGAGAAAGTCAAGGTAATATTTGCAAACTGCATCATCTGGTTCATGTGGTATAATGGGTAGGAAATCAGTTTTCGGATTTGAAGGTAGTGGTCGATGTTGCTTTTTTATTGAAAGCTGTCCATGATCCTAGGACTGGAAGAGATTCATCTTCTCTGGAAGATTCCATGCTTGCTGCCAGAGCCCAAGTACAATCTTTGCTCAAACGAAGATCAAGCTCTATCTTTCTTTCATCCTCATCGTAGGATGGGATGACTGGTGGGGGTTTTCTCTTTCCTATTTTATAATCCCCATAGTCAGTGGGTTCTGAGCTGTCAAAGGTTTCCTGGACTTCTGTTGTTGAGCTGCTTGGAATGTTCTGTTCTTGTCCTGGCAAATTACAGATGACAGCAGGATACGAAATTCGGGGTACATAAATTGTTGTTAGTGTCATGTGGTGTTGAGATTCCTGTTAATGTCTGTTGCTTACCATCTGAGTTATTAATTGTGATGTGAGTTGGCTGTCCAGGTAGAATTTATGCAGTGCTTTTTTTTTTCTTCTCAGATTTACCATCATGGGCCAATTTCTTGTTTTGTCTTCTGATATCTATGCAAGAAATACCAGCCCCTGAACGATGTAGAAGATTGACTGCTTCTTTACTTCTGGTGAGGCAATGAATGACCATGGATAGAACTATCAACTTTGGAGTCACTAGCAATGGACCATATCTTGGTAGCTTGAATTTCTGTTGGGATGGTCGTATAACCTAGATCATTAATCTTCTTAGATGGGCCTACAGAGAGAGCTGTCGCATTGAAGATTTCCAGAATGGGTTCATAATTATCAAGCTCAGAACGCAAGTCTTCGTATGCCATAGGAAACTGCGGTGACTCCATTTGTCTGTCTTTTAATTTCTGATCGATCACCTTTGCAAATGCCTTGGTGATGTCACTGTCTTTGAGCCCAGCTCCTCTCAAGGTTGCCAAAGAATAATCAAGTGGGTTTACTTCTGTTGAGTGAAGAATGAGAGGATTCCTGTGTATCCCTTCCCCGCAGTAAAGCCTATCACTCCCAGCAGGTAAAGATAGGAGACACCGTCTCTAATAGGCTACCTGTCCTCTCAGGTGTCCCGCAAGGGTCCGTCCTCGGTCCATTACTATTCAGCTTCTTTCTAAATTCCTCCCAAGACCTGTTTAGGGTACCTTCTCCTCTATGCGGATGATGCCGTACTCTGTACATCCAACATTGATCCTTTACAGCTCCACCTCTCCCTCCAGTCCTCCTTCAGTTCCGCAGAAATATGGTTAGCCTCCCATCGTCTTGTCCTGAACTATTCCAAGACTAAGGTTATGTACTTTTCCCACCCATTTAATACTAGAAAGGAACTTTGTCCACAACTGAGGACTGCCAACCATACCCCCCCCTTGACCAGGTGGACACCTTCAGATATCTTGGCTTAACACTCGACCCTGCACTCACTTTCCACCAGCATATCCACCTCCTATCTAGTGCTCTCAATGTGCAGCTTGGGCTCCTGTATCGCCTCAAACACTGCTTTACCCCAAATGCATTAAGGCTAGCTGTCTCCTCCTCAGTCCTGTCCCTACTAGATTATGGCCTAGTCATCTATGGGGCAGCTAACTCATTGGCCCTCAGCAGACTACGTGTCTCCCTAAATAAAGCCTGCCGCCTCACCTTGGGCTGTGACCGGCTAACGCATACATGCACACTGTACAATGATACCAACTGGCTGAACCTTGACAACAGGATTAGGTTCCACACATGCCTCATGGCAAAAAAAATTGCCCTTGGTCTCTGCCCAACAAGTCTCGCTCCACTAATAAGACCGGCCCAGTCACTTAAGCACACTCGTAGCTATGGTAAGCACTTCCTCTCTGTCCCCCATTGTCGTACATCCCTATACCAGAGGTCATTCAGCTACAGAGCCCCGTCCTGGATGAACAGTCTGCCCACTCCGCTTGCAAATGAGAACAGACTAGGATCGTACAAAACCGTCCTCAGAGCCCACCTACAGTCTTCAAACCACTGTGATTGCCTCTGACCTATCCTTCATCTAAATGACCGGCCTAGACTGCGTCCGGCACCTCCCTCATAACCCTGCCACTAACTGCGTTCCACTTGTTTAGCTCTGCATTGATATGCCATTTGTTTTGCATGTTTGCTCTAACTTGCCCTAGTTTTCTCTCTGCGAGACCCACAAATGCCGCTGTAACTACTGATAATGTAACTACCTGACTATGTACTACTGTACTGTTATGTAACCTCTCTTCTTGTTTGTAATATTTGTGACGTGGAACCTTTGTAAAGGAGTCTTTGACTCAAAGGTATTTCCGAATCTCCAATAAACTAAACTATCTAATCTCTGAATTCTTTGCTAAGATTCTTCAACTGAAATGTGTGATTTATTCCAGCATCTTGCTCACATCCATGGAACTTGTTGAGGTTATGAAGATCCTCCAGTAACTCTGGGAGTAAATAGCACAACCTTCAAACTTTTGGCTGCACCAGACAGAAGAGCATCATCGGAATTTTCATTGCATAACATGCTTTTGTGCAATGTAATCTTTCCATCTTCAAGTTCAATTCATTGAAGTTTTTCTTACATATTTCCTCTCTTTTTCCTTTTCTTATCACAGGCAAAGCAGGTCTCATCCTTCTTAAATTCCAGCGATTTCCTTTTTCATAGTTACATGGACCACTTCACTGCTACTGGATGTTTGTGGGTCGGGTATGCCAGAGAATTCAGCTTCAGAAGATTGATCCGAAGAAAGTTGTTTCATTGAGTTGGTGTTTAATTTCCTTTCACCGGTGAAATTTTGGTGACACTTTGTATGAACAGGTAGGCCTGTTTCTCCAGGGCCAGGGGGGAAGTTGGTCACGGATTTTATTCCATATGAGGTTGAAGTTTCTGACATACTTGGAAGTTGGTTTTCTGACTGACCATTTCTCTGCATAAGCCTTGATGGTATTCAGCCCATTCCTTCCTAATATTTATTGCAGTTCCATATCTCTAATTTGGTTCTCACAAAGAACACAGGTAAGCAAATCAGATGGATTGACCAATCCAACAGGTACAGCTAGAGGGCTATCCATGTTTCTAAAACAGAAACTAAAATTAAAAACTAAAAACTAGAAATACAAACTAAACGAGCATACAGCGTACATGAACACGCGATGCAATCCTGTGAACAAAGTGGCAAATTCTCAGAGTGGATGCAATTTTGGGTCAGCAGCACAAACGAGCAGATTGATGTGGTATGCATCGTTTATTTATATTTATGTTGTATTATATTTAATATGTGTTTATATTAAACTTAATAATAAACTCCCCGTTCATGAATCATTGATAATCTGTACCTTGGAAGCTAGGGATTTGGAAATTAGCGAATCAAGTATTTACTAGCGATATGGTGGCCATATTGTATTTTGGTGGCCATTTTGGATTTTCTAAGTTCCATCCAACTTAGCATGGCAATAAATGTAGAAAATGACACCTTGGAATTGTAAATCAAGCATTTCTAGGCCGAACTATGGGGCCCGGAGGGCCCACAATGTTCAAAATCAGAAATAGCCCCCCCCCCACCGAGAGGCCATCCACCAATTTTCTTGGGGGTAACAAGCACATTCTGAAAGGTGAGGTCTGTCTACACAGGACTCTCCAGAGATACCAACCTCTTTGTCGTAAATAAAAAGATTAGGCCGGTACACCTGTCTGTGCTGTTCTGTTAATACCAGAGAGCTTGTGAAATAAAAGGATTGTCTGTAGAATGCATTGATGGGTTATGTTTGTTATACCAGTTTTGCCTTTTTGGCAGCAAATTCAAATCTGCAGAAGCAGATCAGAATCTTTAAGCAAATCAGTGATGTCATCCTTATGCAGTTGTGGAAACCAGGTTTACATCTACTGCATAATCATGACACACACACACACACACACACACAGTCTTAGCTTGTAGTAGTAGTAACCTATCAAATGATGCAGTCAGCAGAGAAATGAAAAGATGATGTGAAGCCTACGACTGCTGAATATCCTTATGCATTCATTTGTCTGCTGACATCCCATGGTGAACAGATGGGAGGGGAAAAAACACTAGCAAATACAAATGAAAAAGAAAACCTTGGTTGAGATTGAACATATAAAATTCTTCTAGCTATTTTTACAGACAAGCACTTGTGCAGTAGTTTCATCGGGAAGTGGTAGACACTTGGCGTTTGGTGCAGCAGTGGTAGCAGTTCTGTGGTTTTCAGAAGTGTGAAGTTGAGGTCTCTCATGCGACAAAAGCAACTGCAAAGGATTCTTACTCAGTGAAGTTTAGTGTCATGTTGTATTAACTCCCGGCTAATACCTTTGTTAGTGATGTGCGCTAAGCTTTAACTAGGGAGGCACATGTTTGTAGATGCGAGCTATATGAGGACCTGACCCATTAACCTTGGTTTTTGCTAAGGTAGTGGTGGCAACTAATTGGCTGAAGAAGCTTGGAGAATGTCCCCGTTGCTTAACAACATGAAAGAAAACAGTGTCATCCACGTGTTATCTCTAAGCTCATTTGAGTCTAAAATAGCAACACGAACACTGGCAAGGGACAGACGCTGATACTAATGAGGTACATTATCTGAAAACTGAACTTGCAGTACCCAGAACTGATGTCGCTGTAGCTGTAACTTTAGACAAGTTATCTTTTTTTTTTTTTTAATTTTATATTTATTTGATTTTACTGCATAAAAATGAATACACAGCACATCTCCATATAGGCAGGCATACAACAGTCGTTTGAGCATTACAAAAAATGCATTTCTTCATTTTTACAGTACCAGATTTTACAATGCCCCTATAACTAGGTACATTACAAGGGGGTTTCCTAAAAGTTATATTTCAACCATTTAACCAACAATGGCCTATTGTTGCCAAGAGCAGGGAGAATCCAAGATTATTCCCCTTTACTTACATATATATCCCCATCACTAAAGCAGATAGTTATAACTCCCCTTAAACAATCTGTTGTAACTTCAACTTTTTACCAGCTTCATTATTGACAACAAAGCTAACTACTTTTATATAGATCTCTCAATAGAGCATCATAATGATTGGTGAACTGTACTCTTGCACTGCTCAGCAATAGATAACTTCAGAACTGTGGTGCTCCATCTTAATTGCCTATTATTTTAACAGAGAGACACTTTTAAGCATAATTTAACAACAGAACTTATCTCCAAGCACTGGATTATATCGTAACTGCTTGTGCCAACTGTGAAAACCAGACCCTCCCGAAGAATAGGCAGTTAGATTCAGAGCTATTTAGGAGAAAGAAAAAAGGAGAGTCACAGTACTTAGCAGTCAGTCACTGTCCTCATTTTCACTGCCAGACTCCATGTCCTTCGATTGGAATTCTTTTTCCACTTTATCTAGATGTTTACCCGCTTCTCCAGGTTCAGAGAATTGATATGCTTTCCCACCATAAAACATTCGGAGACTTGCTGGCATTATCATCGTGTGTTGAATCCCCAGTTGCCGTAAGCGAGAATGGATCCCATCGAATGCCTTCCTCCTCTGCCATGTGGCATAGCTAAGGTCCGGAAAAATGTGTATTTTGTTTCCATTCCACTCCATTGTGCCACATTTCTTAGCCTGAGTAATGATAAAGTCCCTTTCCACTGTCGATCGAGCAAGACCAGGAGAGTTCGTGGAGGTAATAATCCCATAGCCAAGCGCTGCCTGGCACCACGTGGAGTGATTCTGTAAGCTCACATTATCGAGAGGTCCTCAGAGTTATGGAATAAGTCCTGTAATAGTAGTTTAGTAAATGTAGAAATGTCTTCCCCCTCGGTGTGCTCTGGAACACCAGTGATTCTAATATTGGTTGCCCGGGACAGATTTTCTAAGTTTTCAAGGCACCTATGAAGCAGTCCATTTTCCTTTACTAGGCCCAAAGAGGTTGCCATTGCTGTGGACGCAGATTTTTACCGCGGCTTGAGTGTCCTTTTCTAATTTCCCTATTTTCGCATCCAGGATTTTGAACTGCGCCATGAATTCCTCAATCTTGCCGTCTAATTTCTGAATAGCTTTCAACAGTGTGGCATTGGCTGGTTGCACAGTATTTTCAGGCAGGCCCCGCACCAGAGTCTTTAGTGATCCCAGTTTTAGCGTCTCTCAGACGGGCTGCTTTTCCACTAGGTACCGCCTTATTAGTTCGTCCCATTGCTCAGGATCCGCCAGCAGAAGGTCCAAATAGAGCAGATCGGGGTGATCAGGACCTTTTTCTTTATCAAACTGCTTACTTTGATTTCAGTTAGAAATTAATATTTAACACAAAATACTCCTTGAGAGCCAAGTAGGTGCAGAGCTTGTATTGGAAGCTGTTACTAGCTCGGCTGCTGGCCACGCCCCCCCAGACAAGTTATCTTGAAAAGAAAATAGCTTCTAGTGATTGGTGGGGACTAGCAATATCTCCATCTACTGCTGCATCAGATGCAGTTTGGATTGGTGGGTTAGCTCCTCCTCTCAGCAGGCCAGACAGAGAAATAAGTATATGTTGCTTTAAGAGTACGTCAGTACCCAGAATGCCCAGTCTTTTCTCTGTCTCTTAGCAGGGGAGCTACTGTTCGACAGATGCTCTGGGAAGGCGGTCAGATTTCAATTCCCGTAGGCCTGGGCCCTAGCCACAGGTTGGGTGGCTGTCTTCTCAGGCCACTGTGGGCAGGACTGTCTCGTTACATTTTTCATTTTAGGAACCGTACACAGGCTTTTTCATCAGCTGATCAGGGGACCTCTGGCAGGGCTCAGCCACAGATTAGGTGCATCCCGAAGTACATACAGTAGGACATTTTATGTTTGTTTTTGGGTCCTCTCCCCTTGGCTCTGAAGCTCCATGTCATTGGGGCCATTCACTGACCCTGTGTGAAATATTTTCCTTACCAGCTTAACTTTTATTTCTTTTTTTTTTTTTTTTTGCGCCTCCCACACACCCTGACTGGCCACTCCTTCGGAGTGCCAGCACCTTCCTGCCACCCTCCGACCTCCTGACACCTTCTCCCAGCCCCAATTGCAGCCTACCTTGGGTAGCCCAGCATATCCCTATGTCGGGAGGGTACCTCTCTTCCGGGGGGGGGGGAATGGCCTTACGGCTGAGATTGCATCCCAGGTGCTACGGGGCTGGATATGGGCTGACTCCGGGGCTTTGGGTGGCAGGGGCCAAGGCGCTCGTTATCCGGTCGGGACGGGGTGTAATTTCTGTTTTCTGTGCCCCGGCTACCACAGTTCTCAGCCTTGCGTAAGCATGCACGGTATTCCTAGGGCGGGGTGTGCCATGGGCGTGTCGAGGCAACACGTCCCAAGCTCATCACCAATCCACCCTTAATCCCCGGGGAGGCGTCAATGGACGCCTTAGAACCTCTCCTTGCCTGTTTCCACCCTGGGTACCTGGGCTCGAGGCGAACTCCAGGTCGCCAGCGTGCCGAGCGAGCCCCTTCACTCGGCGCCATGCAGCCGGCCAGCTTAACTTTTTGATCACAGTTTTGATTGGTTGGTGCAGCTGCCCCTTTAAATAGCTGGATTCTGTCCTGTTTGTGTGTGGTTTGAATCACACTTGTACAGTATTTGGTGGGCTTGGTCTCTCTTCTGGCTAACTGCCAATCATGCAGCCTCATGAACTGCATTGACTTACAGCTGCAGTAATTTTGTGCCACCCCCACCCAACACACACTTTCTTCCAGTGTCATGATGGTGGGCTTGAGTTCGAGGGGGGGTGTCCAAGAATTCAGGTAGGTCAAAGGCGCCCATGTGCAGATCGTGCCATGCATGTGCCAGTTCTGTTGGGCACCCTTTGGCAATTCTGGTAATTCTGTTGCTGAATCTTTCTACTTGGTTTGTGTCAGTGTTAGTGATGGGAACGGTCATGATTCTGATTCTGGTGAGCATCTTTCTACTGCCATCCTTTGCAATGCAAATACGATGGCTCCAAAGTCAGAGGCTGAAGGTGAGGATGACATTGATAGTGGTGCTTCCACCATTCTGTTTCCAAAAGTTGTGCAATTGTTTCTTGCAACACTTTGTGAACTTCACATGGTGATCACAAAATCAATCACTAAGAGAAAGGAGTTATCTCTTTTTTAGAGGGGTACTGCGTCTGCTTCCTAAGATCAAGATGGTGTGTTTAGTGGTCTTTGGGACCACCCCAGTGGCCCGAATCAGGCTTTGCATTTGAGCATAGTGGAGGTGGTGGTGGATGGTCCTCAGCTGCACCAGCTCTGCCTGCAGAGGGTCCCATATTTCATCCCGCACCTCACCACCTCCTTCTCGTGGCATGACTTCTGAACACCTGAGATTTCAGAAATTGGGATACTGTGCTAGAGTGACTGAGATTTTGCTGCAGTTTAGGAAAAAAGTCTGCGTGTGTGACTTACTACTGTATGTGAGCTGTGTGTCCAAGTGGAGTCTGGAGCAAAAACAGTGCAAAAAAACAAATGCTGGATCCTCCTGCTGGTTCCCTGATGCTCCATGTCTGGAGCTCGAACCTGCACCACCAGTGCTGTGTATGGCAGCGCTGCTACTTCACCAGTCGTGCGCCGGCCTCTGCTTGGACTCTTTTAAGCTCAGTTCCTGGTGGTCATGCTGTCTTCTCTAGGTTGTTTCACTTCTTTTTTCTCTTTCCCCACCCCAAAATCTTAGCTTTTTTTATTTCTCGGGTATTGTCTCCATCTGTCTCTTTCACTCGCTCTCTCTCTCTCTTGAATACTTTCAATTGTCTCTTTCATAGTTTTATCCCAGTTCTCAACCCTGTCGCATTGTTTTTTTTTCTCTCCAACTTTATGAATGACCCGCTCTTCCTTTCTACCTCAGCCTAAATCTTGAATCTGTAAACAGACAGGTATTGTGGTGTAAAGTAGGCAACTGCTTTTTTTGTTTCCTGGTTATCAGTTTTCACGGTTCACTTTTCATATTTACAGCTGTATGTTTTAAGTTGTATAATCACAGGCCCATATCCTGGTAGACAGCACTATAATGGGTTCCACTTGAAATTAAAAGGCAGAAAAACAGATCACTGTCTCCATTTCTTGAGCTCCAAAGCACCACTGCTTTAGAAAATCAGGACTGAGGTTTGGAAGGACAGAAACATCCTTTAAACTCAAATATTTATTTGTCGGAAAGAGTAAAGAAATCAGGCTGATAGTTTGTTCCCTGACACCATGAACTGTTAACCTAATTTGCTACATTTAAAGAATGTCAGTGAAATTTATTTATTTAAATAAATGTTTTACAAGAAAGAGCATACTGAGCTGGTGATGGCTTGTTTCCAGATGCATGCTGGGGAAAGGGAAAGGAGTCCGTACAGTTCAGTACAATAACAAGGTTACAAGAGAGTGCAAATAATTGACAGTGATGGAATGAACCATAAATAGAGGTGGGCGGAAGTTTAAAATCCATAGACAAATTTGCTGCGAAGTGGTCGAAATTTGCCTCAGAAGAGCTCTGCAAAGTGTTCTTAGCCTTCAGAAACTTTGAAATGAAGTTCTGCTGCAAAGTGCAGAATTTCTACTGCGAATGGTGGAATTTCGCCCACAAAGTGCAGAATTTCGGTGAATTTCTGCCATTCACATACAGAATTCCGCACTTTGTGGTGGACCTTTGCTATGCGGACACTGCGAAATTCCACAGCATTCACAGATTAATCCTCTGAGCAAAGTTTGCCAACAGGAGTGGATGGCTTTCAAAATTAGAATTTGGAGATAAGTACAGTGGATGAGATGTCTGTCCTCAAGTGAAGGGCGCGGTAGTTGAAGTATGGGGAAGAAGTGAACAGAACAATAAATAAACAGCACAGAAGACCAGAGGATTGTGGAAATATTCATTTGTTACATGGATACAGCCAGATGTGAAAAACACCCCTACGTAGGGCATCTCACCAGAGGCTTCATCAGGGGGCTGTCTACTACTGACCACAGTGTATAAATGCACCCACTCGTACGTAGTCAACAGCGTAATTAACATGAACATCCACTTGTGTTTCACTGTGCAAAAAAGAGTGACTAGACATGCTAAGGTTCATACTAACTCTTAAACAGCACCTTTCTTGGTGCTTTCAGCAAAGAATAGGGCATTCCCTTACCTGAATGGCAGCTCCTCTGTAGTGTTCAATAATTTTTCTGTTCAGCCCCCAAAGAAGGGAAGGGATCATAATTAAACAGTAAGGGGGAAAGGGAAATTGTTTAACCAGAAAAGGCACACCAAGCTGGATCTTGTTTCAGGTGCGACCTGGGAGCACAAGGAAGTTAAGTGACTTACTTGGGGTCACACAGTATGCAAGTGGGGGCTGATGGGATTCAAACCCAGGTCTCCAGGCTTGCAACTCAGTGCCCTTAACCACTACGCTATACTGCCTCCAAATAATAAGGCTTTTGTTAGTGCAACCCTAGCACTGATCTTTACAAAAACCAGATTTAAAATCAGTAAATCCGCTTTAGAAATGACACTGCATGGAAGTGAATGGAGCATCCCCCGCTCTCCCTATAAAGACATCATAAAACATTGGCGCACGGGGGTGGTGTGGGCTAGTAAGAAGTGGAAAGGGATTGTGCTGCCAACCCCTCGGGGCCGAATTGCAATTACTTCCCTTGCTTTGAGGGCTCAATGGAAAGATTTTCTAACACCATGGCAAAGCCCCCATTCAGGTAAGGGTGCTTCCTATTCTTTGTTGCAAGCACCAAGAAATCCCATCTGGAGAAATGTACTGCTCAGGCAGCCTCTAACCCTTGACTCCAACAACATTATCTGAACTGGAAAGCAGTTTGGAAGGATCTGCATCTTACCCAAGTCTTTTTATGTTAACACCCACTTAACTTCTTGTACTGAGTTTCTACCTTCAAAAATTGATGCCACTTATGGACTATGGGCTGGGTCCAGTTTGGACCACTTTGGGTAATTTATACAAAATGGTAACTTGAAAACTTTCGCTCAGATGCAGCAAGAATTCAATCTGAGACGTTTGGACTTTTCCCTCTGTTTACAGGTGTCCTATTTTCTATGGGAGGGGAACAAAATACAGGCATTCCAAAATGCACCGCATCCTATAATACAGATAATTGAGGGAGCAGGTTAGCGTACCTTTCAAAACGAGCATATTTCCCTCATGATACAAAGCTACTTGCACAGCAGGAAGACCACTCAACCCACTTCTAAACAGCTTGGGAAACAGAAATGGCTATACAGCACTCGTCGCAGGTATGGAAAATAGTCTGGGAGAGGGGGTATTTCGAACTTTGGCCTCTAACAACTGGTGGGAATTTTGGTGGAATGTGGTCTCAGTTTACTTTGTTACCCCTTCCTGCACCAAGCATTATACAGCAGATCATAGTGACAAATGTTGGAGGGGGTCTGGGGAGAGGGTATGCCATTGCATATATTTTGGGACTGCCCTATCCTACAACCCTTTTGGTAAGAGTTTTAGCCCAAAAATTGGAGAAGTGGCAGGAACTGCTAGACCACTGGATTTCAGAACTTTAGTCCTGTGTTTGCGGCCACCAGTCAGATGTTCCAACTGCCAAAAGGCTTTCTTAGACATTCTGTTGGCAGCTGCTTGTAAAACCATTACCAAACGCTGGCTCTCCCAATGCAGCAGAATGGGTGGTGCTAGTTAAACCTATCTATTGGGTGGAGAAACTCATAGCTGACGTGAAGCTTCAATCAGAGAAATTTCTGGGAGTTTGGCTTCCCTTTATGCATCTAATTGAAGAACCGGAAGGGAGATCGATACTGTCTTAACAGGCAGAAGGCTACTAATTAACCTAGTTGAAAAACAATATAACTTTCATACATATTTACATGTACCAGATTTATTCAGACTTTCACCCCTGCAACTTTTTTCAGTTGTTTAGATATTGCATTCAGCTCTATCCTTAAATGGTATGGGAAATGTTATATACTGTGTTAGCAACTGATCTGTATTAGATAGACATTTGGTGACCATGATTAGGGATGCAAGTTTGTCATGGATAAGGTTTTAATGACTCATTGTTTGTTCATTAAATCATTAGTAAACAGAAGTAAATGTTATGGCACTGTCATCATTGCTGCATTCTGATGACACTAGTGAAAGTCATGGAAGTCCTGAATAAAGATCAAACGTCATGGAATCAATGATGTGTATGACTGCCCTGACAAACTTGCATCCCTAACCATGATATACCATTGTATTCAGTCTGTCGGTCCAGTGTTAATTCTCATTTTTGCTGTGATGGATTCACTGTTTTTTTTTTTTTTTATGGCTGGATGCAATAAATAAATTAAAAAAAAAAAAAATGTCAGAAAAGGTGTTGGGCTATTGAGACCAAGCAATATGGCCACTAATCTCTAGTGCTCTGCATATATAGAAAAATAAATCCGGTTTTACAAATACTTAAACTTTCGGTAATTAGCTATGCTCCACACTGACGGACGTAGGATACTCTGAGGAACAAAATGGCAATATCCGCAAAGAAAAACAATCAACTGATGGAGCTAGGTCGAAATCCTCTTCGGGACCCTCCACTGCATGAGGTGAACTAGGTCAAGGTCTCAGACAGGCAATGGAAACCAGGGAAGAAACCCTTCAATCGTTGGGTGAAAAGTTAAATCATCTAATTGCTTCAGTTTCGGGTTTAACAAATTTGATTCCCTAACTAATAGGGTCACAATGGTGGAAACTACTCTGGGCTCAGTGACCGAAGCATCAGCCACAGCTTCCAAAATGGTCAACGCCACTATGGGGGCTGTGGCCTCCGTTATTAAAGAAAATTCCCATTTACGCTTCCGACTGGAGATGCTGGAGGATCAATCGAGAGCTTCCAGCATTCGTATAGTGGGGCTAGCGGAGCGTAGCGAAGGAGACCATCTCTTTTTATTCCTTACAGAGTGGATCATACAACAACTGGGAACTGAGGCTGCCCCAATAATGCAGAAGATCCAGAAAGTTTACAGAGCCGCCTTTGGAGGACGGCAGGACAATCCTGGAGCTCCATGCACTACTGTATTGGTCCTGGATGGAGTGGGATCGCGGGACTCCCTGATGGCTCTTGCACAAAGAAAGAAGGTCTTATTACATGAAGGGAACCAAGTTAGACTTTTTGATTTATCATATGCGACCCGACAAAGAAGAAAACGTTTCTATGGGGTGCACGCTATGTTAAGAGAGGTGGGCATACCACATGGCTTAATCTTCCGGGCTCATTTAAGGATCATACACTCCGACAAGATTTTCCTCTTCTCTGAGCCGGCTGAAGCACCCAAACGGTGCCAGAAGCATGCTGCTTCGCGTAGGAGAGACCCAGAAGATAAAGTTTTGTCCGAAGAAGAAATTCCCCGAAAGACCTGTTTCACTGGAGATAAGTTTATGTACTTTGTTTTCCTCCCAGTTGATGTTTGAGACAAGGGGTACTTTGTTTAGTTTTACAATTAAAAAAAAAAACAAAAAACTATGCAATATTCAGGCCCCAAACCTGTGACCTTTCGTGTTTAGTTCTAATAAGTCGCAGCTGGTCTGGACTCTTAACAGTGCGACAGGGTTCTGGAAAATACCTCCCTCCTTCAATGCATGTTCTGGCTTAGAAAGGCCCAATATTTAAGGAACTTGTTATGTCCTTATACATTTGCAGAAAGTTAAGCGCCTGTTGGTTTGAGAGCTATGTGTTAAACGTGTAGATCCAGAAATAGTGTTTTTTGTAAGGAGCTCTGGGGATTTTAATTTATTAACACTATATTTAGTGTTTTACTATGGGATATCATGGTGTTCACGCCCCTATTGTTGGGAAAGGTATGAACAATACTACAACTGTGGACTTTATTTTCTTTTTTAATGAACCATGCAGCTCTTGGACTCTATTGCAGCAACTGGATAAATAGTAGTTTTGTAATTGTACTGTAATCCTCCCATATGACGTTACCTTATATAATTTGTCAAACTCTTTGTATGTGTTAAGAGGAGTGGCGCCCTCATTGTGCTATTCATCTGTGTGGTCAAATGAAGGTGTGTAAACGGTGTGTTTATTCTATCAAAAGAATAAACATAAAGTAAAGAAAAAAAAAAAAGGTGCTCTTTAAAAATTGGCTGTTGGGGATGCTGTTGACCTGAGACCTCGAATGTGACCTTTTCTGCCCTCAACAGACTATTTCCCGCTATTGATTTCCTGTAGGGAGCACATATCGCAATGTGTTTACAGTGTATAGACGCAGTGGTGAGTGCAGATGGGAGCAAACAGTAAAATGAAATAAAAAGTAAAAAATGGGATTTGGTATTGTGAGGATAGATTTTAGGGCAGCCCTATACACAACATCCCCATGGTTTAAAAAAAAAAAAATGATTGTAATAGCGAGTTCATGATCAGGCGGGAGTGGGACGCAGGTTTCGCTCCTGTATTGTGCTCCCAAGTTTTGGGTGGAGTTTCTTATGGCTGTAGTCCGCATGGCAGGAGAATTCGAGGTACCAGTCCAGCAGAACCTGAGGTTTGTAAAGGAGGTAATCTCCTTCAGTGGGGGACCATCCAGGGTTGTGAAGCCCAGAGGGGTTGGGGGATTGATTCTGTCCAACTGCTGTCTGGTTCCGAAGATCATAGTGACGACCTTATTTGTAGTTAGTTTTCCTTGATTAGAACAGAACCATTGTTGGATGTTGAAGTCCCATCTGAGCCAAGCAGCCAGATCAGAGGCTGAAGGGCTAGATGCAAAGAATACAGTGTCACTTGCATGTGTGTATATGTTCAAAGAGACACACACTTTGGGGAGATTGTTGTGAAAAATCAAGAACAGGAGGTGGGATCAAGGACTGAGCATTGGGGGCATCTCATCTGATTGGGGGAGGGATTAAGCTATGTGCTGTACTTGAGACCTAGTGTTCAGATAGGAGCTAAACTATTTAACTGAGAGGACAGATAGTCCAACAAGCAAGCTTGTCTAATTCAATCCAGTCAACTTCATTCATACCTCTCAACCTTTTGTCCCCCAAATGTGGAACATTGCCTGTCAAAATGTGGAACAAATGGGCAAAATGTGGAATACTTAATCAAATCTTTACCCAAGAAGCTCAAAACACTGTTAAAATGTTGCATTTATGTTCAGAAAGTCTGTTATTAATTGAATAATATATTTTTTGCATCTTTTACTATGGATTTTTGCTTTAACATGTTGACTTTGAATGTGGAACAATTCATCACAATGTGGAACAGGGAGCTTTTGTGAAGTAAAATGAGGAACGTTCCTCTTAATGTGGTACAGTTGAGAGGTATGACTTCATTTTTATAGCATCCTTCCCAAGATGGCTCAGAGCATCGTACAAGGCAAAATATAACAGAAAATAAAAACAGAGAATTGACCGTCAGTGTACAGTTCGAAAAACATAAAAAGATTTCAGTATTCTAATTACGAGTTGCATAAAAAAAGTGTATGTGGGTAGGGTGACAGGGTATATCTAGTCCCAAAGGCTAAGGCAAACAGGTAGGTTTTGGGTTGATACTTGAATGAATCGATGTCGAATAGGCTGGGGTAGGGAGTTTCAGAGCACGGGTGTCAGTAGAAGAGGCTCTACTACACACCGTTTGGTCTAGGAGAATGGGTCGGTAATGGCATTGAAGCCTTTGGATAGTCTGATAACAGTGGCAGAGGTGATCAGAGCAGGGTCCATCTCTTTTTTAGGGTAGCATAAGTGAGCCTGAGAAGTGAGGGAAGCATTGAAACTGGATTTCCTAAAGTCAGACTGGAAGGGGTTCAGGAAGGAGGGAGGAGTTCAGAAAAGGGGAGAGTCAGGAGAGAAACAGGTGTTCCTAATGTTTGACCAGGGCAGGCATGAGGGAGGCATGGTGGCAGGTACGAGAGATCAGAAGATTAACTTTTTAGGGATGGGATAGGGATAACCGTGCCCCTCTTCTGCATCTCAAAAGTGTGCCCAAAAGGCACGAAAGATTGAAGAGATCAGAGATGGCAGATGTCACAGCAGAGGCAGATAGGTGAGTTCAGGATCAGGGCTGTCTGGGCTATGTCCTTTAGGAGTGTTGAGAGCCAGAGGGCCGAGAGGGTTGGGACTGGAATCTGTGTGGAGAAAGCAAATAGTGAAATTTTTCAAGAAATAAAGTTCCATGGGAAATGTGTCAAAAGCTTTGGGGGGTGTACATATGTAGCTGATGCATGTGGCATTCGAGATGGAATTGCAAAATCTAAACTTTGAATTCCACCTGAAATCTGGTATTCTACCAAGAATGACTGTTAAAAGAAAATGCCTGTAAGTTCAAGTACTGCTATTCATGATTAGAATAAAAGGCACAATGAAATGTTAGTGAGCCTGCACCATAAAGGGCACTTTTTCCTTCTCAGACATAGCCTCATAGGCTCAAGATTACGTACAGTTTCTCCCACAGGGGCCTCATTACCATACCCCGCCAAATTTTTTTTATCATAGTAATTTTTTTATAAATGCTATAAAACATATTTTCAGATTATAGCCACTTATTGCAAGTCATCTCTATAGGAGGGAAGATTAACTATAATAAGAGAGGATATTTTCACAGCCTGAGGCACCACAAGTTGCAGTAAAGAAAATATGCTTTAAGATGGCGTCCTTTGTCTTTAAATACAGGTTCTGTGTGGGTTGCAAACATATTTCCAGCCAGCATTCTTTACTGGGAATAGTCATATTTTTGGTGGCGGCTTAGCTATATTAATTCATTTTCTCACAAAAGCACCCCATCCTAGGTACAACAATACAAACATATGGCTTCCTGGTTTTTTTAGCTTTTAAACCGAATCTAAAATGTAGAAATATTTTCCTTGGGATATTCCAGGAAAGGGAGCCAGGCAGAGTACAACACATAGCAAGATGAAGTTCCTACAGTAGTCAGTCACTCCTGGTAATTTGTAGCCACCACCAACAAATAGAATGTTGAGTGATCTGCAGCTCAAGTCCCCCAACCCACCCCCACTTTGCTGACCTTTTGACCTAATTCATGCAGTACTTGATGAGCAGCTTTTGAATGAAACATAGAAACACAGACTTTGACAGCAGATAAGGACCACTTGGCCCACCCAGTCTGCCCATTTCCCTACCTACTGGATAAGCTGCAGATTTTAGTTAACCAACAGCCTTCCTGCCACCCCCCACTATAATTGCCTTATGTCTGTCCCATGCATGTTTGAATTCCCCCACTGTTTTAGACCCCATACCCTCTCCAGGAAGGCGGTTCCATGCGTCCACCACTCTCTCTATGAAAAAAAATTTCCTCACATTACCCCTGAACCATCCCCCCATTATCTTTAAATTGTGCCCCCTTGTTCTTACACATCTCTTTTTCTGAAAGATGCTACTCTCCTGGACTTCATTGATTCCTTGAGGATTGAGCGTTTCTATCATGTCCCCTGTCTCTCCTTTCATCAAGGGTATACATATTAAGCTCTCTGCTCTCTTCATATGGTTTCTGATGCAGACCCTGCACCATTTTAGTTGCCCTCCTCTGGACTGCTTCCATCCTGTCTATGTCCTTGCGTAGATGAGGTCTCCAAACTGCACACAGTACTCCAGATGGGATCTCACCAACTGTCTGTACAGAGGATAACCACTTCTCTTTTTCGTTCACTTGCGTTGCATCATGAGGCGTCTTGGGAAAATAGGACAGTTTGGAGGTGTGACTGTCCTGTGCAATGCACTGCTCCGTTGAGCAGGTGTGGCGGTCCTGCACCAATGAATGCGGGTGCTGTGTATGACAGCAGTGGTCTTCACTTCAAAGAAAACCACCGCTGTGTGCTCGCAGCGCCTCACGCCCCCCCCCAAAGCTTTGGTTCCACGCTGGGAGCCCACCCCAGCGTGGCAAAACTGGTTTTGGCCAAGGGGGGTGCCCAATCCCCCGTCGGCTCCACGTCCCCCAAACAGCTTTCCCTACTGCCATACTGGGAGCCCACCCCAGCGTGGCAAACGTCCCGCGTTGCACCGCTGCGTGCTGGCAGCGCCTCACACCCCCCAAAGCTTTGGTACCGCTGGGAGCCCACCCCAGCGTGGCAAACATGCTTATGCACGAGTGGGTGCCCATCCCTTGTCACTCGCCCCAGCCGTCCTTCTGCCATGCTGGGAGCCCACCCCAGCGTGGGCAAAGCCCTGTCGTCTTTTTTTTTTCTTAAAACCTGTAAATTAAACGGTCCCACGCGCTTCTCCCTGGCCCTCCCACAACCCGCACCCACCCACTGCGCACCCTGCCTCCCCACACCCCTCACCCCATACTTACCTCCGGAGTCCGCACGACAATCTTCAGTGGACCGGGAACACGCCTGCACTCTTCAAAGCCGACCGCGAACTGAGGAAATGCCGGTAAGCTGTATAATGGGCTAGATGGGTTTTTTTCAACTTTGTTGCATATCTCAGGCATTTTTTGGAATTTTTGCACCAAATTTTCAACATGGGATTTTTGGGACCCCTTCTCATGAGTGATGTCACTGTCATGGCGTTATTCGTGCCCGAAGGGTGATTTCGCAGTCACAGTGCGAAATCACCTTTTGGTCCCGACAACTAAAATGACACTGCCAGCGCTCATAAGGTGGGCTCTCAAAAGCCTATTTTGAAAATTTGGTGGAAAATTCGAAAATTACCATTTTACGAGCGCAGTTATGCAGTTCCCACGCAGGCTCGTAAGTTTGCGAATTTTCAATATTTTCACTCCAGATTTTCAACATTGCCATTTTACCACACCTTCTTATGGAGTAGTACAGCTGTCATTTTCACATCTCACCCAAAGCGTGTTTCCGCCCATGTAGCGCACAATGGCGCAGCTGGTAATGCGGAAATCAATATATGGGACACATTAAGAAAATCACAGTGACACTGTTCATTAGCAGAGGTCTTAAAGTAAATGTTATGTTGAAAATTTGCGAAAAAATTCTAAAATGACTGTTTTACGAGGCGCAGTTCCTACGCATGCTCTAAGTTTGCGAATTTTCAATATTTTCACTCCAGATTTTCAACATTGCCATTTTACCACACCTCCTCATGAGCAGTACAGCTGTCATTTTTCACATCCTGCCCAAAACGTGTTTCCACCCATGTAGCGCAAAATGGCGCAGTCAGTGTGTGAACTCAATGTATGGGACACATTAAGAAAATCACAGTGACACTCTTCATGAGCAGAGGTCTTCAAAAGCCTATGTTGCAAACTTGGTGCAAAAATGTCAAAAAATGACTGTGTTATGAGTGTGCGTTGCGCACTTTCCACGCACACTCATAACTTCGAGAATTTGAAATATTTTCACTCCAGATTTTCAACACTGGCATTTTTTCACACCTCCTAATGAACAGTGCAGCTGACATTTTTCACATCCTGGCTGAAATGTGTTTTTGCACATCCAGCGCACAATGGTGTGGTCAGAGTGAGACATCAATGCTCAGGACAGATTATGAAAATCACAGTGACACTGTTCATGAGCAGAGGTCCCAAAATGCCTATGTTGAAAATTTGGTGACAAAAGTCCACAACATGACTATGTCATGAGTGTTCATTGCGCAGTTTCCATGTACGCTCATAAGTTCGAGAAATTGTTGTATTTTCACTCAAGATGTTCAACATTGCCATCCCTTCACACCTCCCTATGAATGCTACAGCTGTCATTTTTCACATCCTGCCCGAACTGTGTTTTTGCACATATGGAGCAGAATGGTGTGGTCGCTGTGGAAATCAACGTTCAGGACAGATTAACAAAATAACAGTGGTACTGTTCATAAGCAGAGGTCTCAAATGCTTTTATGAGGTGGGGGTAACAAAAAGGTCATGCTGAAAATTTCTAGTGCAAATACCAGCAATCGCACAGGGCATTAGGGTAAAGCACCATACGTGCCAAACACCACTGCAAATACCTGCAAGCGAACGTCCGGCATTGACAAATGCTTGTTCTACTTGTGATGCCCCTTCCTATGCATCCCAGTATCCCCTGGCTCTCCTTACTGACTTCTCACATTGCTTACCCACCTTTAGATCATCTGATATGACTACTCCCAGGTCCCTTTCCATTTTGTTGTTATGTACCTCCTGCTATTGTGTACTCTTCTCCTGGGTTTTGTTTCCGGGTGCATTACTTGCACTTCTTTGCGTTGAATCTAAGTTGCCATATGTCTGACCATCCCTCCAACCTTGCCAAGTCTCTTCTCATCCTTTCTAGCCCCCCTCTTGTGTATCAACTCTGTTACAGATCTTTGTGTCATCTGCAAAGAGGCATACCTTTCCCTCCAGACCCTCTGCAATGTCACCTATAAAGATGTTAAAGAGGACTGGACCTAGTACTGAGCCCTGAGGTACTCCACTAGTGACCCCCCCTTTCTTCGGAATGTATTCCATTCACTATTACCTTCTGTGTCCTGTTGTACAGCCAGTTTGCTACCACCCTGGGACCCACTCCCAGGCTGGCTAACTTGATTATCAATCTTTTGTGCGGGACTATGTCAGATGCCTTGCTAAAGTCTAGGTAGGCCATATTCACAGCCCCTCCCTGGTCTATTACTTTGGTCACCCAGTCAAAGAAATCTATTAGATTCGTATGGCATGAACTTCCTACTGTAAGTCCATGCTGCTTTTGGTCCTGTGCCCCGCTGGCCTCTAGATACTCAACAATTCTTTCTTTCAGAAGTGATTCCATCATTTTCCCTGCCACTGAGGCAAACTTACAGGTCTGTAGCTTCCTGCTTCTGCCTTGCTCCCACTTTTGTGAAGGGGAATCACATCTGCCCTCCTCCAGTCCTCAGGTACCACCCCATCCTCCCATGATTTGTTAAAAAGTGTGGTCAGTGGTGTCACTAGGTCCTCCCTTAGTTCTTTTAGGATTCTGGGGTGAATCCCATCAGGCCCCATTGCTTTGTCCACCTTGAGTTTTAGGAATTCTTTCAGGACTCTTTCTTCTGTAAACGGACTGGTGTCAACCCCCCTACCCAGAGTGCTTCTATTGTCTGGTTTAGGTAACTCCTCCTTATCTTCTTTTGTGAATACTGAGCAAAAGTATTCATTCAGTAACTCTGCCTTTTCACTGTCTCCCTCTGCCCACCTCCCCTCTCCCTTATTACTCTTCACTATTCCTCCCTTAACCTTTCTATGCTCCCTAATGTACCTATAAAAGGTTTTATCCTCCTTCTTAACTGAATTGGCTATTTTTTCCTCGGTTTGGGCTCTTGCTTTTCTGACTGCCTTCCCCACTTCTTTCTGCTTTAATTGATACAGTTCCCTGTCGTGCTCCTTCTGTGATTCCTTATACTTTTTGAATGCAGCCTTTTTCTCCTTAACCTTCCCTGCCACCTCTTTTGAGAACCATAGTGTTTTTTTACTCTGCTTTGTTTTCTTTATCTGTTTCACACAAAGGCTTGTTGCCTCTATGATGGCAGTTTTGATTTTTCTCCATTGTTCTTCCACCCCTCCTTTTTGGCCATTTGCTAGTGTATTCCTCACATATTCACCCATTTTGCCAAAGTCAGCCCTTCTAAAGTCCAGTATGCTTGTTTTTGTATGGCTCGTCTCCATGGTTGTGCTTATTGTGAAGCACACTGTGTAGTGGTTGCTTGTTCCCAGATGTCTACTGACTTCTAAATTTGTGATCCTCTCCCCATTTGAGAGTACCAGGTCTAGTATTGCTCCCTCCCTCCCGAGTGGGTTCCAACACTAGTTTTCTAAGGCCTGCCCCCTGCACGGCATCAAGAATGACCCTGCTCTTGGATGTGGCTGCAGTACATGTCATCCAGTTAACATCTGGCATATTCCGGTCCCCCATCAACAGTATCTCCCCTTTTTCAGCCATTTTGAGAATGTCCTCTATCATTTTCTTGTCCATTTCCTCCCCTTGAGATGGGGGTCTATATACAACCCCTGTGCGGATTGTGATGCCATTCCCTGTCTCCAAGGTGACCCAGAGTGGCTGTTGTCCTCCCCTTTTACTTTTTAGTTCTGAAGCTTTGATCCCTTCCCTTATGTATAGAGCTACTCCACCTCCTCTTTTCCCCTCCCTGTCCCTTCTGTAGACTGTGTACCCCAGTATGTTGACATCCCAGTCATAGTTCTCTGTGTACCATGTTTCCGTGACTGCCACAATATCTAATTTTTCATCTTCCATCAGAGCTACTAATGTGTGTTGTCTGGGCAGATTCAGCAGTTTGCTGAGATTTGGTAGGGAGAGAGGTCCTTAGAAAGCAGCATGGTACCCCTTTATTCCTCATGGCACAGCTGTGTAGTATACTTTATTTAAAAAATGTTACCAGGAAAGGTGTACTGAGCTAGTAACAGCTCATTTCCAGATGCATCCTTGGGGGATAAGGAGTAGACAATACAAGATGTGCAAGTGAAGATAACATACTGAAGGTGTAATAAAATATAATACAATAAAAATACATTATAATAAAGAAATGCAGCGCTGTGGTACAGCCACAAGATACAGGCAGACTAGAAGGGGCAAACACAAAATAAAGTTGTACAAACAATGTATTAGGGTACAAGTGCAATACAGTACTGAAAAAGAACTCCAGATGAGGTGCAGAGTATTTTCATACAGACTGGGGATGTGCAAGAGGTATTGATACCAGTGTAATAGGTTAGGCATAGGAGCAAAACATTACCCGATAGGGATCACTGACAATTAGCAATTTAAAGTCACACAGACCAGAGGCCTACGGTAGGTAAGAAACACAAGGGTAAGGTATAGTTCCAGAATGGGGGAGTAAAGTCGCAAAGAAGGGACTTGAGGGAGGAGAAGGACACGATTGGGCAGATAGACTGAGGAAGAGATGACCAGAGCTTAGGAAAATGGTATGAGAAGGCACTTTTTTCCCCCATTTTTACCTGGCAGGTCCTTCCATCTGTCTCCGCCCTGGTCACGGCCCCTGAAGCTCCCACCTACCATCTGTGGTCAGCATCTCCCAGTTACCCTTGGCTTAACCACCCCCCCCCAGAGGGCAGGGCCACAGCACTGGTCCCCTATCTAGAGCTGCGGGACCAGTATCTAGTCGGGAGAGCTAGGCGATGGTGGCTAATTGAAGCTCCAGAGAGGGCTTCATGGAGACAGAGGACCCACCCGCCTTCCTTTTTCCACCATTGTTCTTGGAGGAGGGGACGTGCAATGACGCCAGTGTCCGCCTCACATCCCATACGTGCAAGCGCCGGTGGCTTGAGTGACTCCCGGCCTCCGCCAGGTGTCTCCCATGCACAAGACACTTCCCCACCCTTCCCCCTGGAGAAGGAGAGCAGTCTGTAGGACACTCCATCCTTCTCCCCCGGCCAGCCCTCCAGCGACCCGGGTCCATTCCCGAACCCAGGTCACCGGCGTTGCAAGCAGAAATCCAGACGCTGCGCCGATGGGCTGAGAAGGCAGCTTGACTTGCTGAATTTCTCCTGGAGAGGAGGAAGAGGGAGTGGGAAGCAGTGCTCCCAGAAGGGATATTGGGGGGGGGGGGAGACAAATGGATGGTGGAAAGGCAAGGGAGTAAGAGCCAAGCCAGAATTTGGAGGAAAAGGAGGAACAGTAGGTGAGGCATTTGGCATCAAGGGAGGGAGAGGGAGGAGTAGAAAGAACAGTGGTGTGCACAAGGAGGGCAAGCCAGTGCAAAATGGCATAATGTGTGAAAGAGGGGGTCCAGTCTGGCAAGGATGGACTTGGGAGCTGCGCTGTAGACAGTGTCACCACAGTCTGAGACTGGGAGAATCATCTTTATGACTAGTTCCTGGAAGGCAGTAAAAGGGATACTGTCTTTATTTCTGTAGAGATGGAATGCACCCAGTTTATGTATGTATGTATTTATTTATTTATTTACTGAATTTTGTTGACCTGGTAAGCCTGTTGGGCCTAGAAGTCCCTTTTAAGGGGGATACAGATAGTAAGCAATTGAAATTGAACCAGATTAAGCTGTTGGTGGTATTTTAGTGAACAGACAGTTGGAACAGAACCATTGCTGAAGTCTTGTTGGAGACAGACAGCAAGGTCAGCAGCAGAGGAGCCAGAGGCAAACAGCACAGTGTCATCTGCATACATGTGGAGGACACAGACTAACAGGCTGACAGAGGTCATTTAGGAAAGTGGAGAAGAGTACAGGGACCAGGACAGAACCTTGCTGAGCGCTTGAGCAGATTAGAAGTGTGGGGATGTCTCCAGTACGGGCAGCTTGAAATCTACCCTCAAGGTAGGAGCAGAGCCAGCTGATTTAGGATGCAGAATGCCCCGCTGCCTTAAACTTGACCAGGAGGAGAGGATGTGACACAGTGTCAAAGGCTTTGACCAAGTCGACAAAGATGGCAGAAGTGAACTGGTCCTGGTCCATACAGAGCAGGATGGAGTCAGTGAGCCAGAGGAGGGAGGTGAATGCGGAGTGAGACTTCCTGTAGCCAGACTAAAAAGGAGGAAGAGTCAAGGAAAGAAGAGAGTTGTGAGATGCTAAGATGTTCATGGAACATGGCCAGGGTGGGTAGAGATGGGATAATTATTTCCAGGAGAGGATGGATCACCCCTTTTTAGGGAAGGGGTCAACAGTAGCTCATTTCCAGGCAACCAAGACTGAGGGAGAGGACAAGTTAGGGAAGAGGGTACTGGGGAAGCTGATGACTGGTTCAGAGAGGTGCAGATGCTTTGGGTCAAGGCCACCTGGACTTGTACCCTTGGGGGGTTAAGAGCTAATTCTCAAATGTTGTGCAAAGATTACTAGCCTCTCAGCCCACAGAGCCGCACTCGCAGCCTAGCACATTTGCCTCAGGTTTGGTGAAGACCATTATGGACGTGGAAGTCGTACACTGCAGAGGACAGGCAAAATGTTTTGATGCTGCCTGTCTAAAAGGTGGTGTTTATTTATTCAAGTGCCTTTATCCCAGACATTTCTGAAAGTCCATGCCCTCCTTTGGCTATCCAATGGTCTTTTTCCCAACCAAGATAACTGCTACCAGGGCCACCACCTCCCTTGTTAAGACTCAGTGGCTTGCCAACCCCCCCCCCCCATCTCAGATCTCATGAAGAAACAGGTGGAGCACCACCTCTCATCATGGAGGGCAGAGTACCCCCAGCAGACATGACAGTAGTGTCACCTGGCCATCATCCCACCTCTTTTGCTTCTCACCCACAGGGGTACTGCACTGACCTCAACGCTCACAGCTTACAGCAGTCATAGCCGAGCTGACTGCTGTACAGTTGCATCACCACCTGCCCTCCCACCGTGAAGGAGAAGAGCATCTTTTGGGGTGCTCAATCCTCCTGCTAGCACACATTGGTGCCTCAGGCTCAGGGCGTGAACATGGGTCACCAGCATAAGTGGCGCCCTCTGCCACTAAACTCTAGGACTGACTGTAGCTGCTGTATTTTTAATCGTATCAATCTAAAGCCCTTCTGAATCTAAACAAAAAATACCTTTATTGAAAATCTTAAGAGTGCCAAATATTAACATCAATCAAGGCTCACATTCTTTTTCCATCTACTTACCTAGCAGTTGGAATGTTTGCCTTGAAAGTTAATAAAGCATGCACAATCACCTGCTATGGTCCAAGGAGGCAGTATAGCGCAGTGGTCTAAGGCTCTGAGCTGCAAATCTGGTGACATCCAGCAGACAAGACCTGTGTTTGAATCCCACAGCTTCTACTTGCATACTGTGTGACGCTGAGCAAGTCACTTAACCTCCTTGTGCTCCCAGGTCGCTCCTGTAAAAAAGCTTTCAGCTTAGTGTGCTATACCTGGTTAAACAACTAAATAAATAAAGGTCCCCATTTATTTAAAGGACAAGTCTTTACTGTAATTGCTTTAAATACTAAATGTTCATGTAACTGGATTTTACGTAATTCATAAATGATTTGTCTTGTACCTGGTTCTTAAGGATGCACTTAAAAATGAGGGACAATTCAGTGTGCTTTCTTGATAAATTTTAAATGATTAAAATAACTTGTACACAGCTGAGATAACCATGCAGCCAAATAGTTTCATTGAGATATTATGAGAAAAATCTCCTACCATGTGGTTGAAAACTAGAGATGGACAAAGCCGGGGTGGATTTGGATGTGGTTTTGCAGAAGATTTGGGTTTGCCGGGTCCAGGCCTGTATTAATAAGAGGTGGAAAAAAAAATTTTTCTGGAGAAAAAAAAATCCACAGAATATAAAAGGACAGTGGCATAACAGTACAAATTATACTGTATGAAACAAACGGCATCCTGCTATTTAAAAATTATTTGTTTTTGACTTGACCCTGACCAACCTGCAAAGCAAAAAAGCCAAAAAGGTAGGTGTGAAATGAAACGTGGCTTACAGGCCCTCCCGATGTGATCAGATGAAAATTAGGGCCACCAGAAAATGGATTTCCATGCACAACTGCATTTCACCACACACTGTTAATTTATAGACCCTAGTAGGCATGAAGCAGTGGGCATTGTGCGCTTCTTTGCTTTACTTGCTTTTCTGTTAGGCTGATTTTTTTTTTTTTTTTAAGCTGAGACTGAGTTAAAGCTGGCTGTGGTGTTTCGTTTTGGCAGCAGTGGAGTTCCCTACGATGTTTCATTCCACACTCCACATTTCAGCTAGAGACTGATTAACCCCCCCCCCACCACCACCACCCCACACACTCTTTTCTTTATTTATTTTTTTACACAGATGCAACTGTGTAGTTTGTTCTTCCCAGTCAGTTGCCATTTAACAGGCAGCATGGTTTCTTTTTTCTTTTGCATTCTTCTTATTAAATGTGTTTTTGTCCTCTGTGGTCTTACATCCATCAGTAGGATAACCCCTCACACAGACACACTCGTCAGTTAAATTTAATCAGTACATACTGGCTCATCATAATCATCAGTATCAAAATGACTTTGTAGAGAACCTGTGGAGCCAGCAAAGAGCCCAAGGTAAATTTTCAGGCAACAAATGGTTGCACAGATCTGAAGCAACACTACCAGCGGTGCCGAAGATTATCTGAGTAAACACAGGTGGCGGAAGGCAACTTAAATATATGAAAATGCTGACTCTGCACAATGTAGGCCAGATTTTTCTCTTATTTTCCCAGTATTTCAAAGAGTCGTCCCATATGCTGAGTTTCCTGGGGTCTTCTAGTGACAGCAGTATGACCTTGGCCAACAAAGGAAGAATTATTATCTTTATCAGTATCATGTAGCCCTGACCAAATGTCACCACCTTCATCTTTTCCATTGGGTATTTTGACCACTGGCAGTGAGGTTTGAGATGGGGCATGCTCCACCAGTTGTGAAATTGAAATAGCATCCATCATTTCATCTGACGCTTTTTCAGTGAGTGGGTCTTTACACCTGCTGATGTCTGTGAGGCAGGCCAGAGGGGAGAAAGGATGCCATGCTAGCCTTAAATTGAGGCTCTAACATTGTGGGCAGAACATAATGTTCTGATTCTAACATCACTGATATTCAAGGGTCCTCTTCCAGGGATATAGCTAGCTTTTCGACAACAGAAATGGCACTGCCTTCCTCAAGAAGCGTTTCCTTCTGCATTTTGAGTTTGTTCATAAGAAGGAATCTTGGGGGTTTTTCTTGACTCGGACTGAAATTAGTGGCTTCTTCAAACTGCTGAAGAATGTGGTACAAATGTGTCATCAGGGTCCATTGGCTTGAACTGAGTGATACATTCCCTTTCCCTGCTAAGTGATTCATGGTGTATTCATGCACTGCTTTATGCTGCTCCAGAAGCCACTGTACCATGTAGAAGGTGGAATTCCACCTGGCTACCACCTCCTGCTTCAACTGATAATGGGAAAGATAATTGTCCTTTTGTATCTGACACAATATTTTGCATACTTTAGCAGAATGACTGAAATGCCCACGTAGTTTGGCGTGCGACATTTAAGTCTGAATAACACAACACATTCTGAATAGTTTTGTCATCCTTAAGAAAATCACATACTACAAGATTGAGGGTATGAGCAAAACAGAATGTGAGTACATACCCTCCATCCTTCATAGCATGTACGATGTTATCCCCCGTTATCAGGCAGGCCATGAGAGACAAGTCATTCGGCAAACCGTCTTCTCAGCTCTTGCAAGAGGTTCACTGCAGTGTGATCTTTCGACTCAAAACAAGTAATGCACAAGGCAGCCTACGTCTTACATGTTATGGTGGATGTGCTCGAGACCGAGGATGAGGACGAAGAATTTTCAATCGTGAAAGGTTGCCCAGTGACCAGTGATTGTCATGTAGTCAACAGTTTGGTCGCTGGTCCACATATAGTTGCAGTATATATTTGTAGCACTGCTGTGAACTTCAAGGCCTGTGCCACTTTTTCATGCAATTCACAGTAGACATTTAGTACTGTTTTAGCGGCAAAATGTCTTATGGATGGTATCTGATATAATGGAACTGCAGTCTGCATTACTTGTTTAAAACCAATAGATTCAGCAATAGGGAAGGGATGCAGGCCAAGAGCTATCATTTCTGCTACTGCCCTATTTAATTTCTGGGCCACTGGATTGCTGTGGTTATATCTACATGCTCTTGGAAGCAGGGCTTCAGTTAACTCCATTTTGTGAGTATTTGACTTCCAAAAATAAGGCAAAAACTTCTAAAATAAAGAGGGAGGAATTCATTGACGTCCAGATGTAAAACCAAAAATTAGATGACTTCCAAAATTGCAAGCGTGGAAGTCAGAAATTATGGATTTTTCTGAAAGAAATTGTATTTTACCATTATTAATTCATTATGTTAACATCCAAAAATGTGTCTATCCTAGAATATTGACTTCCAAAAGTGGAATCCTGGAAGTGTTCTGACTTCCCAAAAATTTGTATGACTTCCAGATTATGACTCCTGGAAGTTTTTGACTTCCATTGAAAATAAATTAACTGAACTCCTGCTTAGAAGTGACTCTTTCATGGTTAACCATTTTGCTTTTGGGCATGATTTGTTGCGAGAGGAATGGAGAGTAGGTAATCAAGGGGAATTGTCAGATACAAGGGTGCCAGATGGTGATGGCGATAGAGATGAAGGATCACATTGTTTGACTTTCTGGTTATGTGGAGTTGAAAAATAGCTGCCCATGCCACCTCTTTGACAGTACTGTCATCCTTTTTGCTATCATTACAACCTCCATTTGTTTTGGCCTTTCCCGATCGCTCGTCTCCATTTTTTTTTTGGTAAAGTTTTCTTTTTTTCTTTGTAAAATGTAGCTTTTCTTTAAATTTTTCATGCTTGTTTTCATTTCATCCGCTTTCCTAAGCACCAACTAGGTCCCCCTCCACGTCAACAGTACCCTCGTCTCGAGTTCTGCAAACCCCCACTTGTACTTTCTCTCGATCCCCTCTGATGTTGGCTTGGTTTTTTTCTTTTATGAAGTTTTTTTTGTTTTTGTTTTGTAAAGTTAACACTTGTTCTTTTGTAAAATGGGTTTTCTTTTCATTTTCTTGTTTTGTCCTCTTTCACAAGCCCTCACATGGTCACCACCTACACCATTGCTACTACCACAGCACATGGTCATAGACCTCTGTCCCAGACAGTCAGAGCATGTCCACTGAGTAACTCTACATGTCCTGGAATGGTGCCAAGCTGCAGCAAGGTCTGCTTTTATACCCCAGTTTGTGCATGTCAAAGTAGGGTATGGAACCAGTTGTAAGGGCACCCTTTCACTTATCCCCTCAGACGGCAGTCACATTACTGGCAGTGGCTGGCAAGTCTTTGAGGCCGGGGGGGGAGGAAAATAAAGGAAAAATGAAATCCGAGCTGAACCGGCAGTGCTCGGCACAGGATTTGCTGAAACTGAAACCAAGCTGCTTGGATTCGGGGCGGCTCAGTTTCAGCATAGGGGTTTGTGCCCATCCCTAATGAAAACTGCAGAAAAGTGCTTACTCTTCATTCCAGGCACCTCTTTTTTCCTCAGGGCTCTTCTTGCCTTCCAGAATCATGCCAAAGGGTGAAAAACACATACCTGAATAGTGGGCTATAGGGTTGATGAATAATTTATTTAGCCTTTTATCTTTGTGTGTCATTATATTGCCGCCATAATGTTTTTTTGTTGTTTTTTTAGTTGACTAAAGATGAAAGCCTAAATGTCAAATTTAAACTTTGAGGAAACAAAGCATGAAGGTGAGTAAGTAAATAAAAAAACAAACAAAAAAAACAAAACAGGGTCAGACAGAACACTGAATGCCCGTGTCGTTTTTGCGTCCAGAGCCTCTGTCCCCAAGCTGTAATTAACTTAACAGTGTGACTTTGACAACATCTTTCTTGTTCTGCTCAAGCCAACTCTTGCTTAACTCTAGAAAATGGTTTCCTTGACCTTTAGCAGCAAAAAAGGTGCAGCCATGCTTTGTAAACTCCCTGTCTTCAGGGCCAGGATGGTGCCCTTTTGAAGAAACTCCCCACTTCAAGTGCCTTGGTACTTTGGTGTGTGACTGGGTCAGTTTTGACTTCTGCACTCGTATCAATGGCATCCATAAAAACCTCTTCAAAAACGTGGTGCGGTTTAGTACGGCAAATCCTGCCTCCCACTCTCTGTCTGCTAGGAGATAGTCCTCCCGGTGTTTTACTATTCCGATGTGATACAGTGCTGCCCCCAGTGCTCCAGATAGGTGAGTATGTACTCCTCATTCTGATAGTTAGGTGAGTAAAACTAACATTTAGATGAGTACAAATGACATGAGAACATGGAGTGATGAGTACATTTCTAAAAAAAAAAAAAAAAAATTCTGGGTAATATTGTAAAACACGAGAAATATCACATTTAATGTCTTGTCTTCATTTATTGTGTATTACAATAGGAACACTGGTAACGTGTGGGTCAGCTGTGGGCTACACCACCAGAATGGGGGGGGGGGAGACCAGGGGCTTCATGTTGCAGCTATCCAAATTCCTTGCCGTACCCAGTCCAGCGGCTTCAGTATGCACACCAGTAAGACACAACAGGGTGCGGGTAGTTATGTGATAAACTCATGCCCAGGTGAATGCAGAGTACCTTTGTCACCTGAGTGTGTTTCTCCCATAACTGCCCTGACATGTCTTATTACTTACTGTGTATGCTACATGCATGCATACTGAAGTTGCTGGACTAGGTATGGTGGGGAATTTAGATAGCATCAGATGGTAGCATGGAGCCCCTACTGCGCCCCCCTGCCTTCTGGTGGCATGGTCACTGCTAGCCCTCAGCCTCCCCGCACATGCCAACAGGCAAGTCTTGTTTGCAAAAAAGTAGCCTAGACTACACAAACCTCTGCTTTCTCAACTCAGAGTTAAGAAGTACCCTAGTCACTCAACCATCCAGTCCCCCTTCTTATGCTGCCAGCTGGTTGTAATTTGGAAATGAAGAGAAGAGTCTTCAGTTTATTGTGTTCACTGCCCTCTGGAATCCAAGCCAAGACATAAACCAGGTGAGTATCTTAAGCAGCCCAGCTGCTGTTATGGATGACTGAAATGAGTGCAGTCAGTTGGAGCCAAGCTCTGAACTCAGTAGAGCTCAGAACACAATTATATGTGCCATAAATCTTGTGCGTCTATTTCAGGAGTCTTGTCTACTGGAAATCTACCCTCTGTGTGTGTGTCTCTCTCTCTCTCTCGCTTGCGCGCTCTCTCTCTCTCTCTCTCTCTCGTTTCCTCATGCCTGACTGCCTGTCCAAATAGTTGTTGACAGGAACACCGCACTAATCAGTACTGCAGATCTCCATGTTAGGTTGTTTACAAGTTTATTGTTAAGAAATAAACAGGAGATGTGCAAACCATCTAAGCCGGTTATTCACAGTACTTTCCCATATGTAGCATATAACAGTTTACCTAAATTTTAAAAGGCACATACTATATAAAATGCAGCATTTGGGTAATATCTGCAGGACATCTGGAGATGTGACCCGAGTGTCATCAAAGCTCCCTGCCCTCCCAGTCCTAAAACTTACTCCCCCCAACTACTGAAACCAATAATTACCTTACAGATGCCCACCGGAGCTGGGGGAGACCACTAATGAACCTGTTCCTGGTCCCAGAAGGTGAAGATGGGCGTGGATCCTGAGAGAACAGTGTGGAGCGCAGCAGGAGTGTCTTGCTAGCCAGCTCTAAGACTGTCAGCTATGACATGGACTGTAAGGGTGAGCAACTGACAGACATGTTTGAGCTGCTCCTGCTCAAGCCTGTCCCCCTTACCTACCAGCTGAGGTCCAGTGACTCCAGGCTCTCAAGGTCCCCAAAACTCGCTCCCTGACAGGGGATCATGCTTTCGCTGCCCTCGCTTCCAGAACATGGAGCCTTCTCCCTGCCCATGTGAGGTCTGCCCCCACACCCCAGTTTCAGGTCCTCCCTCTGGGATTGCCTGAAGCTAGCATCCTCCTGCCCCTGTACCTAGTGCCTCACTGTACATGGTGAGCCCAGTGTCACTTGGTCTGTGTGCGGTTGCAGGGTGTGCCTGGGGAAAAACACTCTGTGAATCCCACGCTCCCTTAAGCGTTTGTTATACTTTGTTACTAGCTGTTATTTGCTGCTCTTTGACTGTTCCTCAGTGACTGTCACGCTTTGACTCTGCAGTGTAACCACGTGTTCCTGTTGATTGCATGCTTTGACTCTGTACTGTTAACATATTCTACTGCCTGTACCCCACTGTTTCATGTTGATTTCCTTGCCTTGACTCTGTATTGTATTACCTTACCTTGTAATTCTCCTGGGTTGCACCTGAAAATAGGCACTTGACTGTCTAGTGTGCTTACCTGGTTAACAAAAACTAAATAAAATAAATAATAAAGTAAAGGAGATCAAGCCTCCAAATGTGAGAACAAGCAGGAATTCCACAGATTAAATTACAAAATTGTAGGACTGGAGTGCTACTTAGAGGAGGACAAGGAGCATGTGGAAGATTGAAGATGGTGCCCATGTTACAGATCATCCTAGACAACCAGGGTTACATGAATTGATTCTGAAACAGATTTTGGGGGGGGTGCCTGTCACTCCATACTGGATTTGCAAGTTCTAGGTGGTCACTCTGAATCGGATCATTCGATCTCTGGCGCAGAACGGACCTCCAGAATGCATTCTTCCACATCCCAGTCCATCTGTGCCACCACTGTTTCCTCCAGTTCCAAGTGGAAGGGGTCCCATGCCAGTTCCAGGTCATGCCCTTCAGTCTCTCCTCAGCACCCGGGGTCTTCAGGTGCATGGCAGTGGTGGCCAACTTCCTGCAGTGCCAAGGCATCAGGGTGCATCCCTAATAGGATGACTAGATAGTTGCCAGGCTATCCAAGGAGACCGTCGAGAGGTCCAGAGATCTGGCTCTCCAGACCTGTTGAGACTTGGGCCTACTGTCTACCCAGACAAGTCCAGGATGGTACCCTCGCAGGTGATCATGTTCATTGGGGAATAACTAGACTCCTTGCGGCCAAGGCCTGCCTTCCTGTGGACCAGACACTGGATCTTACCGCCTTAGCCAGATCATTTCAGGTTGGACTGTCGCGCTCTGCCTGGGATTTCCTGTAGCTGCTGGGGTGCATGGCATCCTGCACCAGTGTGGTCTGTTGGGCCTGCTGGCAGATGCACCACCTGCAGTGGTAGTTGGGCCATTAGTGGTCCCAGCGCCTAGGCCATTTGGACTAGCCGGTCTTTGTGACCCAGCTGATATGGTATGCCATCCAGTGGTGGCTGATCCTAGAACATCTGAAGAAAGGAATCCCCATTTGTTTGCCCAGAACTGACCATCATGCTGACAACAAAACTGTCTCTGCTGGGATGGGGAGTACACCTGGGAGACCACAGAGCCCACAGATTCTGGACACCCCAGGAGTTCCATCACCACATAAACCTACTGGAGGTCTGTGCAGTGTGCCTCGCTCTGACGGAATTCACGCCACTAGCCAGGGGTCAGGGCATGCAGGTCCAGATGGACAACACTACGACCAAGTTCTACCTGAATAGGCAGGATGGTACTCCCTTCACCTGAACCCTCATATGAAGCCTGAGTGCAGTTCGCCTGGAAATCCTTGTAGCAGGAGGGAACAGTCAACTGGCAGTCTCTCTCAGCCAGGTAGGACAGACATTGCACGAATGATCCCTGAATCAGGAGGTGGTGACCCACATGTACTCCCTGTGGGGCACTCCTCTTGGATCTGTTTGCCTCCTTGGAGAATGCCAAACTGAGGCTGTTTTGTGTCCACCCCCCACAATCCAGGACACTGTTGGCGGATGCCTTCATGAGGCCCTGGACACCAGGTCTCGTGTATGCCTTCCCTCCCTCCCTTCCCTTTGATCCACAAGGTGGTGGTCAAGGTCTAGAAGGACAAGGTGTGGAGGATCCCAGTAGCTCCAGACTGGCCAAGGCAGTTCTAGTACCCAGATCTCCTCTGCCTAAGCAGTAGACCTCCATATCAGCTACCTCTTCACCTGGATCTGTTGACCAGACATCAAGGAATGATCCTGCACCTGGACCTGAAATCCCTGCACCTCTCAACCTGGCTACTGAACGGCTAGAGTTCCAGGTCTTGGGTCTGTCAGGAAGACATACTCCATGTTATGGAGGCCTCCCAGAAAGAGTCTACTCACAGATGCTATGCACTGAAATGGAAGAGATTCTCCATTTGGTGTCAGAGAAAGGAGCTTGATCCCCTTGCCTGCCCTGTGGTGAGCACCTTGGATTACCTCTGGTCCCTCTCTTGGTTTGGACTGTGAGGAGCAACCCTTAAGATGCACCTGGGAGCCATCTCTGCTTACCAGGTGCGGACTGGTAAGCAAACAGAGGCACAGGAGAAGGTAGTTGGGCACTTTTTCAAAGGTCTGTATCACCTGTCCTCTCCGGTGCATGAACCACTGGCTGTGTTCATGGGCAAGCCATTCGAGCCTATGCACAGGTGCGAGATATCTGACCTGTTGTGGAAGACTGTTTTTCCTGGTGGCTATTGTGTCAGCCAGAAGGATAAGTGAGCTCCAGGCGCTTTTGGTGGAGTCTCCCTATCTGGTCTTCCATAGGGACAAAGTCATCGTTCACCCCCACTAGAAAGAAGTTCCTCCCAAAGGTAGTATTGGAGTTTCACCTTAACCAGGTGATGAATCTCCAGGTCTTCTTTAATAGTCAGCCTTCAAAGGCTGATCACAGGCTCCATGCTCTGGGCCTGTGGAGGGCGCTCTCTCTTATTACAAGGAGCACATGGCTGGAGTTCAGAGTGAGGCTCCCCAGCTTTTTGTAAGTTATGCTGAAGCCGCATCTGGTAGACCAGCAACAAAGCAGACGATTGACAGGTGGATCGCATCCTGCATCAACCTGTTCTATAGGTTGGCTGGTAGGGAGCCTCCTGTAGGGCTTAGAGCTCATTCCACCAGATGTACCGCTGCCTCAGTGGCTGCTTCCAAGGATGCCCCTGTCCAGGAAATCTGTAGGACTGCTACCTAGAAGTCAGCACACACCTTCATTTCCCACTACAGCACTGACCTTGAGCCTTGTTGGGATGCTGCTTTTGGGACCTCTGTTCTACAATCCCGGTTTGCCAAATAGGGGTGCGCACCTTGCCCACCCCTCCTGGAGAACTGCTAGGAGTCTGCCAGAGTGTGGACAGTGAAATATATCCATGCCCCTAGAAAAATAAATTACTCACCTGTAACTGTAATTCTAGGAGTGGTATATCGTTCATATCCACACAACCCACTCAGCCTCCCTAACAAGTGGCACACAGAGCTCTTTTCCAGCGTGCAATAATCCGGCCACGGGAGGAATCGGGGGATATACCATCGGGTGGTTGAAGAAGCTTAGCTTCAAGATGTCCAACGAATCAACATTTCCAGTGAAACTGCCAGATTGTGGATGTGAACTATATACCACTCTAGAATTATGGTTACAGGTGACCTGTTTTTATTTGACTGTGCCTAGGAGAATGACAGAACAGGAGCTCTTGTCTTAGGTTAGGCTGGCCCACATGGGCACTAACAAAAGAGCCTAGGCTGTACCATATTACTTTATATTGCACAGCCCCTTCCCCTTCCCTTTAGGGCCAGACACCTGATCCTAAGATTTATTTCTAATCACTGATTGACTTCATGTTATTTTAGAGTATTAAGGTGCATGCTTTGTGAGGACTGGTATTGCACTGTGTTAGTTTAATGGTATGTTGATCCTGTGAGGGAGATGAGGAGGTACTGCATCCCAGTGGGTAGTACCATACTTAGATTATATACACTTAAACTTTTCTTTGGGTGGTGACCAGTGCAGTTTACTAAAAATCTTGGTTACGACCCCCCTCGATCAGAAGTTTATTGACCCCGGGCCCTAAACCTTGTTTTAGCCCACAGGCAGGGGTGGTAACTGTCAACATCCATGGTAACCCAGTTACATTTAGTATAATGTTTCTTTCCACAGCATATGCATATAGTCAAGTCACACTCTGTCTTTTGCACCTCCAGCACAAGGGACTGGTCTCTGGGGGAGAAAAGGGACCTATCTGGAGTGAGTAATGCATATATAGTGCAGGTACAGGACATTCAGAGTTTTGTGTCTAACTTAATATGAGGCAGATTTTGTTGCCTCTTACATATATCCCACCATCCATGTCCCCCTTTCCAGATCCCTCTGCCACTGCATCTGTCTGAATTCTGTGGCATCTCTGCAGGACCCTGTCAGTACAGTTACAGGTTTGGTGAAAAGTGCCTTAGGTGAGGTTGTATGAAGGACTACATCCACACTTGTTGGCTCAGGGTCAGTAGAGAAGATACAAGGCCTAAGTTGGAGATATTTGAACACGCACAGTAGTAAAGCCTCATTGGGTTCAGAGTTCCTAAAAATAGAAAGGATCACTGATTTTTAAATATAGGTACAATAAGAGAGACATGCTTGCTACACTGATAAAATACTCCCCATCGCTGAGGACCATAGGTAAGGCTGGTCACCTCCAAAGGGCAGTGAACTGTGAAAGACTTGGCATCTCTGAGCCAGTGCTTGGCTTCCCCTCTTGCACCTTTCGTGCTCTTTTTGAAACCCCCTCATCCCCAATAGTCAGTAGCTTAGGGCCACTCCCGATAGTGGCTCTAGCAGCTGCACTGAGGACCAGAACTGACTGGAACAAAGGAGAGAAATCTTGAAACAGCCTAACTCCCACTTCTCCATAGCTTTAATTGGAGGACAAATCTTTTGATTGACAGCAGCTCCTACAAACAGCCCGGACTCTTGGTGCGGTCTGTTACTCTAATCTTTGGGACAATGTCTGTAATAGCAGTGGCAGTTATGGCAGGATTGCTGCCCCCACCACTTGGCAACTACTGCTGAGGGACGAGTCGTTCTTCACTGGCTTCCACATACAAGAGCATGGGCTTAGCCAGCAGCAGCTACTCGGGCTTGTCTAGCACCGCAGCACGCACTTTTTACAGCTGCTTCTGTCCCCACTCCATCCTCTTGCATCTGCTGCTGAGCCCAAGCTGCCAACTACTGCTGCCACGCCCCACATTTTGAGGATGTTATTGCTCTGCTCTGTGTATCTGGGATTGCTGGCCTCCATGCTGGGCTCCACCACTGCATCTCCCATTGATATTGTTGCCTGTGCTTCTGCTGCATGGCTACTGTTCGACTTTCCTCTCACCACCACTGGCAGGAGCCAGGACGGTGACTCTGGTGAGGGGAGCTCTCCTGACGTGGCAGTCAGGAGCATTGAGGCTAGGCGCTGAATCAAAATGTTGCTTCCCCTAATACAGTGCTGTAGATCCCTACATGATCTGTAGGATTGCATTACAGCTGTACTGCAGTCAGAATGTGGCTGATTTTACCTTTGGGAGTGGTCAGAACACCGCCATACCTCTCAACTGTACCACATTACGAGGAACGTTCCTCATTTTACTTCACAAAAGCTCCTTGTTCCACATTGTGAGAACTTGTTCCACATTCAGTGTTAACATTTTAAAGCAAAAATCTATAGAAATGATGCAAAAAATATATTAGTCAATTAATAACAGACTTTCTGAACATAAATGCAAACATTTTAACAGCGTTTTGAGCTTCTTAGGTAAATGTTTGAATAAGTGTTCCACATTTTGCTTATTTATGCCACATTTTGAGAGGCAGTGTTCCACATTTGGGGGACAAAAGGTTGAGAGGTATGAACACCTCAGTTCGCCTTCTCTGGATTTTGGCCACACCCAGCAGAACGCTAGCAAGAAGCCTGCTATTAGCTTCACTAAGCAGCCTTAAAAATCAAATGAGAGCACACCCATCATTCTGTAATGGGTCTGCTAGTGAACCAGTTGGACTGCAGCTATTTGCAACTGCAGTGTTTAGTCGAGTTTTAAAAGGACACTGTCGACCCCCATAGGCCTCAAAGAGTCTGTAGTTTAAAAAAAAAAAAAACACTCATTATGATTTGTCACATTCTGTAGAAATTGCTGATATAGCTGGTAATTTGATTCAGATTCCTTTTTCTGTTTTAGAAGTGAAAAAATTGAGTGTCCACCATCCTCTGTTACCACATAATTAAGTATTTGTTTACAGTCCTTGAGTAATTCCCACTGCATCTTTCCTGGACTTAGGCCCCCAAAAAAAAAAAACACACAGTCTAACCAAAGATGATGCAGTGGGAGGAGAGAGACCATAGCATCATGAGTGGCTACACTGTTTGGAGGTGTTCCTAATGTTCAGGAAGTATGAAATAAGAGTAGATCACGGATTTGTAACAAAACGAGGCTGGGTATAATTGCACCATTAGCAAGAATTTCAGTTCGAAAACATAACAATCAGCAACATGAATGAATTTTAGAGAAGGTAAACGATCATAAAATGTTGGCTTTGAACTAGAAATTATACGATGCAGAAATGGTTCATTGTCTCTCTGAATAGAAGCCGAGTATAATTAAAGTGTTCTGAATTGTTCAGTTGAACAGGTGGGATCACTGCTAGATATCTACAAATGTTTTAGCTGTGTACGTACTGTTCTAGAACGATTTGTTAACAGTGTAGGAATCTGTACCAGTAGAATGCTGTGCTGATCCAGGTGTGGTGTTTTCTCTCCTTGAAGGCTCTTGCACAAAACCTTTAGCACAGGTAGGTATTCCACTTACTAGTTTTCCGCATTCATGGTGCAGACATTGTAATGCAGATTGAACCAGCGAAGTCTTTTCTCTCTTGTCCCCGCCCACACTGAATTCTATTTTTAATCCATCAGATACCTGTGAAAGCTTTTGCTGAACAAAAGACAAGATCCTGTCACATCTTGCTGTAATGTGGCAGTGTGGCGATCTTGCTGTTCAAATGTAAGCCGCACCACACGTGAAGCTAGCTGGTACACTGCTGCAGAGCTATAACCTTGTAGCTGCATGCAGAAGTACTGCACACCTCATCTGTAGCTCTTACAGACCTACATTACTGAGCCACTGTATCTCCAGACTAGACTGAACATGTGGTACTGACTGCAATGTTTACAAGAACCGGTTTCTTTTACCTGAAAGAAAGGGAAGTTGAATCTCCCCGCCACACAGCCCTTATTATGTTGCAATCATATTTGTTTGGGATTTGGTTTACTGTAGTAATGAGACCGTAACCTGCAGAATTTACCAGCAGTGCAAGCTGTTGAGAGATGGCCCACCGATGCAGTGGTTGCGCTACCACTTCCGCCGCTGACGATCCATGTTCGGGAATGAGCCCGCGAGAATGTCAGAGTGCTGGCTGAGGGGAGTTAGGAGAAGCATCCCGTGAACAGCTATCCACCCCAGGGTAGGGGGCCATGAACTTCTGGTGCACTAGTGACACCCAGTGGAGACTGTGTGTACACAGGCCAGGACCATTTAAAAAGAGGGGTGGAGGAGATGGCGGACATCTGTGGAACGTACATGGGAGCATGCACATGCGTGTGCTGATGTCACTGCATGCCCATGCTTCCAAGGGAAATCGCAAGAAAAAGTCATCCAGGCAGGCACCACATGGCCTGGGATCCATGGACCGTCGCACTACTGAGATGACCACAGTTAAGTCTTGGCCAGGGCTCAGAATGGTGAGCTTGGTCTTTCCCTGAGGGGAGTCATGATCCTTCTGGACTGGGCAGCAGTGGAAGTGCCGGGATGGGAAGGGATCTGTGGGCTGATATGGGGTATACAGTATCTCTGCACTGGCTAGGAGAGCCAAAATAGAATTGTGGAAAAAATAGAAATTGTTGTGGAGTGTGTACCATGAAAGCAAGGGGCAGAGTACTGAAGTCCTAACCATGTACAATCATCAAACTTACCTGACTGTAACATGTGTAGACAGCATGGACCTCTCTTGAGCAAGAGAAGGGAAAACAGCTCTCTGAGATCTAGACACTTAAACCATGACCGAGAGCAGACTGCAAACACTTTCAGCTATTGGGGCGGCATATCTCATGGGACCAGTAGCAGTAAAAATGTTCAAGTAAAATTTGTGGCATTCACTAATACCACAGGTGTCACATGCCACCTAAATTTCACAAAACCCTTTTCCTCCTGGGTTTTCTTGACACATGCCTGTGCAATCCATGTGAAGTTCTTAGGAAAACTATGGGGTTTGCTGAAGGAGGGTAACAGAAATGATGCCGATGCTACATCATAAGTCCTATGAGGAGAGAAGATTGAAGGTTCTCAGCAAGTACACCCTATAAGAGGGAGGACATGATGAGGACCTGTCAGTACCTCATGGTGGTAAATAAGATACAAGGGGGGAGTATTTTTCAGAAGAAGAGCCTGGTGCAACTGAACAAGAGGGCATGCAGTGAAGCTGGAAGAGGAACATTTAGGAGGCATGTGAGGAAGTACTACTTCATTGAAAGAGTGGTGGACTCCTGGAACAGTCTACCAGTGGAGGTGTTGGGAGCGAAAACAGTGGTGGGCTTCAAGCATGCATGGAATAGGCACACAGGAATCTTGGCAGGAAAGAAGAGAAGGAAGTAGCAGGAATTAACTGTAGGTCAGGTAGGGTCAACAGTGACAGTACAGGCAGGGAAAAAAATGGGCAGACTGGGTGGGCTAAGTAGTCCTTATCTGCCAACAAATTTTTTATTTCTACATGCAGCCCAGTGATAAGTGCTGCTGACTGTTGCAAAATACATTTTGTCACTGGGCACTGTGGGGTATTTTGGAAGATTTGCAAGGAAAAAGTTTCGAAGTTATACCACTTTTATTTTTGCTTAAAGCTATTTCACAAATTTATTGCAGAGTTTCGTATCATTCGTAACTGCAACAGTATGTGATCTGCAGAACATTTTCCTCTTAACGTAGTATGATATACATCTGTTTTCTCTACAAATCCTCCAGAAAAAAAATCACAGAATCCAGTGAAATGTTACATTGCAAAATACCAGAATTCTGCTAGCTGAAAATAACCACACAGCTCTGCAAGAAACTTAGAATAGATACTCTGCACTGGCTAAGGAGACTGCCTTAGATACGGAGTGCTAACGCTGTCCCCTAATAACCTGCAAAATGCATGCCATTCAGCTGTAAGGACATCTTTATGCTTCACGGAAGAGGCTGATCCATTTTTATGCTGCCTCTTTGTATAGCTGAACCCAGCTAAATGACTGAAGCCCCACACTGGCCTGCGACGCACAGACTCTGGACAAACTGCTTGAGGGACTTTTTTCCCTAATTTTATATTTCCCCACTTTTTATGTTTTATGCTTCAGCCCTAACAGATGTGTTAATGTATTTTTTTTTAATTGCTCTTACACAATGGTAAGATGTTGTCGTATGCCTTTGAGGCTGTTGGATTATAAGATAAACAATGAAGATGACTGACCAGTCTTTGCAGTGGTTTCTCGTACTATACAGTGTTTTGCTGTTTTTTTTTATTTTTTTAATTCGAAGCCAGAACTGAAATAATGCATATGGCGGTGATGGTGCTGCAGTGGGGGGTGTATCCTGGCACCATAGCCAGATACAGTATTTATCTTGAGTGAATTAAAGCTTTGGTTGTGCAGACTGATTATTTCATGTCAGCTACAATTACAGATTCTGTGAGTTTAACAAAGATGCAGGGTAGGTTTTTTTGGATACATACTTTTAACTGCAAGTGGAGTCACTGAAGCAGACTGGAAGCAGAAATCAAATAAGAACATGATTCACAATGCAAGAGCCATTGTTTTATTTCATTTGACTCCGACTTATGAAAGACCAAGGAAACGCTCCAGCCCCTTTACACCCACACATCACTGTGCACTTTTGCCCTAATAGGTAGTGACGCACGCTTATGTGCACAGATGCACATATACGCACCTTTCTCAGAACTGTCCATTGAGAAATGATTCATTCCGTTAGTATATAATGCACGTCAAAGAAGTTGTACAGTTTATAACCTGAAATAGTTAACCCTGAGAGCAGTTTTGGAGCTATGTCTCTGCTTTCATTAGCTGCTACAGCTACATGTGCATGTCTTAAATATTTGTTCACAACCATGAGCTTGGTAAGTAACCTTTTATTTCTCCATGTATATTACTTTACAGTTTCTTTTTTCAGCTTTTGCCCAACTGAGATGTAACAGCTCTGCTCAACCACTATATACTATTGTGTGTGTGTGTGTATGTGTGTGTGTGTATATATATATATATATATATATGTATATATACACTGTACATATATTTAGGGGATATGACGTGGTCTGACTGAATGACATGGTCTGACTGAAGATATCATATTTATCTTCGCGACAGGCCAGTGATATCATGATATCTCATGAGTGGCAAAGCCACGAGTGAGATATCTTAATGTCACTGGCCTCGAGTGAATATAAATATGATATTGTCAGTCAGGTCATGTCATGTTCCATTTATACAACATATGTTTTGGACCCCCCCCAATACAACCCCCTACATCCTGCCATAAACATAATCCCTCACATATAGGTGACGTAACACATGTTGCACTACTTTTTACACTATATATTTTGCACCCCCCAACACAACATACAACATATGTCATTTAAAAACCTTATCTGGTTGATTCTGCCATTGTCAGACTGTTACTGAAGAAGCATTTTCACTTTTGTTCACCTAATGTAGCGTTACCAAGCGAGGTCAGTACCGGTACATGACTTGATAGCAGAGATGTGAAAAAAAAAAGGCACTCTCTGAAAAAGTTAGATAACTGAGTTTTTTTTTTTTATCTTCAGTTTACTTAGCTTTGTTTAAAAGAAGCTGCCGATTATAGAGAGGTGAGAGCGAGCGAGTCAGCGGCTTCAGAAAAGTAGATGCAAGTGTGAGCATGTGTTGCTCTAGCAAAGGTTGCTTGGCTCATGCCAACTTTTCTGAAGCCATTGACCGTCAGCTCATCTCTCTCTATAATTGGCAGCTTCTTTTAAACAAAGCTAAGAACTGAAGATAAAAAAATCTCTAGTTTTCAAACTTTCAACAGTGCCTTTTTTTACATCTCTGGCATGTCATGTACCGCACTGACAGCAGTCGGTCACACTACAGTAGAGGAACGTATGAAAGTGCTTCAATAACTCAGTCTGACAATTTCAGTATGATGTATAGGAATGTGGAGATATCAGTGATGGCTCCACTGTCTGCCGCAAATAGTACTTTTTATCTCTGCTTATATTTTAAAACGTGTGTGTGTATATATATCGCACAATAAATAGCTTTATGTATAAGCAGATATATGTGTATATATATACAGAGAATAAATGCAAAAAAGTGTAGTATATGAGGATATAATACCATCACGGGGGCTAATTAGCCAGTAACCCATGAGCTGAAGGGCGAGTGGGTTTATTGAACTAATTAGCCCCTGAGATGGCATTATATCCTCATATACTACAATTTCCCAGCATTTGGTTAATATATTTTTTTTATTTAGTTGTTTAACCAGGTATAGCACACTAAGCTGAAAGCTTTTTTACAGGAGCGACCTGGGAGCACAAGGAGGTTAAGTGACTTGCTCAGGGTCATACAGCATGCAAGTGGAAGCTGTGGAATTCAAACCCAGGTGTGGTCTGCTGGATGTTACCAGATTTGCAGCTCAGAGCCTTAGACCACTGCGCTATACTGCCTCCTATATAACACATTAGGATGGTTAGTATCTATTTCGTAGATCGCATTTGCAATCATATGTGGGTTTGCTGTATGTTATTTTGCCCCTCCTGCTTTTCCATAGTGCAGGGTCCTCCTGTATAAGGAGGTGTGGTTAGGGTGGTTGGTGCCTTAGTTGTGTGCTTTGCAGTATCGGAAATGGCATGCAGTTCCGGTTGGAGTGGTGGAGGGCTTGGGTGAGTACAATCCTTCACACTCACCATCATCAAAATGAGTGGTCTAACCGGTTTAAGTCTGTAAGTGAAAGTTAAAGCTGTGCCTCTGGGTATGCGCATTAGTGTCGACTCTAATGCATGCCTTAGCAAGTCACGAGCTTTAATTTTCACTGAACAAATACAATACACCACTCGTTTTGATAGTGGATTAAGTCTCTTGCTCAAGAGACTGACTCCTGTTAAAAATAGTTGTAGCTGCAGTTGTTTAAAAAAAGAAAAACTGCACAAGTTTCTATGCTTTTTCTAGGTACCTTATAGTGCATATCTGACCCCGCTTGGCGCAGGATAAAAGTCTGGATGGAAAGGAGGCTAAAAGGAAGCTACAGTAAAAGCTGAGAGTGTCTTTTTTTTTTTTTGCAATTCACTTTACTTTTTTCCCCCCTCGAGCCGCCTGCCGCCTTCTCATCCGTTCGTTCACGGCTCACCGGCTTCTGTCCCCGATCGGCCACCCCGATACCCGTGGCTTCCTCACGGTGGGGGCCCGACACGAGGTAATGTCCGGGCATGTAGTTTTAGGTCGGGGCCTAGTTGGGACATATCGAAGCCGCGGCGGGTTTCATTAACGCGCAGGCGCTCGGCTGTTTTTCCGGTTTTCTGTGGAGGCGGGGCCACGCTCCTTGACGCCTCACGTCACCACCTACCCCGCCTCCCAGGAACACGTGAGCGTCGGATGCTTGGGCACACCCCGGCCTCTGCCAGGGGTCCCCAGTGCACCGATCACTGCCCACACCCTCCGCCCGGAGTAGGAGAGCTGCCCTATGGGTGCTCTATCCTACTCCCCCCGGCCGGCCCTCCGACGACCCGGGTCCGTTCCCAAACCCGGGTTGCCGGCATCGCAAGCGGAAATCCCACCGCTGCGCCAGCGGGCCGGCCTAAGCTGAGAGTGTCTTTAGTTGAAGCAGTTCACTGAATGCTTTTTGGGGAGCTGGCTGCAGGAGGAGGACTGGTCCTGCAGAGGGAAAGTCACATACCACAGCCATTAAAGTCGTGTACCAAGGAGGGCTGTGGTATATGACTTGAAATGATGGCCATGGTATATGACTTTAATTGGTGTGATATATGGGGAAATAGTTGATGGGCTTTTTAATGGGGACACAAGTCCCATCCATCTATGCATGGGTACTGTCTCCTGCTTTTGCCCTACTGAGATGCAACGTGTGTTTGTGTATTTATTTATTGTTTTTAAACAAGGGTCGCTCCTCCTCATGCCATTAGGTACATGTTGAATCAATAATTTGAGCCCTGCACCAACCCTTAAGTGCCTCCCCTCAACCAGTGGTTTAACTGGTAATGTTTAGGTGAGTAACTTCTATATCTAGATTTTCATGTGATGAAACTCATTTTCTAGGTGGTGTAACTCTCCTATAGTAGTCAGTGGAGAAAACTGGCAGAGTTGGTGGAACAGTCGTACAGTTCTTTATGAGTTGGTGGAAATGAGTTCCTGTGGGCTCCTGTCCAATTTAACCCCTGCCCCAACTGCCATTTTACTAAAAGCAGGGTGTCTGAAATGGCATAGATGCCCATATGCTACAAAAGACAATGTATGGGCATCCACACACTGACAAACCTGTTTCTGCACCTTGAGTTCTTTGACAACCAGGGAGTCTTTTGAGCTTTGCTTCAGAGGTTCCTGTCTTGCATAAAAAACCTCTCGATGCAGACAGAGGCTTGTGTATGGTTGCCCGTACTTATTCCTCTGTATTCTGTACCTTTGAGGCTGTTGGATTATAAGGCAAACAATACGGATGAGTGATCAGTACATTAGTACTAGTTTCTCATACTGTTCAGTTTTTTTTGTTTTTTTTTTTAATCTGAAGATGTAACTGAAAGAATAGATGTGGTGGTGGTGGTGGTGGTGGAAGGGGGGAGCAGGGGTACAGGTTTACCTCGCATGTATTTGAGCTTCATGTGTGCATGCTGTACAAGCTAATGATTGAATGCCAGGCACAATTACAGGTGTATTAGTTTAACCTCAGCCAGTGTTGTAGCTCACTGTTTGGGATCCTGCCTCAGAGCAGTTGTATAGCTGGACAGATTACAGCACAGGCACTCATGTTGACTTGCAGCAAGTCAGTGAGCTAGTGGCTGTGGCAGGATTCAGCCCCAGGATCCTGCATTGCACTCTTCAGCGCTTTAAACTCCAAACCATCCTGCCACCTTGAAAGGTGCTGCGTTTCACTGTATGTCAGTCTGAAACATATAATTTTATTGAAAACATATTTTGAACATGAAGGATCACATGTATGCAATGTTTAGGAGGCTACAAGTTACAACCAACTGCCAGTACAGTAATTGGACACACATTCTGAATTGTGTAACTGCCGCTCCTGGTTATACGTGCCTGATTGCAGAACTAATGCCAACCAGGAAGGTCCACCAAGGGGAGAAGGCATGCTGTTCTCTGCCCCCTTGTACAGCTGCCTTGAATCCCCCTTCCCCCAGCCAAGGAACTTGCTAATGCCAGTCAGGCCCTTAGAGATCCCTGGAGGGTTATGTTTGTTGCTGCAGCAGGACAGTTTTATACTGCCGCCAATGAAGGTTTCTACTTGCACAAACTGCTTACCATGTATTTTCAAGATGTCCTCTTCTGCTTCATTTGTATTATTGTGTTGCTGTTAAGCATTTTGCCCAGGCCCTTTCCGATAGGTGCTGGAGGGGCTGTTGGCAAATGGGCACGTTCGAATATATCTTCTGGAGCTGCCCTAAAGTTAAAGTTTTTGGAGCCAGGTGGCTCGGAGTTTGGGACAAATCTTCCAGATAGATATTCCAGAACAGGCCCGGTACCTCCTACTGGGGGAACTCCCGCCTGGCCTGAAGGGTCCTAAGGCCCAATACCTGTTCCCCATCCTCTTGGCAGCCGCCCATAAAGCAATTACGAGGTTATGGCTAAATGAGATCCCTCCAAGGGAAGAGCACTGGCTGGAGAGCTGTAATCAGATTAAGATAATGGAGAGGCTTACGGCCAACCTAAATTTAAGGCTTGAACAATTTAAGTCTCGCTGGTTTCCCTTTCTTCAATTTTGGGGAGCAAGAGAAGGGATTGACATTATAGAAGTCCTGGCCAGAGGAGCGTTAGACTGAGAGTTGAGAGGATTTTAGGCCTGATGTAGCGTGGCCAAGGAGGTCATGGAATGAGATAGTGGGGTAAAGATATAGCTCCGGAGGATAAGCATATTCATCACCTAAGATGGGGGGGGGGAGGGAAATCATGAGTAGGTTTAGTACTGTTTGACTGTTTTCATAGGTTTCCTTCCCCCCTTCTCCTTCATTGGTTTCATTTCTTTTATTTAGGTCCATATATTAAGGACCAAGGAAACAAGGGTGGAGGTATTAAGTGATAATGCAGACAGAAAGGTCAATTTGATGTAAAACTAGTTTGGACCCCTCTATTAATTGAAGGGAATAGCAAGATGATATCCATGGTTAGTATCACAAACGAGTTTAAGACTTTTATGAGGTAAATGAAGTCAGTGAAGGAACGACCTCTGTCTGAATGAATGTACTGCTCTTCTTTTCTCACTGTTTAATTAACTCTTTTTATTTTGTAACCTGTCTGGTTTTTACTGTAAAAATGGAATAACAATAAAAATTACAATTTCAAAAAAAATTATTGTGTTGCTCTATAATTGTTAAACTGCTCTGTTTATGTATCCCATGTCGGCATGTGTATGTTTCCCTGTTTTTCCCCGGGTCGCACCTGGAAATGAGCTTTGGCTCAGTTCGCCTTTCCCAGTTACCAAATTCTAAATAAATAAACTAGGCACATGTGTTGAATTGTGTATCTGCCGCTGCTGGCAGTAAACGCCAGATCACAGCACACACATAGACTGGAAAGATCCAGTAGATACATCGTTCTCTGCTCCCTTTCCAACAGCTGCCTTGAATTTGCCTATAGAACTTGCTAGCACCAGTCGGGAGCTCAGTAACCCCAGACGGTCACTTTGACTGCTGCAACTAGTTGGGCTGCAGCAGGACATGGGGCGTGCTTTTTGAAATGTTTAATCGTTGTTCTCAGCAGTAAGTGCCAGATAGCAATATAGATGCTGAAAGGGAAGGTCCACTGAAGGGTAAAGGCATGCTGTTCTCTGCCCCCCATTGTTCCTTTTGTACTTTGTGTAGGAAATGTATTATTTAATACCCTGTATTATTTTGCTGCTTAAATATTTTTCTGTATTGCTGTGCACTACTTTTGGCACTTCTATGCTGCTTTGTACTACACTGTTTCAAAATAATTTATAATGTGTAGGAGAGATGGCCCTGTGGCGCTGAGGGTTGAGGCACTGGACGTCATACCTCGCTCTACACTGGCGACCCAGTTTCAGGAATGAGCCCGGGCCATCGGGGGTCAGCAGGGGAGGACTGGAATCGAGCGTCCGACTGGTTTCCCAGTCCTGGGGGAAGGGGTGGGTTACCACGCTCTGGCGGTCCCTGGGGATGCCTGGTGGTACTGCGGACATTTAGGTGTCTGGAAGGGGAGGGCACGGTGGATGTCAGCACATTGGTGCATGGACGTCATTGGACGTCTGTGCTCCCATTGGGGAGAAAACGGAAAAGGCTGGGCACGACCGAGCAGCTTGATGGCTGCACCCTGCAGTGCGAGGAGGACTGTTGTGGAATCACGCTGGGGGGCAGGGACGGGGAGCACTCCAGTGGATCGGGATGGCCGTGTCAGACCCCCCCCCGATCATGCGAGTGAGCCTGCTGGTCTTCCCGCGGGCAGGACTGGTGGCTGGATGCCCCCGCCGGAAAGGCGCTGCAGCAGGAGAAACGAAGAAGAAGAAGAGGAAGAAATAATACTAATTTATATAGCGCTTTTTCATACATCCAAAGCGCTTTACAAGCATGCTAGACTGGTAGCGAAGTGACTGAATGTGTGGTGGCGGCCATATCGCACATCATCACCCACACACAGCCTGGATAATTGCATGAACCGGTTTATGAGAAGGGGAATGTTGGCCAGGACACTGGGAATGTTCCCTACTCTTTGCTAAGAGTGCCCTGGGTTCTTTTACTTCCACCTGGACACCCACCAGGACAACACCAGGAGGAGTAGAAGGAACCTCGGTTTAACGTCTCATCCGAAGGACGGCACACCCCAGCAGTACAGCACCCCCCAATACTGCACTCGGATGCCAGCGATTTTTAGGTGCAAGTCCAATCCCGGTGTGGGACGAGAACCCATGACCTTCTGGGCCAAAGGCGGATGTGCTACCAACTAAGCCACGCTGACACTGCTGCGATTTTAAAAAAAAAAAAAAAAAAAAAAAATGTATGGGAGAGGGTTATTAAGAATGGAATTCATTGAATACCTATCCTTGTTATGCTGCTGTTGTGACATCAAGAGATTGTCGTGCACTCTTGAGTACGTCACAGTGATAGTATAACAACATGAACGTCTTTGCACATGCACGTCTCTCGAACTTCCCGGACAAACTGCCGCAGCAGTGAGAGCTGGCCCTGAAGGAGAGCAGGGCAAAACAAACAAAAAAACAAAGCAAGGACAAATTTTGTTTAACTGGTGCCCATACACTATAAAAGACAATGGATGGGCACCAGTTAACAACAGCGTGGAGTTCCCATCTCAAGGTTGTCATTCCAACTGTAAACCTCCAAGGTTTATTAGATTGTCATGACAGCTCTCAATGGGAACACAGTGTTGTTAACTGGTGCCCCTTCATTATCCTCTGTTCTTATGTGTCACTGTATTGTTACATACCTTGCTTTGACATGTACTTTTCTGGGTCTTTTTAAAAAATAGGCAAGTTATGTCTAACGTACTTGCCTACTAAAAAAAATTGAATAAAATAAATACATAAACCGCGTGCTGCAGACTTTCATGCACAACTACTACAAACAAAACAAACTACTGCACTCCAATCAGCTGTACTGTAGAGAATAAAACAGAATTTGGATTTCTAGTGCTTTTCATATGCAAATTATCTGAACATGCTTTGCAAAGAGACAAGTTAGATACAGATAGTGCAGTAACAGTACGCAGACAGAAGGAACAGCCTTGGGGCACTCAGCACCTTCCCACTTGTAGTCCTGGTGGACAAGTGAATTATGGTTTCTAGGGACATGGATATGTTGTTCATCCACACTTATTGGCAGGTTCCTTGCCGCTTTAAATCTTGCCGGAAGGTCTTCAAGCTGGCTCCTCCCACCCACCCGGGTGGTAAAACTCTCGGCTCCGCCCCATGACGCCAGATCTTCCTTACCGCTTGGAAGCTCAGGTTCCCTCCTTAACGCGCTGCGTTTAAGACTGGTTCCTAATTCTTCGAAAGTTCGAAATTAAAAAGTATTTTGCTAAAAAGACTTCGGCCTTCTTCTCCTCGCGGCTGCGATGGACAGATCGACTCCCGGTTTCTGGAGGTGCCCTTGTGGGCAGAAGATGTCTCTGACAGATCCGCACTCCGCGTGCGTCTACTGCCTGGGCCTTGAGCACGACCCGCAGGCCTGCGACTTGTGCTCTTCTTCTCACCACGCTCCTTGAGACCGTGCTGCCCGATTACAACTGGGGCGCCCGAGAAAAGAATTCCACGGTGAAATCTAAAGAGGCCCGATTGGCGGTGTCCAGCGGCGTTGAGCTCGGCGGATCAGCTAGTAGACAGATGATCGCCCTCGAAGGAAGAAGGCGGCCGGGACCGCTTCTACCTCGGCTGCGGCATTTGTCCGCGCTCTCTCGGTGCCTCGTGCTCGGCTTCTTTTAAGGAGCTTTGTCTGACCCTCTCGACCAAAGGTGAGGGTCCAACTCTTCGGACCTTTTCCAGGTCAAAAGAGCAAAAGTAAGTCTCTCCGTAGGCGCTCTTGGGAGGCGGGAAACCCCCTCCCTTGTCGACAGTCGACTTGGTCGACCCCTCAGCTCCGGCTGCTGGCTTCCGGTGTCCCGTCCAGGCCAGTTGACCGAGACTCCCGTCGGCGCGGTCGAGATTTTTCTCGACCGTAGACGGCAATTGTTTCGGCTGGAGAAGCTGAGAATCCCTCTCCCGTTCCCCGGTGGGAGTTGAGGATCCCGTCGGCTCGTCTGTGCCTCCGGTTCCGGAGCCTTCGGTGGGATCGTCCGAGCCGAGGGAGTGCCGATTTCCGACACTTCTCCTCGCCTTCCTCGGCCTAGTCGAGACTCGGTCTCGGTCTCGGACATCCTCGCGGTCCAACCGATCCTGCCGCCATAGGCGGTCTCGGCACCGCGGCAAGCGGCGCCGCCGCTCTTCCTCGGACGAGGGGAGGCTTCGGCGCAAGTTGCGTCGGAAGTACGAGGAACTTATGTGGCAACAGCTCCTTTTGACCGGGAATAAGCCGACCCAGTCGTCTTCCTCGGCCATTAAGTGGCTGTCACCGGAGCAGCCGAAACAACCCCTCGTTGTAGTCGAGGAGCCTGTTCTCAGGCGGTTGTTCGACCAATTCAGCTACCCACCGATTCTGGTGGAACCTCCGCCTCCACAGCCATTAGTTGGGGCTCCGACCAAAAATTCTCGGTCGGCTTTGGGTTTGCCCCATAGGCTGTCTATCACCCTCACTCCCGATAAACCTCGGCAGGTGGAGGGTGGCTCAGGCCGAGGCAGCTCTTTGAGGACTCTTCTGAGTCCGATGATGGTTCCTCCCTCTTCTCCAAGCGCATGGACTTGGAGTCCTCGGGAGGGCAGTCAATGGACGATAGCCCTTCGTCCTTCTTAGGGTTGCTTCGACTCATCTCGGAGTCCACCGGGATGAAGCTCGAACCCGTTTCTAAATGGGCCAGGTATCCCCTCACGGAGATTCTGGACCGAGGGGATTCTCCTACGGAGGCCTTTCCGGTGGCCGAAGCCATAGTGGGTCCGGCCTTGGAACTTTGGCAGCGTCCTGCTTCCTGCCCTGCGCCTTCGGCCAGGTTGGCCAGGAAGTATCAGCGGTCCTACCGGTTCCCTGTCCGGTTTTTGAGACACCCCTCGGCCGAGGGTTGGTTACCGACAGCGTTTTCCGGCGTGCGAGAGCGCTAGGGATGTGGACAAACCTCCGACAAGGAATCAAGAAATTGGATTATGCGGGCGAAAAGTCTATGCTCGTCCTCTCTCGGCCTTCGTCAGGCCAGTTCAGCCGTCCTCATGGCACATTTTCTCACGCCCTGTTGGGCTCCCTGGATGAGGTTGTCCCTCATCTTCCCGCAGATCTGCAGACTACGGTCAGGCAGGTGCGGGACCAGGGCAGGGCAGTGGCCAAACAGCAGCTCCAGACTGCGTTAGACATCGGGGACTCATGTGCCAGGTCTGTGGCTGCCGCAGTGGCCATGCGTCGTCGGGCTTGGCTGAGGATATCCACCTTTACCTCGGATACCCAGCACAAGTTGGCGGATGTTCCCTTTTTGGGGACTGACCTCTTCGGCCCTGGGGTAGAAGGTCACCTGCAGAGGATCGAGAAGTCCAATGCTACCTTGGACTCGGTCTCTTCCACTCAGAAGGACAAAGGCCGCAAGCCACAGCCTAAGCCCTTTCGTCCTTCTGTGCCCGTGGCGCCCCGCCCAGCAATGTCAGGGCCAGCAGGCTCGACCTTGGTATCCCAAACCCAAGGCGTCGGCTTCCTCCAACAGGAAGCAGGGAGGTAAAGGCCCAGGAGGTCCCTCGGCCGGTCCCTCCTCCAAGCCTGCCCAGTGACGGGCTGAGGGGTGTCGCCCCCATCCCTGTCACCTCACCCCTGGTTCCCCCAGGGGACGGCTCAGAAACTTCCTTTCCGCCTGGTCCGCTGTTACCACGGACAGGTGGGTACTGGAGGTGGTGGGAAAAGGCCTACCTCTGGAATTCGAGCAGGCCCCGCCCTTCAGAGCCGTCGCACCTCGGGGGGCCTCGGGGTCCGCAGCCTCACTGGCGGCTCGCCGAGCCGACATCGCTCTCCTCCTCCAAAAGGAGGTGATCACGGAGGTGGAGGACCCCCCTTCAGACCTGGGGTTCGTGTCCAGGTATTTCCTGGTTCCGAAACGGATGAGGGGCTGGCGCCCCATTCGCGACCTACACGACCTGAACAAGTTCCTAAGGTCTCGAACCTTCAGGATGGTCACTCTGGCGCAGACAATACCATCTCTGGAACACGGCGTGTGGTTCTGCTCTCTGGACCTACAGGACGCGTTCTTTCACGTCCCTATCCGTCCGTCACATCGGAGATTCCTCCGCTTTCGAGCGGAGGGATCCCTCTTCGATTCCGAGCCATGCCCTTCGGCTTATCTCCAGCTCCCAGGGTCTTCACCAAATGCATGGCAGTGGTGACAGCATTCCTCGCGGCGCTGAGGGTCCGGTGTACCCCTTACCTGGACGATTGGCTGATAGCAGCCTCCTCCAGATGGGAGGTGGGCGGTCAGAGATCTGGCCCTCCAGGTTTGCTCTCAAGTTGGCCTTCTCATCAACGAGGCCAAGTCGGAACTCGAGCCAAAGCAGGTGATCCTGTTCATCGGGGCAGAGCTCGACTCTCTTCGAGCCAGAGCACGACTCCCGGCGGACAGGGCTGAGGTTCTTACCTCCTTTGTCCAATCATTTCTGGTTGGGCAATCGCGCCCTGCCCGGGACTTCCTGCGCCTTCTGGGTCTCATGGCGGCCTGTACCAGCGTGGTCCGTTGGGCCCGCTGGCACATCGCCCCTTCAGTGGGGACTGGCCAGCCAGTGGTCACAGCTGCGATCCTTGGACCAGCTAGTGATAGTGACCCAGGAGATGTGGAATGCTCTCAGTGGTGGACCGTTCCATTCCATCTGCAGGAGGGCATCCTGTTTGTCCACCAGGCAGCCGGTCTCTCTATCGACCGATGCCTCTCTGATGGGTTGGGGTGCCCATCTGGGGAACACCAGTGCACGGCCTCTGGTCCCCAGCGGAGTCCCAATGCCACATCAACCTGCTGGAGCTCCGCAGGTCCGCCTAGCTCTCACCGCCTTTGCTCCGTTTCTCTGGGGTCAAGTGGTCCGAGTCCAGACGGACAATACCATGACCATGTACTACCTGCACCGCCAGGGCGGGGCAGCTCCATGCTTCTATGCAAGGCTCTCCGCATTTGGTCACTCGCTGCGCAGCCTGGGCGAATCTCCTAGCCATTCATGTGGCAGGAGCCTCCAACACCCTGGCCCGATGCCCTGAGCGGATGGGGCTGCATCTCACGAGTGGTCTCTCCTCCGGAGGTAGTACAAGATCTGTTCTCCCACTGGGCACACCTCAGGTGGACCTGTTTGCCTCAGGAGAGCAAGCTGAGGCTGTTTCATGCCGGCCCCCCTCAGCAGGGCTCGCTGCAGGGGGATGCCTTCTCGAGGCTGTGGACCCCAGGCCTCTTCTACACCTTTCCCCCATTTCCCTTGATTCACAAGGTGCTTCTCAAAGCAAGGAGGGACAAGGCGCAGGTGATCCTGATAGCCCCAGACTGGCCCCGCCAGTTCTGGTACCCAGATCTCCTCAGCCTCAGCTCCAGGCTCCCGAGGCAGCTTCCAGCTCTCCCGGGCCTGCTTTCAGTCAATCAGGGGAAGGTGTTCCATCCGGACCTTCAATCCCTGCACCTGACGGCCTGGTTCCTGAGCGGCTAGAGTTCCAGGCCTTGGGTCTTTCCGACGAGGTCCTCAATGTTGTTGAGGTGTCCGTGAGAGTCGACCAGAAAATGCTACGCCTTCAAATGGAAGAGATTCTCCATTTGGTGTCAGGGCAAGGCTTGGACCCTTCCTCCTGTTCTGTGGCAAGCATTTTGGACTATTTATGGTCCCTTTCTAGTCAAGGGCTTAGGTCGGCGACCTAAAGGTGCACTGGCAGCCATCTCTGCTTGCAGGCGCGGGCAGGGGGCAGTCGGTGGCGCAGGAAAAGGTGGTCGGGCGCTTTTTCAAAGGCCTTGATCACATTTCCCCTCCGGTGCGAGAACCTCCACCTCCGTGGGATTTACTGCTGGTACTGGCAAAGCTCATGGGCAAGCCATTCAAACCAGTGCACAGGTGTGATCTCTCTCACCTGTCGTGGAAGACCGCCTTCTTGGTGGCTATCACGTCAGCCAGAAGGATGGGAGAGCTCCAGGCGCTTTGCATCGAGTCTCCTTACCTGGTCTTCCACAGGGACAAGGTTGTCCTGCGCCCCAACCCGAAATTCCTTCCGAAGGTGGTGTGGGAGTTTACCTTAACCAGGTGCTGACTCTGCCGGTGTTCTACCCAATCACACCTCGGAGGCAATATAGGTCCATACTCTGGACCCTAGAAGCTCGCTTATTATAAAGAGCGCATGGCTGAAATTCGGGGAGAGTTTAGCCAGCTGTTTGTCACCTCACGCTGAAGCCGCACCTGCAGACCTGCAGCCAGCGGACGATAGGCAGGTGGGTCACCTCCTCGTGAGATCGCTGCTATAGGTTGGCGGGCATGGAGCCTCCCAGAGGGATAAGAGCTGATTCTACCCGTCATACTGCTGCATCGGTGGCTGCTTCCAGGGACGTCCCTATCCAGGAAATCTGCAGGGCTGCTACCTGGAAGTCAGCACACACCTTTATTACCCATTACCACATCGACCTTGAGTCCGCACGGGATGCTGGTTTTGGGGATCGTTCTCCAGTCTTTATTTCCTAAGTAGGGGTGTCGCCTTGCCTTCCTCCTCCTGGAGAACTGCTAAGTCTGCCAATAAGTGTGGATGAACAACATATCCATGTCCTAGAAATACAGGTTACTCACCTGTAACAGGAGTTCAGGAATGGTATGTTGTTCATCTGCGACCTCCGACCTCCCGGCCGATGCACAACCTGAGCTTCCAGCGGGCCAGATCTGGCGTCATGGGGCGGAGCCGAGAGTTTTACCACCCGGGTAGGTGGGAGGAGCCAGCTTGAAGACCTTCCGGCAAGATTTAAAGCGGCAAGGAACCTGCTAATAAGTGTGGATGAACAACATATACCATTCCTAGAACTCCTGTTACAGGTGAGTAACCTGTATATATCCCATTTTACTGAGACAGAATGTTGCTAGGACATGCAAGGAAGCCCCCACTATACTCTTTTATTTTTAAATGGATTATGATCTTTTATATCTGCCTGAACAGACACTAGAAATGGGCTGAATGAAGCCTCAGTTTAATGTCTTACCAGAATGGCTGCACCTAGCAGCACAAGTTGCTGGTGTGGATCTTGAACTCCTGATCTCCAGCACTTGAAGATTATAATATTGGTAGCGTCGTTACAGCTTAAGATTCACTTGTACATGAAGAACATCTTCGAGCCATGTTCTGCTTTTGAAATGGGGGGGGGGTCTTGATATCTGTATATAACTTTTTTTTTTCAGTTCTATTTTTCCCTCTTAATGGCTGCCAACTGGGATCTCCTTCGCCTTTGTACCGGCACCATGCCCTCATCTTCCTGAGGCGCCCTACGTGGCACACTGGCTTTCTCAGTCCGCCCGTGACACACCACCCAGTTGCTCCCCCTGGCTTGGCCCTGAGACAGGTTGCCTGCAGCTCCTCAGTGATGTTCCACACCGTCTAGTTGCCTAAGTTGCAGAAGTGAAGACCAGGAGTATCCATGTAGGTGGTCCAACATTGGACATGGGGGGCCAGGTACGGTATCACTCTTCCAGTTAGTGGCTATTTTCAGGTAATGACAGTCACTAACGTGAAAGGGACCTTGGGGTTATCACATTCATCACCAAATGCAAAAGTGCCTTATCATTATGCTGAAATTTAGCATATTGTGGAACAGTTTCATGGCTTGCTAAAAGCCACCAAACTGCACCATTTGACTTCATGTTTTCAAAGTATTTCCAAGGTGGCATGCTCCTGGGCCACCTAGAATGTTTTGGGCTTTATGTCCTTCCAAACTATAAATTTGCATGACACCCCTGTTCTGTAGACACAGGTTGTAGAAACCCTGGAAGTCGGTCTCGAGTGGTTGGTTGTGGAAGCCCAGGTGTTACACTCAAACACACGGTAGTTTTGAAACTAACAAGGCTTTATTACTGGGTAAAGCAGTGGCGACAAACACATGCATGGCTCTGCAGCGAAGTCTGATACAGGATGTGGAAAAGACTTTCACTGCATATTCATTTCTGACTTCTCTGATTAAACTTCATTTATCTGCTTTATCACATACCACAAACTTACATAACACTGCTTTGAACTAATAAATTAGTAAGCATCATAACTTGAATGTATAAAAACTGATGCAGTAGAGTGCCCAGTACAGCTTGCACATCACCAAGGTTTTACAGTTTTCCTGGTATGCGCTTACAAGTAGCCAGAGATATTGCGTAGCTTTATGTAACCACAAACATGCACATCCATTTATCTCTGCTTTATCTGGGGAACTAATCTTCTAGGCAAGGGACACAGTGCCTTGCCAGTAGCAAAAGGGTCAGCACTCCAGATGCCCAGTATTCCATTTTGCTTCAAGGACGGGTAGAAAAACCTTTAAATTTTTCGCAGCTTTACTTTTTTCCAAAATATTAAGACAGACAGGTCCGGCCCTGTGGCACAGAGGGCTGAGGCGCTGGCGCCTTACCTTGCGCTACGCCGGTGACCCAGGTTTGGGAACAACCTCGGGTTGCTGGGGTGCTGGCTCGAGGGGAGGGCTGGAGTGGGATTGAGCAATGGCTTTCCCCTCCAGAGGAGTGGATGCCCACCTGTCCGTAGTCTTGCTCCCACCGGGTGAAGGTCTGGTGGGCATGTAGGTGGCAACAGGCAGCGACTAAAAGTCGTGGGGGGGCGGAAGGAGCCACCGGATCTTGGCGTGTATGCGTGCCTCCACGCATGTGTATGTCGTGGTCCTGGCGGGGGGAGAGTTGGAATCAATAATAGAAATACCCAAAAATTTAATTGGGGGGAGGAGGGAAGAAAAAAAAATCAGGTACCCAAAGAACTCAGGTGTCCAGTGAAAATATTTCTATGTGGGGCTCTCTGCATAGAGTAAAATCCAAATTCGGTAAAAAGATTATTCAAACTTAGCCGCCATCTGGAGCACACTTGAGCTTCACCTGACCCACGTGACTGACGTTTCAGTGTCACCAAGGACGTCTTCTTAAGAGTGAATGGGTAAAGGTGAGGTGCACTATTAAGCCAAGCAGTTAAAGGTACAGACCATTATTAAAGAGATTAACTAAGTTAAGGATTTGCACCACATGTCATGGTGCCTTACCTCTAACAAAAGCGAACTGGATATATATGGCCAAAATTCTTTGCTTAATTTAGTAGTGGAGGGGATCATAAATTTCTTCACAGCTGATCCCTTCCACTTCCCGGTTCTGGGAGCTGCTGAAGTCCTCCCTCTGTGCTCAGCAAAGTTATGACGTATGCCATGGGATAGTGTGGGGTTGCGCTTCATTATTGGCTATGGGGGCAGCTTTCCGATCATTTTTTATATAGAAATGGTCACTTGGTGATGAAATGTGAGAACTGGTCGACTAACAAGGCCCTTGTTAGTTGACCGGTGCCCACGTTTTATTACCAAGTGGCCATGATAAGTTAAAAACGTAAAGGAAAAGCTGCTGCCCATTGCTTATAATAGAGCTCGCCCCCGCACTCTCACTGGCATCTCGTCGTCATGTAAGTGAGCATGGGGGAAGAGCGGGGGTGGCACTCATAACCAGGAAGTCCGTGGGACTCTGTTTTATGAATCTTATGGAGCAAATCCTTTCTTAACTACTGCATTACATTTGGAGATATGCACACTGCTGGACTCCTGTGGCAGTAAGGCACATAAATGTCGGGTGCAGTGGCTGATCCATTTATCTTGGTGGATCTCTTTGAGTGCACCTCACCTTTATCCATTCACTCTGAAGAAGATGTCCTTGGTGACGTTGAAACGTCAGTCACGTGGCTCAGGTGAAGCTCAAGTATGCACCGGCTAGAGGCTACTATGGAGGAATGGTGGCTTAGTTTGAATAATCTTCCTGCCGAACTTGAATTTTACTGTATGCAGAGAGCCCAATGTCAGATTTTCACTGGACACCTGAAACCTTTGGGCAGTGTTAATTACAGGGGGGCTTGCCAAGGCTTGGACCTGGTAGCTCTGAAATGAGCCTCATTAGCGCACACATTACTGTCATTGACTTATAATGGAAAAGGGGCGCAATTTAAAGATAGGATCCTTATGGGCCCCCCTAGCTCCTAAACCTCAAAGTGTAATTTCAACACTGCCTTTAGGTACCTGTTGTTTGTCTGTCTTTCTTTTAAATATTTTGGAGTAAAATAAAGCAGCGAACAATGTAAAGGTTTTTCTGCTTGTCCTTGAAACAAAATGGAGTACTGGGCTTCTGGAGTGCTGCCCTTGTGCTCCTGACGTAGTGTGGTGTCTCCTGTATTCTTCTCACTCAGGTAAGTGCACCCTGCGCTTGTCACTTGATTTCAAGTTTTTGAGCTGCTTTGTATTTTGTAATCTTCTAGGCAACTCAGCAACCTTACAGCACAGCTTCTAAGAATCTGTAGGGCAGACTTCCAACTCTAGACCTGCTATATTCATGAAAACCGTTACAACATTATCAGATTAAAACAGCTCTGTTTTAGAATTATAGACAGCAAAAATGATATGCTTTTAGCATGGCATCTCACAAAGATGTATAAATTGCAGAATGTTACAGTACCTGTAACGCAGTGGAGACGCACGTGGCTGAGCAGAGCGGTCTGACACAGGATGTGGAAAAAGACTTATACTGGTCCTACATTTTCTGGTGACCTACCCCAATCTGGTTACAAGAGCCACTTACAACTTAGTTCCTCAGCATACTGGAAAGGGGGTTTACATTAGATACCTTTGCTGTGCGTGGCATCCTTTGGAATGCATTACAATGCTCCTACTTACTGTAGCTTATTAGATTTATTTATAAAATATTTTCTTTTATCTATTATTCTTTGAGTGCCACCCCCCCATACCAAATAAATGCCCCAAACATTTGTAAAGCTGTTCTTGCGGAGGTAAATGAACCATTGTACCAGTTGCAGAGTCTAGACTTTGTATTTCTAGTCACATAAAACTACTACTGCAGTATTCACTTACTCGGGTACGTGTCCTGGACTTTTTTATAAATCGATTTAGTAAAATGGCTAGTGTCAGTGTGATTTGCAGAATATTCGGCTACTGTGGTAACACTGTAAATAATTTTTATTCCTGTACCTATTTAGCTCCAGTATTTGTTAGAACTTGAAGTAATTGTGTTTAATATTTTTTTGTTGACATCATGTTCTGTCATTTGTAGGAGTGTTATCTAGTGGCTAGAGCACACGCTTGGGGCCTAGGAGATGAGTTGCAAACCTCAGTAAAGTCAAATACTAACTGTGTGACCTTGAGTAAGTCACATACCCCCTTCCAGGACCCCATTGGAAATGAGGTGGCACACCTCAGCTGGACTATCCTGGGTAAATAAGTTGTAACAAAATAGTTTTGTGTTGGTGTGTGGTAGGATAGATGGTTATCAATACAGAGCCCTTCTGAACATAGGTGCCAGAACCTACAGGTGCGTGTGGGGGGTGGACACCCCCCACATTTGCTCATAAGCATTCAAAGTGCCCCTAAATGCATTAAGTGTCAGAAGGGAGGCAATCATGGTCTCTTATTTTTCAAATTTAATAAACTTTATTAAAACAAAGAATAACAATGCATACATCTGTCAGTAAATCCTGAAGATGCATTTACAAACAAAGAAAGTAAAAATGTGATCCAGGAACATATCATGAATAGGAATCATGGGGCCAGATTCCAAAACGCATGGCCCAACTCACGGGCGTATGTGAGTTGCGCCATGCGGCGCTACGCCGGGGACCCTGCACCATATTCCAGGACAAGCAGGGTCCCTGGCACCTACATCCACATGCAGCAGCCGCAGGCTGGCACCAAAGGAATGGCACACCGGACCTGGGTGCTGCACGTTGCAGCACGCAGTCTACTGCCCCCCAGAGCCCCTCTGCCCTGAAACACAACGGCAAGCACTGGGGACAAGCCGGTTGGCACGTGCTTGGGGCAGTGCCGAAAACTGACCCTGGGGGTCCCCGATGTTCAGGGTGGGGGCATGTCAGAGTGGGGGTGGCATGGGGAGCACATCCATGTAGATTCCACGGCACTGCGGGGGGGGGGCATCCGTTGCTGTGCCAGGACAGATGCCCCTTAGCCCACCTCTAGCTGGTTTAACCCCGTGGCGCAATACCTGTTTTGGAATGGCGTAAGTGGGTTATGGCAGCTGCCCTTCTGGAATAGGGCACAGGTGCTGCCGTAACCCACCTTTGCGGCATGCCACAGTGGGTTGCGGGCATAGTGGGTGGCGTAACCCACCTTTGGCACAACCCTTATACGGTATGGCGCAAGGCACCTTCTGGAATTGCACCTTGCGTTATGCCTGGCGTAAGGTGCGATTTGTGTCATGGGGTTTGGTGTAAATCGCCCTGCGCAAGGTGTAACTTGTCTTGGAATCGAGCCCCTGGTCTCTTATTACTACAGTGCGGCCCCTACACACACATACACTCGCTTTTCCCCATGTTCCAGCACTATTCCTTCTGAATGTTGCAACATAAAAAAAAATCTTTATTTGAACATCATCCAGAAGTAGGTTTCCTTTCACCAAAGTAAAATAAAAACACACAGCAGATTTGTTATTTCATTTCATGATTCCAACTGTTTCACTCTGTCTTTCCAGCAAGAAATCTCCAGAAGCCCCTTCTCTTTGAGATAAAACCATTTCACTTCCCTGATGCTCACACATGCAATCACTAAACTATTAAGTGGCTGGTTGTGACAGCTCATCAAGAGGCCTAACTCTTGTTTTCCTCTTACCTTGAAAGAGGCAGTATAGTGCAATGGTTTAAGGCTCTGAACTGCAAACCGGGAGACCTGGGCTTAAATCCCACAGTCCCCACTTGCATTACTGCATGATCCTGAGCAAATCACTTAACTTTCTTGTACTCTCAGGTTGCACCTGGACTCAAGCTGCAGCTTAGTGTGCCTCTCCTGGTTAAAATATTTGACTATGTTTCCCCTGATGTGATGTCATTTCCTGTCCCTGTGATTTAGAAAATGGATGCCTGCAGCAGTAAAGGGAGGGGCAACTGAATGGGTTATAATTCTGGCCCTAAAAGTGTTACAGGTTTGGTCAATAGCTTATGTAAAGCAGATTTCCGTTGGTAACAATATTGATTAATTTACTCCTAGTTGGACGTTTCCCTTAAGTGCTGAAGTGCTTATAAAGCTTTCTGTGCATATTAACCTAAAACAAAACTGAGGACTGTTTTAATATAAGACTAATAAACACTTGTGTCTGCTTTTTCTAGATGTTAGCAGCCCCTTTCTGAGATATCTTTTGCAGCAGACAGCATGAGGTAATTTAACCCTGCAGGAAACAAAGAAAAATAGAATTTGACAGCAGATAAGGACCGCTTGGCCCACCTAGTCTACCCATTTCCCTACGTAATGGATAAGCTGCAGATCCTAGTTAACCAACAGCCAACTTCCTCCTACACCCCACTAGAATTGCCTTATGTCTGTCCCATTCATTCTTGAATTCACCCATTGTTTTTGACTCTACTACCTTCTCAGGAAGGCTGTTCCATGTATCCACAACCCTATCCATGAAAAAATACCTCCTCTCATTACCTCTGACCTGTCCCCCCTCTATCTTCAAATTGTGCCTCCTTATTCTTGTACATCTTTTTCTGAAAGATGCTACCCTCTTGGACTTTGTTGATTCCCTTGAGGTACTTGGAAGTTTCTATCATGTCCCATCATCTCCCTCCTCTCCTCGAGGGTATACATATTAAGCTCCTTTGAGCGCTCTTCGTATGTCTTCTGATGCAGACCCTGCACCATTTTAGTTGCCCTCCTCTAAACAGCCTCCATCCTGTCTATGTCCTTGTGGAGATGGGGTCTCCAGAACTGCATGCAGTACTCTAGATGGGGTCTGTCTCACCAACTGTCTGTACAGAGGGATAACAGCTTCCTGTTTTCTACTGGTGATGCCTCTCCCTGTGCATCCCAGTATCCTGCCAGACCTCCTTACTGCCTTTTTCACATTGCTTGCCCACCTTAAGATCATCTGATATGACTACCCCCAGGTCCCTCTACAGTTTTTTTTGTTGTTAGTATCTCACCCCCCCCCCCGTGTACTCTTCCCCTGGGTTTTTGTTTCCCAGGTGCATTACTTTGCACTTCTTTGCGTTGAATCTAAGCCGCTATACATTTGACCATTCCTCCAACCTTGACAAGTTCCTTTGCATCCTTTCCACCCCACCTTCTGTATCGACCCTGCTGCAGATCTTTGTCATCTGCAAAGAGACATACTTTTCCTTCCCATCCCTCTGCAATGACACTTATGAAGACATCAAAGAGGGCCGGTCCCAGTACTGAACCCTACGGTACCCCGCTGGTAGCCCCCCCTTTTCTTCAGAGTGAACTCCGTTTACCATTATCCTCTGTGTCCTGTTGTCCAGCCATTTTTTTACCCAAGCTACCACCTTGAGACCCACTCCAAGGCTGGTTAACCTGTATATTAATCTTTTGTGTGGGACTGTCAAATGCCTTGCTAAAGTCTAGGTAGGCCATGTCCACAGCCCCTCCCTGGTCTACTACTTTGGTCACCCAGTCAAAGAAATCTATTGGATTCATCTGACATGACCTTCCTGCTGTGAATCCATGCTGCCTAGGGTCCTGTGCCCCTCTGGCCTCTAGGAACTCAACCGTTCTTTCCTTCAGAAGTGATTCCATCGTTTTTCCTACCACTGAGGTCAAACTAACAGGTCTGTAGTTTCCTGCCTCTGTCTTGCTCCCACTTTTGTAAAGGGGAATCTCATCCGCCCTCCTCCAGGCCTCAGGTACTACACCATCCTCTCATAATTTGTTAGAAAGGGTAGTCAGTGGTGTCACTAGTTGTACCCTTAGTTCTTTTAGAATTCTTGTGTGAATCCTGTCTGGTCCCATTGCTTTGTCCACCTTCTTTCAGAACCCTTTCACCTGTGAATGGACAGGTATCGACCTCCCTATCCAGAGTGCTTCTATTTGATTTAGGTACCTCCCCCTCCTCTTCCTTTGTGAAATACTGAGCAGAAGTATTCATTCAGTATCCCTGCTTTTCACTGTCCCCCTCTGCCCACCCTCCCTTCCTTTTTATTAAGCCTCACTATCCTTCCCTTTTTTCTTTTTCGCTCCCTAATGTACCTATAAAAGGTTTTATCCCCCCCTTCTTAACTGAGTTGGCTATCTTTTTCTCAGTTTGGGCCTTTGCTAGTGTGACTGCATTCCCCGCTTCCTTCTGCTTTAACTGGTACAGTTCTCTGTCGTGCTCCTTCTGTGCTTCCTTGTACTTCCTGAATGCTGCCTTTTTCTCCTTAAACTTCCCCTCCACCTCTTTTGAGAATCATAGTGTTTCTTTCCTTCGTTTTGCTTTGTTGATTTGCGTCACACGAAGGCTTGTTGCCTCTGTGATGGCTGTTTTGATTTTTCCCCATTGTTCCTCCACCCCTCCTTCTTGCCCATTTGCCAGTGCTTTTCTGAGGCACTCTTCCATTTTCCCAAAGTCAGCCCTCCTAAAGTACACTAGTCTTGCTTTTGTGTGGCTTGACTCTATGGCTGTGTTTATCATGAACCACACTGTTTGGTGGTCACTTGTTCCCAGATGGCTACCCACTTCTAAATCCGAGATCCTTTCTCCATCCCCATTTGACAGTACCAGGTCTAAGTTTGCTCCCTCCCAAGTGGGTTCCATCACTAGCTGTCTGAGGCATGCCCCTGTAGGGCATCGAGAATAACCCTGCTCTTGGATGTGGCTGCAGCAGGGGTGCTCCAGTTAACATCTGGCATATTCGGGTCCCCCGTCAACAATATCTCCCCTTTTTCTGCCATTTTAAGGATGCCTTCTATTATTTCCTTGTCCATTGCCTCCCCCTGAGATGGGGGTCTATATACAACCCCTGTACGGATTGTGGTGCCATATCCTGTCTCCAGGGTGACACACAGTGCCTGTACTCCATGTTTATCCTTTAGTTCCGTTGCTTTGATCCCTTCCCTTATATAGAGAGCTACTCTTCCTCCTCTTTTACCCTCCCTGTCCCTCCTGTAGCTTGTGTACCCTGGTATGTTGACATCTCAGTCATGATTCTCAGTGTACCATGTTTCTGTGACTGCCACGATATCTAAATGTCCATCTCCATCAAGGCCACTAGTTCAGGGAGCTTATTACAGAGACTACAGGCATTGGTACTCCTCACCCTCCATTTTTTTGGTGGCCTTATCCTTTCCAGACCCATCCCTGTCCTTACTGCCTTTTTCTGCATTCACCCCGCCCTGCTCCCTATTGACTTCTCTACCTTGGTGTTTACCTTTCTAACTACTGTTTTGTGGGGGGAGGCTGGGTTTTCCAGGAGAGCTTAGGAGAGCACAGAATGTTCTTTTTTTTTTTTCATCTTTATCCTCCTTCCCTACCCCCGGTGCCCCCTCCTTCCATCCGCTCATGTCCCCACGACACCCACCACCTTAAAGGATCTGCCCCTAGAGTGCCTTCCTCCTCTCCCTGGCACATTGGGGTCTGTCCTGTAGGTGAATCAGATGGGCTCGGGCGGACTTCATCTAGGGCAGCCGGAGATGTTTTTCCGTTTTTCTCCCCTTACGCCCACGCCCCCTGGGACGCCGTGCGCTTGGGACGTATGTCCCGAGTGGCTACGTGCTGACGCACACCAGCCCTCATGCGCCGCGACGTCCCCCCTCCCCGGCTCCGACAAGCGAGGCCGCCTCCATCCCTTCCTACTGTCGGTGCTTCCACCGGCTATGGAAGGGATGCAGAACGCAGAGCGTTCTTGGTCACCCACCCCTGAGGGAGGAGAGCATCCGTTGGGACGCTCGATCCTCCCTCCCCCCCCCGACCCCGGCTGCCGAGTCCGTTCCCGAACCCGGGCCGCCGGCGTATCACGAGGTGTGGCGTCTAGCGCCTCAACCCTCAGCGCCACCGGGCCGGTCAGCACAGAATGTTCTGACCTCAGCTCTGACCTTTTAACAATGTTGTAAACAAGTTATGTAATGTTCTCCAGGTGCCAAATAACTGTTCTCTGTGATGCAGCACTGGCCCCTAGTGGCTAATTTTATGTTAGTTGTGATATCAGTCACGGGGGAGTGGAAATTGTCTAACTTCAAGACAGCCTATAAAAGCTGTAACTCGGTTCTGAAATGAGTTTTAGACTGAGAGGATAGATAGGAAGGTGAAAGGTCTCCTTGTAGTGTGTGTGCTTTCACACTGTTTGATTCATGCTAGACTGAAGAAAAGCCTTAGAAAATGTTGAACCTAAGCAGTTGTCTGACTTACCATTTTGCTTTCTGTATATTTTACTTGATGAAAATAAAATGAGAAATGCAACCATGCATTTTTTTATGCACCTGACTTGTGGTCTGCCTGAAATTGTTATCCTAATCCCATGCCCAGTAACATATGGTGTTAGCAGTGGGATCTGTCTGGACATCCAAGGAAACAGGGAGTCCAGTCAGTTGGTGCCAGATCGGGTACTGTAGGTAACGGGCAGAGGTGCATGGTGCCAGAGATGAGAACAGCACGTGATGGAGATGGTGACCTGGACGAGATGGACCTGGTGGCCAAATGGAGACCCTGATATGGCTTCTTCACTGGATGGGTAGAAGATGGCTAGAGGCTGATCAACGCCGGAGAGAGGCGGAGCACAGATGCCACGAGCTACTGGAAAGGTCCCAACCAGAGGATTTGGAAAAGAAATCATTGGAGCAGGATCCATGGACTCTGGAGGAGGAGGACCCCCTAATGGAGCATCTGCGACCAAAGTTTGTGGAGATCACACTGTTGCCCATTTTCCGGGGCTGCTGTTTGGTGGAGGACAGCGAACGAGAAGAGGAGACCCCAGGTAAGACTTTGACTGGCAATGTATTACTGGGGGAGAAGACTTCAAGCAAGATGGAAGAAGCCATTTTGACTGAAGGGACTTTTGCATGTTTTAAACCTTCTCCCATAAAAAAATTATTGTTCTCCTGATGTTGACTGGGGAAAGTTGCAGGTGGGGGATCCTGAAGTAATCCAGTTAACGGAGTATGTAAAAATCAAGGATGGGAGACAGGTTAACAGTGGCATGGGGAACAGGTTATGGTGGTATGAAATTAGGAAGGAAGTTCTGTATCATATGAGGCCCAGCCCCCGGATGAAGCAAGTGGATACCCAAGTAGTGGTGCCCATGGCATATAAGAAAAAGGTGATGATGGATGTGCACTCCAGGCACTCGGGGTATGTGAGCCATGAGAAGGTATTGGCTAGACTGACCCCACATTTCTATTGGCCAGGCATGTATAGACAAGTAGCAGCATACCATAAGACCTGTTGTAAGGGCAAACAGGTAGAGGGTACATGGAAGGAGTGTGGAAGGAGTGACTCAAAGGGTGGAGGGCAAGAAATAGCACCCGTGGAAAAGGGGAATACTCCCACATGGAACAGAAGGGCAAAGTGGTGGCCAACACCACTAGGAGTATATAAGATTTGATATGTAAACCCAGAGGTTAGGGACAGGCTGTTAGGCATGCAGTGTGGTATCTTACTAGCCTACCTTTAAATGTTCAAGTGGGGACGGAGCAAAGTGGTTCTCTCCCCCCCCCCCCAAGGCAGTTATACTGGGTGCTGGATGGTACAGCCAGTGAAATGTATCTGGTCAGAGAGTCAGTAGATGGCATACAACTGCTGTTAGTGGTTCTTTCTCCTAAATGTATGTGATGATTGTAGTCTACTAATGGAGAGACTAATTTTCAGAATACAGTCGATTCCACTTATAAGCAATTCAGTTCAATGCAATTTTCAGTTATAATGACACATTTTTAGTTTCCCTTTTTTTTGTGTGTGTGTGTGTATTGGAGGCAGTGTTAATAATTCCATTTTAAAACAATCTGCTTAAGTGCAATTTTCGGCCAAGTGCACTACTTTTAGGCTGCAGTCTGCCACTAAATGTGTTATTTGAATTCCGCATTAGTGCACGAAGTGTTAATTGGTTAATGGAGTACTTTACCTGTGCTTAAAGGGAAACACTGGAAAAGGTACAGCTTTACCCAAGAACTACAAAAATTCCTGATTAGTGCTTTCAGACGGTAACATTTTTTAACAAATGACTCTAATTGATTTTTTAGTGATTTAAACAGTGGCCTTCAACTTTCACTTTCTATTGCTGGAAGCCACCATTTCATGAGTAGCAGAGAGCTTCCTGAGCTCACTTTATGCTAATATGTCCTGCCAACCAATAGCTGAGGTCAAACAGGCATATTAGCATACAGTGAGCTCAGGAAGCTCACTGCTGCTCATGAAATGGCTGCTGCCAGGAACAGGAAGTGGAAGACATGGGTAACTGTTTTAAATTGGTAAATAAAATTTTTACTGTCTGAAAGCACTCATTAAGAGTTTCTGTAGTGTCTGAGGAAAGCTATATCTTTTCCATTGTTTCCATTTAAGAACAATGGCCAAGCAACTTATCACCTTAGCAGCAGCAGTTGTAAGAAGTATATGTAGTTGGTGATGGACTGAAAGAGAATTACATTGACACTGGGACAGAAAATAGAAGTTTTACAATGTATCGAGACACTGGGAGTAAAAAGGTCAGAGGTGTCTTTTGAATTTGGCATTAATTTAGCTAGAGTATGCCGTATAGTAAAGGCAAAAGAGCAACTGTATGCTGAATGGGAGAAGACAGAAAACAAGTGCCGTAAGTGCAGGAGAGGGGGAAGAGTGAGGAAGTTGAGGCAGCTTTACTTAGATGGTTCTCTGCCACACGAACTGCAGATGCCCCCGTAAATGGCCCTATTCTTTTAAGTAAAGCTAAGCACTTGGCTGAAAACATGGGAATTTAATTTAACCCCACCAGTGGATGGTTAAGTAGGTGGAAGGAGAAACATGATATTGTTTTTAAATGCTGTCATGGGGAACAGAAAGATGCTGACACATAGCCGATACCTGGTTAAACTGCGTTCTTCCCCAGCTTTTAAAAGATTACCCACCTCATGTGGTGTAGAACTGCAATGAAACAGGACTTTATTTTAGAGCTGTCCAGAAGGAACGTTGGCATTTAAATCCGATGCTGCCTGTGGTGGGGAAAAAAGCTAGGGAGAGAATATCTGTGTGGCTGCAGACAAGCTGAGGCCACTCATGGTAGGCAAGTCAAAGAAGCCCTGTTGTTTCTCAGGAATCTCCTAGGATGCCTTGCCTACAGACTGGGAAGGCAATTCAAACGCTTGGATGATGAGTGAAATTTTTACCACCTGGCTGAATATGGTGAATGCACAAATATGCCGTAAGTGGCTAAGAATTGCCCTTATTTTGGATAACTGCTCAGCACATCATAATGTGACACTCTCCAACATAAGACTGATTTTCATCCCACCAAATACGACTGCCTTGATACAGCCAGTGGACATGGGAATAATTAGGAATGTTAAGCATCTGTGCTGTAACCAGGTAATGTCAGCTTATTACACCTACAAGCCAGTGTCTAACTATGTTCAATTTACTAAAACATGATGCTTTGTCTTTCCGGGTCATCAGAAAGTGCTGCTATGCTTAGATGAGGGACCCCAAGGGAGTGTCAATGCCCTAGTGAAAAAAAATTACAGTCCTTGATGCGATCAGATGCTCGATTTTGTGTGGCGAAATGTGAAGCAGTACACAATTGTGAACTGTTATAGGAAGGCTGGCTTCGTACCTGCCAATGATGCTGCTGCCGCTGTAGTTGAGACTGTCAGAGAAAGTGAGGATCCACTCATTACCACGAGGCTTCCTCTCAGTATGACCGCCACAGAGTTTGTAAATTTCAGGGACATGGATGATTCCATACCCACCAAAGGTCCGATTGATGATGCTGAAATATGCAGTGAAGTGCTTGGGGTACATGTCGAGGAGGAAGAGGAAGATGATCCTGCTCCACCTTATGTCACCATGTCTGAAGTGCTTGCAGCCATGGATAAAATTAGCCTCTTTGTTCGTGAAAAATGGGACCTTACTGCTCTGTTCAAATTTGAGCACTACCTGAACAAGCTCGTAGTAGAGCACACAAAACCGAGCAAAATAACAAATTATTTTCAGTTATAATTCATTCAGTGCACCAGTTAAATAAATAAAATGTTTTTCTTTCTTTGTTTTAAACTTTAAAATTGAATCTAGTGCTGCACAATAAATACTGTGTTGAACTAAAATGCAGTGTCATGTCTCAGCTTCTTTCATTTAGCAGCCTACAGTGCATAGTCCAGCTTGTTCAGCAAAATGCACCAGGGAATAAAATCTGCAGTTTTGCTTAAACGCACATTCCGCTTAAGTGCACATTTTGCTTTTGCAAAACAGGTGTCCACTTAAGCAGAATCCACTGCACCGTAATTTAAGATGTCTTAGGGTATTTGTATCGTTATGAATAGGATACTTTACAAATGTTCCCCCCCCCCCAAAGGAACCGTGAGACAGAGCTTCCAGTGAAGGTGGGCCAAAGCTCCACACCCTTCCAGGGTGTTAGTTGAAATTTGGACAACCGTAGGATGGTTGCCCTCTTATCCGAGGGGATGTGTGACAAGGTGACCCCTGTCATTGTGGACACCCATGGGATAAATTGAAATTCCTTCCCCAGGCAGTTTATATGTTTTATATTATGTCCAACATGCTGGCTGGCTAGTTATAAATGAAGTGCTGAAGTGCTTATAAAGCTTTATGTGCATATTGCCCTAAAACAAAACTAAGTGGACTGTTTTAATATAAGAAAATACAAAAACTAGTGTCTGTTTTTTCTAGATGTTAGCAGCCCGCTTCTAAGAAATATATTTTGCAGCAGACAGCATGAGGTAATTTGTCCCTGCAGGAGAGTTTAGGAGAGCACAGAATGTTCTGACCATTAACAGTGTTGTAAACAAGTTATAATGTGCTCTAGGTGCCAAATAACTCTTCTCTGTGTAATGTCTGTAATGACCATAACAATTCTATACCATGGCAGAATAAAGAGCAGTCAAGGTAGAGGAATACCTAGGAAAGGTGGGAAGTAGAAGACAGGAAAGGATAGATATAAAGAGAGCAATGAGGCGGTAAGTGTTGATCACAGGAGGTCAGAACCAGGCAGGGCACCTCCAGAGTAACGCTTACAATGCTCGGATAAAGTTCTTGCATAAAGATTTTTAAATCCGGGGACTTTTATGGGGTTTCCTAATTTTAGAGGTTTTTTTTAAAGCATGTTCCATAACTGGGATAGGGCAAAGCTAAAGGACTATCTGCCACAGCGGGTTTTTACCTTGGATCACTAAGGAAATGTAAGAATAACTTCTCAGGGCATAGTTACCCAAAATATAGGGGCAAGCAGTCAGAGATATACTGTGGCAGCATCTTGGCAATTGCTCCGTATGTCCAAAGGGCAGCGTTCCTTTGTCTTCTGAATGTGAGAGATGGCCAGCCCACTGCCTAGTATGGGTCGCAGTAGTGAGTAGAATAAGCTGGCCCAGAAACATAGCGTAAGGCCCTGTGGTACAGAACGTCAAGCTTGGCTAAGGCTGTCCCTTGAACGTGACTGTAGATGAAGTCAGCATAATCCAATAGAGATTGAAAAGTAGCTTGGACCAACCTCTTCCTGGCCTAGTGGGCAAGGAGATGTTTGATTCTAAAGAATAAGCTGAGCCTCTGTTTCAGCTTTTTTTGTGAGTTCCTCTACATGATCCATGAAGGACAGGTGGCAGTCAATCCACATCCCAAGGTATTTGAATTTATCAACATAGTCGAGAGATTCGCCAAGCAATGTGGTAATAGGTTGCACAACGCCTGCCGTGGGCGACATAAAAGCAGAGCTGATTGGGGTCAGAAGCATAGCCTTAGTTTTTTTTGGCATTTAATAGCAATTTTTGTTTGAGTAAGTTGTGCTGCAGGATATTAAAATCATTCTGCAAATCTGTGCATGCCTGCTCAAGAGTAGGTTTAGACTTATATAGAACAGTATCGTCTGTGAAAAGATTAATGTCTGAAAATGTGATCCCAAGGTCGATGTTGATGTAAAGTGCGAAAAGCAAGGGACCCAGGATTGAACCCTGAGGTACACCTCTATTGATAGGTTTCAGAAGGGAGAGGTCGCCTACAGCTTTTACCTGCTGAGTGTGCCTGGAGAGGTAGGAGGAGAACCAGTTCAGAGATGCCTTGCCCATACCAGTAGTGCGAAGGGTAGTCAGAAGTAGGTCGTTCTCAGCTGTGTCGAAGGCCTTACTTAGGTCAAGGAAGACTGCACACACAGATAGTTTATCATCAAGGGCTTTCTGCCGGTCATTCATTACCTTTGCGAGAGCTGTGATTGTACTATGGCGGGGCCTAAAGCCAGATTGAGCTGGGTTGAGCAGGTTAGTGGAGTCTTAAGTAATCTCCAAGTTGCAGGTTTACTACTTTTTCAAGCAATTTGGAGAGGATAGGGAGTAACGAGATAGGCCTGTAATTATTGGGGTCGGTTGGGTCACCAGATTTGAACAAGGGCATCACTTAAGCTGTCTTTCAAACCATAGGAAGTACACCCAGCAAAAGAGATGAGTTGAAAAGGTGTGTGATTGGTTCAGCCAGTGCACGGTAACTGATCTTTAAGAAGTACAGCTCAATGAGGTCAGAACCAGCACTTTTCCTGGTGGCCAGATGCAGTAGCAGATCCTGTACCTCCTTGAGGGAGACAGGGAGAAAGGAGAAAGTGGAGGCGGAAGGGGTATGGTAAGAGTTAGATGCTACCTGTGCTAGTGATTGGGTGCGAAGGTGATTGGCCAGAGAAGAGTCAAAGGCCAGTCCTTCGGTGGCAAAATGGCCATTTAATAGATCAAGGATCCCAGCTTTGTCAGTGATAGATTTATATCATCTTTAAAGATTTTTAAGGGAAGAGAACCAGCAGGAGCATGACCTTCGATATCCTTAAGTGTTCTCCAGAATTTTGCAGGACAGTTCGTGGAAGAATCCAGTGACGTTTGGTAGAAAGATGCCTTTTAGGTTCTGATTATGACCAGTTTGCTTCCTTGCCAGCTGGACCTTCAACCTTTGGCTCCCAAACCATCACCACTTTGACCAGATTGTATACTTTAAGAAGCTATGCGCAGGGATTAAAGTTTCCCTTTGCAGCATAGGTTAAATCACATCACTTACCGTAGAAGGTTGTCTGCTGAAGAGCTTCTCATCCGAGTACTTATTTCCAAATGCACCATTCCTGGCTGGCTCATCAAATGTTACGCATGCACACATTGGTGTCTAGAAATTAAACCCAAACCTCCCATGCTGCAACCCAAGGCTCCAGTTTGCATTTCCACCTTAAATTAAAAATATTAGACGTACCTCCTGATGTAGTTTTAAAGTTCATTATTTTTGTCAGTGGCTTCCAGTTTAAAAATGTCCACAGCCATCTTGTGGCTGCCACGTGCTTTCCACGCTTGCTGTATGATAATATACCCTTCCAACTCTGCCAGTGGTCAGCAGGGTATATTAGCATAAAGAAAGCGGGGATGCGTGCGACAGCTACAAGATGGCTGCGGACAGTCTTTTAAACCAGAAGCCATGGACGAAAATAATAACGTTTAAAACTACATCAGGAGGTATTTTTAGCATTTTAATTTAAGGTGAAAATTGAGACACACAGAGGGGGTCTAACAGAGGATGTGCAAAAGATTTTAACAGCACATTCATATCTGACTGCTCTGATTAAACTTCATTAGCTATTTTAACACACATAAACTCACATAAAACTGCTTTGAACTAATCAACTAGGATGAAAACTGATGTAGAGTGCCAGGTACAGCTTGCACATCACTTGGGTTTTACAGTTTTACTGGTATGCCATCTTCTACAAGTAGCATATGTAATAGATAACCCACTCTTAGGTGTGCGGTCGCGCTCTGATATACGCACGAGGCCACAGGCAGAGTGCGTCAACCACCCAAGGCGTGCATATATCAGAGCGCGACCGCACATCCTAGAGTGGGTTATCTATCTTATAAAATGGCAAAGTTGTTTTTTGGGGTAAAAGTGCAGGTGTGCGGTCATGCTGTGATATACACATGGTCATGTGATGATTGTCCACTAGATGAGCTACTTTTTTTCTACCCATTTTATAAATACTACAAAACTTTATGTAATCAAAAATAAATCTGTTTATTTCTACTGAATCTGGAGAACTAATCACCTAGGCAACTTGGCAACCTTCCAGCATAGCATATAAGAATTTGCAGGGCAGACTTCTAGCTTCAGACTTACTACATTTATGAAAACTGTTACATTATCAGATTCAAACAGCAGCTCAACTTTAAAGCTGTAAACTGCACAAATTGTATGCTTTTAGCATGACATCTCACAAAGAAGCATAAATCAGAGAATGTTGTACAGTACCTGTAAAGCAGTGGAGACACATATAGTCACACACACCCGTACCTCAGCAGAGGGGTATGACACAGTATGTGGAAAAGACAGGGTTTTATGCTGGTGCAGCACTTCCTGATGCTCGTGAACCCCCCCTACCCCCAAACCTGGTTACAAGAGTCAGTTGCAAGTTAGCTCCTCAGCGTAGAGGAAAGAGGGGTTATAACAGAAGGAGAGGTCTCCTGTTATCTCTTACATACTTTGAGATGCATCACAGTGCTGCCACTTACGCTGTAACTTACCAGATTTATTTATAAAAATATTTTCTTTTATATTATCTGTTATTCTTTGAGTGCCACACAGGCAGGCTTTCTTGGATGGTTTTCACCAGCAGCTGTAGCCCTCCTCACTCTCTGAGAGCTCACTGCTGAAACCTTTCTTCTGGATCTGCCCTCAGCCTTTTCCAGAATAAAGGCAGCTTGTGATTGTCAGTGAGAGCTGTCAGTCTGCACAATTGACAGAATGTGCACTCAACACCCCTATTGACTGACAGAAAGGATGACAAGTACACAGCTTAGTCACTCGCCCATAATGCTTCTGTGTTCATGTGCCGAGATCCCTGACCTCTGTTTGGTTACCAGTGAGGTCAGGGGTCGGCAACATAGTGACTGTCTTTCTGAAGAAACAGTACTTCAACTTTAAAGTCCCTTTCTGTGGGCTACTGCCCAGCTTTTGCTTTCAGTGTCTCCCCCAGGACTTGATAGGCACACCTGTGCCTAGTTATCTGGTGGTGGTGTGGCAGTTCTCTGGGCTTTCTCCAGCCTATGGGGAACTTCATTATTCCACTTCCCCCCCATGCTGAGTAATGTCCCTATTGTGAACGTGGCTGGCAAGCCGCTCAGTCTTTAAAGGTGCAGAAGATGTAACCAGCCCAGTGGCACTGAGGGTTGAGGGGCTGGATGTCTTACCTCGTGCCGTGCCAGTGACCTTGGTTTGGGAACAATCCCGGGTCATCGGAGAACCAGCACGGGGGGGAGGGGGAGATGGAGGGAGCAGGCTTGAGCAGCCAAAAGGCAGCTCTCCTCTCCTGGGTAGTCATCACCCCCCAACCCCCATAGTTCCGCTCACACTGGTTGGTAGCATAGGTGGGAGGGAGCGACAGCGTAGCAGGAGGGCATCACAAGGCGGAGCACGCGCGTGCCTTCATATACGCGTGGACACCCAGGGTCGGGGATGGGAGAAAAATTGGGAGAAAAAGCCTACAAAAATGTATATGGGGAAAAAAGAGGTGCAGAGGTGCCAAACACATGGAGTTTGACTTTTCTGTCCCTCCTAGTGCCTCCATGCCCCCTGTTGCGTGCTGGAGTCCCGAGGGCTGAAGCACACTGGAAGAGGTATCCTATGTGGGGGCCATGGTTATGCTGGTGAAGGTTGCTGTGGCAGGTTGGCCATGCTTATCGCTGTGCAGATAGTTCGAGTAGGCCACTTGCATGTCTGAGCAGGCAGCTGCTCAAATGTATGCACATTCCTGTGCGATTGTGTGACAGTCACCAAGGAGAAAGCAGCTCGGCAATTCTTGGAAATGCCTTCTACAGTCGCTGACCAGGATGAAGTCGTGGGGGCCGGAGTGAACAGAAGATGATGGCGTGCAGTCTTCTGGGGCAGAGGACTCCATGTAAGCCCCAACCATTTGGGGGGGAGGGGGGGAGATGCATAGGTGTTGGCAGATACACTGTGACTGTGCTACCTTGACATGATCTACAAGTGATGCTTGGTTTTATACAGTGAATTGGAAGAACAATATTTATGTGTAGTTTCCCCACAATGCAGTTCTGTGCTGTGCTGCTAGTGCTGCAGTTTAGTGGGAACAGTTACAATGCAAATGTAGCAGTCTAGTGTGATTTATGGCACAATTTATATAACGTTAAAAATCTTGTTGGGAACATAGAAATATAGTTGGGGCCATTAGGTCTTAGAAAACATTCAGTGTGGTTGTGTTCATAAAAAAACAAGCTGTTCAAATGAAAAAGTGACCTTGCGTTACTACTAAATCATTGATAGAAGGTAATAACATGAGAGAGAGATGACCACAGAAACATCAGACTAGCCAGTTGGCCTTGTAGCTCAGCTGGTGGGTGCCTGGACAAAATGGGGGTGTCTAGGTTGGGTCCTGACTCGCATTTCTTTTTCGCACACAAAAACAAAATGAAAAACTTGCAGATAGTCACAAAAGACAGTGAGTCAAATTTGGCACTAAACATAGCTATTTTGGACAGCACGTAGGTGGATAATTGAGTAGCTGGGGTGGCTGTTAAATAACTTTATATAAATGGATGACTTAGTTAAGTTCGAGGGGTTAGTGTGCCAGCTGTATCCATTTTTTATCAGACCATATACATACAGGATACTGTTGCTTTTTTACACAGATGGTTGAATCAGTTAGGTCTGAGAGGGTTAATTGCAACCATTGTTTTCAAAACCATATATTATGTAAAATAACAGATACCAAACCAAATATAGCAAGATATGGATATGATCCCGTTTTGGGATTCTGAAGACATTATCAACCCACCTGAGCTTTGCTGTTATGGTTTATGATGTCATCAGAATCCCTTTATGGGCTGGCTTCATGGTGCTGAGCAGTGGGGCATCGGTCTGGCACACTTACCCAAGTTTGCACCCCAGACACCTCCCTCCTACAGGGTGTGTGGCTGCGCTCTGCTTCAGTAGCTGCTCCTGGTGCTGGATTTGTGGAGGCACTGTTGGCGACATGGGTGACCGCACGCTGCTGAGCGATCTAGCTTGAGAGCCTCCCTGGCAGACCCTCACATGCAACCAGGTCCCCATAGGGGGCTGGCCCTTCCACTCCTGGCCATAGCTGGCTAAACAAGTTACTTCCTTCCTGGTGGCAGCATGAAGGTCCCCAGCAGGGATAAGTCTAATCCACCTGGGGGAAGGGTCAGTCAACACAGGAGTCCGGCAGGCAGTGGGGCTGTGTGCTCTGTAGAGAGCCTGAAAAAGAGGGTATTAAAGCAGAAAACAACAAATAATCCCTTTATAGGATCCCAGCTAGTTGTACTGTACATGGCTTGCTTTCTGTTACTTCATTTAGTTTGACAATAACACATTTATTCTGATAGTAGACTTGTCTTTAACACTTATTTCCACAGTACCTCCATCATAATGGAATCCTTTAGTGATGGGAAGGCAACCACTGAGAAAATGTGACCCCAAAGAATTTGTCCACTGGCCCAGCCTTTGTACATATTGAAATATTATATTCTCCATTACAAATCTGCAGGGTTAAGTTACTAGCCTGTTACAGAATGTACCAGAATGTGTCTAGTGGGCCAGTGCCAATTTCAGCCTCTGGGAGAGAAGCTGGAACTGCTGATGCCTTTGCAAAGATCCCCAATTGCATGAAAACCTCAGCAGTGAGCTCTTGTTTTAAAGTTGGAACTTTAATTGCTGTGGTATAAATGACAGTTGTTCTGGTCTGTAGTGGGATAACTGTATATATACTGTATATCTGTGGTGTTGAGGACAGGCCCTTTATAACCCACTTGTGGCTTCCCTGTTCATGATTTATGGGTTATATTCTCACATGCAACACTGTCAGTAAGGAAGGCATAATCTACAGCAGAGTATGGATTAAGCTATATTGTCCCACTATAGCCCATATGTCCCCTATATCCACTTACTAGTACCCTGTAATCAGCCTTTTGACTTTGATAAAATAATCTTGTCAAGACGCAAAGATAAATGAAAAACAACAATAAAGCTTAGCCTTTTTTTACATTAAATCAACTTTATTAATTATCCAATTACAGTTCTCCCTCACTATAATGAACGAAACGGGAGCCATTCAGCACATTCGTTATACTACCGTGTTCGTTACATTGAGGGAGTGACTATCCTTGTTGCTCAGTTAGAAACAAACACTAAAAACGGTATCAGTTATTAAACAAAAGCCGGTGTCTGCAGATATTTTCTTGAGGCTTTCACCAGATTTTAGTCTGTCCAGAACAAACAGCTTTGTTTGGACAGAGTACGAGGATTGCTTCATCCTTACAGCAGCAGTGTTTAACACTGAAATGTGAATCCTGAACTGTGTGTTTTATTAGTGAAACTGGTTTGGTTAATTGATTATTTGATGGCATGATTGCATTACCAGGGGTATTCAATGTATTTGTTTAATTGATAGGAGAAATTGATTGCAGCCCTGTGTTTCAGTGCAGGCACGCATACAGCGCTATGAGGGTAATGTTTTGGACAAGTGCTGAAATCATGGGAGCCAAGTGAGTCATTCATTACAACTGACAATTCGCTATAACGAGGTTTGTTGTAATGAGGGAGCACTGTACATACAACAACAGAGTAACATAACATGATAGTTGACAGGACAAATCCAACCCCCCGCCCCCCCACAGAGTGTGCCCGTTGATAGAGTTATAGGTGTGGGGGGGGGTGGTGGTGGTGTAACAGGTCCAGTAAGACTATACATAATGGGGGAGCCAAGAGACCTACTACATATTTAATTCAGATATGCAGTGGAACGTAAAGTTTGCCCCATTTCTTATTAAAGAGATGCAATCTGTGACGAGTACTGGCAATCAGGAACTCTGTCTGAAAACAAAAGGAGAGCTCATGCAACCATTCATTGTAAGCAATGGTTGATCTAACCTGTGTAAGGACCAGTTTTTTAACTGCCATGGATATAAGTGCAATGTGGTATCTTCTTTCCTTGATCCCAATCTTGAGTGTAGTCCCCTATAATGCATATTTCTGCACAGAAGAAGCCTTCTAAACCCAGAAGGGGATCAACCCAAGCTTCAGTCAAACCCAATAAGGGTGAAACCTTTTCACAAGACCACAAAATGTGTAAAACAGTTCCCTCTGCCTTGCCACATCTAGTACAGGTTGGAGAAGGGAGGCAACCCATCTTGACCAATTTGACAGGCATATGATACATGTTATTTAAAATTTGGTATTGAGTGAGTCTCAATCTGTCTTGGGGAACTATAAAAATATAGATCTTTCCAGCTACGTGTCCAGTTAAGTGAGGCGTCTGGCATCAGGGCTTCCTAGACCTTGGAACCTGCAGGGGGATTGGGGTGGAGAGTGACCAGGAGAAGGGAGCACAGAAGAGAAATCCCATGGGGCTTGACTGCCAATTCCTGTATCTGAGCTAGCAGGGAGTCTAATCTAGAAACCCTAGGTTGGGGCCAAAATGTTTCAGGAGTAGATGTCTTAATTGAAAGGTCTTGAAAATATAGGGGTGACCCAGGTGGAACGTCATCAGAATCTCGGGAGAAGAAAGAAGATAATCCTGAGAGTAAAAATCTGATACCCTGGCCTCACTGAGCTGGGGAAGCCAACTGGGGGAGAGAGAGCTCTCCCCGATCTTGATATTAGGGTTGGATAGAATAGGCAGAGCGGTATCTTTAGAAGGAGAAATGTTTAGGGAAGCACATATCTGGGAGAAAACTTTAACCGACGTACCGATTGCAGAGTCACGAAGGGGTGCCGGAAGGGACTTCCAGGAAAAAAGAACATGGTAGAAGCAGAGAGATGGAAGGTGCAAAATAGATGGAATTCTAGTAAAGCTTACTGGTGTGTCGGCAGTTATATTTTAGACTTCAAAATACAGCAGGTCCACTTTTAGGTACTAGGTTTCTTTTTCTGTGGTAGCTCTCTGTGATATTCTTTTATTATGTCTTATGGCAGCACCTGTTCCCTGTGTTGAAGTACCAGTGGGAGAGACCAGCGACTCTAGTCAAGGATACTTTTCATTCCCTTTGCATACTGTACCGGTTTCCTTGCTAAATATAGAACATGGGTAGAGGAAGTTTTGCTAAACCGATCACTTGATTTGCAAAGCCTAGTGCAGTTGTTCTCCCAAGCCTCCTGTGGCCAGAACAAGCTGGTGGCCTCAACTGATTCTTCAAATCAAACCCAGTGAAATAATATCTCTGTTCGGAAAGTATATAGTAAATTAAAACCCTGGTGTCTTCACTTGAAATTTATGTGCAGTGTTTTGTTTTTTTTTTAATTACTTTTCAAAGCATCAGAAACAATTGAAATAAAAAAACACTTGATTCTGAGTACAGAAATTCATGAAGACAGCAATCATTTAAACAGTATGTTATATTAGACATCCTTCGTAACACTTGAGAGGCATTCCTATAAATTTATAATATATTGTAGGAACTATAACTTGATGCATCTTGCAGAATTGACCATGGATTATAAGCTCTAATATTGTAACCTTGTGTAATGCTCTAATATTGTAATGTCTGAAAATTAATTTCTTGTATACTCTAATATTGTAATGTCTGAAAATGTATTTTTTGTGTAATGCACAATGTAAACACTACCATGTGTGGCAGTAGAATCCATGCAGACCTAAAACGGTGAAAAATAAAACATATTTAGTCTGAAGAGGCTCTCGAGCCAGCACCTCTGGTACCCTAGTACTTCTGCTATATCCATTCTTTAACCCGTTCGTGTCCCAGCGAGTGAGTGGAACAGAGAAGGAGTGGAACAGGTGACTCCCATCTTAAGCATCAGCAGAAGGTCAGCAAGAGGAAGCAGGGGACTCGGCCAGTCGACTAAGGTGAGGCACCTGTTCGCTACTGTGTAACCGTCACTGCTGGAAAGTATGCTAGACCAAAACTGGGAATAAGAGCAACAACCTAGCTCGGGTAGGAATATAAAGAGATTTAAACAAGGCATGAGGAACACAACTAGAAACAAAGGGGAAAATTAGAAGCACCCTATCAGGGGTAAGGGTACACAAATACTGTATTTCCAGATAACACAGGGAGAATAGAAGTTGGGAATACTGTGAGTGATACAGTGCAGTGGCTGTGGGCAGCAGTTTTCAGAGAGACTTTCTGGAGGCTACAGTGCTGTTCCATCTGCACACACCTCTCTGGGTTGAGGAAGGAGGTCACTATTGACTGGGATTTGGGTGATCTCTTCCCCCACCCAGGGGCCACCAAATTTGCCACTGTTGCTTCTGAGGATGCCAGGGAGGAAGAACGGTTGGACTGTGGTGGGCTCAGGAAGCGTTGGGTGGTGGATCAAATGCACATTCCTTAACCAGTGCCTCTCTGCAGCTACTACATTGCTCTGGTGAGGCAGGATTGCCAGGGAGGATGTGGGGGTCCTCTGTAGCAGAGACTCCAAGAAGGGTAGAAGACCCTAGTGGTGGACTTGATTGTGAGGGGGATAGATTTGGAAATAAAAAAGGAAGGGAAGAGGGAGGTTATGTGCCTACGCGGTGCAATGGCCCGGAGGGGTGGGAAGCGGATCCTAAGGATTGCTATGGCAGCAGTACGAGAGACAGAGCTGGTTGTCATATTCCAGCTGGTAACCAATGACCTGTCTAGGGACGGGGCTGGGATAGTGCAGGGGGATTTTAGGGAGTTGGGGAGGGGTTTTAGGTAGCACGCTCGGGTGGTTTTGCTGAGGTGCTGCCTGTCTACAACAGGGGGATGAGAGGAAATCCACAGCAGGAACTTCACTCATGGCTGAAGAAATGGTGCCAAGAGGAAGGATTTGGATACACTGGGGACTGTGGACCTGCCTGGGAGAATAAGGGCCTATACAGGGGTAATAGCCTGCATCCATCCAGGAGGGGTGCCACAGTCCTTGGTGGATGGTTTAAATATTAGCTTGATAAACATTTAAAGTGTCTGGGGGGCGGTGGTGGAAGAGCTTGTGGATGCAGAAACAGGCCCTCCTCCCACAGGCTGAAGTAGAGAGTAGGGAGAACACAAGTGGAATGGAATCCTCCAGTTTGCAGACTAGTACAGGAAGCAGGTTGGAAGAAATGAAGGGGAACGAGAGCTGGTGCATTAAAAAGAGATGGGCGAAGGAGGGGAAGCAAAAAGGAAAAAAAAGGGGGGGTAACAAATGGAATGGTATCAAAACATGGAAAGCCATGTGTGAATGCTAGAAGTTTAGGAAGTAAGGTTCCAGATGTAGAGGCCACAATGGCAGAGGTCAGCCTGGATATTGTGGCCATTACTGAGTCATGCTGCACTGAAAACCATGACTGGAACATGGCCATATGAGGCTGTACTCTGTTCAGGAAGGACAGGGTAGAAAGGAGAGGGTGTGGTACTTTATGTGAGGGAGGGCATTAAGGTGATGGAGATGCAGGGAATACTGGGGGAGTCCAGAGGTACTGTGTGTCTCCTAGAGATGGGAAACAGAGCCTGTATTCGCACTGGTGTGATCTATGGACATCCAGCACAGGAGTAGTAATAGTTGGATAGGATACGGACGGAAGCCATTGGCAAGATGGCAGAAAAGGTTGTGGTGCTGTAGGTGGAGAACATCAGTCTGCCAGATGTAGATTGAAGTTTCCCAGCTGCGACTTCAGCAAGAAGCAGGGAGATCTTGGATTCCCTGCAGGGTGGCATTCCTCAGGCAGCAAATCCAGGGCTTGGAATTTAGTGGTATTCTGGTACATTTGGGTACCAAATTGCATGCCGGAATACTAAAATTTGAGCCCTGGTATCCTGCTTTAAAGTACCATATTTTTTTTTATCATTCTTAGCATGCAGCACCAGCTCCTGACCATGTGGTGGTGCTGTTCATATCACAAAATGTGCAAAATATTCGTAGAAAACAGCACTTCTGGTTCTCTGAATGCAGACATGTTAACTGCATTATGTGCACAGTTCAGTCTGTGGGACTTTTTTTTTATTATTATTCAAGTCAGTTGCCCATTGGTCAACCGCGGAACTCCACTCTTACCATAGCAAGCTGGCTGGCACGTTACTTTGCTGGCAGTTTGGATTCCAGTCAAGGAATAGTGCTGGAGAGCAATTATTCGAAGGAGACAGCAGGACAGAGTGGAGCGAAACCCTCACTAGAAGGACAAGGAGGGATCAGTCCAGTTTTATGACGGGGAAAAGCAGGTACAGTATAAATTGTTTTTTTTTTTTTTTTTGCCAGGTTTTGACCTGCAAATGAGCTACAGAGGAGTTGCAAGGCCGCCAGCATTAGGTCTCACCCAGTCACTTGTTCCTCAGCCAAATTTATGTAGTCAGAAACGATTAGGGAGATTAAATAAAAATGGTCATCTACTTTGAAATGTGTTGCTCTGATTGTTAGTAGAATGTGGACCTAATGTGTTGTTACCCTAGGCTAAAATTCATCTGTCTAACTTGCACAGTACCAGCAGCTATGTAGTTTAAAGCTTAGTTCTGAGTGGGACGCATGTGTTGTTTTGTTGGTGGCTGGTGTTTGTGTTCCAGGATGTAGCAAGGGTTGTGACAGACTGGAATCCTGAGGTCCATCAGGGGAGTTAGGCAAGGGTCACTGATTGATTGTGTAAGACATTTTCTGCCGAGTATAAAATGTAGGAAGTCCAGAATAGCTAGGAGGAAGTGGCGCACTTACCCTCATGGCGCATGCATGGCGTGATGGACCGTCTTCTTGAGTCAGTGTCAGCAGAAAAGTAATAAGTAGGTGGCCAGGATTAGCCTGCTCATTCTGGATCTGTCCTCCGTGCCTGTGGTTTGCCCAGTGAATGCTTCCCTCAGGACCCTGTACTCTGATACCGAGAATTTCTCTGTCTCCCCTGATTGAGGTTGGTTGCCCTCGCTCCTCCTGGCTGTGTCAGCACCCAGGTCACACCTCATGCTGTTGCAGTGTCGGGGTGGGGAGTTGCAACTTGTGTGACGTGCCGGGTGGGGGAGGGGGTTGCAAGGTGAAGGCTTGTATCCCAGTTCACAGTGTGCCATGGTGGCCACCTGAGTTACGCATGGTGGGAGGGATCAGTTTGTCCAGATGACAGATTAGAAGCAGGTTGCTCTCATGTGTCTATGGTCCCACGTGCAGTAGAGATTCCATTGTGGAAGTTATTTACTTACTGGTGCTGTGACCAGCACGTGGAGTGGAGAGCTTGGGTTTCCTCTGCTGTCGGTCAGAGTACTTTTCTCCAAGCGGTTCACTTCAGAGTTAAACCTGTAATTTCTGTGGCAGAAGGCTTCCCAAATAAAGTAAACAGCAATAAATCTCTGCTGAACTGATCACTGGTGGGAAACCATTGATGCTGTCGCTGGTACCCTGGCCTGATCCAGCCAGTCGACCCCTTTAACTCTTTAAAATATGTTGCAAAAACTTACCTCCTGATGAAGCTGTTTGTTTCTGTGTGACTAACTTGGACTGAATAGTCGTGTGTGTTGAATAGTTTTTTTTTTTGTTTGTTTTGTTTTTTATTCTTTTTATCCCTCCTGAACACCCTCTTAGTTCCTCTCCTTCAGGCCCTACTCAGTGTCACCCAGCCCACCCCAAGTCTGCCCCTAGAGTGCTCCAGTGTCCCCTACCTTCTTTCTCCTTCCTCCAGGGAGCACCACCTTTGCACAGCGGGGTCTGCCTGTGATTTTACAGGCTGGGTGACTGGAGCGGCCGTCATCCGGAACGCCGAGGTTTTCCAGTTTTCTTGTCCCTCCCTCCATTCGACAGAGGGCGCGCCTGGCTCAGGCCGGGCGTGCGTCATACGCCTGCCAAAATGCCTGGTGGCATCCTCCCTCCCGGCTTCCCCAATGGAAGCCGCTGTTGCCAGTCGGTGCTTCCACCAGCTCTCCTGAGCGTCGGGTGCATTAAACACCCCTGGTGTCCTCCCGAAGGAGGAGAGCATCCGTGGGGACGCTCAATCCTCCTTCCCCTGCTGACCACGAGCAACCCAAGTCCATTATCCGAACCCGGGTCGCCGGCGTGGCGCGAGGTGTGGCGTCCAGCGCCTCAACCCTCAGCGCCACCGGGCCGGCTTGTGTTGAGTAGTTTTTTGCATGTGTTGATGTTTGAAAGGAATCTGATACAGTTCTTTGACTGGGTGACCAAGGAACTACATCAGGGTGGAGTGCTGGACATAGCCTACCTAGATTTCACGAAGGCTTTTGACACCATTCCACATAGACTAGAAAGCAGTATCATATTAGATTACCTAAAGGTGGCCAGGCAGTGCGACAAGGCAGTTGAGAGGGTGAGAAAAGGAGGTGGTATTGCCTCTGTATAGATCTCTGGTAAGATCCCACCTAGAATACTGTGTCCGTTTCTGGAGATGACATATGAGGAGTAAGTGAAAGTGGTCCAGAGGAGGGCTATGAAAATGGTGCAGGGTCTGCATCAGAAGCCCTAGGAGGAGAGTATAAATGACCTAAATATGTACACCTTGGAAGAGAGGGGAGAGAGAAGGGGATATGATAGAGACCGTTAAATGCTTAATGGGGGTAAACAAGGTACAGGAGGGACGTATATTTCAGTTAAAAAGGTGGTGAAAACAGTGTCGGGTTTCAAGTATGCATGGGATAGGCGTGAGGGAATCTTAAGGGAAGGGGGTGAATGGGCAAGATATCAAGTTCGATCTGTGGTGATACTATAGGCAGGGAAAAATGGGCAGACTAGGTGGATCATGCGGTCCTTATCTGTCGGCAAATTCTGTGTTTCTACGTACTGAATCAGAGAACATTATATAACTGAAACTTTACTTGGTCAAATACAACCATTGGCAAAAAGCATGAACAGTTTGGTATTAAACAGCATACCTGCTTAACATGAGAAACTTTTTGTAACACAGATACAACATTGGTATATCTCTAAGAGCAGGGACAGGTCTTGTAATGTTTAAAAAAACTGAAATGAGAGATGGTTAAAAAAAAAAAAAATGCTTCATGCGGGGGCAGTGTTTGGAATACTCATCTAGAATACCAAGTTGCATATAAAAGCAGAAAAAAAGGAATAACTGAAATATGTGTTCCGGTTTGTGTAAACTCAGTGTTTGGAATACTCATTCAGAATACCAAGTTGCATGTAAAACCAGAATGGTAACTGAAATACATATTCCAGTTTATATAAACACAGTATTGTGAATGCTTATTTAGAATACCAAGTTGCATGTAAAAGAAGAATACTTACTGCTGTGACTGGGTCACAGGGGAGGTGGACAGGGGCGAGCTGTCGATGTGGCCTGCTTGGAGTTCAGTAAGGCCTTCAACATTATGCTGCACGGGAGGTTATGCAGAAGTAAAGAGGCCTAGGGTACAAAATAACCCAATGAATGGGAAATTGTTTAAAGAGCAGAACCCAGAGGGTAGTACTAAATGGTGAAGTGTTAGGGGAGATGGGGGTCACGAGCAGACTGTCCCAGGGTTGGTACTGGGCCCCGTATTCTTCAGTATATTTGTAGGGTGGGCCTAGAAGGGAACATCTGTCTGTTTGCAGATGACACCAAGATCTGCAGTACAGTGGACTCAATGGAGAGAGTTGAGGCCATGAGGAGGGACCTAGAAACACAAGAACAGTAGTCCAGAATTTGGCAGCAGGGATTCAGTACCAAAAGTGCAAAATCATGCACATTGGGCACAAAGACCTGCAGAGCTGAGAACAAGGTGAGAAGTGAGGTCATGATGTGTACCTCGGAGGAAAGTGACCATGGGATTTTCATTAAGGATGACCTGAAAGTACTGGCCTAGTGTTCAAGGGCAGTGTGGAGAGCATCAGGGGAAACAAAGGGAAGCAGGGAGAGTGGTAAGGAGCACAGAGGCACAAACTGAAGAGAGAATAGCCTAGGCAGTGACACAGGGTGACATTCTTTAGGTATGTAAGCGAAAGGAGGAAGACCAAGGGTGGGATAATAAGGTTAAAAAGGGAAGTGGGGACTGTGCAGAGGGGAACCAGGAAAAGGCAGACATCTGAAGAAATACTTTTGTTCAGTGTTCGCAGAGATAGGAGAAGGGGAGGTACCACAAAAATGTTATAGGAGCATGGGAGGGAGGGTGGTGGACACTAGTCTGTTTCAGGAGAGAGTTCCTGAAGGGACTTGCTAATCTGAAATGGGCAAAGCAATGGGACCAGACGGGGGCAATCGGGTGTATTGAGGAAGCTAGTCCTTTTAACAGTTCTTTGGAAATTGAAGTGGTTCCGGAGGCATGGGCAAGGGCAGATGTAGTTCCACTTCACAAATGTGGTAGCAGAGAAGAGACTGGCAATTATAGGCCAGTCAGCCTGACATCTGTGGTGGGAAAGCTGATGGAGTCACTGCTGAAGGAAAGGATTGTGGAATATATTTATTTATTTATTCTTTGTGGTAACCAGGTGAAGCCCACTAGGCACAAGTTCCTGTTTTCAGATGTGACCCAAGAGCACTGGAGAGGTTAAGTAACTTGCTCAGAGTCGCACAGTATGCAAGTGGAGGTTGTGGGAATCAAACCCAGGTCTGCTGGATGTACCAGCCTTATTCACAGTTTGTTACTGTAACCTCTAGACTATACTGCCAGCCTAGAAATCATGAATCTAATGGATAACAAGACCCGAGGTGGCATGGATTCATGGGGGGGTCACGTCAAATGAAAGAGATTTCTTTGGGTGACTGAGGAATTAGATCAGGGCAGGGGTGTCGGCAGACATATGCACTGTACTTAGCAGAGTACAGTAAAAAAAAATCAGTCAGGGGCAACAAAAAGAGGAAAGCAAGGATATTGTGAATCACATTGTGTCTGTGTCACATTGAGCCCTTTTGCCTTTGTTGTTTGCTATGGGGCACTGATACCACCAGCCAAATACACAAACAAGAACAACTTACCAGGCAGGCAAAAAAACAAAGGAAGGAGGATTACAGGAAGAAACTCTACTTGAACTCAGACATGACAAATGGGGGGTATTGTTGGTGTGGTGTGGCAGTGCATATTTTGGTTTATATTTATATGGGGGGGGGCAACAGTGCATCAGTTCTGAGTACAAGTTTAAAATTCCTAGCTACACCTGGATCAGGGTGTAGTGATGGACGTGACCTACCCAAATTTCAGTAAGGCTTTTGACACCGTTCTACATAGGAGGCTAGTAAGCAAGCTGGGTAGCTTAGGAGTGGGTCCAAAGGTGGTAAACTGGGAAAGAAACTGGTTAGGGGATAGGCGGCAGAGAGTGGTAGCAAACGGGAGTTCATATTCTCATCAGCCTTGTATGTCTGTCACACCCTTTCTTGTATTTTCTGTTTATAGAAACATACAATCTGTTGGCAGAAAAGTACTGCTTGGCCCACCCTGTCTGCCCAAGTGTTCCATGCTTATTGTTCCTCCACAGACCCTACTTGGTCTCTATTGACCCTCCTGACTTTCTGCCTCTTTTCTAATATACTCCTTTTGTTTATCCCAGGCATGCTTGAAGTCCCCACCATTCTAGCCTCCACCACTTCACCTGGCAGTCCATTTCAGGTGTTTACCACCCTTTCATTGAAGAAATATCTCCTCGTATCTCTCTTGAACTCCCCCCCCCCCCCATGGCTTTATTGCAAGCCCCCTGGTCCTTGTGCTCATTCTCATTTGAAAGAAGCTCCCCACCTGCACCCTGTTCACCTCTTTGAAGCACTGGTATGTCTCGAGCATGTTCCCTCTCTCCCTCCTTTCTTTCAGGATGTACATGTCGAGATCCTTCAATATGTCCTTACAGAGCTTCCCATGCAAACTCTGCACCATTTTAGATGCCCTCTTCTGGACCACCTCTTCCCCTCTCTGTGTCCTTTTTGAGGTGTTGTGTCCAAAACTGGACACATTACTCCAGGTGAGAGCACTCCAGGGAGCGGTAACAGTGGCAATACCATGTAACTCCTACTGCTGGAGATGTCCTTGCCTATGTACTCCAGCATCGTACTGATTCTCCCCATAATCAGCATCCATCCATCCGTCCATGTCCTCTAGTCACTGTGCTCTTTTCCTGTGAACAAGTCATTATGGTTTTCCCTGCTCAAGTTTTATTTATTATAGTGCTAATTTCGTTGTGAATCAATGCGCTTTCCAAACAATATAAACGTCACACTAAAATTATAACTCTAGATTAAAATACAAACAAAATATATTAAATCAGCAGTATAAAACAATTAACCTACAGGAAAAATGCTTCTTTAAACAGATGGGCCTTTAGCTCACGCTTAAAAACCTCTATTGTGGGACTAGTCCAGATGTATCGTGGAAGAGAGTTCTAGAGGATGGGTGCGGCACAGGAAAATGCCAGAGCACCTCATGACTTTAATGCAAACCTCGGAACTCCTAATAGTCCCCCATCTGCGGAGCAAAGGGAGCAGAGGGGACGATAGGGACCAAGGAGGTCTTGCAGGTAGCCGGGCCCCTGACCATGTAGGGCTTCATAGGTCAGCAAACTGACCTTAAAGGAGATCCACCACCTAACTAGCAGCCAGTGCAGATAACGCAAGACAGGTGTAATGTGGCATGACCTAGGCAGGTTGGTCAACAACCTGGCAGCCATATCTGCACTAGCTGTAGGTGGCAGAGATCTACGCCTGGTAGCCCTAGGCACAAGGCATTGCAGTAATCTAGGTGCGAGGTCACGAAAGCATGGACCAGTGTTGGCAGATCACCAGGGGGTACTAGGTGCTTGATCCTGGCGATGTTCCTCAGATGGTAAAAAGAGGTCTGGACTATGGCAGACACCTGTGCCTTAAGTGTCAAGCCGCAATCCAGAACAGCGCCAAGATCCTGCACCCTGTCAGAGGTAAGTAACTGGGAGTCCGAAGGCCTAAGCCCTGAGACTTGCCCAGATTGCACCCTCCCCCCTTGGTGACCAGGTTCCAACACCAGTACTTCAGTTTTCCTGGATTCAACTTCAACCAATTGGCCCTTATCCAGCCCTGGATCTCAGCGAGGCAGTTGTTAAAGACCGAGACTGCCTCCAGTTGTTCTGGCGCAAAAGACCGGTATAGCTGAGTATCATCTGCATAGCAGTGGAAACTCGGCCCATACCATCTTATAGTGTCACCCAGCGGCAGCATGTACACTGCGAATATGGGGTACAAAACGGAGCCCTGTGGGACCTCAAATAGCAAGAGTACAGAGGCTGAGGAAAAACTCCCCGACACCACCCTCTGTGACCTGCCGGTGAGGAAAGATTTAAACCAGTTGAGGACTATACCAGTCAGTCCACAACCCACTCTCAGGCGCTCCATCAGTAACCCATGGTCCATGGTGTCAGATGCTGCCGAGAGATCGAGGAGAATCAGAATGGTATGTCTCCCTTGATCCCTCACTGTCAGGAGATCATTCAGCATCCGAACTAGGGCAGTCTCGGTACTATGCGTCTTCCTGAAACCCAACTGGAGAGGGCCGTAGATGTCGTGAGATGTTAAATAGGTCTCCAGTTGCACAGACACCACCTCAATAACCTTGCCTAAAAAAGGCAGGTGAGAGTCATGTCTGTAGTTTGCCAGGCAGTCCGGGTCCAGTGAAGATTTCTTCATGAGCGGACTCACAACCACTTCCTTCATGGGTCTGGGAAAGACCCCTCTCACTACGGAACCATGAGCTATCCTGGCTAGGACCGGGCTGATGACATCAACACACTCCACTAAGAGGCGCATTGGTCCTGGGTCCAAACAGCAGGTTGGTCATAGCCCCTGGATGACCTCCACCACATCCACAATGGCCAACTGGTAGAAATCGGACCAGACAGACTGCCTGCAACCCTAGGCCCATCACCGCAAGGCCTGCTAGAGGGAGCTGACTGGATTTATAATCTCATGGAGGCAACCTTATCAGTGAAAAACAGAGCGAACTCTTCTCACCTTGACTGGAAAAAAAAAAAACCCTCCCCCGGACTGCGGACAGGCTGGATTACATAACCTGTCCACAGAGCGGAAGAATTGAGCCAGTCTATTGTTCGCTGCAGCAATCTCCTTGGACAGGAACTCTGCCTTCTTACAGGAGATTGCTGGCGCCTATAATGAGCCATCAGTATAAGCTTATCCTCCACCAGTGCTGCTCCAACCTTTGTCCCCTCATCCTCATCTCCCAGATATACCCATCAAACAAGGGGGATCTCTGGTGTGAGATGAGGGGTCGAACACAGACAGGTGCGATGGAGTCGAGGGCCCCGGCAATGGCCCTATTATAGGCCAGAACCATCTCCCCCAGCTCCTCACACACACACTCATCACACCTAATAGGTCCTGCACCACCATCAGACCCTGTGGGGTCAAACCCCTTAAAGGGTGGTACTGGACCATTTCTGCATGGGAGTGTCTATTTTAGGGGAGCCTCGAACAAGAACCTCACAGTATGGTGATCAGACCAAATGACTAGATCGACCATAAGGTCAAAGACCTCCATTCCCGGCTGGAAGACTAGGTCCAGTGAATGGCCATGAATGTGGGTTGCAGAGGTAACAACCTGTGTAAGGCCTAATGAACACATTAGTTGGAGAAAATCTTGACCAAATTGCGAGAGTTTGTCGTCAACCCCCAGGCATTGAAGTCCCTGAGAATAATCTATCTCGGAGACTCAAAAAACAGCCCGACAACGAAGTCCATGACTTCCTGCAGGAATTATCTCCCATCCCTGGTGGATGGTAGATGAGAAGGATTCTGCAACCCACACCCGCACACCATACACATTCAGAGGATCTCGTGGTTCCATTCGGGAAGGCTGTGACGCTCAGGCTCGCTTAAAACAAGTTGCTACACCCCCACCCCTACGATCCTTTCTCGTGCAGTGCATCACCAATTACTTGGCTGGAATAGCTGATTCCAGTATTGTGCCGGCATGTTCATCCAGCCAGGTCTCTGTGATGCATGCCAGAGCAGATGTTGCAACAAGATCGGCAATAATTGCTGTTTTGTTTTTAATAGATCTGGTCTCCAGTGAATACTTGTTAAGGTCTCCCAAAGTTCCCTCATATGACCTTTCATGCTGCCCCTGGATATTCTTTGTGGCCCTCCTTTGTATGGCCTATATGTTGTCACTGCCTTTACAGAGTTGTGAACTCCAGAGCTGTGTGCAGTACCATAGGTGCAACCTTACCATGGACCTGTACAGTGGCAGTACCATCTCCTTTCTCCTATCAGATCCCCTTCCCATGTATCTCATCATCCTGTTTGCCATTCCATATGCCTTGTTGCACAAAACTGTGGACTTCAACTTTTCACTAATGAGTACCCGTAGTAGACCCTGGAGCAGTCATTGGCAGATGAAATAGTCAGTTGCAATTCAATGCTGTTGCAATCAGCTGTAATTGCATTGGATTGCAGTCATAAAATAGTGGAGTTGAATTCCACTGCAGTTGATGATTCCGTAACCCATCCAGGTTTGTTTTTGTGGTGCGCTGCAGTGTGTTTTCTCTTTTTTCTTTCTTGGTGGGGGAGTGGGGCCAGGGGCGCCACGAATATCTAACGGTCCTCAACCGCCAGTACCAAGCCTTACAGTCAATAAGGTGCACCCCGGCTCCTGAATATGAAGCATCCACCAATTAGGAGAGATAGGAGGAAGAGCCAGGAGCTTGAGAGTTTCTGTGACTGGCTACACGAGGTAGTGGGGAGAGCGTGCCTAGGTAGGAGAGGAGACTGTCAGGAGAGGAGGCATCTGTGTTGGTGTGTGGCAACACAGCATGCAGCATTTTGCTGCAGGGATGAAGTTTGGTGGGTCGGCCTTTAATTTAAAAATAAGTTAACTGTATCCACTGTACTGACATGTCTGGTGCCTGGAGAGAAACTAGTGTGTGGCTGTGAAGGTCCCAGTCAGTCCTCCAGCAAAGCCAGGCAGCCATTGTGTGAAGGCAGTAAGTCAGTGGTCTGGTCGTGGTCAGGATCAGCTCGTGGCCCCATTGGCCGGGTCCATCGGGTGACTCTCACTCAGTCTCAGTTAGGTCTTCAGAGTTGGTGAGGAGGAGGAGGAGGAGGAGTGGTAGGTGCACTAGTTCCACTGCACGAAGTACCAGAGTGGGGATGTGGGTCTGGGTTGGGGACTGACTGTGTGGGTTGGGAGGAGGGAGCACACAACTCATAAATAACACTGGCACTACCACCGAGTAGAGGAGCAGTGGCAGCCTGAGCCATGGAGCCACCCGATGACAACGACCGAATCATTACCTGACACCTGACCGAACGGGCAACAGGCTACTACAGTGAGCAAGGTACTGTATGGGATGTGTATGTAAGGCCCGCCAGGGCTGGGCAGTAGGAAGGAGGATAAGGATGGTCTCTCACAGACTACTCAGTCTGTCTGTGTGTCTGTTGCGTGCTGGGCTGGCTTGTCTGGCTGGTTGAGGGCTTGGGGGCTGTGGTGCCCAGGGGGGCCGAACTTGAAAAGCCAAGGTGATCGATTATCATCTGTCTACCGCTGTAGGCCCAGCTGGGCTTTCTCTGACTGTGGTGGCACTGTGAATAAGTCAGACTCCCCACGAGGTCGTGGAGCAGGCCAGGCACAGGTGGTCGGTTGGTGAGTTCCAATAGGAGGCCAGAGCATCGGGCATGCCTGGTCGGGTCCAATGGACAAAATGTTTGTTGTTTGCCACTGTAGGAATTGGAGAGACTAAATATTAAAGTCCTCACGGCAAGATGAATACAATTGTAAAAAAACACATTAGTGTACATGCTGAAAGCCAAAACAAGTTCAAACACTGTGCCAGAAAATGTTTTTTTTAATATGCAAGGTTTTTTTTTTTTAGCTTTAAATTTAAACTATGGATACATCTCAGTTCTGGTATACCATACAGGAAGTATTGCTAGGGGTACTCCCTTAAACTGTTTTTAGTCTCACAGATTCTATGACTACTAGTAAACTAACATATGTTGATGGTTAGCTCTGTTTGCAAAAGGGTACCTTCTAGCTTCTGTGGGGAGAGGCCCTACCAATACTTATTTTATACTCACAGTTCTTTTTCTAAGTAACTAGTATTACTGTTACTTATTTTTCTATACCGTATACTGTTTTACTGCCCTGCTTCAACTTGTTACTTTCAGGGACTTAAGTATATTTTGTTGTTGTTTTGACTGGTTATTGTGCTTTAGTGGGTCCCTACAGTGTGTAGATTTGTTTCACTGCACTTAGTATTTGCATTTTAAAGAGCAGCCAGCTTCTTAGCTGCTGCTGACTAGTTGCTGCTCCTGCCAACATATGCAATACCTCACCTGCCCCAGAGTTGAGGGACATAAATAATTCCTTTTGTTTCTGCCCATTTATGAAGTTATAATGCTGCTAAATCCCAAATGCTAAAAATGGAGCTGCTTCCTGATCTCAGCCCACCAACATGCTACTACGTAGGCACATTCAGCCCGTTTGTGATGTCAAAAGGTGAAGGCTGTGTGTGGCGTGCCCATTGATTTCAAGGGGGGTTCCATACTTGTATTACCTTTTATAGTCAAAATTTTAGTAAAAAAAATGAAGTTAAAAAAGTACGATAAACTACTACATAATAAAATTCAACAATAGTGAAAGTTGGAAAAACTAGTTGGATTTTCTTCAGTTAGCTGAAGTCAGAAATTTCAAACTAGTTGAAAAAATCAGTCATAATGTGTGGTAAGTCAGTCATAATTGTTTTTTCAACTGACTCCGGGGTCTAACCCGTAGGTCTCGGTCACTCCCACTCCCTCTCCCTCTGTCTCTCTCTCTCTCTCCCTCCCCTTTTTAGTCTATGTCAACCTTACTCCTCCCTTCCAGTAGACAGTTTTAGGGCTATTTACCAATGTGCATCACTTTGCACTTTTTTGTGTTAAACTTTAGTTGCTGTAACATGAATCACTTTTCCCAATTTCCCCAGGTCACTTTTCATTTCTCTTAACTCCCTTCTCAATGTCTACAGATCTTAGTATCATCATCAAGGAGGCATACCTTATGCTAGGTCTCTGTTCTACTGCATATCACAAATGAAGACATTGAAGAGCATGCATGTGGGAGGAAAATCCCCGGGGCGGAGTACAGGCTGGGTCATTGACCGCTCTGGTGTCCCAGGAAGAGAAGGACCTGGGGATTGCAGTTACTAGTGCCCTGAAGCCCACTATGCAATGTAGTAAGCAACTCAGCAGTGAGGGTTTACAGGATATTGGGTTGTGTCAGTAGGAAGTTCATTAGCAGAAGAAAAGAGGCCACGCTTCCTATGTATAGATCAATGATGCAGCTGGACATGGAGAATTTGGTACAGTTCTGGAACCACTATCACAAAAGGGACATTAAGCAGCTGGAGAGACAGTACAGAGAAGGGCCACAAAAAGGATTTGGGGCAGCAGGAGCTCTTGTACAATCAGAGACTGGAGAACCTGAATATGTACTCAATAGAGGACAGAAGGGAATGAGGGGACATAAGAGACCTTTGTAAGTACCTCGAGGGCATTAGCAAGGTAGACCCCTGTGAACTTTTCAGGACCAGTGAAAACAAGAACACCAGGGCAAACAGTTACAAACCGGCTGGGATAGGCTCTGGATGGAGGCCAGGGAACACTTCTTCACTAGGAAAGTAGTGGAGGGGTGGAACAGGCTACCAGAGGAGGTGGTAAGAAGAATACTGTTGATGGCTTCAAGAGGGGGTGGGATAAAGCTAAGGGGAGGGGAAGAGTGCCCAGGAAAGAAGACAGAGCGATATGTATGAAAGAATGCATGGGCTCTGCGTTGGGTAAACTTGGTAGAATGAGAGGCCTTATTTTGCTGGTAAAATTCTTATGTTCTTATACTCAAGCATCGGTCTTAGAACTGATTTCTGTGGTACTCTACTTGTGACTCCCCTGGGTTCTGAGTATGGCCCATTGATAATCACCGTGTCCTGCCCTCCTGCCAGTTTCCTGTCTACCAGGTCAGTTTGTCCTCTATCCCCAGGTCACCCTGCTTTTCTTGTGAGTCTTCTCTGTGGGATGGAATCAAAGGCCATGTTAAAGTCGAGGTACAACACACCCACTGCTTGGCCCCTTCCCACTGCCTTTGTAACCCAGTCAAAGAAGTCGATCAGGTTAGTTTGTCATGATCTCCCAAGGTATAAACTCATGCTGCCTTCTGTCCTGCAAGCCATCTGTCACCAAGAATTCCACTGTCTGTTCCTTAGTGATGGTTTCCAGCAATGTGCCCACAGTCGAAGGCAGGTCTATAGTTTCCTTCAGTCATCCTTGTCCCTGCTCATGTGAAGTGGCACCACATTTTGCCACCCTCCAGACTACTGGAACAATCCCATCAGTCAATGACACTGCCAGTGTCTGCCCACCTCCTTTAGCACTCTAGGGTGCAACCCATCGAGACCAGGCACTTTGTCCACATTCAGGGATTTGAAACTTCTGAGCACCCCTTTATCCGATATTGGACTGAATTCCAGTCCACTCGCTGACGTCTCTTTGGTCTACACTCTGCGTTTTGGTAATGGACCCACTCCTGTTCAGTGAATATTAAATCCGTCTGCCCCCTTCCCCCGATAAGAAATCTGAACTCTGACAAGGGAAACACTTGAAATGGTAGATTCCTTTAAGTACCAGGGCATGTGGTTGGATACTAAGTTATCATTCTCTATGCACATTGAAAATCTCAGTAAAAAGATACACCGGAGAATGGAGTTTTATTACATAGACCGATTCTGTTTCAACCTTGAAGCTAAGAAAAGACTAATTCGGGCAACATTTCTTCCCCTGCTAGACTATGGCGATATTATACATAGAAGTGCTACCACCTCTAGTCTGGCTAGGTTAGGTGTGATCTATCGTAGAGCACTCCAGTTCATCTCAGATCTACAGGCCAAACCCCATCATTGTCTGCTATACACGGAAGTGGGATGTTCTTCATTAGAAATCAGAAGGCTGACATCTAAATTACTGGTCCCTCAAAATGATGTAGAATTCTGTACCAATGTACATGCCTGATCTCCTTTGCAGATCCTCAGGGTTATACAGTTTAAGAAAGCACAGTGTTATCCTACTTTAGGTTCCTAGGCACTTTTCTAGATATAGTAACATGTTTTTTAGTTGGGCTGTCTCCATGGCCTAGAATGCCCCCCAGGAGGGTTACCCATAAGATCCCTAACAGAACCACAGCGCGGTCGAGAATCGTGCACAGAAAATGGTGAACTGGAGAACCGCAATGAATTACCACACTGTGGCACACACATAGCCCAAATCCCACCCCAGTGCAGACTGGCAACAGCACAACCCGGGGAGGCAACTTTGGGAGGGGAGGTGACTCGCGGGGGAGGGATTTGCTATTCCAATATGGGGGAGTGTGGACACAACTCGTGGGGTGGAGAAGGTTGAGGGGTGGCTTTACTATTGGAACTCTGGGGGGGATGCAAGTTGGTGGGGGCGGTTGACTGTTGTAACTCCACGGGGGACGCAACTGGGGTGGGGGCGTTGGGGGCACATTTACTGTTATAACTTTGAGGGGGGGAATGCAACTCAGCAGGGGAGATGCTGGACCAAAAAAAAAAAAGAAGAAGAAGCTGTCAGAATCAAACCCAGGTCTGCTGGATGTAACAAACCCATTCACAGCTTGTGACTCTAACCTCTACGCTGCACTGCCAGTACAGTTAGGCAACACAAACTCGGGGACTTAAAAGTACTCAACATCAGCAAAATATTGCAAATACCACCCCAAAACCACTTGTAAAGCACACTAAACGCTAACAGAGTATGACACTAAAATCTACAGCGCTACTCCAGCTCACGCAGTCATCCCGATGCTTATTTCACCACGCTATATATTAAGCGCGATCTTGATGGTATACCCCTCCAGAAATCACTTAAATTGAATTTACTTGTCTGTTCACATTATTTCCAAATCCTTATTGGTAAAAACTGTGTTGACAAATGTGTTTGTTATTAGAACGTAATTTAGTCCTCGTATTACAGTTTTGAACACTGAAATTTCGTTCTCTTTTTCTGTGCTGTAATATCTATAACGTTGTGCTAGTCTCTGTATTAGGAGACTGTACTGCTGATGTGTGCTATAAGCTTATCCCTAATCTCTGTATTATATGAACTGTTTTTGTATACTGTCACTTCATTTGCTGTATTGTAATCTGTCCTACCCAGGACCTCCTTGTAAACGAGCCATGCTCAATGGAGCTTTCTCCTGGTAATACAAATACTGAACAGAGGTAATCACCCAGTATGCCAGTCTTCTTTCCATCTTCCTACACCTATGTCCCTTCCTTCTTTGATCTGCTAATGCCCTTCTCAGTTTTCCTTTTTCTCCAGTGTACCAAATAATTTTTCTCCTGCTCTTTGACCCCTTTGTTGTTCTCCGCTCCGTCTCTGCTTTAGGTTTCTAACCATGATTCTTGCCTCTTTCAGCTTTGCAGATAATCCTCCCAGTTGGCCATGCTTTGTTTAACCTTGTTTCTTTTGGAATGCTGCCATTTTGGCCCCCTGTTTAGGATCATGACAGACCATCTGATGCGAGAAGGGATCACGATAGAGTGAGAAATAGAAAGAAGAGGCTGAGCATGGGTGAATGATGCTGCCACTCCCACATGCAGTTGTACTGTACTGACCACTGGATGCACTGCCCCTCCCTCATGGAACTCAGTTATGCCAGACAGTTATCTCTCAAAGCTGCTTAGCCCTGCTGAGCGGAATAAGTCCATGGAGGTACGAGGCAGGTCAGGCAGGGAGCGGCACCTGGGGACATGCTGCAGGCTGTCTGGAAGGTGTTGGAATCGGAGCATGTGAAACAGCTGGGGTGCCTGTCACCACAGCAGGTTTAAAACAAAAAAGGAATTTCCAGTTTAAATAACAAGCGTATTATTTTGTTGACAAGTGAGCTGGGGAGTATGACCACAGTGCAGCAGAAGTGGAAAAATGGTAACATTTACTAAAGCTGTTGGTTCTTGAGTTGAAATAAACAAATATTCAAAACATCTGGTTGTGTAGTCTGGTTGCTTGTGCAAATTGTTAAAACTTTTTTTTTTTTTGGCTGAGTAATAGTTTTTCATAAGGAAATCTCCAACATTTGGAAATGTTAGACTTCCTGGTGAGCTCTTGGAAATTAAGCTGTCATTTTGCTGACTAAAAAGGGCTTTGAAATTTGAACCAGCAACCAAATAGCGTGCCCAGATGTTCTGAATACCTCAGTCCTCTGCTTTTTTGAGAGGAAAGTTTGCTGATTAGCCTGAATTGGGAACCTGATTTCTAGGAAAGGCAGATAAATATCTAGAAGATGTGCATATAACATTCAGAAATTATTCTAAATAGGTCAGGTGCTCTTAAAATAGGCTAGATAACCTACATTCATGAATGCTAAAGAAAGTGATGATCGAAAATGAGGAAGTTATGACAGGCGTATTCAAAACTTGGCTCTGTTTTTATAAAAACAGACTAAAAAATGCATGGCTACTGCATGACTGGCAAGCGGCTAATAATATTCTAAGAGATGGGCAGCCTAGAGAAAATGTTTAATAGCATACCAGTCCATGTTGTTCCATGCATTGTCCCAGGCAGCTTCTGCTCCCCCACACAAGGGTGTCCAAGATGTCTTTGTTATCCTCTCTAGGGTTTATTATCCTCTGGCCAGCATGCTCCTCATGTGTCTCTTTCGATCTTCCAGCCCTGTCACCCGCCTACTGTCACCTAGTGCCGTGGGAAACTGGTGGAGGTAGGGGTCAGAAAGTGCTGGCGTTATCCTGGCTGCTACCATTTTCTTGCAGCATTTTTCTTCACACAGGTGCACCCTGACCCTTCATCCTTCCTGCTCAGTGCTAAACAGTACCTCTGGTGGCCACTCACACGCACATCAACCCCCAGCAAAGAAGCTAGCCTTCTGGCCTGCTGCATGGGTCACAGTGGCAGCAAAACTCTCCCTTTACAAGCTAGGATGTGCTGCCAGAGCCCTGGCAAACCTGGCGCATCATCTTGAGTCTTCTTCTTCTCATCCTGGGTTGCTGGCTGCCACCTGGACATTGGGTGGCCTCCCCGAGCTTTCTTTGCACAAATACTGTGTGGAGGTTTTCAGAGCAGTAAGCAGGCCATTGGAATATGGTTGTCTGTTGATGTACTTTACACACTTTACGACAATCCCATCTCCTGTATGCAAGACCCCCTCAACCACATCCAGCCTTCGATGGGGGTGGGAGGGAGCTGAGGCTGACATTGTGTGATCAGCCACGACGACAGTGCTAGGCCAGTGACCCGCCACAGTTAGAGGGGGTTAGAGTTGCCTGCTCCCCTGGAGCCTTAGCATGCTGCATCTGCAGCAGGTACTTGACTCATGCAGCTGAGTGTGTGAGTTGGGTTTGAAACCCAAATCTGGGATCTCCTAGTTGGCAGGGCAAAGCACAAACCCCTGCACCACCTTTTTGTAAACAGTGCTACATTAGGCACTTCCCAGCCCTTCAGTATCTCTCCTAGAAGTCTGACAAAACTTTCACTGATGAATAAAAAGTTAAGTGGATCGGGGGATGGCAAGCGGCAGGCAAGCCTAGAAAAGTGCAGCTTCAAGACTGCTAGCACGGTTAGAGTTTAGGGAAATGTTTCACATATGTGCTGGACTTTGAGAGTATTGCTACTGTGTTGTAGTCGATATTTTTATCTTGTATATGAGAATGCATTTGTCAAAAGTGCCACACTAGAAGAGGTTTTCAGCTTGAAAGTGGGGAGTTGAAGAATAGGAAGTAAATATGGAAAATTGGCTAAAGGTGAGGAAACGGAGGGTAGCCAGAAATGGACACTACCTGTAATAGAGGTTATGTTTTACCTCGGGTACCACAGAGACTAGTGTTGGGACCTTTGGTTTTATTCATGCAAGCTATTTGGAGGATAGTATTGATAACGTGGTTTCCAAGACTGCAGATGATGCTAACATTGGTGGCAGAGAAAATAATGAGGAACAGTATAATGAGATGCAGGCGTTTCTGTAAGTACAATACCTTGGTTAGTGAACGAACGGCAGATGTGAGAGAGGACATGGGCACAGTACAGTGCTCAACAGTAGACTAAACAGACATTTATTTACTTATTTATTTAGTTATTTGAAAAGTGGGAACCAGGAACAGATCTGGAACTGCTTTCCAGGTGCAACTCGGTGTGAAGGGAGAACGTGGAGGTACAAAGTCAGTGAGCAAACACGACGCACAAATGACAGGATTAACTCAAATCCAGTAATTTAACATGGAATGATTTTTTTTTTTAATTATTCAGACTCACCCAGACTATATCATCTCAGAAACACATCAACATGAAGGAAATTTATCTTTCATTTTTCTTTCTTTTTATTCTTAAATGAGCTAGTAGTGGAAAAAAATAGGCAGAAAATGTTATACTATATTATGGTTGATTGGAGCTTGGAAGGAGACAAGTATACCTCCTAGCACATTGAGAAATAATTTATCTGGTTACATTGTACATAGTGTTTGTATGTTCTGTCCTTTATGTTTATCGTTCTTTTTGTTTTTAGCGATGGCCACCTTGGTCTTATACTTTTTATTACATTTCTTAACCTTTCGGTATGGCGGTTCAAGAGGTCTAGAATTGTATATATAAATGTTAGCCACATTTCGTTAACTGGTTTGTTATTTAGGATAGTCGCCCAGTCATTTGTTTTCCTATTTTATTCTGAATTCTTTTTGTGTTTGCTCTTGAATATTGGTATACTTCTGTAACCTCACTTGTGACCGTATGTTTTGTGCTTATATTGAACGTAACTGTGTTAAGGTCACTGGCACTTAGTGGTGAGCTAATAGTACAGTTATCTATTGCTGATGTGTATGTTGACAATATAAGATCCCAAATTCTCTCTCCTTTGGTTGGGGTTTTTACAGATTGCTTTAATCCTAGTTGCTGTGCTGTATTCCAGAAATGTTTTCCTTGCCTGCTAATTGCTGTCATCTCCTCCCAGTTTATTTCCCCTAAATTGAAGTCCCCTAATATTAGTCTTTCCCATTTCATGTGCTATTTTTGTTTTATTCAGAAGTTTTCCAGTATATTCAAATTAGGTGTCTGGTCCTTAGGAAGCTCTCATTATTAGACTTTTAGTATTGTTGCTAATGAGTTTTATCCATATAGATTCAATATCATCATTTCCATATGGTTTTATCTTGTGAGTTATTTCGAAAGAGTTAATGCCCTCCTTTAGATACAGTGCCACACCACCTTCTTTCCTTCATTTTCTATCATTAAAGTACAGTTTGTAGCCATTTAGCTCTCTACCCCAAGTGGTTTCTGAGGTCCACCATGTTTCATAGATACATACATAGATACATAGACAGTGTCGGCAGATAAGGGCCTATGGCCCACCTAGTCTGCCCATTTGAGCTTGTAAGTTCAGTTTGTTTTCCTATTTCCCCTTACCCCTGACCTCTAGAATTCCTTTATGTCTATCCCATGCATTCTTAAATCCCGTGATTGTTTCAGCCCCCACCACTTCCTCTGGCAGGGTGTTCCACTTGTCCACCACCCGTTCTGTGAAGAAATTCTTTCTCATGTTTCCTCTGAATCGTCCTCCCTCCAACTTCATCCCATGCCCTCTAGTCCTGAAACATCTTTTTCGCTTATTGCTATTACTGTGAATGTATTGATACATGCTATGGTTAGTTAATCTGTTGTGCTGACTATACTTCTTTCCAGTCGATTGTCTTTCTGTGTAATATAGTTTTCACTAATTTATTGTGCTTTCCTTGGTTTACTGCTGACGTAAATATCACAGGTTCCCCCATAGTGGTTAGTTTAAAGTAATGGCTTGGAGGGAATTTTCTAGAGCTTCTCCAAGTATTTTTGCTCCCTGATTGTTGAAGTGTAGCCCCTCTTTGGAAAACATGCTGTTTTTTTTAAATGATGTACCATGTATCTAAAAAAGTTATACATGCTTTGAGCACTAGTTTGATGGTCTGATGTTTACTCTTTGTATCATTTTTTTGTGTAGAAGCTGTTGGAACTGGCAATATTTCTGAAATAGTAATACTACAACCGTTTGACATTCATGTTTTGCCCATGTATGGCAAATACTTTTTTTGTGCTCTTTTTCAGTGTTTGTGTCAATGAGCAGTATGACAGCTGGAGATATTACTAGCTTGCTACTATATAATTTACCCTTGATGTCTTCAATTCTGGCCCCAGGGAGACAGGTCACTGTCGTATTAATTTTATTATTTTTTATTATATTTATTTAAGAGATTTAGCAGGAAAGACATACTGAGTCATAAGCTAATTTCCAAATGTGTCCTGGGGAAAGGGGAAGGGGATAAAATACATAATAACAAGTAAAAAACAAAAAAAGCTCAGTAATATGATAAAGCAATAGGACACAGCAATGTACAGCAACACACATAACGAATTGGCATAATTAATAACAATACAAATTGAATTACATCGGGAGTGTGAGATACCAGGTACTCCCAGGCTATTGAAGGGGATAGGATAAGGGAAGGGGGAGAGTGGAGATGGTACAGTGGGAGGAGGAGGAAGAGGATGCAGGAAGAAAGGGAATTGGTAGAGGTAATTTGTGGAGGGTGAGGAGATAGAGAGGTAGAAGGGAGGGAAGGATAAAAGGGTAAGAGGGAAGGAGGATGGGATGGTTTAGATGGGCAAGGATGAATAGAGATTGGAACACATTACAGTTGGGACAAGGGAGGCGCAGAGAGGTATAGGCACTTGGGGGACAGGAAGAGTGTAGGGAAAGAGGAAGGGAAGGCAGCATGACATTGGGCTATAGGTATTTGCAGAAGAGAGTGTGGCCTTTGAGTAGAGAAGAAAGCGAGCGTTTGGAGGAGGCTGAGCGAACTGTTAGGGGAAGAGAGTTCCAGATACTAGGAAAGCAGAAAGAGAAAGCATTCTGTCCAGCAAGGGATTTACGAGAAGGAAGCAGTAGCCAGAGTTGCGGAAAGAGTAAAAGGAAGGAGGCATAGAGGAGAGAAGTGAGCTAAGATAAAAGGGAAGAAAAGCCAGCCAGAATTTTGAAATGAAGGATACGCAGTGGGTCAGGTGGCAGTCTACCGGGGTGAGGAAAGAACAAAGTATTGAGAACAGTGGTGAGTATGGGGAGGGCAAGCCAAGGGAAAATGGCAGGAGTGGAAGAGGGGGTCATGTCTGACCAAGGTGGGCTTAGGAGCAGCACAGTAAGCAATGTCACTATAATCAAATATGGGGAGGGTCATCTTAGAGATGATATCTCTGTGAGCAGGTATAGGGATGCAACTTTTGTTCCTATAAAGGGCACCGAGCATGGGGTGAAGTTTTTTGTGAATGATGTCTACGTGCTGAGAGAAACCAAGGTGCCGGTCCAGCCAGACTCCCAAGATATTTAAATGAGGGTACGTCGTCAGTTGTACCCCCATCAAGAGTGTGGAAGGTGGGGTAGGAGGGGAGCCTAGACAGCCTCTGCCTTGTGCCAACGTACATAGACTGTTTTCTTAGCATTTAGGGATAATTAATTTCACCTGAACCATTTCTGGACAGTGCCAAAATCAAGTTGAAGCCTGGATGTTAACTCTGAAGAAGAAGACCCAGATGCAAACAGGACTGTGTTATCTGGATGCATATGGATGGAAGCAGAGGAACAGGCTGAGGGGAGGTCATTGAGGAATATGGAGAAGAGCAACGGTCCAAGGACGGAGCCAAGGGGAACACCAGTGAGGATTGGGGGGGGGGAGACAGGGAAACAATTTCCACAGATTGAAATCTTCCTTCCAGGTAGGGAGAGGGATGATAGTTGCATGCTTCCAGGAGTCCAGAACTGAGGCAAGAGAGAATGCTAGGTTAAGAAGGGAGGAGCTAAGAATGGCACTGACAAGTGCAGAAAGGTACAGGAGCTTGGGGTCAAGCCATCAGGGCTCCGACCTTTGAGGTTTGAGAGCTAGGAGGGCATTTGGAGAGGAAGATGGGGTAACTGGCAGGAAAGAGAAGGGTGGTGCGGGGGGACAAGGGGGATGTAGGTAGTGGGGAGGTGGCGGGAAAGGCATACAGGAGTGTGGAAGCACAGGTGGTGAAACAGGAGCTGAATGCAGAAGCGACATAAGAGGGGTCGGAAATGGTGGACTCACCCACTTTGAGGATCAGAGAGGGGGCTTGGGTGGAGGGGAAGAAGAGGGCATGGATCACTTTCCAGAACTTGTAGGGGTGATTTAGATTGTTCTGAAATGAGACAGAAAAGTGCTTGGCCTTAGCAAGCCTGGTGGCCTTAGTACAAGTATTCCTCAAGGCATGGTACTTATTAAGATCTGCCAAAGTAGCAGATGATTTGTAAGACTTCCAAGCCAGGTCATGTGCACGGAGGCAGGCCAGATGTTCAGCGGAGATCCACGGGAGGTGTGAACCTCTCTCCCTGGTTTTCTGAAGGGGAGCATGCTGATCCCAGATTAGTAGGAATTTAGAGAGGAAATATTGGAGGGCATGGTTGATATTACTGGCATTGGAGATAGGGGACCAGTCAGTGGAAAACAGATCATACGATTATATTATAGATTATATGAGAGCCTGCATACTTGATTATTGAGTCTCCTATTATAAGTTTGTTTCTTTGCCTCTAACTTGATTCATCAGGACACTGTTGTCTTTATGTACTGTTCCCTTGTGATTCAGTTTGTTCAGATACTGAATCACTTATCGGTTCATATCTGTTTGTAAGTTCTGCCTTTTGGGCTACTGTTGGGATGATTTTCTACTCCCTGCGTCTGTGCCCTCTACTTCTTACAATGCCCCTTTTTGAGTTATTTCCTCTTTGATTAGGGCTAATGTTGTGCTTTCTTGGTCCCTATTTCTTTTTGTTTTATTCTATCATTCCGTCTTTTAGTTACTAATGGGTTTTCTGTGCTGATGGTGCCTACAAATTTTTCAATTCTGTTTTGTCTAGAGTACAGTACAGTTCACGACTCACTTTCTCAAGTTCACGGACAGTGTTGTAACATTTACACATTTGATACATAATGTAGTTATTAGGTTCATGTGAAAGGGCAGAAAATGTACATATTACAGAGCTGATCCTTTATAAAACAGCCTTCCTTACAGAGGCTCTATAGAAAATCAGTAGGGTAATTTTTAGGTTTTGGAACTTACAAGAAACTGAGTAGGCATATGGTAAAGAGTCCTAGTCTCATTGTCCCCAGTGAATGCAGACAGATGCACTTGCCTCTGCTTGCACGTCACCTCCATTCTGTGGTTGCAGCCATTCACACAGGCTTCTGTTATGTAGTACTTGGACCGTAAGTGGGTGTTGGACCACTTCTGGTGCTATCGTGCTCTAAAAATAAGGTTTAAAAGTTTAAAAAGCAGCTAATCTGCTGCTGTTTATCATAAAAATGCTGCCCTTGCTTTGCAAATCCTGACACTATAAACCTAATTCACAAAGAGCCTGGTAGTTTGGCACAAGCTGCAGTGCGATGCAAACTGCGTCGAAGCCAGGTGCGCTGGGGACCCTGCACCCTCTTTCTCCAACAGGAGGGCTCCCAGCACCAAAGTTCCTGCTGCTGACGAGAGTGCTGCCTTATGCCACACAAACAGTGAATGGGAGGGAAAAGACAGAGGCTCGTGGCTGCCTCTGGCATAATCAGTCCAGACCTGAGATCGCCACTGTGTGCTTGCCATTCACAGAACTTGCCACAGTTATTTTTTTGTTTACTGGTGTCTGACATTGCAAACCTACCTGCAGCTGTCAGTCCTCCAAGTGTCCATTTCACTTTGTTTCTGTGTGGTGTGGCAGAGGGTGTAGGACTGTCAGTTTGGGGGAGTTCCAGGCTGCTCTCCAGAGGACCAGCTGTGTCAGCCATGGGAGAGCCCACCACTGGGGTTCAAGGCTACTCTCTGTGGGACCAGCTGTGCCACCCACAGGTGAGCCCACCACTGTATGCCTCCTCTAGTTGCCTGCCAGCAATGCCTGTTAATGGCACACAGGCTGCTAGACCAGCCCTGAGGATGATGCAGCCTGCATCTGCCACTTGCCACCTAATGCCATGGCGCACCCCTCGATTGAACGCGGGGCCGGAGCAGCACCCATGCAGTGCAAGGGGAGCTGCTGTCCCCCGAGCCTGTGTTCCTGAATTGCAGCAGGCACACTTTTTGACACAAGGTGCCTCTTGCATCAATTCTAATTGACACGGGCACTTTCCATCAATTATTCAGCTTTGTGAATTGGGGCCCTATGTGTCTTAGCCTGATGTTCAGCCTTTTCAGGATCAGAGCTTTTAGTAGTTTTTAAAACTAGTTCCCTATTACTTTTTATTTCTGAATTGTTTTTCTTTTTCTATGTTAAATGGTTTTCTACCTAATAGTATTGGGTATGATGTAAAAGGCAGTGTTTTTACCTGGAAGCAGACCTTTACCTTGAAACAGAGATATCTAGTTCTATTCATTCCACTACGTCCTCAGCTCTGCTGCCTGATTGGTGATAAATGTCACAAGTTGCCCGTCAAACAGCATGAGATTGGCTCTTCTTGGTTACTAGTGATGTCATAGTCACTGAGGTCACAATGTATAGAAGGAATGTAACTATTTCAGCGTCCAGGTACAGTGGTGTTCCAGACACCACACCTAGTACTGTCAGGAAGAAAATCTTCCAAGCAAAACACAAAAGAAAAAACAAATCTTCAGATGTTAAGAAGAGATAGCGGAGTACTTCAGAAAGTTACTGTTAATTCCCAGCAGAACACTAGCTCTCCAATATTCTTTATTTGAAAAATGATTTTCATTTTATTCTGAGATACAACCCAGAGTCCAGGCAGCCAAAGCTTCCGCTGTAATCACACCATCACATTTATGTTGCTTAGTAACCAGTTTATTGGTAATACTTTTTTTTATATACTAATTTTAATATGTTTACACAAGCTTTCAAGGCATCTAAAGTCCCTACAACAGGTCATTTTGCTCTCTGAAGACCAAAAGCCTGGATAGGATTCCTCCTAACCCATTCTGATAGCAGAAACATAACATATTCTGTTCCCAGCTGTATTGGTCAGTCGACATGATATTGGATCATTCTGCTGAAATTTCATGCCTTTCGCTGTGACTAGCCACTTAGTTTCTGCTACTACTGCTACACAGCTTGGTAGCTGCGCTGTAATGTGAATACAAACCAGTACTTACAGCCCAGGTTGAGCCTCTACACGCTGTATCCTGGAGCCACTGGAACAATTTTGCAGTCAAGACAGTGGGCTGTTTAAGTTGCATTTATTATAACATTCTGGCCTGGCTTCCATTTCATGCCATCTCAGTTCTATCACTTGCCGTGACAAGTGCAGAATCAGATAGGCTCCTTCTTTGTGAAGATCTAGTTCTGACTTCCTTGCTGTTAATACCACAGTGTATGGCTACAGCTGATAAAAACATGTTGCAATTACCGTAGCATTAAGGCAAAATGAAATAAAGCATAAGCCAACTTTTACATGTACAGCAGTTCGTTTATTAAGTGATCTCTTTTTATATATGTACATTTCTGTTTCTGATGCCTTACCCTGGGAGTTCCAGGCCTTTGTTTGGCTGACTCTCATCCTGGGTAACCCATTTTATTGTTTGGGGGCATGTGCTGTACCTCCTCTGGTAGGGTGCTGGCATCCTTGACCACTCAGCCAAGATAAACATCTTGTAAAGGAGGTTACAAAGTACTCCATGCTGAAAGGGATTGAGCAGCCCGAAGGAACAAGAGGATTACAGTGGTGTCTATCGACTCGACCACTCCCCTTTTTCATACCGTTTTTCCTCCCTCCACTGCTACACGCTCCCTAGGCAAAGCCCAATTAGGTTCCCACCCACAGCCCCCTGAATGTAGTATCCTATGCAGAGCCCAACTCTGTCCCCACCCACAACACAATGAATGCAGTGTCCTGTATCCTGTGCAGAGCACAATTTTTTTGCCCACCGACAGCAGTATCCTGCCATTACTGTGCTGTCTGAAAGGCCAGGTGCCACTGCTATGGTGTAGGCTACCAATGTGAAATTCACCAAGAGGGAATCACATTAACAAAAAAAACACAAGTAGAAAGTATTGTGCCCCATTTTATTTATTTATATTTGTTTACCAGGTAAGTACACTAGACAAATGTCTATTTACAGGCATGACCTGGTAGTATTTTCCAGTGAGTGTTCTACTGGGTATAGGTAAACACCTCCAGCATTTAGCTACTGCCTCCTCATGGTGTTGGCTCCCTCCTGCTTCACCTAGAGCAGAAGAGTGTGCTATTGGTCACTTGATCCTCCTGCTCCTCTTCCTACTGTCCCATTCTCGGCCTGGGTGTGAACCCAGAACACCACCGTGGTAAATGGCCCTTTTACTACTGCACGATGAAACCAGCCATCCAGTGCTCCCCTTAAAGCTGCCATATTTGTTAGTGGAGAATGCATCTGGATGGTACAACACAAGTACTTTCTATCTTAGTTCACCGCAAGGATCTTGTCAGTTGTGTGACTTGCCTGTATGGATTACTTTTTGCTCATGTGCTGTATTTTTGTTGTTTCAGTATGGGTTCTTGGTTGCAGCGGGACTCCTAAAATGGGGGGGAATGTTCCTGGAAAAAACTCCCGGCCGCTTCATTGGCTTCCTTTGATGCATTCTATTGTAGTGTGGCCTGCTGCTGTTTGGTAGCTTCTGCACCTCAAAGTGCCAGCAGTGCATAAGGCAATTCTGGTGGGGGGTGGGAAGAAGTAGGCTATTAGTTAACTAGGAACTGCAGCTTATCCAGTAGGTAGGAAAATGGGCAGACTGGGTGGGCCAAGTGGTCCTTATCTGCTGTCAGTCTGTTTCTATGTTTAAGGATGCAAGGGACTGACAAACCTTCCATCCTGATGGACTGGCAGCCCATCAAAGATGCAGGGCCCCATGGGCATGAGATCCGTACCATCAGTGACTCCTCCCCGCAGATATCCATAACGGCACTGACCAAAGATCCTTCTCATGCTCAGTCTCTGGATCGTTAACTGCTCCAGATGTCACTCACTTTGACTTTACATAATATGCCTGCTTCATGCATGTTACATACTGTATATTATCCAGTTATGATCAAGCTCACTGTAGACCACATTCAGCAATAACACTTCTCGAAGCATTATAATCCCAGTCATAATGACCTGATTATTATGTACATGTTCTGGCTTGTAAGCTGCTGTAACATTTTTGGCTGTATTTTAAGAACTGCTTACGCAGTTGTGATCAGAGTTGGTATAGGCATTTATTCATGCCTAAAACCTTTTGAAGGTAGTATATTTTTGGCCACAGTGACCTAATTACTATGCATTAGCTTATGATTCACTGTTAAGCTCTTACCTACATCTTGAGAACTACATTTCTGTTTGTGATCAGATGTGGTACAGGCAATTTAAACTGCTCTCCTTCTTACACAAGGTCAGCCCATGCCTATTGCCGACCAGCATTAACCCACTTTTCCTCAAATCTGTCCCCACGTGCAGTACTAGAGGGGCCTTGCACTACATCTTCAACATCCCCTTTTTCCATACCAGTCACGCCCAGAATTCCATCACCTATAATGGCCGCAAGCTTTACAATCAACTTCCGTAAGAAATTCATGCCTGTAACACCATCAGTTCCTCCAACTGCTCTCTCAAGGCCCACCTCCTCAACACTTCAACCTGTGTTTGCTCCGGACTGCCTCTGACTAGTAGGAACTAATGACCTTTCGCCCTTCTCCAACTTACCTGTTTTAACCCCCACATCTCCCTTCACCCACTCCACTTGGACCCTTATTCCCCTTACCCAGTCCTTTTCCCCATGACCTACAGCTCCAACCCCTTTAAAGACCTTGTTCATTATTTTGTTCTCAAGGTGGTTCCACTTTAGCATAAAGCGTATGCCCCTGTATATACTGTTGTTAGTGTACATAACGTATCCCAGGCTTAGCTTACTCTGTATATAATCCATTATACTGTTCTGTACATTGTGTTACCACCTCTGTCTGTAATTACTGTCTTTGTTTGTTATTTTCATTGTACAACTGGACATTTGTGAAAATGGGTATTTTTGCTCACATACTTTCCAGTATAAAATAAATAAAATAGGCATGTATTCGTAATACTTCTAAATGGTTTTATGATCATCTTCATGGTAAACTTTGACTTGTTATTCCTTCTTTACATTTTTTTTTACTTGTTTTTATGCCTACTTTTCCATTGAAATGTTAACTACCTTCTGTCAGTCAGTTACTTCTACCCAACCGTAGAGCCTCTGCCTCAACACTCTTCCATCAGGGGGCCCTGTTCCACCCCCCCCCCCAACATACCCCATGGAGTGAGGCCCTAGTTGTTACCGTCTGGGGTAGGGGTTCTAACAATTTTTCCAGTGCAGCAATACGAGAAAGGAGAAAGAATAGCTGGCCAGCAGCTAGTTCTCCAAGGGGAGCATGGGAGAGCTCCCAGGGAGACAGGGGCATGAGACATGTGGAGGTTGTGTACATGGGACTAGACTTCATTTGGCCAGTTGGAGGTCCATTTTACTGGTTTTATCCCTGCCCTTGAGATTGCACAGCAGCACGTCTACTGCAGCAACTCTGGAACGCAGAGACAGACACGCAGTCTCCCCACCTGCATTCACTGTGCTTTCCAACTGAGCTGCCTGTGGTGTCCCATGTGACGGTGTACTAGTGAACTGTGTAACATTCCCCCTCTCTAGAGGAGGAGCGCATCCTCTAGGATGCTGTGTGACCATGTCCTTCAGCCAACTCCTGACATCCCAGGCCTGTTCCTGAACCTGAGTTGTCAGCATTGCGACTGGCAATGTTACCACCACTGCACCAATGGGTAATCGCTCCTCTTTACATGTTTGCCTTATCTTGAAAACCACGTATCCAGTTATGATCATTCATGGTGGAGGCATTTGTTAATGACACTTCTTGACGCTGTAGCTATTGGAGTACTGCCCTGGGAACCAGGAGATCACAAGTGGCCCCCCCCCCCCAAACAGAGCCTAATACTGACCTTGAGCAAGTCATGTAATCTCCCAGTGCCCAAATCTACACAGCAGCGGAAATGAGTAGAAGCAGGACCCCACTGCATGCGGTATGTTGTATCTCAACTGGGCTATCCTGGGTAAATAAAGTAGGGGAAAAAATCTGTATTAATGCTGCGGATAGTAAAACAGGGCAGTGCTTTCAGGCTACGTGACAATTTGTCCTGGTCATTTCTGTCCATGACAAGTCGCCTTGGACAGTTGGCTCTGGTGTTGGGCAGCTCCTATGTCAATTCATACCCAGTTTGCCCCCAGCATACATATTATAAAGTAAACTCCAGGTGGGTGCAGTTCGCCCACTAGATGAGGCAATGTGCTCGAGGGTTGTGGAAGTCGTACTGCAGTTGTTGCTGGAGTACAGTACGATATGTAGTGGAGTGAATTGTCCGGGGATGAACTAATGCGGGAGCCGATTGACGCTGGAGCTAATGGTCCGGCATGAATTGTGGCGTATCGAAATGAGTAGGATGAATTGACGTGTCCCCATGCCTTCTAACCCTGGTTGGGCAACTGAACACCAGCTAATTTAAATGATGTCCCTAGCAGACTATAGAACATTAGTTCCACTACATAACAGACAATCTACTTTTCTAATTTTATATTCCACTTTGCTGTTGGGAGTGACATGAAACAGTTTTTTACATGTAAACCTATGGAGTCACTGCCACAGTCTTTGTTGTCTGCATGCCAAAATGGTGTCGCACCACCAAGATGATGATGGTGCAACTAAGATGCATTGTGTTTTTCCCTTTTTTGCTCCCCAGGGAGCCAAGGCATCATACCAAGGCCCACCCTTCTGAGTGACAAAACTGTGCGACTTCAGACCCCATCTTTGGATGCTTGCAGTCCTGCACCAGGTATTGCCACACCTGGCCACCAGTGGCTGCCATGGTGATGAAACTTGGACCCCCAAAATGGAGAACATTCTTGGGGGCACATCTGCACCCTGAGCTAGATTGCCAACATGGCAAGTGGTAATGTATCAAACAAGTCTAAAATAGCCATTACTATTAGCTTTGTAATTATTGTTTTAAGACAATAAAGGTGTGCACCGAGACAAAAATGTTTTTATTTCATATAGCTGTTTGGCTCCAAGCTACCACCTGTGCCTGTGTCTTGGCAGGTGTCCCTGCTGGCAACCCCCTCAGCCCCATCAACTGCACCTCCTCTCATTTGTTGCCAGTGGAGATACATATGGATTTGTCATCAAGGGTGATGGAGACCATAACTCAGACAGGGTGATTCTTTTCGGTTTTCTACTTTGGCTCCATTCACATCAAGCTTGGTGCTTGGCAGCACACCAGCAGGCTTGATGAGCATTCAGCATTAACCTGTGGAGTAGACGAGCTTCCCAGCCCACCATGCTGCTATTCCTCCCTGGGTGGGTGCCCTGCGTCATGGCAGGGAGACACCCCAGTTCCTGTGGCTCTGTGTTCTAGTTCCCCAACCTGGGCTGCCAGATTAGCAACATGAATACACACTGGGCTATTCAAGTGCCTCCAGAAAAGGTTATAATAATATTCTCCTATGAGGTGACCCTTCAATTGTGCACCTTATCCAAATGGTTAAGGTACACAAGCTTTCCTGTCCATCCCCCCCACCCCCTCCTGATAGCTGTTAACACACCCTTCCCCTTTGAGACTTCCCAGTCTGTACACCAGCCACATCCACGCGAGACTCGGGTACTGAATGGGGCCACCAGGGTTTACTTCAGTGTCCCGGTTTCCATTGACACTTCAGTATGCTTGGATGTCTGCAGTGCCCCTGTGAAGAAGGTGGAGGACACATACAGTATGTCCATATCTACTGCTTACCGAACCACAGGTGCTGTTGCGTGAGAGGCAACAACAGTGTCCCGATTGCAACTCACCATGGACCATTAGTCGTGGGGAGCCAACGGAGTCATCTACACAATGTGCTAGTACTGGGCATTTGTCACACAACATTTTTCAGCAATTTGGGAATCAGGTTTGTGCAAACTCAACTGCAAAACCTTATTGGTTCGAAGTTGACGAATCTCCGTAATCATCATGAGCAAGAAGGCGTTTATTATTCCAAACTCCACAATGATATGCCAGTCAGTTGCCACTAGGATCATGCTGGAATGGAAGCAAGATGATGCATCTCCGTGTACACTCTTAAGTACCCTGTTTTCAGGAGGGTGGTTTCTCATTATGTGCCTATAGCAAAATTCCTTTGAAAATAGGGCTTCAACTATTTGTAATAAATAGGTATTGCAGTAATTGTTGATAGACCCAAACTAACTTGCACATTATACCAGATTATGAAGTGGAGAGGCTGTTTTACATTCCCTGTTACTTTTTGTTCTTCATGTCCTAATGAAATAAAGAACTGTTTGACATTAGTGATGGTTCAAGGCTAGAGTAATGCATTATGTCTCTGCTAATTAGAGTCTAGCTATCCATCACCATAGCTGAAACAGTTTAAAATACATTATGGAGGGGGGGAAGGTTTTTAGGTGGAGACTTTGGAGGAGAGTTTTACTTTAGCCATCAAATTGCTTTTCAGACCATCACTCTGATTGTTTTTCTCTGTCTGTTGCTTTTTCCTCTATGTGATTTCCTGCCTGGAATTATGGTGCTTGTACTGTAAGCAGCATGGCAGGCTGAGTATCAGAACTGTCTTTTAAAGATTTTTTTTTCCTGCATTAAAGCAAGTCCAATAACCACTGCTCATCAGCCTGTTTGGGCTGCTTACTCTTTGAGACAGCTACGCTTTGCCTCAGCTGTGAGACTTAACTGTCGTGTGTACCAGATATTGTTATTAATCCAGCTGAGCAGTTGTGATTAGTCCTCACAGACTGTTCATTTCTGCTTCATAAATTCCATTGTAGAGATCATTCAGCAGGACAAACACAACTAAGTGGCCCATTTTAGGAAAACGTATTCCATTCTTTGCTACGACTCATTTGTTGGCCGAAACTAGGGAACTGTGTCACGCTCCATGAAATCACTTTGGATCTCTCAGACCAGTAAGGGTTGATGATGGTAGTGTGGATGGAAGTATTGATTATGTTACCATAGTAAGGGAAAAGGAGTGCCATCCGCCTTGTTGTGATGTCTATTTCTGTAGGCAAAGAAAAACCTCTAGTTACGTAGATCCCACTGACATTTGCTAAAGCAGTGATCCTACAGAAATAACAAATGATAGGCAGTAGAGATGACTCTGTTGAAAAAAACGCTACAATGCAATGCAAATTTAGAATAAAAAGGGGGGTCAGTGTCCAGGTGCACATATTTGTCAACCATTGTTCATTTGCGTATGCCAGCCTTTACTTAGCATCTGCCTAAATTATATGGCTGGCAGCAATTGAAAACATGAGTCATAAACATCAAAGTAAACCTTGTTTTTACTTTACCTCTTGTAGCCTGACTGTGGAAAGATTAGGAAAATCTCCGTTTCCAAGAACAAGGGCCAAACCATCATTACTGTTATTACTTCAACTAAAATAACCGCTGATTGAAAGCAGCGTGGGCTAGTGACTAATGCACAAGGTTGGAAACAAGGAGGCACAGGTTCTGTTCCCACCACAGTCCCATACTTTGTGTCCTGAGCAAAGACGCTTTACTTCACTCTGTTCAGCTGTAAATATGGGTAACCGCATGTATTTTAGTGAACTTGAAATGTTGCATTTCAGCCGGAAGAGAACCCCATAATAACAAGGCTAGGGCTCCATCAAGAGGTGCCGAACTACAAAAGAAAAGCCAGTAATTTATGATAACAAAATCTTAAAAGGGGGGATCTGCCAGCCTTTGTAAGTGAGGGCTCCTTATTTTTATAATATAATGGAATGGTCTGATAATCCTGTACCCTGTCAGCCTGTTGTAGCATCCTATCATAAACATGCATGTCGATAGTGTAATAGCCTTGTAAAATTGCAACAATATTTGAATGACATTCAAACATGAAAAACATGTTTGGATGTCATTCTTTCCCTTTGGAAAAAGGCTCTTTATGTATGCATGTATTTATTAACTAGGTAAGTGCACTGGACATACTGTGGCTGTTAACAGACACGACCCCAGACAGTGCTGAGTACACAAATACAGTACAGGATTTTACAGTACTACACACACAGCACAAATGTACAGTGCCATACAGAGAATTACAGAAACTGTATCAATGATACAGTAGTTATAGATAATAGCAATGTATAATCCTTACAAAAAGCATGAATTATTAAAATGATTTGCAAACACAGGCATTTAATGCGTGTTGATATTTTCTTAGCTCACTCCTGAAGGGTGAGTTAGAGACATTATGCAATCCCAGAAGAACAGAGTTCCAATAAATGGGAGCAAAGGAGGAGGAGTCGGTGTGTAGCTTGATACTAGCAGAAAACTTTGGAACAAAAAGCAGTGACTTTTCAGTGGATCTGAGAGGGTGGGTACACAAAGGGAGCCGAAGCAGATCAGCCAGGGAGAGAAGCAGTCACTGATGATCTTAGCAGTTTGTCAATAAAGCAACAAAGGCCAAAAGAGCATTTAGCAGCAGGAGACAGCGCGCCCAAATGAGTACAAAAGACAGTGGTGAGTAAGATGACTGGTAGCAAGGACAAAACACACGTAACTATAGGTGAAACTCCACTTGAACAAGTTAGTTTTAGAAGTATTAGAAAAGGATAGCAGACCACTGTTCATACTACACAGTTGGATTCCTTGTGTGATTGTCAAGCAAGCCTTAGGGCTAAGATATAAGTAAGGCCTAACCTGAAGTTAACGGATTTACACACAGAAGAAATATGGTGAGAAAAGTTTAATATGTTCAGAAACACGTTTAAAAATGTAACTTCCTAATTAAATGGGCTTGGATTCCATTTTGTGTCTTTGATGGGCTTCTGTCAGGTGACATTGTAGCGGCACCGATTTAAAAATAAGGGATGTTGCAAATCTGCAGTTTTACCGGAGTCAGAGGGCCAAATCAGAGCTCTTTTTTTTTAATGAACGTATTCACGCATACTGTAGCGAGTGATGAACTGGGCTGTATAGATTTCGGGAAGCATTGGAGGATGAAAGGCAGTCTGTATATGTTGTACTCTGTTTTACAAGTTGGAGCTGGGAGACTGTGGCTCACGTGTGAGCTGTGGAATCGCTCATTGAGGCCACATGTGTCGCAGAGGTGACGTGTTTGGCTTGGAGGAAGGAGGACAGAGAACACAGGCTGCCCAGCAGTCATTCACCCCCGCCATCTAAAAGCACAGCAACCGCATTGGTTATGATTCATGAATGCAGATACTCTCCTACCCAGTGGAAGGGTGCAGCAGTGGTGACCCCATGTACTTGGTAAACATTGTGCTAGTGCTAAAAGTCCTTCATCTGTGAGATGAGGACCAGTTGTCTGCTAGTTGGAATGCATTAATGATCACAGCTTCCATGAGCTTATTGTATTGGCAATGTTACTAGCTCAGTGGGTTGCATACTTGCCCCTTGGGGTAGAAGATTGTAAAGTAATTGGTTCAAGTCCTACACTAGGAATTTTAGCTACTACCCAAAACTGACACTTGTGTGGTACTAGGGGGTGCTGCACTGAAGTGCCATCCTTAAGATGAGATGCTGAAACCGAGGCCTCTTCTGCCCATCTCTGGTGGCCATCCAGGTGGAAGTTGAAGGTTCCATGGCAGTTATAGTAAGAGAGTAGAGAATTTTCCCCATTGTGTTGGCCAACATTCCCGCTGTCAAAGAGGTCCATGTAACCCTTCTCCTATGAGGCACCTGGAAAGTAGCTGTCAATAGCTCACTGTGCCTTTCTTGATCAAAAATTATTAATCAAATTCTCAGCAAAAATTAAAAATATACATTTAATATTAAAATAGGGGAATATGAGAACTGAGCATGTGTCCATAAAAGCTGGAATTGGGGAGTTACGGTGACATCATCCTCATGATGGCAGCTTGAGGAGCCGAGCGGAGCACCGAACCTCAAAAATTCCCTCTCAAAAGACCCTTTCCACTCATTATTTTCTAAGAAAAGACAAGGGGGGACTCTGTTACCACCATAGACAGCCACAGTCAAGGCAGCTCATGCTTTGAGGCAAAAGATGGCAACCAGTATGAAGCAGAGGTAGTGTGTGTGTGTGTGTGTGTGTGTGTGTGTGTGTGTGGTTGAGAGTGACTACTCTCGGGCGTTGGTCACTTATGTGAGGTCAGGACATCCGATAAGTGCCAGCAAAAAAAAAACAAAGAAGCAACCCCTGACAGAACAAGTTAACAAAAAGCTGGATCTGCTGATCTCTGAACTAACATACTAACATGCCAGCAGAGTAGGCCTAATGGTCTTTTGTGTCTGTTGGTTAGTCAGCCCCCATACATAGAAACATAGAAACATAGACTTTGACGGCAGATAAGGACCGCTAGGCCCATCTAGTCTGCCCATTTCCCTACCTACAGGATAGGCCGCAGATCCTATCTAACCAACAGCCTATATCTTCCTGCCCCCCACAAGAATTGCCTTATGTCTGTCCCATGCATTCTGAATTCTCCACAGTTTTAGACTCCACAACTTCCTCAGGAAGGCTGTTCCATGCATCCACTACCTCTCTGTGAAATAATACTTCTCACATTGCCCTGAACCGCCTCCTTCTATCTTTTAAATTGTGTCCCTTGTTCTTGCAAGTCTCTTTTTCTGAAAGATGCTACCCTCTTGGACTTTGTTGATTCCTTGAGGTACTTGAAAGTTTCTATCATGTCCCCTCCCTTCTTTCCTCAAGGGTATCATATTAAGCTCCTTTAGTCTCTCCTCATACGGCTTCTCTTGCAGACCCTGCACCATTTTAGTTGCCTCCTCTGACTGCCTCTATCCTGTCTATGTCCTTATGGAGATGGGGTCTTCAAGAACTGGACACAGTATTCCAGATGGGGTCTCACCAACTGTCTGGTACAGAGGGATAACAACTTCCTGTTTTCTGCTGCTGATGCCTCTCCCTATACATCCCAGTATACCCCCCGCCTCCCTACTGCCTTCTCACATTGCTTACTAACCTTAAGGTCATCTGATATGATTACCCCAGGTCCCTTTCCTGTTTTGTTGTTGTTACTACCTCCCCACCCATTGTGTATTCTTCCCTGGGTTCTTGTTTCCCAGGTGCATTATTTTGCACTTTTGCATTGAACCTAGCTGCCATCGCTCAGACCATTCCTCCAACCTTGCCAAGTCCCTTTTCATCCTTTCCACGCCTCCTTGTGTATCAACCTTGTTGCAGATCTTTGTGTCATCTGCAAAAGGCATACTTTCCTTCAGTCCCTCTGCAATGCACTGATGAGAACATTAAAAGGACTGGACCCAATACTGAACCCTCGGTACCCCACTAGTAACCGCCCTTTCTTCAGAGCGGACTCCATTTACAATTACCTTGTGTGTCCTGTTGTCCAGCCAATGTTTTACTTTAGGCTACCACCCTGGGACCCACTCCCAGGCTGGTTAATTTGACTAATAATCTTTTGTGTGGGACTGTGTCAAATGCCTTGCTAAAGTCTAGGTAGGCCATGTCCACAGCCCCTCCCTGGTCTACTGCTTTGGTCACCCAGTCAAAGAAATCTATTAGACTCGTCTGACATGACCTTCCCGCTGTGAACCCATGCTGCCTTGGATCCTGTGCTCCACTGACCTCTAGGTACTCAACTATTCTTTCCTTCAGAAGTGACTCCATCACTTTCCCTACCACAGAGGTCAGACTGACAGGTCTGTAGTTTCCTGCCTCTGTCTTACTGGGTGCCGACTTTGCTGTCCCCCCCCACCCCATTGAGTTACCTTCCCCTATACCTGTCCCAGCCCCTCTTGAACCTCTCCACAGTCTCTGCCTCCACCAGTCTCCTGGGCAGTGCATTCCATGGTTCTACCACCCTCTCAGTGAAGTGGCAGCTCCTCCTTTCCCCTCTGAGTCTCCTCCCTTCTGGCTTCCACCCGTGCCCTCTACTTGCCCCCCTCTTTCCTTTGGGACACCCCGACTGAGTATCCCCTATTTATTCCCTTCATGTACTTGAAGACCTCTCTCATGTCCCCCCGTCCTCCTCTCCTCCAGAGTGTACATGTTGAGTTCTTGAGCCTCTCCTGTAGGTGCTTCCCCCAAGCCCCAGATCATTTTGGTTGCCCTCCTCTGGACGCTCTCCATGAGTGCAATGTCCCTTTTTAAGTGCGGTCTCCAAAATTGCACACAGTACTTGAGGTGCGGCCTAACCAAACAGTTATACAGAGGGAGGATCATTTCCCTCCTTCTGGAGGTAATCCCCCTAGCAATGTATCCCAGCATCCTATTGGCTTTGGCTGCCACCCTCGTACAAGTCTCAGAGTTGTTCATTTTGACATCCACCACCATTTCCAGGTCCCTCTAGCCCATTGAGGCTTGTAGCGTTTCTCCCCCCAGGGTATACACTTGGTCCAGGTTTCTGGCCCCAGGTGCAGAGTCCTGCATTGAACTTCAGTTTCCACTTCCTCGACCACCTCTCTAGAGCCTCCAGGTCCTCCTGCAGGGCCATCTTCCCCTCCTTCCCATCTGCCACCTCTCCCAGCTTCGAGTGATCCGCAAAGAGACTCCCTTCACTCCTGATACCCTCCCTTATGTTAGAGACATAGGTGTTAAACAGGAGGGGCCCTAGGACCAGTCCCTGGGGGACCTCACTAATGACCCTCCTTGGATATGAGAGTAGTCCCTCAACCACTACCTTCTGAGTACGCTCCGAGAGCCAATTTCCTATACATCTGATCATCTACTTCTCAACCCCCTTTTCCCCCAGTTTAGCCAGCAGGCCACCATGAGGTACCGAATCAAAGGCCTTGCTGAAGTCGAGAGAGAGGACGTCCACCAGCCTACCCTGGTCCAGGGCACTTGTCACCCACTCGTAGAACTCCACAAGGTTTGTCCGACATGATCTTCCCGGGCCATGCTGTCTATCGTCCTGGTACCCCAGTTTCTCCAGTACCTCCCCTAGCCTTTCCTTGATAATACCCTCCATCACCTTGCCTACCACTGACGTCAGGCTAACAGGCCTGTAGTTCCCCGCCTCCTCTCTTGATCCTCCCTTGTGGATAGGCACAATATGGGCCACCCTCCAGTCTTGGGGTACCCACCCCGTCTTCAGAGAGATGTTGAAAAGCTCCACCAGGGGGCTGCCAGGACATCTGCCAGTTCCCTCAGCACTCTGGGATGTATTTCATCCGGCCCTGGTGCTTTCTCCGTTCTAAGGAACCTGAGGGCTTCCCTCACTCTCTTCCAGGATTTCCCCCTCCACGTCCTCCCCTTGGCCCCCTGATTTGCCTCCCCCCCCGATGGTGCTGGCCTCCTCCTCCCTAGAATCATCAGGGCTCTTGATCTGTAAGGGTCCTTTCCTTCCACAGATGCACCCCTCCCATCCTCCCTGGTAAAAACTGAGGCAAAGTACTCGTTCAGTACCTCTGCCTGCTGCACCGCATCCTGTGCCCATCCCTACCCTGAGACATCTGTCCAGTGGTCCAGCGCACATCCACTGCCCTACGCATGGACATCCCTAAGCTTGAGAAAAGAGCTGAAGAACATGAGGCTCAATTCGCCCAGATAGACCAATGGGTAGATACAACCGAGGCAGATATCCTGCAGCTCCACACAACTGTTCAACCGCTTGAAGACCAGCTGGAGGATGCAGAAAGTAGAACTAGACATTATATCCTCTACCTTTATGGTATCCCTGAAGGCAAGGAAGGCCCAGCTTTAATACCATTTTTACAGCAATTCCTATGCATGGGCTTGGATCTCCCACTGACCTACACCATTGAAACAGAAAGGGTGCATCATGCACTTGGCCCCCACCTGACAGCGCCAGACGCATATCCTATATCAGTCGTAGTACACTTTCTACACTATAACAAAAAACAGGAGATCCTTTCTAGGGCATGGAGAAATGACTGTATTTTACAAGGCATTCTGGGTATTCTTTGCCAGTGATTACCCTGCTTTAATAGGGGCACAACGAAAGGCATACCTTCCCCTCATGAATGTACTGAGAGCCAACAATTTAAAATTTTACACTCCTTACCTGGGTAAAGTAGTGGTGCTTTTTTTCCGGAGAGCCAGCAGACGTTTATAACCATGGAGCAGGCACGCACAACACTGGCAGCAAAGGCAATAGTACTTTCTCAGATTCCGGAGAAGACACTGGAGGCTCCCACCTCCATCGCTAGCAAACTGACCCAGCAGGCCTGGAAAACAGCCGAAGCAAAGAAACGGGTTGCCACAACTGTGCAACAAATCGAACAGCACCTTAGAAGTTCGCAGCAAACCTCCAGATTCAAAGCATCGCACACCTGAGATGGCTTGCCTCATGTTTTATTTTGGACTCTGACTGGTCTGGCGTTCTCCCTGAGATAAGTCATGCTGCACAGTAATGGGGGAGGGTTCTTTTCTTCCGTCTGGCCACCTCAGGGTTTGGTAAATAGTAAACTGGGTCTGCCTGTTGCTGGGCCAGGGCTCTCCTCCTGCTGCCCACTTGTTAGCCTGCCTAGGCCTTCTCCAGCCATGCCTGACCAGCACACACACACACACATAACAGCTGCAATAACCATTAATGTCCCCCTCCTCCATGAATCCGATGCAGAACTTAATTTATTAGCCTTACATACATGAGGCCATGGGTTGGTGGCTGACCTGTGAGGTGGGACATGCTGTTGGGCCCTGTGAGAAATGGCACTACATGGGATGGCTGAGGTAGACCCGTTCTAACTCAGTTACATGGCGAGGGAAGTGCTACTGAACTGTAACTTCTGACCTGCAGTGTGGCTGTTAGGATAGCCTGCTATGATACACAGAGCTGACAGCTCAATTACTACACCCTGAGCACCTGCAGGGAAGGAGAGCAGCCTCTTTCAGCGATGTGTGGCTAAGGAGGTGTGTGCTTGGGGGGAATCCTGGGGAACTCAGGTGAGGCGCCTTCAGTGCGGAACAGAGGTAGGAAAGGCCTTATTGGCAAGCAGCTGGTGTGGTGCTGGGGGGGGGGGACAGTGCCTTGATATGTAAGAAACCGTTCACTGCAAGTATTATAATGTGGGATGAACAGTGGACATATATGTTCAGGTCTGTCTTTATGTGGTGTTTCCTCTATTAGCAGCCTTTCCACTTTGGCAATATATTGCCCCGATATAGGGAGCCCAGGACTTGATGGAAGTATCTCTACAGGAATGCTGTGGGACAGTAAAGTGGTATTGTAGATGAGCTCACTGGACATAGGATTTTGGCCTACAAGATGGCTAGATAACCAAAGTGGACCTATATTTATGCCATGGACTTGCTCTTTTAGAGCAGTTTGTAGGTCACAAGGGACTCTTGATGTAAAGGTTGAAGCTTGCTTCTTAGGGTGGGAGGGCTCGGTGGCTAATGGAGAGAGGGTTCGGGGGATAGTCACCCTTTTCAGCCCTGGCCCCAATTGTGATCAGTCCAGCCTGGACTGAGGGTCTGTCCCTGGCTAACTTTGTTATACCATGAGAGGGGAGGAACACTTCCCTCATATTGATGTAATTTTCAGATTGCCCTTTACCGTATAGGAAACACGCTGTTGGGGCCTCTTCACCTAATGGTGAGACATCCCCAGTCGCAGGTTTCTCCTGGATACCAAGAGCCCTCCATAGGGCTCCTACCTTGGAGGTCCACCACTGCCATTCTTGCTAGGATGCCCAGTTGGCATCCACACCAGTTAATTAGTTATACTGCTCACTTTGGTTTTAATTGCTTCTTGTTTGTTCTGCGCAACCATTTAATGTATTTGCAAGATGTGAAGGCATCAAGAGGCATTGGTCCGGGGGAGTATCCAGGGGAGATCAAAAGAGCTATATTTGAACTACAGAAATGGGTAGTGACATCCTTCTGGTATTCATTAAATGTCAGTGGGCTGAACGACCCCTTGAAGCAGCCATGGGTCCTCTCTCAAATTGAATAGAAAGAGCACTCTGATCTTATGTACCTGCAGTAAATGGGATACATGACGATCGGTCGACAATTTTGTTGTCGAATGACGTTACAGCGACTCCTTTATGTCGACCACAGTTGAAGTCGGCATAAAGAGGTTCACTGGAGACTTTGTTTTTTTTATGGGGGGCGGGCTCTGCCACTCACCCCCACTAACTATAATAATCAACTCCGAGTCAGAGTTGATTCGGTGAGGGGGTGCAAGACCCCCCCAGAAAGCAGTGCTGGGGTCCCATGCTAACATTACAGCGACCTAGCACTGTTGTCGCTGTAATGTCTGTTGCGGTAAGTGTCAACCTAGAGCCGGCATACGCAGTAAATGTATTTAGATGCACAGGAGCATGCTGAACTTCAGAAATATGGGTTTAGTAAGGTGTACAGCTTGGAGCAGCCCGAGGGTACATCTGGGGGGGAGGGGTCACCATATTGATACCACACCACACCACACCACACCCAATTTCAGGAACACAAAGTAATTCAGGACAGAGGGTTTGTTTGTTGTGGTGCAAGGCATGTTGTAGAATTTAGAAGTTACACTAACCTCTATATACATCCCACTGGAGACAAAATCCCTGGAGGCCTGGAAACTCTTAGATCGTATTTTCGTGAACACCTCAGGTATGCTGTTGCTGGCAGGAGACTTTAATATGCTTTGCTCTAATACTTGGGGACACTTCCAGTGTGCACCCTTCCAGACAACCCTCGGCACATAAACTCTGCATCTTCACTCTTCGAGAGCTGAAGTAGTCCGACAAAAGGAGGGAACTGCACCTTGGAGATAAGAACTACACAAATCACTGGGCAGTAAATGGAGTGTACACTAGGACAGACTATAGCTACATGCAACAGGAACATTTACATAGAGTGACAAACTGTGAAATGGGCAACATGCTGCTTTCAGATCATGCCCCAATTCAGACATGCCTGCATCTTGCTCAGACTAGACAAAAGACACATTGAAGACTGAATGCCTTCCTCCTTAGGTCTAAGGATTTCCAAACTTTCCTGGCTGAGAAGATCCCTGAGATCCTGGAGTTTAACTTGGGTAGGGGGGTGGGGATCACACAGAAGCTATACTATGGGACACACTTAAAACAGTCCTACAAGGCTATATTATGGTGTACACAACCAGAAAGCATCATGAATGGCAGCAGCAGCATCTTGGGGACCTCCAGGGTATATACTGTTTCCTGCAGGAAGCCCATCAACAGGGTGCTGAATCTGTGAAAGGCCAAATATATAAGGTGAATCAGGAAATTGATGCTCTCTACCTGCATAAGATGGAGATGGCATTGAAGTACTGTGAGGTTGGCCCCAGAAACATTAGATTGTTGGCTCAAGTCATGAAACAGAAGACCGGAGCCACTGTAACAAGTCTAAGACACACACTTACTGGTCAGACTCTCCATGAGACTCCACAAATAGCCAAAGCATTCCTACCTTATTTACTACCCTGTACACTCATGAAGGTCAACCTAGCATGGAGGAGATGGATTACAGACTTACAGAGATGGCATACCTTACCCTAACACTTATTAGATGGGTGGAGTCTGTCCCCGTGGTGGTCTTGCCTTACTTCCTATATGTTTCCCACAGTGTCCCCCTACCGGTTCCACAACAGGAAACAATAATGCCAGCACTCCAGAAGTGAAATTCCACTGTATCCAGTGTTAAATTTATTCCAATGCAATGAGATAAAGCACACAAAAACTCCTAGCACCTCAACCGTTAGGTCTTCCAGGGGGTATGGGTTCAGTATAAACTTGTTTTCCTTAAATACCCATCAAGTAATTTGGTGTTAAATTAATCAATTCAATCATTAATTCATTGTTGTTCATAATTAAACAGAGCTAAAAAAGGGCTTTAACACTAAACATAAAAAGCACTGAAACAGTGCAAAAAGAAAAAGGAGAAAAAGATAACACAGATCTACATGCTTATCTTGTAATCAGTCTATTATTTTCTTAAATAATAATCACACTTTATCTTTACAAACTATTATAAGCTTATAGGTGGAAGGGCCAACAGCACTAAAAGATAAACAAAATAAAATTATTTTCCACAGGATTGGAGGAAACTGGGATTGGCCATTTCTAGATACTGTTGACATGGCCAACGGCCCCCCATAAGGTCTTCCACCTTAATGTTTCCCAAGAGCAAAGGGGGGTTGGGACTGACGAATCTTCACTTGTACTATGTAGTGGTCCAGCTCCACATACTTTTTCACTGGCATACGAGTGAACAAGGCCCCAGTGACTAGTCATTGAAAGGGACTTGTTAACCTTCCAAGAAATTACTCGATACATGTTTGGATCGGGCCCTGAGATGGGGTATAGGGCTATTACAAACCCTTGGATCCATAGAGTTAAGGAGGAGCAGTGGAGAGTGGTGGACACCATGAGATCGGCTCCCCAGCTGATTTGGGTCTGCCTGCGTGCACAGCTGGAATATTTCATACTGGCCTGCATTGATAACTTACTTCGTGACTGGCAAAAGGGAAATATAATATATCTTAGTCAACTGTGCTCGGCTGCAAACATAAAATCCTTTAATGAGTAACAGCAGTTCAGCCTAGAATGGAGGGACTTCTGTTGTCTCCAAATACAACACTTTCATGCCACCCAGACCCTCATGTTAGGGACTGTACCAGGTGTTTTACACTTATCAAAGCCCTCCCTGTATCAAGGTACAGAAGTCTAGTCACCTTATTCCCACCATATAAGAATCACAAAAGTATAGCACTGCATATGTGGCCACTAGATGGGGGTAGGAACTGGGCATGCAGGTAGAGGCGACTTAAGTGGGAGAAAGGCTGCTATGAGGCAGACAGGATAATTTCCTCCATGTATGGCATGAATATGCCTGGAAACATTTTATAAGGTTCTTCTGAACACCAGCCATCACTGCCAGATATGCGAGGGGAGGTAATGTAACATGTTAAAGTGAATGTGCTGCCTTCTCCTGCTACCCACACACATAAAATGTGGTCCTGCCCTGCACTTGAGAACTTTTTTCAAGCATTAGAGAAAGCCATCTCAGATGTGTTACAAGTCCCAACAAGACTGACGCCTCAGTTGTATCTGTTCTGCATTTACCCTAGGGGACTTAAGGACATACACATTACATATTTACTTGGGATCATGATCTTAGCAGCTAAGTACATACCTTAGACCAGTGGAGATGCACATTAATGATATTTATAAAATGGAGAAGATTATGTTTAGCTTGCATGACAAAGTGGATGTATTTACTTCAGGTGGAACTCATGGGTCCTCTGTGTTATGCAACATAATGCCTTCCTCCCTTAAAGACATACAGGTTGTATCAGTCGGATAGGCTTCAAAGGGGACAGCCTCTGCAGTGCTGGACACTTGGAAGTCCGATCTGGTGACCCTACGTTTTTTATTATTATTGTAACAGATTCCAGACATCTTTGTCCAGTTCTGTCAGAATTTAGGTATTTTATAAATGTTTTAAATGTGTCTCCTACGAAAAAAGATGAATGCTTCATTTGGATTAGAAATAGCATTATATATATATATATTTATAAATAATATATAGTGTGTATATATATTATACTGGTGCGATAGTGCCAGTATAGTTAGGGTTGAGGGATGACTTCTGTGTTAAAGCCCAATTTTTGTACTTTAGTAACTTTGCAACGATTCAACATATTTGCATGCATAATCTCGTTTGGGTATGTCTGTTGATGTGGAAAATTTTGTTTGAATCAGTTGTGTGATTTCTGAGATATGGAGTGTGAAAAATTGTTACATTTACATGTTTTTTAGCCGTTTCTTTGTCCACCTGTATCTCAGAAACTATTTTAAACTGTGATCTAAAATTTTCAGGGTAGAAAGCCTTTGCTTCACAGATGTGCCTTTTGCTGGTTTGGTGAACAATATTAGTCCATTCCAAAATTATTACATTTTGAAGTTCCCATTATTTTCAGTAGGAAATTATAGATGTTCAGCATGAAGAAGGATCCTGTGTTGCAGGAGTGTAATTCCTTTTCGCAGTCAGATCACCCTGTGTCGCAGATGGGAAATCCTTTTTTCATGGGTCCCCCATTAGACAAACTATGCATGTTATTTTATGTACCTAATCTAATAAATAAAAAATTATACCATATGTTGGGGAAAAAACCTTTACTGTCTAGAATGCATTTCAGATTAAACTTGTTCATCATTTGATTGACAAAATGCCACACTGTATCACATTTCAGGCGCGTTAGCCATGAGTGATTCCCAACATGAACGTTGCTTTTGCAGCACCAGCTTTGAAAGCGAGTTTGCATATTGTTCCACCCAGTTGATGTGGATGCAGCCTATTTTTATGCACCTGCATACAAGTCAAAATCAACTCTGCACAGAAACAAAGCATTCGTTTGGTGAGCTATACCTAGTTACCCGCTAATTGTGGCATAAATCAGTGGGGCTATTTGTTATTGGGACTGGCCATTGAAAACTATTAGCAGACTGTCATATACAGTAGTAAGGGTCCTATAAGGTTATATCAACCAATGGCATTGTCATCTGCTTTCTTTAGTGCAAGATCTTATCCAAACTTATTACTACTCTCTGTGAACTATCTGAAGATTAGTTATCTATGCCAGAAAAAGCATTTCCGCAAATCGGAATCATTTTACTTCACTGCCTTCAACATATATTAGCTTTAAAATATTCAAGACTAACATCTTGATCCTATCTTATAACAGATCAGAATTATCTCCGGTTGTTACGACATCCACAAAACATGCAGTGTGCATCCCTTGTAAAACATCTTACCCCTCTTCCATCTGTCAGAGGGCTGGGCAGCCCAGCTCACACTTCAAGCACCCTGTTAGCATTATGTAAAGTTTGTGACAAAGGAGTGGAGTTTTCAGAGCGCTTGACTTGCAAACTTTGTCTTTCAAGGACTGGCCCCCCCCTTCCCCCTGATCGCTGTCCCCATTATAAAATATTACATTCCTGGAGTTTGCTAGCACCCCCACCTGCGGATCACTGTCCCCATCATTAAATATTATTTTCCCAATTCCTGGTGTCTAGTGGCACCCCCACACCTGCTGATTGTGGTCCCCATTAATTTTTTTTTCCAAAAACTGTGTTTAAAAAAAAAAAAATAAATAAAATAAAAAAACAGTCCCTCGCCGATCAGTCCCTCCCCATCCGCACCTCCCACTCAGCACCCACCCCAGTACACCCCCACACACTCTCACTCACCTGAACAGGTTCCAGGTTCGAGATCCACTCTCTGATTGAAGATACGTCTTGTTGCTGAAACTGGCAACTACAGTATGAGAACATAAGGTAAATGCGGGTCAGTGTATTTCAGTGGGGGGGGGGTGTTAAACTTTGGTGCATAACTTAGCCATTTATTTTGAAATTTTGGACCCAAAGTTTCAACATGACCTTTTGGGGACCCCACCTCATGAACAATAGGACTGTCGTTACACAACTCCCACCCGAAAGGTGATTTCGCATTTGCTTGGCAGATTCACCCTGCGGGTGGAATTTGCACATTTGTATGCCCCTTTTCATGAGGTGTGGTCATAAGAAGGCTGTGTTGAAAATTTGGGGTCAAAATACATAAAAATGGCAAAATATGACAATTTATTGTGGTTTCGCTATGCATGATCACTTAACTTTGGAAATTTTAATGTTTGACACATATTTTCTTTTATAATACTCTTATTACCACCTCTTTTAATGTCGTGTTTGTCATTTTTCAAGTTCTGGCCAAAATGTGTGTTTGCACCTGTGGTGCGGAATGGGGTTGCAGTTGAGCAGATTTACATTTTGGCAGGGATTCCAACATGTTCTGTGCTGGGTACATAAGGTGGGGTAATACGATGGCTATGCTGATAATTGTGGTCTCTGCTGTCCTATAAATGAAAGTGTAAAAGCCTGAGGACCCTGTGTTTCCACAGCTACATACATATTCGCATCTATGGAGGGATGGGAGTGCTGGACCCAGAGGGCCATGCGCTCCCACAGACAAATAAGGAAACAATTATACTATCTGAAAAGGTAAGGAAATAAATTGCAAAAAACGTTAAGGCATCAGTTAGGGTTGCAGTGACAAAAGTAGGGAAATGTGGTGTTCGGGTTTCCGACCCTAACACCCCACCCCCACCCTGCCCAGACCAACAGGCCTTGGGGGGGGGTGCCGTGGGGTCATCAGCCCTAATGCTCACTCCAGTCTCCTATACAGTCTCATCTCAGTTTATTTAGTTGTGGAATGGGGTGAGTGTTAGGGCTGACGACCCCAAGGCACCCCCCGATGCCTGTGCAGGGTGAGGGTGGGGTGTTAAGATTGGAAATCCTAACACCACATTTCCCTACTTTTGTTGCTGCAACACTAACTGATGCATTAACAATGTTTTTTGCAAGATATATAATGTAATATATATACGTGTGAGATATATATATATATATATATATATATATATATATATATATATACACACACATACATATATATACTCTAGTACACGGTGAACAGAGTAAGATTTACAAAGGAAAGGAGCTTTAACATGCATGCTAATATTTTAAGCTGATAACTCAGCTTTTTTGAAAAACATCTGTTGCTGCACCACTGCTTTACCTGGTATGAATTCTGCCCAGCCCAGTGGTTCTGGGGGTTGTGTGTTGTGCTAACATGAAGGAGACCAAAGTTCATGTTCCAAGCCTGACTCCAGTCCCTGGCACTGTGGAGTTGGAGTGGTGCTACAGAAGCAAGATGTTTGGACTTGGGGGGGGGGGTGCTTCTTTGGCTGGTATTAGAAAGACATTGGCATCAAGGGTAACCAGAAGGTGTCTGCCCTCCATGGTCTTATATTGGGCGTAGTGAAGGCAGCTTAGGGTTGGGGAGGAGGGAGAGCCAACAAAGTTGAAGCCAGCACTTTCCCGACACTCCATTGGCCAACCAGTGATCCTGCTCCCATGTTAGATCCTGAGGAGAGTAAGGTCTGCTGCCGGGGTGATGCTGTAGGAATGAAGGGACATGGGTGCAGGAACACATACTCCAAGTAATCCGTGGCTTACAAATTGATTGGAGAGCTGACGGCATTTTGGGCTCTGGACGCTGATTTTGATTACCATTACTGGTGTTATAATATGAACAGGATAGCTTAGAGGTTAGTCACATGCTGAGAATGAGCTTGGTACATCCAACGGACCTGGGTTTGATTCCCACAACCTCCACTTGCATATTCTGTGACCTTGAGCAAGTCACTTAACCTCCCCAGTTCTCCCAGGTCACCCCTGAAAACAGGCATTGTGCCTAATGGGCCTCATCCAGTTACCAAAGGAAAACAAAATGCTGTGCTCTGTTTGAATTAAGCACAATGTTCAGTGCTAAGAACTAAGTACTGCTATGTGTTTTACTTCTATTATATAGTTTCCGAAGTACAACATGGCCTGCACATGGGATCTGGTTAACAAATATGGGCATGTCTACAATAAGGGGGGGAGGGCAGCAAACAGGCACCAAAGCAGTTTGGCTTACAAATGTTATTTTCCTAGCTATGCCACTTTGAAGCGCATGTGTGTGTGTGTGTGTGTGTGTGTGTGTATATATATATGTATGGGGGGAGTAAGCAGAAGGAGGACCATGCAACTCTTGGCGGTGTCTAAATAGGAGCAGGAGAGAGCAGCTGAAGCTAAGCTGACCCAACCAGTGGATAAAAATGAGAATTTTGCTAGAAGGATGGTATGCAATATGCTGATGAACTGAGGTAAATACTGTACATACAAGAGGTATTTTATTACTGTTTGGATATTTTTAGAGTCGACTGTTGATGCCTGATTGTCAGTAACCTAAGGGATGTTCCTAAACAAAAAAAAAAAAATAGTAATCTAGTGTAGGTAAGTGAGCGAAGTGCATGCTACCTTATCTCAAATGACACCCTGTGCTGAACATGTTAGAGCCACATCAATTATGGACATGCACATGCGCGCGCACACACACACACACACACACACACACAGACACTACTTACAGGGCAGAGAGAGGACAACAGCACATTTTATTTTGAGCACCTTATTTTATCCATGATCGCACCACAGTCAATGAAATGGTCTTTTTGTTAGTCTTCTCAGCTTATGTAATTGAAGGAGCCTGTGCTTTCTGGTTAGCAAAATAAATTTTTTTTTACAATCTGCTTCATTAAAAAAACATTTTAAACATGTTTTATAGTAAACGATGAAAGGGGCAAAGTGCTGCCTCTAAGCGATGTGTATTAATTTGAATGTGTTATAATAGCATTTTACTGTGACTATGTTTTGCATTAGTTGGTATGCCTGTGCACTCCAGGAGCACATGCGTGCAGTGATAGATGGCCGAAACATCTGCAGCTCAGAAAAATTAAATCTGCAACTCTATGCATGCATAATGGGATTTCTTGTTTGAAAAACATCCCCATAGAGGTTAAAAGACTAAAAGCAGTTTCTGTTAATAGAGAAGTTGTATTCAGCACATTACTCACTAATTCTTGCCTTCTAGCTTGGACTTTTTTAAAGATAAAAACTATTTTTATGCAATTAGTGTTGGCATAAGTAAATTCACGTTCATTTGAAAATATGGTAACAAGTAAAATTATCCTTGAATGATTTTAAGCATAAGGGAACTGCATTGGCGAAAATATGAGAAAACATTAACCGTTACTTCACAGATAGGGTGGTTAACATGTGAAATATCCTACCTGGTGAGGTTGTGAAAGCTACAGGTAGTAGTGTTCTGGCTTTCAAAGCAGAACTAGACAGATTCCCGAGGGTGAGTGACATCAAGGGTTACATAGCACGAGTAGAGGTAGAATGCTGGCTAAGACTGTGTCCATACTTAAAATGACCATGTGGCAGACGACAAGATGGACCCCATGTTTCTTCCATTTTGTCACCACAGTGCCATGTTACTTTCTGAAAGTCGACATCAGAAAGTGTAAAGTGATGCAGACAGGGAACAAGAGCCCAGGAAGGAATATTGGATGGGAAGGGTCAAGTCAGACCGTACCACTGAGGAAACGGACCTGGGAGTCACCATAAGTGACTCCCTAAAACCATATAGCCATTGTAACAGGCATACGGCAAGGCAGCCAAGATGATGGTTGCATTGGTAGGGGGTTGGCAGCAGTATGAAGGTGATACTGCTTCTCTGTAGATCCGCATCTTTGAATACTGTGCCCAGTTCTTGAGTCCCCATCTAAGAGAACATACAGCATAGTGCAATGAAAATGATTCCGGGCCAGCAGTCATCTTAATGCTCTGGATGTGTACTCACTGCAGACTAGGAAGTAGAGGGGAGCTGTGATAGAGACCTTCAGGCTTCTGTAAGGAATGAGCAAGGTCGATCACGGGGAAGTATTCAGCAGGACTGGTGAATCAAGAACACGGGCATGAGTGGAAGCTAGCAGGGGGGAAGTTCAGGAAGGATGGGAAGAAGTTTTATTTTACAGAGAGGTTGGTGGAATTATGGGAGACCATGGTAGATTATATAGGCTGACATAGGAATGGCATTGATGCACAAATGTGAATATGTGTCTGCTCCCTCTAGCTGGTCACATGTTACCAGACTGACATAAAAATGAGGGAGTGAGTGAGTGAGTGAGTGAGTGAGAGGGAGGTTGGTTGTTGCACGGGTTAAGGAAGTTTTCCGGTAAGTAGTCAACTCTGAGATGGACCCCAACCCCATGACTTAGCACAGTGGATCCAGAAGCCTCATGATGTGTCCCTATAATCATTAACTGAGAAATGGTGGGGGCGGGGTTGTTGTTGGCGGCCTATAACGAGCAGCGAAAACAGTTGGGGAGGAGGGGTGCAAAACATTAAAAAGTGATCTTTGGCCTTATAAGAAAATAAAGTTCATTATTTGTGTTGGCCTCGATAAGTTTGAAAGCAACTTTCCTGCAATTTCATGATAATGAAAGTTTATTGCATTGTAAATCTGATTTTTGGGGGCTTAGTTGTAACTTCAAATGATTGATGCATTGTCTGCTCAGGGTATCATAGCAGCAAATAACTTAATACTCCTCACTGTAAGTGGCTGCTGTGGGACTGGGTTATAATTAAGTTCGCAAACATCACTGTTGTACATATAAAAACTCCACATATAAAATAAAAGCAAAGGAATAAGTAATCAAATTAAAGTACAATGAATCCTGGCACAGAGAACACACTTCCTGATTGGAGTGGAGCAGAGGTTCTGTTTACATACACAGGCATGCGTCAGCATGATAAGTTTGCTTTTTTTGAAAACAACCCGCTACATTAAATAACTGAAATAAATACAGCAGCATGTTTTGCCCCTGAAATGGGCACTAAGAGTTAGTACCTACTAAAAGGGGTGCAAAATCCCAAGTGCGTACAAACCCTAGGGCTTCCATTACTCCCTGACAGGGATACAAACTAACTTTTTTTTAGTATTCGCATTGCTGTTCAGGTAGGGCACAAAGTTACATGAGCCACAGTCCGGTTACTTGTTGCAATGGTCACAAACAAACATTAAAAAAATAAATAAAAAAAAATCAAAGAAACAAAAATGGCACACATTTACTCTTATTTCATTATCACTGTCCCAGCCTGTTCACTGGCAGACTGAAAAGGAACTAGCACTCGGTCCCACTGAGAGTGCCACTTACCGACTGTATTGCTGCTCCCAGTCATTGCCAAATTAAAATCTACCATTGTCCTCTTAACACCCGCCCTGCAAATGAACACAGGGCTGCCTGCTTCTTTTTCCTGCGCTGGTCCTCAGCCATGGTGGCACTTGGCAGCTGAAGCCTCTGATGCCATACCCACTCTCTCCAATTATTTGTGCTCAGCCCTTGGACCCACCTCTGGCATTGCCTGACAGCACTTTGGGGTTGCTGAAGCCACGCTCTCGCCCGAATCGCACGGACAAACATAACTCTGATGCAGCTGCTGAGTCTCATGGGAGTCCCAGCATCCTGCTGGAACCAGGTGGTGTCAGCTAACAGTCTGAGTCATTTGGCTGACAGTAGTCCCTAGACCTGCCCCCAAGTCCTCAACTCTCGACCAGCACAAACACATGCATGCAAGGGTTAGAGCTGCTTGCACTAATCTGATCCTGTTTGCTCAGGGAATGGGCAAACTATATTAAATTTGACCCATGTTGGGGTGATACCTGTCTAAGTTCCAGCAAGGTGGAGGCTATCAAAAAAAATGCAGGAAAATACATTACAGTATAAAAAGATTTTAAAATTAAAGTAAAAATCTGGGTTCAGCATTGGTGAGTGTATGTGTAGGAGAACATTAAATTAGTGCTTTTCTTGTTTCAGCATGTACTACTACTACTTCAACTTGCCTAACTCCGTCACAATATATCTGGTAAAAATACTCTCTGCTTCTCAACTGATACAGAATTTTTCTTCGTCAGAAAGATGTCCCTTAATGGCTGGGTTTAAAAAAAAAAAAAGAGCGAGTAAAACACATTTGCATAGGGTACAGAAGCGTTTATAGTGGAGATAATTTCTCACTGGTCAAGATTAAGAGTGACTAGAAAATGGCAACTGGAAATGTTTCCTACTGCCGTACAAGCCAGCAGGATCAGTCAGACTAATCTCCCAGTGTCTCTGGTTGATGTCAGTTTCAGTCCCTGGGTCAGCACAGGAAACGGTACTTATAGCCCCATTTACACCACCACTGTTGCAGCGCATCAACCCATGCGAGGCGGTTGACATGCTGCAAATTCTGCTGTGTCAACACTTGCTGAAGTGCTTTAGATGGCATCTGAACATGTTTTGCGATCCGATGCAGGAGAGGGGACGCCCAGCAGATTGAGCGTGTCACCCTGCTTTGTAAACGGTATTCTGCACTTGATCCGCCGCAGTGAGATTTTTCCTGTCCTGCACCATTTTCTCAACAACAGTGAACATGCCCCACCAAAGGAATGGTGGTGCAGCTTGCAGTGCAGCAATGGGTGCTTTGTAAATAGTTGATTGCAAGCTGCAGAGACAGCGCAGACTGAAAGAAGCAGCAGAGATTCTACTGTGCTGCTGTAATGTGAACACAGCTTATGTTTGTATGCATTCTGCTGTTGCCCTGATCGTGGGCTGCTCTTCTTTAGACCTAATCCATGACTGGGTCCACCAAGACAGCGTCATGATCCAGTTTAACACTGTTTAAAAAAAAAAAAAGTAACATTTAATGAGCCCACAATGTCAAAACATCTGTGTAATCAGCATCGGACCACAGGATTTAACCCCCCTACTGCCTCATTATGTAGCTGAGGATTAGCTCCTGGATGAGAGGACACAGACTGCCAAACATTCATGCACCCCCTGTTGGCTGTCCAAGAAGCAGCATTGTCATGTACTCTGTCGGCATGAACTTACCCTCCCTGCCTTCCAGCCATAAAAAGGTTGAAGCCCTGGCAACCAGTGTCATTGGGGTGGGGAATAAAAGGGTGAAGCCCTGGCAACCAGGGTGTTTTGGTGGGGGGCAGGGGAAGCAACTTGTTCCCTTCCCCCCAGAAAGGGTGATGTTCTGGCCACCAGGGTCATTGGGTGGGACGGGGGAACAACTCGCCCTTCCTCTTAGCCGTTGACGGCATGAGGCCCTGGCAACCATGGATACTGATGTGGGGAACAGTGGTAACAATTAGCATTCCCTGCCAGCCTTAGAAAGGGCAAATCCCTGGCAACCGCTGTATTGAGGTGGAAGACGGGGAACAACTTGTCTACTCTCTCTCCAAACCATAGAAAGGGTGAAACCCTGGCAACAGTGGTCACCGGGTTGGAGACAGCTGGAATGAACTTCCTCCTGATCTTAGAAATCTGGACATTTCATTAACTGCCTTTAAGACAGCTATAAAATTGGAAATAGCATTTCAATGTAACTGTGCTAAATGAGATCAGGATACTTGTATGAAAGAAAATGTTTTGGATATGCTTACTGTGTAATTATCTGTGGTCTTGGATTCTCTATATTTATATGTCACTGCCTTTTATTGTAACTTTATGTATAAAGTCGAAACAAGTACACCTTTCCAAAAGGGTATTTATAACCCTAACGGTGGAATCACTATATACATAAAATTTTACTACTACATCATAGTATCCGTCCTCCCAGACATAGAAAGGGTGGAGCCCTAGCCACCATGGTAATTGAAGTGAGGGAGGGGGGAAAACAAACCTCCCTGCCTCCAAGCCATAGAAAAAGTGAAGCCCTGGCAACCACTGTCATTGAGGTGGGGAGAGGGACAAGAACTCACTCTCCCTGCCTTCCAGCCATAGAGAGGGTGAAGACCTGGCAGCCTGGGTCCTTGGGGTGGGAGATGGGGGAACAGCTTGCCCTCCCTCCCAGCCATAGTAAGGGTGAAGCCCTGGCAACCAGTTTCCTTGGGGGGGGGATAGGGGAAACAACTCACCCCCTTCCCTTCTTTTCAGACATAGTAAGGGTGAAGCCCTGGGAAGCAATGTCCTTGGGGTGAGGGACAGAGGGAACAATTCACCCTCTATCCCTTCCTCTCAGCCATAGCAAGGGTGAAGCCCTGGCAGCCCGTGTCATTAATGTTGGGGAAAGGTGAAAAAAAATAAATTACAGAATACTAACTGTGATGTTTAGTTTGGGAATGAAATTACATGATTTCGTAATAGTTTCTTGTAAACTATTTGCTTGGTGTCTTTGAAGCTCAGGGTGTTCGTGAATTGTATCTATTAGGACATAACATATGAACCAAAAAGAACCACAATCCTGAACATCACTGACTTGATCTCATTTTCATCTCAACCCAGGTAAGAGAAAGGTACTTGTGATTAAACTGGGCTGCAGGAGAGTGGCAGATGCCAGAAGAGATGAAGCGGGCCTGATGCTTGGGACGGTTCCTCTCTTGGCATGATCTTAGACAACGGATTGACACTTGAGGCTCAGGTGTCATCCCTTGTCCAGATTTGCTTTTACCATCTTAGGAACATCGCCCAGATTAAATGTGTAATCCCTCCTGACTACCTACCATCGCTAGTGCATGCTTTTGTGAGTCTAGACTCGACTACTGCAACGCTCTTTATGTCTGTGTCAGTGGAGGGGTCCTGTACCACCTGCAGCTATTTTGCAGAACATGGCAGCCAGGTTGTTGACAGGCCTTCTGGTGCCCTGTCATGTGACCTGGTTCTGCGTGGCCCGCATTAGCTGCTGGTTAGGTGGAGGATATCCTTTAGGGTGGGCTTACTTGCGTGCAAGGCCATATATGGGTTGGGTCTAGGCTATCTGCATGACCTCCTGACTCCTGCCCACCCCATGCGCTCCCTCCGTTCTGCTGAGGAGGGCCACCTAGCAGTTCCCAGGGCCCGGTTAAAGATTTCTGGAGACTGTGACTTGGAGGTAGCAGCACTGGTCCTGTGGAGTTCACTTCCCAGGTCCCTGAGGGAGGCTCTCTCTCGGTGGATACTTTCAAATGGGGTCTGAAGGCGCACCTTTTTAGAGAAGCCTTCGGGGCGTAGAATCTTGTTTTATTCTTGATGTTTTAGTAAGTTTTTAAGTCTACACTAATTATCTCCTCATCTGCCTGTATTTTGTATAGCACCCTGAGCCTCAAGGAAAGGGCGCTTTAGAAATGAAACCTCTCTTGCTTGATTTTAAACTTGTATAATTAGTTAAGCACTTACTTGCAGCTCACAGTATTACTTTTTTGGCTGTAAACATTTGACTGGTTAGAGATGTAAAAAGAGATTCCAGCCATATTGGTCCTTGCAAAACAGGAGAGGATGGAAGGTTTGATACCTTTTATTGGACCAACAAGTATCTTGTACAAAGATGGAATTATACACAAGCTTTTGGGGCCACACAGGTCCCTTCGTCAGGTGAATAGCAAAACTGAGCAACATAAGCAGTATTTATATCCATTGTGGAGCAATTAAAAATCAGGATGTGAAGTAGGAAGGTGACAAAGGGGACTAGAGATGAAAGTAAGAGAAGCAAAATAAAAACATGAGGAGAAATGGGGAGCCCTTCCTGATTTTTAATTGCTCCACAGTGGATATAAATACTGTTTATGTTCAGTTTTGCTATTCACCTGAAGAAGGGACCTGTGTGGCCCCGAAAGCTTGTGTATACTTCAATCTTTGTACAAGACACTTTGTCCAATAAAAGGTATCAAACCTTCAATCCTCTACTGGTTAGAGATCAAGTTTACATTTCCTGAACATTCGCCAGCACTGTTCCTGCTTTCCGTATTGCGTTTGGCACTGGCAGCTGTGTGAAGTGGTTATAAATAGCCTATTGTGATAACGAGTCACTTTGACTTTCTCGAACACTACTCATCTCCTCGGTTTTAAATATCCAGTATGTCTGTCTTAAATGCAGTACTTGGGGTGATGGATTATAATGAGTTCATGACTGAGGCACAGGCAGGGTCACTACAGGGGCAGCTCAAGGCAAACATTAGCTGGGATTACAGATTTAGTACCCCGATTTACATTTTTCTGGAAATTTTCAGCAAATTGATTTCCTGTATGGTCACTTGCAGAAAGGGACGTAAAAAATGTTTTAACATTGCACTGCACAAGCATTTTAACAGTTTTTCATTTGCAAAGACATGAAGCAGATCAGTGATGATGACTTAATGCCACAGCTTTGTGAAGTCCAGAAACATAAGGAATATATAATGGACTGCAGTGGGATAACCGTGTTTTAGTGGTCTGGCCAGTTATTCCTCTTCAGTGGTCAAAGCCTGGTCACAAGGAGGGTAGGCTGACTAGCATATAACCTTCCTTAAGGGTATGTTAATAACCTGTGGGGTCAAAAGGTCAGTATGCAAATTAATCACTGGTACATTAGAAATATCTATAAAAGCACAAGCTTTTACCCTTCCACTCCCACACAGGAAATAAAGCATCTTTCTGAACAAAAGAGACAGCACTAGATATATATATTGTAAACCTTCTGCACTGACTTCAAGTGCCCTTAATGAAGAATTGTGATGGAAAATATACTTTCATAACAATAATGACACAAAACCTCTGCAGATTGGTATCCACGATCCCTGTGCCACGACAACTAACCTTGCAAATTGTTTATATGGGGAAGACTCCTCTCTGACAGTCCTTCAGAAAATGTACAAAGATGGGGCATGCTCAGAGCCAGCCCCAGTGGCGCAGAGAGCTGAGGCGCCTTGGTGCTTTACCTCTCTCATGCTGGTGACCCGAGTTCAGTGACAAGCTCAGGGGTCAGCGGTGGGGAGGATTGAGTGGCTGCTTAACAGCTGTACTGTCCTGACATGGGGACGTGGAAATCCCAGGCTCTTGGCTGCCCCAACTGGAGGTCTGGTGGCAGCGACAATATTCCAGGGATTGGCTGTAAGTTGGGTGGGTGGACAAGGTGACGTTTCATGGCATTACATGGCACTTTGTCTTCACCAATACACTGTGTTCTTTTCATAGTGTTCTTGAAAATCACATAGAAGTTTCCACAGCTGTAAACTGTTTCACTATCGATATCTGCTTGATTGCTGTTTAACTGCTCCCAGTGGCTCAGGTGTCTTCCATGGTACTGCTGTATGCTGTTACAGAAAAAGTATGCAGATATCGATAAGTGAAACACATATGCAAGAGTACCTGGCTTGCATACGTATAAAGGTACGTAGGGAGTGACCTGAATTGAAGAAAAAAAAACACTATACTAACAGAGCCAAGTAAGATACATGTCTAAATAAGAACAGTTTGAAACTGGAAATTTTATGTGATTTTCAAGAAAAGACTGTTAGAAAAATTCAGAATATTGGCGGGGATGAAGTGGCGTGTAATACCATTAAATGTCACCTTGTTAAATAACTGTGACTAGGAATAAATAAATATGGACTACTGAGCTGCATAAAGGCTTAGGCTGGCAGTATAGCCTAGAGGTTAGAGTAACGAGCTGTGAATTAGCTTGGTACATCCAGCAGACCTGGGTTTGATTCCAACAACCTCCACTTCCATATTGTGTGACTCTGAGCAAGTCACTTAACCAGCCCACACCTCCCGGGTCACCCCTGTAAACAGGCAGTTGTGCCTAGTGGGCCATACCGAGTTAACAAAGAATAAAAAATTAAAAAAAAGTACACTTCCATAAGAACTTAATGTAACAGTAGAGTTTTGAGAGGAGCTCTTGTAGTAGGCAACACCATTAGAACTAGACATCAGCATGCCGACGTTCCCCTATTGTATAAAAGGGGCGGTCCCCCAGACCCACCTCAGTTCTTCCACCAGAGACCTATGAAAAAGTGCAACAGAAAAAGGAGGGGGGCTCCTGGAGCCACAGAAAAGGTCAATATAAGTGGAAAAGAGAGCAGGGGGATGGAGGGAGGGAAAAATATGCCTACTGCAGAGCTCATCTCAAAGATTTAATGTTATGGTAAGTTCTGGCGTAACTGTACTATCTTTCTTTGAGGGAGCCCCTGCTGTAGGCAACACTGTTAGCACTGCTTGGGACTCGGTCCTAAAAACATAAATAGAGACAACATTCAAAGAGGAGAGAGGTCTGCCGTAGGTAGCCCTGCTCCTAAAAGTAATGTCCAGCTGGCACGGATTGAAAAGGGCTGACAGAACCGACAGTGGGCATCATGCAGTAGCCCATGGCAGGCATGAGCCTGAAACAGGCTGTGGACGGGGCCATCTTCCTAGTGGAGTGGCCCCAACAAACCCCGAGAAGGGAAGTGTTGTGGTGCTGATGGCCAGACGAGACGCAGTACACAACCCCCTGTGACCAGCGTCAGATAAGCACCTCCCATCTATGGAGCAAAGGAAATGAAGAAAAGACCAGATTTCTGGGAGAGCCAGGGCCAAAAGGAATAGGCTGTTGGCAAACCGTACACAATCAGGATATGGAGAAGTGATCCCCCACCACCCGATGAGAAAGTACGGGATAACGTACCTGGGGATGTGTAATCTGGTACAGAGGAGACCCAGACACTACCAATGGTAGGGAGTCAGTAGAGGATAGTAAACCCACCTTCTCTTGTGAAAAGGTGAATAAAGCCCTCAGCCCAAAAGGGGGTGGGGCTTGAAAATACTTTGAGAAGAAATAATGGCAACCCCAGATAGAAAGGTATTGAGAATGTCCCGCAGAAAAGGGCAGGAGACTCTCCGAGGAGCCAAGGCCCTACATCCCACCAGGAAGTGATAGGCGGGGGGGGGGGCAAAACGGATGGACTGGTAACTGGGAAGAACCACGGCACAAGTCCAACAAGGATGGGGAATCATCCAGGAGCTGGAGGACTGGACATAAGAAAGGATCCTATCCTTTGGAAGCCAGCGAGAATGATGAAGGCTTTCACCACATTATATGGGTCTGGGGGACAGCCTGATAGCCCCTAACAAAATCTGACAGATCCTGAGGGAGACCACTAAGCCAGAGATGGCTACTTCAAAAGGAGTCATACGGGAAAGAGGATGGATTTGAGAACCCTATGGAGCAAGTCGCCCTGGACTCGGAAGAACAAGACAAAACAGAGGGGAGGAGGAATGGGAGGGTCCACTGCCCAATAGGGAAGTAAAGAGGACCATGCCTGGCACAGCCACTATGGCATGAAGATGATTATTCCTACCCCCTCTAACTGCAGTTGGAGGGAAACCCTCTGGAGTAGTGGGGAAAAGGAGGGGGAGGGGAGACGGAAGGGGGCCTCCTCTTCTCGAGGAAAGGAGAAAATGCATCTCGCCAGAAACATCAAGTCAGGGGATGAGTGAGCAGTAACTGGGTGGGTCAGTGTTGGATGAGGACCAAACAGAGACAATGTTGGTCGCCCCTGCCCGTCTAAGCATGGATGTATGCAGACGCCACTTGTGAGACTGAGCCCATGTACAGCTGAGAATGGCCTCCAGGAAGGTCTGAACACCAGGCACCAGCACCACTGAACGTCGAAGGCCATGCTGTATGGATCACTCCCACACCCTCCTGAACTCCCGCTAACGTTGAAGTGCAAACACTGCCTTCATTCCAGGCACCTAAATATGCAGGAAGAGCCCCGTCCAGAACAGATACTCCAGAGAAGACTTCCTTTAACAGGTTTGGAATCTAATACCTAGAGATCAGAGTGCCCCAACCCCCAATACCCCATGGACCCGCAGGGTCTACCATGGAAACTCCTGGGGAACATGGCCAGGAGTACTGTAGGGGTTGCTGTCTCCAAGAGGATTGGTGGCCACAGGAAGGAGAAGGCTGGAAGCCAGCGGTGGGAGACAACTTTTCAAGCTTGTCTCATGGGGGAATCTGTCATGACAGGAATAAGAAAAGCTGGTCCCTGCTGGAACCCCACAATGCCTCCTTATAGCAGAGCCAGTGGCATGAAGGCAGGAGGGACTTGGGGTAGGCCACAGTGATCCCCGGAGGGGGAAGCAACTGCAGGGTATAGCATAGGATGTGTGCCAGAAATGCCTTAGATTAGGCTATAAGGCACCAAATGGCAAGGCAGGGAGACGCAAAGAATCCCTGCCATCTCTGGGCCGTGGCCACCAGTGCTCTGCACCTGGCAGAGACTGTGGGTCCAAAGATAGGCCAAAAGGGAGGGGTTCCAACTGGTAGAATCTCTCCTGGAAATAAAGGCAGATGAAACAGCAGGAGGCATGAACAGCAAGAGAGGTAGGGATATGTCCAGTGGGGAAAGAACAGAGCCCAACTCCTGGGAGGATCTGTAATGAAGACCCCAGGATAGCCACCATATGGAGGTGCATGCACCCTGGGGACTGACTCAAAAGACTTAGGCCCCAAAGTGGCTGGAGATCTCCTATGTCCCCATAGCTTCTGGAGAAAACAGGGGAAGAAACTGTGACCAATCCGTCCCATGGAAAGGGCTCTGTGGTACATATTCGGAGAGAAAAAGTGGGCCCCATGTGAAAAGACCCCGAGGGGAGTATCTGGGTGGCCACCTGAAAAAGAGGGCGAGAGTGTGGTCCTGGGGTAACAACTGGAAAATCCACTCAAGAGAAGAAATTAACCTCCATCTGTCAGGGCGGAGGGCAAGGAAACCCCGTAATAACTCCACTAGCATCTGTGTTGGAGGAAGAGGTGGCAGAGAGCACAGGGCACGTGGCCGCCTCCAGTCTGCGAGCTTTAGGAGTTGGGGCGTCAGGGGCAGGAGAGGCCTGACACTTGCTCTTAGACTGAGAGCACGTGGCAGGCAACTCATTGAGTTGTGTGTTGAAGGGAGGACCGGCACTCTTCACCCTGGTGGGTGCGGAAGAAGGGGTGCCCTGACCGCAGAGCCCTGCCAGAATCCTGTAGAGAGGAGAGCATGTCCTGGACATCACTGAAAAGAGCAGAGCCCCGGAACAGGGCATCCATTATGGAAGACTGAATGCCCGGGGTGAAGTCCATCAGGCGAAGCCAGATGTGGCACCAGGGACAAACGGCCATCGCCGTGCTCCGTGCTGAAGCATCCTCCGTGTCGTAGGTGGCATGGAGAATGTGGAAGCTCACCTTGGAGGCAGACTGGAGTAGCTGCTCTAATTGACCCTTAGAAAATGAGTCCAGGAGGGCTTCTAGAATGCCGGTAGCTTGGCCCAGGAGGGACTGTTGATGGACCACCATGTGCGCCAAGTAATTTTGGGTGCGCAGGGCTAGAGTGGAAGAAGCATAGACCCACCTGCCGAAGTGGTCTAATTGCTTAGACTTCTTATCTGGAGGAAAATCACCCAGGTGCTTAGGTTTCATAATCCTGACATGGGCTGCCGTTAGTACAGCAGGGTCAGCCTTAGGGTGGGTCCCAAAATGGAGCCAGCTGTCTGGGGCATGGTACAGCAGCTCCACCTTCTTAGGCAAGGGAGGGACTGATACCGGCTACTGCCATATAGTGGTGGTAATATCATTGTGAGGCGTCACTAGGGGAGGGATCACCACTGAGCTGACCTCAGGGAGGTGCAGGTGTTTACCAAGCAACTTCACTCAGGGTCCTGTTCCTCCGCTTGCCAACCTTGCGATGTCTGAATTAGCCTAATCACCTCCAGAAAAGGAGGGTAGTCTTGGGGGGGATTTAGGAGTTTCCCTGATCCACATTTCCTCGGGAGAGGCATGGGAGAGGGAGCCTGATAATTCAATAGTCAGACTCGGAGTCCTCCAAGTAGTCAGAGCCCTGCCTCGAGTGTTGGGCTTGGCATGGGTTGGCACCAGTGCCTGCCAAGCATCGGATGGCGCTTCTGGCAGAGGAGGAGGAGCCCAAGGAGCAGGCTGAGGAGGATCCGACGTTGGTGCAGGGGCTGACAGGTGTGGCATTGGGGATGATGTCAGGCACTGGGTGTATGCCCACCAGGAGTTAGAGTATCATAATTGACTAGCGACAGCGGGCGAGAGGGCCCTGGCATCAGGAAGGATGGTGGGTTATGCATCGGGTAACCATGAGAAGGACCCAACTGCGGTCCCAAGGGACCAGGCGATGGCTGGAATGGCGTTGATGAGCAGCTGGGAGTTACACCCAATTGAGGCAGAGGGCCGGGCAGTGGATATGAAGGGCAGCTAGGGGCCAGGCCAGACAGCAGTACAAAGTCAGATGGAGGACCCGGCAGGATCGAGGGAGGTCCTGAAGGTGACACCTGGAGACCTGTAGAGGAGTCTGGTCTTGGCAGGTTCAGAGGTGCCTGGTCCGAAGGAAGAGGGCCAGCGGTTCCCTGTGTGGGACTGTTGCAGGATCTGAGGATGGAGGACTGGTGAGCAGTGACCCTGCTGATGCCGAGTGGGATAGTCCTGGAATGGGGTTCCACTGGTGGCAGCTGAGAGGCAGAAGGCACCCACGGGGGGGGGACCCCCCGGGCAAAGGCTGTGACCACATGGGGTGGGTGACAGCTGGCGCAGGTCCGAAGGACCATCACCGGACCCAAAAATAGGGTCTGGTGAAGGGGCCAGGCAGGCACCAGTGAAGGTACTGACATCCTGAGAACTGGCTGACCTCCCTTGCTGAGGACTCTGAGGGGTGAAGGGCCTGAGCGACAGGGGCAGCGGGATGGAAGAAGAATCCTCCGAACCCACAGAGGCGACGCCCGACATTGTAATCGGAGTGGTGGCGGGCTAGAGGCAGCCCAGAAGAAGAGAGGGCTGGTGTGGTTGGAGGGACTGACCCCCCCCCCATTGGGGGTAAGACCCAACATTGTCCGCGGCCCCTGGAGGTGACTGTGGCCTAGAGGTGGACCAATGCTTGTCCCGCTTGTGCTTCTGCTTAGAAGTAGCGTAGGTCTCTGTCGAGGCCCCCCAGGGAGGAAGAAACACTCCGGGCCTGCAGCTCATCTTCCATGGTGGTCAGTTTCTGCTGAATGAGACAGGCTTCCAGCACCTTCTGGCGTTGTCTCCATGTGGCCTGGTTAAATTTCAGGCAGACCTGGCAGTCTTCAATGTCGTGATCTGGGCCTAGGCAGGCAACACAGGAGGAATGGCTGTCCTTGTCTGGAATCTGTGTACCGCAGGTACACTTGGATTTGCGGGACTCAGTTGAAGAAGTTGGCAAAGACATGTAGTCGACTGTAAAAACGTCAAAATACTGCTGAAACTAAAAGAAAATAATCCATAAAGGTAAGTAGGAAAGGCGGTTGACTGAAGCAATGTTCTGTTAGGTCTGATGAGCACAGGTCGATGGCTGGAAAAGAACTGAGATCGGGCTAGGGGTCTGCCCCCTTTATACCATAGGGGGACATTGGCATGCCAACGTTGGGGGCAGTCCCCCGCTGTAGACTGCTAGCTAGATGTTTTCTGTGTGGTCCAAGTGCCTGACGGCTTAGTCCTAATGGTGATGCCTACTGCAAGAAGCCCCTTGAAGAAAGATTTATGTGTGCTCCATCTTTGTGCATTTTTTTAACAATAATGACAATTGTTGCCTTTCTCTTAAAGAATTACAAAACTAGAATTGAAAACAGAATGTCTACACTACAGTATATGCAAAATACCAATAAAATAAGAACTGTAGAACAAAATGTCTTTTGTTTTTCACAATTACAGCATATTTTCTAAGGGGATAGATTATTCTAGGATAACCCATTCCCTAGTGACTGAAGACCTTGATGGAGAAGGTGGGTTTAACGTATCATATGGTAACCTAGCGTAAGGGACACTGCACAACCTAAAGTTAGGGCACCAAGTTGTGAACCTGGAGATCCAGCAGACCTGGGTTAGGAACCCACAGCCACCACTTGCATTCAGTGTGAACCTAAGCAAGTCACTTAACCTCCTTATGCTTCCGGGTAGCACGTGGAAACTAGCTTTGGTTCAGTGTGTCTTTCCTTGTCATAAATTAAAAAAAAAAAAGTTGTGTGTCATTCCCAACTGATTTCTTCATATGAGGATGAGACCCATAGTTTAGCAGTCATGAACTAATTGTGAAGGCCTTTTGATGCTAAAGCACAACCAAAAAGAATACTGAGAGGGGACATAGTCTCAAGCTTACATGTACTCAAGGGTGTTGACATCAAACAGTCTGTTAAGTTTGATCTGGTGTCCTTCAGTAAGACTCGGGGACAAGCTCTGAAGCTCAGCGGTAATAAATTCAGGGGAAACATTAGGAGGAATTTTTTTTGTCAAAAATTATTTGTATGTGAATTTATTTGTTTTACCAGGTACAAGCTCAGTTGAACAGTGTTTATTTACAAAGCAGTCCTAGTTAGGAGCATCAGCAGTACAGAAAATCTAGGGCATTATAATTTACAGAATACAGAGGCAGCAAATGATGATCCTGTGGAACAGCCTACCTGAGGAGACAGTGGATATGGAGACAGTACGCACCTTCAGAGTTAGCCTGGACACATTCATGCTTGCTAAGGGAATTTCAGGGTACCCTGCCTAGTAGAGAGGGTAGGAAATCCCTATAATCAGCAAAAAACGAGCACTTTAGACAAGTATCGGAATCCGGTCAAAACACTGCTTATTACGGAGATCAAACAACAGATGCATGCAGCAGTATCCAGCTGCTTCCCGGCCTTCCGCCTCTTCCTCAGGGGGCTAATCTGTATAAACTTGTACATTTGCACAGGGTACCGTACTTATTTAGTCTCTGCTTATGAAGTGGGAGTGTGGGGGGTGGAAATGATGGACCTGGAATCCCTTCCAAATTATGTCACCCTGGAGTATGTTATTCCACTTATAAAATGTACAGAAAACTCTAAATGTGTTATATAATGCATGCTGTTTGTACCATATCATTTTAAAAGACAGAACTTTTAAATAGCTTTTTATATTCACATTAACTGTTCTTAAGTTAAACTGCCATATTTTGACTGATGTTTTCAAGATAAAACTTAACACAGGAACATACATCCAGTAGGAACTGGTAATTTAAGATTGGTGGGGACTGAATGGTCCATTATGTTTGAACTGCTACACTTCTAAGCAGAAAATAGTAAGTACACCGCACAACAATGTACTACTAACTGTACAGCATGGGGTACCCTGTGATTGACTTTGTGTGTAGACATTTGTTCAGGCTTCTCGTGAAGATCAGTACTATTTGCATGTTCAAGGTTTCTGCTGGTAGGCTGTTCATTAGGCTCGTCACTCTCTGGTAGAAGTGCCTCCTAACATTACCCTTAAATGTACCACCTCTAAATTTTGGGGTGTGACCCTGCATCCCAACGGGGAGACTAGATCAGAAATCTTTCTGTCTGATCTTGTCAGTCTACTGGCCATGGTAACCCAACAAGCAAGGACCAATGTGTAATTAGGTTGCAAAGGCCACATTTATGATGCAGTGAAGAACTTGTAGCAGTGAATGTTTGTGTTACCTTTGGTAGAGCATTTTTGAGATGTAGACAGAACTGTAAGTATGGTATTACATGTGCACTGTATATACAAACCACAGATGTCAATTAGAATCTAAAATGTATGCATAGTTAGGTTACCATTATCAGTAGCATCATGCACTGATAAACTCCTACCACTGAATGTCTTGCTTGGTGAAAATGCGATAAGTGGTTCTCCATACCTGAATGTATAGATGAGGGAGCTGTGAAGGAGAGTAGGTTACCTGAGGGCATTTCCCTTTGTGGGGCTCATCAGATGTGTGTTATGCTGGTCAATTGGCAAATTATAAGTAAAAATGGTGCCCTAGCTAGTGGTGGGGAGGGTAAGTCACACGCAGGCCTGCTGCCAGTAGACAGAACGGTTAACCACGCTGGTCATGGTTTGCGGACCATGGAAGGAGGTCCTTGTCCAGGCTGATGGGTAAAACATGATGGAGGGATGTAAGTGTACATAGGGAAGCCTTACAAAACTAGAAAACATTTCATTTAAATGCATGTCTTTTGTAGAAACTTTACCTGACTCTGCATGAACTCTGCATCTTTTGTTGCTACTGCCAAGCCAGCAGTCTTCTTCAGCCACAGCCATTTCTGTATCTCCACATCCAGCTGCTTCTGATCTGGTCCTCAGAAACTACTACTTCCAGTTCTGTTCTTTGGACAGTATGGTTATAATTGCTGGAGGCCTGCCCACTGGTCTGTGTCTGAGTAGGGCCATTTCCCTATCAAAGGTCACACCTACATTCTGGCCCTGTTGTTGGCCACTGGCTGAACTGCTGAACCTTCCACATCCAGGTTTGCCTCTCTCAGCCCAACCTGCTTGAAGTCACAACAAACTATTACTACATTCAGGACTAAAACCATACATGTGAGGACTTTTCTACATCAATTTCCAGCCTGGTACTAGTCAAGACCTCCTAGCATTTCAAGGTCCTAATCAGGTGATAAGGGATCCTTCGACTTGTTTCTTGCCACTAAGCTTAAAGAGATTCTCCTTATCAACTTTATTTATCCCTTTCAAGTACTTGAAAGTCCCAATCATGTCTTCTCCCTCCCTCCTCCTCCTCTCTATCTCCTGTCTTCCAGGAGCACATGTTCAGTGCCCTCAACCTCTCCATCTCCAGTGAGCTCATGCTAGCAATAAAATAACTACACTGCTTCTTTACACTATACTGCTTCTTTAAAGAGCACCACTCTGAGCTGTGTTAGATAGTTACTACTCTGCTCCCGCGTAAGAGCACGCTCCCTTGGTTTCCTGACTGTAGTTATCCTTTTCCCTATCATCTTGTGATCAACAGTTTAGCTTATTTACAATCTGAGCATGATGGGATCCCCTCAGAACAACAACATATCTACCAGCAGAAAGCAAAAACAAGCGTAACTCTTGATCTGCACCTGTGAAATATAAAGAATAAACTCTAGCTTAGCTCCAGGCACCTCTACATTCTCATAATGCCTTTTTCCTTCCTAAAGCCAAAAGAAAAGCTCTAGTCAGAGTATACACCTCTACTTTAAAAGTTCCACTGGAAGCCCCTTCCAGTCTTATCCAGTGAGCTTAGTGAATTACTCAACTCAAGACAGTCTTCTGTATCGAACTTAGAAGCAAGAGTTAATACACTGGAGCAGTGACTCCAGTCTTCCAGTGCAGAACAACACAGTTTGGAGTCCCTCCCTTGTTCCACAGATCCAGGGCAGTAGTGCATCATCCACCTACTCAACAACCACCAAGAACTGTTCCCAGTCCTCCTACAAATCTAGCTTAGTTATTGCCTCAGCTTTCAGCTCCTACACAATTGCCAAATACAGGTATTATATTGTTCTAAACATTAATTCTGTGTGTTTCTTTAGTACCCTAAACTCTCTCATTCTGTCACCATCTTTTTTTATAACTTCATTTCTCCTACACATCCCATTTCCTCTCCACTACCACCATTCCTGACTGAGAAAGGTAAAGTAATGAACACAACTTGGTTTACCCAGTACCTCTGAATCTTATTACCCACACTGGGTCTCTGGCAGAATTCTCTGGACATTCTTTTCAAATAAGAGCTGCTACATTAGCATCTAAGCAACAGATACTAGTGCACATCATTAAAAGACATGGGCCCCATATTCAGTGTGGTCACTAGAGCTGCGAGAATGATAGCACAGTGTGCTAAGTAGCGCAGCGCACTGCCTTGCCTGAGAGGTACTCGTACGTGCATAGTACCCCTGTCCAGCATGAACTGCATGTAAGAATAAAGGATTGGGGTAGCACTACGCAAAGTGTTGAGGTGCAGCACAGCCACTGGCCAGCAACAGACACTCAGGAGCAAAGTTGGCTTGAACGTCCCAGTTGGTTAGCGCCTTTCCTCCTGGCTGCCATATTCAAATGCCGACATGCTGATAACTGCATAAGGCAAGTAAGGCCCTATGATGTGATCTGCATGTCATTATGTGGCCTTCAGCAGCTCTGTGCAATTCCTCCATGCCTTTGTGTGTGGAGGCCTGGCACAGAGAGGTATTTAGTGCACCCTCCCATCCCCGAACCCTATGCCAACCATATGCTTAGTAATAGTTAATCCTTGGTAGTCTAGTAGGCCACCCTCCCTCAAGCAATCCCCATTTGCTTTTAAATAATATTCCCTTCTGTCCAGTGGTGCCCCTCTTCCTCACCCGATGCCCCGTTTGCTTTTTTGTTGTTGTTGTTAAGCACTTTAAAGGGTAGCAATGAACATCAGGCATCAAAAGGAACACTTAACACACAGATTACAGTTTAATAAAAGAATATTAACAGGACTAGGAAAGACAAAGCGCATAAATGCAAACATGACAAAACTGTCGTGAACATTCTTACAAGTATATCATATCACCGATGCCTTAAACTACATGTACATTAAAAGGAAGAAATACCCTTAAAATATCTTAATTTTCTGAACAATAACATAACATCAAACAGTAGAAAGTACAAGTGTCCAGTGGTACCTCATCCCTTACTTGATCCATTTTGGCAGCATTACTGCAATACCCTCTGGTGTCCAGTGCTCCCGCTCCCTCTCCCTCCCCATAGCCTCGTATTCCCCCCCCCATGCCAGCTGCACCCCCAGATGGCAGTCAGCTTTTACCCTCTGCTTGCCTCTCTGGTTGGCTACTGTCTGGCTGGTATGAGTTCAGTACTGCGATAGACTGCTGTATAGTGATACAGGGCTTGTGGACGGAAAATGATTTAAGTCCACATAACTCAGTACTGTGCATACATGTGAACTCAGCTTGTTTTCCGCAATATTTATCTTTTACTCCTAACTTTGCCAAATGTAAATCCTTTTCACCAAACATGGGTGAAAGCTTTGGAACCTCTCGTGACCAGTTTTTGGGGCGTGGAACTCCCAGCCAAAATACATGTTTTTCACCAGCCAGTTGATTTATAATTCAGAAGAGCTTGGCAAGTTGTGACTGACTATGAAACTGAAAATTCATAATGTTGAAGGAAAATTAATATTTAGCCTTAATAGACAACTGGTCTCAGCATGTAAATAACTGTTCTAAGTTGCTAATCATTCTTTCTCATTTCCTCTTGCTCCCTTCCACTCTTTCCCCTCATCCCTCTATGGCTTCCCCCATCCCCCTCCCCCTGTTATATCTCTTGAGCTGCCTTGCTCACTTTAAACTGCTTTGTCCCATACCTTCTCACCTCTGACGAGGGCCCTGGGCTGATGCCATCCCATACCTTGTTGAGTATTAGATATTGGGCTGAGTCTGTTCTCATTTTCCTGTAAAGGGTCATTTCATAAGACACCACCCCCCTCAAATATGACCCTTTGAATTCCAGGTTTTAATCATATATGCACCATGGCATACATTGTACAATGCCACATGTATTGGAACTTCTCTAGTTACACACTCTTGTAACATGGCATAAAAAAGAAAAACAAAATGAAGCAGTCAGATAGGTGCAAACACACCATGTGGTACACAAGAAAGCATGGTCTAATACTATAATAGATCATGGCAGCGATCGGCTGCGCACAAAAATAATTAGACCATGCTTTGTATGGTGCTCATGCTAGACAGGGTCAGTGACAAGCCAGCTGAACAAGCTTGAACAACAGAGCCAGAACCGTGCTTCCGATAGGAGGGTGTTCCCAAAAAGGCATCCAGTGACTTACCCGACAGACCTTGCACACTGGGAAAGTCACAGGGTTTTATTTAATTCCAAAAATTGATTAGCACTTTTGCTCATAAAAGTTCTAAAACATTGTGAAAATGCATAGCACTTGCCTCACTGTGTTTAACAAACATAACACTGCTAGAAAACCTATATAAATACTTTCTGTACAGTTAGCATTGTCCTCCCCAAAAAACTGCTAATCAATTATTTAAAACCCTGCAGTGGAACATAACCAGTGCAATGTAAAGAAGCACACGGACAGTGTGTTGAACGCGGCAAAAGTGGTGAGCATATGTAAATCAGTCCTTACGTGTTCTCCTCGCTATAGAGGAAAAGCCGTAGTAGAACTACCTGTGTATGGTGGAGCAGGGTGATGTGCACAGAAATGTCTGTGTACCCGAAGCGGTGCCGTGGTGGCTATGTCAGCATTCAAATATCGACACATACCCATAGTGCAACATCACAGAGTGAGAGAAACACTTCAAAACGGAGCCGACACGGGGAAAAAGAAGCGGCATGGCGAAAAAGTAACAGTGGGCATAATGTATACTTGTGCAGGAAACTTTCCCCACCTTGTTTAATTTCCAAGGAAACATCCTTATATGAATAAGTGTGAAATGTCCAACGCGCACATCGCAAAGTGTTTAGAAGGTTATGGAGAGATTAGAGAGAGAGATAAGAACGTTATGTTTTCAGCACAGTTAGCAATTCATATGCATTTGTTGTAGGAATAAAACATATAAACTTGCAATATTCCTTGCCATGTTAGAAGAAGCGATTACGGTGAATTTATCCATGGTTGGTGGTTGGAGGCACTCGCTCCCCCAACCATGGATTGATTCCACAGTAGACCCATCCTTTCTCATGGCTTAATCCTTACTTGTAATGTCTTGTATAATTCCTTGTTTTGTTTGTTCTCTGTCTCATACTTTTCCAATATGTATTGTTCGTCTGACGTGAAACCTATGAAATGAGCTTGTTCTCAAAGGTGTTATCCGAAATTTCAGTAAATAAATAAATAAAAACGGCAGTTTGAATGCACTGTAGCTTTCCAAGCTGGTTAAAAACAGGTGATCAGTGTACAGAGAATGATGCTAAGGTTATTGAAGTGTAATTTAATTTGGCCAAACATCTTGCATGCTAAACATATACTGCACTATGGGTCATTTTCTAAAGCAGGGTGAAATCTCTGTAGGAACTTCACAGATGACTGTAACGCTTCATCTGCCAGTCTTCCATTTTGTAAACCCTATAACAAGACCCTGTCATGAAAAATAAAAAATGTACATTGATCACTCCTACTGTATCTTTGTTCAGCTGTTATGTAGAATTATGGCCACTTGGCTTTAATATTAACTACTGTACCTTGACTGGTCCCTACTTGCAGCCATATGCTCATACTTGAGAGGTTAAGCAGGTAAATAAACGCTTCATTAAAAAGTCTTTTTGTTAATAATTGCTTATGTTTTCTGGTTGAGCAGAGTTAACTGCTGTATAAGAATTAGTTAAAGAAACATTGTCAGTGCCGCCAGGCATGAAACACATTTATTCTGTAACCAAAAATGGGAATTGAATTCTCCATTAAACACAGCAGGTAAGATTTTAAAAACACAAAGTGGCAGATTTACAAATGTTTGAGATGCGTTGCATGGTGGGCCGTTTTTGCTGTATTTAAAATTAATAGACCGTTGACGGTGGTGGAGTTCCTGCCCATTTTGCTAGCATTCCAATGTGGTGATCCAGCTGCGGTCTTTTATTGAGCTTACTGATGCCAAATTAAAAATAAAAACACAGCCAGTCTGTTCATTTGAATTGGCCCCTTTTCACATTTCTTTCTTGCTCTAAAGGTTTTCATAATAAAAATTAAAATAATGCTCTGATTTTGCTTATTGGAGTAACTTAGGAGGGTAATTTCTATTATTAATTTGTAAGGCTAAAAAAGCTTTGAACAAAATTTGGCGGAGGGGGCATTCAGCCCACCTGTCCTCCCAATCTGCATTCTGCCCGCACAGTCACTTTTCTCTAACTGGTATGTGAGTGCCACTTGGAAACTAAAGGCCCCTTTACACGCAGTGGTCTGTATCGGAATGACCAGTACAGACACACTGTAACGTTTCCTTTTTTTGTGTGTACAGGCATTCCCGGCCGCAACCAAAGTGAGCGCTTCATTAAAACGTGTACCCTGTTTTCCTGGGTTCGCCGGGTTCAGTTGCATTTTGTTCCGTTCTGCCCTGCCATATAAACGTGGCTTTCCACTCATTTTGGTGAACTGCTAGCCTCACAGTTATACCACCTTCTGCAAACAAATATAACCGAACTTGATAACATAAAAAAAATGTATAAGTTCAAAACAGAATTCATTTAGGGTGGCCTTTTCCCTTTTGAATTCTGTTGAAAACATTACAAAATCGTCTGAAGTTAAGTGCAGAATGTCAACTCACAAATCTCCAAGTTACTGAACAAATGTGTTAAATAAAACTTAACAGGGATGATTTTTTTTAATTTAATACGTTTGTTCAGTAACTTGGAGATTTGTGAGTTGTCATTCTGCACATAACTTCAGACGAATTCTGTAATGTTTTCAACAGAATTCATTGGGGAAAATCCTCCCTAAATGAATTCTGCATAGAACTTATGTTTTTTTTTTAATGTTATCAAAGCAGAATGGCTGCCCAAAGTTCCGTTAATTTGCCGTGATTCCACCGGATCCTGGATGTCAGGGAAATACCTCTGAAACACCAGAAGAGAAGCAACTGAAACACCAGTTCTGTGTACAAGTGGCACGAGAGCGCAGCAGGAGGAGCATCCCAGGACAGTAACAAAACCGAGTGGCACAAGTAAGCGCCTTGTAAAGACGCCTTAAAATTCAAAGGCAGCAGAAGTGAAGGTTGAGCAGCTGAGATGCTGGAGTGGAAGGGGGTTGTTTTTAACACAACACATGCTGAGGAGGTCAGAGTGGTTGTAAATCAAGTAAAACCAAGCACATTTTCCTTTGTTCAACCCAAATATGAGGTATTCCGTGGCTCTAGTTATTATCAAGACCAGAAAAGCATGATTTTACACATACTGTGGAACCTTTATTCAACGTGTGCAGCACTAAGTGTGGCATATATTGAAAATTCCAGAGCTTTATTATGAAAACCTGAGTTGAGATAGTATATTTTATAAATGGGTTTGAAAAAACTGACCACATCAAACAACATTGGTTAAAACACAGGACGTGACCATTGACCTATTTACCTCGAAAATGCACAGTTGATAACTAACTCGCCCAACTCTACCTAGCAGCATCCTAACTAAATAAAATTGTAACACGGCATTATGGACAGCCGTGCCAGGGAGCCCCGCGATAGGCGCAACGCCGTCACGTGGTGCAGGAGCAACACGGCATTGTGAGCCGATAATGCCGTACAGGTGTGGATCGCTGGCATTAGCCCAACTCAGCATTATTTCTCATAATGCCGTGTTGCTCTTGCGCTGTTTCCTGAGTCCAACACGGCATTATCTTCTCATAATGCCGTGTTGTTTTGCGCGTTCCTTTGAGTCAACACGGCATTATCGTCCTCATAATGCCGTGTTGTTCTGCAGTGGCCATGACAGCCATGGGTCGCAATGCGGCGCACTGTGCCGGCTGGGTTAGCGAGAGAAATGGGGATGGAGCCAGCGAAGAGCTAAACTGTGCCGGAGGAATGCAGGACACATAGGGAGAGAAAGGTAGGGAGCCCTAGACCTTGTCCATAGTTATAGTAGATTAATCATCAGAAGCGCTGTTCTACCGGTGATTAATGCTCGGCCAGTTGGAACCTCGGCTTCTGCAACAACGCTTTCAGCGGGCATTAATCACTTCGTAGAGCCCTCCTCTGTCGGTGATTAATGCTACATAAAACCTCTTTCCATTAAAATATTTTTTTCCATTTTTTTTAAACACAACTCCACAAAGTATAGGTTTCTTCAAAATAAATGCAGTTCAAGGGCTCATTCAAGGGCACAAAGACTTTGCCAAACTCACCTATTCTACCTACAGTAGCAACAACCTAACTAGCGGAAAATAAAACTGTTTTTCATGAAAAGAAAATCCATTTTATAAGTGCAATAGCGCACTCCAGGGCATGGGTTTCTTAAGAATTAATGCACTTTCCGAGTCCATTGAAGGTCACTCAGCGGTTAGCCTTCCAGTTCATCTGGGGTGTGCATTAATTCTCTAGAAAAGCGTGCTGCGTTGTAGGTTATTGCTTACAAAGGTAAAGCTCACCTTTATGTTACAGCAAACTGGGTGACAGATGGACTGCATGGGGTCTTTGTGTTGTGATTATTGCTTGAAATTTGATACCCTACTGTTATTGGTGTATTGGTTGCCAGGTGGCTCTTGTTTTTGTTTTGTTGAGCTGCAGTATACCAACTGATGATAGGCTCCCTCTCTATTACTCCATGTTTGGGTTATCTGTAGGGCGGTGCATGGGTTTATTGCAGGATTGGATGTATATAGCAAGGGCTCAAATCTTGTCGTCCTACATCAATGACAGCTAGCCTGGTGCTGGTTATTCTGTTCTCTTGCTTACCGTAGTTCTGTATTCCTATTGGAGAACTGATAGCTTACTGTAGAGGGCTGTTCAGTATCACTAACAGGTGCATAAAGAAAGCTATGTAACGTTAATGCTCTGTAGCAACAGAAGCAACCTGGAAAAAGAAGTGGAAACTGCTTCTGCAGTATGTAATCCTTGCCTCATACTGGCTCAATAAGTGCTACCTCCTGCCCCATCCTAAAAAAACACCATCACCACTTTACTGCTGATTCTGTTGAATAATAACATCCAGGAGAGCAACAGCCCTACTAATTTATTAAAATTGCCAGTTTATAGTGAGTATGAAATATATTGCAGCAGTAAAGGAGGGAGTAGTAGTAACCCTTTCACAAATATTTACTCATGGCTTTGTTTATAAGCCGTGACATCATTTGCCGCAGTGTTTGTTTCTAAACATTCCAGATGCATATAACCATAAGGGGGTGTCTCGTACTAGTAACTGTAAAATGCTGAAGTTCTAAGATCTTACGTCAAGGAAGGTCTTGCAACAGCCCACACTGGTAGGACTATGCTACGAGGCACTTGGACCATACGGAGAACTTCTAGCTAGCAGTCTACCCCCCCCCCACATCAGTCACCTGATGTCAGCATAGGCTATATAGGAGGGCAGTCTCCCACATCGCCTCAGTTCTTTTCCCGCCATCGACCCGTGTACGTCTGACTATGGTAAATGTCGCAGCTACAGTTGAATGCCATTTTCCGTGCTTTCATGCTTTTTTATTTCCGATTTTTCATAGTTCCAAACATTGAATTTTCGGTGTTTTTTTTCTGACATGTTTGTCTTCTGCACCAGCCTGGTCTTCCGACTATTCCACGAAGTGTGCCTGTGGCAAACAGATTCCTGAGAAGGACGGTCATTCTTCATGCCTGATCTGCCTAGGCCTCAGCCACAACAACAAAACCTGTCAGTTTTGCCAGAAGTTCAACTGGGCCACTCTGAGACATCGATTGAAAATGCTGGAGAGCCATCTTCTTAAACAGAAGCTACTTGCCATCGAAAAGGAGCTGCAGGCCAGGAGCTCTTCGGCCTCACCGGCATAGTCCTCCAGGGCTTCTTCTTCTTCGCACAAGGAGAAGTCAGGGAAGCATAATCACCGGGATAAACGCAGCGAGTGGGCCTGGTCAGTTCCCAGTTGTGGTTGCCCCACAAACCTTTGACCGTGAAGGTGTCATCCTCCTATGGGGGGGGAGAGACGCAACACCTGCAGCCCAGACAGCCCTCACTTTTTCCATGCTTCCGGTGGCTCAGTCACCCACCTTCATCTCCATCTTCTCCTCCCCAGCCCCTGACGCTGGCCCATCTCTTCCACGGGCCTTTAGCCAGGTGGTTTGGCCAGTTCTGGACTCTTGGATGGTGGCTTTGTGCCTGCTGCCCCCCCCCGGCCATGGCCCTGTCTTTGTTGGCTCCCATCTCTGGGACCAATGCCAGTTCCAGTAGGCAGCACCCACAGCAGGCCATTGTAATCTTCTGCTCTCTAGCATCACCTCTGCCCTTGCCCTGGGGATCTTCCTCCCCACTAGCACTGGGTTCCCTTGTGGGACCAGCACCAGAAAAACCCTTCACCCGAGCACTCTAGACCATTGCCTGCTGGGCAATCACCCATACTGCCATCACCCCAGCCAGGGTGTCAGGCACCGGCATCATCTCTGCTGTAACCATCTCCACAGCCGACACCTTTCTGCCCCTCGGCAGATCATTTGCCAGTGCCACCAGGAACTATGTCGATTTCAGGCACAGCTGAAAAAGGGCAGTGCCCAGTCCATCTCCTGGTTAAAAATAAAACAAACAAATCCATTGCTGGCTCCTCAGCCGTTGTTCCCTAACCCGGTGCCTGGTTTGCATTTTCTGCCTGTGCCCCACAGGTGGACTGCAACACCCTGTTTTTTGGTGTGGTGGTCATTTATGCAGAAACAGGCTCCCACCCCTCAGGGCCCACCTCACTCTTCTCCCCTTCGTCCCCCACGGGACCCCAACCCCGGGATACCGGTAGAGCCGGCCAAATGGCCCTCACATATCAGTGTCTGTCCCAACGGTACAGGCTCCAGGTGGGATGATTGCTGGCCCCTGACGACAGTCCCTGTCAGCGAGTCTTCAGAGGATGACCCAGAATCCTTGGGGTCGTTTTCTCCCCCATAGGAATCTTTGGCAGGGGAGGACCAGCTTGCGGAGGTCCATAAGTCCCCCGATGATCCATCCTTCATGGATGTGATGCACCACATCCAGTCCATTATAGGGTGTGAGACAAAGGAGCAGGACCTGGAGAGACGTCGGTTAGCCATCTTCCTTTGGCAGAAGGATGTCCTGCCAGTGGTGGTGCCTTCCAGGATCGACTCCTATGGGGATGTCACCAAGGCGACTTGGGTCCACCCCTCTGCTATTCCTCCTCTTGATATAAAGGCAAGATCATCTTTACCATGCTACAGCAAGTAAATCCTTTTTGGGGAGTCGCCCTAAGGTGGATTCTGTGGTCATCAATGCAGCCCACGACCACACCAAGAAACCCAGGAACCTCAGTGCTCTCCGCCCAGACCGAAAATGTCTGCAGCTAGAGCAGATTGGCAAATGGGTCTTTGCCTCTGCCACTTTGACCCTTAAGGCTCTTAATTATTTGGCCCATATGGTGCAGTACCAAAATACCATCTGGGACTAGATCAGGAACCTTGTTCAGACCCTGCCTGAGGATGCCACAAAAACTCAGCTTGCTCAGCTCCTGTAATCAGGCTTAAACGTGGGCACCCATGTGCTCAGGGCGTCTTATGGTGCCGTTGATGCGTCAGGGCATGGGGCTGCTGCCAGTATTTGCCTCAGACTCCAGTCTCGTCTCCGGGTCTCTGGTTTTGCCCCGGATGTTCAGGCCAGCATTTTGGGTGCTCCCTTCCAGGGTTTGGTCCTTTTTGGGGATGATTTCCAGGACCTCATTTCTAAGCTGCAGGAGTCAGGTAAAGCCTTGAAATCGGACCATTCACTCTACCACACCCAGTCTAGAGCGATCCAAAACCATTCCTTTCGTCGGTCCTCCCGTAGGCAAGCCCGAAGCCAATCTGCCAAAAGCCAACACCAGTGTAAGGCCATCTCCACCTCAGCAGGTGCCACTGCTTGAGCCCCTAGGGGTCCCATGACCCCCTTACCCACTCCCGCCCCCACCTCCTGACTTCTTAGCCAATCCCCTCCCCGACCAAGGATCCAGGGGAGGCAGTCTGGGGTCAGTTCTCCCTCCACTTGCAGGGGTGGTGAGCACTGACCAGAGCCAATTGGGTGCTCCAGCATATAGCTTATGGTCACACTCTGGAGTTCCTGGAGTGGCCACCCGAGACCCCTCTTGTCCACTCTACTTGCCCTCTTGCGCATCTGCCCCTAGTTTTAGAGGAAATTTGGGCTTTTCTGCAAAAAACAGCTACAGATCCCATCCTCAGATTGTTCCACCAGAATGCGCCTGTCAGAGAGTGGCTGTCACTAAGGCCCTTGAGGATATTTAGTTGAATCCTGTGTTTATGCAGGGGTTGTGCCCCTGCACCCCTTGTGTGGGGGTCTGTGCCCCCCACATATATTACAACTCCGGGGGGGTGGACCTCTGGGAAGCAGTGGCGTTGTTAGAAAATTGGTGCCCTGTTGATGGGCACACTTGGACCGGCGCACAGATGGCTGGAAAGGCCCTCAGACTCAGTGGGGAAGGGGGTTTTACTCCCACTTCTTCCTCATCCTCAAAAATACTGGGAATCTTCAGCCCATCCTAGACCTGAGCAACCTGAACCTTTACATAGAATACAAACACTTCAGGATGGTGACCCTGCAGGGACTGTTGCCCTTTCTGCACCAGGGGGACTTTGGTCATGCAGGATGCCTACGTGCACATCTGGGTCTTTCACGCCCATTGTCGCTTCCTTCGCTTCCACTTTCAGGGAGCCCATTACCAGTTTCAGGCCCCCCATTTTGGCCTTTCCTCAGCCCCTTGGGTATTTACCTGGCAGTGGTGGATGCCGCATTGAGGAGGCAGGGCCTTAATCTCTTCCCCTATCTGGACAACTTGCTCCTTGCAGTCCCCTCTAGGGAGCGTCTGGTTCAGATCCTGGAAGCTACCTTCACTCTCTTCCAAGCCTTGGGGATCGCTATAAATCTGCTGAAGTCCTGCCTCTCACCTTGCTTGCGCCGCCAATACATTGGGACTGCCCTGGACGCCAGTCAGGGCAAGGCCTTCCTGCTCGGGGACAGGGCAGAGTGACTGTGCAGGCCCAACTGGTTTCCTCCGGTTGTCAGGTCCCAGCCCAGATTTTTCTTCACTTGCTGGGTCACATGGCTGCAGCAATCGCCACGGTTCCCTTGGCCCATTTGCACATGTGAGTCCCACAGTGGACTTTGAGGGTCCAGTGGGATCAGTGTACCAATGATCTAGAGTTGGTCATGGTTTCTGATCTGGTCTGGAGGACTCTGTTGTGGTGGCTGAACCCGGCCAACCTTCTTTGGGGAGTCTCCTTTCAGTTTTCGACCCCCCCCCCCCAACAGGTTCTTACTACAGATGCATCTGGCCTAGGCTGGGGCGCTCATTTGGCTGAACATCAGACCCAGGGTACCTGATGTCCAGTGGAACGGAGTCTCCACATCAACATCATGGAGATGCAAGTGGTCCTCTACGCCCTGCAAGCCTTCCAGACTCGTCTCCTTCCAGCCCGCTGCTGGTGCAGATGGATGATTTGTGTGTGGTGTACAAGATCAACAAGCGGGGTAACCCAGTCTTACCCCCTGTGTCAAGAGGCAATAAGAGTCTGGTTCTGGGACACTGAGCACAGTCTCGAGCTCTCGACCGTTTACATCCCAGGCATCCAAAATGTATTTGTCGACAGTCTGAGCCGTTCCAGGTCTTGGGCTCGAATGGGAGCTTCTGACTTCAGTCGTCGAAGACCTGTTAGACAGGTGGGGTCATCCTGAGTTTGGACCTCTTTGCATCCCCACTCAATGCAAAACTGCTGCTTTTTTGCTCGCTTAATCCCAGGCCTGGAGTTTTCTGTCGAGAAGCATTGTCCCTCTCTTAGAAAGGGAGGTTTCTGTATGCATTCTCTCCCTTCCTGCTACTGCAGAGGGTTCTGCCCAAGCTGCAGTTGGAGGGAGGAGAAATCATTCTCGTAGCTCCCTTCTGGCCATGCCATATTTGGTTCCCCTTGCTGCAGCAGCTAGCTGTGGAACCTCCAGTGCCCCTGTGCACAGGCTTGCTCTCCAAGGACTGGGGCACCCTGGTCCATCCAGACCTCAGGTCTCTGCATCTCCATGTGTGGCTCCTGTGGACCTAGCTAGCCCCCATTTCAGGGTTTCCTCTATGATTGCTGACATTCTGGTGGCGGCCAGAAAGTCCTCCACCAGGGTTACTTATGCTATGACATGGAAGCGCTTCTCCATTTGGGCCGCTGTTTGCCAGCTGGATCCTTTCACCTGCCCGGTGAATCATGTTTTGGAGTACCTCCTTTCCCTTTCAGATTCAGGCCTGGGGTACTCCTCTCTTAAGGTGCACCTTTCCACCATCTCTGTGTACCATGCATCTATAGAGGGCAAAGCTGTCACCTAGCTTGAGGTGTCCTGCACATTCTTGCGGGGCATCTTGCATCTGAAACCTTCTGTTTGGGACCTGGTCCCTCCATGGGCATCAACTTTATGTTGGAGAAACTTACTTTACCTCCCTTTGAACTGATCGTGAGTTGCGAGCAATGCTTTCTATCATGGAAAGCGCTCTTTGTGGTTTTGGTTACCTCTGCTCAAAGGATTTTCGAGCCCCAGACTATGTTGTGTGAAAAGCCTTATTTGTTTTTTCACAAAGATCGAGCGTCTTTGCGTTCTAGTCCTAAGTTTTTACCTAAGGTGGTGTCTGAGTTTACTTTAAATCAATCCTTCCACCTTTCAATTTATTCTCCTGAGTATTCTAATCAGGGGGAGGTGTAGCTCCATACTTTGGATATTCACAGGATGTTGCGGTACTATACAAACCGCACCAAGTCGTTGAGGTAAACTGATCAGTTGTTTGCTTTATTCGCCCCCAACAGAGAGGGCACTCCTGTTTCCAAACAGTGTTTGTCTAAGTGATTAGCTAATTGCATTGTTTACTGCTACTGCAAGTACAACAAGCCCCTTCTAGGGGTAGTCGAGGGCCATTCCACCAGGGTTATGGCTGCCTCCACGACTTGCTTTAAAAATGTCTGTGTCTGCTGCTGACCTCTGTGCAGCTGCCACCTGGAGTTTGGTCCACACTTTCATGAAGCATTACAGTCTGGACATTGCCTCTAGGCGTAGAGCCAACTTCGGCCTGGGCCTTCTGTTTGAGCCCTTTATTGCTGATTTGTCTCCTTCTGGTGAATTCACTCTGGTTCTACCGGTACTGCTTAGGACTCAGTTCTACCAGTGTGGCCTGCTGCAAGAACTTCCTCAATGTAAGATAGTACAGTTACATAAGAACTTACTGTAACAGTAGATCTTCGAGAGGAGCTCTCGCAGCAGGCTGTTTTTCCTTCCCTCCTTCCCCTGCTTCTACTTTTCCATCGCATCTGCGTCTGCCTTTTCTTTGGCTCTTGGGGATAATCTCCTCAGTTCTCCATCAGCTGGTCGTGCAGAGTCTCCAGCAGGAGAACTGAGGTGTTGTGGGGGACCACCCCCCTATATAGCTTATGCTAATGTCAGGTGCCTAACGTTAGTAGAGGGCAGTAAACTGTGGTAGACAGCTAGCTAGAAGTTTTCAATGTGGTTCTAGTGCCTCGTGGCACAGTCCTGCCTGCTCAGTCTGTGCTCCAAAGCAGCCCCCATTGGACCTGCTCATCCCATTCCCACCCAATGAAGAAATGAATCGGGAAATTGAAGCCATCATGAATAGGCGGGCTATTCCGGACATCCCACCAAGGGACCCTCTATTGGACATAAATGAATTCTGAGCAATGTCAGATAGTCAATCTTTGCTTAGTGTGTTTTAAAATGTAATGGATAAATTAGCAGGTTTTAAGCATTATTACGTTGTAACTTGGATTTTCAGCCTTCCTTACCAATATATAATTACAGTTAGATTTAAACTTAGGGATATGTTTTCATTAATGATTAATTACTTACAATGAAAGTTTACGTATAGTCTTTACTAATAGGACTTTGGTTCTATAGTAATACTTGCTAACATGAATAGAGTGTAGTTTCAGTTTACAGAACATGCACAGAGACCCCTTTCTTGCAACTGCAAAGTCAGGTTCCTCTTAAACCATTTAAAATGGACTTATTATTTTTTAGCTTAATTTCTGAACAAACACTTTCAGTATTATGAAACTTCATCTTATGGTAAACTAACACCCCAAAATAGGAATATCTGGTCTGGATATGTGCTTTTGATATTAAACCTTTTAAAGGTCAGGCATTACTTTCTCTTACAATAGATTAAAACATTAACAGCATAATGTTTATTTATTTTCAAGCCTAGATCATATTTGGGGCTTACTGCCTACCTATTGACTTGCCACTTTTCTGCTTTTCTTCCCTGCGGTTGCATGGCATGCAATGATGCCAGCGACTAGGTGCACGCATGCTCCCATACACACCCCTGTTGCTGCATCCCGGCCCCCTGTTGTGCAGCACCATGCCATCGAGCCCCAGCCTTCGCTAGGGGTTAGGCGAGCACCGGCTGCTGGAACCCCCCCTCCCCGGAGATGGACAGCAGTCCGTCGGATGCTCAATCCGTCTCCTCCCTGCCGATCCACAGCGACCCGTGCTCGTTCCTGAACATGGGTCGCCGACTCGCTGCCGTGGTGTGAGTTGTGGCATCCAGTGCCTCAACCCTCAGTGCCACCGGGCCGGTCAACATAGATACTTTTCAGTAGGAATCATATGCCTGTCCTTCTTGTATAATGTTTAAACTATCAGCCAGACAGTCGGATGTCACAGCCAGACGATCAGATGACCACGTGAAGTCCCACATCTCTAAAGTACTACAAAAAATAACTTGCTACTCTAGATAAGTGTCTGCTATTGGTAAAATTAAAAAACATTTTGTATTTGGCAGAAAACCCCTGGTCATACTGCTCCCTGTAGTATGACATTTAAATTGTATGTAACAGCCCCTATGTTCACTTGACAAGTCCTTTTTAATCAGATGCTTCGAGTTACTGATAGCTTTCTGATATAGAAAGTTAAATAACTGGTGGTCTTCTGACATATGAAATCACTTTCTATCACAGAAGACTATTTAAACCCAGCCCATAACATAGAAACTACTGAAGTGCCAGCCCAATTGTTTGCCGCGGCACACTATAAAGACCAGCAGAAAAATTGGTCCAGGTAAGCCCAGACAGGAGGAGGACACAGTCATCCCTAGTTCACGACCTCCGAGAGTGACATCTGGTTAAACTGGTGGGGTGAGTTTTGCCTCTCAACCCAGGCATTTGGAACTGGGTAAAAAAAATGCTTGCGTAATATTTATTTATTTCTGTTTTTATTCTTTTATTGTGACTAATTTTCATGCGCCGGGGAAATTTATTTATTTTTCTGTTTGCACTGCTGTTCAGAGAATTAATGTCTTTACTCATATTACTGTTAAGAATACTGTGTGCTTTTTGAATTTGATATTGAGTAAAAATATTTATTGAAAATATGAATTCCAGATGTAGCGGTGGTGCTTCTCATCTAAGCTTAATTCAGTTAAGGGCCTTCGACTTGGAACATTCAAGATTAAGGACTAAACCCAAATCTGACTTCTGTTTTATGGGACATCAGGGAACAATTAAGTTTACCATCCAAAGTTACATTCACATAATTAACTGTGCAGATTTAAATTATCCAGAATTTAGACATAAATTCCCGGGAAGGTGCCACATAGATTCCAATAAGACAATTAATTGCAGAATTCTGAATTGCCCATGACATAAGGAGGCAGTAGATTTTAAAATACTAGTTAGAATATTTGAAGAATTACGCCAGGTCCATTGTCCCATGGTGGCCAGTCACGGTCACAATAGTACAGTGGACTATATAATAAAAGCAACAGTGCAACGAAAAAAGTTATTCTAAAAAGCCAATTCAAACAACATGAAGTCTTGCTGTATTCTGACAATTGCAATGATTCCCAACCTTTGAACTGCCCCGGAGAACTAAGGGCTAACTTTCCGTGCAGGGCATGGAACGCTGAGCCCGAGCTCGGTTGAAGTCTCTGTCTGGAGTGTTTTGAACTCAAACCGTCAAATTCTTTACTTCACCTCACTGAACGGTCGCTCCGGAGATTTCTCCTTCAGCTCGGTTTGAAGTCGGTTAAAGTTTTTAGTTTTTCGTCAGTTTAAACCGAAAAAAAGTATCCACATAGTCGGTTCAGTCTCTGTCTGTGGTGCCATGAGTACTAGATAGGAATTGTTCTATATTTTCTGTGTGGAACTTATAAAAGTGCAGTCAGTTTGGCTGAACAGACCATTTGATTGTGAATTTTGCTGTATTTAGTGTGTGGTTACTGGTTCTTATCGGTTCTAAAAAAAAACAAACATGTTTTAACCGTTTTTTTTTTCCAATACCCGTGACACGTTAGGAACCGATAAGGGAGTCTTGCCTGGCAGTTGCTGAAAAAAGGGCAAGTTTGGCCATGTCTGAGAAACCCCAGAAAAAAAACGGGCCCACTGAGTTTCAACACTGCAGTGAGTGTGGGGAGGTCTTTGCCAAGGCCGAGCCCCACACCACCTGTGTTTATTGTCTGGGGTTTGACCACCTCGATTCAGACTGCCAATATGTGAAAATTTTCCCAAATCTACTCTTGAGAAGAGATTAGGTAGACTGAGGGAAAAGGAGGCCGAGAAGTCCTCTGACCCGGATGGCCAGCCCGGTTCGGTTTCTACCGAACCAGAAGGAGTGCCCTCTGACCAGGGCGATACTTCTTCGGGCAAAATGAGAGCCGATTTCTGAGGGATCAGTACTGACAAAAAGAAAGCGCAAAGATAAATCGACTGGTTCGGATCCAGAGGTTCATGTTCCAACCAGTGAAGAGATAGCCAGGGTGATTCAGATTGTGGAATCGCTCTGTCTGGTTCCGACCGATCTGGCTCCTTCTGGCAGAGGTTCGGATCGGTTGGTTCCCCCGGTTCAAGAGTATACCCTTGAAGAATTTTGTGAACCGGAGTTTGAAGAGCAAGGGGAATTTGAGGATTATAATATAAGTGAAGGTCTGGATGTGCCTGTGGAACCAGACATCTCCCCAGACAGAACATCAGGTGTTTCCCTTCCTAGGCTTTCTGAGTCCCCTTCCCACTTTGTTTTACAGGAAAGTGGCTGAAACCCTCCAGCTTCCTATGGAGGAGGAGGCTGTGGAAGATCAAGAAGAGCATGATTATGTAGAGATGTTGGCTATCCCAGAGTCCAGGAGACTGTCTATTCCCCTCCACAAATCTTTTGGGAAACAGACACAAAAAATCTTAGTCTCCTAACTCTGTACCTCCCGTGGATAAAAGAATGGACAAGAGGTATACACTCTCAGGCTCGACACAGAGTTCGTATATTTATTTATTATTTATTTAGCTTTTGTTGACTGGGTAAGTGCACTAGACAAATCCTGCCTATTTTCAGGCACGACCCGGGGGAGGGGGATACAGATGAATGCCAACTGACCTTGAACCAGATTAAGCTGTTGGTGGTATTTTTTTAGTGAATGAGGGAAATTTGGCCAGGACACCGGGGAAATTCCCCTACTCTTTTCGTTAAGTGCCATGGGATCTTTAACATCCACCTGAACTACCACCAATGCAGGCAGATGGGACCTCGGTTTAACGTCTCATCCGAAAGACGGCACCTCAGAAGTGCAGCACCCCTCTCATGCTGCACTACAGTGTCAGTACTGGGATATTAACTCAAGTGCCAGATGTGGGAACTGAACCCACAGCCCTCTGATCTCCCGGCCTCAGAGGCGAGTGTGCTACCTACTGAGCCACTGACACTGCCAGTGTGCTACCTACTGAGCCACTGACACTGCCTATCAGTATCAGTAGATATCAGCAATACAGCCGTGTTGGGGTAGTGCAGGCTGCTGCCTGTGACAAGGCCAGTATTCCCTTGGCTTCACACACCCCTGACAAGGAGTCCAGGAAGATTGATGCCATGGCAAAGAAGCAGTACATGGCATCTTCTTTGGGACTCAGGCAGGCGAATTACATGGCCTATACAGCCAGGTACCAGAAGTCCAGGTGGGACACTGTACTGGCACTGGCTAAACAGGCCTCCCCCCAGCTAGCCAAGGAGCTGGAGGCGGTGGCTGCAGATGGGATTGAGGCATCTAAAGTGCAATTTCATGCTGCTGTGGACTCTAATGATGTCTTATCAAGAGTCATGGCTACATCTGTGGTTCTTCGGAGGATGGCTTGGCTCAGATGTACTAGCCTCTCACAGGACACCCAGGCTATGGATTTTCCTGTAGTGGGTAATTCTCTGTTTGGGGAGCAGACAGAGAATTACATGAAGAAAATGGACGAGTACAGGACCACTTCCAGGAGTGCTCAGGCCAAGGAAAAGCAGGCAACTCCTCAAAGGCAGCAGTGCAGGGGCAGGGCTTTTCAAAGGCCTTTTTACCAAGCACAGGCCTCCTCTTCCTTTTCGCAGAGGGGGTTCTTCAGAGGGAGAGGCAGAAGGGGGATGAGCCGGCCTGCATCCACCCCTCAGCCTAAAGCCCCTGCCAAGCAGACACCCTGATGGGTCTGCCTGGGTCGAGACTCCTATTCCAGTAGGGGGCAGGCTGGCTTACTTTGTCCAGGACTGGATGTCTGTTACATCAGACAAGTGGGTCCTGGAAGTAGTAAGCCAGGGACTGGTTCTCAGCTTCAAAAAATTTCCAAAGATGAGAGCCAGATCTTTTCCACCTGCAAATCTTTTGGAAACCCTTGCCCTAGAGGCAGAGGTTCCTTCTCTCCTAGCTTTAAGAGCTATAGAGAGAGTACCTACCCTGCACTGGGGCGAAAGACTGTACTCCAGGTACTTCCTGACCTCCCAAAAACAGGGGAGTGGCGACCCATCCTAGACCTCAGATATCTGAACAAACATCTTTTAAAACCAAAGTTCAAGATGATAACTCTGGGCATAATCCTTCCCTTTCTAAGGCCAGGGGACTGGCTAGCCTCCCTGGACCTCAGAGATGCCTATTTTCACATTCCCATCAGGTGCTCCCACAGAAAGTACTTCAGGTTCAAGTTGCCCTCAGGCCACTATTAGTTCAGAGCAGTGCCCTTTGGCCTAACCTCAGCTCCAAGGGTTTTCACAAACTGCCTGGCAGTAGTAGTTGCCTTTCTAAGAAGGCAAATGATTTCCATATTTCCTTATCTGGACAATTGGCTATTAGTGGGTCAGTCTCCAGACCAAGTCAAGTCTCAACTGCAAGTGACCCAGCAAGTGCTCACTTCCCTAGGATTTCTTCTCAACCTTCCCAAGTCAGTTCTCGAACTAGTCCAGCTCCTTACCTTTATAGGGGCAGAACTGGACACACTCAGAGAAAGAGCCTTTCTTCCTCTAGAAAGGGCAAGGGCTCTTATGGAACTAGCTTCTTCCTTCAGCCTTCAGGTATCTCGACCAGCAAGGCATTTCCTCCAGCTCTTGGGCCACATGGCAGCTTCAACAGCAGTGGTCGAAGGGGCAAGATTCCAGATGAGGGATATTCAGTTCCACCTGAGAGCTTACTGGTCTCAGAGAAAGGGCTCCCTTACCAAACTGATTCCAGTGACTCCGACCTTGATCCAGGCCCTCTAGTGGTGGCAGGATCAGGACAATTTAAGGCAAGGTGTTCCTTTTGTTGCTCAGCCTTGCTCAGTGGTCCTTACCATGGATGCTTCTCTTCTGGGCTGGGGAGCCCACCTAGGGTCCCTCACTGCCCAGGGCCTGTGGTCCCCCCAAGAATCCCTTCTACACATCAGTCTTCTAGAGCACAGGGCAGTTTTTCTAGCTCTAAAAGCGTTCTCACAGTCAGTTCAGAACAAGGTGGTTCAAGTCAGAACAGACAACGCTACCACCATGTGGTACATCAACAAGCAGGGAGGCACTCGGTCCATGGCCTTGTGCACAGAAGCCATGAAGTTGTGGTCCCTGGCTTATTCCCTGCAAGCCTCTCTTGTAGCAGTTCACCTTCCAGGCAAGGGCAATGTGCTAGCAGATGCACTGAGCAGGATTTCTCAGGGCCATCACGAATGGTCCCTGGACCCTCAGGTGTTGAAAGTGATTTTTTCAAGGTGGGGCACTCCAGAGATAGATCTCTTTGTAGCCCCAGACAATCACCACCTCCCTCTCTTTTGTTGCAGACCTCCAATCTTGGGCTCAGTCCCCCTGGATGCCCTGATTATGAATTGGGAAGGGAAGTTTCTGTATGCCTTTCCCCCTTCCCACTCCTGTTCAAAGTTTTAGTCAAAATAAGGTCTCAGCCTTGCAAGGTGATTCTGGTTGCTCCAGATTGGGCCAGACAGCCCTGGTACCCCCTGTTGCTGTCCCTAGCAGTCCATCTTCCCCTGTCTCTTCCCAGGAATTACAACCTGTTAACATCCTCTCAGGGGAGGATTTGGTACCCCAATCATCAGCCCCTCAATCCCAATGCATGGCTCTTGAAGAGTTAGAGTTTGCAGATCTGCATCTTTCCCAAGGGGCTCTGGACTTCCTCAAGGCTTCTCGAAAGCCCTCCACCAGAAAGACTTACAACTCCAAATGGAAAAGTTTCAGCATTTGGTGTTCTAAGAAGAATATTTCTCCAGACACTGCTGAATTGACTACGGTTCTGAATCATATGGTCCATCTTAATGGCCTAGGCCTCAGACCAGCTACTCTCAAGGTACACTTGTCAGCTGTTTCTGCATTTTTGTCTGTGGGGAAGTCTTCCTCACTATCTTCCCATCCTGTGTTCTGTAAATTTTTTAAAGGATTGTTTCACACCAATCCCCCCTTTAGAGATCCTGCCCCTGCCTGGGATTTGAATGTTTGCATTGCTCAGCTTATGCAACCCCCGAGCCTATGTCTTCAGCAGAACTTAAATACTTGACTTGGAAAACTGTGTTCTTGGTAGCCATTACCTCTGCCAGGCATATCAGTGAATTGCAAGCCCTGTCAGTGGAACCTGATTTTATCTCCTTTCATAGGGATAAAGTGGTCCTTAGAACCAATTGAAGGTTCTTGCCCAAAGTGGTTTCAGACTTCCATTTAAACCAGTCTGTGTCTCTCCCTGTTTTCTTCACTGAGCATTCTTCCTCAGGAGAGAGGAAGCTACACAGTTTAGATGTCAAAAGAGCCCTTCGTTACTACGTAGAGCATACCAAGGGTCACAGGTTTGACTCCCTCCAGTTGTTCCTCACTTATGGAGAAGTGGGAAAGGGCAAACCTGCCACCAAAAGATCTATTGCCAGGTGGATTGTGTCTTGTATACAATTCTGCTATGAAAAACTGGGAAAAACTCCACCCTCAGGCCTGAGGGCTCATTCCACAAGAGGTACAGCTGCTTCCCTGGCTGCAGCCAGGGATATTCCTCTCCTAGAAATTTGTCAAGCAGCCACCTGGAAAACAGTCCATACCTTTACCAAGCATTACTCTCTGGATATCCAGGCTAGGAGTGATGCTTGGTTTGGCACAGCAGTACTTCAGAGACTATTCCTAAAGTAGGTTCTGCCCCTCCTCCTTGGAGGTACTGCTTGGTAGTCTGCAATTGTCAGAATACAGCAAGACTTCATGTTGTTTGAAGAAAAAATTACTCACCTTAGTAATTATATTTCTTCTAATGGAGTCTTGCTGTATTCTGACCTCTCTCCCTGCCTCCCCTCTCAGAACCTGTTTTTGGGAAGTGGGTGGGCAGGTGCAGTGTTGCACCCCAGGGGTGTATTTGCCGGCACTCTCCTCCCTTTTGTTTGGGTGCTTATTTATTATTATTATTTTTTTTTTAAGTACATTGGGTTTAGTTTTTGGGTTTCCTGACTTGAGTTTTCCTTGGGAATCCAAAACTTTTCAGTCAGTTGGCAGGTAGAATTTTTACAATGTCCACATAGAATTTTTAGTTTAGTTGGGCTCGTAAGAATCTGACGGTTTGAGTTCAAAACACTCCAGACAGAGACTTCAACCGAGCTCAAGCTCAGTGTTCCATGCCCTGCATGGAAAGTTAACCCTTAGTTCTCCGGGGCAGTTCAAAGGTTGGGAATCACTGCAATTGTCAGAATACAGCAAGACTCCATTAGAAGAAATATAATTACTAAGGTGAGTATTTTTTTCTTTTCTGCTATGGTTATGAAAAAATATTGAGAGAACTGTTGATTTGGGTTTTCTGGATGCTTGCTGTGCTGTGTACTGTACATTTGAATTTTTGTCTGGACTCTTACGATCCTCTGGTCCTCCATATAGTTTCTATGCAAAAATCAGGCGGCCATCTTTTTTTCTTGAGAAATAATTATTTAAAACTTTTATAAAATTCATAAATGATAATGAAGACTGAAAATTTTACCACCAAAATAAACCGGAAGACATCAGTTACGAAGAAAAAAAGGTGGGGTCAAAATTTTAACCAATTTTTATTGCACTGCTGCTTGAACATACATTATTTATTCATCGAGATCAACTAGTCTAGGTCAGTCAAGTCAACTGATAAAGTGGTAGTGGCAGGAAGATGTATGGATCAGGAAACAGATTTTGCTTTGACTATTCTGTGCATTGCAAGTCCAACCAGACTCTGTCCAAGCCTGTTCAATCTCGTGGAAGGATTGTCAGTCTCCGAAGGTCAAAGTGAAAACCTTGAACACGAGACCGGCCTAGCGAGTCACGCCAGGCTGTCAGAAATGAGCCCTGGCACTTCAACCAGTGTGGTCTGCTGGAAGATCTACTGTTATAGCAAGTTCTTACATACCTGTACTTTCAGTTGGTATATAGTCCATTTCCAGTCATGGGGGTTGCACTCATTTTCTGTAAAGTAAAATGTTTTGATTTTAAGTTCCATTTTTTTTTTTTTGCCAGCCTGCCAGCGCTGTGGAAAGATTCACTGCTGTGGCACTGGTGACCCGGGTTCAGGAACTGACTCAGGCGTTGGAGGGCTGGCTGGGGGAGAGAAGGCTTCAGCGTCCAATGACTGCACATCTTCTCTTGTGGGGGGGGGGAGGACGGGGTAGAGGACCGGTGCCTACTGACCCCTGGTATAGGCCGGGGGACAGCAGTGCGTATGGTCCCGCTATCCAGGGGAGTGTGACAGATACCAGGGTCTGCCTTGCATCCTGCACTTCATGCTGCTGCGGGAGAAAAAACAGAAAATGGCGCACTGGCTGGTCAGGTGACAGTCTTCTGGAACCTCATCACTGGGGCTCCTGATCCATGAATTGCCACCTCAGCAGCACCCAGGACCACTGGATTGGCCAGTAAGGCATATTCCCTTTGGAGGAAGGGGACCCACCCGGTGAAGGGATACATTGGGGTACTCCGGGTGGTTGCAATGCGGGGCGGTGGGTGGATGGGAGTAGCTTACAAACAAGAATCGATCCTTGAGAGGCCTGAAAGAGTGATCAGCAAGGGGGGTTAAAAAAAAGTTTTATTTTTTAAATAACAGAAATCTGCAGTATAATTTTACAGTATATTATGTTTATATGTACAGTTCATGTGTCTCTTGTACACAGTAAGACTTGAGAGAGAGATAGTTGGCTGGAGCAGATAGAAAATTAATGAACACTACTTTAGAAAGGGTTGAAATTACCCTTAGAAGCAGCCCCACACTCCAGACGGATATCTGGAAGACCATACATATACAAGGATTAAGAGCCATTTCTGTTTTTTCATGTGTTATATCATCTGGCAAAAATAAATATGATTAATATTATTGTGGGCAGGAAAAAGAATGAGCCATGTTTCTATTTTTTTTTTTTTTGGTTATAGGAAGCCGCAGTGCAGACAGAGCTGCAAGGTGCAAATAAAGTGTACGAGCATACATGACTTGTACATGCAGCTAGACAAGGGTGTTTGGAGGTTGTCAGTGAGGGAAGTTAGAATTTAGAATTACAAAGGCTGAAGAGGAGGCAAGCAAGGCATAGTGTGTGACACTTCCCTGGATAGATGGTAAAAATAGCATCTGTGCTGTTTCATACCTTCTTATTAGCTCAAGCAAAGGATTGCACACCAGGCTAAGTACTAATTGTATACAATTTCAGCCGAGATTCTAGCATCCTGGCTATTAAGCAAAGAGCAGCTTAACAAAATGTCAGGAGCTCTTGCTGTAAGCGCAACTAGAAAGTGGAAGTGTACATTCGTACCGGTGAAGCGCAACACTTACTTTACAAGGGTGAAAGATTATTTGCATGCTGCAAATTCTGTGAACCGGGGAGTGAGTTGTCATGGTATTCAGCAGCGTACTGTGATTTTATGATTCAGCCAGCTCCTCTCCTGTCTTACTCTATTTTCAAAATGCTTTATTGGTGTTTAGTAAATGTAAACACTAAAGCAATTTTTTTGCAGTGTAAAACCATGTCCGTAGGTAGTAAATCCTACCCTCCCTGACCCTCTAATCATGCAAAATTAATTTCCTTGTCAGCACCACTCCCATAGATTTAATGAGAATGGGATGGGATGAGAAAGCTGCCACCAGGGTAAAGGAGCTAGGGGTAGAATTTGGACTGTGTTGGCTACTTTTTTTTTAAATCTGGATTTTATCCCCTGCTCCACCACCATCCAGGGATGTGCCATATCATCAGGGATATACCTTGTTCTGGTCAGAGCACAGACACAGTAGTGGGGAAAGGGAGTTCTGCTCTTGAGGAAGGAGCAAACTCCCTGGCCCACTCTCGGGGGTCACTGTGACACCAGAATCTGCCACCAGCCCTCCCCAGCCTAGCTGCGCTGGCTCTTGGCAGCTGTCCGCAGGATACCACTTGATGTAGCAACCCGAGTCCACTCCCCAACACTAGTCACTTGCTCAGTAGCATGGCTGATGGGTCAGGATGGACACTGAGTCTGTCAGGTTGTTGAGTGAGGGGAACAGATTAGTTTTATTCGCTGGTGTGTTGGGTAGGGCACCAGACCCATCAGGTAGTTAAGTGAGGGAGGGACAGATTGTTTTTTTAATTGCCTGATGGATCTAGTTCATCAGTGGAGATATAAGGTATTTTGGAGAGTGGATCGGATGTTGTTCCATGTTGGGCAAGTTGGGTAAAAAAAATTCTGTTCTATTCTGCATTACCTGTCTTATCAGTAAGGCACTCCTGTGCCTTGCAAAACAGTTTGGGATACATTGTGTATGAAAGTCATTTTATAAAACCAAATTCTGTTATATTCTACTGTCACTGCACTACCAAAATGTAACTCCTGTGCTTTGTAAAACACAGGAACTATCATAGTTAGGGGGAGAGGGACACATTTGTTTTCTGACAGGCTGGGTTTGGCACCAAATCTCAGGTGGTGGTGGTGGTGGAGGGTTGAACAGTTTTTTTGTTAATTCCCTGGGAGGTAAGGATGGTAAATAAATGATACCTACGCCCACCATTTTCCCAAAAGACTGCTTGTGATGGACACTGTTAGTTAATGGGGGTGGGCCAGGGGCAGACGCTTCGCTGCTTAGCATGCTGCATTTGAGCATGCATGGCAGTTAGCACCCTGTGTGTGTTAGAGAGAGTGCAGAGCTGAGATTAAGTAGTGAGAGAAGGAAAGACAGCAAGAGAGGGAGAGTCGGGTGGTGGAGCTAAGATTACATGCATTTAGGATTACAGCCTTGTAAGTGCATGCCGTCAGTCCCCTTGGTCTCCCATGCTAGTGTGCTGCAGGCCAAGAGACAGACAGGTCCACACTTGCTGATAGCAGCAGCTGGGCAGAAGAGGGGGACTTGTTTTTTTTTTTTTTTCAATTTCCTGATAGACTGGTTTGAGCATCAGACTCCTCAAGTAGTTTGTAAGTGAGGGACCTATTTATTTTATTAAATTCCCTGTTGGATTGGGTACTGGAGCCGTCAGGTTGTTTTTGGGGGGGCGGCAGATTTGTTTGGTATTCCCTAACTAGCTGGTTTGGGCCCTGGTCTCATTAGGTAACTTTTCATGATTCCTTTCCTTTCTGATAAGAAAAAAATGACTTTAGCATGGCCAGCTCACACAGTAACTTCTTGCATTGGCAGTTTTTAATGCAATAGTAGTGTGAGTATGCATGGCCTCTTACAGGCTGCAGATATCTCCTTGTGAGTAAGCATGGTGAAAAGATTCACACTGTTTTTATGTTGGGTAAGTATTGTTTTGCAAATTGCTTCTCCTTGCCCCCTCTTGCTGCAGCAGTTGCTCCCTCACTTGTTTTTTTCCCGTTCCCTGGCTAGGCTACTCAGATTGTCTGGAAACTCAGCTGTTTCTTAATTGTACCGAGAGACTGTTTCTGTTTCTGACATTGTTGTGCAGACTGACCGTTGCAGTACTTCATCTGTGAACTCATTCATTGTCATTCATGTCAACCCAGTGGGGAGGAGGGGCTAGGCTAAACAACCTGAGGGCTTCTTCAGTGTATCACCTACTGCAGGTCAGCTGCATGTTCACGAGGGTTTAGCCACTTACTCAACAAACTCTCATGCACTCTCCTTCTTGCAACCAATAGAAAGTTAGTAAAGCATTAGACAGCAAGGAGCGATAGCAAGACACAACTGTCTTCACTCATTGACAGCCTAAAGGTGTATCCCAGTCCCCCAGTGCATTTCAGTGGACAGCGTCAAAAGAATTCCTGATTTTGATGTTAGTAGGAACTGGTCTGTTGTGCAGACTAGCCCTAAAAAGGGGGGTCCATTGAGACCTAAATGTGAAGAAGACTTACTTTCCTGCAAAACATTTTCAGTTCCTCCTCTTGTGTATGGTTTTTGTGTGTGTGTGTGTGTGTGTGTGTGTGTGTGTGTGTGCCTAATCTCTCTGAGCTTTCCTTAACCTTACTGAGTGGTTGGCCAGGTTTTCCCTCTAGAGTGGGAGACCATTCTACCATCAGAGCCATGGCAGAATTCATGGGGCTCCCCTTTCAAATCCCTCTACAATGGACACGGGCTGTTACTGTTGTTGTGGACACCTGTGATTCTGTACCACTCATCATTTCCTAAGTGCGCTGCTTGTATTTTTGGATTCAAGCAACAGTGAAGAGAATTTTTCCTTATGTCATTTCTTTATCTTGGGGCATAATATGTACCAGTTCTGCTGCTCCAGCCATTCTGTTATCTCCTTTGCAGAAATGATTCCTCCATGGACTTGTCTCATGGCTACTAGACCCCACTAGAAATGTGCGTTGGGGGTATCAAGTGCAGGTCCTCCTCAACTCCTTTTTTTGCTGTTCTGCCTCTAAACTGTGATTGATGGGACAGATAATGTATCTCAGTGTACTACTGCTTGGATTCATGGATTTCTAGTTCTAGGAACATATGGAAATGGGAAACAAGAATACCCTTGGTCCAATAATCCCCCCCCCCCAGCAACTCAATGGATATTCCATAACTAGTCATTCTGTTTTGCTCTAGCAACTTCTCCAGCCTTACTATATAAAGACATGGACAATTTTAGCTAACTGTGTTAAACTAAACTGTTCCACAGAACCACCACTCGCTGTGTGAACTGTCTCTGAATAATCTTTCTAACACTTACTCCCTTAATTGCCCGCTTCTCTCTGTTAGTTTTCACATCTTTTGATGTTCAATATATAGTAGCTTTATCTGATTAGATGGGATTATTCTTTCATCAGTTTGAAGATGGTTATGTCACTTCACTGTTTTCTTTTCTCCAGTAAGAACAATTTCAAGTCAAAGTCTCTCCTCTGTGTCTCTTTTCCTACACCTCAGACCCCCAGCTCAGATCTGTAGCTGCCAGTACTACAGCTCCATGTTGACGCAAACAAACCTGGCTGTCACCCCCTAACGTGGCAGCTGTCACCCTCATCTCCTTTTCCCAGTGCCCAGGTTTCATGATTCTGTCATGTCCCATTTCTGCCCATAGGGGATTACCAACTGCCTCCTGGGACCACCCAACGAGCTGCATCTCCCCAGTGGGGACTCGGCAAGTTCCTTCTCCCCCACTTCACAAACCTTTGCCTACAAACAGGGACCCAGCAACTTCTGTCTCCCAAACTCCATGTTTCCATTAGTAGCTCCCTCTTACTCTACCCCTGCCATTGTCTCCTTATGGGGGGGGAGGGGGTGGTCAGCAACTCTGTGACCCAACCTGGACTCAGCAACTCTAACATCCAGGTCCGCAGCAGTCACTCACTAATGCTTTTCCATAGGTCTTCCCCCTAGCACAAACACACACAAAATACATTGTATTGTCCCCAGCAGAGATTTGACAATGCACCACACCACACCCACATGTACACATAATGCAAATTCACCAAATTCATCACCACCCCACTACAGTCCACCTGTCTGCAACCCCATAGCGACTTAGCCACTCACATTTTATCCCCCTTCATGTTGCTAAGATACAAACCAATCTCTCCAGTTAGCAAACAACCTAACAAACACTGAGAAAACACTCTGGCTTCAGCCAGCTGTTGTTACTTGAGGGATTTAATAGTCGTCCTTGTTTTGGATCAGTGCTGTCCCTGTCTACCTTTTATTTATTTAGTTTTTGTTGACTGGGTAAGTGCGGTAAACAAATTCTGCCTATTTTCAGGCATGACCCGGGGGAGGGGGCATACAGATGAATGCAACTGACCTTGAATCAGATTAAGCTGTTGGTGGTATTTTTAGTGAATGGGGGAAATTTGTCCAGGGCACGGGGGAAATTCCCCTACTCTTTTCGAGAAGTGCCATAGGATCTTTAACATCCTCTGGAACAGGCAGATGGGACCTCGGTTTAATGTCTCATCGGAAAGACAGCACCTGAGGAGTGTAGTATCCCCCTCATGCTGCACTACAGTGTCCGTATTGGGATTTGACCCAAATGCCTCGTGTGGGGATAGAACCCACAGCTTTCTGATCTCCCGACCTCAGATGCGAGTGTGCTACCTGCTGAGCCACTGACATGGACCTGTGTTGCTTGTCTTTCCAAATTGTGCATATGCTTGGGTTAGTAACATTTTAGGAATATTTTAAGATTTTGCATCTATGTTGGTAAAAGAGACTTGCCAGTCTCAGCCCCTGAACCTGATATATAGGTGTCTTACCTCACTGGAATTCTCTTATTGTGTAGATGGCCCAAAATAATCCATTTGGTAAAAAGCAGTATTACAGTACTCATAAAATTAGGTAAACCGGGTCTCAAGGACATCCTGTGCTGTCAAGTTATGACGCGATGCTAGGGAGAGCATGGAGACTCTCTCCATTAGTCTATGGGCTGCAGTTTTACGATCATCTTTTTATATTGTAATGGTTACTTGGCGATGAAACATGGGCACTGGTCGACTAACAAGGACCTTGTGCACATGCTAGGGTTAGTAATTTTTTGGAATATTTTAAGATTTTGCATCTGTGTTGGTTAAAGAGACTTTCCACTCTCAGCCCCTGCACCTGATATATGGGTGCCTTACTTCATTGGAATACTCATATTGTGCAGATGGCCCAAAATAATCCATTGGGTAAAGAGCAGTATTATTCGTAAAATTAGGTAAACCGGGTTTCCCAGCTTTTGATCCTTGCCTCTGTCTGTATGGATCAAATAGCACTTTTGCTGCTGTACTAAAGGATCATAGTCCTCGTCCCTCACCAGGACTTGGGCTCATACCCAACTCAGACACAGCTGTTCTAGGGTGCTACTGTACTGCCAGAGGTGCTGCCTTTCGCATGAGATGAGAAGACAATGGACCCTTTTGTTTTGACAGTTTCTGGTTGTTTTCCAGGTGGAGCTTAGACTCTCTCATGGCATTGTTCAGAAAGAGTAGGGGGTAACCCTAAGCAGATGGCTAACTGCTCTGCTACATCCAAGTTCTTATGCATCTTGAACGCTTTTAATTTATTTCTTTTTGCACCAGTTGTTATTTTAGTTAGTTTTTGTTGACTGGGTAAGTGCACTAGACAAATCCTGCCTATTTTCAGGCACGACCCAGGGAAGGGGGATACAGATGAATGCCAACTTACCTTGAACCAGATTAAGCTGTTGGTATTTTTAGTGAATGGGGGCAATTTGTCTAGGACACCGGGGAAACTTCCCCTACTCTTTTTGAGAAGTGCCATGGGATCTTTAACATCCACCTGAACTACCACCAGAACAGGCAGATGGGACCTCGGTTTAACATCTCATCTAGCACCACCCTCATGCTGCACTACAGTGTCAGTATTGGGATATTAAACCAAGTGCCTGGTGTGGGGATAGAACCCACAGCCTTCTGATCTCCCAGCCTCAGAGGCAAGTGTGCTACCTGCTGAACCACTGACACTGCCACTGCTGCACTGCGCATATTTTGCACATCTATTTTTTTTTTTACAGTATTTGCACTTCCCTGTATGTATATATATATATATATTATTGCCTTATTTATGTGTACCGCGTTTATATACTGTACCTTTACCATGCCCTTCGTAGTTTCTTGTAAATTGCCTGACTGCACACAGTCCTGGCTTTAGAAGGTTGCAATTATAGCCTGGAGGTAAAAACAGGCTGTGAACAAGCTTGGTAAATCATAGCCAGCAGGCCTGGATTTTAATTCCAAAGCCTCCACGTGCCAACTATGTGACCCTACGTAAGTCACTTAGCCTCCATTTGCTCCTGTGACATATCTGGGGATGGGATTTAGTTCAGTGTGCCTTCCTCAGCCTAAAATTGTGAAAAATAAAAGTTCAGTATTTCATTGTGCTACATTTTTCCCTTCCCTCTAGGATACATCTGCAAATTATCAGGTCAGTCTGCTCTTCCTGGGTAAAACATTTAAATAAATATATAACCCTGGTGTTCTGATCAATCTTTCGTCCTTGCGCAAAAACTGGTTCTGCAGTGATATGTTGTGGTGTGTGTGTGGGGGGGTCCTGGGTGCATACAGTCCTGGGCTCTAAACTTATTTTTTCACTGGCAACAATTGCCTTTGAACTATTGTAAACATTAGGTCACCAGTCCACACTTGTAGGTAACAAATCAGTATAACAATATTTAAATAACACTTTAAGAACAGTGGTGACTAAGACCAATGCATTAGTTGCCAAGGTGAAGTTTTCGTAGCAGTGGCTGCTACGTCGAACCTAGCCATTACTCTCCAACTCATTGCATGCCATGCATGTTTTGTAGGTTGTGTGTGATAGGCACTGAACACTGTTCATCCAGATGCTACTCTGTTCTGTAGCTGCTGTGTGTCAGTAGTGATCCTTTACATCCACAGGAAATCATTGTAAACCATATGCTGAATCTCAATCAGCAGTTCTAGTAAAAGCGTTTTAAGTAAATCACCTGGCAGGGATTAGTCAGTTTCACTTTCTGAAAGTCTGATTGCCAGACCAGACTGTTCTCAGTGATGCATCGGGGTGCAGTGAAATAGATGGCTTGGGAGCCCCCTGTTCTCCTGCTGCTTCGCGTTGTCTTCAGTCTCCTGCTGGAATATTCTTTGGCCATTTCATTGAAGGCTGTGTCCTGTGTGACTGCAGCAGTTCTGAAGGAGAGTTACCCTTCAGCTGGTAGATGGGAGCAGCAGCTTGCCTTTTGCAGGCAGCTCTTTTAATGTTGTCAGGCATGATCAAAACTGACCTGCTGACCAGAACTGAATGTAGCTCTGGCTGTCTTCAGCCCAATTCCTCCATCTTTTGGCTCTCTGCTCTTGGGTTCCCCTCTGCCCCCACCCCAAAGCTGTGTCCTAAAGGTCTTCACCCTTCCTCCAGGCAGGAAGGCAGTCATGGGGCTGGTATGTATGACCCCATCATGTCCCATCGTGGCTAAGGTCGACCAAGAAGAGGCAAGTTGCCTATCATCTGTGGGGGAAGTTGCCCTTGCTAGTGTCTTAATTCCTAAAATGAGTATGAATTTGCCTGCTGCCCCAGGGGCGGGTGTGCATATTTTGTTGTTGCAGTACTTATGTATAACTGTATATATTGATATTAGTAAAAGCTCTATGGCTTTTGTATCCAAACAAACTGGTGTGTGTGTTTCACTGAGGGTCTTGGGGAATCTGGATGGCAATTCCTGGCTTCCCATACATGTTAAAACAGCAGTGTATGATAGTTTTGAAAATGTTGACCTACGCTTTTTTATTCTGTTTGAGATATAGTAGCCCTTTATCTCTTGACTTGTAGGATACCTTTCCTTCCCTATATTGAGTCTGCTTTAGCACTTTTGTTTCACATCTGAAATGATAAAAGGAGCGCTTCTTTTAATATGACTTGAATCAGGCTTTACAGTATTCTCCGTGGTTTTGTACACTTCTTGTCCCATAAGATCAGGATGCGGTGCCTGCTGGATGCCAGTTCATTGTAGGCACAAGAAAAGTGATGTTAAACTACAGCTGTTCAAAAACAACAGAAAATAGTGATGAAAACCTGGTCAGAGCCATATTAAAAGGAGCGCACCTTTTATTATTTCAGCTGTTAAAGAGCAATTAACTCGCTCTTTTTCCAAAACATCCCCCCAGAAGCATGAAAACCCCTTACCAGGCTCCGAGTCCACTGGTGCCAAAATAAAAATTTTTATGTTCCTCCATTTAGAAAGGGAAGGGATTGTAATTTGGCTCTGTGCAGCAGAGCTGCGCTGATCCCTTCTTCTTCCTAATACCACTTCAGTCTGAGGTCTGCCCCCGATCTGGCCCCGTGCTATCACATTTTGTGATGTCACTATATGGATAGCGCAGCTGGTGCCTCCCATAGACATGAATGGGGCTGTTTTTTCAAAGTAAAATTTGTGTAGTTTAGATGGCTGTTTGGAACAAATCATGGCCACCACTAAACTAGGAAGGTTAGTTAAGCGATGGCCGTGATTTGTTCTGAACGACCATCTAAACTACACAAACTTTGCTTTAAAAAAACAGCCCCATTCATGTCTATGGGGTGCGCCACTTGTGCTATCCGTACAGTGACATCACAAAACGTGATAGCGTGGTGGCGGACCTCAGACTGAAGTAGTACTAGGAAGTGGAAAGGATCAGCGTGGCTCAGCTGCATGGAGCCAAATTATGATCCCTTCCCTTCCTAAATGGGGACACATGAAAAATTTAATTTTGACACCAGTGGACTCTGAGCCTGGTAAGGAGTTTTTATGCTTCTGGGGATCAGCACCGAATTAATTGCTCTTTAAAAAAGTAATAAGGCAGACTCAAAATGAGAGAAAAATAATTATCATACACGTGTGGAGATAGGCGATGATTTAAACTAAACAGCTGTTAAAGGGACAACTGTCAACCCTTTTTGCATCTTATTATTTCTAGTTGAAAATCCACGTTTTCTAATTGCTACCTTCTGTAAAATTCATTGATGTTGCTGGTTGTTTTAGCTGCCTTTTACTAAGTAGAACTGAAATGCATGCTAATGGTGTAATTATACTCAATCTTGTTGTGTTTTGAAGTCCTTGATCTGCTTTTCTTGCATACTTCCTAAACATTAAGAAAAACTCCAAACAGGCCCCTCATGATACAATAGACTCCTCTCCTCCCTCTCCATCATGAGTGGCAAAACTGTGTTGGTGTTTCCAAGTCCAGGAAAGGTGCAGTCAGAGTTGATCAAGGAATGTAATGCAGCAGTCAGAGTATCCTCCCCCACCTCGGGCAGTGTGGAACAAATGTGAGGGATTACCCGGGGATTTCGGCATCTTCTCTGCCCCAGGGAGTGGGGATTTCATGTCCATTTCTCAGACCCTCCCTCAGGCGTTTTTCCTGTGTGGCATTTTAGATGGGAGTTTCATAGGGGATTCAGGCCAAGGCTTGCCCCCTCATGGTGGGGCAGTTGAATAGTTTGGGGCCAATCATTTTTGATACCCCCACTATTCCCTGAGGTGGGAGGGGGGATGGGGGATTACTTTGACTGCTGCATAAACAAACATGTCTTTGTATGGTAACACCAGTATAGTGGGCGGTCTCTTTTTTCACTTTTAAAAAGAAAAAGGAATCAGAATAAAACTACCGGCTACATCAGCAATGTCTACAGAATGTGACCAATCATTAAATGTGTTTTTTAAACTGAAGACACTTTGAGGCCTAAAGGGGTTGACAGCGTCCCTTTAATACCTAAATTGAAAATTAGACTTAATATTGTGAAATGAATGAGAAAATGGCAGGCAGATTAATTGTACAGTCTGGCATGTTTACAAACCATTCCGTACAGTGTAATCATCGGAATTTGCATTTTGACTGGCACAAGAGATGAGAGTATGGTGAAGTACCTGTTAACATACATGGAAGTTTAGGTGTGTGAGCAGTGGACTCTGTGACAGGAAGCCAGTCATGGGGTGGGGGGATGGGACTAGGCTCAGCACCTGTGCATCCAGGTTCAAGTCCCACCACTGCCATGCATGGACAAGCTTTGTGACATGAAGCCAGGAACTGGGGAAGGGGCAGCTGAGCAACTCTGCATCAGCAAAGTTAAAGTCCCACAACTGCCATTCAATGAGTCACTTTGTGACAGGAAGCCAGTCACTGGGGAGAGACAGATGACCAGGTTCAAGTCCAACCACTGCCCTTGACTTGCTTTGTGAAAGGAAGACAGTCGGGGTGGAGGGTGAGGGGGAGCTGTCTTTCTTCTGTAATGCCCTGTAGTCTTAATTTCTTAACTCTGCCTACAAAATCCTTCTACTTATCAAATGTTCTCTTATACATCTCTGACTTTCCTTGTATTTCCTTCAAAAACCATGGAGGCCTCTGCCTAACCCGCTTGCCCTTTTTGCCCATAAGAATGCCTCTAGTTAACTGCCTCTGTTATATTTTGGTTCACAGTGTCCAACTTGGCATGCAGATTCCTGTGACTGAAGCCAACAAATTCTCCACAAAGAAACGGAGATGGTAAAAAAGATTCCTTGATTACAACCATTATAAACTACTAATGTGATTCCAGCCAATCAGTGCACAGAGCCACTGTACCTCTCATTCTGAGAACAGTGCACTTTTGTGTGGGAGCGCTAGAAGTGAGTGCTCCACTTGGTCCCCGGAGGAGGGCAGCACAATAAAATTAAAAACAAACAACAAATGCTCCAAACTTCCTATAAACCACATGTGATAAACCCGAGTTATTTATAATGAGACAACCGAGCATTCGAGGGATCTCTCTTATGGTATAAGAGACTCCTTTCGTAAGGTTTGGGCAGGCGACCACTCTGCTTCACTTTGTAATCCTCTCTCATAGTCCTCACGCTTGGAGTCTATTATACCATAAGAGACGTCCCTCAGAGGCCCTTTTAACTTATAGTACATCGACCTTTGAGTGCATAAAATGTGAAATGTTCGGGAGTTCTGTCCAACTCCAAGGTTGTGCAGGCCACCATTTTGCTGCTTTTCCTGCTGCTTGTTTGACACAGTTTTATGTTCTAAGAATAGGGAGAAATGAATCATTTTTCAATCCCTTTAACTTTCTGGTGGCTTTATTTTTCAGTGTCTTTGGTTGGCTACTGAACTGCGGTCTGGAGTTTTTTAGTTTCTAAAGATGAACTTGTGTTTCTATACATACTGTTTGTTTTTTTGAAATAGCAAAGCTGGACTGCCCTGTTGCTACAAGGATCCTGTCTGCTTAATGTACATTTTGACGATGAAAATGAAAGAATTAGATGAGTTTGATGTTGCTCTGTGCTGTGATGTATGCATATGTTCACTTACAAGATAGCGCACTTGCGTTTAGAAACAAGGATTGCAGTATAATTTTGTGACGCAGTGAAAGCAGTATCTTCTGCCAAAAAGTGAGCTGTGCACTGACAGAAGCCATAACATTGTCCCTCAAATGTAAATCAACATTGGACCTATGGGAATGAAAGGGGTGGGCATGGAGTGTACCTGTGCACTGCCAATCAATATTAACTTTGAAATATAGTCAACTGTAACCCCTCCTTAGGTTCGGGGAGAAAACATTTGCCCAGCATCATGGCTAGGTTTGTACTTCTGGTCAGTGGTGCCCAAGTAACTCCGGATACAGGAAGCAATAACAAATGTCCAAACTAGGAATGGGATTCTAGAGTGTGGCTTTTATTCACATAAACACAGGAATAACAAAGCAAAGATGGACCCCCACAGGGCTACACTCAATGGCAATGCAGATTTACAGAGGTCCAAACACATCTTCTTCACTACAGGAAAATCCTTAGGTTCTGAACTACTTTGGGCTCACACGGCCCGAACTGGTACTTTTCTACTTTGATTCCTTGACATGGCACCCCAGCCAGTCCTTGGACACTTTTCCATATGGCATGGAGTTTGATGGTGGCTCTGTAAACCACCCATGAGCACTTTCTAGCTCTAAAGGGAAAATCATCCTTGATCCCACGTCTGGGTACTTTCTGCAGACACTGGCCAAGTGCCTGGGAGAAAGCTATCGGTGCCCAAACTGAACCCGTAGAGGTAAATCTGTTTACTCCAGATGGGGGTCTCCCACCTCTTGCTCCCAAATCTATACCCAGCCATTCATTTGGAACAACACCTTTCTTCGAAACTACTGGTTGTAGATGCTCTCTCAAAATGTTTCACATTTAACATTCTACGTTGTATTCAGGTTGTCCTGACTTAAAATTTTTAAGTTCTGTAAGTGGCTATGTCCATTCCTTAGACCCCCCACTGTTTCAGATGCTTCCAAGTCATACACAGATTAAAAGCACTGTACTTGGCTAGTCTTCTTCTGACCCCACAGTAGGCAGACACTTTTACACAACTCTCTGTCATGGTGAACATAGGCTATACATCAGAGCAGACTCACCGTGGTATGCAGGTGCCCCAGGGCTTCTTTCAAAGGACACAAAACAAATTCTTTGGATCTCAGTACACTTCCCATTTTCAGGCAGCTTTTCCCTTTCCAGGCAGGGCCAGGGGGTTGCCCCTGAAATGCTGGATTTCCCCATCATCCCTCTGGGGATGAGGCATTGAAACAACACATGGAACTGTCCTTCTGGCCTCTTCTGTGTTCTTCTCTGGGGTGAGAACACACAACCTACCCTTGATGTAGCTCTAAAGCAGAGCTGGGCTCTGGGGCTGCCAACTGCAGCACACCTCCTCCTCTCACAAGACTCCACTGCACACTCCTCAAGACTAACTTGAATTCCCCAATGTTCTAACACTAACCCCTGCTGCGAGCATTCCAGTGTGGCTTATGCTGCTGCAAGAATTCTGTGGTGATGTCATCCCTCCAGCTCAGCTGAGACTGAGGACCAAGTGAGACAGTGTAAAACCCATTTAACTGGAGTCTCTCAAGCTGCCTTTCCCTGCCTGCCACTGGTTCTAAGTGGGATTCTGGTAACCCCGGGTAACAAGGGGGTTACACATCTAATACTATTTTGTATCTCAAGTATTTTTTATTTTCACCAACATTTCCCATCTGACAGTAGTATGTGTTTTCCCTTTCATACCTCATCACTATTGTGAGGTCACTGATTATGAAATCACATGACTGAATAAGAGGAGCCAGTCACCTCCTGAGAGACCGGTCATCAGTGATGTCACACTGAGTGAGGTTACAGTGCTGATGAGGCATGAGGGGGAGCAGAACTAGCTGAGTTAGTCTCCAGCTGAAGTACTGCTCTTCACATCACACCTAATACTTACTATCAGATAGAAAACCTTCCAGTGAGCAGAATGAAAAATTAAATGTGCTTCAAAAATGAACACCAACAACTGGCTACGTTTAAAAAATTAATAGCATATTCTGTCTGCTGTTTTTGGCACTATTAGCTGTTTAAAATATTATGTCGTTTCAAAGCGACCAGTCAGCTTTGCATACCCTGGTGCTAAGAATTTAAATAATTAACTACTAGCAAATGAAACAAAACCTTACAACTGCATGTGTTGGCCCATCGCCTTTTTAGTGTCTTTACACATACACATACAGATTCAGTGCAGACCGTATACCAGAATAAAACTGCTGTAGCATAATGAGTGAAAATTTTAGATGCAGGAACCAGACACAATACATTTTCTTTTGACACTACTGTGGTTCCAAAACTTGCATTTCTTTTATAACAGTGGGCTCTATTCAGGCAGCCTACACACCACATATACATGCTGTGTAGGCTAAGGTACATTCCCACGCTGCATAGCGGAGAGGTGTTAGAAACTCCTCACATGTATGATGGGGGCCCTTGCCTCCTCTTCACCCTCACCCCCTCACTCCTGTCTGGTCACCTAGCTATGCCTGTGGCCTAGCTGAGAGGGTGACTGGTGTGGCACATGGCTACAGGTCATACACGATCCGACTTCTGCGACACTGAGCACTGGTGGAGGGGGTGCCCCCTCCCACTGGTTACAGGGAGCAGTGGCCATGGTGACAGGCTCACGCCCTACTACCCCTGGCCCTCTGAGCATACCATGAGGGCCAGGGGCATTGTGGGGCTCCCTGGCAGATCAGTTGGTCCCTTTAAGGATATGGTGGTCCTTTGAGGACCGGCTGTATCCATCAATTACCCACTCCACATGGAGCGAGGGATCAAGTCTGCCTGTGGGTGGTTCACCCGACTGGGTGGTCACCGTCGATAGCGAGGCTGCCCTGTCATGTCATCTTAACACGCTGTGCTACAGTACAGTTGGGGGGGTGTGGAGCCAGGGTTGTGCGGCTATGCTTCTTGCATAGCATGGGATATGTGCTGCACAGCCAGTGCAGGGCACCACAGCTTGGGCACACGCATCTGGAACGTACCCGGGTCACTTTGATGACTAGAGCCCTTTGTGCACAGTCTATGTGAAACTAGGGAGAAAAATGTCAGAAAGGTGCATGAAGGCCAGTAATTCAGAATAGAAGATGATTGATTAGAGGGCCCTGGCTGAGGTTTTCCACAGCATGGAGTGTGGTAGGAGCTGTCTTTATAGCCAGCAGTTTGCATAATGAGATGAAACCCATTCTGAAGGAGTGTGGCAATTAGAGTGCAGAATAAGGAAATCAATTTTGAGTTCTCGAGTCTAGACTGCATCTGCATGTATGCGCTATAAATACTGAGCAAGCCATTCCCTACAGGGATTTTTTTGTGTGCTGAACAATCCTAAAGGCAGGTACTTCACATACAGTTTTTTGAAATGAAGGTGAACCCTTCACTGTGACGTCTTGAAATGGCACCTTTGGTGCGGGAGACTGCAGTGATAATTCATTACATAAAAATGAATGTTGTTAATGTCAGACGAAGTTGTAATTAACTGTTTGAGAAGCTCTTTTGCTTGAGCACTGAAATTCTGTGCACACAGGAGAAGATTTTAAAACCTTTCATCAACTTTCCTTGTTCTATATCCTAGTAACTTTTAAGCTGATGTTGCATTAGGAAAAGAATATGCAGGTTTTGTTTTATTTTTTTATGTTATTTGGCTTCTGTGCCAGCCCAGTGGTGCTGAGGGTTGGGGTGCTGGACGCCACGCCTCATGCCATGATGGCAGCCTGGGTTTGGATGTGTACTTGGGTTGCCAGAGGTCAGCTAGTGCAGGAGAGAATAGAACATCTGGAGGACTGCTCTCCTCTCCTTTTGAGGGGCTTAGTGCCTGCTGTTAACCTGATCCCTAGTGGCGGCAAGGCTGCCAAACACTGTCAGAATGAGGGGGGAGTGGCAGCTGCTGATGTTCCACATACGGAAGCATACGTGGGAACGTATTGGTGGTATTGCACGCCACTCCATGGGGAAGAAAATGGATTCCTGAGCAGCCGCTGATCCCAGCTGCGTGGTAGCCCTGTACCTTAAGAGACACTCAGACGATGCTATGTATGCATAAAGGAGAGTCGCGAAAACCAGGCAAATGACCCCAATACCAAGACAAAGGCCCTGTATATTCTTGCTTCCACTGAAAAACTGACTGAAAAAACTGAAGCATTTAGGGGTGAATCCCCCACCCCAGCCCTGCCGGGGGGGGGAGAGGGGGGCAAGCCAAGGCTTTGTGGAGTGGTGTCCATCAGTGTGAGAAGCATAGGTGAGTCACGTACCTTGAGTTCCAGAGGGAGTCTGTGTCGGAGCTTGTTCAGGAGGCTTAAAGTATAAGTTAACAAAAAAAAATCCAGAGTTCATTTCAGAAACTATCAGAAATCTGCAGCAGGTCTTCACGCTGTTTATTTTATTTCTGTGCTCAGAATTATTTTTGAAAATCTTGCTTGGGTATGGTAGAAGAGTTTGCTGCAAGCTCTTCTTTATACAGTCAATTTATTCATTACAGCTAGGTGTTTACTATAATGAGGGGTTAATATACCTGCTTAGATAACAACAGGAGACATCATAGGGCCTCACTATAAATGAAATCGATTAAAGAGGTGTTTGCTGTCACAAGGGAGCATTGTAACATAAATGTCACATTTGATCGAGGTATTTGTAAGAATTGCTGACACTGCCAGGAAAACTTGGCAGTGCTAATGTTTTGTTTATTTCAAAAGTTTCACCCGGAAGGACATGTCGAGCTGCTAACAGCGCATTTCCAAATGTGTCCTTGGGGTGAGGGGAGTGGAGATATCTCAAGGTGGAAAAAACTAAACAGTAGTAACAATTACATTACAAAAACAGAAGCTATATACAGCAGTACAGTATATCAGAGGAGAGTAATAATAAATACTGAAGGCAAACCAGTACAACAGATACACGTAGAAGATAAATCCGAGTTGTGATAGCCAGGGGGAAACTGCTCATACAGATGTAGCATGAGGATAAGGGGGAAAAAATGGCCAGGGCAAAACTTGAGGGGGAGACAAGAGGTAAAAGATCATGGACCAGCTGTAGGTGGGAGAAAAAAAGTCATGAAGAGACTGTACGGAGACTGCAGAAGATGCAGAGTGGATTGACAGGGGAAGCAAGGACCAGCGTTTAGGAAAGTGGGGTAAAAAAGCAGACTGAGAAACAGTAGATTTTCTAGAAGAAATGGAGAGGGAATGGGAAATATTACTGCAGAGAGGGTGGTAGGAAAAAGTGGGAAGGGTTCTGAGACCCAGTTCCACTTCTGTTTCATACAGCACATCTCCTATCCTTAATTTGTATAATTTCTGGGGACATATGCTGGAACACAGGCTTGTCCCTTTACGCTGACCTTCATTTGCCCCTGCAGCTTTCCTACGTGTGATTTTATGGTCCTCTGTTTATGACCTCACAGTTTGTTGATGTGGAAGTTGTTACGCTGTCACTAGCAGGGGTTAGAATTCCATGTGTGGAGGAGCAGACTAAGTGCAAGGGACAAAGAATCCAGTTTTCAGGCAGTGGGCCTTGATAATAAAGGACAAGGAGAAGGTCAATGCAGGGGAGAAGAACCTCTTACTTTAGTCTGAATGCTGTCTGAAGGCAGGAGCTTCCTCCAAGAGGTTAGGTGGCAATATGGCTCAGGGCAGCAGCGATGTTTATTATTCTCCTGTTCAGGGTGTAGACAGAGAAAATTGTTCGACTAATAAACACTACCTCTATTCTGCTGGCAGTTTAGCATTCCTTGTGCTGGGGGGTTAAATATTCTGTGGTGTTTACTGCTATGCATTACTGGCATTCCAGTTATAGGGCAGATTGTCTTACCTGGAGCAAGAGGGATTTGTTTCATGCTGTAGTTAATGTTCATGCTGCTGCCTGCATGTGATTAAAGGTTAGCGCCCCAAGCTGGAGTCCTACCTTTTGTTCAGCATAATCACCTCTCTTGTCTACACTGTAGCAATGCTACTGTTCTTTATTGGCGTGTCTCATCTGATATTTTATTTACTATATGCACAGCAGGTTTTGAATCCCTTTACATATCTTGTAGGCCCATTTAAAAATGACTGGATTTAAAAAGTCAATTAATTGCAGTGGGGTCAGATTAATCACATAGGGTGGACTGGTGTGAGCTGATCAGTTTTTACTTCCTTTATGTGGCTGCTTGGATACTGCAAACCATGTGGGCCAGGTCCTTTAGCAAGGGGTTAAATATTTGTTTGGTCTTATTTACAGAAGGTGATTAGTAGTCCATGCGTTGTATGCTGTGCATTCTGGGGTTAATGATGTAGGCACCTTCCTGGCAAACACCCATTCCATACTATGTACATTTGAAAATAATTGAATTGCTTTTTTCATATATTCGTGTCCAGTCTCATTCACTGCCATACCGAGATTTTTCTATTCTCTGAACAATATCTTCTCTGTAGCTCATAGTTCGCTGATTGGATTGAAAAGGTGGTATTAAGAGGCCAGTTTGATAGTAGTCCTCATCAAAGTCCTTCCCACTCCTCATCAAATTGCTTTGCCCATTGATGAAGTGCTCCATTGGAAATAATTTTATCTCCCCCCCCCCCCACACACACACACACAGATGCACGTACCACCTACCTCTGAATTTCAGCTGCACTGTTTTTCTGCAAATGCAGAAAATAGATTAGGACTCTGCTCCTGCTGAGAAAAAAGGGGTCTAGTTTCCTTTAGGGGAGCAATGCTGACTTTACATTTTGATGAATTCCATGAAGTATGGAGACTGCATAGAAACGTGCCACGAGGAAATGCAGACATAAGCCATAAATAATTCCATTATTTGTTTGTCTGAAAAGAGTACACACAGTGCAAACAAAAGGCATAACATGAATGTTTGAACATTTTTTTAACTAAAAACTTGCATTGTGTCCTCTGACACTTGCATTTGCTTTGCAAACTACTTGGCTTGTATCCTGCCCACTTCAGCCTCCCAAATCTCCAGTGTTCGTGTCACCGTATTTGCCATCTAAGCTTTGATATAGTCACACTTTATCCCTACCTGAAACACGCAATAAGCACTATTTACCTAGTCTCCATGTTATCATATCTGTCTATTCAGAGCGATCCCTGTGTTTAGGGGCATCATGCAAAGTCCATTTTTGGTGGGGAATGAAATAAAAACCTATTTTGGTGGTCTTGAGGGATATCCATCCCCAACCCCCCAGAAAATAATACATTGAAGCCAAATGGTGCATTCTGATGGATTCAGTAAAAATACCACCAACAGCTTAATCTGGTTCAAGGTCAGTTGGCATTCATCTGTATCCCCCTCCCCCGGGTCGTGCCTGAAAATAGGCAGAATTTGTCTAGTGTGCTTACCCGATCAACAAAAACTAACTAAATAAATACAAATTTCAGTAGGCTGTGAGTCAGCTTGACAGAATGCTAAAATGCAAAAGAATGCTGAGGCACACGTGCAGCAAATTATTGTATTACATGGCTACTATTAATAGGGTGTCACCCCCCTTTGGCTCTTAAAGGAAATTTTTGAAAATTCAAGGAAAATGGTGCATTCTGCTGACTTTTAGCAGGCTGCGAAGCAGTTTTAGTCTGGTGAATGACAGTAGAATGCTAAGGCATATACAGCTATGACTGCATTTTGTAGAATTACTGCTAATAGTCGCACCCGCATCTGAAAACTGAATGGAACATGGAGGGTAAGGATCACACAAAAGGCACTGAGCACTCGATAGTCCCCAAAAATTCAGTGCAGCCAAAACTTAGGCAAAAAATCTCTTTATTAGAGATGCAAAAAGGCATACGTAAACACAACAGATACAGAAAGGCTTCCCAACATTTTGATGTGCCGTACTACTTTTTCATGGGGTGGAGTCATACAAAAATGTCTCTTGTACCCTCTCAGTTAGCATATTTATTAACGTAAGGAAATCAGAGAGTCATAGCTGGCGCTGCAGGCATATTTATCAATGCCTAATTGGAAAAAATAACCAAGAAGGACACAGTGATAATGATTTAGTACAAGAGTATGCTGACATAAACACCCAGGTGCAATATATTTAAGTTCTTTATTTAAAGGGTGCATTGTGAGTTAAAAACTAACTTGTTAATATTACCAGGAGTGCACCCAGTTGAAATCTCTATGATTAACAAAATTAAAAGAAGGAGGGAGGGCAGATAAGTTAGATGGAAAGAAGACTCAGAAAAGTTTATGGTCCCAGAGTGTCCTGTAGATATCTTAAATATTTTATTATTGAGACACATATGCATGCACTGAGATGAGACTTAAAGAGCTAATGACATGATCCAGGCAGGCAACTCATACTCTGTAGCTGCCTGCCCTAGGAGCCTTTTTTTTTTTTTTTTTTTTAGCTGTAATTTAACGTTTTCTATGTAGTGATTTTCAAAATATTTTACTCGCATCTTCCATGGGCGATCGCGGAGTGCTGCAGCCCCACATCTAAAATCAGCAGAATTGTGATACAAGGTTGGGAACGGGGCTGCAGCCACTCTATGGACAGTGTAATGTAACTGGGGAAGGGGGGGTTGCCTAAATTTATCTCGCTTATCTTTACTGGCGTGTATACATGTAGGGGCTAATATATAATATATGTATTAGCCCCATACATGTATACGTGCCTGTAAAGATAAGCTAGGTACATTTAGGGAGCCCCCCTCCCCTGATTACATTTCATTGACCATAGAGCAGCTGCAGCCCTATTCCTAACCTTGTGTCATAATTCTGCTGATTTTAGGGGGGGTCTTTAGCGTGCCGCGGTCGCCCAGCTCATACACAGAAGTTGTGAGTTGGGTTTTACGAGTAAAATATTTTCAAAACCACTGAATACAAAATGTTAAATTACAGCTGAAATAGCGTCTAGGGCAGGCAGTTACAGAGTATGAACTGCCTGCCTGGAGCACAACATCGTGTCAGGAGCTCTCACACACATTAAAAAACACATACAATGTTACACAGTACACTTTGTTTGTGGTAACACCTTTTGTTAGATTAACTGGAGAATTTTGCACACACTCACTTAACTCCCACACACCCTTCCTCTGTCTGTCTCACTCGTTCACCGAATGTTTGCAATATCTTTGACGATGGGATACTGAGAGGAAGGGGACAGAGAAGGAGTTCGAGTTACGGGCATGCAGCACTGCCTTTGCTTAGTGTCATGTTTGTCTGTGCTTGTGTGATATAGCTATAATATTGAAGCAAACCAGTTTAGACTTGAGACTTCCCCAAGTCTAATCAGATTTAATAGGCAGCATGACACTTCAGCTCATTTGCAGTGTTAGTGATGTGCAGGTTAAGAATGGAGGGAATATTTATTTCATTTTTGTTGACTGGGTAAGTGCACTAGACAGATTCTGCCTATTTTCAGGCATGACCCGGAGGAGGGAGATACAGATGAACGCCAACTGACCTTGAACCAGATTAAGCTGTTGGTGGTATTTTTTAGTGAATGGAGGGAAATTTGGCCAGGGTACTGGGGAAATTCCCCTACTCTGCCTGCAGGGGGCCTTGCTTCCTGTGAGCAAGTCTTTCAAGATGGCCACTCGGTGTGGTATGGTGGAGAGGATGGCAGTGCTAGAGGCAGAGGAACAGGCCTTGCAAGAAGCTGAAGAAACTGCGATGGATTGTTCAGAAGGGGTAAAGTCTGACAGAGGTTTAGAGAAGGTAGCTCAACCTGAAGTTTTAAACCTACCTATGGAAAATTCTGAGAAAGCTAAAATGATTGATCAGTCCGCTTTGCTAAACATTTCCCAGTTGGAGGTAAATCTGCAAGAGGTAAAGATGAAAAAACTGGCTGAAGTGGAACTCAGACATGCACGGTACACGGCATCATTGAAGGCTGAAATCGCAGAACTGAGTGCTGAGACTGACATTGGGCATGGCCCAGTTGACAAGCAAACCTCTGATGCACAAGCGTAAAAAAGAACCGATGCCCCGACTGAGGAAACTCTGACCGCATCTAAGGTAAACTTCTTTGACTCTCAAGACAAATTGTCTAATTCTACGGCTGGCAGTGAAAGCGTTTGCAGTAGTGTGTGCCAGGAGCCACGGGGATGTGAGGGGTTACCATCCCCCAAAACAGAAGGTGAAGAAAATGTAAACACTGTGTTAAATGCTACCCCTGCTTCTGTAACAAGAGAGGCACGAAGTGAAGAACTTGGTTCTGTGTCTCTATCTCCTCTTTCCCCAGACCCGGTTATGATTATAAGCACTGCACCCTCTGTAGAAACTTCCCCGAAAATATTGCAGGAGAATTTAAATATTGGGATCACAGTAAAACGTCCCAAACTAAATCAACAAGGGATAGCGTATCAAACAAATTCAAAGGATCAAACGAGTGCCACGACTTTTACTTTCTCTGCAGTGGCACAATGGACTAAATCCTCCTTCAGAGGATACCAGAAATAAAAGGGCTGCTATCACGCAGGCCAAGAGGAACATTTTGTCTGTCCCTATAACTGCAAATAAGACTTCCACAGACGTTACTTTGATGCATCAGAGGGATCACCCTTGGGCCCAAACCACATCATGTGCTATCCAGGTAGCTTTTTCTTTGCAACCACAAAGTGCTGATCCCTTTGCTCATGGTCCCCCGCGAAAGCACTTTTGGAAGCAGGGTGGAAGAAATGCCGGAAGTGAATTGGCTCCCTGACCTTGAATGGACAACAATGGATTCTAACTCTCAAAATTCACCAGAATGGCTCCCACCAGGTCAAATGCAGGGCCCTGCTTCACAAACATTGTTTAATGTAGAAGGACTTAAAGTGGTTACAATGGCTGAATGTGAAAAAATTGCTTTTTTTCCACAGGAACCCCCAGAGCCAAATCTAGCCCCCAACCCTCTACTGAGGGTAAGGCTAATTCAGTTCCCGAAGCAAGTGAACAAATAGAGGGTAATGATTCTGGGGAGGCAGAGAACCTGGCCCCCCAGAGACCACGTCTATCTGAATTGTTTTCTAAAACCAATAAGGAAGCTGCTCCCCACAGAAATGCAGTCAGAATAAGATACAAGGGAGAGCTAGATACCAGGCCTGACAGGCAGCATGTAGAGAAGGTACTGCAAAAGGATTCCCTTCACTTCTCCCCCAAAGAAGTTTTTGCATTTATTCACATTTCTGGGGAGGATAACATTGATACAAATTTCAGGTCATCATATGCATTTAGAGATGTTTTAGCAGCGTTATACCCAGGTGAAAGTTTCTCCCTTATGGACCCCCTTCCTTGTTATCCCTTTGCCTAAACCCTTAATTAAGTATGTAACCATTATGTTCAGGAATGATGGGGTACACGTAGATGATATCACATATTGGCTGTCACAGAAAAGTGAAATACTGAACTTACCAGAGGCCATCCTAGACTCAAGAGTTATTCTGGACAGGGGGATGGAAGTATAAGGTAAAGCTTAGACAAAATGAAGGTGAGATTGAACACATCCCTAATTCTTTCTTATTAGGCAGGAGCAGATGGGTTTGTTTTTATGCTGGGCAACCTAGAGCATGTTTTAAGTTCGGATCCAGAACACACCTTTCCAGCATATGTGAGCAGCCTAGATGCAATGATTGTGGAGAAGTGGGTCACATCAGTCTTCAGTGCGACAACTACACTAAATGTGATTTGTGTGAGGAAAAGGGGCATGTCTTTTCAGAATGTCCCTGGGCTACTAAAAACAAAGCCTCTGTTTCAAGTCCTGAACTCCTTATTCAGAAAGCCAGGAAAAGGCTGAAACAGATGTCTGCCCCCGCCCAAAACCATTTCAGACCCAGCCGGGACCCCCAGAGGAGGTGATAAGTAAGTGTAATGGAAATCCTCAAATGCCAACACTCCGAAAAGTCCTAGCCAGGATGATCTCCTTCCAGTATGTTATCAAATTGCCCCAGAGCGACCTTAGGATAAGTATTCTGAACGTCCACCACCTCTCCCCAAAACAGGGCCTTTTGTAAGGAAACGGGTAACCAGCAACTCACCTCCCCCTGAACCACCAGGATTAAAAACAGAGAATCCCTTTTCTGCCCTATCCACCTCTTGGGGAGAATCTGAGTGAGAGGTAGGGGACTCGGATAACCCTTCCCAGAAAACAGTGCAGAATGTAGAAGATTTGGGTTACAAAGGGAAAAAGAAAGAAAAAAATGTTTTTGAACAGCTAACACGTGGCTGAACTATGACTTGGTTCAGTAAATAGCTGCAACCTGATCAATCCTATAAAAAGACAGGCAGTTTTTCAACATCTCCATGAGAACACGTTTGACATCTGTTTCTTGCAGGAAACCTGGATGTTCTGTACAGAACAGTTAAGAGCCTTCCAAGCAGAATGGATTTGGGGACCTTCTTTCTGGTCCTTTGGACCAGACAAACCAGATGGTCTGGGGGTAGTCTTTAATTCTTATACCTTCTCCTTCACTAAATTGGTAGATATTATCCTAGCCTGTCTATTGATCTTGGATGGGAAATGGAACCAGGCAGTATATAGGTTCATTAATATATGTGGACCTCAGTCCAAGGCAGACAGTGTCTCTAATAACACAGCTACAACCCTACCTTTACACTATGGCATACGTAATTGTGGGAGGCGACCTTAATTGTGATCTTCCAAAACCCAGTACATCCCACGAGGGAAAAAAATGTATTGTGGCTCAAATGCCCTTAAGAAGTGTATTGAACTGGCAGAGCTTAAAAACTTCTCCCAATTTGTGACTTGGGGGGGCTCCCCCACCTATACATTTAGAAGAGGGAAATGTATCACAACTATTGATCATATATTTTTAAGAATTTACCTGACCTTATTTACAATGCAACCCACAGAATTTTCTGATCATCTGCTGTGTGTGGATTTCCACCCCCCACCCCACCCCCAATGGAAGAATACTGGATGGAGACTGAATACCTCCATTTTAACAGACCCCTATGTTAAAAAGGGAGTTGCATAACTACTATGGGCTAGGGCTTCCGTATGCGACCTGTATAATGATGTGGGAGAATGGTGGTCAGCCACCAAAGCAGATGTGGCAGCATGGTTCCAAAACCACGGGAAAACACTGAAAGAACAAAATTCTTCCATTATCTAAAACTGTACAGTCACTTGCAATATCTATACACACTGGATGCTACTTCAAGACATAATTTTGATTCCCAGATAGTCTCATGTCCATTTTTAATTTTTCAGTATGACAGGGCAAAATCAGTTAGGGCAGAACTTCAATATGGGACACAGTAATCTCCCATAGGAGATCCCTTTGAGGCATATAAGGTCCGGGAAGATACCATGGCCTTTCACAGTTTAGTAGATGAAAAAGGGGAGGTGATAGAATCAGCAGATGAACTACATCAGGAAATAGTTAAATAGATTGTCACACACTGTAAACCACCCTCCCTGCACAGAAGAAATTTTACATTATCTACATGACATTCAGATCCAAGGGCCCCCAGATTCTGTATGGGATTTGACTATTCCCATGACAGTGGAAGACACAGAAGGAATAGTAAGGAAACTTAAGTTAGGATCCTCACCTGTTCCTGATGGACTGCCATATGAATTTTATAAAGTATTCTTGTGGAGGGGTTGTGGGATAACATATGGACCGGACACCAAACTTTAAGTTCAACGCACAATCAATGTGTGATTATTCAAAATGCAGATCATAACCTTCAGCAATGGCATATCCCATTTTCAGTACATTAGTTTGTAGCAACAGACTATGCAAGTCTGTCCTCTACACTTAGCCAGCACCTACTGATCTCTGATCTAACTTATGTGTTGAGATTTAGCCTCCCCTATGTGGGCTTTGTTTGCTTGGGTGGTGGGGGGCTCAAATAAAAAAAAATAACAGAAGCTAAAGACAAAGAACCTCAGTGCAGAAGCACTGAAACAAGGGTTACCCCAAAGGGCATTGACAATAAGCCAAGTTTCAAAGAAACACAAGATCACACATACTTCCATAATGCAAAGCACCATGGGATATATGCAAATCACCATGACATTTCAGACTTGTTCAGTTTACAGCAATTTACATGCATTTTAAATGGCACAACTAACTTAATTTTTATCATACAGTCCCCTAGTAACTTATCTTTATCAAAAACAATTAGTGCCATGGTATTTTCAACATTTATAGGTTTTATACACATAAGGTATATACGTTAAAGTATTTTATGACATAGTGCCATTGCATACTAAATACAACAGTGAGGAACACGGCTTGTTTTATATCATCTCTGAGGTCACAGCAATAATCTCCCTGTACGAGAACCTGAGAGGGAAAAGGAAAATTAAAGAGGACTCTATAGCATAGTCAAGAAAGGGAAGGGGGTGGCCAACCTTATGGACTAGAAATTGTAAAGAATAGATTAGGCTAAGAAATAGAACTGTTGCAACAGATTTAAGAAAAGGTTGGTTCTAAAGAGTGACAGGAGCTCCCTGTCACATATCCCCCACCTTAAGAGGGAAGCGGTTACCTCAGATTGCTTACCACCTTCCTGTCCCAGGAAGGGATAGAGCCTCCACCCATTCATCTTCAGAAGGCTCTGTCTCAGGGTCCCTAGTAATGATAAACATTCCATCATAAACATAGATGATATCGTCATTCTGTACTCTGAGGCATTAACACATTTCTCAACAGAGACTAATGGTACCTTCCCTGCACTATCTCTTTTTAGGCAAAGTATGACATATTTCATTGACCGAAAACCTGGATGGCTGTAAAGTCCAGTACCACAGAAAGAATGTCTCTGGGGTGAGTAATTACCTACTTCAACCCCACCAGACATGTTGGTTTTAAGCATGGGACCAGTCCTAGTTTCAACCCCTCTACATAAACCCACTATGTCTCTTGATTCATTAATTTCACTTGCTACTGATAGACACCTGAGGGTAGACACTCTAGCTGTTAACCCCAACACAGGTTCCTATCCATTTTCCACCTGCCTCCTCCTTTGTAGGTTTTTTATCAAAAAAATAAAACACATGTACCACCTCCTTGATCTTAAAATAGTGTAACATTTTGGCAATATTAGCATCTTTAGCCTGCAGTATACCCTAGTCAATACTGTTAATAGATTTAGCTGCATCAATACAAGAAAAAGTCCCTTCAGCCTCATAGGCTTCTTCTTGCTTGCTCGGAGTCTTCAACCCCAGCACAATATCACTAGATACAATCTTATCTGGGGTCTCACATTCAGGTTCCATACTTGCATCTGTGACCTCCGACTGCCTTTCCGCATAGTCGGTCTGCCTGCAGCCATTGCCCACTCATCCAGTGGATCATCCTCATCAGGGTCTGCACCTCCTGGGTGTTATCTTCATACCTTCGGTCTGCCTCGACCACATGGTAGTTCCTCATTCCTTTGCATCTCTTTGTTGTCTTCAGGCTTGGCCTTCCTCTGAGCTCCCAGGTCCAGTCCAGGCAGCAGCTTCTCTCCCAGTCTGTCGACCTGGTCAGAACTTCACGGACTTTCTTCTCCGGGTCCTCCTCTGGTAACTCCTGCTGCATCGGTCCACCTGGGATATCTGGGTGATATCCACCAGAACAAATCTCTCTTCGGCCAGTCTGGATGCTTCCAGCAAGTTACCCCACTTCTGACACCAAGTCTGTGGAGGGGTTGTGGGATAACAGATGGACCAGACACTAAACTTCAAGTGCAATACACAATCTCTGTGTGATGTTTATTCAAAATACAGATGATAACCTTTAGCAATGGCATATCCCTTTTTCAGCACATCAGTTTGTAGCAACAGACCATGCAAGTCTTTCCTCTACACTTAGCCAGCACCTACTGATTCACTGATCTCTGCTCTAACTTAATAGTTGAGATTCAGCCTTCCCTATGCAGGTCTTGTTTGCTTGTGTAGTGGGGGGGCTCAAATAAAAAAAAAAAAAACACACTAAAGGCGAAGAACCTTAGTACAGAATCACTGAAACAAGGCTTACCCCAAAGGGCATTGACAATAAGCCAAGTTTCAAAGAAACACATCACACATACTTCCATAATGCAAAGCATCATGGGATATATGCAAATCACCATGAAATTTCAGACTTGTTCAGTTTACAGCAATTTACATGCATGTTAAATAGTAAAACTAACTTATTTTTTTTATCATACAGTCCCCTAGTAACTTTTTACCTTCATCAAAAACACCTAGTGCCATGGTATTTTCAACATTTACAGGTTTTCTACACATAAGGTATATACATTAAAGTATTTTATGACATAGTGCCATTGCATACTAAATCCAACAATGAGGAAACAGCCTGCTGTTTTATATCATCTCGGAGGTCACAACAATAATCTCCTTGTACGAGAACCTGAGAGGGAAAAGGAAAATTAAAGAGGACACTATAAAATAGTCAAGAATGGGAAGGGGTGCCCATAGGTGGCCAACCTTATGGACTAGAAATTGTAAAGAATAAATTAGGCTAAGAAATAGAACTGTTGCAACAGATCCAAGAAAAGGTTGGTTCTCAAGAGTGGCAGGAGCTCCCTGTCACAGAGTTTAGTTCTGTGTTGTTAATCACTGTCCACTAAGTCGGATGGGAGACCTCCAGCAAGCAGCAGGTGCTGTACAGACTGGTTGCTCTGCAGGGGGGGCACTCTCCGTTTGGTTATATAAATAGCCATACCAGTATCCCAGCACAGCGTGTGGGGGAGGAGGGGGAGAAACACCGTGCTGTTCTAAGTGTTCTGGCCAAACTCCCCCCATTCATTAATCCACCAATAAATCAGCTCCCTGTATTCCCCCAACTCAGCACCCCTGGATGAGACTGAAAATAGAAAGATTTCTTAGCCCTCGGTTCACAGGCTCATTTCACAGTCAACAAAAGCAAAACAATAACTGAACTGAGAGCAACTTACTTTTCCTTTTGTCCCAAGAAGAGAGTCAACTAAAAATACCACCAGCAGCTTAATTCACTAAAACTACCCACAGACAGGTTAATCTAATTCAGTTTCAACTGGTTACCATCTGTATCCCTCCCACTGGGTCACCCCTGAAAAAGGGACTTCTAGTCTCAGTGGGCCTACCTGGTCAACAAAATTCAATAAGTAAATAAACTGCAGACCTATGTAGCATTTGAAATACTTGGGCCTAAATTTCTATCCCCCGTATTTTTCAGGTAGGCAGTTCTACAAATTTCCCTACAGTTAAGATACCCCGTTAACCAGTGAGTGATTAAATACTGTAAAAAAAAAATTTTGATGCACCACATTCCCACCCCCAACTCCCCCTTTTTTTTTTGAGGCAACAGGGTCTTATGTTTAGGAACAATGATTGTAAGCACATTTTTTAGTATGAATTTTATTGGATTTTGGCAGTAAAAACAAAAGAAACTGATAACAGCTAGCTGTTTGAAGTTTTGTTGTTCATTTTTATTTATTTGAAAATTTGTGACCGAGAAAGTCGCACTAAGCCAAGGCTCATTCCAGGTGCAGCCCAGGGGACGGGAGTAGGGGATACAGAAACATAGTTATAGTAAGAAACAGTGATTCAACAACATTATACAGATCTTAACTGTACAGTACTGCTGGGGCATAATTCAGGGGTAGCAAGGGGTTGCCGCTGAGACCCCTGTGATTTGTTGGCAACCCCTCTGATGTCTATTGCAGTCCCATGAAACCCCTAGGGCAAGGTTTTTCTAGTATTTATTTAGATAAACTGTGGTGGGTGCAGTAGCTTGGCAGCCCCTTGGATTCTGTTGAAATGACAGCAGTAATGTAAAGTCCATCAGTGCGTCTGGCACAGGAGACGGACGGCATGCTACCAGAAGTGAGACTTCCTGGTTCAAACCAATTGAGCAAGTGGAGTCCAGTTTGTGCTTGCAGGCACATTTTTGATGATATATGGCATCAGTGAATGAAGTGCGTATAACCGCTTTTCTGGGTCACACAAATTTCTATTATCAGTTCTCTGTCCTGTTTTCATCAGTGATTTATTTTTTTCCTGGAGGCAGAACTGAAGTCAGGAGTACAGTGATGGAAACTGTTGAATGTGTGAAGGTGACCTTTAACAGGGCAGGACTGGAACCACTACTTTTGCAGTTACTGTTACTCGGAAAGCACTCCTTGCAGAAGTGCCTGGAGAAGTGCCACAAAAGCTTTTCTTTCTTTCTTTGCATTACCTGAATGGTGATATTTTTTGTCAGAGAATATGGGGCAACAATGTTTTAAAATCATTTGACTAAACAGAGACCATCTTACCAAGTAATTATTATTTATTGAAGTTCTGGTAATCGGGTGAGAATGCTAGACAAATAGGGTTACCACCTTTTAAGAAGCCCGAAGTGGGACATTCCTTACTGAAACATGATTTCTCGCAGGACAGTACGTAATCTCGACCAATGCAACAGACTTGTTTTCTCTATATAATCAGAATTAAGACTAAGCATCATAGTTTCTTGGTTTCTTCTGTTGTTTCTTATCATTTTAAGCTATTTTTGTTAAGGTATTATAGTTTTCTGTAACATTTAGTGGAAAGTTAGAAAATATTTTTTCTACTATAAAGTCAGGACATGTAGCATTTTCAAGTTTTTTTGCAGGCACACCTGCCCAAATCAGGACAGGTGGTAACCCTATAGACAAAAAACCTGTTTTCAGGCTTGACCAACACGGTATATATAATGCCCCTGCACTACTGTGCAGTTACATTCTGTATAATGTCCTGATTCACTGCTTCTTACTATAGCGGGATTTTGCATGCACATACTATTAACAGCAGCTGTTATCTTTTCCTTTTGTTTTTGTTGTTAAAACCAATAACATTCTTATTTAAAGGGTCACTGGCAATTCCCTCAGGTCCCAAATTGTCCCTAGATGAAAAAAACACATTATGATTGGCCACATTATGTAGAGATTGCTATATAGCTGGTAGCTTGATTCTAATTCATTTTTTTCTATTTAGAAGAAAACAAAAAACGACTGCCCACTATACTGGTGTTACCGCACAAAAAATGTTTGTTTATATTCTTTGATCAACTTCTACTGCATCTTTCCTGGATTTGGGAATGCCCCTAACACAATCTAAAAACTCATAATCCTGTGGGAGGAGAGGAGACTGTTGCATCATAAGAGGCTGCACTGATTGGGGGGTGTTCCTAATGTTCAGAATGTATGGAATGAGAGCAGATCAAGTATTTGAAGCAAAACAAGGTTTGATATAAGTGTACCATTCCCACACATTTCAGTTCTACTAAGAGAAGAAGACTGAACAACCAACAACTTCAGTATATTTTATAGGAGGTAAACAATCATATAACGTTTTTTAACTAGAAATGATGCAAACATGGCTGACAGTTTCCCTTTAAGAAAGAAGTGTTGCAATCATTGCTCCTAAAACAAGACTTTGTTGCCCCAGAAAAGAGTAGGGCCAAATTCAATACATCAGACATGTTTTACATTATGTAATATTCAGGTATTGATTTGGTTAAATAAGTAACGTCTTGCTATAGGGGAAATACATATATATATATAATTATGTACATACCTACAAGCACATGCACACATACATGCCATACAGGGATATTTGGGTTTTCTGGACCTTGGAGAGAAAACAGCCTAGAGCATAAGATCCAGTCAGTGCTGGCCCTAGCGATTCCAGGCTCTGTGCAATGCTCATTGATGAGGCCCATTCTCAGGAGTGGGGGAGCACCATGAAACATCTTCGGCCCTAAGGTGACTACCACATAGCCACCACATATCTTCTTGTTCAGCAGTTTTGTGTACTTTCTTGCTGACTCCTTAAATTACAAAGCAGTCCCCAAGACATGAGCAAATACAGACAGAAGCTATACATTCTTGGAAAAATTGAACAAAAATAGAGAGCACCAGGAAGAAAATGAGGCCAGCTGGACAGCTGAATCTTTTTCAAGGGTCCCTCTGCTCTCAGGGCCCTGTGCGGATGCACAGTATGCACTTTGCCAAGGTCAGTTCTGGATCTAATTGCACAGTAACCATCCATGTGTTGTGTAAAGCGCACAGTGATGAATCATTCGAAGTGCACCTAGAACAAAGTGGGATATACTGTACTGTTGTAGACAATATTTCATTTGGCCAGTATTCCAGGTGAGGCTTAAAGGAAGATGGGTACTTCATATGCTAATTTTACAAATAAAACCTCTTGGGCAATAGAAGCGCATGCTTTACCAGTTTAGTTCTTCCATGCTGTATAAGCTTTTTTTTCTGCTATTCCTGTTTATCTTCTTAACATCGCTGGTCCAGGTGGCACCCGCCAACCTCATCACCGACCTGGCTCATGGACTTGTGGGTTAACCACCACTTACTGTAAGCCATGTGTGGCTGGCGGGTGCCATGCAGGGTCGTGTAGAGCCTATGGAAGATGCCAATGGAGCAGGGATGGCTCCCACCCTTTTTCACCCACTGGGAACTCCAGATGATGCAACTGTGCACTTGCATCTTGATGCACATCTAGGTTGCATCATCATGCCTCCTGCCCATGTCTGTAGGTTACACTACTGCCCAGCCTTCGCTGGGTGGCAGGCAACTATCAGGACTCAGTGTTCCCCTCCTGGAGGGAGGAGTGCAGTCCTTGGTATGTTAAGTCCTCCCTCCCTCTTTATTCACTGGCCAGGCCCTGAGGGACCCTGGGCCATTCCCTCCCTGGGTTGCCTGCGTGGGTGGAGGTAAGACATCTGATGCTTCAGCCCTTAATGCCGCTAGGCCTCCTGTATAAGGCATTTGTAGCTTGCAGTTTGCAAGTTTAACAGAGCCTGATATGTATCTATGAAGTCAAGGTTGTGATGATAGGTATTTGAAACTGGCCACTTTTTCAAGTGTAACCCCTAGATGGCGCTATCCCAGGGGCTACTACCCCTGCCTGATTTGCCACTAACAGGTTGAGGGGCCTGGATCCAATGGCGGGTGCCTCCACCCAGAGGTCAGGGTTTGCAATAGTTAAACTAACTTGGTCACAGCCCTCTGGGACACTGCAACCCCCCTTTCTTCCCACTAGTGGCCCACACAATATATCAGAATTACCTTCACAGTATACACTTACCCCAGGTCTGGTTCCGCACTGGGACCTCCTGTGAAATGAGATACAGTGCAACAATCACAGTACAGTACTTTAACATAGACAAATACCTCAGGCAGTATAACTTTGCTGAAACAAGCAGCTCTGATTTATTGGGGGATATAACAAGGACAGGGGGAAATCAGGTTAATTAGCTTATCACTCTAATAATCTACCTATGGCTCTGTGCACAGGCCTATCCCTATCAGTTACTGTCCCTGGGTACCCAAGCCCTAGTGGCTAGTCCAGACCGTGGCAGCTGGTAGGGGCCCTTTCACACAGAGAAAAGGAGAATTAAACAGTCAGCAGTACAGTAATTCCATTTGGATTTAATGTGGCAATTCAACAGGGAGCGACCCTGAATTAGTACTCCACGACCTCCAAATAAGATAGGGTCCTTCAATGTCAGCAGGGCTCACTTGAGGTACACAAACCTCTTCACACATCCATATAAAGAAAGCACTATACCAGGCAGGCTGCATCTGTATCCCGATCGCAATTACTGCACAATACCGGGAGAACACACAGCAGATTCAGTTCCTGACAGACAGAGTGCAATTTTCAGCAATTCCTCCAGTCTTCTACAGGGTGAGCCTGGTTTCTACTCTTCAGAGATCCTTTGATTCTTTTCACAGGACAGATTCAGTCCTAACAAGCTGTTACACAAGCTGCAGACCCGAACTCTGGGCCTTACACACGTTTTTGACTAAAACTGCACACTGAAAAGCACAGGGCTCCTTCCTTCTTCACTGCCAAAGCTCAACTGAAACTCCAACCGACAAACGGGCACTTCCTTTGAGTTCTGCCAGTTCTTGACTGGATTGGCTGTCACTCACAATAGACCGCTGCTGTTGGTCCAAAAAGGTGCTGAAGTCTAAACTACATCTCCCAAGTCACTGCTCATACAATCCTCTTGTGGCTGGCTCAGATTATGAGTCCAAGTTCTGATTCGTCAAGGCACCATTTAGAGCTAGCTTACCCCACACTGATTGGTCCAGTTCAGCAGTTCAAAACTAGAATGGGAACTAGCAGACACAGTTCTGACTGCAAAAGAAAGCAGGTTAGACAAACTGTAATTTCATTATTACTGTAAATGATTTCTGGCAAACAGTTACATCTTTCAGATAGGTTCCTTTGCACTCCTAGTGACTGCAAAAATAGAGTGAATTGGCAGCAGCTTGAGTGGTACTCAATCAAAGAAACACACAGTCCCCCACTAAACTAATTATGTCTGCAAGCAGACAGCTCTTAAAGAGACAGTACCAGAGGTTCTAAAAACACTCACTGATAAATGGCTTAAATGCCAAACACCATTCAGGCTTGGAGCATTCAAGCAAGCTCCTGGAAGTCTTTTGGGAACCCCCATTTGCAGGGGGGTTACACAAGGATAGAGCCATAAGAACAGTGAACTTCGAGGTTGTTCAGAGTCCCTTTAGTTAAGATCCAACCAGTGTTGTTTTAGAGTAGTGACTGTTTATAATAACTTTCTTAGCTAAAAAATATCGAAGGATGCAATCAAAGTCCAAATTTAGCGGAGAGTGACGTGCAGCCATATTCACAGAACTGTTATATATTATCAAGTCATTCGCATGACAAGACAGTAGAGTCTTGTAAACTGAAACAGATATAGGTGGGGTATTAATAAACACAGAAACAAGCAAGGGAACCAGTATAACCCCTGGGTCACTGCCAATATAGGGGTGGGAAATGTGAGAAAATACTTTGACCAGCTCAACTCTGTGCATTCTGTTAGTTAAGTTTGTAAACCAGTTCAGTGCAATATCAGACACTCCCCATATGAGATGGACAATGAATCCGTGTCTTATGGTTAACAAGGTCAGAGGCTTAAGTGAGGTCCACACCTTTGGCCCCTATTAATTTGCCTTAGTCCATTTCTTTGCTGATGTCATTTGTGAAGTTAATCAGTGCTTTAGTAGTGTTATGTCTTGTTCAAAAACCATGTTGGTGAGTGGACAGTAACGTTTACACTTGAGGGTAACCACTGATTTGGTGTTAGTAATTTACCACTTGGACACATGACTGATAAGGAATGATGATTTGCTTGTGAGGTCCCCTGCCTTGAGTATACTGGTTACCTAAGCATCTCTCCAGCCTTCAGGGACAAGACCAGCAATAAGTGATATTGAAAATTGAAGTAAAGGGGTGGGTTCAAGATTTCAGCACCAATTAGCTTTAGGAATCTAGGTTTTAGGCCATTGGACCCTGGGCTTTTGCCAGTTGACAAACCCTTGAGAAGTATAAGCATTCCGTTGGGTCTGACTGGCCTCCGATAAAAAGGGGTGTGAAACTGACTGCAGATAGATAATTCTCTGCAGGTTTAGTTGATGCATTGATTGTAGTGCAGCTGAGAAATCTGAAGAAAAAAATCATTAAAAGTATTGGCTATTTGATGGGAATCAGTTTGATCTATCAGTGATCAAACTGCTTGCTAAAGGCTGATTTGCTTAATCTGTGATTCTTTTTATATTAGAAAATGGTCTTGAAAAGTCCCATGCTCTGATTGGTTGATAGCCCTGGCAAGGTGGGCATCTATCAGACAACAGAGCCCGGATGTTAAAAGTGCCAGCCCCAAGCAACCTGATTACATTCTAAATAGCTGAGCTGACAGAACGTTGACTTTTAAACAGACCCTTTTTTTTCACTCCCTAGCGGGACAACGGAACAAGCCAGACCCCACCCGCATCTGAAGTACACTGTAAGTAAGAAAACAAACACAGGAGCCTGTACCAAAATCAGTGTTTTACCCAATATGAAATAATGTAACACCACAACCTACTTTCACCCCATCCCCCATCTGCCATCTTCATGACTGTAAAAGCCAGCAGCATTTCTCATCTCGATAAACTCATGAAGGTGCAGCTTCTCCGGCGATAGTGAGGAGATCGGATCGACAGTACACCCCAGGCTCCCTCTCTTTTCTCACTCTCTCTCTCTCGCTCTGTCACACACACACACACACACACACACACACACACACCTCTCTCTCTCTCTCTCTCTCTCTCTCTGTCTCCTCAGTTTACAAGATCTTTGCCAGTTGATTGCTGGCACCCCTTCTGTTTTGGTAGCAGCAATTCAACAACAGAAGTCGCAACACAGTATCTCTTTTAAACTTAAAAAACAAAAACTACATAAAATTATTTTTCTCCGAGCTCTGCTGGCATCCGTTTCTAATCAGCTCCATTGCAGAGAAACTTTAAACCGCAATCTCGCAAATTGTTTTCCTTTTTCTTCGAGTCTATGCCCTGCTGCCAACCGTTTCTAGTCAGCTCCACTGCACAGCCAACTAGATGTAAACCACAGTCTCGCTGCAAACTGAGACATGCTAATACTTGCTCGCAACAGATGGAAAAAAAAATGTTTTTGGTGTGTGCTTACATTTGTTTTTTTTTCTGCTTGCTTGACTTCCTTGGATCTGCAGCTCCCGAACTTCTGTCCTGGGTGCAGCTCATAAGTACTGGCCGCATCGCACAACAGTAAAAATAATAAGAAAATTTAAGAGTTTCAAAGAAAAATAATACTGCTTCACAGCGGGGGAAAGAGATCTGAAAATGAAGACAAAACAGGACACCTGAGTGGATCAAGAAAGAAGGAAACCAGCACCAAGGCAAACGGGGGTAGTATACACTTGCAGCACCATCTAGTGGGCAAACCAGAAACTGGATTTTTTTTCTAAACATATACCTACCTACACTAAAACTTGAAGAATAAAACAATTTAAAATTTATTATTTTTTTTTTTTTTTCTAATATCCCATTTTCTAAGCACAATAATACCCTCAAAAGGTGGGCATCATATCAGATCTTCCAGGGCGTATGTTCTCTCACTTTACGCCGGTCCTCATTACACCCCTGGAAGGTCCGCATTGCCCAATAGCACCCACCGTCAGGTATTATTGCTTACTTATTCAAGAATTTCATCAGATCTCTGAAAGGTTTTTCAAGTTGCTCTTTAAAGAGAAGGCTTTTCTGTATATAGATCAATTACTTACAATCATTTCTTGCTTTTCTGTAATCATCCCAGTTACTTTGCAAGTTAGACGCTGTGGACATATGCCATAGCTGATCTCTCTTTCATATTTGTTAAAGGACCACTGCCTAACCGTTTAGTGTTTACAGCTTGAAATCACCATTTAGTGAGCAGTGCGTACTTACTTACTTTGAAGGGTAGTTAGGGTAGTAATTAAGGAACTGGTTGCAATATTAATATCAGTTAGCGTCTGCAGATAGACCAGTCAAGCAGGTGGAGTTGGCAAGTTGTAGCTTATAGTCTAGAGTGGCCTCTGAACATCATGATTCTGGGGGTAAATGTTGGGGTACTAGCCTTCTATACATTACAGAAAGGAGAGTGCTCACTAGTGGTGCTATGCAGAACACCATAACTGATAATACTGATCATTTTATTAGTCAGTATCCAGTCAGGCAAAGTGTGGTAGTTATACTTGTTGCTTGTGAATTAGGTATTCCTGTGGGGAATCATGGAAACTTGTATCTATTTTTGGTGGAACTTGCCCTTGGTGGAACCTTTATGCACATCTAGAGGGTGGGCCACTCTGGACCAAAAAACTCACTGCACCATCAGTGTTCCTTATAATAAATGTATTTATTTAACCCCAGCGTTTCACGTGTTCTGCTTCTTCAAGGGGAGCTGTAAAGAAATTAAAAACAAAACTAAAAAAATTCTTACTTGTATTCACTTGCATTTTCTTAATGTTGTTAACTGGTACATGGATCATGTTAAGAACATCAAGAAAATATATGTGAATATAAATAAGAAGGGTTTGTGGTTGTTCATTCTGGTGGGGGGGTGGAGAGGAGTTGTGTAAGTTAAAAAAAAATTTATTTGACTTCTATCATACTATGCTTATTACTTGACCAGTCGAGGTTGAAATCACCCATGATAATTTTCTTATGATGAGTTAAAAATGCAGCACTGCAGTCAAGGAGAGAGGAGAAACCATTGTGAATCATGTTAAGAGAATTACTTTGGCGCCCACCAGGAAGCAATGCCGTGTTAGTTTCCTGCATGACAAAAGGGATTAAGAGCCATTGAAATTGCCTTGTTTACTGCAGTAAGAAAGGTGCAGAATGCTGTAGTTTTGTGTTGCATCCGGACGGGGTCCACTTTGTAGACACAGCATAAACGCAGTTTCTCAGTTCCACCAGGAGTAAGTCTGACTGGGACAAATTCACAGAATAGATTTAAAGGTGGGCTAGGGTGCTGTTTGTTGTTTATTGTTAACTATGCAAGATCCACTGGGTACAATGCCTGCTTACAGGGGCAACCTGGGGCGGTGGAAGAAGATTACAAGTGCAATAAATAACACAGAAATAAGGTAAAATAGGTTGAAATATACACTGTGCAATTCACACAGATAGTGGGTACCTTAAGGAACATGTTAAGTCCTGAAAGAACTTGCAGAGAGAGGGTCTTGCAGATCTGAAGGTGGACATAACTATGGGGGCCGGACCAGGTACACCCAAGGGTATTGAGGTAGCTCAGGGAGGTAATGGCTGCACCTCTGACAGCTCTAACAACTCACTAAAAACAAGAGTGGTTCCTGAGGACTGGAGGAGGGCAGATGTAGGTCCTCTACAAAAAAGCAGCAGCAGGGAGGAGGCTGGCAACTATAGGCCGGTCAGTCTGGTGTCAGTGGTGGGGAAGTTTAATGGAGTCACTGCTAAAGGAATAGATTGGAGAGTATCTTGAATCCAGCAGGTTGCAAGACCTGAGACAGCATGCATTCATGTGGTGGAGGGTCATGTCAGACAACCTGATCTAGTTCTTTGACTGGGTGACCAGGGAAATAGATCAGGGTGGGGCAGTGGACGTGGCCTACCTAAATGTCAGCAGAGCCTTTGGCACCATACCATATAGGAGGCTCATCAGGAAAGTGGGTAGTTTGGGGGTGGGTCCTAAGGTGGTAAACTGGGTATGAAATTGGTTGATAGGTGGCAGATGGTGGTGCTAAACAGAACTCACTCAGGGAAAGGGAGAGTAACCAGTAGGGCACCTGATGGCTTAGTACTGGGACTAGTCCTCTTCAGTGTCTTCATAGGTGACACTGCAGAAGAGCTGGAAGGGAAGGTCTGCCTCTTTGCAGGTGACCCCAAAATCTGCAATAGTGTGGACACTCCAGAGGGGGTGGAGGGGATGTGCAGAGACCTGAAAAACGTGAGGAGTGGTCAAGGGTATGGCAGCTGTGTTTCAACGTGAAAAAGTGCAAAATCATGCACCTAGGGCACTGAAACCTAGAGGCGTAGTATAAAATGGGGGAAGACATATTGACAGTCACTGAACAGGAAAGGAACCTCGTAGTAATCCTATCCAATAAGGTGGCGAGACAATGCAACAAGGTAGTAGGCAGGTCCAGTGGGATGCTGGGGTGCATAGAGAGGGTCATCATTAGCAGAACGAGGGAGGTGGTGTTGCCATTGTATAGCTCGTTGGTTAGACCCCACCAGGAGGACTATTGTCTGATTCAGTAGACCACATCTCAGGAAGGACATAGAGTTGAGGCTGTCCAGAGGAGGGCAACTAAAATGGTGCAGTGGCTGCATTAGAATCCCGGTGAGGAGAGACTGAGGGACCTATATACAGTGTGGAAGAGAGAAGGGTGGGGGAACACGATCGAGAACTATAAATACCTCATAGAATTGAGCAGGGTACAGGAGGGGAGTATTTTTCAGAGGAGAAGGTGCAAAAGAACAGGAGGACATGCAATGAAAATGGAAAGGGGAACATTTAGGAAGGATTTGAGGAAGCACTTTATTGAAAGAGTGGTGGATACCTAGAACAGTCTTCCAATGGAGGTAGTGGGGGAAAAACAATGGTGGGCTTCAAGCATACATGGTATAGGCACAAAGGAATCTTAGTTGGCAAGCAAGGGCGGGGAGGTCGCCGAAGATGAGGTAGGGTCTGTGATGGCAATATAGGTGTCGGAAAATGGGCAAATTTGGTGGTTCTTATCTGCTGTCAAATTCTGTGTATCTGTGTTTCTAATAGCAATACTGTACATAGATTCAGGTAAAAAATAATTACAATAGATTCAGTTAAAAAATAATTACATCTATATTGTTCGTCTAGCTTTTTTTTTTTTTTTTTAAAGACTGGCACTTTAGGAAACATGTTAATAGAGATGAGGCGACATGACTGAAACCTTCAAGTACATGAAGGGAATAAATAAGACCGGCACGGAGTGGCTTTTCAGGTTAAGGAGGGGGAGGGACACTCAAGGGCATGATCTGAGATTGGAAGTGGGGAAGGTCTGGAGGGAAATGAGGCACTTTTTTACAGAGAGGGTGGTGTCTGGGTGGAACGTATTGCCAGAGGAAGTGGTGTCCTGTAGAACAGTGGGCTGCTTCAAAAGGGGATGGGACAGTGCAAGGGGGAAGGTCACTGGAGGGGAGAGGGGCAGCTGCAGTATAAGGGCTGCTAGCTGCACAATTGAGGAGGCTTGATAGACCATAAGGCCTTTCTCTGCTGGCAATTTTTTATATTCGTATGTTTGTAGATACAGTGATAGTTTAACACGATTCAGTTGTTTTTTAAAGAGAAGCAGTGCCCCACCACTTCTTTTTATAGCAGGCATTATATCACATCTACTTTATAACCAGGAATCATACAAGCAGAGGCGGGGATTAAGGGCTTAAGTCAAGTTTCACTCAAAACCAGTGTAGCAGGTTTCTAATGAGCCACCAATGCTGCAAACTCGGTTTTGTTTACAAGCAGACTTGTTATATTCATGTGGGCTATTTATAGTCGTTGAGTTGGCTTCATACAGGAGCAGTGTAGATTTTCATATTGTTAGTTGGAAGGACTGAGCCAGGATATTTGTCAGTGTCTCCTACCCTTAGTAGGAGACTTAGACATATAATGCATTGTAGAATTAAATTTGGGACACTTAGGGACAGCCTAGATGACATAGTATATAAATGAGCTATAAGGTAGAATGTTTTGTTAGGTGGAGGCAGGAGGCAGGCGACACCAGCTAAGGAGTATCTGTTACCTACTGGTAGTGATGGGGAGAAGTTTGAGTGTCATATAGTCTGTGCATTTGGATATTGGCTTTAATAGAGGGACCGAGTCCCACAGAAGCAATAAGCAATATTGAGAAAGACCAGTAAAGGTGACAAAGCATTTGGGTACCATTTTGGAGCGGTTATTTATAGGCATATATTAGATTATGATATCTAAAGGGAGCTACTGTGTACTTTCGTAATGTGATGGTTTTACTCATGTTTTTGACAGCACTGAAACAGAATGTAACTACACATCATTTGGTAGGTCATGTCAATTCAGATGTGATGGTTACAGTTGCCAGTTGAAGGACAAGTGTGCGCCGTGGAGCTTCCCTGCCCGTTGACAGGCAGTGACTATGCAGACAAGAAGGTACCCAGTAAATGCACATTTGGCAGAGGTTGATGCCCTGGCTCCAGTATCTCCGGCTGAATCCAGCAGACTCACCACTCTGCTCTGTACCATTCGCTAGAGGCCTCTCTGCAGTGTACTGCTAAGTATATACAGCCTGTGTAACAGTAGGCTGTTGAGAGCAGCTGGTAGTGGATTAGGAAGTGGTGCTGATATTCCAGGTGTAGCTCTGTTGGCTGCAGAAATCAATGGGACCTTCCATGGTCTCCGAGCGCCTGACTGGGGCAAAGTCTTTGGTGGGAATTCCGAAGCTGTGATGGGAGGAGGTGGAGAACAGCATGCCACACCCCTTACAGATTCTTCCGTGTGGATCCTGGACTCTGTAGTAGCACTACTTCCAAGAGCGGAAGGTAGCTGATTCAAAAGTGACGCCTAAGTCCACCTGCTGCCCAACTGGCTCTAGTAATCAGTAGGACTCTCCAGAGTTTCCAAGTACCCCTATGTCTTAAAAAAAGCCGTGTTATGATATTGTGAAGTTTAAGAATAGAAACACACAACTCACCAGATAATCTGTTTTTCCACAAAATGGGCTGTCTAAAGAAAAAAAAAGTGTTTACTGTTGTGGCTACTGCAGCAAAGAAAGGCATCATTAAAAAATTCCTTCCATGGGATTTGAGCCAAGTAGGGTTAACTTGGCATACAGCAGGTGGGAGAGGGTAGGCTTAGGTTTATCAGGTAGACCATGGAGGGGAGGGTAAGGTAAAAACATTCAGGCAGCTGTAGGGAGAATACCTCCTACTGCAGAGAGATTTATCCTATTACAACTAAAGCACTGCTTGTCAGTGAAGCCACACAGAAAAGGAGTGAGGTAAAGAGGGTGGTGGATTACTGTGGGGGGGGGGGGAAGAACTCGTCACATTTGGTGTCCAGATTGCTCACAATATACAGTACACCCCACACTGAAGCACACCTAAGAACATCGGCTAAGTGGGAAGAAGAGGCAGGCGTCTCCTTATCACAGCAGTAATGGCGGCGATGCTGGGAGATGGTGAGTAAGACCACAGCATCTAACTCCCGGAGGGAGCATAGATGAAAAGTAGTGAGTAGATTTTTTTAGAACTCCAGCTATAACGCCACACTTCACATTCTCTGCCTCTGACAAATGCTGGAGGAACTACCACCAAGGCGTTCACCACATGAGTTTTTTTGAGCTGCCGAAGCTGAGGCAGTACTAGGCAGATGTGAGAGGAGCTATATGGCATATGTTGAAAATAGACGCACCCTCACAAATACAGAATTTTGTCTGGGGGTCTACCACCGAAAAGAGCAAGATCCAAAAGGAAAGCATTATTTATTCTTAATGCTCATAGCAGGAGCCTCAAAAGCCATCACACAAAAAATGGCCCCAGGAGGCACCGCCCACAAGAGGCCAGTGATTAGAAAACTGTAACCTGATTTAGAAGATGGAGTGGATGATGGGGAGAATTAGGAATTCCAGAGAAAGTCAAATCTAGGTGGATGTCCTTTTTTTCTTGTATTGAAAGAAGGGAAGGGGACCCTAGAACAGCTGGCTCAGCTAAACTACTGAGCTGGTGGGACCTCGGGCAGGGATAGGCTGCTTGATCATTGTTTAATAAACACAGGCTAGGTTTTGAACTGAAATAATCCACCTTTTCTGATACAGTGTAGAATACATGAACTGGTAGGGGAGGAACCTGTATATCCTTCCATTTCATTTCCTCTTTCTGTTTTTCCCCCTTCAACTTGTAAGTATGATTTACACAAATACATCTGTAGGGTTCATGATATATAATATACAAGGGCAGCGTTCCTTTAAATACTGTGCCCTTTATCTGCTCAACTCACTCCCAGATAGCATCCTTACCGAGACCAAAATAGGTCCTTTCAAAGCCAATCTACATGCCCACCTCCTCGGCCTAAACAAGTGCTCCTGCTCTGTAGGGCAATTCCTTTGGCACAATCTGGCCCTGGTGGTACTTGCCCTCCTTTTCTTCTGCAGCACTTATTGCCTGCTTTTTTTCAACCTTCACATCCACTCTTTTCTAGTATTCCCCACCTCATTCCCCTTCTGCTTCTCCTTGCTTCCCCTTCAACCTTGTCCACCTCTTCTACTTCCTAGGCTCATTTGCTTTCACTCATTGGCTCTCTCTGTTCTTCAGCACTGTCTTAACTCTCCCCCCTTTTCCCCTCCCTTCACTCCACCTTCGCCACCTAGACAAGAGTACATACCCTGCTTCTCCCCCATGACACTAAACCTCCCAGTGCTCCCCAATATCAAGTTTTATACCCTTATCCTTGTGTAACTGTCTCATGGCAAATTAAGTATAATGTACTCATGCTAACCTCTTCTTTTGTTGTTTTGTACATTGACAGTTGTTTTGTAACTGTTCTGTATATTTTGACATGGAACCTCTGTAAACAAGCTTCTAGCTCAAAGGTTGTAATCCAAGACTGAAATAAATAAAATAAATAATTGTGTGTTTTGTTCTAAAGTTAAGCTGTTACATCTTTAATTCTGTACCAGTTAAAAACTGAATAAACTTTTATTGCAAAAAAAAAAAAACTCCTACCAACCAGGGAAGAATGGTTGAACCTGGTGAGTTGAGCTTAATCATACACCCCAGCATGGGTGGAAGAATGCATACGTCGAGTAAGCCATGGCTTACATGTTGATTGGAGAAGGGGCAGTTTTTTGGGTTACTCCTACTGTCTGATATTTGACCCTATAGGTGTTATAATAGGAATCGTGTTGTGCGTTTGAATGAAACATAATGTTATATTCACACAGCTAAGTACTGCTGTGTTTTTTCCTCTTAGTGTGGTTCCTGAAGTACACTATGGGGTGCACAAGGGGTTGGGTAACAAATATGGGCACGTCTACTATGGAGGGGGTGGCAATGTGAAATGAAAGGGTGTGAGCTACACATTTTATTTAACTAGCTACACCACTGTGCCCAAGATGGGTTGTGAGGCTTGAAGCAACCCCTCACGTCCTGGTGGGTGTTGTTGCACTTACAGCAACCCTCTGGCAACTGCCCTGCACCCCACCGTAACTTAGAACTTTGAGATTTTTAAACCAGCCACCTGCCAAAGTCCCACCCCCAAATCTCAGTAACTGACCTTGCTACCATCACTGTTCTGTGTGCCACCCTGGTCACTGTACACCCAAATGCACTGCTGCTCCCTCCTAAGTGCTGGGCTGTAATTCCTCGGTGGTGCAACTGGCCGACACTTCCAGTGTACCCAGTTAGGCATATGAGCCGCAAGAAGTGTGACATGGGTGTAGAAAAATAATCCAAATAGTACCTGGTGAACCAGGCAAGGGCAGGGGAATTTTCTTCTTCTGAAATGGGCGTGTACTAAATGTAAGCAGATTTAAAAGCAGTGAGCAAGAATTTTGCATCTAAGATATGCCAATGTAGAACATTAATATTAAAAAAGATGTAGAGCATTAAAGCAAAAAGGCTGGTAATTATTATTTAACTGTAATCTTTTTTCTTCATTGCACATGTAACCCCCCTGCAAATGGGGGTTTCCAAAAAGTCTTCCAGGAGCTTGCTTGAATGCTCCAAGCCTGAATGGTGTCTGGCGTTTAAGCCGTTTATCTGTGAGTACTTTTAGAGCCTCTGGTACTGTCTCTTTAAGAGCTGTCTGCTTGCAGACATAATTAGTTTGTATGGGGGGACTGTGTGTTTCCCTGCTTGAGTCTCGCTCGAGCTGCTGCCAAATCGCTCCGTTTCTGCTGTCGCTAAGTGGGCAGAGTGAGCACTTTTCAAAGATGTAACTGTTTGCTGAAATCATTTAGAGTAATAATGAAAATACAGTTTGTCTAACCTGCTTTTCTTTGCAGTCTGAACTGTTTTGCCTAGCTCTCCATTCTGGTTTTGAACTGCTGAACTGGACCAATCAGTGTGGGGAGATCTTTAAAATGGAGCCTGCTGCTGGCAAATCAGAACTTGGACTCTCATTGGAGCCAGTCACCTATGTACTGTATGGGCAGTGACTCTGGGAAATGTAGTTTTGACCTTGGCGCCTTTTTCCACCAACAGGGGGAGTTTATTGTGAGTGACGGCTGGACCAGCCAACAGAATAGTATGGAGCTAAAGGAAATGCACTGCTCTGGGACTGAAGAGATTAGATTAGTTTTGGCAGTGAAGAGACAAGGAGCTTTGTGCTTCTGCTGTGTATAGTTTCACGCGGGAAGCATGTGTGGGGCCCTGAATTTTGGCCTGCAGCCTGTGCAAGCGCTCGTTCGGACTGAATCCGACCTGTGAGGAGAATCAAGGAGATTTGAAGAGTAGAAACCAGGCTCACCCTGTAGAAGACCGAAGAAATTGCTGAATCGCGCTCGGTCTGTCAGGAACTGAAGCTGCAGAGTGTTCTCCTGGGTATCGTGCAGCAATTGCGGTCGGGATCGAGAAGCAGCCTGCCTGGTTTAGTACTTTCCTTTTACATATAAATGTGTTTAGTGCTTGTGGGGAATCGCGTTTCAAATCCCCTGTACAGTGAATTGAGTGCATGAAGCTGGAAGTAAACCCCAGCTTGATTCGGACTACATCCGATTGCTGTAAACTGCAGTGGGGTCCAGTCACAAGGACCTTTTCCACAGGTTCTGCTCCTCCTGGCAATCCAGGACAATCTGCCTTCCATCCAGTTACCAGCATTGAGTCTGTGAGTACAAAGCAGGGTAGCTCCCTGCAATCTGTTTATCAAATTGCAAGTGTGTCATCTAATTGTTGTTTTTTCATTTCTTCACGAACTGAGCCATCCGGCTCCGCATTACAATTGGGTATTGTGCAAGTGTGTTTTTTTCATCACAGGGCCCCAACCAGCTGCACCGATCCTGGCTAGCCTCCTTCCCCCCCATCCTGGGTACCAGTGAAAGTGACAGTTTGGGACTCTGAATATGCGCACAGTACTGTGACTGTTAATGTGTTTAACCTAATTAACCTGATTCCCCTTCCCTTGTTACAGCTCCTTAAATAAATCAGATCTGTTTGTTTCAGCAAAGTTACACTGACTGAGGTATTTGTTTATGTTAAAGTATTGTACTGTGGCTTTTGCACTGTATCATCTTGTTTTACAGGGGGTCCCCAGAGTCCAGTCGACAGAGCCAGTCTTGGGGGTAAGCGTACATTGTGAAGATACCTGATGCATTGTGTGGGCTACTAGTGGGAAGAAAGAGGGGTTACAGTGTCCCAGAGGGCTGTGACCAAGTTAGTTTAACTACTGCAAACCCTGACCTCTGGGTGGAGGCACCCGCCATTGGACCTAGACCCCTCAACCTGTTAGTAGTTAAGCAGGCAGGGGTAGTAGCCCTTGGGATAACACCACCTAGGGGTTTCACACAGTCTGTGTTTCAGATACGTAGCAGTTACTTAGCACCGCACCAACTGTTGTGTACCAGCCACATTGGTCTCCTCTAAATGTGGGATGTCTAGTTCATGTCATAAAATCTACCCCCAAGGTTTAGGGTTCAGTATGCAGCCTAGACTTGCCTACATAAAACTTTAAATACATGGATACCAGTAGCATTAAAAAAATAAACTGATAAAAGTGCAAATTCCAAAATATCTGTGGAAGACGTCATTAAAACAGTTTTGTGAAATTCTAATTAAACCATAAATGGCAGAATGTTTGTCTTGCTATGGTCCTGTACTGATATATATAATGCATATGAAATGGGAATGGAATTTGATCTTTAAGCAATTATTTTCAAAAAGGAGTGGGAATTTTTAAAAACTTATCAGTATGTAATTGTTCTGATGTTACCTCATGAAATTCCTAAACACTGAAATTACTCGCCTCATGAAATTCCTAAGCACTAACATTACTCATGTTTATTACCCATGTTATATATATTTTTGCATGCTGCCTTAGGCTCAGCTCCTTGCCAGCCCTGGGCCGCCTCCTCGCACCCCGGGGACTTACTTTCCGGTTCTCGATACCCCTGGATTGCCTTAGAGTTGGGGCACCACACCAGCAGGATTCCCACGATGATGGGACAATGGTGCTGACAGGAGAGCCCACCAGCATTGCCTCCTTGGCTTGCCCCCCAAGGCAGGTCGCATAGCCCTACTGGCTGTAGTGGGTGACGGGATAGGTCAGGGTCCCAGAATGCTGTGGCATGCGAGCGTGGCCATGGCGAGTGGGTGTCGTAGGTAGCGGCAGCTATTCATTACTAGTTTTACCCAATGGGGGCAGGGATATACAAAGATGTCCCGTGTCTGCCCTGCCCCCCCACAAGTAATGGCGCCGGGGTCCACATCATTCTGGACACTCTACTCCCTCCCGGAGAAGGAGAGCAGTCCCAAGGATGCACAGTCCTTCTCCCCCTGGCCAGCTCTCCGATGTGTCCAGGTCCATTTGTGAACCCGGGCCATCGACATCGCAGTCGGGTGCCCTGCCCCTGTGCCTGCAGGCTGGCTTGGAAAATGTCTCCACTGATACCAGTATGCCCAGATACTATGGAAGTTGTAGTTCCCAAGGTGTTCCAGTTTCAGTACTTTATTGATCGACTTATAAATAAAAATAAAAATGACAACAAAATTAACATATAGATAAAAAAAAAAGACAGACAAAAAGCATAGTATACATATATAAATACAACCCTTTTAGGGAGTAGCCAACACATTCTAGAGTCCCACTCCTGGAGGGTGAGTAGCAGCTAGCTGCATTTGCAGGAAGGGGAGTAATGATCAGGTTGGAGAGTCCTGACAAACAGAGGAGAGATGACTAGGTTCAAAGAGACTATTCCACAGAGCAGGTGGATAAATAAAAGCCCTGTTTACAGTGGTGACTTTGCAGTGTATCAGCCCATGCACACCGGTTGATGTGCTGCAAAGTCGGCAGTGTAAACACTGCAAGAGCACCCTATGTGCCCATCAGATCATTTACTTTGATCCCAGTCAGTTGTGGGGATTAGTAGCGGAACAAGCGCATTAAATTGTAGTGTGAACGCTTTGCTGCGCTCACTCTGCTACAAGGGATATTTTTCTCAGACAAAACAGTGAATTCACAGCCCCTCCTCAGCGCAACCAGCAGTGCTGCGAAGGCGGGCTATGTGAACAGAAATGGAGCCAGCGTATTGGGAAGGGAGCGGCGCACATGACACAGCATTGCTGCCATGTAAACACGGCTATAGACTTAGGTTAGAGAATCTGAGATGGAAACCACACTTTCTACACAAAAACAAGCACACAACTGTCAAATACTGTGAAATCATGCATGTTTCATCACCACTAACTACAGCTCAAGTAATACTCCCAGCAGCTATTAAATTGTCAACACCTACACTGCATAACATACAACTTTCTGCAAAACAGTGACTGGTACAGTAGTGTGAAGTACCCTGACTAATGCAAGCCTGCACCATTATAGCTTGGCCAGCTTTTCGGGGCAAGTGCAAAAAAAGAACCTTGCACTTCCAAACCCACTCAGTAGTGACACTTTAAAAGCATAGCATTTCCTTTTGTGTGTCACAGGCCCGGTTTATTGTTATTTGCCTTTGATCTCTGTAGCTATCCTGAAAAGCCTTTGTTAATCTGCCTTGGGACTCAAATCCCAGTTAGCCTTTTTGTGTTTTGTTTTGTTTTAAATCAGGAGAATCAGTGGCACAAGAAAATCATCTGTTTACTTCAAACTTGATTTATTCAAATATCACACAGTAACCATCTCTCTGTATCCAGTGTTTCACCTCATATTGGGCAGGCTTCGTCATCGAAGATGAGATGCACCATTATTCATGTGGTGTGGTGCGTAAATATCAAATTCCCTTTGGTGTTTGCTGTTGGTTGCATCCAGCATTATGGTCAGTGTCCCTCATGGGAAATGAAAGCTTGCCCTTGGTGCTACCCTTGACGGCTTGATCCAAGCTTTGCATAGCATTCTGGCATTTCAGTAGCCCGATATGGGGAGAAACATTGGATGTAGAGGGATACTCCTATGTGATAGATTGTTGTACCACTAATTTTCTTGTTGTTTGGAGACTAAGAAGTATTATCAGCCCTGAACTGAACATTATTAAAAAAAAGTTTTGAGTATCTTTAAAATAGATTAGTGTTCTGTTAAAAGGAGAAAAAAAAACGCCTCCAATCTCTCATGGCTGGAATGGACAGCATGTCCAGTGTAGCACAGAACATTAAGGCACATTTTCCATTGATTTCTCTGATCTGTGCTGGACAGCACAAATGGCAGCACCATTGCTAGACTATTGAGTGCAGAAAAATGTTTGTGGGACAGTACAGATTCAATTCCCAAGAAAGGTTTTTTGAAAAATTAAGGCCTAAAGGGAAGGAAAGCCTTGTGCATGACCCTTCTGTCTTGTGCTGGGCCAGTGGTGCATCCAGCTCGGCGCACACCTCGTGGAATGCTGCCATAATATGCGTGCATTGCCCCGAGCTGGCCCTCCCCACAAACAGAAAGTCATCCAAATAGTGTACCATGTGGTTGACTTTGTCTTTCTGTGCCGTGGCCCCGTGCAGAAATGTGCTGAATTGCTCAAACCCTGCACACTCCATGGGCATGCAGTTGTCCATGTAGTAGTAGTACCCATCAAATTTCATGCCCAGTTGTTCCCTATCTGCTGAGTACACCGGTAACAGGTGGAATGCTGATTCTATATCAGCCTTCCCCGGCAGTGCCCCACGGCCCACCTGTTGAACGACGAGTAATGCACCGTGGTGTCGACTGGGTCATTGTAGACATTGACTGAATCCCCTTCTGGGTATGACAGGTGGTTTATCATTCGGAACTCACCCAGCACCTTTTTGGGGACTAGGCCAATGGGAGACACCCTGAAGTGTGGGCAAGGGGGGAGGTGAAGGGGCCACTGATCCGACCCGCGGTCAGCTCTTTTTGGAGTTTGCCCCACACGACCTCCGGTTACTCCTTGGCAGAATGCAGGTTGTCAGCCTCGTATAACCTCCTTGGGCCTTGGTAAGGTATATGAAACCCCTTCCTGAAACCTTCTGCGAAAGAGCGAGTGGCCACCCTGCCTGGGTAGTTAACCAACCACCGTTCAGTATTTGCGGCCTTGACTGGTGTTGGCAGCCTTTGTCCCTCCCTTCTGAAAGGGATGAAAATTGTTGGCCTTCCCTGCCCCTGCCTCTGTCGCTTTCCCACACTGTTGAAACGAGTGTGGTTTCCTGCACGCCATGCACTCGTGCTTGCATCTACAATGCTCGGTCTTGCATGATCCTTGGTTGTAGCTGAAACAACAACCTTTCCTGCCTCCCCTTCCCCCCATTACCCCTTTGATGGCCTTTCTTCGGCGTCGGGGGGCGCCTCACCGGAAAACCGTTGTCTGTATGTTGAACCCCTCCCCTCAAGTTGATCGTCCACAGCAGTAGGAGGTCCAAGACTGCCCACGACTGTACCGTGTCCATCTGCTTTCTCTTCAGATACTCCTTGCCATATTCTAACCACCCCCCACCTGGCTTACTAGCGTGCATGGTCATTATTCTATTAAAGTACACCCACAGCCTGTCTGCTTTCCCTGGGCTGCCCTGGGTGAGGATCCCTGCATAAATTGTGATGCCTGTGGCCCAGTTCTCCCACGTCCGCTGCACAGTTGCTTTTCACTTTTATTCAACCCAGTCATCCCCTCCTTGTCCTTTTTTTCCTTTTCTGGCTCTTTCGGCTGATTCAGAAGGGCAAAGATGTCAGCTTATTCTCCATTGATTATTGGTTGCCTCACCTTGTCCGGCAAGTGTGACCCAGTGGGTTCTGCCAGGGATAGGAAGCTCACTACCCCTTGCTGCCCTGGTATTGGTCATGGCACCGATGCCACTCCTGCGTCCCTGATCCTTGCTATGGCTGGGGCCGCCAGGACCACTCCTGGCCGAGCCCTATTCTGGTCCACCAGTAATTCCAGCAGCTGTTCAAGCTTCTGCTCCAAACCTGATTGGCCTGGGTTGCCTGCCGGAGGTCATATGCTAGGCTCCCCGAACCCTTGGGGTATCGCCATGGACAAGCCCCTGAGCCCTGCCACTGGCTGGCTGACCCAACCTCGAGGGCTATGTGCTGTGGGACCCCTGGGCTGTTACTCCCAGATGATTAGTTTGCTTGTGGCAGGATGGGTTGACTATGCCCCACTTGCTCAAGAGTCAGCAAGTTCACCTGCGGTGGTGCTGGCTGGCCCTCTGGAAGGCCTCCTGGCAGGCCCAGGCTTATGGGTGCTGATGCCACTGTTTCTGTCCCATGCCCTACCGGCACCTTTTCCATGGCCTCCCACTCTCTGCTCTGTTTCAGCTTATGCCCCCTGTTCCTTTTGGGGGCACCCCCACTCCTAAGCAGAGCCCTCAGCTCCTCAACTGACAGCTGATTTCACTCTGGCATACCTGCTACTTGGTCCGCTGCCACTGCTTCCTGATTGACCCTCTTCCTTTGTGGCCTTTTCTGAGGAGGAGGAGGGTGTGCCAGTATCTCATCCGGAATGGGCATCGGCTTCTCTGGTTTTTGCCCTGACATGCCTGACACCCTTGCCGGAGTCATAGGTTCAGCTGGCAGGGTCAGCAGTGCCAGGTTAACCGGCTGCTTTCCTGGGTTGGCCTCCTCTGGGTTCTTGGGTTCTGGCGGGGGCAGCAGCCCCAAAGGACCTGCACCCCTCCTTCGCCCTGATCCCTGAACAGCGCCTCCCACCATGCCTTACTCTTGCCTCGGATGAGGGCAGCCAGCTGCTGTTCCAGGTCTCCGCTCATCTTCACAATATGCTGCCCGTACTCTGCAATCAAAACAAATCATTGCCACTCTCCCCTTGCTGGTGCTTAAGCTGATGCTGCTACACCCAACATGGGTCACTGACCATGGAACATTTAAAGACCTTGTTTTTTTTAGCCCCGTTATGTCTGATTACCTGCCCAGCTAGAAACACCATGAATTTAAATTACTTGCAGTGGCTGTGAGAGTCAAACCCATATCTCCAAATTTTGCACTTAGAGCCTTAAATCACTTTGTTATAGTGCCTCCAAAAACTGCCCAGTACATTTGCTTTAAAAGAAAATGAACCTCGGTTGCACTCATCAGCGTGTCTGGACTGTGTTAAACCTCATACAAAGCCAGCCTCGGTGTGTCTATAGAAGAAACCCCCGCACGCAATTCGTTCAGCTTATAACATTTACTAGGCTCCAGCTGTAATCCGTTTATCGATTATAACTTGCCGCTTATTATAAATAAAGTAATTGATTGATTGATTGATTATCCAGGCTCCATTGTCATTGCATTTGATTTATTTTTAATTCAGCACCTGTGCGCTACTGTGCCAACTCTGCTGCCCCCCCGAGCCATCCACAATATGGCTGCCACCACTCCTTGTGCATGCGTGAGGCCCTCATACCCCCGCGCATGCGTGCCAACAATCCCTGTGTGGCTAGGCCTCAACGTGAGTGCAGTCCAGTTGGCATCACCGCCACTCCCAAAATTCCACGGCCACACCATCAGGCTCCAAACACTCAGACTTCACATTCCTGTGGAGCCCAGGAAACGCTACATGAAGGCTGCGATACTGGGCCCAATACCAGGCATCCCTCTGGGGAAGGTCTCCACAGCTGATCCCAGGCCAGCGCCCGGCTAACTGGACCACCAGGCCGCCACAAGCAAGCCCCACTAGGGGTGGAGGGATCCAAGAAGCTGCCACGTCGCCAGATCAAAATGTTGCGCCTTGCAAGAACCCCCCCCAAGTGCCCAGGGGAACCCATAACCACCCGCGGCTGGGCACAGTGCCATGCCTTGATCCCTGTGGGTGGGCAGCTGGACAGTTGATCGCCCCTGCCTGCTGCACAGGCCCCACATCCCCCGCTACCCCATCACAGGAGGAGAGAGCGCAATGAGAGCTCCAAGTAGCCTGTCCCGCGAGGAGGGACCCTCCGACGCTTCTCGGCATCATGGCTGCCAACCAGATAAGATTTTCCTCATTCCAGCAGCCTACATGGGGAACGGGAACAGAGGACAGGCTCGCAGTCGTGAAGGCCGCCGACCCCCCTTACCTGGGGGGGGGGTGTCGGGGAAACCATGTGACTGATTCCCCCAGGGATGCCTGAAGTGAAACTTGCTCACCAGTGGGCCTGGGAGCCCAGGGAAGGGGACTTGCTTGATTTTTTTTTTTTGTACAGGGGAGACTTAAGCGCTTGGAAGTTATCCCCTCATTTTCCAGGTCCACTGCATGCAAGCTGTGGCTCACTGACTCCTGGGGATAAACTGCTCCCTTGGCCATGCGGCCACCAGGCCAAGCCAGTCTCCCCACCAGGAACACCAACAATCTACTAAAACACCATATTGAACAGGCAAGCTGAGGAAGCCTGCAAGGTATCCTCCTTTTTTTTTTTTTGTTCTTTTAAATTAAACACCAGGGGCACCTGCCATAGGCACTCAGCCCCCTAATCTGTACAAACCCCATGCCATGCAGCCTACAGGCCCATCCCAGCCCTTACCTTTGGTGTGTGTGATGTGCTATTGAGGTTCCTTCTTCAGCTTGCGACCTGGGACAAGTAGGAATGAGGAAGAATTCCTCCTGTGCAGCCCCTCTTAAGGGCTTAGCTCCTCCCTGTCCCTGGCCGCAACCTCCCTCCCTCCTGGGAACCATATCCCCTCCCCCAGCCCCTCCTGGGCTGTCCTTCCTGGATCCCTACTGTTTGTCCAATTGTCCCAGGCCATGCCCCCAGACAAAGCCCCGCGTGCTGCGATACCTTGCAGGTTCCTCCAATAAGTACACCAGTTGGGCCTGCAGAATGTATATAGGTGAGGCTAGTGTTTTTTTCCATCCACTAACCCTGCTGATTATTGGCTGTAAAATCTAATTTAAACTTCAACCCCTGAACTTAGATGAACTTCTCATTACATTAGTTCTTCTTGTTATTAAAAAGGGATGAAGCAGGACCCAACTGATGAAGGTCTTCTGCTTACAAGATGTGCTTGCATGGGTAACTACGTTATTGATAGGGTCAGCTGCCACCTTGGAGATGTGGTCGTGGTGGCAAGCCCTGGGACTGGTTGGTGCTGTGCCTAGTCACTCTTGATGAAGCTTTTGAGCAAAACTTCACGTTTTTTTTTTTCCACCTGTATTCTAGCACATATCTAAGTAAATATTACAGCAGTTTACTAGCATGTGTGCTGTCTTTATCAGTCTGCTGAGTGCATACAATTTACATGGATTTTCACTGTTTTCAATAAAGACCTATTATAAGGACATCGCTGATACAAGAACATTTTTGCTTGGCTTTTGTGGTGTGTTTATAACAGGGCTAGTGTGTTATTTTCCACTGTAAAAAGGAAAAGGGGAACTTGTTTAACCAGGAAAGCCACACTAGGCCAGAGCTTGTTTCCAGGTGTGACCTATGAGCACGAGGAAATTGGGTGATTTGCTCAGGGTCACACAATATGCAAGCAGGGGCTGATGGGATTCAAACCCAGATCTCCAGGTTTAAAGCTCAGTGCCCTTAACCACCATGCTATAGTGCCTCCTGTGCACTTTATTGTGATAGTATTCTGATGCAAGTTATTTTTACCCAGTTGTTGCTGTACCCTCTGTTACTCTTTAAATCCATCTCAAACTTCATTGTGTATAAGAATCTTTACAGTTGTCAAGCTGTATTAGTAGCTGTGTTATCTCCCCTGTATCCTTTTTTCCAAGGGTACATCTGGAAACAAACTGCTTCTCAGCTCAGCAAGCCTTCCTGGTGAACATTTAATTATTTATTTTATTATTTATGGAAATTTCACCAGGAAGGAGTACCGTACAACAAGGTTGCTTGTCTTCCGGTGTGACCTGGGGGGAAGGGGAAGGGGAGTTTATGTATAGAAACACTTAATGAACAATACCAAGTGACAAGAAGTAGAGAAAATATTACATGTTACAATGGAGGATATTCAAACAATGAATTGATACATCCAGTGAAACTGATAACTTAGGGTGAGACGTTACTAATGTAAGTGCCATCTTAAATAATGGTATAGACTCTGAGTGGAGAAGGGAGAGAGGGAAGGTTGCTTTAGGATTGGTGAAAACAAGTACAATTTGAAGAGAGGAAAATGTGGATGTTTTTTTTTGCATCATATGTTTGTTCAGATTTTTCAGATAAACAAACAGGCCAAATGAGCCCGTCAAGACACTAACAACACAAACAGACATATACTTTCAATACTTAACTTCTGTACATATAGATCCAATTTCATGACCACAAAAAAGAGAAAATCAACTTACTAAAATTAAATAAAATAGTACACAGAGTGATAAGGTAACTTGTCTTCACATCATAATATTACAATTCCATTCATTTTAGCACCAGCCATTGTTTCCCCCTTCTCACCCTTATACCCAGCCTTCACCCAATGTCAAGCTTTCTGCTGGCATCAAAGCATTCAGGTATGGTTGCCAAACATTATAAAACTGTTCTCCCCTGTCCTGCATCACATAGGTGTCTTTCCAGAGTAATAGCCTGTAACACCAATGTTTTCCACTGTTGTATAGTGGGTTGGCTGTCTGATACCCATGTGTTTAGAATACAGTGTCTGGCCTTTGCCAGTATAACCCGCAACCATCTAGGAAGAGGGGGCCCAATCCCCGGCATCCACCTCCTGCACGCCAAACAGCATTACTAGAGGCGAGTACAAGAGGGCCCTACCTGCCAGAGCCTGAACTTCCACCATCACCTCTTTCCAAAAATAATGATAATAGGAGGCCAATCCCCCCTTGCAGCGTGGACACATTGGAGATACCTCGGGATTAAACTTACTAACCCTCAGGGGTGGGCAATATAATCTATGGCAGAACTTGTAGAAAGATTCGTTGTAGTTATTACAGATTAGAATACCCTGATGCAGCTGGGTCATTGTCTTCCATGTATCCTCTTCAGTGGAGACCCCCATATCCCTTTCCCAAAGTTGCCTGGTTTTCTGGATCATATCTGGAAGCAGCTGCCTACCAGCTCTAGCAACTCTATGTATGGTGCCTTTGGAATTATGCCTCCCCTCTTGTATTAATTGCTGCAGTGGTTCCAATGCATTATCCAGCCCAGTTTTATCTCGTACATGATCAAATGTTTCTAACCTTTCCCTGGTGTACAAATCTTTTATACACTTTATGCCTTTCTGCTCCCATTCCTTAAACCCCGAGTCTGTCAACCCTGGAACAAAAAAGGGATTCCTAGCAACTAGGATAAGTAGGGTCTCCCCTTGGTCTATTCCGCCACGTCTGGTGAGGTGGCCCCACCCCTCTAAGATCGATTTAACTAAAGGGTTAGGCCTAGGTAGATTCATATACACCTTGGGGCCTCTCCCCAACAAATAAGCAGTCACTCGCACAGGGCATCCTCTTTCCTGTAAATCCAACCAGGTCGCCTCCTTTGGTCTACCCACCCAATCCTGTAGGTAGTGACATTGTATGGCGAGATGGTAATTTTTAAGATCCAGAAACTGCAGGCCTCCACTATCCACAGGAGATTTTAAACAAGCGAGGCTCATACGTGGCCGCTTTCCCTGCCACAAGAAATTGGAAATGTTTTCTCTAGCCGCTTTAGGTCAGCTCGAGTAAGTCCCACATGGAGCATCTGCATACTATACAATAGTCGAGGCAGGGCATTCATCTTAAGTTAATTAATCCTACCTAACCACATTATAAGCAGTTTAGCCCATCTCTCAAGGTCACTAATGATTGCACGTAATAAGGGGGTATATTTAACTCATATAAAGATTTCAAAGTTCTCCCAACCCTGACACCCAGGTAAACAATGGAACTGTTGACCACCTGAAACCCTCAGCCTGTAGCTTCTTCTCTCTCCTCAGCCCCCTTCTGTCCTATTCTGAGTTCTTCTGACTTGGTCAGATTTAATTTATATCCTGAGAATTTAGAAAAGCAATCTATAAGATGAAGTAGTGGTGACATGGATTGATCTGGTTTAGTAACATACAGGAGCATGTTATCAGCATACAGAGAGAGTTTGCATGCTTGTCCCGACTTACCCACCACCCCATATATCCCAGGGTGTTCCCCATTGCAGTGGCTAGGGGCTCCAGGGCCAGTGCAAAAAGAAGGGGCGATAAGGGGCATCCCTGTCTGGTTCCTCTACGTAGTTGAAATCTATCTGTGAGAACTGCATTTACCAATACTCTGGCAGTAGGTGCACTATGTATTAAGCGAATCAGTCCCACAAACTCCTCACCCAGACCAAACCAGGTCAGAACCTCCATTAAATATGGCCACTCAATCCGATCAGATGCTTTTTCAGCATCCGTAGATAAAATATTTACTGGTTCATACCCATTCGTAGCTCCCCCAATTTACATTCAGGAGAGTTCTCGTATTATTATAAGAGTACCTGTTCCGTATGAATCCAGTTTGATCTGGGTGAATAAGCCCCGGCAGAAGCTTGTCCAAGCTGTTGGGCAACACCTTAGTAATAATTTTAGAATCACAATTGAATAGGGATATCTGTCTAAATGATGCACAATCAAGTAAATCTTTATCCTCCTTTGGTATCGAGCAGATAACTGCATCTTTCCATGTTTTGAGGTAATGAACCTTCCCTCTCCCTAGCTTCTTCAAGCACCGCCCCCAGGCATCTAGCCAATTGCGGTGCCATAGCCTTATAATACTCTGCGGAGAAGGCATCCGGGCTGCTAGCCTTAGCCCGGTAATAGCTTTAGCTATTTCTTCTTCTGTGATTTTACCATTAAGCCATTTTTGTTGGGAAGCCAATAATTTAGCCAGCTTCACTCTGTCCAAAAAGGAGTGCATATTACCCTGCATATCCCCAATCTCAGTCTGGTAAAGCTCCTCATAGAAGCATTTAAATCTGTCACTTATAAATTTCCTGTCCCTTCCACACTGGCCATCTGGGTTCCCTGATAGCCGTGATCAGGTGTGCACTCCTTTTATCCCTAATGAGATTCGCCAACATAGTACTGGGCTTATTCCCACACTCATAAAAATGTTTGAGCACAAATAAACATGTTTTTCGTGCTTCTCCTAATAGTAGGTTATTTAAAGCTTCCCTTGTCACTGTCAGTAATCTAGGGGCAGCCCCTCCTCCCTCTCCCAGTGCCACCCGCCACTCCAGTACCCCAAGTCAATGTTCCAAGTTTTTCCGCCTCTCCAATATCTGTTGCTTATGCTGTGCCACATAACTGATGATTGAGCCTCTCATATACGCTTTCCCTGCATCACAGAGTACAGCTTTTGTGGGAGCCGTCTCCAAATTGGTCTGCACGTAATATTTCCACTGGTCTTGCAGGTAATCCCTAAATTTCTGGTTTCCCAAAAGGTAGTTGGGAAATCTCCAGGATGGAGGGGCAGGTTCCATGTTCCGCATCATTAGAGACACAAGCACCATGGCATGGTCAGAAATATGGATAGGCCCATGTCTTGTCTGGAGAAGCCGAAAATACCAGGCCTTTGGGATATAAATATAGTCCAACCTTGACCATGTTTTATGAGGATGGGAGAAAAACGTATACTCCCTTACACTGGGGTTAGCAGTTCTCCATACGTCAGTGAGGTCCAAATCAGCCATTCCTGCCCCCCGCATGTCCCTTTCCCCTCTGAGTGATCCAATGCAGGATTTACTAGGCAATTTAAATCACCACCGAGGATCCGCCTCAGGAACTGCTCTGCCACCAGCAGTGTCACCAGAGATTTATAAAACTTGGGGTCATTTAACGCGGGGGCATATATGCTCCTGAATGTTAATTTTTCTCCCAGCATTTCCCCCACTACAGATACATAACGGCCATTCTCTAGATCAGATATGACCCTACTAGCCACAAATGGCAGGCATTTATGGAGGAGGACTGCCACTCCATGCTTATGGGAAGAAAATGACGCCGTGTAATATTCCCTCACCCAGCTCTTTTTTAATTTTGCATGCTCCCTATTGGTGAGGTGAGTCTCCTGCAGCAACGCAACATTTATATTCTGGCGCTTAAGAGCAGTCAACAGCATGGTGCGCTTAACAGGGGAAGAAATTCCCCTAACATTCCATGATGCTATATTTAGTTCCGTGGGGTTAGCCATGGTGCTTGTGCCATCCTCCCTCCATAAATCATCCGGCCCACTTCCAAGTCCCCTTCAACACATCAGTCTGTGTATTTAATCTTCTACATTCATGTTTGGATCTCGAACTCAACATATGACAGTATAACAAACAGTACATATAAACTATATACATTTCCCACCTTCCCCCTTTCTTTTTAAACCGTATTATAGCAAATGACCCTCCCTTTTGTAATCAGAATTGCTTGCAGCAAAAATTTTACGCACCCGCCCCATATACTGATAGTAGTAAGATTGCATCCCCCGCCCCCCTCCCCACCAAGAACAACATCCCGTATTTCACTTTTCCCCATATGGGGTGGTTTTGAGTGACGCATCTTCCTCCCTTTCACATCACCCCTTCCAGGCAAGGCCTCTGTGTAGGCCTACTCCCCCATTCTGGCACTTTCCACCTGTTTATCCTTGCAGTCTCCCGAATTTCAGTGTCCCGAAGTCCCAGAGATCTCCAGTTCCAGATTTTCCCCTTTTACCAACAAGTTCTCGCTCAACCACAACCATCCATTAGAACTCTATTTTAATAGACACCAGGCACTAGGAAGTCTCTCCAGATCCGGAGCATTGAGACAGTAGTCAGACGCTACCCCTCCACCACGGTAGTTAGGAGAGTCAGGCCATACATGATCCACGAGAGGTCATACTTATACTGCAACAGAAATCAGTTCCTCTTCTCACGCCAAGACCAGAAAAAAAAAGAAGGAAGCAGCCCTCCATTGTAGAGTCCTGGTGGTATTCCCAAACATATAATCCCAGCAAAAAGTCAGAAAACCAGTACCTTGAAACTCAATGCCACATGTAGCCCATTTTCAATTCGAAGCTGAAGTGAGCAGCAGAAGCCTGCATTCTGCCATGACACCAGATATCTCACCCCATTTTCTTCTTTAACTCCACTACGAAAACCTCTTTCTGCACTTCCCAGAAGGAGTAAGTGGTCCCTTCGTATTTGATTTTGAGGGTGGCGGGGTAAAACATGAAACATTCAGTCTGGGCTTCACGTAGCTGTGCCATCACCGAATTAAAAGCGCGACGCTTCTTCAGTAGTCTGGTAGAATAATCCTGGAATAAGTTAACCTTGTGTCCTTTATGTTATAGGGCAGACATAGCTCTATAAGCTTTCAGTACCAATTCTCCATCTTGAAAGCGGTGAAACCGCATAATTATCTGTCGCAGTGGCTGATCTGGTAGAGGTCTGGGGGCCACTGCTCTGTGGGCTGTCTCGAGCTTCATTTTCCCATTTTTAGGAGTTAACCCCAGGATCTCAGGCAAGGTTTGTGCACAAAACTCCATGACATCATTGCCCTAGAGTCCCTCTGGCAACCCCCGAAAGTGCAAGTTTAGACGCCACTGGTATTTCTCCTGGTAGTCAAACTGCTCTTTAAAGTCTGCCAGCTCTTTTCGTAGTGCAGCTATTTGCTCGGGGATCAGGGCCGTGGCATCCTCGGCATCCAAAATGCGTCGCTCCATCTGTGAGAGCCTTGTTTCATGCGATGCGTGCAGATCTACAAGTTCCTGGAGCTTGCGGTCGAAATTAGTTTCCAGGCTGGTCAGTCGGGGTTCCAGTGCACTTAGCACTTGCTGCATAACCTCTCTCGGCCTACCCGCTCACCTCTGCCGCAGATGATTGGGCCTGTAGTTTCAACCTGCTTTGTTGGCGGTTGCTTTCGCTGACTTTTACCTCCAGCACGAGAGCCTTTACTTGATCCGGGTGTCAAATATTCATCCATGGCTCTTTACAAGCAAGTAGGATCAGCGTTTCTGTACTTTAGTGAAATAAATGTATTTTTAAAGTTTATATTTCTTGGCAGTTTGTGGAGCGAGGAAAGCACAGCGTCCTTACTCTACCGTGCTCATTAGCGTCCCCCAAAATATGGATTTTAAGCAATAATCCATGATGAGGTGTGGGTTATGGAGGGATTTACCCACACTAGTGTGGTTTGTTCGCAAGGCCACAGACCAAGTAAGTAAACCAAACCAGAAGTGGGTAAATCCCACCATAACCCACACCATGGAGTGGATTATTGTGATTATACAATGTTCTGTTTAGGAAAAAAAAGGTATCTAAAATGTTTACTGTTTTTAAAGCTTTTCTTGTTGATTTTTTCTGTAATATCCTTCCTCCCTGTTGCATAGTTCCTTGTTGATGGGCAGATTATGGCTGAAGTAGTCTCCCCCCCAACACACACACACACACACACTCCTACAGATACAGAGAAACAAACAGAAAGTTGCTTGGATGTTTGCTTCCGTTTTTTTTTTTTGTTTTGTTTTGTGTTTGGTTAAATAAATTATTTTTAAAGAGCGAGAGCCTGGTGGAGTTCTGAGTTGCTGTTTACTTCTGGCTGTGTGACAGAGCGTGGAACGAGTGCTAATGGGCTGTGGTCCCTCTACATGTATCTGACTCCGTGAAATTTTTTTTTCTTGGTTTAATGTGATCGGGAAAGTGCATTTTTTTAATGGAGGGCACTGGGGCATTTATAATGAGTATGAAGTGGAGCCCGTAGGCTGGAGATAGTAGCCAGCCAATGATCTTGTGGGGAATGCAGGGATGGAGCCAATCTGATAACGAAACAAATGCTCGGACAGGTGAGGTGGGTGCCAGAGCATCAGGGAGAACGAATTATAAAGAAACTGTTTCTGTGTTATTGAAAGTGGGTTTGGGGACAGCAGTTTCATGAAGCTGTTTTAATTTTTTGAATGACACTTGCAGCAGGAGTTGTACCAAAGGGACATTGATGATGGCAGCAAACATGAAAGTTTTTGCAGTGAGGTAGTTTTTTTTTTGTTTGTTTTTGTTTTGTAAACAGGCTCCTCTGGCTACTGGATCTTTAGCCAATCAGAGTTCTAGAAAATTGGAGCTGACTGTATAATTTTAAATATCTGTCTGTATATCTGTCTATTCAAATCCTTTGCACCTGACATTCTGGGAGGCTTGAGCAGACCTTTTTCATTTGGAAGGTGTAGTAAGAAGAGATTATCTTTCTTTAACTAGACATTACAAAACATAAGCTAACACCACAAAATCCTTAATAAAGTGGCAATTATTACAAAATGTCAGCCATTATGGTAGACGATACATATTAATATTCAGTAATTGTGCTGTCTTTCTTGTCACCTTGTGTGTTTTTTTTTTTTTTGCTTCAAGAAATGTTTCTCTGAACCACGATAATTTTATTCACCAATGGGAGATTCGGCATCCTGGCTCCCCACTTGCTTTTAGCCAGAACAAGGTCTAATTTTCAAACACAGTTTGATCCATTAGGCCATTGTGATGACGGTAGTGAATAGTCTCTGGATTATTGCTTTCCAAACTATGGTTAGTACTTCTGAATTTGAGCAGTTAAGCCTATGACCGGCAACAGTACTTAAGCAAAACAAATGCTCTGTCAACTGCCACGTCAGCCATTCCTGTCATGATAACCATTTTTAAATGCTGAACTACTGTTCAGTACAATTTGCTAGGGCTGTGGGAATGCCTCTTTCCCAATACTCAGCCAAATATTCAGGTATTTGTGGTACAGTAACAAAAAAAAAGAAAAAGCCCCTCGGTCTCCTCCCCAGCTCAAAACCCTGTGCAAAATGCAACCCCATCCCTCACCTTCTGTCAGTAGCCCAATCCCCCCTCCTCCCCCCAGCCCCCACAAATTGTTTTTATTTATTTTGAATGTAAAGAAAACCCCACACTGGATGACTGCCACTACCACCCTGCCTCCACGGCCAGCCACCATCGTTAGCACTTCCAAAGTGCTTGATTGCAATAAAAGAAGTGTTACTAATGTCCTTCCACCCTAGCAGCAGCTTGCTTCCACCCTCCTTCCTCCAGCTTGCAGTTCTGATGTTGGAAGGCAACCGCCACAGCCCGCCCTCGTCCATGGCCAGCCTCCTTCTGATGAATGAAAGTGCTCACGCGCCTTTGTCTGTAATAGTAAAACCAATCGATCATCAGCTGGTTTTACTATTACAGACAGAAGCACATGAACACTTTCATTTATCAGAAGGTGGCCAGCTGTGGAGGAGGGCAGGTTGTGTTGGTTGCCTTCCAACATCAGAACTGGGTGCTGTAGAGAAGTTTAAAAATAAAAAGTAAAGTTTAAACAAAAAAAAGAGAATTGGATGCCGCGGGGGAAGGGGGAGCAGGCTGCTGCTAAGGTTGGGGTGGGAGCATCAGTAATATTTCTTGTAGCACAGACAAGCACTTTGGAAGTGCTAAAGATGGCGGCCGACGGTGGTGGTGGTGTGTTGTTTGTGCCAGTTGCCCATCAAGCAATTTTCTTTACATTCCATATAAATAAAAACAGTTTGACAGTACTGGGGTGGGGGGTCGGTGGGATTGGACTATTGAGAGGGTTGGGGGGATGGGGTTGCATTTTTTTTTATTTTGTAACTTTCTTTTATTAGATTTTTGCCATACAGATAAAAAATCATGCAAACACAAACAAGAATCATCTGTGCTGAGGGTACATACTTGTGTCTAGAGAAACATAAATGCATTTAGGCATGACCTGCTGATCATAGTGGACTGTGAGATTGTTTGTTTATTTAGGAAGTCGGAAGTACAACCCTTTGAGTCATGGACTCGTTTCCAAAGGCTCCACATCCATATAAATTCTATATGCTTTAAACGTCCATTTAGTGGCTGAGTGTCCATATTTTCTAGAATTTCATCCATGGTTGCGCATCAGTTCTTAAAAGCAGTAAGCATTTCAATACACCTAACCTCTATCTATTGATCTTAGTCCCTAGGGTGGGATTTGTAAGTTACAGTTTTAAAGGCTGCTGCAGTAAGGACTCTGTACATGTTGGCTTCTTTTTTGTGTATGCCGTAATGCGTATAGGTTCCCAAAAATAGGGCCTGAAAGGTTTTTGGGACAGTGACAGGAAGTGCCTGATTCAGGAGGGCATGAACATCTGTTCAAAATGCCTCCAAGCTGGGACAGGCCCAGAACAGATGAGGTCTGCCAGCACTGCACTGATGTTGCCGATCCACGTCTTTGTAACTCTTACCCTCTTACTACCTATCCCCTACCTCACTCTAGGACTCTTACGACTAGTTTGATTTCTTTTTTTTTTTTTTACTTTCTTTTTATCCCGCCTTGCTGCCCTCTCACCCTACTCCTTCGGACTTGGTCAATCCCCTTGTGGATTCCATCCACGGTTTCTGCCCCTAGAGTGCCCAGCCAACTCCTACCTTCACTCGTTCTCCACCTTTAGAGTGCCTGCACATTGGAGTCTTGCCCGTGGTAGGAGATCCTGTGGGCGGACCAGTTGTCATCCAGGGTTGAGAAGGAGTTTTTCTGTTTTTTATTAGGACTGACGTCCAGTCAGATGGCATGCTGACGCACGCCGTTGTCAAGTGCCCAGACATCCTCCCCTCCCCGGCTCTCTGTAGAGCCGCCTATGCCCCGGTGCCTGTGCTTCCACTGGCCCCGGAGCGTTGGGTACTCACAGCACCCCAGGATCCTACCCCTGGAGGAGAACATCCATTGGGACGCTCGATCCTCCTCCTCCCCTCCGACCCCCGGCAACCCGAGTCCATTCCCGAACCCTGGTCGCCGTCATGGTGCAAGGTGTGGCGTCCAGCGCCTCAACCCTCAGCACCACCGGGCCGGGCCGACTAGCTTAATTTCAAATGTACATAACCATTCTGCCTGTTACATGTTTGCCTGCATGTACCCTAATGCCTTTCTGTCTCTTCTTTGTTGTACTATTTGTCTGTTACTTGTACCTTGATGTGGAACCTATGTAAAGGATCCTCTGGCTCAAAAGTGTTAATCCGAGAACTTGAATCTTGATTGCAGCCCCTCCAGCACCTGTCCGACCAGTTAAGGGTATAATGTTTAGTTTGTGAAGGTGAGAGAAAGAGGAGTTATCAGAGTTTGCCATTTAAATTCACTGCGCCCTGGAGAAGTTGTAGTTTTCAGGCCCACCCTCATGGCCTCTGGGTTGCATTTTTAACTGGATTTTGGACTTGGGGGAGGGTGAGGGGAGCTGTTTTGTATTTCTTTTCCCCCCAGTGTTCCACACCACTGCGGAAAACCGAAATAGATCCCTACTTGGGAAGAGATCCCAACTGTTTGGGAGGCCTAATGTTAGTGGTATTTGGGACTGGTCCCTGCACAGCCCTCCAGTTCACATTAAACTGTCATGCCAGTGAGTTGATTTAGCATAATTTTTAAAGTTGGTAATGCATTGGCAACTCAGATTGTAGAGTTTTTCAATACTTTATCAGCTCAGTAGCAGCTTTTACAAAATGGTTTTGTAACTCAAGAGGAATGCATCTGCAGGTCTGTCACAATGCAATGCAGAATTGAGCTGCAACTCTTAGGCATCAGTTTTTGCAAGGCTGTATGCTGGATCCAGTAACACTTAATGCAGCTCAGTGAGAAGTACCATGCCGACTCATTGGTGTGAAAGTTTAATGTGAATTTTTACAGTTCTGTAATGTTCAGATGCCTAAAAGTTCTAATTGAGGGAGTGTTAGTAGAAACGTGTGAAATGTAGAGAGGACAGGAAATGTGTTCTAATTTGCAGCTGCATGTAACGTTCCTACTGTGTGTTCAGAAATGGGATTCCTACCTCTAAATGGTTTATATTTAGCTGCACCTGGGTAAACATTTATAAGAAAAATGATATTGTTTTTGATTATATATTATTTTATGGACAAAGTTCTGTACTGTTCTCTGGGGGGCCAGTAGTTTGGAGCTCAGGATTGGTTACACAAGTCTGATCACTGCCTTGATAGATTACTCGGTTATGCTGCAAGCGCTGTGTTGAAGCTGTGACATAATCAAAACTCCAATTTAAAGGAAAACTACACCCAAAACCTGAAAAAATATATGTTGTACAGAGTGTTTTAATTTGTATGTGAAGTTCTAGTGTTTCCTTCCCTCTGACTGGTATTAGGAGTTTTTCCCAAATTAGCCTGCTAGCTTTATGCTAGTTTTACGACCCCTGGGGATCTCCATACCTGATAGTGTAATTGTATTTCTGGTTCCCACAGTGCATTTTGTCTCATGTGACTGTGATGTAAGAGACCAACATTCAGCACACATGCCAAACAAACTAAATATCTTGGAAGCTTTACAAGCTGCACAAAATTACCAGCAGCAAAGTTTTTCAGGACAGTAAAACCTTTAGGATGAGGGTGGTCACCAAGCTGAATTCTACAGATTTTAAAATATAGCCATCTTGTTGTTGTGAACTGATTGTAATGCAGTGCTTTCTGCTGGATTTATGGGCTCTGCTACATCACCATTACATGAAACAAGGTGCACTGTAGGACAAAGAAATGCAATAAAGCTATTTGATATGGTGATCTCCAGGGGTCGTAAAACTACCCTAAAGCTAGCAGGCTAATTTAGGAAAAACTTCTAATACCAGTCAGATGGAAGGAAACACTAGAACTTCACATACAAATTAAAACACTCTGCACAACATATATTTTTTCAAGTTTTGGGTGTAGTTTTCCCTTAAGGGGTCCATGAAGTAAACTATATACTGTATTTATAAACAGAAAACCATACAAAACAGTTTTCACATCCTTTTACTTGGGTACAGATAAATATGGATCATTTAGGGTATGATAATAATTTCTGAAAGTATGAATAACATAAGCAGAAGCAATTTAGCACACATTCTATTTCCCTTTCAAGTTAACAAGTTTTAATTGAAAAGCAAACGGGAGAAATGCAGTTTCTATACGCTCTCATCAGTTGCCTTAACTGTCCATTGAAAAATAAAACTTGGAAAAATAGGGTTTCTATATGCTCACATCAGTCACCTTTTACTGTGTCCCCCCCTCCAGAATATGGGGGGGTGGCCTGCTGCGGATGCATGTTGATGCCAATGCTGCCGTATGATTGGCCAGCAGGGGTTGCTCAAATACCAGCTCTCACCATGCCCTCCCTTTCCGACAACTGTGCGGCTCTCCTCCACATGTGACTGCCTCCAACCACTTCCTAGATGGGAAAGCATAGTCTGCTTATAAATTTGGATCTCCCACCATACCACTAAGTCGACCTTTCCATGGAGATCTTAATCTGAAATGACCTGTGCCTCCTGTTTGTCACACTTTGGCTTTTTTTTTTTTTTACATAGAGTTTTTTGTCCTGCCATTGCCACCTTGCACCTTTCGTCAGGCCCAGGCTCGGCAGCTCCCCAGTCCCATCATCCACTGTCCCAGGGCTTTCCCCTTCTATGTACTGACCAGCATGAGTGAGTGGGTGCCAGGGGTGGTGGTGCGGAGCCTTTGGCATGGAACCTGCGGGTCGCTGTGCTCATCCTGCTGGTCAAGGACTTTTTCCTCCCTGTTTCCTGAGGTTGGCGCACATGTATGGTGTGAGGATGCCACGTGCACTCAGCGCCTGGACTGGGCCTTCTAACAGGTAGCCTCTGCTGTGGCAACTGACCTCCGCTAGGTGGCAGCAAAGCAGCAGAGCGCACTGTCTCCCTTTCCCGAAGGAGGTAAGACATCTCTGCAAGCACAAGCCTCCTTGTCCTGGCCAGCCCTCTGAGACTCTAGTCTGTTCCCGAAACTCAGTCGCTGGTGTGGTAGGTGAAACACCTCCATACTGCTGGGCCATAGAAGATACTTTTAATTGTCCTATTCATCCTTTTTTATTTACTGTCAATTTCTTCCGTTTTACCTGATGAGTTAGGCTCTTTCAGACCATTCACAAAAAAACAAACAGGAACTGCAAGATGGCGGCCATGATGGGTCACCGTCTGCAAACTCGCCATTTGAGAGCAAACTTTTTTTGTGTTTGTTAGCTTTTTCCCAATTTTATATTTTTCTAATAAATCAGGAGAGCCTTGACTCATATGTGTGCCAGTATTCACAGCTAGAGTCTGAAATTGTTTTAAATATTTAACGTTTATATTGTTTAGCAAGGTTTAGGCTAGGGATTTTAGCTTAGTGAGGGCGGGCACAGTGAGGTAGCGTCAGGATATAGTTTTATTATTTTTTGGCAGGAGCATCTTTCAAGTGCATCCAAGCCACTAACTCCTTAATAAACCTACTTTTTATGCAATTGCACCAGGCAAGCCCATCTTGTAGTTCACAAAAAGGAGAACCGGGGGACTGGAGAGAACCAGAGGACCGGAGAGTTGAGGAGAGCCGGTGTCTGGAGACGTTTTTGGAGAGATGTCCAATACTGAAGCAGAGTTATTTTTCCTTTATAGAAAAACGCTGGAACTGGAGACTGTTTAACCGATGCTGCTAGTGGAGCTGTCTTCAGAGATAGACGCGAAGATCGGTGCCATTCTTTTGCTTCCTGGGTGAATCCAGATCACACTATTGCACTTTTGGGAGTCTCTAGTAAGGGACGCGGAGAACTGGTGGCGTCCCCAGCCGACTCTGGCTCAGTGTACCTGAGTGGCTTCTGTGCAGTGTCGTGATTTTTCTACGGAGCTGAACTGTGGGTGTGAGTTTCTCTGATCAGCTGCTCCAGTGTGCACTCATCTGTAGGGGCCTTGGGGAATAAGTAACTGTTGGGACTTGTGCTGGTGGAAGAAGTGCGGCTGCCCTACTACTCTCTGTGGCTGGGTGAGTGCTCCTGTTTTTCATCTGTTGTACCCGGGAAACTCTGGTGAAAGTGCCAGAGACTGGCGAGAGTAGCTTGGATGCACTCCCCTTATGGCGGCCTTACCTGCTGATCAGCTGCCCAAGTAGGAATTTCAGCTGCCTTTGAGAACTGATACTAAAGAGACCGTGATAGCATTCCCTTTTCTGCAGCTTATGAAGGCTGGATTTTTTAACATCACTGATTAACTTTTTGTTGCAAATAATCTGATAACTTTTGGACATTACCCTTTTGGGTGCTTATACTTTCTTTTGTGGCTTAAGGGCTTTTGCTGTCCTGAACAAGGAATCTGAATTCTATCTGTATGCTGCCAAATCTGGTTTTCTGAGGGTGGGGGGAAGGTTATAAGGGTTGGGGGAGGATATAGTATAAGACTGATTGTGGGGTGGAGGATTATTTTAGGATTTTAAGTAATGTATGTATGCTTGGAGTGAGTATTAGTATAATGTAAGTGTGTTTTGGCGTGTGAGAGTTAGTATAGCCTAGGATTTCTTGGGAGGTTGCTGTTATATCCCAGGATTTGTTGGGAGGTTGCTGGTATATCTCAGGTTTTGCTGGGAGGAACGTGATCACTAGGTCTGGGATGTGTAAGGATCTGGTACATGCTTAAATTACCTATGCAGCATCCCAGCTGCATGATCTCTGGCCCTTCACTAGCCTCTCAGTGTCCAGAACGACAGTGAGGCACTGTTAGGAGGAACCGGACTGGTCGGCTGTGGCAGGGTGCCAGGAGCTCATCAGAGGTGAGCAGGATAGGGGTAGTTGGGTGCAGGAGATGCCCTGGGTTTAGACGGGACCTGAAGAGAGACCAGACATGTTTGGTTCCCAATCTCAGGGGTCCCAGCAGACTGAGTGGGCAGACAGCCAGAGGGGATACAGCACCTACCAGTCCCCTTAGGGTAGTGCTCTGCAATTGCAGATCGATCAGAAACAAGATTGCAATTATGGCAGACTTGATTTCTACAGTAGATCTGGCTTGCATCATGGAGACCTGGGTGGGTGACGATGCTGGCTGCTTTGGGAGGCAGTCGTCGTCCCTCCCCCAAAAAGTATTCTGTATTGCACTACTCTAGGGTGGAAAGCAGGGGCGGGGGAGTGGCCCTCTGTTTTGGATCCGAGCTGGGCTTCACTGTGCACACAGTGGGAACTACCAGGTTCTTTGAATGTGTGGCAGTGCATGGGGGTCCAGGTGCAGGCTGCAGGATCCTCCTGGTGCCGGGGGGGGGGGAGTTCCTGCAGGAGGTGGTGGATCTCATAATTGGGGATGTGTTGTAGTCCGCCAGATGTTTGGTTCTGGGGGACTTCAACGCCTGGGCCAGTGATGAATCTTCCAGGCTTGGTTCTAACTTCCTCCAGATGTTGTCATCTCTGGGCCTGACACAAGAGGTTTCTTCCATGATCCACCATGGTGGCCACATGCCAGACCTGGTGTTCTCACTGGGGCTTGAGGTCTGTAACCTCAAGATTGATCAGATCATTTGGTCTGATCACTGCACAGTGAGGTTCTTGTTTGGGCCCCTTGAGAGCTCTCCCTCTGTTGAGATGGTCGGCTACCGCTCTTTGAGGGGATTGTCCCCAGAGGTATTTATGAAGCGCACTTATCTAATGTAGATGCTGCATGTGCGGTGGTTGCCACCTATAATAAGGTGATGTCCGCGGCACTCAACACAGTCGCACCATTCTGTGTACGACCCAAATCTTCTCACTTGAGGTCTCCTTGGTTTGATGGGGAGCTCAAGGCGATGAAGATTTGGGGTTGTGCATTAGAGCATTGCTGGTAGAGGACCAGGCTGGAGGAGGACAAGCTGGCCATGTGTACCAACTACGGCGAGTACCAGGGGGCAATCAACCATAAGAAGACAGAGTTCCTATCCAGGGAGATTGCTGTAGGGAGGAACCGGCCAGCAGTATTTTTTCAGACTATAGATTGGCTACTACATCAAGCATATCTGCAGCCGAAAAAGGTTTTTTCTTTCACTTTGTGTGATGCGTTTGCTTAGTTCTTCTTGGACAGTGTGTCCTCAGTCCAGCAGGGAATCCCTCTGGTGAGTCATTCAGTGATTTGCAGTGATCACCGTGAGGTTAGCAGAGGCACTCTGCTTGTCTGGGAGGAGTTTAAAACCGTGGAGATGGCAGAGGTCATTGAGGTTGCTTGGAAGCTGAAGCGCACATATTGTCAACTGGACCCGGCACCAACGTGTTTCTTAATGGGATGCCTTGATTCTGTTGGACCGGTGTTCACCTTGATTGTCCAGTGTTTGTTGTCAGAGGGTGTCTTCCCGGATTCCTTGAAAGAGGCTGTGCTGAGGCCCCTCCTGAAGAAACGATCTCTTGACCCAAACGTCTTGGTGAATTATCGACCTGTCTCCAACCTTCCATTTCTGGGCAAGGTTGTTGAGAGATTTGTGGCATTTCAGCTTGAGGAGCGCCTTGTGACCTTCAATATCTATGAGCCATTCCAGTCTGGTTTCTGAGCTAGGCACAGCATAGAAACAGCACTAGTTCACGTGCACAATGACCTCCTTAGGACTGGGGATTGAGGAGACGGGTCAATTCTCATTCTCCTTGATCTCTCTTCAGCATTTGACACTGTTGATCACTTCATGCTACTTGAACAGCTCAAAGAGTACTGTGGACTCAGCACTGTTGTCCACTGGTTTGAGTCCTACCTCACTGACAGGAAGCAACAGGTGGTGATGGGGAAGTTCTCCTCCTCCCCAAAGCTCCTGTCATGTGGAGTACCTCAGGGATCGATCTTGTCACCGATGTTCGCAGTATACATGCTGCCCCGAGGTGATCTCATTAAGAAGTACACTGTGGGTTTTCACTGCTATGCATATGATACCCAGTTGTATCTATCCCTTAGCCCTGGAACATCTGATGCTATGAATGTGCTTGACTCCTGCCTGGCTGAAATCAACGATTGGATGTCCTCCAGCTGGTTGCGACTGAACCCAACAAGATGGAGGTCCTGGTAGTAGGAACAGGCTGAAGGCATGATAGGAGTGCCTCTAGTGTGGCAACTGGACTTTTCCTGGGGTCAGCACTGTTGATGGTTTCCTCTAGGGTGCGCGACCTTGGTGTATTCGTGGACGACGGTTTGATATTTGAATCTCAGATGTCATCCATTGTCCAAAGTGTTTTTTACCACTTCAGAAACATTGCTAGGATCAAGACCCTAGTTTTACCAGAGGACCTGCCTACTCTAGTTCATGCCTTTGTCCCTTCCCAGCTTGATTACTGTAATGTCCTATACATCAGGGTCTCGGGAGGTAACCTTCGCCGGCTGCAGCCGGTGCAAAACGCAGCTGCCAAGTTGCTGACAAGCCTTTCGAGGTTCTTTTATGTAACTCTGGTGCTGCGTGAATTGAACTGTCTGCTGGTCAGATGTAGAGCTGTCTTTAAGGTGGGTTTACTCACCTTTAAGGTCGTACATGAACTTGACCCTGGCTATCTGTCAGATCTCCTAACACCTGCTGCCCCAGTCCGCCCCCTCCACTGCTTCTGTAGAGGCCTCCTAGTGATTTCAAGGACGAAGCTTAAAAATGCCGCAACAGAGCTTTTAGCATGGCCTTCTCTGTCCTGTGGAATTCACTCCCTCTAGCCATCAGGGAGGCCCCTTCAGTTGAGGTGTTTCAGGGCCCACCTTAAGACCCACCTGTTTGCCTTGGTGTACCCAGATGTAGCCCTTTAAGTATATGGGAAAGACAGCTAACCAACTTATGTTTTTAGCTGTAATTAATATACTTAGTGTTTTTATGTATAACCTGTTTGCTGATTTTATGTGTAACCCCTAGGTGGCGCTATACCAGGCAGGCTGCCTCTCGATCCCGACTGCAATTACTGCACAAAACCCGGGAGAACACACAGCAGCTTCAGTTCCTGACAGACCGAGTGTGATTCAGCAATTTCTCCAGTCTTCTACAGGGTGACCCTGGTTTCTACTCTTTAGATCTCCTCCATTCTCCTCACAGGTCGGATTCAGTCTGAACCTGTTGGTGGAAAAAGGCACCAAGGTCAAAACTACATTTCCCAGAGTCACTGCCCATATAATCCCTTACAGCAGGCTCCAGAGGAGAGTCCAAGTTCTGATTCACCCAGAGCAGGCTCCATTTTAAAGGATCCCCACAATGATTGGTCCAATTCGGCAGTTCAGAACCAACATGAGGGAGCTACTCTGCATTGTCCTTGCTACAAGAAAGCAGGTTAAAACAAACTGCATTTTCATTATTACTCTAACAGGTTACAAGCAAACAATTACATCTTTGAAAAGTGCTCATTCTGCCCACTTAGCGATGGCAGAAAAGGAGCGATTTGGCAGTAGCTCGAGCGGGACTCAAGCAGGGAAACACACAGACCCCCATCCAAATTAATTATATCTGCAGGCAGACAGCTCTTAAAGAGACAGTACCAGAGGCTCTAAAAGCACTCACAAATAAATGGTTTCGATGTCGACCACCATTCAGGCTTGGAGCATTCAAGCAAGCTCCTGGAAGACTTTTGGGAACCCCCATTTGCAGGGGGGTTACACCCTTCCCGGCCTGGAAAAAGCTTGGCATCCGTGTCAAGCAAGTACCCCCATAAGTTTCAATACAACCATATACATTTACATCAGTATCACATTAGACTTATACATGTAATCATTAGTCAGCATCTCAACTTTGCCATAAACACATTTCTGATACTTCTGAGCACATTACTGGTTACACAGCATTATACACACATTGTACCTTAACTCAGGTTATTACCTCCTGCACATGAAACCTGAAGAGAGGGGGCCCTTCCTTATCAGCTACATTGGGGCTAGATAGGGCAAGGGCACCATACCTGGAGGGCAAAATACTTAACCTGGAGTTATCACTGATGCTTAGTTTGGGCAATGAGCTCGGGGTCGCATACACTCCTTTATGGACCACGTTGACAGGCAAGTCTACAGGCCTCCCAGTAGAATCATAGCCGAAGCGCACCACAGGCTTTACAGCTCGACCAGTCTTTCTAGGGGGAACTGTTACAGTCTCTGCACTCTGAGCCTCATTTTCAGCATGTAAATGAATGACCCTCCATCTCATCTGGGCACCTTTGGGCATCATGATTGGGGTACCCTCTCGGGGTCCACTGGGGAGTTACACAAGATCAGTACTACCATAGTCTGCTCAAATAAATCAGTACCTCGTCCCCTTACTTCAACCTTGTCCATGCCCTTAATTTGTTACACAGTGGATACAATGTCAGCATCACTGGTCCCTTAGGGTACATCCAGCAACAGAATAGCCTTTTGGGGGTCTATCCCCTCAGTTTCGCTCCACCTCACCATTTTGCGCACCATCAATGTATAGGGGTCAATTTTTAAGCTGGGCGTGGTACTCTCTTCCATTTTTTTCCCCTTAAATTAAACATATCGAGGTATTTTTCCTCACTTGGCCACTAGAGGACGCTAATCCTAGCGGTGCCTCCAAGATGTAACCCCTAGGTGGCGCTATATCAAGGGCTACTACCCCTGCCTGCTTTGCTCCTAACAGGTTGAGGGGCCTAGGTCCAGTGGCGGGTGCCTCCACCCAGAGGTCAGGGTTTGCAGTAATTAAACTAACTTGGTCACAGCCCTCTGGGACACTGAGACCCCCTTTATTCCTACTAGTGGCCCACACAATACACCATGAGTATCTTCACTAGTTACACCTATCCCCAGGACTGGCTCTGTCTACTTGACTCCGGGGACCCCCTGTAAAACAAGATGATACAGTGCAAAAACCACAGTGCAATACTTTAACATAAACGAATACCTCAGTCAGTGTAACTTTGCTGAAACAAACAAATCTGATTTCTTTAAGGAGCTGTAACAACGAAGGGGGAAATCAGGTTAATTAGGTTAGACACATTAATAATTACAGTACTGAGCTCATATTCAGAGTCCCAAATTGTCACTTTCACTGGGTACCCAGGATGGGGGCTAGCCAGGATCGGTGCAGCTGGTTGAGGCCCTGTAATGGAAAAACACTTGCACAATACCCAATTGTAATACGGAGCCCGGTGGCTCAGTTCGTGAAGAAATAAAAAAGCAACAATTAGATGACACACTTGCAATTCGGTACACAGATGGCAGGGAGCTACCCTGCTTTGTACTCACAAACTTAATGCTGGGAACTGGATGGAAGGCAGGCTGTCCTAGATTGCCAGGAGAAGGAGCAGGACATGTGGAAAAGGTCCTGGTGACTGGACCCCACGCAGTTTACAGCAATCGGAGGTAGTCCGAATCAAGCTGGGGTTTACTTCCAGCTTCATGCACTCAACTCACTGTACAGGGGATTTGAAATGCGATTCGCCACAGGCACTACACACATTTATATGTAAAAGGAAAGTACTATACCAGGCAAGCTGCTTCTCGATCCCGACCGCAATTACTGCACGAAACCCGGGACAACACTCAGCAGCTTCAGTTCCTGACAGACCGAGCGTGATTCAGCAAATTCTCCAGTTTTCTACAGGGTGAGCCTGGTTTCTACTCTTCAGATCTCCTTGAAGATCGGATTCAGTCCGAAAGGGTACTTGCACAGGCTGCAAACCAAAACTCAGGGCCTCACACGCACTTCCCGCATGAAAACTATATACCGCAGAAGCATAGAGCTCCTTGTCTCTTCACTGCCAAAACTGATCTAATCTCTCCAGTCCCAAAGCAGTGCATTTCCTTTAGCTCCACACTATTCTGTTGGCTGGTCCAGCTGTCACTCACAATAAACTCCCCTTGTTGGTGGAAAAAGGCACCAAGGTCAAAACTACATTTCCCAGAGTCACTGCCCATATAATCCCTTACAGCAGGCTCCAGAGGAGAGTCCAGGTTCTGATTCACCCAGAGCAGGCTCCATTTTAAAGGATCCCCACAATGATTGGTCCAATTCGGCAGTTCAGAACCAACATGAGGGAGCCAGCAAACAATTACATCTTTGAAAAGTGCTCATTCTGCCCACTTAGCGATGACAGAAATGGAATGATTTGACAGCAGCTCGAGCAGGACTCAAGCAGGGAAACACACAGACCCCCATCCAAATTAATTACGTCTGCAGGCAGACAGCTCTTAAAGAGACAGTACCAGAGGCTCTAAAAGCACTCACAGATAAACGGCTTAGACGCCGAACACCATTCAGGCTTGGAGCATTCAAGCAAGCTCCTGGAAGACTTTTGGGAACCCCCATGTGCAGGGGGGTTACGTATGATTTTTATGTGAGGTGCACAGAGCCTCCGGGAATAGGCGCCTAAGAAATAAAATTTGCCTTCTCTTGCCTTTGATCCTGCGCCTATTCAGACAGTTGCTACTGTCCCCCAGATAAGCTTCTCCACTCATATGCTTTCTCTTTCTTCCTCTGAATAGTGTTAGCCAGCTGGGAGGACAGCCAATTGGAACTTTTCTGGGAGAGAGGCAGACGAGCAGAGGACTCTGGGTTGGGCACAGTACTTGATCTAGGAGACTGTAGGGATATCAACTGACTGAGAACTACAGTTTGCACTCCCCTACCATAATTTCCCACCACCACCACCCCACTGGTACAAAGCCCGAGGTGGGAGACCTATATAAGAAGTCAGAAGTGGGCTGCAGCCAGCTGACACTGACTGACAATTGACAACACAGGACAGAACTCATGACACCACTGTGTGCTGCTGGGTAAATTTCATGTGAATCCTGTCTGAACCTGTTTATTCCTGTCCACACAACTCCTTACCTTGTAGCCACCAGGGACATATTCTTGCCCCCAAGGCCACAATAGCACGGCTGTGTAACAGTGGAGCCTCCCTCTCTCCTAGGCAGTAGCTGTTCAGGACAGCCTCTCAGCACTAACTCTGCTGCTCAGTTTCCCAGGGGTATCAGCATTGTACGGTAAATGGTATTGCTTTGCATAGCTTGTTAGTGGGCCACCTAACAAAAACACACTATGGGATGATGCTTCATATCAGCTGGTCTTTGAAAGTCAGAGACTTCTAAAAATATTGCTACAAACATTCAAATAACCTCAAGAGTGAACTGCTGTATCATGTTTGAGGGGCGGTGAGAGACAGTTTGTCAAACACTATTAATTTCAGAGCCAGGAAGATCTCCCTCATTAAATTAGTAAATTATAGTCCTTGTAAATGGACTGCCTAACTCTCAGAAACTACAGGGATAATTCTTTAATCATTTTTTTGAGATTGAGATTCCCAATTCCCCACCCACCTACCCCCAAAGAGATTTTTACTATGCATCATACAGTTAGGAATGCTGCAGATTACCTTAGTAATCAATATATTCTAGCAGCTTTTTCACAAATAGTGCAGTTCTTAAAATTTGATATTGTGACATCCCTAGTCCCTGGAGTCTCTGGGATGACTCTGGTGTTTTACAATTTGCAAAAACAACCAAACTAAGTGCAGTTTGGGCTGTTCATCCTCAGAGTCTTGATCAAAACACATTGCTGCTGCATCTGCTTACTAATAAAATAGTGATATCTGTGTCTTCAAGTTTTCAAGTTGCAGTGGGGAAGATATTACTCTGCCTTTCCTCAGCCAGATGGAACCGAGTCTGATGTGTTTCACAGGACTTAACCGTAGTAGTCTAAACATAAAGTGTAATTCAGAGTGTTTTTGTACTGAGTGGGTGTCTGATACATGGAAACCTACTCAGCAGAGGGATCAATGCAGAGACTATAGCTGGGTTTGTGGCACAGTGGGACATCTTTAAGGGGGTTATTAGGAACAAGGGGGGCATGAGACAGGAAAACTCTTAAAGGTGAAGATTAATTCAGAGAAATAAATTGTAAGGTATCAAGACAGACTGATGGACTTTGTCCTTATTGTTCTATGTTGTGTGTTCATCCCTATTATAAATGCCCTTTACAATTCTCTGTGGGAAAAGTATTCTTATAACATGGGCATCTAGGTTTGAGGAAGACGATTGGATAAAATGGGTCACCTGAGCGTTCATTAATCACTAGTATTTTAACAGTAAGTGGATGTGATGAGAAGGCGCGGAGGAGAAATGTCACTGAACTTATCGACGTACCGGTAATTGTACTGCATCTTGAAATGAAATGAGGAGCAGCCACGTTTTCTCCAAGTTAGCGATGCGAGGTTCTCACCACCCAATGGACACTGTAACTCCCAGCTAAAGTTCAAGCCAAACTATAGAAATCCCCATAGTGAGAGATCGAGGAAGTATTCAAACTTGCCTGTGCACACTGGGGAATTTGCTTAGCTGCTCCTGTTAAGAATGAGTAGTGACCATGGTAGTTATGCGGAGCGTGTGGTTGTCAGCATCATAATAATATGAACAGGTTGTTTTGCAAACAATAGAGAGAGGAGAGCGTGCCCCCGTGGCCTCTGCTTCCATGTCCGGAGCCCCCTGGGCTTGAGTGGTGTGTTTTTACCATGGACTACTAACGTCAGTAGCCGTGCCCAACAGTATGTGCAGTTTGCAGCAAGCTAAGAGGTTGGAATCGCGCCACTTGCATTCTGTTGTCTAACCCTCCGACCGAGCGCATGATCACAGAGACAGAGTGATTCAAGACCATTCTTTTTATGTGTCTCTGTATAATTGCTGTTCTGTCTGTGATGTCTGTTTCTCTGCCGTGCACCCTGTCAGTTGCCGGTCGAACGGTGCAGTAATAGTCCATGGAGTGCATGATGAGAGAGAGACAGCGAGTGATTGAAGACAGAAATGTTTGTCTGTGTGTGTCCATAATTGCTGGTGTGTGCGGGTGTGTATGATGTTGGTTGCTGTGGCCGTACACTGTGCCATTTGCCGGTGGTATGGTTGAGTGACGGTCCATCATTAACGGCAGCCAGAGCGGATTATGTAATCCCTGGTATCAGAGAATGGAAGCGTACCTCCTGAAAGAATACATGACATTATGAAGTAAGCATCTGCAGGGTCTAATAAAGTATGAAAAACAAGACCATATGGGACAGTAAATAGAAAAGAGAGGCAGAGCATTGCACAGTGAGGGAGAGATACAAAACAGAAGGATGTGTGTGTAAATTCAGAAACTGCAATGTAAAAAACATAATATATATGCACTCTCCAGTCAGAATAGCAACACAGTAATTCACCACTCTCTGTAGTGTTAATAGTACAATAAAAAGGTACAGGTGCTCCTTGATTTAAGAATCTGTGGCTTCTTCACCACAAACGTATGTGTTTTAGAACTATTTTTACTGTGGCAGAAGACAGAAAACTGTGGTTCCACGGCCAAAACCAGTGTAAGAACACTAAATAGTTCCCACATGTTTTGTCTGTTATTACCAAAGTTTCTGTGCATATGTCTTAAAATTTGGACCATGTTATAAGCGCAGTAACCCACTCCAGGGTGTGTGTTTATTGGGGATTAATCAACACCCCAAGTGCTGTGAGAACACTCTGCCTGCGGCCTCGTGCCTCACAACGCACCCGGGGTGTTGATTAATCCCCAATAAACGCATACCGTGTTGCGGGTTATTACTTACTTGGCTACCAGTAAATGTACATTCAAAACCAGAAATAATGTTAACATTGACATTTCAACCACAGGTCTTGTTCAGGAACTAACTCTGCAAGGAAAAAAAGTAAGCAAAGTTATGCCTTGGCTACCAGTGCTTTACAAATTATATGAGGGATTTGTTGGGAAATGCATCTCATAAAAGGTTTTGATGGATCCTTGCGTCGTCGTGTGAAGGTTCCCAGTCCACGCTGTGGGACCCTGTCATACCACTATCATGGACCAGTCTGTCATGAAAAACTGTTTGCTTCTTTGTCGTGAATGGTATCAGACTGACTGAGGATGGTGACTAGGTTATAGTATAAACCATTGTATCGACAATGTACATTCTGCTTTACTAAGATGCTACCAACACAAGTGGTTTTAAAACAGAAGTGACATTTCCTATTCCTAATCGGCAAGATTTGATGCTTCCTACTCCCACATGTTTTATACTGTATGGTGGAATGCTGTTATGCATGGAATTCCATGCCTGGAATATGCTTGTTCTGCTGCAATAGTGACATCATTATGATGTTCTACTGCTGTAGTGATGTCACTGCTGCAGAACAACTTGGAATGCTGCCACATACTTGATTTCCCCTATCCAATTAAGCTGGAAGTTGTTGATTTTTAAACTTGAACTTGCAGAAACCTTTGCAGCAGACTGTGTCAGTAATTTACCACCAATCCTCAAGTGCCCCTCCCCAGCCATCAGTTCACTGAAACAAAGTGCCATGACCGAAATAGGCATGGATGCCCATACACTATAGAATAGCAGATGAGCAACTCTATGTGCAACCAGTGTGTTGTTGCCACCTTGGGGATCTGATTCCCATGGACCTCTCTAGCTTCGCTGTCAAGGTCACAGGGAATCGGAACCGCTCAGTGGCACAACACACTGGTTGTGCATAGTTGCCCATCCACCATCTTATATATCTCTTCATAAAGTAAAATGCTTCTATGAATGAAAACAAGTTGCATGTGATATGACACTAACTGTTTCTGTTTTTTACTTAACAGATCACCAGAAGTTGGAAAGAGAAGCTAGAATTTGTCGCCTCTTAAAACATCCTAACATTGGTAAGTGTGTGTTAGATCTATATATATGTCCAGCTCTAAAATTAATTTATTTTGCTTACAGCAGTAGCTGTTTAAAATCTTATGGGAGCGCTGTCAGACTCATGCCCCCTATTTAGGTCCTCCCCGACAATGTCCGTAATTTAATAAAGCAAATACCACAGAATAATTGCCATCTGTTGAGGAATATTGAGAATAAATGTAGTGTGCAGTGAAGTCAAATGCGGACCACATGTGGATGGGTCAGGCAGTGGTATAGTATGTGAACAGCTGAGTGCTAAGATTGCAGCCAGTCATAATAGGAACCATGGGGGCATGACGGTAGAAAAAGGCCTGCTGGCCCATACAGTCTGCCCGACCCTTCCTGTAACTTGTACGAAGGCCCTAGGGGCCATCTTCCTGCTTTTCCTACTCCCCCGGTACACCCCTTCCAGTCCCTTGTGCTTTCCCACCCATGCTTGAATCCACTGTCTGTTTATGTTGCCTGATGTGCTATAAGGGCAGCGTGGAGCTAGGGGTACATGCAGTTCCATACTTTAATCACATAACTCTCTGATAAATTCTAGGGGAAGCATGAGTCATAGGCATGTGCCGGACACATTTTAAATTGACCACAGAAAACTAGGTTTATTTATCAACAAAAAAAAATTAAGCATATTTCTCCCCTTATATGTAACCTTTAATGGTGAGATGAGTATTCAGCTAATTTTGGCTGTATGTTATTAAGGGCACTACAGGAAGCAACAGAAACAGACAGCATTCTTTTATAGCTTACAGAAAATTGTAGACATCCGTCTCTGCCAACCAAATGTTTCTGTAATTGAGTATGTTCATGAACTATGACATTAGCAGTGTTGCACTACTTTACAAATTTGGCTGTGGGATTTTAATTCAGCAGATCAGCTAGTCTGGCTCTCACATAGAACCCATTTGCAGAATACATTGAGTACAATTAATGGCCAGGAAGAGGCTGCCAGCAACCACTATCCCAAGGCTAAAAGAAGTAGTTTGTATTGAGGGTTGCACAAGAGGCATTACACCGTTTTTATTGTTTCCTCCTTGGTTCGCAGATTGTAAGTGAAACAAAAAAGAGGAAACCGGTCCTTTTCTTCAATATTCGTCTTATTTATAGATGATCAGTTAGAAAACCAGAACAAAAACATGCCAGTTGCTAGCTACCTTTAATAAAAAGAAATATTGCCATACCTGGTAAATTCTCTTTAGAGTACATTCCATGCTGTTCAGTATGTCTTTTGTCTGTATTTTGTAAATCCTGCTCCTTTGCCGTCCTGACTGAGGCATAAGAGCTGGTTGGGGCAGTGTGCAGCGGTAAGGGTGCCTAAATGGCAGGGCTGCCTGACACTGAGTCTGTGTGTAATGAACGTAACTAACTGAAAGAACAGTAGGGCAGAGAAAGGCAACCAAGACATGGTCTGTGATCAGGTACTTTTTTTTGTTGTTGTTGAACAAATTACTCAAAACATTGAATAACTACTTAAATTCTGGTCGACCACAAGGATCTTACAAGTAAATTAAATTGGAAGCCGTCCAGAATAGCACGACCATGTCATTTCCCACACCAGTTTGGTATGCCGCCTTTTTTTTTTTTTTGTAATTAAGTTAATCCCCAGAGCCCACAGCTTTTGCTGATAGGATTTTAGTGTCATAGTACTCCTCATTTAGAATGCATGTTCTGTAGAACATTAGGTGGTTTCATTTCTAAGCACTTGATGCTATGTTAATGGAGACCTCTGGCATGCTGTCACCCCTTCAGCCAATAATTAGTCTTTGTTTCTTTTTGAAACGACGACTGTAAAGCTCAGTGACTGATCTTTGACCGTAATAAAAGTCAAAGAGAACGTTTATATTCTGTTGTTGCCCAAACACGTTCCACCTGGTCTGTATTGCTCTTAATTGCTTTGCTTGCAGTGTACTCATGCTCACATAAAACGTTACGTTCCTATGGCTGTCTGTCAAGAATAAATGTAATAATTAATGGGTCTCTCCTTTTTCCAATAGGGAAATTGTACTGTAATTTGCTGTTATAAAGGAGCGTTTATAACGGCAAACATGCACACAGTTTCCCTCGATCTGCGCATGTGCCTGCCGCAGTGTGTCCCATCCTGGCACTCACCGCTTCCTTCTCAGCTGCATCTCAGCTGCCAGAGAAACTCAGCAGTACGTTATTTCAAAAACAATGTTATTTTTCACAAGTAGGGGATAGCAAAATATTTAAAAACATTGTAAAACCTTGGAAAATGAAAATCTGTGCACCAGCCAAAAATGGAACCTGAGTGCGGCTGCGCTTTAAAGGCTGCTATTTTATATAATATTGCTGTGTAGAAAAAGGGGAGACCCGGCAATTATGTAAAATAAAATATGGGGTGATGTGTATAAACTAGACGTTTACACACCCACCCAGCGTTAGATGCTTTAGTGAAGCCCTTGAGCTTTATTCCCAGGGTTTATGTAGCATCTAACACCTCAAAGGTGTGTAAACGTCTTGTTACACATACCACCCCATACTTTATTCTATTTTGTATGTATTTATTTGAAAACAGATAACCTGGAAAGGCACACTGAGCCAGAACTTGTTTCCAGGTGTGAGCCGGGCAGAGGGGGAACAAAGGGTACAAAGGCATCGAGCAAATCAGCATGGTGCACAAGTGACAAGATAAGTACAGTCCTGAGAAATAAAGATCGCAGCTTCAGTTTATATTTTGTGTGATTTCTTCAGGAGCACCATTTTTGGCGCTTAAAAAACAATCAGACAAAATAACACACGGCACTCCCTTACCTGCATGGGAGTTCTGTAGGGGTGGTTTTATTCTTCAGTGCTCTGGTATACGGAATAGATTGTAATCTGGCTATGAGGATATGACAGCCCAATCCTTTCTAGTTTCCGGAGTGCAGGCCCCTTCTCCATGCTCAGATGCATACCTCTCAACCTATTCTCACTGAAATGAGTAACATGGACATTTTTGGACACTCAAAATGAGGGACAATGAGGGACACAGACCCTCAGAATGAGGGACACATCCTCAAACATGGAGATACAAGCTCAGAACACTGTGAAAACCATAGTGTTTACTTGTACAAAGTTTATTTTGGATTTAGTATTTTAGAATATTAAGAGTTTCTGCTTTAAAGTCTGAATTTACAGCACATTCTCTGTGCGGGCAGCACCTTTTCCATGAGGGACAAATGAGGGACAGAGCAATTTTAAGGGCCAAAATGAGGGATGTCCCTTGAAATGAGGGACACTTAAGAGGTATGCTCAGATGATTTGTTAGATCCAAGTTTGAATAGCATGGGGGGGTCGCTTAATAGAAATGTTCTGTTTTGTTTATAGATATATATAGAGATATCTCTAGATATATATTTTAGGTGGTGGTTTAATAATAAAAAAAAAAAGCCACTAACTAATTGAGAGCCTTTTTAGTTGAGCAGTGGCCTTAACAAAAATAATTTAGAGGGTGGCCACTGGGGGACCAGTGATCACCATACAGTGTGGTTCAGTATAAGGACGGCTGCAGAATCAAACCACACAAGGGTGAGGGTCCTGGACTTCAGGAGGACAGATTTTAAAAAGATGGACGAATGCCTCAGGGATGACCTAGCAGTGGTGGTTGACCTTGGTGGGCTGGAGGAACAGTGGGCGAAGATAAAAGAGGGAGCATAGTAAAGGCAACAAACCTCTGCGTCAAACAACAGGAAAAAAGAGACCAATGTGGTTCTTGAAAGAGGTGGCTGAAAAGGTAAAAGCTAAAAGAGTGGCATTCAGATGGTATAAGGAGACACAGAGGGAGGAGGACAGGGAGCTGAGGGAAACTCAGGAAAGCAGGGCAAGCAGTAAGGAGTGCAGTGGTGTAAACTGAAGAGAGAACAGCCCAGGGGATAACAAAAGGGGACAAGACGTTTTTTAGATATGTAAGTGAAAAGAGGAAGACCCAGGGGTGGGATTGCAAAAGATGTGTGTGTGTGTGTGTGTGCTGTGCAGAGGGGGGCCAAAAAACGCAGACATCCTGAACAAATACTTTTTTTCAATGTTCATGGAGGGAGGAGATGGGGAGGGGCCACAAAAAAGTAACAAAAGCGTTGGAGAAAGGGGGTAGACGTGAGTCCTTTTTTTGAGGAGAGAGTCCTGAAGGGACTTCCTAATCTGAAGGTGGCCAAAGCAATGGGGCTAGATGGGGTGCATCCAAGGGGATTGAGGGAGCTCAGGGAAATACTGGCTGCACCTCTAACAGTTCTGTTTAACAGCTCACTGAAAACAGGAGTGGTTCCAGAGGACTGAAGGAAGGTGGACGTACTGTAGTCCCACTACGCAAAAGTGGTAACAGGGAGGAGGCTGGTAATTATAGGCCAGTCATCCTGACACTGGTGGTGGTGGGAAAGGTAATGGAATTACTGCTGAAGGAAAGGATTATGAAATATCTTTAATCCAGTGGGTTACAAGACCCAAGGCAGCATGGTTTCTCAAGGGAGAGGTCATGTCAAATGAATCTGATAGATTTCTTTGACTGGATGACCAGGGAACTAAATTGGGGTGTAGCGGTGGACGTGATCTGCCTAGCTTTCAGTAAGGCATTTGACACCATTCCACATAGGAGACTAGTAAGCAAACTGAGTAGCTTAGGAGTGGGTCCAAAGGTGGTAAACCGGGTAATAAATTGGTTAGGGGTTAGGCGACAGAGGGTGGTAATCCCGTTCACTTTGAGGAAGGGATGGTGATCAGAAGGGTGCCTCAGGGATCAGTGCTGGGACCGGTCCTCTTTAATGTCTTTATAAGTGACATTGCAGAGGAGCTGGAAGGGAAGGTCTGCCTCTTTTTAGATGACACCAAAATCTGCAATAGTGTGGACACATCAGGGGTGTGTGGCAAGGATGAGCAGAGACTTGAGAAAATTAGAAGAGTGGTCAAGGGTTTCAATGCAGAAAAGTGCAGAATAATGCACTTAGGACACAGAACCCAAGGGGCAGAGTCCAAAATGGGTGGAGTGGTACTGATGACCACCAAAAAGAATAGAGACCTTAGGGTAGTAATATCAGATGGCCTAAAGGTAGTCAGGCAGTGTGACAAGGCAGTAGGGAGGGCTAGTGGGATGTTGGGGATGGGGGGCATAGTAAGTAGTATCACCAGCAGAAATAGGGAGGTGGTGTTGCCTCTGTATAGATCATTGGTAAGACCCCACTGTGAGTATTGTGTCCAGTTCTGGAGACCACATCTCCAGAAGGGCATAGACAGAATGGAGGCAATCTAGAGGAGGGCAACTAAAGTGGTGCGGGGTCTGCATCGAAAGCCCTGTGAGGAGAGATTAAAGGGCCTCAATATGTACACCCTTGAAGAGAAGAGATTGAGGGGAGATATGATAATAACCTTTAAATACCTCACAGGGGTAAATAAGGTAAGGAGGTGAGTATTTTTCAGAAGAAAAGGTGCTCAGTAAAGCTGGAGGGAGGTATATTTGGGAGAGATGCGAGGAAGTACTTCTTCACAGAAAGAGTGGGGGATTCCTGGAAAAACCTTCCAGTGGAGGTGGTGGGCCAAAAACAGTGGTGGGTTTCAAGAATGCATGGGATAAGCACAAAGGAATCATAGTGGAAGGGAAGGAGGAGGGA